>CM060905.1:765259209-766614209 GCA_030737815.1 Allium fistulosum
GTTATTTTTCCAAAAACTAGTTATATTTTGTTTTCAATTTTCAATACTAGTTTACATATAATTAACTATTTTCTTATATTTTTCTATTTTTTTCTAAAATTTATTTATTCATTTCATTTTACAGTATTTTTGTATCCATTTTTATTTTATTTTCATGATTTTATTTTGGTTTATTTGAATAAAGAAAAAGGAAATTTCAAAGGACAAAAACTCTTCATTTGCTTTTGACCTTCCATCTTCACACCCCTTCATTTTGGGCCGTCCTTTCCTTATCATTAGCCGTGACTTTTCTTTCTGTAATTCACGTGAAAGCATCACTTTCCCACTTCACTTTTCACTCATGGTTCAGATCTGAAAAGAAAAACCAAGGTAATGTCTTTTGTTTCCCACTTTTTCTTCTCATTTCATTGAATTTTCCTTTGTATTTGCCTTGCCTTCACTTAGGTTGCTCGGCCCATAGCCTCCACCTTCACCATCACCTTCATCACCACCTTGTTTAGCTGCAAAACTCCTCCATCTCCACTGACCTACCTGGCCGTGGCCCCTTAGATGCAAGCTCCACACAAAAATTAGCAAACCCTTCTTATTTATGCATAGCCGAGCCCACCTATTGCCTTCACCACTTCACCACACCTCTTGGCCACCACTTGCACCACCTTCTCCAGCACCTACCTGACCCAAAGACCTCTGCCACATCAGTACCTGACCTCACCAGGCCTGGTCGTGCCAATATATGCCTATGGCCGAACCATATTTGCATAGAAAACCCACTTTGTTGCCTTGTACTTGTGTTGTACATGCATATTCACTTCCATACCTTCACTACCCTTGTTAGGCCTACCATATTTGACTCATACCTGACCAAATACACCCCATGGCAGTGCCTTATCACCCTACAGGCTGAGCATAGTGATGGTGGAAGCAAGTGCAAGTGTTTGATTAATTGTTGTTCCTTAATTCTTGCTTGTTTAATGTCATATTTTGGTTTGAAATTCATGTTATATATATTGTTTTGTTTCATATGCACAAGAAAAATAGCTTTGGCTCTTCCTCACTTGAATCGTAGTCGTGCTTTCATGCCTTTTTGGATCTCTGTTGTGTGTCTGTATTTGTTATCTCCAGCTTGTAGAGGTGAGTTATTCTCACTAGACAATATGTACATATATAACTAGTAAATTGACCACTTTTGAATCTGTAAAATGCATCACCATATTATATCTGCTATGTTATGATTATATGATGTTCACCCATGCTTAAACACCTGTTATATCATATGTTACTGTTATATTATGTTGTTCTGTTATTTTTATCAGTTTATCACACTGCAAGTTCTCTTTAGATTAGAATTACTATGGGTTGAAATGATACATACCCGAACGGACTTTAGAATAGGAGAAAATCGTTATGGGCTGAAATGATAGGCCTGAATGATTTTCAATTATTTTCATTTACTTGGGATTGCGGGTTTGAAATGATCAAACCCGGGTTTTCTTTGTAAATTACGGGTTGAAATGATATATTACCCGTATCACTTTACCTAGTCTAAAAAAAATGAAATACAGACCCGTAGTTAAAATATGTTTTTCTAAAAAATATAAAATATTTTAGAAATGTAAATATTATAATATTTTGATTTAAATTTGATTAAAAATGATTTTTGTAAAGCATTATTGATTTTCTAAAAATTTATAAGTGAAATAAATTAATGGTAAAGTTAGAAAATCTGAAATGTAAGTTATTTTGGGAAATTTTAATTTGGTGATAATTAGAATTTAAATTAAATATGAAATATTATAAATTCATGAATTTGGATTAAAGTGAATTTAAATTATTTTATAATATATTAATGATTTTTGAATAAAGTTAAAATGTGAAATGAATGAATATTTAAGTTGAAATTTTGAAATATAACTAAAATTGGAAATTTATGAATTTGGCTTAAAAGTGAATTTTAAGTTAAGTAAATAAAAATGAAATTAAGTTATATTTGAAAATTTAAACTTAAGTTTTAAGTTAAATTTAATTTAATGAATTTAAAATTTAATGTTGGAATTTAATAAGTGAATTATTATTAAATATTGATTTTTGAGTGGTAATTTAACTTTATAAAATCATGAATATAAGGGTATTTGAATGATGGTTATAAAAGTGAAAATATGTGATTTTATAAGTTAAAACTATTTTAAATAAAAATATAATTGTTTGTGAAATTATATTGAATATTTGAAGTTAATTAACTGCATTTTTGAAATGCTATTATTTCTAATGTAAATGATATTACAAGTAATGCTGTAGTTGATATAAATGAACCAAATCGCTAAATTTTAATAAAGGGATATTATAACACTTTGTAAGTGCTATAATTGTTGAATTTAACTAAAGTTTTATTTGAAATAATGTATACAGCATTTTTAATGCTGTCTTTTGTTAAATTGAACTGTTTTAAATGTAACTTTCTGTAGCATTTTCCAAATGCTGCGAAAGGGGAATTTTCATTGTTTTGATAAATTTAAGTGAATAAATGAACTTTGAAAGATTAAAAATTTTGGAAATTTAATAATTTAATTATTAAATAAAATAACTTTATTTTATTACTTAAATGAAGTAATTTGTTTTGAAATATAAACTATTTGAAATGAATGTTGAAATGGTATTTTAAATAAATGATTGTGGTTTGGAAGATAAGATATTTTGATATTTTTAAATGGATTTTTGAATGATATTGAATTTTGAAATGATATTTAATTTCGAAGTATAAAATACCATTTTGAAATTTTAACCACGGAATGTATTTAATTTATAGTTTAACTGATCCTTAAAGGATGGGCGATCCCAGGCATCCTTTGAGTTATTGTGCATTTCTACTACAGTTCACTTGAGTTGGTTTACATTGTATAAGTATATATTGTCCTGACTCGAGTGTTTTGTGTTTTACTTTACGCTCGGGTCAGCTTGAGTATTCACAGCTTTGGATTTTCTTTCTGGAGCTGGTCTTTGCTGGAGTTTCTGCTTATCTACATTTATATCTACTTTCTGTTTCAGCTGTTCTAGTTTATCTCATGTATTAGTGAACTTCTATGTATTTGGGATTTCTATTATGTTGTTTTCAGACTGTATTATGTATTTGGTTTGAGACTCTGCCGTAGTAGCTTCATGAACTACTATGTATTTTATATTCCGCCGCGAGGTATTCTGTTTGTTCTGTGTCTGTGATTCTGTGATTTGTATTTCATTTGCTCCAAATTTATTTACAATCTGTTATTTTGAATTATTCAAGTCAGACATGTGTGGATTATTGTCGATTTGAATGGTCCAAAATAGTGAGTCGTTACAGTTGGTATCAAAGCTTTGGTTTTAAGCAAACCTTAGCCTGCGGAGCAAAAACTCATTAGAGATAGGGTAGAAATACCCTAGAATGAGTGAAATCAATCTCAGAATCATTCCTTTGTGAGAGAACGTATTTTCGAAGTACAAAATGATTTTCAAATGATTTTTAAAGGATTTTTAAAGATTATTTTGATATAAAATTTTCTTGTTTTGAAAGAAAATTTTCTGGACTTTATCCCTTTCGTATCCACCTTGTTAGTAATTTCTTCGATTAAGATTCCTTTGAATTTTGGAACGCTCCCACTTGCCCTGAAATCCATTCCGATCTCCCCTAACTGTATTCTTTTGATTTTTGGAGCATTCCATAACTCCACTTTGAATGACCTCAATAAAGATCGGCGGTTCCGCCAATTTTTGAATGATTTGTAAAAGGGTGAAACTCCCTTATAATTGGCATTGATTCATCGGAGATTTCTGTATCCTCGGTTTACGATGTTTCTATCTTCTGCTATATTTAGATTATATCTCTGGCGATCGAAGGTCGATTTGCCTTAGATTTCTCATCGATTATATTCCTGAAGTCACGGTTGACCCTGTTAAGGTCGCCCGCGAGTTATATAGGCTTATCCATCTTCTATTTGGTAATTTAATGATCTTATCTTCATTCGAGCTTATCTTCGAATCAGAATTCTATTTAATTGGAGTCCCTCTAAATTTGAATCTTTGTTTTGCTTTGAAATCCATCCTTGAATCATCCCTTGAAAAATTTGAGGTTGATTGTATTTTGGAATTTGTGTATACATCGAAATTGTTATTTTGATAAGGATGACCATATTTTATATATAAAGGTGAAATGTTTTCGATAAGGATTGTATACCATTTTAAAATTGAGAATTTAAAGTTTTGAATGGATTTGAAATTTTGAAAATTTATAAGGAATGGTTTCATGTAAATTGATTTATAACTGAAGATTTTGAATCTGAATTTGAGTGATTGAACTCTGGCATTTTTGAAACTGGTTTTAAGATTTTGAAATAATAAATAATATGATTTGAAAGTATTTTCCGAATATGAAATGTTTCAAATGATTTTAATGAGTTTCAAATGATTTCGAAGAAATTTCAAAAGAAGTTGAGAAAATAGAAGTCCAGAACCTACTAATGTCGCTGGAAAATAATTTCGGTGATGAATGCATGCATCATTGACATTGATTTTCGAGTTTCTGAGTGGGGGAGAGGCCACTTCGGTAGCTTTGCTATGCGATTGATTTGTGAAACTAATTTTGAATTCAAATTCCGAAGTGTGATGTGATATTCGAAAGATATATGTATATATATTTGAACAATTTGAAATGAGCCGGTGTTCAGTCCTTGAGTTTTGGATTTGATTTGATATAAACCTATTTTTGGAATTGATTTACCGATTTAATTGTGATTTCCAACTCTTGGATTGAAATATGATTTCTTCGACTATTTTGAAGGTTCGAGCACTTCCAAATCAAGGTTAACTTTTAAAAAGCTAAGAATTTTGAAGTAAAGTATATAAGTTTGGTATGTATTTTTAAAGTATGTAGTAATCTGATTTAGATAAGTTGAAACTGTTTTGTAAGTAAACGAATAAAGCTATTTTGAATTTTCTAATATGAAATTTAGATTTGAAATGTTTGAAAATTTGTCTTCAAATATTTTGAGAAAAATATATAATTTAGTTTAAATGTTTAATTTAGTAACATCTTTATAAAACTATATATTTAACAAGTTGGAATAGGTACATAAGTTGTACGTATACTGTTTTATTCGCATAATTAAATTGATCCAAGTTTGAGTACACAAGTTCGAGGTGAATTACACCATTTCGTGTTAGGATTTTTCATTTGATTCTTGATGGCGAATATTTGATGTGGATTTTGGGCTTGATTCTAGAATTCTCTATCATAGTATATGGCTATGCAAGGAGACTGATGGTTTCTAGTCGAGAAACCATATCGAAATCCGCATTAGGGAAGTCGAATGGACAATACTAGTTCGAAAGCGAACTTGTGTGATCGAGCGAGCGATCGAATGTGATTTTGCGAAATGATGACATATGTACATCTTATATTCTAATATCATTGATATACTTACGCTGAAATTGGAAGTTGTTGGGTTGGATATCTTTGTAATTTAATTGGAATTTTTCCTTTATGAAAAATACTATCAATTTAAAACCATTTTTTAAAAACTATTTTTCTTTTATTTTCTTAAACAAACTATTTTATTCTATTTTATATACAAAACTATTTTTACAAAACTATTTTATATACAAAACTATTTTACAACTATTTTTATATACAAAACTATTCTAAATTCAAGACCTTTTAGTAAGCAAAGATGTTCAATCCCGTGTGGCTCTTCATGCAGCGAAATTTATTTAAATTTTTTTTTTGATCCTTATATAAGATGGACTTTCTGTAAATATAAGATGATTTTGGAAATGAATTAAACTATATTGATTTGGAAATTTGGATTATTTTCTAAATCTATTGTTTTAAGAAATTTTGAAACTGAATATATGTAAATTGAAGGAAATGGTTTGGTGAAATCATATATGACTTTGAAACTGAATTGATATTGAAATGGTTTGAAATTGGGAACCTTGTTTTGTTTAAATACTTGATTTGGGAGTTATCGAACTTATATAATGGATTTGTATAAGTATGAAGTTGATTTGAAACAGTTGATTTGAAAAGGTACTCAATTTGAAGTGAAATCTTATATAATCGAAGTCTATATAAGTATGATTTGATATACTATTGATTTTGGAAAGTATTCGATTTGAAATGAAATCTTATATATAATGGACTTTATATGAGTATGATATTTGAAAGTGATTTTGAAAGGTACTATATGATACATATTTTCGAAGTAAAGATATGGAAAGTGCCTTCTGCTTGATATCCGCTTTGTGGCCACACTGTGGATTCATTCTATCGATATTATTCTCTTTGATTTGGGTTTTCCGGATATGATACTCGAGTTTCCATTGAATTCCATGGCGTTACCCATGGTCTTACGAGCGCGACTGCATAGCGCAACAACCTGGCTGAGATAGCCTAGGGGTACGGATTGTTTCCTGGGGGATCCAGGCGTAATCATTGTGTATCCTGCACTCTATGTAGGTCGCATTAGTAGCGAAACTGCCTGGCTGAGATGGCCTGGGGGTACAGATTGTTTCCTGGGGGATCCAGGCGTAACCATTGTGTATCCTGCACTCTACTAGTCATCATGGCGTAACTCGTAGGGCTGAGAAAGCTTACGGATACGGATTGTTTCCTGGGGGATCCAGGCGTAACCATTGTGTATCTGCGAACCATGATCGGACAAATGTTGGTTTGGTTGTTTTGTTTGGATTGTACTTTCCATATCTGTTTTAAAGATTTTCAAGTATTTTCACTGGGTATTGAAACAAGTCTACTAAGTACTTGGAGAATTCTAGCTTTGCGCCTGATCAACGCACTGCCAGAGTCTGCAGGAACGAGGATAAACTTGTTAAGACATCGAGTTATAAAAGTATTTTGATAAAATATTATATAAAGGATATTTTGATCAGTTATTTCCTTTCTAAAAGATTTTAAAGTGTTTAAATATTGTTTACTTCTTAACTAACAAGTTGAATTTAAAGGACTTTTATGGATATAATAAAATGGATTTAACCAAATTATTAAGTATTAAAGAATTCCAATTGGAATTTATATGGTTTTAAATTAATGGCTCATCCTGGTCTTTCGTCCTATTTTCCCTTCTAGCTATTCCTATTCTCCACCTTGTTAAACTTACATATAACAACAGTTATCAGGTATAATTTTAATCTTCTTGTCATCTTGTCTTAATCCTATTCCATTCTATCTTTTCTGTGTTTTCCGTACCTCATTCCTTTTCGAGGACGAAAAGATTTGAGTGGGGGAGAGTGTAACAACCCTGTATTTTGTGATTATTTTAATTGTATATTTTAATTATTTTAAATTGAATTTCCTGATTTGAAAACTTTATTTTATTTATTAAAATGGATAAATTTTGTTATTTTAAATATAAATTTTGATTTTGATGTGAATTAGAATTTCAAACGTGACTAAATAGAATATTTTCTAGAAAAGTGAATTTTGGTCAATTTGGTCAAACTTTGACTTTTAAATTTAAAATATAAATATTTTAATTTTTGAATTTTATCTTTTATTATGAAAATAAATTAAATTTCAAGAATACTACTTTTGGTTTCGTTGAAATCCGATTTATATTGTGAAAGTTATGTTATTTACAATATTGTATGTAAATTGATTTATTTAATAAAATTGTCTATTTTAAATTATATAAATAATATTTTTATTTGTCATATCTTATTATAATTTGTGTATATGTGTGTAATATGTCATGCCATGTATATATTTTATTTTTAAAAACATTTTAAAGTGTTGTTGTTATTTTTCCAAAAACTAGTTATATTTTGTTTTCAATTTTCAATACTAGTTTACATATAATTAACTATTTTCTTATATTTTTCTATTTTTTTCTAAAATTTATTTATTCATTTCATTTTACAGTATTTTTGTATCCATTTTTATTTTATTTTCATGATTTTATTTTGGTTTATTTGAATAAAGAAAAAGGAAATTTCAAAGGACAAAAACTCTTCATTTGCTTTTGACCTTCCATCTTCACACCCCTTCATTTTGGGCCGTCCTTTCCTTATCATTAGCCGTGACTTTTCTTTCTGTAATTCACGTGAAAGCATCACTTTCCCACTTCACTTTTCACTCATGGTTCAGATCTGAAAAGAAAAACCAAGGTAATGTCTTTTGTTTCCCACTTTTTCTTCTCATTTCATTGAATTTTCCTTTGTATTTGCCTTGCCTTCACTTAGGTTGCTCGGCCCATAGCCTCCACCTTCACCATCACCTTCATCACCACCTTGTTTAGCTGCAAAACTCCTCCATCTCCACTGACCTACCTGGCCGTGGCCCCTTAGATGCAAGCTCCACACAAAAATTAGCAAACCCTTCTTATTTATGCATAGCCGAGCCCACCTATTGCCTTCACCACTTCACCACACCTCTTGGCCACCACTTGCACCACCTTCTCCAGCACCTACCTGACCCAAAGACCTCTGCCACATCAGTACCTGACCTCACCAGGCCTGGTCGTGCCAATATATGCCTATGGCCGAACCATATTTGCATAGAAAACCCACTTTGTTGCCTTGTACTTGTGTTGTACATGCATATTCACTTCCATACCTTCACTACCCTTGTTAGGCCTACCATATTTGACTCATACCTGACAAAATACACCCCATGGCAGTGCCTTATCACCCTACAGGCTGAGCATAGTGATGGTGGAAGCAAGTGCAAGTGTTTGATTAATTGTTGTTCCTTAATTCTTGCTTGTTTAATGTCATATTTTGGTTTGAAATTCATGTTATATATATTGTTTTGTTTCATATGCACAAGAAAAATAGCTTTGGCTCTTCCTCACTTGAATCGTAGTCGTGCTTTCATGCCTTTTTGGATCTCTGTTGTGTGTCTGTATTTGTTATCTCCAGCTTGTAGAGGTGAGTTATTCTCACTAGACAATATGTACATATATAACTAGTAAATTGACCACTTTTGAATCTGTAAAATGCATCACCATATTATATCTGCTATGTTATGATTATATGATGTTCACCCATGCTTAAACACCTGTTATATCATATGTTACTGTTATATTATGTTGTTCTGTTATTTTTATCAGTTTATCACACTGCAAGTTCTCTTTAGATTAGAATTACTATGGATTGAAATGATACATACCCGAACGGACTTTAGAATAGGAGAAAATCGTTATGGGCTGAAATGATAGGCCTGAATGATTTTCAATTATTTTCATTTACTTCGGATTACGGGTTTGAAATGATCAAACCCGGGTTTTCTTTGTAAATTACGGGTTGAAATGATATATTAGCCGTATCACTTTACCTAGTCTAAAAAAAAATGAAATACAGACCCGTAGTTAAAATATGTTTTTCTAAAAAAATTAAAATATTTTAAAAATGTAAATATTATAATATTTTGATTTAAATTTGATTAAAAATGATTTTTGTAAAGCATTATTGATTTTCTAAAAATTTATAAGTGAAATAAATTAATGGTAAAGTTAGAAAATCTGAAATGTAAGTTATTTTGGGAAATTTTAATTTGGTGATAATTAGAATTTAAATTAAATATGAAATATTATAAATTCATGAATTTGGATTAAAGTGAATTTAAATTATTTTATAATATATTAATGATTTTTGAATAAAGTTAAAATGTGAAATGAATGAATATTTAAGTTGAAATTTTGAAATATAACTAAAATTGGAAATTTATGAATTTGGCTTAAAAGTGAATTTTAAGTTAAGTAAATAAAAATGAAATTAAGTTATATTTGAAAATTTAAACTTAAGTTTTAAGTTAAATTTAATTTAATGAATTTAAAATTTAATGTTGGAATTTAATAAGTGAATTATTATTAAATATTGATTTTTGAGTGGTAATTTAACTTTATAAAATCATGAATATAAGGGTATTTGAATGATGGTTATAAAAGTGAAAATATGTGATTTTATAAGTTAAAACTATTTTAAATAAAAATATAATTGTTTGTGAAATTATATTGAATATTTGAAGTTAATTAACTGCATTTTTGAAATGCTATTATTTCTAATGTAAATGATATTACAGGTAATGCTGTAGTTGATATAAATGAACCAAATCGCTAAATTTTAATAAAGGGATATTATAACACTTTGTAAGTGCTATAATTGTTGAATTTAACTAAAGTTTTATTTGAAATAATGTATACAGAATTTTTAATGCTATCTTTTGTTAAATTGAACTGTTTTAAATGTAACTTTCTGTAGCATTTACCAAATGCTGCGAAAGGTGAATTTTCAATGTTTTGATAAATTTAAGTGAATAAATGAACTTTGAAAGATTAAAAATTTTGGAAATTTAATAATTTAATTATTAAATAAAATAACTTTATTTTATTACTTAAATGAAGTAATTTGTTTTGAAATATAAACTATTTGAAATGTATGTTGAAATGGTATTTTAAATAAATGATTGTGGTTTGGAAGATAAGATATTTTGATATTTTTAAATGGATTTTTGAATGATATTGAATTTTGAAATGATATTTAATTTCGAAGTATAAAATACCATTTTGAAATTTTAACCACGGAATGTATTTAATTTATAGTTTAACTGATCCTTAAAGGATGGGCGATCCCAAGCATCCTTTGAGTTATTGTGCATTTCTACTACAGTTCACTTGAGTTGGTTTACATTATATAAGTATATATTGTCCTGACTCGAGTGTTTTGTGTTTTACTTTACGCTCGGGTCAGCCTGAGTATTCACAGCTTTGGATTTTCTTTCTGGAGCTGGTCTTTGCTGGAGTTTCTGCTTATCTACATTTATATCTACTTTCTGTTTCAGCTGTTCTAGTTTATCTCATGTATTAGTGAACTTCTATGTATTTGGGATTTCTATTATGTTGTTTTCAGACTGTATTATGTATTTGGTTTGAGACTCTGCCGTAGTAGCTTCATGAACTACTATGTATTTTATATTCCGCCGCGAGGTATTCTGTTTGTTCTGTGTCTGTGATTCTGTGATTTGTATTTCATTTGCTCCAAATTTATTTACAATCTGTTATTTTGAATTATTCAAGTCAGACATGTGTGGATTATTGTCGATTTGAATGGTCCAAAATAGTGGGTCGTTACACCTCCATTCTCATTTAAAAGTTCTTATGGTTATGCATGGATGGAGCATGTGAGTGAATTATTTTATCATTATTCCATTCTCATTTAAAAGTCCTTATGGTTATGCATGGATGGAGTATGATAGCTAAGTATTTTTTGGATGCTTAGACTAATAAGTAACTGCTAATCCCATTTGAAAGTCCTTATGGTTATGCGTGGTTAGTAAGTGCTTATTTTTGTGCTTAAATGTCAAATTATTTTTCAAATTTCTCTCTTCTCATTATATAAAAACCGAATCATCGATCCATTTTCTACAATGTGGAACTTGTTAACTCGTTATGATATATTATGATCTTTTCTTTGTTTTGCATTTGTTTTTACTTTAAAAATAAATAAATAATTTTTTTTTCTTCTTTTTCCACTGCTGTTCATTATTTTTTTGTCAGTCTTTTGATGATAACAATAGGGGGAGAAGAACAAGATTTTGATAAGAAAGTAAATATTTTTGGAATACTTCAACAAATTTGTTAAATGTTGTTAGTTATTTTTCTTTAGTTCTTTTATCCTTCTGTAATTTTCTAAATCTTCTAAATAGGGAGTGGTCTCAGTTGTAGGGGGAGCATTCATATAGGGGGAGCTAAATATTTCATGCTCAAACACATTTATTAGAATTTCAAAATCTTTAATATATATGTTTGTCATCATCAAAAGGGGGAGATTGTTTAATGTGATTTTTTGTTTGATGATAACAAACATATATCAATTTATATATGTGTTTGCAGATTGTACTATACACATATAGGAATAAATATTCATATTGAATAATAATACTATTGCACAGAATTTATATAATTCAATCAGTATTTTTATTCAAAATAATATTTTATTTCAACACTTAAACAATACAAAGTTTTCAGCTCTCTCTATATACATACATCGGTTTCATACATTTCACATTTACATTTCTTTCTCACTACAACACTCAACACTCAGTTATTTCACTCTGTCCGCACATCTGCATCTATCTGCATTGTCCAGCTCCAGTTCTTGTCCTGTCTTCTATGTACCTGTATAATTAGCAACTACAGCAGTAATATGAAAATAAACAAATTTGAATTTGCAAAAATATAAATTTGTTTTTATTGGTGCCTCAGATATATGGGTTGTTGTCATCAATTTTGATTGTGTAATATCTGTGCATATCAGTATTCTTATCATGGACAGGTAATCGTGAGTGGCTGCAATACACACGTGTACATTTATACACGTGTGCACTGCCTCGCCAACTCGTGTGCACAGTCAACAAAAGCAACTGCAACAATGCAAACTCAAGAAATCAAATCCAGACTGAAACAACATGCACAACTACAAAATCAGACCAGACTGCATGAATACAATGGAGCAATGCAACAGTCAAGTCCAGGCATATGTAATCAAGTGCACATATGAAGTGGTGCACCAGACTTGATACAAATACAACATGATACTGGAATATACAAAAGACAGTGTCAACAGTCTCGACCAAAACTAACAAAGTTGATCGAACAACTTAACCCAGCAACATATGTGATCCAGATCATCAAGTAAACAAGTTCAAATGACATGCACAAACAACATGCACTAGTAAAGACTCCAAGCAACATTCAAATATACAAGGTACAAGTCATGTAGCAACAGTGACAACACAAGCCTAGTATGTACATGAAGACCAGATGAAGACTGCGTATATCAGACCAATGGAAACTAGATCAACATCAAAATGACTCGAGAACAAGCATACATGAAGACTACAAGAATGCACAGTACAGTGATACCAGTGGAATGAACAAGAGCGGCCTCTACATGAAGGTCTGAAACAAATGAAACCAGAGGCAACTGACAACAAATAATACAACGGCAAACCAGACTACAAGATGAACAAACAAAGACCAGAAGTACAAAATCAGTGTACAGTTTGAACAAAAGCAAAACATAGGTGGCAACATGTAACTGAAGACTAACCAAGTTCATAATTCAAACTGCAATGAATCAGTGTTCACAAATGCAACTGTATGCAAAAAGTCTCAAAGCAAATGCAAAGTCGAGTATGATATAAACCAAAGCATACATGAAGCAATGATCAGAAACTACTCCAGACGAAGAGGTACAAGATGATAGCACATATATACATACATGAATTCATATATACATGCAAGCAATCAAGTACAACAGCCTCGAGAAGGAATAATTATAATCAAGTGTACAGTTCGGACAAATATTCAGCATGTTAAGAAATCAAAATGGCCGAAGTAAACACGATCAGTGTCAAGGCCGAAGTCATCAGAGAAATGGAGTTGAATTCACAAATTAAAAATCGAAGTTGACCAAGGTAGAAATCAAGTGTGTGTAAAAATTGAAAAAGTCAAAAGTCAAATCCAAATAAAATAGGAAAGTTGCTACTGTGACGATCAAGGAAGGATCGAACGGTTTCAAACTAAAACCGTGACAGTGAAGTAAGGGAAATTATTCAATATGAACAAGTCAGATAAATCATCAACGTCCAACAATAATCAAATGGCCGAAGCACCATGTTGAAAAAATCATACGAACAAAAATCAAGGGCTTCGACTCCTATATAACCCAATCATCACTGGCAATTAAATTATCGAATTCAAGTATTCAATCTAGTAAACTAAAGGCATAAATTACATACCGAAGTTAGGAGTCGAATTCGATCATCGAGGAGCAGCCGAAGCCAAGCTACGAAGAGACGTCGATCGACAGAGCAATGAAGATACAATCGATCGTAAGCAATCACGCGAAATCATCTACTCAATTGATCAACAGAAGTCGGTAGCTTCGACGTAGAGAAGCCCTAATTTGGACAGAGAGGAACGAACAATCGAAGTCGCCATTATCATGAGCAAATGAACGGGCCGATAAAAGAAAGAATTATTTTTTGGGCCGGATTTGTTTTTAAAAGGGATTTTCTTTATCACTTGTTTGTTTTGGGCTGGTTATATTTTGTGTTGATTTTTGTTCTTGTTTTTATTTTTAGTCTACTTTTCGAATCAACTCTTGGTAAATCACCACCTAGTATTTAGGTTGTATCAGATTGTCTAGTTAGGATTAGTTCAGTAAGCAGGGTTTGCGAGTTTGCAAAACTCTATAGGCGGTAGCAGGGTTTGCGAGTCTGTTAGAGTGTTTGTAAGCGGGAGACTGTTTAATTCTAATAGAAATCTAGGAATGCAGCAGTAGGCAGGGGTTGCCGAAGCTAGGTAAATTTTGTGTGTGATTTTCTTTACAGCTTATTTATTTTTCTGCAGTTTGTTTAAATTTGAGAAAATTTGCTATAACCCTATTCACCCCCCCCTCTAGGGTTAATCTAGATCCTACAGAAACAATGGTCGCGAATTCCTTTTCAAATCGCTCTCCCCATTCTTCTTTCATTCGATTCAAAAATAAAATAATGGCAGCTGAAAATCGAGTCTTTTTTTATCTTCTTCCCTCCTCAACAAACAAACTCAATTATATATATATAAAAAGAAAGAACGAGGGCAGTTTTCCCTTCGAGTTCGAACGATTTGCGTTCGATGGTTTCCCCGACGTCGTGGCTGAGGGGAGGGGAAATCTCGGCGCTCGAAACGAAGCGACTGGAGACCGAAGCTCGCGGGATGATAGGGCAAGGCACGAGCGACGGAGCTAAGCGTAGTCAATCGCGTTAGCTTGATAGGCGGCGTGGGGGTAGTGACTCGAATGCGTGAGGTGGGGGCAGCGGAGCGGTGGAAGGCGGCGGTGGTTTGATCATTCGATTTTGAGGGTGCAGAGACGTCTCGAGCTAGGGTTGAAAACATCGATCGACTCAGTAAGGTATTTGATTTATTTATTTCGATTAAACTTAGCTAAATATATATATGTATAGATTGAAAAATAGATATAAAGTTAAAGCAGGAACTTTGTCTAGTTTAAAAAAAATTATTTGCAATAATGTATATTAACATTAATTTTAAAATGTTGTTTTTGAAAACAGTAAGTTTTAAATTTTGTTGATTTCAAAACAGTTTTGTTTAAAAATGGAATCAGCTATATATATATATAGGACAGTAAAGTAAATTCTTATTTTTGTTACTTACTGAAGAGGAAAATATGTACATGATTTTAAACTCACAATTTAATTTTAAAATGATATATGAGGTGATTAAATCATTAGTTAATTAAATTTATTAAATGGCAATTGATTTTTCAATTATTTCGAATATTAATAAACTGTATAAATATTTATACAAGGTCTAAAATCATGGAGAAACAAGTCGGAATGGAAATGGGTTGAAAATAAAAAGCAAAGGTGAGTTAATCTCACTCTTCTGGATTGCTATTTAAATTTAAATGGTTAAATTTAAATATTTGGTTAAATGATTGAATTGATTGGTTGTGGTATATATTATATAGTAGTATATATATATTGGAGTGATTGATATTCCCGCATTATATAGCGGATGAGACCCTATGCGCCGCATAATAGCGGATGATATTATATAAACCCATATACCGCGATATTCCACCTCAAAGTGGAATTGGTATTGAGCTAACATCTGTGGATGCAGGGGAACAGGTTGGAGGGATCCAACTGGATTCCTCAAAAATTTATTCAGATTGTTTAATATTCTGTGTTATGAATATTTGATATTCTGTGATTAATTATATTGATAATTGGAATATTGAATGCTATGGTTTGTTTGAATATATTTCGGTGCACTGAGTTACCAATATATATAGAATTAGATTTTTGAAAAGAAAATAAAGGAGTGAATTTTTAAGTAAAATAATTATAGAGAATTTGAATAAATTTAAGAATGAATTGGAGAAGAATAAAAGTGATTTTAAAATTCTAATAAATAAAATTCCAAGTATGGAAGAGGGAATTTGAATAAACAAAGGAATAATGAATTTTAAAACTTAAGTGATATTATTTAAAAGAATAAAGAATTTATTTTAATTCAAGGTTTAAATTTAATTAAAAGGAAAAAGAAGGAATTTAGGAAATCTGGAATTTAATTTTTCAGTTTAAAGATTTTAAATAATAATAAAGAAATAAAAATATGAAAGTTAATGGATTTTGAAATAAATGGAGCAAGTAAGGAAATTTATTTCAAAGTGAAGTAAATTGGAAATCAATTGTGAATTGATTAAGTGTTTGGAATTAGAATTTAAAAGAGAAGTGAGATTTTGGAATTTATAAACTGGGTTTATAAAGTGAAGTAAAATATCAGCGGATATTTGGAAACATAAATTCAAGGTGGGGATTTATAAAGGAATGTGAATTTGTTTAAGAGAAAAAAAATAAATAAATTGTGATTTATTTTTAAAAGGATGTGAAAGAGAAGCATATTTCCTTGAATAGCCAAGTACGTTTCCAAAGCAAAGTTTTAAGTATAAGTTAAAGGTTTCAAAGTGTTTCAAAGTGTGTTTTAGAAAATTTATTATTTTTCAAATGATTAAATTTTGAAGTAAGTATTTCTCAAATTTATCATAGTAGTAATTATTAAAAGTGACGTAGTATTTTGTTTTAGAAAGGATAAAATTTAGTGTTATATTTTATAAGTAGCTTTTATTAAATATTCTTTAAGTATATATCTTTGAATAAAGTATTAAAGTAGTTTTTAATTTAAATGTTTAAAGCATATTTCATAATATAGTGTTTTAAATTATTGTACTTGGTGATTTCAGTGGAAATAGAAAATATTTGGGAATTTATTCCATGAGGGAAGACGGTTTGAAACTGTTTTCAAAGGGTTGAAAAGTGGAAATATATCTTGCGAAGATATTTTGAGATTAATAAATAATTTGGGAAATTATTTATGTTTGTTGGATGTTAATTGATAGTTAAATAGCGACTATTAATATTGGCCAATGCGCTGATCGTTTCGAAGAGATCGAGATCAGGATTAATTTCTCGAAAACCACTTCGATCTGGTTTGTACGTTTCGTGGGGAAACAAGTTTGGATTCGAAGATGGAGCAGTGAAGTGCAACGACTACTCGCTACTAATCCTGAGGGTGATTCCAAAATGGATGTAGTAGGAGTAGTGCCTTCGGTTCCGTTCGAACCCGGGACGGACCTGTATGGATGAATGCTTTTAGAACATCGTCAGGAGGACAGTGAGCATTCTAAGTGAAATGTTCTATAAAGGTAACGCTTAGCCTCGAGCCTCATCAACCAGAAATGACTGAAAATCAGGGGTTATGCAGTAAGGCTAAGTGGGTAGCACCCATTAGGGTGAGGTCATCCATGTCTAGATGTCCCTTTTTTTCGGCTTAGTAGGCGGTTACCGATCCCAACCGCGGGGTGATCTTACTCGGAATTATCCAGTAAGGGATAGTTCCGGTCTTGTGTTGCAGGGGATTGGGCGTAATCCTCGGTACGCAGATCTAGACCAGGTACTGTGACAGGTGGTACCCCAATGCCTAGTCATTAGTTGGAAATCCATTCTCCCTACGTGCCTTTACGTTTTTGTTTGTAGAACCCACTTTGTGGCTAATATGCTGGAATTTAATCATGTAACAATTTCAGCTATTTGAATAAGTATTTGTATATAGACAGTACTATAATATCAGAGGATTTTGATAAGAAAGTGTTTTGGCTATCGTAAGGTAAAAGCCCGACATGTTTATTTGTGGCGCGGTCTTACGAGATGCTTTTGATTTCAAAGGGTTTTGAAACTTTAATAATCCAATTGAGTGTGTTTCTCACGCTGGTTTTCCAGACTGACTCGGGTGTTATTTTATTATAATGCTCAGGTCAGAGCGAGTATTACAGATACATGATAGGATGCTGTGGAGCTCAGGAGACGAGCTGGATGGCGAGACGTATCACCCGTATTTGTTGTATTCCGCTGTGTATCATAAGTGGTATAATCATCTTGTGAGGACATGTTATTATAACTGTCCTGAATTGTTATGTTGATTGTATTGTACTCTGATGTTATATTCGGATGATGTATTTATAAACAGATATAGTTTCTTTCTGTAAAGATCAGTTATTATCTATTATATTTTATTCTGCTGGGATGTGAGATTCTGTTGTGTGGTTTTCTTTTCCTCTACCTCCTTCTTCTTCTAAACCTGATGGTTCGGTTTTTCGGGTATGAAAAATCGGGTCATCTCAAAAAGCCTATTTAAAATATTAAAACAATAAAGTCAATATAAGGCATATGTTGCATCCATAAGCCTATTCACGGCATTAATTGAATGAGATGGTATAAGGCCTATGTAACAACCCGCATATTTCACGATTGTATATTTAAATGTTTTATTTAAATATAACATCGTTAATCGGATTAAAGTCCGAAATGTTACTTTTTGTAAACAGTCGAATTGGGACTCGAGACCACTTCCATTGAGTCCAAAATGATGTATACAACTTTTTTGAGTATAAACATCGATATGTTTGGAGTTGAGTAGAATTTTGATATTTTCATTTAGGGCTTTGGGTTTGGGTTTCAGCCCATCAACCCATCTAATACCCTAACACTCCACTCCCTCTTCTTACATTCTATTATTTTCCTAACACACTCAAGTCAAAGGAAAAATGGTGGAAGAGAAAAGGAAATTAAAATTCCTAAACCTAGTTTACTAGGAAATTCAAATTCAAGCTCTAGAAAACAAAGAGAAGCTTAGGTAAGCATCCTCTTCATCTTCTCCATCTCAATTTCCCTTCAATTTACAGAAATTCCTATAACCTAACTTAGGAAAAACTTCACCTTTGATAATAGATTGAAGATTCTAGAGGTGTGTTGAAGAGGAATTGTTCTTGCCTTGTTTTAAAAGCTTCTCATTCATTGTTTTTGGGTTTAAAGGTGAGTTTTTGAACTCACATCTACGTCTATAGCTTTCATTGTTGTTAGGTATGAATTCCTAACATCTATTTCGTGTTCATTTGCTTTGATTTGAATTGGTTTTGTGAATTCTCCAATTTTTGGTTTTGAAGTCCAATTTTATGAAAATCCTACTATGGATGTTTGGACATGTTGTTTGGGGTGTATCGAAGAGCCTATAAGACTGGGTTGTCGCTTGGCGTAAATCCTTAGTCGTCGTTGCTCGTCTGATCGCTCTCGATACGTTTGGCCACTTTGGCCTAGGCAAATTGTTGCCCAGACCAGGTGACCAGACGTCTGGTGACCAAGTCCAGACGTCTGGTTTGGACCTGGAGAGAAAAATATAAGCATGCAAATTATAAAAAAAAAGGCAGAGTCTAATTCCAGACGTCTAAAATTGAGGATCAGACATCTGGATGGGTCTCAGACGTCTGACTTGAAGTTTTAGACGTCTGGGGGTTTTCTGGATTATTTCCAGAGAACAAATCCAGATGTCTGGATTCTAAACTAGACGTCTGGTTAGTTTTCAGACGCCTGGATTGAACCTCCAAACGTCTGGAATTGAGCACTTTGCCTATTTGCTTAAGTTTTTCAGTGGATTTCCTATTTTTAATCGATTGTTGTTGATCCGGATAGTTGTCATCACTTATTATTGACTTTGATGACTTCTTTCTTTGGATTTTGGAATATCCATTTGATGGATTTGATATCCATTTCTATGGTTTTGGTTCACGTCTTCGAATGTGAATCTTTGGTGATTGATTGTTTTTACAATTATTTTTGTGATTTGTCACTTACAAATACAGAGGTTTCTATACTAGTAGTAAATATTCAAACTCTTTCACAAAGATGTTTTCAACTCTATTTTAATACAAATCTCGTTTATAAAATCGTTTTCTAATCTATTAGTATATACAAACCTTTACCTCATTCGTATGAGAAATCTAATTAAACGGCTTAGCAAAACAAGTGGTATGAAACGCTTGCATTTACTTTGTCGATTAATTTAGACTTGTTCGATTGAACTCTTGTGACAATTTTCGAGTGGAAATCTACAATTTGTTTGTAAATATTTAAGTTAAGCAAGTGGTTATGGGATATGAAACTAAACTCATTTATTTACTAGCTCGATGTAATTTACACTTATCGATCAATGATGATCCTTTGGTGATTTAGACTAGCGATGTGCGATGTCTCTTTGTCCGCATGGGGGACTGTACCCGGTTTGGAGGAGTTTCGTCTCATAGTGCACAAGGGGGGACTATACCCTGTTTGGAGGAGTTTCGTCTCATAGTCCGCAAGGGGGGACTATACCCTGTTTGGAGGAGATTTGTCTCATAGTCCACAAGGGGGGACTATACCCAGTTTGGAGGAGCTTCGGCTCATAGGAGGAGTTTCGACTCATAGTCCGCAATGGGGGACTATACCCTGTTTGGAGGAGCTCCGACTCATTTGTGATACACGTGTCGGTGAGTTTTCATGCTTACGTTTGTGATAGTCCTTCCCCTTTTTGTGATTTCTGGATTTCTAGTTGATGATTTCTAGAATTTGTGTTTCACCGATTTTTGCGATTGGCATTGATATGTGTGACGCCCCACCTCTATGCTCACAATAACAAAGAGTATTAAAAGAAATAATGTCTGTTATTACGAAGAATAAGGCTGGATAGGAGCGGCCATCCGTAGTTGGCCTTACACTAGTATTGGTTACCTCGATATGAGTGGTATATATTTTCCATTTTTCATCTCTTATTTATTTACTCCCATCGACATACCCAATTCCAGTATAAAACGAACTACGATGGTTCATGATAGTTTAGGACAGTATATATAATATTAACACAGATACTAAAAATGCGAAACACAGATAACAAGAGTCTCATATATATATATATATAACTGATGTTAGTTACAATACATTTGACACAATGCATATGATACAACTACAACTGTCGACTCTGGAAGTTATATATACAAGTACATTATCGACTAATATACATGAATACATATCAACCTAAAATAGTACACTGACTACTACAAAAAAAACGAAGACCACTTCAAAAGATGTGAAAAGACTTCATAGCTCAAGCAGCAACCCAAAGCAGGAAATCTACTACCTGAAATAACTCGGGTCTGACCCGAGTATTAAATTCAAAAGAAAATAATACACTGGTCAGTCTAATTCAAACTCAGTTATTAATGCACAGAAGCAATAATAATCAAATATCAAATAGACGATAGTCACAGAAATCTCGTATATCCATCTCCTCGATAAGAGAATCGGATAACGGCAGATATAACACTAAACAGTGTTAAACAACAAATCAGCAATCCAAATCATCAGCAAGATGAATAAAACGATTATCAATGAAGATAATATGAAAACCGCAGAATTGCCTAAACATCAATTAACATCAAAATAATCCATAATGCACTGCCTCGCCACTACAGTGATGAAATACACAAAATCTCAATGAATCAGAAACACATGGCATCAAATCAAATCAAAATGAACGAATTACACATGAATGCACAATGAAAAGTTTACATCCGAGTACAAGGTCAAACCTGAGTCTTTGAGACTGGATTCAACTCAAGTACAACCTCAAAAATCAACCTGAAATGGTCGAAGACCATGTTCAAAACCAAGCTCAACAAATTCAAACAAATAAACAGGTCTGGAAACATATATATGAATCAGACTCAATTACACAAGGATACAGACCAGCTGAATATACAGATGCTAGCAAAGACCAGACTTCAACATGAAGTGATAAACAACATACATGTGTACATGAACCAGTGCCAACAAACCAGAGTGCAAACAGCACTACTGCAATCTGAACAAGAACAAGAATGAAACTACAATGAACAACATCAATGATCGAACTCGATTCACAACTAAAGGCGGTACATTCCAGTCTGGACAACGTGGATGCACGATCACACTGAGTACAACTCAGAGGGAAGCATACACATGAATGGCAACTGTGAAAGAGGACTGTGCAATCAAGAATGAACACAAATGGACAGAGGGACTAATATGCCAGAGAAAAAGATCACATTTGAACATAGCATCAAAAGTGAAAACTACAATACTACGGCCGGAATAAGATAAGCAGACAAATTCCCACAATCGTAGTTCAACAGTTTCAAACCAAAATAACTGCCGAAGTCAACACTAAAAGCAATTGCAAAGTCAAGTAGATTCTCATCTAAATTATTTTCGCAAAATCAACATAATAAACTCCAGTGACTAAAGTTAACAGAATCGAAACCGTGGTGGTCACAAAAATCAATATTGTCAAATAAAAATCGAAGTAGTGATGACCACAAAAACGACAAGAGAATTTCAATTAAAAGACTACCACTTCAACAACATGTATACATTCATGCACATATATGTATACACGTATGTGAGCTGACAGTAACCAAGTGAACACCAAAAATGCAACATATATAGTACTGTAAACTGGATTGTACTAGCATCATAATCAAGAACAAGGCACAATGCCAAAGTCATGGAACAGCAAAGTGAACTAACAATTGGTCAATGCAAACAAGTCTTGAAATCAAACTCAAGAAAATCACAATGAACAGAGGCAACAAAGGCCAGGCAACGGGACACAACAAGTGATGCATAAAACAACTCAGAGGATCAAGTACAGTGATACATGCATATATGTACGTGTTAGCAGTGAGTCAAGTGCAACAAAGATGAGCACAAGCTTCAGACTAAAGTGAAGTTAAAATGAGATTCAAGGCAGATACCACATGAATATACAGACTCAGTTGAATCAAAAACAAGCTAATCCAACAACAAGCATGTGCACATGAAATATATGTGTGCATATGCATCTAAACTCAGACTCGAGTGCTACCAGAACAACAAAACCCAACAGTGAACAAAAATCAATTCTACAAACAAATGTGCCTGACTCGATTGCAATTCAAGCCAATCCACCAATTTATGCATACACACATACATACGTATATATATGCACAAATAACCAAAGTAAACAGTGATGATATCAAAAAAACAAGTGCAATGCAAGACCAAGTCTTAACCAAAAACGGTGACAGGCCGAAGCAATTCAAAGCAACAGTTAAAGTGTCGAAGACACAAACCTTGAACAAATTAAACTAAGTTAATTTTCTTCTCAAAGTCGAGTTCAAGTCAAGGCCCTGAGACCGAAGTCAAAGCCACAAAAAAACGAATCAACCCAGAAACATCAATTATATGAAACTGAAAAGGTCAGAAAACATCGGCATCGTTCAAGAATTATCGAGGAATCGAACCAAATCAGAAATTATCAACAACAAGACAAAAATCGAATTGTCGTAACTAAGTGTTGAATTAGATGTGAGTGGAGAGCACTCACCTTATCAATCGATCGAAAGGAAGCGAAGCTACGACAAGCGGCGCCTTTGAATTCCTGAAGCCCTAATTTGTCGAAGAGGAACAGCTACGAGATCGAAGCCGCCACCATTTTCGTTTTAGGGTTAGTGAATGGGAAAAATGAAGGAAAGGGAACGGGTCGAATTATTTGTATAAGGGAATGACATTCACTTTGATAATTATCACAACATAGCAACAAAAGAAAATATGGGCAACCATATTAAATTTTTAAAGTCCACATATCTCCTTTAACAAACTTTCAAAAGAATCTCAACTGATTAAAATTCCAATAGAAATTAACAAATAATTTAATCGTCATTTGACGACAATTAATTGTTGTAAAACTCCGGGTTGTTACAATATGTTTTGTCAATATTTGTGTTTTGGTGAATAATTTAAAGAATATGACATTCTTTTTGGTGTTTGAGAATATTTGAGGTATTGTAGGATTTTTGTTGTTACCTGATGTATACTTGTCATAATATGGCATTATTGTTTTCATACGTTTTTGTTATATCTCTTATCCTATCTCATTTTATCTGATATTTATAGCTAGACTGATCCATTTATTATTTTCTTCTTAAATAATACTCGGGTCAGACCGAGGTATTTCAGGTGCTTCTGCTTGACTTCTTATCAGGACCCGTCACCTGACTTTTGGCTAACTACTTTAGCTTAGTAGTTTTTGTTGTTATACATTCGAGATAGAGACTCCTTGATGTATACTTATTCTTTTGTCTAGCACTTGTATCTATTCTTTTGTGATGTAGTGGATCTAGTTTGACCACTATTTTGATGTACACTTTTATATGATATATTCATATCTATTTTCGCCTTTGTGATATGAATATATGTGACTAATTTGTGTTATGTTTATTTCTATATTTGTTTTCGAAGTCCACATAGCCACTGTGTGGTAGCTTTGAGTTTGTATTAGATATATCGGAATTCCTCTTGAAATGAAATGTAAGTTATATTATCTGACATATCGATACTCGCACAAAGCAATTACACAGATGGTCGCTCCTTAACAGCCTTATTCTTCGTGCTAGTCAACGGCATTACCCCGTAGTGTCCTTGGCTAGTGTGAGTATAGAGGTGGGGCGCCACAGCTTGGTATCAGAGCCAAACTTCGGAACAATGTTGAATAATCTAGCAAGGATCATTGTCCTAAGTCTTTCTTAGGAATCGTGCCATAGGATTTAATTCGAGTCTTCGTACCGTTCTATCCTATTTCTTTTATGATGCCTTGTTTTATCAATCAAGTTTGTTTGATATTCATTTTGAGATTAACCTTTTTCCTCTTCTTTCTTTCTTTCTTAAATAAGAGAAATGGTTAGATCAGGCCATCCCAGCGCCGGTCAATCCAGTGCTACTCCTCAGGATGGAGTATTTATGTCTGCCCAGTAGCTTTTAGATCTTGTGAAAAATTCTCAAGCTGTCGGACCCATTCCAGAGCCAACTCATCCTTAATCTGGGTTTACACGCTTGTGCAGAGATTATACCGCTTTGGGTGGAAGGCCATTAATTCAAGGGTTTCGAAAATGTTATAGAAATCCAAGCTTGGCTTAGATCATGCGATCGCATCTTTTCCCGCATGAATCTTATTGATCCACATCGAGTCCAAGTGGCTTCTAGCATGCTCCAAGAAAGAGCATTAGATTGGTATGAGCTTTTGATTTCGGAAATTATTGAAGCGGATCTTACTTGGGAGCAATTCCGGAAAAGATTCGAATTGAAGTTTGTGCCGGAGGCTGAAAAAGTAACTTTAGCCTGACGCTTTATTGACCTTGTTCAAGGTGAATCTTCTGTGGCAGATTATGTCGCATCTTTTGAATCTCTCTCTAAATATGGGGTCGAGTATATTAATACCCCATTGAAGAAAAATCAGAGGTTTGTCTATGGATTGAATAAGAACCTCAAAAAGCCTTTACTTCTGAAACTAGAAGTTTCTTTTAATCAGCTCGTAGATATCGCTCTTCGACTTGAAGAGGCGGATAAAGAAAGTGATGTTGAAGTTGTGGGTGCTAAACAGAACTTCAACATCAATAAGAAGAGGCATCCCTTTATTAAGTTCAAAAGTCCTAATCCCAACAAGAAAGTGAAGCAAGTAACTTCGGTAGCAAAGACTCCGATCCCTAATCGTGGAGAATGCTACAATTGTGGCTTTAAGGACCACTATATAAATAGGTGTCCAAGGCCTATTTCTTGCCGCTATTGCAAAATTTCAGATCATTATATATCTTCATGTCCCAAACTTCCTAACAAGAAAGAGGGAAAGTTGAAGGTTGTGCAAGCCTCTACTAGCACTTCTCTTGGTCAAGGTATTTCTCATTCTATCCTTGATAGTATTATTTTGTTTCGTGATTATCCTATTCGAATTCTTTTGATACGGGTGCATCCCACTCTTTTATATCAAAAGAACTTGTTGATTCTTTTTCTTTAAATATTATGGGCTTGATGACTTCACTTAGAATTGCGAATCCGGTTGGTGGATCCGCAACACTCAGTTTACTTTGTGAAAATGTCGAGATTATTTTATGTGATTATTCTTTTCGAGCCGATTTGCATGTTATGCTTTACTTAGGCTTCGAAATTGATTTTTTGGGAAAGGATTGGCTTGATCATTATGAAGCCCACACCCTATGTCCTGAGCGGACTATATATCTTCGACATCCTCAATCTTTTAAGCAGATTTCTATGGTTCTTAATGATTTTGATTTCCAAATTCGATGGAATTATTTTATTCTTTAAACCTACATAATGAGGAGAATATTATTTCTCTCATTCAGGTAGTTTGTGAATTTTACGGTATATTTGAGCTTGTCTTAGGATTACCACATAAGTAATCTATTGAGTGGTGCTAAGGTCATTTCAGCTCGACCTTGCCACCAGTTTTCATTAGCTACGAGTTGCGGAGGGTAGCATTCCACTTACTGCATTCCGCACTCGTTATGATTCTTGTGAGTGGTTCGTTATGTCATTCGGTTTGACGAACCTTCTACCTTATTTCATCCATCTTATGAATCGAGTATTCTACGAATATCTCGATGAGTTTATCCTTGTATTCATTGATTATGGATGAAAACAACAATTTAAAATTTGCAAATCTTTTCAATAAGATATTTATAAGTATAATTGGATTTTGTTCTTAAAACGAGCAAAGAATATTCGTAAAAATTTTAAGAGACATGTTTATCATATAGAAGATGATTTTGTGTTGGTTTGCCCATTGAGTGCTTTAAGAATTCTGGCCGATGCGCTTGATCAATGTTATCGATAGGAAGCTCCTAAACGCTATGATGAGATAGTCAAACACAGTAAATTCTTGTAATAAGTTAATTTTTCTAAAAAGATGAATATATAAAGTTAATTATAATTTTGAATGTCTTAGCTTTTCGGGAAAGAGGATCATTTCAAAGAACTCCTTTCCGATGCTTTTATTCTTGCGATTCCCGAAGGGAACCAAGAATTGATTGTTTATACCGATATTAGTCGTATTGGTTTGGGTGCCATTCTCTTACAAAGGGAATGTGTTATCACATATGCTTCTTGACAATTAAAGCTTATCGAGGCTAGATATGCCATTCATGATCTGGTGCTCGCGGCCATTGTTTTCGCTCTTTGAATTTGGTGTCGTTATCTTTTGGGAGAGAAATTTGTTCTCTACATAGATCATAAATCTTTGAAGTATTTATTTTCTCAAAAGAAACTTAATTTGCGTCAACAACGTTGGCTAGAGTTCCTTGCATCTTATGATCTTGATATTCTTTATACTCCCGGAAAGGGAAATCGTGTTGCCGATGCCCTTAGTCGTCAGCAACAAGTGGTTGTTTTCGTGATGATATCCGAATGGAGTGATCTCGAGACTTTGTCCACTTGTGAGATTCGAGATCGTGAATCCGATTCATGTTCATCTCTTGTTTTGTGTAGCCTTGAGGCTCATCCTTTTTTTGGACCGTACCTCTTTTGGCTAAACTCTATGTCAATGAATTTGTTAAATTGCATGGAGTTCCTACTTCTATTGTTAGCGATCGTGATCCATTATTTACTAGTGGATTTTGGTAAGGTCTTCAAAAAGCTTTGGGAACAGAGCTTAATTTTAGCACCGCTTATCATCCTCAGTCCGATAGACAAACAGAGCGGGTAAATCAAACTCTTGAAGATTTCCTTTGTGCATGTGTTCTTGATTTTGGTGGAAGTTGGGAAGATCATATTTCTCTTCTGGAGTTTTCCTATAATAATAGTTTCCAATCTTGTATTGGTATGGCACCTTTTTAGGCACTCTACGGAAGGCCAAGCCGATTTCCTTCATGTTGGCTTGAAGCCGGTGAGAAGCTGGTTTTAGATCCAGACTTTATTGGTGTTCATTCGTGTTTCACCTATGATGGGTGTTGTGCGTTTCAGTCGATCAGGAAAATTAGCACCTCGATATGTTGGTCCCTTTCTCATCACCGAACGCATTGGTTCCGTGGCTTAACGCCTTTTATTACCGGCTCAATTTTATGCTATTCATGATGTTTTCCATGTCTCTCAACTACGGAAATACCTTAGTGATTCCGATTCTATTCTTGAGCCCGGTGTAATTGACGAAATTGAAGTTTCACCAAATTTGACTTATGAGAAACATTCTATTCGTATCATTGCTTCGAAGGTTAAACGCCTTCGAAATAAAGATGTTCTTCTTGTGAAAGTTCAATGGTCCTCAAATCCTAAGGAATGCTCATGGGAATCAAGAGAATTCATCGAGCAAACACATCTGGACTTACTCTCTCATGCTCTTTAGGGAGAACTCCTCATTTCAAAATTTCTTCTTTTGTGTTGATATGCTTTTATTGTTGTTACTATTTATTTTCCTCTTAATTATTGCGAGGATGCAATTTCTTTAAGGAGGGGAGTCTGTGACAACCCACATATTTCACGATTGTATATTTAAATGTTTTATTTAAATATAGCATCGTTAATTGGATTAAAGTCCAAAATGTTACTTTTTGTAAACAGTCGAATTGGGACTCGAGACCACTTCCACTGGGTCCAAAATGACGTTTACAACTTTTTTGAGTATAAACATCGATATGTTTAGAGTTGAGTAGAATTTTGATATTTTCATTTAGGGCTTTGGGTTTGGGTTTCAGCCCATCAACCCATCTAATACCCTAACACTCCACTCCCTCTTCTTACATTCTATTATTTTCCTAACACTTTCAAGTCAAAGGAAAAATGGTGGAAGAGAAAAGGAAATTAAAATTCCTAAACCTAGTTTACTAGGAAATTCAAATTCAAGCTCTAGAAAACAAAGAGAAACTTAGGTAAGCATCCTCTTCATCTTCTCCATCTCAATTTCTCTTCAATTTACAGAAATTCCTATAACCTAACTTAGGAAAAACTTCACCTTTGATAATGGATTGAAGATTCTAGAGGTGTGTTGAAGAGGAATTGTTCTTGCCTTGTTTTAAAAGCTTCTCATTCATTGTTTTTGGGTTTAAAGTTGATTTTTTGAACTCACATCTACGTCTATAGCTTTCATTGTTGTTAGGTATGAATTCCTAACATCTATTTCGTGTTCATTTGCTTTGATTTGAATTGGTTTTGTGAATTCTCCAATTTTTGGTTTTGAAGTCCAATTTTATGAAAATTCTACTATGGATGTTTGGACATGTTGTTTGGGGTGTATCGAAGAGCCTATAAGACTGGGTTGTCGCTTGGCGTAAATCCTTAGTCGTCGTTGCTCATCTGATCGCTCTCGATACGTTTTGGTCACTTTGGCCTAGGCAAATTGTTGCCCAGACCAGGTGACCAGACGTCTGGTGACCAAGTCCAGACGTCTGGTTTGGACCTGGAGAGAAAAATATAAGCACGCAAAATATAAAAAAAAGGCAGAGTCTAATTCCAGACGTCTGAAATTTAGGATCAGACGTCTAGATGGGTCTCAAACGTCTGACTTGAAGTTTCAGACGTTTGGGGATTCTTTGGATTATTTCCAAAGAACAAATCCAGACCTCTGGATTCTAAACCAGACGTCTGGTTAGTTTTCAGACGCCTAGATTGAACCTCCAGACGTTTGGAATTGAGCAGTTTGCCTATTTGATTATGTTTTTGAGTAGATTTCCTATTTTTAATCGATTGTTGTTGATCCGGATAGTTGTCATCACTTATTATTGACTTTGATGACTTCTTTCTTTGGATTTTTTGGAATATCCATTTGATGGATTTGATATCCATTTCTATGGTTTTGGTTCACGTCTTCGAATGTGAATCTTTGGTGATTGATTGTTTTTACAATCATTTTTGTGATTTGTCACTTTCAAATACAAAGGTTTCTATACTAGTAGTAAATATTCATACTCTTTCACAAAGATGTTTTCTACTCTATTTTAATACAAATCTCGTTTATAAAATCGTTTTCCAATTTATTAGTATATACAAACCTTTACCTCATTCGTATGAGAAATCTAATTAAACAGCTTAGCAAAACAAGTGGTATGAAACGCTTGCGTTTACTTTATCGGTTAATTCTTAGACTTGTTCGATTGAACTCTTGTGACAATTTTCGAGTGGAAATCTACAATTTGTTCGTAAATATTTAAGTTAAGCAAGTGGTTATGGGACATAAAGCTAAACTCATTTATTTACTAGCTCAGTGTAATTTACAATTATCGATCAATGATGATCCTTTGGTGATTTAGACTAGCGATGTGCGATGTCTCTTTGTCCGCATGGGGGACTGTACCCGGTTTGGAGGAGTTTCGTCTCATAGTCCGCAAGGGGGGACTATACCCTGTTTGGAGGAGCTTCGGCTCATAGGAGGAGTTTCGACTCATAGTACGCAATGGGGGACTATACCCTATTTGGAGGAGCTCCAGCTCATTTGTGATACACGTGTTGGGGAGTTTTCATGCTCACGTTTGTGATAGGCCTTCCCCTTTTTATGATTTCTGGATTTCTAGTTGATGATTTCTAGAATTTGTGTTTCACCGATTTTTGCGATTGGCATTGATATGTTTTGTCAATATTTGTGTTTTGGTGAATAATTTAAATAATATGACATTCTTTTTGGTGTTTGAGAATATTTGAGATATTGTATGATTTTTGTTGTTACCGGATGTATACTTGTCATAGTATGGCATTATTGTTTTCATACGTTTTTGTTATATCTCTTATCCTATCTCATTTTATCTGATATTTATAGCTAGACTGATCCGTTTATTATTTTCTTCTTAAATAATACTCGGGTCAGACTGAGGTATTTCAGGTGCTTCTGCTTGACTTCTTATCTGGACCCGTCACCTGACTTTTGGCTAACTACTTTAGCTTAGTAGTTTTTGTTGTTATACATTTGAGATAGAGACTCCTTGATGTATACTTATTCTTTTGTCTAGCACTTGTATCTATTCTTTTGTGATGTAGTGGATCTAGTTTGACCACTATTTTGATGTACACTTTTATGTGATATATTCATATCTGTTTCCGCCCTTGTGATATGAATATCTATGACTGATTTGTGTTATGTTTATTTCTATATTTGTTTCCGAAGTCCACATAGCCACTGTGTGGCAGCTTTGAGTTTGTATTTGATATGTCGGATTTCCTCTTGAAATTAAATGTAAGTTATATTATCTGACATATCGATACTCGCACAAAGCAATTACACAGATGGTCGCTCCTCAACAGCCTTATTCTTCGTGCTAGTCGACGGCATTACCCCATAGTGTCCTTGGCTAGTGTGAGTATAGAGGTGGGGCGTCACAGCCTATGTGGCATCAAAAGGCTTATTCATAGCATTAAATAAAAGCAAGGTGTAAGGCCTATGTGGAAACCCAATTTCCAAAAAAAGACATTGCATTAGGTAAATAAGATGTAAGACTTATGTAGCAACCAAGAGTCTAGATAAGACTTAGATTATGGTAATAAGGCATAAGGCCTGTATGGAAGCTCGATGTCCAAAATGACATAGTATTGGGTAACGAGGTGCAAGGCCTTAGTGAAAGTCCAGTGTCCAAAAATGAAATTGTATTCAATAGTATGGTTAAGGCATGTTTGGTTACTAGTGTCTAAAGATGACCATATTCTGAGGTGATGGTGTAAAGCCTATATGGCAACAAAATGACCGAAATGACATATATTTAGTAGTGGGTATAAGGCCTTCGTGGCATCCGTCTGTCTAAATTAAAATTCGTAAATGAAAGAGCAAGGCATAAGGCCTTAATGGCGACCGAATGTAAAATAAATATGAAGATATTATATAAGAAACACGTAAGGTCTTAGTAGCAGCTGAAAGTAAAGTAAATATGAGTTTAAGTAATGGTAAAGGCATATAGCCTTCGTGGTGGCTGAAAGCATAATTACCTTAATATTCTAAGAAATAGGACAAGGCCTGATGGTAGGATGGAAGGCTAAATTGAACCCTAGTATTAATGTAGTAATAAGTATAGGGAACACTTATAGATTATATGACTTGTGCCATTATTCATATCGATGAATTATGTCTGTTGACTAGTGAGGGGAAAATCTATTCCTTGCTTTAGCAAGGTAGTCTCACTATATGTTGTATTTAGGCTAATGTATTACTCATATCAGGCTTTATGTTTGATCGGTGATTTTATTATTGTGCTTCCCATAAAATCAAGTGTACTTGATTGAGTAAGCTGAGGTTATGGATAGAGACTGGAAACTTGGGATGGATGAATAAGCATGCTAAAGAAACAAGTAGGAGGCATACTTACAAATAATGATTTCTTCGATTTTCACTGTTTAAGTGTTCATGATGGTGTCCTTACATGTCAGGCATGACCTTTTATTTATGTTATATTATCTTTCATCCCTAATGGGCACGTTTTTGGTTGTATGAAAAATGTAAAGACTATTAAGACAATTCTGTGTAATGTGTTTACTTAGACTGTTACACGCACACGCACATGCACAAACTGAACTCACTTTTTCGTCGAAAGATAATTTCAAGTTATGCAAAACATTGTGGTTTCATTTTTTGGTTTCTAAATAAAGGATGTTACAATGTACCATAACCAAAGTATGGTCTAGATACATAAGATGAATAATACTCACAAGTCTGAAGACTATTGCACGTTGTTACATGCAATCTTTAGTTCAACTTAGTTGTTTTAACATATAAAACATTCTTGTTGAGTCATTTTATGAATATTTTGGACAACTACACGTACGTAATCCTTTAGCGTCCCAAGTGGTCATGAATAATTCACCTCCCATCTTATAGAATGCGTTATGCACGCTAGTCTCAATAGATGTATAGATATCCTTTTCTCGATACGTCTTAACCAGGAACAATTTAAGGATAAATATTCTAAATATTCAATTCAGAACTCGTGATTACAAATACATTCTCAACTACAATTGGTTAAATACTTTTCCTAAGGATTTTCTATATTTATGTATTTAATGTATTCAGATCATTACTTATATCACAATATAACAAACAAACGATATAAAACAGAAAAAAGCATACTGTATTTCAAATAAGATTCTCATACAAGAGTTAAATTATATAATAATTACATAATAACCACTTAGGGCACACCTTAATTCTAGCACTTATATCGTTGGAATAATTTTATATTGCTTTTTTCTAGTACAAGTACAGATTTCATTGGAAAGGACCGTTAATTATGACATTGTCCATACCTTTTTAAGGTTATGTTTCCTTCTATATTTACTCTGCATTTATGTTATAGTATTTTGTTATTCTATAAAAAAGTAGAAAGCACGTGGATTAATGATATAATTTTATGAATTTTGCACTAACCATCAGATTTTGTCATGGGTCTCTTATCCAAATCATCCTTGGAATGTGTGTTATGGATTATTGAAGTCAGAGGCGAGATAATACAGTTTTAGGTGGGCTTATATTTTAGTGATGGAAGGATAATCAAATTTTGAATTAATGTTATGGGGATCGAATAATCCCTCTAAATGAGTGGCACCTTTTCTATTGCTTGTAAAATATGCGGTTGCGTGGATGGGAACTCTGAGTTGTTGGTTACCATGCTTATAATCATTTTAAGACAACATGTGTAGTACTTTTGTAACGACCCTGGATTTTATATAAATTTAAATTGATAATTAATTTAATTTTTGAATAAAAATTGTAAAATTAATTGATATATTGATTCGAGTTTCCCTGAATCCAAATAAAAATATATTAAATCATTTTAAAATTTAGAAATTGTATATATATGTGAATTTATATAGTTGTGCCTATATGAATAGATTTGAAATGATATATATATATATATATATTGATAATTGGATTTAAATCTTAATATAAATGGTTTAAATATAAATATAAAAATATAGATAATTGATACACATTTAAAAATGAATAACTTTAACTTTGAAATTGATGGGTTATGTTAGAAATAGAAATAAATTAATAATAGATAATTTAAGCTAGAAATAAAAGATAAACTATTGAAATATATATATATATATATATGGAGAAATACAAGACAAGTATTTAAGTTGAAATAAATATCTTAAAATTTTGGTTATGTAAACTATAAAGATATAAAATAAACACATTATAACAAAATATACAAAATAATATATAGAACTTTATTTACATCACAAAGCCATAAGGCAAAAGAAGAAATACAAACCAAAATTTATAAGTACCTATATACAAACAAATACAAATACAAATATAAGTATGGAATGAAACAAAGACATACATAGGCAAATATGAAAACAAGTAAACAAGAGTTATTTAATGCTAATATCTTCAGCCGAAATCAAATATTAGCATAGTCAAAGCAAGAAGGAAAAAGAAACCTAAATATCTATGTACAATCAAATAAAATAAGTGTAATTGTACAAAGCAAATTAATGCTAAGTCTCCTTAGCACACAAAATAGATTTATATCAGCCGAAATAGCAAGATTTTCAGCCACCAAAGTTAAGAGAAATATCAGTAGTCAAACAAGCAAAGAAAAAATCTATGATATAGTACAAAATAATAACATCACTTGTACTAAACAAATAAAACATCACCCTGTACAAATTATATCACTTGTACCACATTTCATCTCAGCTTAAAACAATAAACAACATCACTTAGCATCCCAGTTTTCGTTCACCATTTAAAACTGAGTAGAACCAAAACAATATCATCTTGAAATCAAACAAATATCAGTCAAACAAACATCTCAAACTAAAACATCAAAGCCTGGGAGATAAGAAAGCCTGGATCTTCAGTTCTCAAATTCAAAAAAAAAACCCAGACTTCAACTTGGCTAAGAAATTCAAGAAGGCTTAAAATTTTTTATCTGGAAATTTTTTGGAAGATCAAAACTGCATTCATTTTCAAAACAAAAGTGTTCTGTTCAAATTTTTTCCAGGTGAGCAAACTAACTTCCAAAAAACCTCAAATTTGTTTAAATCTTGGCTTGCTTGTGATGAGTATTAGAAGTTGTTTGTGGAATATGTTTGCCTGAGTGTGAATATGCCTGAATGTGTATATATGTATAGGACTGTGTATATATGTGTGTGTGTACAGACATATATATATATATATATATATATATTTAAGTCACAGGTTTTAAACCCAATTCAAGAAAAATTCATATCTCTTCAAATAATAACATCTAGATTTTGATGTTTGAATAAAATTTGTTTATGATACTCTAATCTAAATTTTAAAAATAAATTCCAGGTGTGAATATGGATGGAATATTTATAAATTTGAAAATGACAGTGATAATCCAACTCAAGTCAAAAATCAATGATTATGATTTCTTGTTTGGATCTTATGAAGCGATTCATAGTAGAAAATCATGATTTTAGAATATAGTTTCAAGATTTTTAGATTTGAAAATCGTTTGAATTTCGTGTTGAACGGAAATGACACTTTGGTCAAATTCCGTCGAACAACGAGATGAAATTCGTCGTGCTTGGGTCAGATGATGGTTCGAGCATCTATGATCAATGGAAAATTACAATTTGAATTTATAAGTGAATGAGGCATGGGAACGATGTGGATTTAGGGTTTTAACACTAATTTTACTTGTATGGGTTTGAAGTGGAACTGCGTCGCCGTCAAGATGATCCAGGTCATCGGACCTGGGGGAATAAGGAGAGGGGGTTCTGGCGAATCTCTGGACGTGGTTGCAGGGTCTACGACAGCTAGAGGCGGCGGCACGAGCTAGTTTCTGGTGATCGCAGTTGCTCCAGATTTGTCCATCATGTTCGAATTCAATATCGGGGACGTTTTCGAAGATCTGGTTGTTTGGGTAGGTCAGTGGTGATGTTGTCGACGTGCTAGAGGTAGCGGCGGTGGTCGGAAAAGCGAAGCTCAGGTGTACACGTGCACGCGATGTCAGTTTTTATCGGTGATGGTTACAAGGTTGGGAAAGAAGAGTAGCCTCGGGGAAGAGCTCGAGAAAATTGTTTGATGGATCGAGTTTTGTATCGGGTAGTTCGATGTTTAAACTGTATAACAGGATTTTTTTTAACTTAAACTAAAATAATGTCTCAAAAAGAAAAGGGAAAGGAAGAAGAAGGAGGGAGCTCGGGGGAAACTCGGGGAGGAATTGAAGTTAGCTCGAGTTTTTATTTGATGGGCTCGGGTTTTTGTTTAATTAACTCAGGTATGTTTTAATTGACGGGTTTTACCTTAACAACTATGCTAACCAGGTTTTGTATAAGAAGTAAATTTGTTAACAGATTTTTAAAATAAAGCAGGAACAAGTTTTTAAAGTATGTTAAAAATAAATTTAATTTTCAAGGTTATTTAATAAGATTTTTAAAGATAAGCGGTTTATCTTAAATAATGATTTTGATTATCAATTAACCTTAAGGGTTTAAGTTAAATTATATGACTTTGTTAATTTGTTTCAAAGGTTATTTAAAATAAGATTTAAATGATGATTTTGTAATTAATTAAGATAAATGGGTTATCTTAAGATTCAAGGATTATAAATTTGTAATTTAATAATAATTACTTAATTAAAGATTAATCAAGTAATGATTAAAGATTAATTAATTTGTTGAAGGATAATTAAATAATTGAAGATTAATTATTTAATGATTAAAGGTTAATTACTTAATAATTAAAGGTTAATTAAATAATGATTAAAGGACCTTTAATCAAATGATTTGGAATCGATTAATGTTAATTAACTATGATTGATGACCCATCTGTTTTAAATAAATCAGATAATTAATTGAGGTTATTTATGGATGACTATATTCTATGAATGCTGTGTATTGGATTGATAACTCTGTTATGTGATTGTGATGCTTTGTAATATGAATTGCTTTGTGCTGAGCTGTTATATCTGTGATGAATATACTGTTATATGAATATGAAAACCCTTGACCCGTAAACGACATTTGAATTTCGATGCGACAGGAAGTCGGATTCCAGTTGGATATCTGAAACCCACATCGAATTGTAATAGTGAATCTTTGTGACTGATAAATTTATTTTATCTATGAATCTGTGAATGAAGATAAGCGTTATGGGTTATACCGCTTATCGATATATCTGTGATGATTGATGTTGTGCACTATTGTGTGAAACCCCTAGACTACACTTTTACACACACAAATATGGATTTCACGTGGAAATCGGTTAAGTCACAGATGATGTAAATTTAATGTTTTTGAAATTGAAATTTTAATTTCAATTGATTTTGAAATTGGAAATTGGGGTTTAATATGAAAAACTTTTGAAAGGAGTTTTTAAGATATTTTGGATATCTTGAAATTTAAATAATTTGATTTAAATTTGAATTCAAGTTTGAAATTGAATTCTATGATTTGAAACTAAGGATTAAAAATGCTGTACAAGTTATATATGGGTTAAACCATTTTAAAGGTATTGATTTGGGAATTTGAATTTAATTCAAGAGTTTTAACTCGTGTAAATATAACTGGATTTTTCCGAAACGAAAACTATTTGTTTTCAAATAATAATAGCTTTCATTTTAAGAAAGAATTTCCAAATTGTGTTGAAAGGTTTCAAGTTTGAAATGGAATTGAAATGTTTTGAAAACTATGAAATGAGTCTTTGATTTCAAAGACCGGACGAGTTAATCCAACTTGAAATAGAATTGTTTTGAAAGACTATGAATGAATGTTTGGTAACGAGTTTTGAAAGCTATAAGTTAAATCTTGATTTAAAGATTTAACGAGTAAACCTATTAAAATGGAAATTATTTTGAAATCCATGAATGGATCTTTGTGAATGGAGTGAACTTTGTGAATTAAATCTTTTTGTTTAAAAGATTGGAAATGGTAATTTGTTTTAACCATTCGAATGAAAAGTTTTGGGCTTTAAGCTGTGATTTAACTGAGACCCCAGTATCCATATGATTTTTAATTGCGTTCGTTATTCGGTTTAGCCGAGAAAGGACCTTTGTGTCATATAACCCATTTCGAATAATGATACGACGATATGGATAACATTTGAAGACCGGTGGTGAAGACCGGGTATTTGCAAGAGCGATAGGATGACCTATCGATTGTCTCTGCACCGAGTAGCGCCCGGTATAGAGATTCCCTAAGTGATGGGAAGTCCAATTGGGATTGTGAATACCCGGATTTGCAAGGGCTTCTTTGGAAGTGCCTTCGGTTCTGTTCGAACCCAGAACAGACTTGTATGGATGTGTGTCTGACGTTACACTTTGAGATGTAAAGTTGGTTTCTATCAAATACATTTCTGTTGGTGGCGGAGAATTTATTCTCTTAGCTTAACACCCTTCTCTGAGACGTACGAGCTCAGAGGTTATGTAGTTGATGGTTACTAGTGATACATTCCCAATTTGGTAATGTGGCATACGAAGTGCTGTTGACCAATTGTTGATCAAAGCGTGGCTTTGTGAAAAAGCGTGGCTTTGTGAAAAAGCGTTGCTTTGTGATACATTCCCAATTTGGTAATGTGGCATACGAAGTGCTGTTGACCAATTGTTGATCAAAGCGTGGCTTTGTGAAAAAGCGTTGCTTTGTGAAAAAGCGTGCTTTGTGGACGAGACTTCGTCGAGCCTCACAACCCGGTAATGGTCGAAATAGGAATGTTGCGGCAAAGGTTTGTAGGGGTAGCGCCCCTAGGGTATGTCTTTTCCTTCTGGATAAAAGGTGATATCATGGTATGGAGCCCAGATATTTTACCTATGTTGATGTTGCAAATTTTTTATATTTTGTGGTTGTTACTGTATGATCGAGAGCTCTCGGATAAAGGTCGATGACGACCGGGGGATGACATGACTCGTGTGTTAGTTACCTAGTTACAGCTTGGTTAAAGCGTGAGGTATCGTCGGCCTTATGTTTGCAGATATCCGGTTAGGTTCTCGGGGCGTCTTTCCAGAGGCGTTTCCATTTTGGTGTAAGGAAGTTCCTTTGCCTGACCATTTGTTGGAAATCCAAAGAAACAATACGAACCTTGTACGATTTTAGTTGTAGAACCTGCCATTTACTTATGGTGGTCACCACTGTTTAGATGGTAGCTATAGTAGGCATAGAATAATGGTTGTATGCTGGCTAAGATTTATAATATATTTTCGAAATGGCTTTCTACACTATGCACTAATAATAATATCAAAAGAGTTTTTCTTTTGCGTAGTAAGCATGTTTGACTATCATAAGAAGAAATCTCCTCCAATTCTGCGTTTGCATTATGTGTGCGGCGGGAGGTCTTATGGTAGTTTCATTTTCCAAAAGCATTGCGGGTTTCAATGTTTAAAAGCCTTTTGTTGTTTGTTTAAAGATAAACTATTTTTGTTGCTCACACCAGTCCCATGACTGACCCGGAGTTTATTGTTTCCTTCCTAAACTCTGGGTGCCCACCATTTTCCACACGGGCAGTCTAGAGTTGAGTTTCTCAGATATTCAGGTTGAGTAGATTATCTGGAGCTGGTTCAGTTCTTGGAGTTCAGGACTGCACTTGCTTCTCTTTGTGGTTCGAGCTTGACATTGGAGTGGTTGGAGTCAGTCTCTCTGACTGATCATTTGGAGTTATCATTTCTGCTTTCCGCTGTATCATTATTTATCTCTGATATTGTTGTATCATATTGATATCATTGTTGTATATCATTCTAGATATTGTATTCATTGGAGTTGTATATGATATCATTGATTTCTTTATTCCGCCGTGTTGTTATACTTACTGTGTTATAAGCTTCGGTGAACCAGATTCGGCGTTTGAATCTGCGGCATTTTGAGTACAAGTGAAGTACGGGTGCCGATTTTCGAAGGCCGATTTCAGGGTCATTACAACTTTATATATAATTGTATCATTTTAATACCGCATCACCTTTTTCTAGTGAGTATCGACAAGATTCAATCCTTCTCTTTTTAGATGTGGTTAGGCTAGTAGCCTATTATGTTGTTTTTTTGGCCAATGGATAGTGAGGATCTCCTTTTAGCTAAAAATGGGTATAATAGTTGTATGAGCACAAAAATGTTTGACAGCTTATTGTGGAGGACCGGTCGTTCATAATTTTTATAGCGGGAAACTAACATACGGTTTATGCTTAGGTTGATAGTTGTAAGGAAAACTTTAAAGGAAGTATAAATTATTTGACTATGAATGAAAGTGCCTTAAGTCCAATATTAGAACTATATTAGTGGAAGATGCAAAGGCTTAAAGTTTTCCATTTGGCGATAGCGCTAACTTGAATTTCCTCTTTGAACAAAGAAGTGATAGAGTCGAGGAAATGCCCTAAGGGCAATTATATATTTTATATATAATTGTATACTTAACTCTTATGGGTAAATCTTGTTCGAAACGAAATCACATTTTTTGGTTTTTGTTTGTATTATGTATGCTTATATTTATAATTAATTGTTGATGATCATACAAACCAAAAAACTTCGGAAACACATAATTATTTAGCTGGCATATATAAGTATAATTAGCATACGTACTAAAAAAATGGTAAGTTTCATTTTGAAAAAAAAGATGAATATTCTTCGATCGTAGTATCTTACAATTACATATACAAAACTAAATCCATCATCAAATATTTGAAGCTATAAGATAAAAAAATATGGCATGTATATTATAAACATGAGATAATAGTTTTTATCCATAGCTAGCTATACCAAAAATATGAATTTACAAAAAATATCACACTGGCCACAAATGAGTTTCTTTATTTAATATATTAAGAACAATAGAAAAGTCTATAATTAGATGACATGACTGCAGATTTCTTATTCATCGATAACATGCACTGAAGATATATGTGTGAGTTACCAATAACAATGTAACCAAGGTTTGTCTTCCACTACTATATGAGAGTTACTAACATGTTGCATATATTTTTCTTTAAATTCTACTTACATATATACAACCACTCTAATTTATTATTAACTATGTCCTTTTAATTCCTTATAGCAACATTTTGCATGTACACTTGAAAATAATGAGATGACCACTTCAATGTTGATACAACCTATGCCTTGAATATAATAAGAAAAAATGACATAAAGGTCATGCCCACATATAGTTCACATATAAAGCATAATCCACCCTATCCAAACTTTAATTCTGTAGTAAAAAAGTAAAACATTCACATCCTCTAATCCAAATATAACACCACTTAGACGTTTAATGTTTATAGAATACAAATATGCAAATAGGAAGTGATGATGGAAATTCAGTCAGAAATAATAATCAAGAAAAAATAAATGGTTATGTGAAATATTGTGGCCCTGTTTGGTTGGCAATTTTTAGTTTTGTATTTTCGTCCAAAACGAAAAGCGCATTGCAATTGTTAGTTTTGAATTTTCGTCCAAAAAAAGCGCACGATGCATATAATTTTCAAAAACAACCTATTTGAAAAATGAAGTTAATATACAAAATGGAAAACAATTTGTTTTTTTCATGTTTTGAAAAATAACAAAAGCACGAAAAATGATCCGTCCCTCCCCTGTCCCTCTATCTCTTTCGTCGTCCCTCTATCTCGTTCCCCGTCCCTCCATCCCCTCCATCATCCCTCCAACATTGTCATAATAACTTCAAATTTTAGATATTTTTCTCCTCTCTTTCCATATTTTGTAATGAATTTTGAAAACGCAAAATATAACCCTATGTTTTGAAATTTTAAAGAAATGAGAGTTGAACATGATGTTATGTTTTTCTCAATAATTTCATCAAACAGTTTATGTGTACACCGATACATGGTAACAAACCATGTGCTTCTAGATGGCATCCAACTTTAACAATGAGCACATGGACAAACTTATCGATTGAAATTAATAAGATTGGTCTCAAATTTTGAAGTAACTTCGATGGCAACACATCATAATTTGATCAAAATCACATACTTTGTTCGGTTCAGTAAACAATGAAGACCTTGATTCAGTAAAGTAGGGATAAAATATTTGGTGTACTATACATTTTCATTAATAGTTGATTATCAATTATTCATGCCTTTGAGTATGCCATCGTCGTTACCAAAACTTAAGTAGAATGAAAGCTTTAATTTTGAAATAATTTAAGAACACATCTTCATAATGAATCGAAGATTATAATCCATTATTTGTAGTTTGTTCGAAAAGAAGAGGAAGATACATGTAGTTTTCATAGTAGAGTGAATTTACTGTTGGGTTATGGAAAGTTACAGTTTTGGGTAGAAAATGGGAATAAAATGACAAAATTGTCTGCAATTTAGTACAATATCTATTAAGGGTATGTTTGTAACTTTGAAAGCTTCAAAATGAACTATGTCCACTGTATATGAGTGCGAGTGCAAACCCGTGCCACACATACAAAATTCTAAAGTTACACAAATTGAAATAGTTAAAATACGATATTGACGATCGTATTGGTGATTCTAAAACACAAAAATCAATCAAATAGTTAAAATACAAAGCGAGTTTGTTGCTTTGAGAATGTAACTTGAAATAGATATCTACGCTGATATGTCTAAATAAATAAATAAAAATATTCTTTATACTAAACTAAAAAAACATTCTTTATACTTAATTTTTTTTGACTACAAATTACATAAAACATAAACGTAATCAAAAAAATTCCATATTGCATAGGAATAAATAGATTGAAATCTAGACCGAAGAAAAATTAGAATAATGTAGAAAAAGAGAAAATAAAATGTTTTTAAGCACAATATCATAGAGTTTAACGAGCTATCATGAAAAATCTTATCCAATAACAAAAGTATTCACAAATTGTAATAACATAAAAGTTTCTTTTAGTGTTCCGTTTATTTACTTCAAATACAAATATAAAAGCTCTCGTGTATTATAATTACTTTTAGATTGTTTCTATCTTCTATCGGCATATAAAAATAATCTTGTTCTTACATCATGGATAAGTGTAAAAGGCCACTGGTTTTGACAGTTTAAGTGGCTAATGTGTTTCCTTCCATATCCCTTCTTTAAAATACCCGTAATAATCCAGTGTTGCTATTAAGGGTGTGAAACACGGTAAACTTTGATAGAAAAATTGAAATCACATTAGTAGTATTAAGATACCTTTTTTTAGTATCAAGTATTCTACTTATGAGCCTAATTAAAAAAATTCTTGGGTTTGTACACTTGAATGACAATATTTTAATATAATTCAAAAAAATGACAGTCATAGCTATTGTTCAAATATTTTAGTATGTGTTATCATCTCGCTTTGACACACACTATGGAATTTTTCCCATTTATATGCAGTATAAAATATAACCGCCATTAATGAATATTTGGATTGTCATTTTGAAAACATGGAATAATATCTCAATATTCTCGCATATTATGAAGGTAGGTAATTTATAAAGCAGAAAGGTTTACATTAGATCCAATTGGCTATCGCATATCAGTAATGGTATGACCGTTATTGACACCGTACAATAAGCTCTTATAATAAAGCACATATATATAATAATAAATCATAAGAAAATGTTAATAAACATTCCTATAAATTTCACATGAAATAAATAAAATAGTCGTTTTCCTTGTTATTGTTAACAAACACAGAATCTAACCTACCTTGAAACATACTTAAAATAACAATTCATAGATAAATACATCAACCTCTATATTTCATGCTTGATATTTAATAAAGTACTCCAAAGCTTTTAAAATGCACCAATAGAAGCATTAGCTTTGTTATAATTTTGTATATGCAAACAAATTTTGTAAATGCATCCAAACAACGTATGTCAAGAAACTCATTGCATGCTTTGACAAATTGATACGTCGATAACTTAATGTGAACCATTTCGCATGTTTCTAATTCCTAGTATCCACTAAAACTATAATTAAATCATAAAAGACATTATATGGATGATGAAATATCCAAATAAATGGTATGTAATAGATTTAATGGTAAAGATTGCACTAAATAAGGAACGTAACTATAGAGATAGGATGTGAAATAAACAGGGTCATGTTATACAATTCTACCGGATGGAAAGTACAAAAGTCGATGATGTAGTTTAAGTTAATTTGACTTTTGAGAAGGAGAAATGTCATTTTTCTTATAAAGGATAAAAAAGTTTCAAAAGAAGGAGGAAAGTAGCTAAAACTTTTAAAAGGGAAATTTCTTTCATGATTAACGTGAAATCGCCTTAGCTAATATTTGGATTATCCGAATGTTATTTATGGAAACTGGTTTCATAGAATTAAGATTAATATTTGATACATAATTAACAAATAATTAAATTCCTTTTCAATACATTAACTACACATCTAAAATCATGAATTTAGCATAGTTTTGAATCCCAATAAGTTGGTATGTGTTGCACAAACTAATTCATAGTCATCTATTAGAAAGAAGAATGAAGAAAATGAATTCTAAGTATATCATATCACTCGATAATAGAGCTCAATATAAATTATTCATCGTGTATAATAACTCTCTGATGGAATAGACCTACTATTATGATGTAAATAAAATTGTTTATTGAGATGGATATAACAAAATTGTGCAAAGAGCAAGAAATATATCTAGTATATTGAGTGAGAAAGAGAGTCAAATGTGGTTACCATCACCTTCCCCAATCGTTAACCCAACCCTAAAACCCAACAGCCACCGCAAAAACCCCTCGATTGCATTGCCCACCGTGGCTGCCACCTTAATCCAACCTCGTCGTCGTCACTGCACCGCCGCCCTCTTCCTTCGCCGAGCATCCCGCCGCCTCTAGCGCCGCCGGAAGACTCCGTTGCCGCTTCCAATTTGCTCTCGTTTCTGGCGATCTCCTGCGGATCTAAGGCAATCAACTACCGTGATCGATTCAACCTATCCTCCTCTACGATGAAGTACCCTAAGATCGTCCTATGGTCGAAGCTCAACCGTTGACCCCCAAGCCCTAGAACGAACGGTTGAAAATAAATCGCTAGTTTCTGATCAAACAGTGCCGCCGATTGCAAAACAAATTTCAGACGCCACTCTAATTTGTCGAGTGCTTCGCGATGATATATTATATAATAGGATTTTAGCAATTTGAATCTTGAGTTTGATTTGAAATTGAAAATTAGGGTTTTAGAATATTCTCCATTAAAAAGGAACAAGTTAGATTTGGAAGAAACTACAGAAGAATAGAACAGAAGGATATGGAGGCTGCTAGGGTTTCATAGCATCATATATATATATATAGGAAAAGATGGAACATAAATAGATGGAACGGACATCGATTGGGCCAAAGCGATAACAAAGGCCTATAAACCCGTTTCATTCTCGAAACGAAAATAGTTCATCTTATATATCGAAATATTGGTTTTTTAATATTTCTAAAACCAATGGAACTAATTTCAGAACATAGTTCTATTGTATATAGAAGTTAGCTTTAAAATCAAATTATACTTATTTTTACATGTTAATTAAAACGAATTATTATTAAACTGATTTAATCACTTTCAGATTCAATTAAAAGTTTTCTATCATCATCTTGATTTAACAGGATTTTAATAATCTTTCAAAACCAATTTTTTCATGGTAAACTCAAGATTTAACTATTAAATTAATTCCAACATTTAATTACAACCGTAATAAAATCCTAGTTCATTAAGTTTTAATTTCCAACACATTCTTTTATTTTCATTTCAATTTTCTTCATATTAGATCAACAGTTCCCTTATGTATTTATTCAGCATAAGTTTTCATTTATTACACTCATTATTCTACAGTTAACGTCTTCCCTCATATTAACTGAAATATTTCAATTACATTAAATTCCATTGATTACAGAATTAATTTCAAAATAGATTAAATAATGACATGAGAATAAAAAAATTATTACATCTTAGTAATTCAAATATCTATAAATTTATTATTTACAACAAGGGTTAATAAAATTATTTTCTAAATAATCGATTTCTTATTGTATGCCAAAATATATTTCGAATACATTGTTTATTCCATTCTTTATTGACATTTATTATTCCCATCGATTAGAAATTGCATTCAGACAGTTATTAATTTCATTCAAACCAATGTCATTAAAATATGGACTAACCTATGTTATCATTTTTACCTTATTACAAACATTTGTCATTAATAGAATTTATATTAAGCTCATAACTTATATTATAATTTAATTTGTATCAATACAATCTTAAATTTTTTTTCTAACAACTTTGTTCAAAAATCTTATTTAATTTAATATTTTTAAATGGTTAAAAATATAGGTTGTTACAATCTCCCATACTCAAAACTTTTCATTCTCGAAAAGAAACGATGCAAAGAATCTAGCATTTGATATATTTTTACCAAAAAAATCAACTTATAACATTTAAACTTACATATTTAAGTTTGCTATAAACTTAAAATAATCCAAACCTTTTTCCAAATACCCTTTTAAAATACTTTTATATATGCTTGATGCCTTAACTGGTCTATTATTAATTTCTCACTTTCGAGACCTAAAAATGAACGCCGATGATGTTGCAATCATCACCAAAATTATTTTCAAGCGACTAGAGTGAGATCCAATAATATTAACAGTCCCTCGAGGAATGTTTATCTTTCTTTGTTCTTGTAGAATTTATCCATACGTTGGACAGATGCATGTCCAAAATCTTTAAGAACTTGGTAGACCGGTTTTAACACCAAGTAAAATACTTCAAAAAAATTTCTTTCAAAATAGATATTCAAATTTTTTCAAACATATCATATAATAACCTTTTAAATCATTTCTTCCATACCATAAATTTAAACAGGAAAATTTATATACATTCTTTTTATATAATATCTCCAAATTTTACACTTGAAGAAAACTAATATAAATCCCATTTATGTCAAAATCAATAACCTTCCAAATTTGGATACTATACCAAATTCACTTGTAAAATTTCCTCACTTCACGTAAAATAAATTTCATTTATAAATACCATTTAAATATTCACCATATTTTTAATATTCACCATAGTTTAAATACCTTATAAATATATGTAAATATTTGAAAATATCATTACTATATTCAGAAAGATGGCTATTTAAGTTATTAAATCCATTGTTTGCAAATTTGGAAAAAATTTCTTTTAAGAGAGTGGAGAAACATAACGACTCAAAGTTTATCACAAACAACTACACTTACCAATGTTTTATAAATCATACCTCTATATAATCATTTTTTTATACCAAATATTTCCTATTATAAATACCATTTTTCATACATACATTGATACGTACGTACGTACATACATACATACATACATATACATATATATATATATATCCTATGCTTTTATTCAATATAGAATTAACTTGCAATAAAATAGAAAATCATACAAAGTAATGCCATCAAAATATAGGTTCCATAGGGTTTTCTTAGCATATATTTGAACTTTACTTAGGTTACCTTTTAATTTCATTTTTTAAATTTACACCTTTAATTTTATTTTAAATTTTATACTTTAAATTTTCCTTTATAGTTTACCATTTAAATCTTAACATCTAATGTGAAATATAGTGTTTAAGTTGTCATTATCATCCTTAATTCAAATCAATATTTTCAACATTAGATGTTATCAATGTTGAAATCAATATCATCATTATTAATATATTCAAATCTATATTCAATTCAACATTATTAATTGGTATTCAAATCAATATCATCCTTAATTATCATTAATGTTATCGATGATTTAAATTATTATCATTAATTATTATTTATTACCATTTATATAAAATCATTCAAAGCTATTTAAAATTACCAGTACTTAAGTTCAGGTAAATAATAACTGAACATTTTATTTTCATTTATATTTACAACAATGTTTCATAAACAATACTAACATAGATTATATTTATAAAATTTATTTAACATCCATAGATGAATCTTTATATACATTTCTTAATATCATCTGTCTTTCCTTAGAATTTTAATAAACTTCCTTTATTTGTAATCTTTATTATATACATTTCGTACATAACAAAGCCTTTAAATCCTTGTTCCAATTATCTTTCCATTAAAATAAGATTCTTTTATTTTTAAATTTCGCTTATAAATCATATTTATATAAATTTCCTTTATATAATACCATCAAATTTCATAAATAAATACCCTACAAATCCTTTGTAAATTGTTTAATAACCAATATAAAATATACTTTATGAAAACTATTCCATAAGTGCATATCCAAAATATTTCATTTAGGATCAGTAGTTAATAAAAGATAAGTGATATTAACAATTATTATTAAAACATTCTTATTTCTAAATTTCTTCTTCATTCATTCTCAAATATATTTTATACTTGTTTTTGTTTCAAATACTTTTAATTTAAAGACATAAGTATATTCATAAATCATTAAGCAAAGATTATTTACTTAAAGATATATTTAAAAGGAATTAAAATAATTCTGTATAAAATATATGTTACAATAAACCCTTCTTCTTTTTATCATATTTATTCCCTGTTACAAATTCAAATTAGAAGATATTTCATATCAAATATAAGTGTTTCCATAAAGTACAGTATACCCCTTCCCTGTTGTGTAACGGTAAATTACTTGTAAATTAGTTAAACATAGTCAACACACCATAGTCAATGCTCATAAATTGTCCTAGCATAACTAATCAAACAATAAATGATAATAATTGAAAATTACCATTTCCTAACAAACAAGTACATCATAAATAACTATCTCAATTATAAAAATTATTCTTTTATATATAAGGTATAATTCTAGGTAAAATTATTTAATTTTCCTATTTTCAAAACAATACTGTGTTCGTTTGTCTTGTTTAAGTATTTAGAAATCCATATCGATACCATGGCGTCCCATGTTTCGACCAAAATTTATAAATTTCTTAACAAACAAATTAACACAATATTAAACATTTTTATAACATTAACAAATATGCACTATCATATATATACTCAGAACTCATAATAGGGCATTCCATTACCCTATCTCTTAATTAGTTTACCCTCGACAAGCTAAGGTATCTCTAAACCTGGCTCCGATACCAACTGTGACAACCGCCAATTTTGGACAATTTAAGTCGACAATAAACCACACATGTCTAACTCAAATGGTCCAAAAGACAGATAATCAATGGAGTTAATAAAGCAAATAAGAAGAAGAAAAACAATAATCAGAATCTCACAAGGGAATGACAAAATATAATAATAACATAAATAGTTCATGAAGCTGTTTAAAATATATTTGATTTCAATTTACAACATAATCAGAGTATAGTAAACAAACATACTAAATAATGTAGCAGAATAATACTAATAAATATGATCACCAATCTCCATCTTCATCTTCAAGGAATAACGTCTTCAAACACTGAAATACTCAGGTTGACCCAAGCGTAATGAAAAGACAAAACACTCGAGTCAGAACTAGAAATTCTTATGTAAATTAAATCAATATCATGCGAAATATGAGTGCAAATAACTTAAGAGATGTTACGAGACTTTCTATCTCCTGACGATCCGTTAAACAATCAATATATAATAAGATACGCTATATATGTAGTGTCTATGGGTAAAGTAAAGTATTAAAATAACGTTAAGGCTTTATATTGATCCCCCTTAACACATTTTTAAGCAGGTGGTATATGCAGGTCCTGTAACACAACCAGTAGCGTCGGTAGCCAATGAGTCCCCTATAGGTACCATACTAAAACAAAATCGTAGTAAGCACGTATAAGGATAGTCGTATGACAAGGCACGTAAGGCAATGCCTAAGGTAGGATACTACCATCTCGAGTCGCCTGACTGGTGGAACCCCTAACAGCCCACCATGAACATCCATCCCATAATCAAATCAAGGTGCGCCAATCAAGTCCAAAGTCAGATGGAAATACGAAGAACATATGTCGCTAGAGGTAGCTAGCCTCATTGGTCAGGACAAGTCGTCCCGTTTTAGTCATTTCAAATTGACATAAGTGTCGGCGTCTATCCATCATTGTTCTCTTTCTTCAAATCCAGAAAATGTTTGCCAAATCCAGCTACTTCATTTTGGATCATCCACCGCGTACACAGTTGTTAAAGTGGTTGCGATATTGACAGAGAGTATGCCAATATTCGACCCCCGTCTCTTTAATAACCAAACGTCATTTTTTCACACTGGTTGGTTCTTTTAAATTTCAAGAAACGGGTCATACTTCATATCAAAATACCAAATTCACTTTAACAGTATAAATCATACTTCATATCATTATTTAAATCAAACAAGTTTAATTCAAACCAGTTTTGACTTTGAATCTGTTTCGAAATTTAACAGTTTCGAAGTTAAAAATAATTTCGAATATTAAAATAGTTTTGAAGATTGAAAACATATTGAATATTAAAATATTTTGAATATTTTAAGAATGGTTTTGAATATTTAAAATAATTTTGGTGTTAAAAATAGTTTTGGACATTGGAAATAGTTTATATTAAAATAGTTTGAATATTAAAATAGTTTATATTTAAAATGGTTCTGAATTAAAACTATTTCTTTCTTTTCCTAACAATTTGAAATCAGGATTAAATTCGAAATCAAAACGAATTTAATTTTTTGACTTCTAATTCAAGTCAATTTCATTGTAACGACCCCAGATTTTAATTTAATTTAAATTAATAATTTGTTGAATTTTTGAATTAAAATTGATAATTAAATGAATTTTGAATAAAAATAGTAAAATAAAATGGATTAATTTATTACGAGTTTCCCCGATCATCCAAATATATTTTGTATAAATCATTTGAATTTAAACGATTTGTATATATATGAATATATAGGTATGTACGATTGATTTGAATTTGAATGGTAAATAAATTGTTTAATAATAATTTGGATATATATATATATAGAGTTTTATAAAATATAAAGTAAATCTTAATAAATCAATATAAAATAATACAAGTAAAATGAACACTTAAGATAATTTTAAAACAACTTTATAGAATCAAAGCACAAAGTAAAATACCACATGTTTGTAACTTGTTAAACAAGACTTAGGCAAGTATAAGAAAATATAGATAAGTATAGGATGAAACATCAAGTACAAACAAAACATCTCTAAAGTACAAATTATGATCCTCTCAGCCGAAAGTAAAGGAAAGCAAATATATACATGTATTTGTTTGTACAACATAATAAATGCAGCACCACAAATTGTTCTCATCAGCCAACAAAGAAGAAAATACCACTGCTAAAGTTTGTACCAAATAAAATATCAGCCTGTACACTTCTTTTCTCATATATCTACTCATCTCCATTTCATTTCGTTTATTCAAAGCCAAGTAAAACTGAAAATGAATACCATTTCAAAACTTAAACCAACTTCAATCTAAAACAAAAGAAAACCAGAAATGAAAAATCAAAACAGAAAAGTTCAAAAGTCTTCAACCTGGAAGCATGCGAATTCAAAGCAAAACAAGATCTTCTCTGTTTCAAAACTTTTCAAGGTGAGCAACTCCTATTTTTAGATGCTTAACTTGTTTTGATTTCCTGATGCTTGTGAGTAACTTAAATTTAAAATTTGCTCAAGTATATTTACTTATGTTTCATATGTATAGGATAAGTATGTTATTTGTATATATACATGTATTTGTGCAAATTCTATGAAAACATGATGTCTGCTTGTTTTAAATGATTTGGAAAACATCTCTGTTCTTTCACAAATTTAGGTGAGTAAACAACAAGTAAATTCAAACTTAAGTTACTTTAAATCTGAACATATATATAGCTTGTAGTGTCTCTACATATTCATGTATTGTGCTGAAGTATACAAGTTCTTCTCTGTTGTAGTTCACAGGGTAGAAAACTATTAAGGAAATTAAATTTCTTATTTTTGAATCATTGTTAGACTTTGGTTTCACAACAAAATATGTGGGTTTGGTATGAATTGTAAATAAATAAATAAATAAAAAATGGATTTCAAGAAGGAAGAATATACTGTTAGTCAGGAATGGGTTTTACAGGCAAAACTTTAAATTATGAATAAAATTCGAACATAACGATTTATGGATCCATATATATATTCTGAATCCTTGTGGAAGGTTACGATTTTTAAGAGGAATTTGAAGATTTTTAGTGGGATGGTTTGGTAGCAGCTCGACGTTGAACGAAAGTGGGTTTTGGGGCGATTTCAGGCGATCGGGGGTACTGGAGATGCTAGGGGTGTGCGGGGAGGTGGAGGACCCTACGGCGATGGTGGGAAAAATAGTGGATAGGGTGTCAGATGGCCGTGGCGTCAACGGCAAAGGAATTAAGTTCCTAAACCTAATTTTGGTCGTGCTGAAAGACTTGATCAATTCTTCCTTTCTGGAGTATCGAGTGCGATAAGGCTTCTGGAAGTGGATTCGTGGAGGTTTGGCGATGATATGGCTGAAGCTACGAAGCTTCTGATGATCGGAATTGGTAGTGCGTGGCAAATAGGTTGGTCGTGGTTGGGTTCCAGTGTTCTTCGAAGTACCTCGATTTTGATTTCGACCGAGTTTGGCCAATCTGGGTGGTCGGAAGTTATGGTAAGGTGGTCGGTGACTTGTTCGTGGGGTCGCCGGAGGTAGGGTCGACGTTGACGATCTGTGCACATGTACGTGCAAGTGCGTATCTGAGTGAAGTATTGGGGAAGACGAAGACGAGGTGGAAACTCGGGGGCGACTCGGGGAATTCATGTATTTGCTCGAAGCAAAATAATGTCGCACATGACTCGAAGCAGTATAGGGTTTTACTCGGGGGAAATGTAGGGTTGTCTCGAGTATTCATTTGAGTGAATTTGAGTTGGGCTCGAAGGAATTTTGGTCTGGGCTCGAGAAGTTTGTGGACAGGTTTAAACCAAACCTGTTCCTGCTTTAAGAATTTTTAAATTTAAAATTTAAAATAAAGTAAGATTTAATCTGGGTTTTAAATCAAAGTTCAAGTATAAACTCCAGTTTAAGTTGAAACTAAAGTTAAGGATAAATAAAGTTTTAGAAATTTAAACTTGTCCATATAACTTTAAAGTATTTAAAGGATTAAAAGAATTTGAATTTTAAATGGAATTTGAAATTGTAAAGGAAGGATTAATTTATAATTAAAAAGTAAATTAATTATGTAATTAACTTAAGAATGAATTATTTTATTTATAAATTAATAAATTAAGTTGATTAGAAATAATTAACGATGATTTAAACCTAAGAAAATTTCTTAAGAAAGTAATTAAAGAAATGTTATTAGTTGAATTGTTAATTAACTAGAAATCCATTAAGTAATCAAATTTATGTGATAAATTTTGATAATTAATTAGATTAATTAATTTAGATAATTAATCGTAAATTGTTATTACTTAATAAAAGTAATTAAGGAGAATTAATTAAATGATAGTTAATTAATTTATTAATTGAGGCTAATTAATTTATTATTAAAGATTAATTAATTTAATTAAAATTGTAATTAGTTAATGTTAATTAACAGTATTGGTGACTAATCTGATCAGATAAATAAATTTGACCTTACTTATGAATGTTTGAATTCTATTGAATGTTGAATTGTTTGATATCCCTGATTGTGATGCTTTGTGATACATCCTGATTTATGTTGTGATCTATAGTTTACTTATCTGTGACCTTTATATATCTATGATCTGTGAATGAACGATAAGCGTTGTTCTTATACCGCTTATCGAATTATATTTCTGTATTCTGATATGTGATGATTCATCGTGTTGCACTATTGTGTGAAACCCCTGGACTACACTTTTACACACACAAATATGGATTTCACGTGGAAATCGGTTAAGTCACAGATAATTTAAATTTGATATTTTTGAAATTGAAATTTTTAATTTCAATTGATTTTGAAATTGGAAATTTGGGTTTAAAGTGAAAAGTTTTTGAAATAGAATTTCAAAGATAAAAGTAATTTTGAATAACTTAATCGAGTTTTGAAAATTTAAATAATTTAATTTAAATTTGAATTCAAGTTTGAAATTGAATCCTATGATTTGAAACTAGGGATTGAAAATGTTATAAATGTGTTTATTGGAATGTAAACCATTTAAAAATGTAATTTTGGGAATTTGAATTTAACCCAAGGATTCCAACTCGTATGAATGAATCAGATTTTCTGAAATGAAAACTATTTGTTTTCAAATGATAAAAGCTTTCAAATAAGAAAGAAATCCCAATTTAATTAAAGGAATTTCAAGATTGAATTGAAAAATGGTTTTTCCAAGTTATGAATGAATTCTTTTTGAAAGCTATAAATTGAATCTGTTATTTTTAACAGATTTAAAATGATGTTTTGTTTAAACCATTCGAAATGAAATTGTTTTGAAAGCTATAAGTTAAATCTTTGATTTAAAGATTTAATGAGTTAAACTGAACTGGAGATTGATTTAGAAAATCTGTGAATGAATCTTTTATTTAAAAGATTTAAATGTGGAAATTGTTTAAACCGTTGTAGGTTGTTAAAATGAATCTTTTTGGTTTAAAGATTTGAAAATGGTAATTTGTTAAACCATTTGAAAAGAAAAGTTTGGGTAATAAGTTGTGACTTAATTGAAATCCCATATCCATATGTTTTAAATATTTCGCTCACTATTCGGGTTAGCCGGGAAAGGACCTTTGGGTCGTATAACCCATTCCGAATAATGATACGTCGTTATGGATGGCATTTGATGACCGGTATTGAAGACCGGATATTTTTGAAAACGGAAGGATTACCGTCGAGTTACTCTGCATCGGCTGATCCCCGATATAGAGGTTTTATCACCCTTAGTGACGGGAAGTCCGGACGTGATTGGAAATTATCCGGATTTGCAAGGGCTTCGTGAGAAGTGCCTTCGGTTCTGTTCGAACCCGGAACAGACTTGTATGGATACATGTCTGACATTACACTTTGAGATATAAAGCCGATTTCTTTCAAATACATTTCTGTTTGGTGGCGGAGAATTTATTCTCTTAGATTAACACCCTTCTCTGAGACGTACGAGCTCAGAGGTTATGTAGTTGAAATTTATCAGCGATATATTCCCAATTTGGTAATGTGGCATGCTGAGTGTTGCTGTGTGATGATCAGTGTTTGATCATTTGCGATATGATCATTTGTTTGATCTTATATCTTTGTGATCATTACTTTGATCATTTGTTTGACCCGAAGCATGGCTTTTTGAGAAGCGTAGCTTTGTGGACGAGACTTCGTCGAGCCTCACACCCCGGAAATGGTCAAAACAGGAAGGATGCGGCAAGGTTCTAGGGAGTAGCGCCCCTTAGTGTATGTCATTCCTTCTGGATAGAGGTGGTATCATGGTATGGAGCCCAGATACTTAACCTATGTGGTTGCTGCATTTTTACTATGTGGTTTGTTGGAAATCGGGGATCCTCGGGAAGATCGGTTACGATCGGGGGATGACATACGCGTGTCAGTAGTTACCTATTTTTGCAGAGGTAACCCGGCCTTGTGTTGGCAGAGATCTAACCGTAATGTTAGGTTATTTCTCGGGTCGTCTATTCCAGGGACGTACCCATCGTGGAAAAGGAAGTTCCTTAGCCTGACCATTTGTTGGAAATCCAAAGAAACAATACGTGACTTGTACGGTTTTAGTTGTATTACCTGCTATGGAATGTGGCGGTAACCTGCTATTGAACATAGTAGCTATAGTAGGCATAAGTGCGGAATGCCTATGCTGGCTAAGATTAATATTATACTTTCGAAATGATTTTTCTACACTATGCACTAATAATAATATCCAATGATTTGATTTTGCGTAGTAAGCATCTTTGACTAACATAAGAAGAAATCTCCTCCAAGTCTGCGTTTGCATTGTGTGTGTGGTGGGAGGTCTTATGGTAGTTTCATTTTCTAAAAAGCATTGCGGATTTCAATGTTTAAGATTCTTTTGTGTTTGTTTTAAAGATAAACTGTTTTTGTTGCTCACACCAGTCCCATGACTGATCCAGAGTTTATTGTTCCCTTCCTAAACTCTGGGTGCTCATAATTTTCCACACGAGCAGTCTAGAGTTGGGTTTCTTTTTAGATATTCAGGTTTAGTAGATTATCTGGAGCTAGTTCATTCATCGGAGTTGCTTATCTTGGAGTTGTGGATTCATTCTTGTCTGAAGATCATTTTGGAGTTATCATTTCTATTGATATTGTTCCGTTGCTGTTGTTATCTTTTCTTTTCCACTGCTATTTCTTGTATTATATCTCTGATGTATATTGATATTCATTGTATCACTCTGTTGTATCAGATATTGTATATCAATGTATTATTCTTTTCTTCCGCTGTGTTATTTACTTAATTGTGTTATAGCTCCGACGAATCGGATTTGAACGGTCGAATCTGCGGCATTCTAGTACAATGTGAAGTACGGATGTTGATTTTCGAGCGCGAAAATCCGTGGTCGTCACATTTGGTATCAGAGCTAAGGTTGAACTTTAGCTCAGGAGTATAACACGTTAAGTAGCTCATTAGAGATAGAGTGAAGTAAACTCTAGAATGAGTAATTCCTCAGATATCCGTTCGAATGCCTCAGTAAATTCTCTTACTATCCACTGATAGTGAGTACGAGTGCGAGAAGAGGATGAGATAGGGGACAGGGGAATACGATTATAAATGGTCAATACCCTGTAACAACAAGGAAGCAATCTTTTCTCTATCAATCTCTTTTGTTCAGCATCTTTTCTAAATTCTTCGATAATTTTCTGGTAGATCCAGGAATAAATTCGATATATTAATATGGGACATAAACTCCGGATAGACCAAAATTGTTTGTTTGGATGCATTGGTTGTTATGGTTAATAGGTATACTTTAGTTTAAACTGAAAATTTGAAATTGTATCTATGTATCTATCTATTCTTTGGGATTCCGATATATTCTACGAATGGTTAGTTATCCCTTCGAACTAACCGATGCCCCTGCATATTTCGTAGATCTGGATAACCCGAGTATTTTGTTGATTGTTAAACAGATTTGTTCTCGTATCTGATTTTGATATTCTGATTTGGTAAGCCAAATGCAGAATAAATGTTCAGTTTGATTAGATGAAACATTCTTCATCTATCTTTGTTTTCGTGCCTGTGAATTTCGAGGACGAAATTCTTTTAAGGGGGGAAGTTTGTAACGACCCCAGATTTTAATTTAATTTAAATTAATAATTTGTTGAATTTTTGAATTAAAATTGATAATTAAATGAATTTTGAATAAAAATAGTAAAATAAAATGGATTAATTTATTGCGAGTTTCCCCGATCATCCAAATATATTTTGTATAAATCATTTGAATTTAAACGATTTGTATATATATGAATATATAGGTATGTACGATTGATTTGAATTTGAATGGTAAATAAATTGTTTAATAATAATTTGGATATATATATATAGAGTTTTATAAAATATAAAGTAAATCTTAATAAATCAATATAAAATAATACAAGTAAAATGAACACTTAAGATAATTTTAAAACAACTTTATAGAATCAAAGCACAAAGTAAAATACCACATGTTTGTAACTTGTTAAACAAGACTTAGGCAAGTATAAGAAAATATAGATAAGTATAGGATGAAACATCAAGTACAAACAAAACATCTCTAAAGTACAAATTATGATCCTCTCAGCCGAAAGTAAAGGAAAGCAAATATATACATGTATTTGTTTGTACAACATAATAAATGCAGCACCACAAATTGTTCTCATCAGCCAACAAAGAAGAAAATATCACTGCTAAAGTTTGTACCAAATAAAATATCAGCCTGTACACTTCTTTTCTCATATATCTACTCATCTCCATTTCATTTCGTTTATTCAAAGCCAAGTAAAACTGAAAATGAATACCATTTCAAAACTTAAACCAACTTCAATCTAAAACAAAAGAAAACCAGAAATGAAAAATCAAAACAGAAAAGTTCAAAAGTCTTCAACCTGGAAGCATGCGAATTCAAAGCAAAACAAGATCTTCTCTGTTTCAAAACTTTTCAAGGTGAGCAACTCCTATTTTTAGATGCTTAACTTGTTTTGATTTCCTGATGCTTGTGAGTAACTTAAATTTAAAATTTGCTCAAGTATATTTACTTATGTTTCTTATGTATAGGATAAGTATGTTATTTGTATATATACATGTATTAGTGCAAATTCTATGAAAACATGATGTCTGCTTGTTTTAAATGATTTGGAAAACATCCCTGTTCTTTCACAAATTTAGGTGAGTAAACAACAAGTAAATTCAAACTTAAGTTACTTTAAATCTGAACATATATATAGCTTGTAGTGTCTCTACATATTCATGTATTGTGCTGAAGTATACAAGTTCTTCTCTGTTGTAGTTCACAGGGTAGAAAACTATTAAGGAAATTAAATTTCTTATTTTTGAATCATTGTTAGACTTTGGTTTCACAACAAAATATGTGGTTTTGGTATGAATTGTAAATAAATAAATAAAAAAAAATGGATTTCAAGAAGGAAGAATATACTGTTAGTCAGGAATGGGTTTTACAGGCAAAACTTTAAATTATGAATAAAATTCGAACATAACGATTTATGGATCCATATATATATTCTGAATCCTTGTGGAAGGTTACGATTTTTAAGAGGAATTTGAAGATTTTTAGTGGGATGGTTTGGTAGCAGCTCGACGTTGAACGAAAGTGGGTTTTGGGGCGATTTCAGGCGATCGGGGGTACTGGAGATGCCAGGGGTGTGCGGGGAGGTGGAGGACCCTACGGCGATGGTGGGAAAAATAGTGGATAGGGTGTCAGATGGCCGTGGCGTCAACGGCAAAGGAATTAAGTTCCTAAACCTAATTTTGGTCGTGCTAAAAGACTTGATCAATTCTTCCTTTCTGGAGTATCGAGTGCGATAAGGCTTCTGGAAGTGGATTCGTGGAGGTTTGGCGATGATATGGCTGAAGCTACGAAGCTTCTGATGATCGGAATTGGTAGTGCATGGCAAATAGGTTGGTCGTGGTTGGGTTCCAGTGTTCTTCGAAGTACCTCGATTTTGATTTCGACCGAGTTTGGCCAATCTGGGTGGTCGGAAGTTATGGTAAGGTGGTCGGTGACTTGTTCGTGGGGTCGCCGGAAGTAGGATCGACGTTGACGATCTGTGCACATGTACGTGCAAGTGCGTATCTGAGTGAAGTATTGGGGAAGACGAAGACGAGGTGGAAACTCGGGGGCGACTCGGGGAATTCATGTATTTGCTCGAAGCAAAATAATGTCGCACATGACTCGAAGCAGTATAGGGTTTTACTCGGGGGAAATGTAGGGTTGTCTCGAGTATTCATTTGAGTGAATTTGAGTTGGGCTCGAAGGAATTTTGGTCTGGGCTCGAGAAGTTTGTGGACAGGTTTAAACCAAACCTGTTCCTGCTTTAAGAATTTTTAAATTTAAAATTTAAAATAAAGTAAGATTTAATCTGGGTTTTAAATCAAAGTTCAAGTATAAACTCCAGTTCAAGTTGAAACTAAAGTTAAGGATAAATAAAGTTTTAGAAATTTAAACTTGTCCATATAACTTTAAAGTATTTAAAGGATTAAAAGAATTTGAATTTTAAATGGAATTTGAAATTGTAAAGGAAGGATTAATTTATAATTAAAAAGTAAATTAATTATGTAATTAACTTAAGAATGAATTATTTTATTTATAAATTAATAAATTAAGTTGATTAGAAATAATTAACGATGATTTAAACCTAAGAAAATTTCTTAAGAAAGTAATTAAAGAAATGTTATTAGTTGAATTGTTAATTAACTAGAAATCCATTAAGTAATCAAATTTATGTGATAAATTTTGATAATTAATTAGATTAATTAATTTAGATAATTAATCGTAAATTGTTATTACTTAATAAAAATAATTAAGGAGAATTAATTAAATGATAGTTAATTAATTTATTAATTGAGGCTAATTAATTTATTATTAAAGATTAATTAATTTAATTAAAATTGTAATTAGTTAATGTTAATTAACAGTATTGGTGACTAATATGATCAGATAAATAAATTTGACCTTACTTATGAATGTTTGAATTCTATTGAATGTTGAATTGTTTGATATCCCTGATTGTGATGCTTTGTGATACATCCTGATTTATGTTGTGATCTATAGTTTACTTATCTGTGACCTTTATATATCTATGATCTGTGAATGAACGATAAGCGTTGTTCTTATACCGCTTATCGAATTATATTTCTGTATTCTGATATGTGATGATTCATCGTGTTGCACTATTGTGTGAAACCCCTGGACTACACTTTTACACACACAAATATGGATTTCACGTGGAAATCGGTTAAGTCACAGATAATTTAAATTTGATATTTTTGAAATTGAAATTTTTAATTTCAATTGATTTTGAAATTGGAAATTTGGGTTTAAAGTGAAAAGTTTTTGAAATAGAATTTCAAAGATAAAAGTAATTTTGAATAACTTAATCGAGTTTTGAAAATTTAAATAATTTAATTTAAATTTGAATTCAAGTTTGAAATTGAATCCTATGATTTGAAACTAGGGATTGAAAATGTTATAAATGTGTTTATTGGAATGTAAACCATTTAAAAATGTAATTTTGGGAATTTGAATTTAACCCAAGGATTCCAACTCGTATGAATGAATCAGATTTTCTGAAATGAAAACTATTTGTTTTCAAATGATAAAAGCTTTCAAATAAGAAAGAAATCCCAATTTAATTAAAGGAATTTCAAGATTGAATTGAAAAATGGTTTTTCCAAGTTATGAATGAATTCTTTTTGAAAGCTATAAATTGAATCTGTTATTTTTAACAGATTTAAAATGATGTTTTGTTTAAACCATTCGAAATGAAATTGTTTTGAAAGCTATAAGTTAAATCTTTGATTTAAAGATTTAATGAGTTAAACTGAACTGGAGATTGATTTAGAAAATCTGTGAATGAATCTTTTATTTAAAAGATTTAAATGTGGAAATTGTTTAAACCGTTGTAGGTTGTTAAAATGAATCTTTTTGGTTTAAAGATTTGAAAATGGTAATTTGTTAAACCATTTGAAAAGAAAAGTTTGGGTAATAAGTTGTGACTTAATTGAAATCCCATATCCATATGTTTTAAATATTTCGCTCACTATTCGGGTTAGCCGGGAAAGGACCTTTGGGTCGTATAACCCATTCCGAATAATGATACGTCATTATGGATGGCATTTGATGACCGGTGTTGAAGACCGGATATTTTTGAAAACGGAAGGATTACCGTCGAGTTACTCTGCATCGGCTGATCCCCGATATAGAGGTTTTATCACCCTTAGTGACGGGAAGTCCGGACGTGATTGGAAATTATCCGGATTTGCAAGGGCTTCGTGAGAAGTGCCTTCGGTTCTGTTCGAACCCGGAACAGACTTGTATGGATACATGTCTGACATTACACTTTGAGATATAAAGCCGATTTCTTTCAAATACATTTCTGTTTGGTGGCGGAGAATTTATTCTCTTAGCTTAACACCCTTCTCTGAGACGTACGAGCTCAGAGGTTATGTAGTTGAAATTTATCAGCGATATATTCCCAATTTGGTAATGTGGCATGCTGAGTGTTGCTGTGTGATGATCAGTGTTTGATCATTTGCGATATGATCATTTGTTTGATCTTATATCTTTGTGATCATTACTTTGATCATTTGTTTGACCCGAAGCATGGCTTTTTGAGAAGCGTAGCTTTGTGGACGAGACTTCGTCGAGCCTCACACCCCGGAAATGGTCAAAACAGGAAGGATGCGGCAAGGTTCTAGGGAGTAGCGCCCCTTAGTGTATGTCATTCCTTCTGGATAGAGGTGGTATCATGGTATGGAGCCTAGATACTTAACCTATGTGGTTGCTGCATTTTTACTATGTGGTTTGTTGGAAATCGGGGATCCTCGGGAAGATCGGTTACGATCGGGGGATGACATACGCGTGTCAGTAGTTACCTATTTTTGCAGAGGTAACCCGGCCTTGTGTTGGCAGAGATCTAACCGTAATGTTAGGTTATTTCTCGGGTCGTCTATTCCAGGGACGTACCCATCGTGGAAAAGGAAGTTCCTTAGCCTGACCATTTGTTGGAAATCCAAAGAAACAATACGTGACTTGTACGGTTTTAGTTGTATTACCTGCTATGGAATGTGGCGGTAACCTGCTATTGAACATAGTAGCTATAGTAGGCATAAGTGCGGAATGCCTATGCTGGCTAAGATTAATATTATACTTTCGAAATGATTTTTCTACACTATGCACTAATAATAATATCCAATGATTTGATTTTGCGTAGTAAGCATCTTTGACTAACATAAGAAGAAATCTCCTCCAAGTCTGCGTTTGCATTGTGTGTGTGGTGGGAGGTCTTATGGTAGTTTCATTTTCTAAAAAGCATTGCGGATTTCAATGTTTAAGATTCTTTTGTGTTTGTTTTAAAGATAAACTGTTTTTGTTGCTCACACCAGTCCCATGACTGATCCGGAGTTTATTGTTCCCTTCCTAAACTCTGGGTGCTCATAATTTTCCACACGAGCAGTCTAGAGTTGGGTTTCTTTTCAGATATTCAGGTTTAGTAGATTATCTGGAGCTAGTTCATTCATCGGAGTTGCTTATCTTGGAGTTATGGATTCATTCTTGTCTGAAGATCATTTTGGAGTTATCATTTCTATTGATATTGTTCCGTTGCTGTTGTTATCTTTTCTTTTCCGCTGCTATTTCTTGTATCATATCTCTGATGTATATTGATATTCATTGTATCACTCTGTTGTATCAGATATTGTATATCAATGTATTATTCTTTTCTTCCGCTGTGTTATTTACTTAATTGTGTTATAGCTCCGGCGAATCGGATTTGAACGGTCGAATCTGCGGCATTCTAGTACAATGTGAAGTACGGATGTTGATTTTCGAGCGGGCAAAACCCGAGTCGTTACATTCATATTCAAAATTCAATTTAAATCAACCTCGATTCAAAACGATTTCAAGCTTTACTTCAAATTCAATTTAAACGATTCGATTCAAATGGCTGAAAGTTTCAATTCAAATTCTCATTTAAAACAATTTAATTTAAATCCATTTCACATCCAATATTCGAAATACCAATTTAAACCACTAGAAATAAAATAAGTTCGAAGTTTAAATTAAAATCTAAACCTTTAAAATAATTCACTTCCGATAAATTTAAATCTTATCTCAATTTCAACTTTAAGATTACGAATTAAATTCTTTAACTAGATTCATTTAAGCAGATTCAATTTCTACATTTTAAAACTCAAATTAGAAAATATTTCAATTCATATAAATCCAATTTTTATTTTCTTTAAAACAATATCATTTAAACAAATCCAAATTCAAGATTTTAAAACCATTTAATATAACCAAAGCCGGTGTCCGTATATAATTTTCTACCCTAAGGCCAAGTGATCAGTTATTTCAATTTTAATTACATAGATGGATATATATATATCATTTCAACCCATATTTAAATGCCATAGGTGCATATCATTTCAACCTATTTCTTAGTTAAATTTTGAAACAATTCAAATGACAATTTATATGATGTCAATAATATATATGGTGATACATGAGTATATCAAAATAAATGATCATCAGCAATATAAACACAACATCATCCATCATATCAATCAATAGGCATACATATGCAATCAACATACAAATCAACCAATCAACATATATCACGAAAACTTTTAATTATCACATATCAGGGTGTTCAACTAGTAATGATATTCAGTTTGAATGTCAAGTTAATTTCTAAAATAGGAATCAAAATAATCTATCGCATCATGATTTTAAATTTAACTTGTAGAAGAAATTTTAGTATAGTGTGAGTGGGTTTAATCACTCACCATTGACTTTGGCCCATTAAAATCCAAACAAAGCCCAAAATCTCAGCAGTCTCCAAACTCAACCAAACTTGTTTCATATTGTTTGGAATTTCAATGCGAGCCCAATGAAAGAAACCGTGTATGAATTGGAGTTCGTATGAAAAAGTTGTTTAAGTTTGAAGTCGTAAGATTTTAAATTTTAATTAAAATAAATAAGGGGAAAATTTGTAATTACCATCACCTTCCCCAATCGTTAACCCGCAACCTTAAAACCTAACGACTGCCGCAAAAACCCCTTGACCACACCATCCACCGTCGCTGCCACCTTAATCCGACCTCACCATCGTCATCGCACCGTGGCCCTCTTCCTTCGCCGAGCATCCCGCCTCCTCCAACGCCGCCAAATGACCCCGTCGCCGCTTCCCATTTGCTCTCGTTTCTTGCAATCTCGTGTCGATCTAAGGTTATCAGCCACCGTGGATCGACTCCACCTATCCTCCTCTATGATGAAGTGCCCTTTGATCATCCCACGGTCGACGCTCAATCATTGATCCCCAAGCCCTAGAACGGATGGCTGAAAATCTCGCCAGTTTTTGATCAAACAATGCCTCCAATTGCAAAACGAATTTCAAATGACACTCTGATTTGTCGAGAGTTCGCGACGATATATTATATAATAGGGTTTGACCAGTTTGAATTTTGAGTTTGGGTTAAAATTGAAAATTAGGGTTTTAGGATATTCCCCATTAAAAAGGAACAAGTCAGATTTGGAAGAAACTACAGAAGAATATAATGGAAAGATATGGAGGCTGCTAGGGTTTCATAAAAACATATATATATATATATATATATATATATATAGGAAAAGATGGAACAGGAATAGGTGGAACGGATATCGATTGGGCCAAAGCAATAACAAAGGCCTGTAAACCATTTCATTCCCGAAACGAAAATAGGTCATCCTAAATATCGAAATATTGGTTTTTTAATATTTCTAAAACCAATGGAACTAGTTTTAGAACCTAATTCTATTGTATATAGAAGTTAACTTTAAAATCAAATTATACTTATTTTTACATGTTAATTAAAATGAATTATTATCAAATTGATTTAATCACTTTCAAATTCTAAATTAAAAGTTTTTTTTATCATCATTCTTGATTAAACAGGATTTTAATAATCTTTTAAAATCAATTTTTTCATGTTAAACTAAGTTTTAAATATTAAATTAATTCCAACATTTAATGACAACCATAATAAAATCCTAGTTCATTACATTTTAATTTCCAACACATTCTTTTATTTTGATTTAAATGTTCTTTATATTAAATCAACAATTCCCTTATGTATTTATTAAACATAAGTTTCCATTTATTACACTAATTACTCTACAGTTAACGTCTTCCCTCATATTAACTGAAATATTTCAATTACATTAAATTCCATTGGTTACAAAATTAATTTCAAAATGGGTTAAATAATGAGATAAGAAATAAAACAATTGTTACATCTTAGTAATTCAAATATTTATAAATTTATTGTTTACAACAAGGGTTAATAAATTTATTTACTAAATAATTGATTCCTTATCGTATGCTAAAATATATTCCGAATACATTGTTTATTCCATTCTTTATTAACATTTGTTATTCCCATCAATTGGAAATTACATTCAGACAGTTTTTAATTTCATTCAAACCACTATCATTAGAATACACGCTAACATACGTTATCACTCTTACCTTATTGGCAACATATGTCATTAATAGAAATTATATTAAGCTCATAACTTATATTATAATTTAATTTGTATCAATACAATCTTAAAGTTTTTTCTAACAATTTTATTCAAAAATCTTATTTAATTTAATATTTCAAATAGTTAAAATATGGGTCATTGCAACCTAAAAGGGACCGACTTCACTCTCAATTCACTTATCTCCGCACTTTACAGCACAATTATGTTTTGGAAGGAGGAAATTGAACTTTATTGGACATGGTCCGATTTATGATTAAGAAGTTGAGTTACAAATTTTCTTATGGATATACGACAAAGGGTGTAGTGCATATGTGGAATATAGAACTATCTAATGTTCGATTGCGGTTCCATACCATATATGGATTGGGAATAGACCATATCTTAAATCATTTTAGGTGTTGAATTATGTAGCCTATGTTAAAGAACGCAAGCTGAACTAGTTTTGCATATGTTTATAAGTTATACTAGGATACTTTATTAAATTGAAGAAAATTCATTGTCCTAAGACTTGTCATCTTTCTAAAAGAATGATTTTCCTTTTGGGGAAATTAATGGTAGTACGATAAATTTGGATGAGGTCCACGATACTAAACAGCATGTACCATGTCATTATGTAACCTTTTATGTTTTAATACTACTTATAATAGCATAAGAGTGTGTGTGTGTATCTAAATATAATTTCTTGTTTTAATGCCACTTTGCTGTAGCATTTTATTCTTTATTGTATGCTTAAGCATTATTTTATATGAAGTGGATATTAGATATCAACATATTTGTATGCGTTTGTACTTTTATATAATTATGTATTGTTTGTGTCCCTAAATTTTATTTATTTATTTATGTGATTTGAACTTTATTATTATATTAAATACCGATATATTTAGGGGTATGCCTTATGGGCGTTTATGTAATTTACTGTAAATTATTAACTCATTAATAAAATCTCGTTCAAACTAATGGGTGTATTTTTTCTATTATATACTTGATATAATGTGTTATATTAATTAATTATTTATCTAAAAGTATATTTAATAGAAAATCCATAAATGTTGTGTTTTGTGATAGTAATTACAATATGTTGTAATCATGAAAAATTTATCATAATACAATAAATACATCGTTTTAAATATTCATAGTCAAGATGTATCGAGATTGGATATTAATACATCCATTGAGACTAGAGTATACAACGCTTTCAAAAGTTGGGCAGTGTATCACTCATCGCTGTTGGAGGTACCAAGGGGTTACGTACTAAAAGTTATTGGACAATTATGGAATGACTCATTCTCAGTTGGTAAATATAATTGAGTTCAAATAGAAAATATCGATGTGACAATATCACACAATTCTCTCGACTTGAGAATACCATAAATCTTCAATACAGAAACTCTGTTTTGATTGCAGTTAAATCATGGTACGATGTCCATTGAATAACTATAATTAGGTCGAGTGGAAGCATTAGAAGTGGAACACTATTCAGTAGAGAATTAGTCTCCTTGGTTATATGAGGTTAGTATCACGGTCAACCGAAATCAACTAAAAATCAAAGTCTCTTGGCCGAGCGGTTCAGCCAATAATAATAATTATTATTGAACCAAGAGTTTTGTGTTTGGACTGCAAAGTTGAATGTGGACATATTGGACTTTTGATCGTTACCAAATTCCATAAGTCCTAGTGTGATATGGTTTTGATGAAAAGAATTGGTGTAAATAATTGTCACTATTGGGTAACGCCTAAAATAAGTAAAATTGGATTTTACCAAAGCTAATGTAAGTGATAAATTTGGCCATAATTTCACACTACTTGTGACGCCCCACCTCTATACCCACGCTAGCCAAGGACACTACGGGGTAAGGCCGTCAACTAGCACGGAGAATAAGGCTGTTGAGGAGCGGCCATCTGTATAATTGCTTTGTGCGTGTACCGATATGCCAGATAAAAATATCACTTTTCATCTCAAGAGGAAATCCGACATACCGATACAAACTCAAAGCTACTACACAGTGGTTATCTGGACCTCGGAAACAAATATAGAAATAAACATAACACAAATCAGTCATAGACAATTCATATCACAAAGGCGGAAATAGATATGAATATAACACATGAAAGTGTACATCAGAGTAGTGGTCAAATAAGAACCACAATAACACAAAATAAAAGATACAAGTGCTAGCCAAAAGAATATGTATACATTAAGGAGTCTAATCTCAAATGTATACAACAAAAACTAGTAATCTAGAGTAGTTAGCCAAAAGTCAAATGATGGTTCCAGATAGGAAGGCAAGAGGAAGCACCTGTAAAATCTCAGTCTGACCCGAGTATTATTTAAGAAGAAAATAATAAACGGATCATTCTAGCTATAATTATCAGATAAAATGAGATATAAGAAGAGATATAACAATAAAACGTATGATAACCAAAAGTGTCATACTATATCAAGTATACATCAGAAAACCCACAAAAGTCATACAATATCTCAATAGTCTCAAAACATAGAAAAGAACGTCATATTCTTAATTTAATTCACCAAGCCATAAATAATGACATACATATCAATGCCAATCGTAAATGCTGGTGAAACATAAATTCCAGAAATCAATATCCAGAAATCACAAAAGTTAGCGACACACAAATTCTAGAAATCAACAACAAGAAATCCAGAAAACACAAGAAAGAGGATGGCCAATCCCATAAACTGAACATCGACGCACCTAGAAAGATACGCCCCATGTAAAGTCTAGCATCGATACACCTAGAAAGATGCACCCCATGCAAAGTCGAACATCGACGCACCTAGAAGGATACGCCCCATGCTCTAGCATCGATACACCTAGAAAGATGCACCCCATGCATAAATAAACATCGACACACCTAGAAAGATACGCCCCATGTAATGTCTAACATCGATGCACCTAGAAAGATACACCCCATGCAAAGTCGAACATCGACGCATATAGAAAGATACGACCCATGCATAGACGAACATCGACGCACCTAGAAAGATACGACCCATGCCCCGACTTATTGAGCCGATTGCTCCACAAAGTAAACAAACATCGACGCACCTAGATAGGTACGACCCATGCGTAAAGTGAGACGAAGCTCAATAAAACGAAGTACAGTCCTCCGCATGGACAAAGAGACATCACACATTGCTAGTCTAAACCACAAAATGATCATCATCGATCATCAAGAAGTGTCAATTACACTAAGCTAGTAAATATATTAGTTTAGCTTCATGTCCCATAACCACTTGCTTAACTTAAATATTTACGAACAAATTGTAGATCTCCACTAGAAAATTGTCACAAGAGATTCAATCGAACAAGTCCAAAAATTAACCGACGAAGTAAACGCAAGCGTTTCATACCACTTGTTTTGCTAAGCCGTTTAATTAAATTTTCTCATACGAATGAGGTAAAAGTTTGTATATACTAATAGATTGGAAAATGGTTTTGATAAACGAGTTTGATATTGAAAATAGAGTTGAAATCATCTTTGTGGAAGAATTTGAATATTTACTACTAGTATAGAAAACCTTTGTATTTTTAAAAGTGACAAATCACAAAGTGATTGTAGAAACAATCAATCACAAAATTCCACAATTCGAAGACGTGAATAAAATCCAAACAAATCGATACCGAATCCATCAAAATGGATATTCCCAAAAATCACGAAGAAAATGTCATCAAAGCCGATAATAAATGATAACAACAAAAAGGGAATCAACACGAATCGATTAAAGTTGGAAATTCAAGCTCAATAGGCAAATAGGCAAAAGACTGCAGATTCAGACGTCTGAAATCAAGGATTCAGACGTCTAAATCTGGAAAATAAAATATTTTCCAGAACAGAATTCAGACGTCTGAATCCTTGATTTCAGACGTCTGAAATAGGCACTTTTTAGCCTATTTTCTTTCTGGTTCAAAACGAACCAATTCAGACGTCTGAAACTTTGATTCAGACGTCTGAATACTGGGAGAAGAAGATTCCCAGTATTATATTTAGACGTCTGAACCATACGTTTCAGACGTCTGAAACTGTTGTTCAGGGCATTCCCTGAACCTAGGCCAAAAATGGCCAAACGACATCGATAACGATCGGACGAGCAACAACGACTTAGGAATTATGCCTAGCGACAACCCAGCCTTAATGGCTCTTCGATACGCCTCGAATATCAATATCCAAATATCCATAATAGGATTTTCACAAAAATTAAACCAAAACACCAAAAATTGGAATATACAAAAAATCGATCCAAACCAAAATCAAATGGACATGAATAAGTGTTAGGAATTCATACCTAATAATCGAAGATAATTATAGACTAAGATGTGAGATAAAAATCTCACCTTTGAACCCAAAAACAAGGATGAAGAAGCTATAGAATAATGGCAATGACAATCACTCTTCAATTCCAACTCAACAAGCTTGAATCTAAGCTAAAAAGAGAAACATTTCCTAAATTAAGTTTAGGAATTTCTGAAATTGATAAGAGAATGAGTTGGAGAAGAAGAAGAGGAGACTTACCAAAGCTTCTTCTACTAGTTTTGGAGCTAGAACTTGATTTGCAAAAGAAAACTAGGGTTTGGAGTTTTAATTTCCCATTCCTCTCTCCATTGTTGCAAAAGCTTGAGTATTAGGAAATAGAAGTAAGGTAATGAAGAGAGGAGGGGTCAAGCTTGGGTCTAATGAGCTGAAACAAGACCAAAGCCCTAAGTGGAAAAAGTAGCAAAATTCTACTATCTCCAAACATATCGAAGTTTATACTTAAAAGATTGTAAACGGCGTTTCGAACCCAATGGAAGTGGTCTCGAGTCCTAATTTGATCGTTTGCAAAAAGTAGCTTTTCGGACTAAAAATCCGACTAACGATAAAATATTTAAATATAAAATCGATAAATATGCGGGTTGTTACACTACTGGATAAGGTGACATGTGAACGTTAATATTCGAATTATTTGATATTAATCGTCGATCGAATTTACACAAAATGTCATACAACCAAAACGTTGAATACTCCGACTACCACTTGATTTAATTAAATTATAATTATTATAAATTAATTAATATTTTTGAAATATTAATAATAAATTTTGTTTTGTTTGTGTTAAAAATAGTGCGTATATAAAAGTTATATACACGCATATCGATATATGATATAAATGTTTGTTTAAATTTGATTTAAATGTATGTTATTTAATCAAGCTTGAAATGAGATGGAGGCCCATATATGGAGCATGTATGGCGTAACGACTCGGAATTTTTAACGTTTCGAATGAGAATATTTAATTTATTTAAATATTCAAATTTGATTCAAATTTAATAAGTAGTAAGAAAATTTATTTGTTAAGAAAACGACTTGATTTTTAATGATATATTTTTAATTTAATTTATAGGATTTTTCCATAATTTTTAATTTGGAAAATATTAAAATTTTCGTTTGACGTATTTTACGGCAAACGTGGTATTTTGAAATTTTATAGAATAAGATAACCAGTGTATATAATTATTGTTTTGTAATCGTATGGTATTTTTGTGCACGATCGTATTTTTGTTTTGTCATTCGCAATCTGTATGCGAACGAAATGCTTTGCAGCATGATGTCAAAAATCATAAAATATATTAAATCCATACTTAGATTATTCAACACACGTTTACTTTTCCATCCTCTCTCTCATTCACCATTTACTGTAAAAGAAAATCAAAGCCAAAACTTCAAAAATCAAAATCAAATTATTTACTCAACAAAAAATTATAAAGTTGGATTCTTTGAGTTCGTATTGGTGAGATCTTTGAATCTATAGTTGTTTGGATGGGTGTGAATTGATTTGAGGTGTTCGATGTAGAAGACATGAAGTAGGGTTTGGTAGGGGAGGGGATTTAGAGGACGTGAGGCCATGGCATTGGCGGTATAGGGTTTCTTGAATGGAGAGCTTTGTTTTGTGGAAGTTTGGGATGCAACAGCATAGAGATGGGTGGTGCGACATTTTGTACGGTCGAATAGGGTGCTCCAAGTCACGATCCACTAGAGGAAGGCGAGTTTGATGTCATTAGGTCGGGAAGGTAGAGATTTGGATATGGAGTTCGATGGCGAAGTCAGATTTTGATTTTGTTGAGGAATGAAGGAGAATGGGTGGAAGACTTGCATGATTTGGTGCGTGCATATCATGTATAGGGAGGTGTTAGTGGAGGGAGAAGAAGCATAATGTGGAGTAATTAATTTAATTAAAAGTGATTAAGTAATTTAATTGTTTAATTAATTCAAATTCTTATAAATTGAATAACATCTTCATATGAGGTCCAATCGAGACGAGGTCTTTTCCATTGTGCTCATAGGAGCGTTATCTATGCACTGAAATTAGTTTTGTCAAGTTTGAAACAAGTGAAATTTTGAGCTGATCAAACCGAAATGCTTAAGCGTCCATTGGAATTTTGGTGAGTTATCTCACCTCTAAATGAATATTATAGTGATATATAGTAGATATAAATTATTGTTTTTGTGTTTGGATAAATTATTAGTTTGGTTTGGTTGAGTATCCACTTTAAAAGGTGGAGGACATTTAAAATAAAATATATGGAATTTTTAGGAGAATCCGAATTTCTCATTGCTATTGATTTTAATTTCAGTTATATATCTGTTGTATAAATTGTTGAATGCTAAAAGTTGGTAGTTGGCCATATTCAATATGACATTGATATATGTTAATAGTTGAACTTTTTTACCGTTAAAGGTAATAATAGCACTGATTAGGTGCTATGGTATCAATTGGCCTTATTTAGTATTTTAAAACACTAAGGTTTGCTGTTTCGGTTTGAAAATGGTTTTGACTCAGAGAATGATTTTAAATCAGACTTTGAGATTTCTATAATATTTTATTTTGGATTTTGGACTTCCCTATTTTACTTCAACCTTTTTATTTGTCTTTTCTAATTTATTTGGAAATGTTTTAAAAGTATTTCGAAATGTATTTATTTTATAGAAAAGTTAATATAATAATAAATGTTTATTTTAAAGGAAAATAAAGGGAATTTATCTATTTTATAATAAAGTGATTTTGTTTTTAAAAGAAGGTAGAAATATTTTGGAATAAATATTTGTGAAACGTTTTATATAAAATGTTATAAATAAAAGAATAGATTTATAAATGGTATTTAATAAATAGAAGAATACATTTATAAATGGTATCTTATAAAGAAAGGGGTAGATTTATAAATGATATTTTATGAAAAGGAAATTAATATCACTTTGATAAATTGGAAAAAAATCACGTTTGTGGATTTATAGTGATATATGAAATGATCGTTTTATGAAAAGTATTTGATCTTATTTTGAAAACGAAGATTTGTGCTAAGTATTAAAGGAAGTTTATGAATGATATTTTATAAAGGAATTCTAAAATGAAGTTTTACAAAGAATATTTACAAAAGAGATATATAAAAGGAGTTTTATAATTATAGTTTAAGATTTACAAAAGGAGTTCTGTAAAAATAAAAGAGATTTATAAAAATGAGGTTTTATAAATGGAGCGAGATTTGAATTTGGAAATTTATAAAAGGAAAAGAGTTTGTTTTCTATAAATGATCATTTTAACTTAAGGTGGTATGGGAAGTATTCTTTTCATACTTAACACCAAATTCCGAGGTATGGAAGCCTGTCTCTATCTTGAGAATTAAAAATGTCTATCGAGGCAAGGATAGTATGCTAACTCGTCTGATTTCATTGTTAATCAAGAAATAGTACTGTTTAAAATTAGAAAGTGGTGGTAAGTATATTCGGTCTAATTTCTATATGATCCATTTACTTACACCAAATGTGTTATCCCGCCTTTTGGCAAGGCCGTGATACCAAGAACTTGACTAGATACCAATGACAGTTCGTCTTGGAGATCGGTTATACGCAGGCTCACTATGGATATCGACAAATTTTGTCCGAGTCCGGATCGAGCTAAAATTGATATGACACGACAAGCAAAGCTATGAGAGCCAACGTGCCGAATTTCAAGTCAATCGGAGTTCGTGTGCTCAAGATATTGATCGATCACGGTTGAGAAATCCAAAATTGCATCGATCATAACTCGAGATCTACAAGTCCAAATGCCACCAAATTTTCACAGGAGCTTACGTATGACCTAAGGAATGTTCATGCCAAATTTCGACACGATTGGAGTCAGTCTTGATCGATACGAAATTCGTTCGTATCGATGGCGGATGGAAAAACTCCAACTTGCATCGATCATATCTCTTGATCTACAAGTCCAAATGCTATGAAATTTTCACTAGAGCTTACGTATGACATAAAGAATGTTCCTGCCAAATTTCAACTCGATTGGAGCAAGTCTTGATCGATATGAAATTCGTTCGTATCGATCGCGAATGGAAAAACTCCAACTAGCATCGATCATATCTCTTGATCTACAAGTCCAAATGCTATAAAATTTTCACAGCAGCTTACGTATGACATAAAGAATGTTCCTGCCAAATTTCAACTCGATCGGAGCAAGTCTCGATCGATACAAAATTCGTTCGTATCGATCGCGGATGGAAAAACTCCAACTTGCATCGATCATATCTCATGATCTACAAGTCCAAATGCTATGAAATTGTCACAGGAGCTTACGTACAACATGAAGAATGTTCCTGCCAAATTTCGACTCGATTGGAGCAAGTCTTGATCGATACAAAATTCATTCGTATCGATCACAGATCGAGTCGAAATCGCCTGGGATCGATCGCGTGGGCCCACCCACGTGCCAGAAGAAGTCTCTCGAGATCTGAGCGAGATATTTGCCTCCTACACCTATAAATAGAGCCCCAGGTCCTATATAAGAAGGACTTTTGGCTTCTCTACACCGATATTATGCCGAAATGATTATCAAACTTCATTTGTACTGTTGCAATCTTTTGTAAACAGCGAGTGAATTTCAATAAACATCAATCATTTCATAGTGGACGTAGGCAATTCGTCGAACCACTCTAAATCCGTGTGTTTCTATGCATTTTCTTATCTGTTTATTGGTGTGCTTGTTAGATCTGCTTCATTTTACATTTATTTTCTTCATTTTATCTCTTCAAACACATCCGAAGAGTGTTGTGCCCAATTTTGGTACAAACAAAATGTGTTCTGGGTTATTATTGCTAATGTTTTAAATGACATTTGTTTTAACCCAATTAAGTATGGTTTTGAAAATGAAATCTTTCTTAAGATTTATGAATATACTTATACCATTGAGATAAGTACATGAGTATATTTTTCTAAGTATTGAAAGTGTAGTGTTTTGTGAATATACTCATACCATTAAGATAAGTATATGAAAAAGCTTTCTAAGTATTGAAAGTAAAATGTTTTGTGAGTATGCTTATACAGTTGAGATAAGTATATAAATATTATTTTCAAGTATTGAAAACGGTAGAGAGGGTTTATGAATATATCTTTTGAAAAGGTTTTTTAATACAAATATTTGAAAAGTGATTTTAATTAATGAAAGGTTTAACTAAAGAGGCTTAGTGGTTACTTATGTGGTTAACCATGCTTGGTTTCCTTGTGAAGTTAATTCTTTGATTTGATTGTTTGTTTGTTTGATAGTTAAATAACCGACTATCAAATGTTGGTCAGTTTTGAAAACTATCGTTGTCGGTTCTTAGAGACTGAGATCAGATATATTATCCAAAAACCACTTTGAACCAGCATAGATGTTCGAATTAAGACATCTTGAAGATGATGGAATCGAAGACGGAGTTCATTGAAGTGCAAGGGCTATTTGCTACTAATCCCGAGGGTGATTCCAGAAAGGATGTAGTAGAGATGGTGCCTTCAGTTTGTCCATATCCTGAACAACTTATATGGACGAATGCTAACATTGCATTGTTGCTTGCGGTACTGTGTTTGCATTCCAAGTGGGATTTGCTAAGGAATGAAAAATTTAATCGTGACCTCAGAAGCCTCACGACGCGAAATGACTAAAATAGGGGATATGCTTCAGGACTATGTGGTTCGCTACCATTAGGAGCATCATTCCTCGATCTAGAATCAATATTTATGGATTTGGTATGCATGCGCATGGGAAGAGTGGGGCCAGGGGAAATAGGTTTGCATCCTTGGTGCCCAGAGGAATGATGTTACCCGATATGTCATGTTAAAGGGGCAACTAGCCTTAATTTGCAGGGGGTCCATCTGAGGCCCTTGGTAGATTTTATCTAGAGGTGTACTGTGGCAGGTGGTACCCCATTAGCCTTGTCGTTATATGGAATCCATTTTCCAATATGTGCCTTTACGGACTTAGTTGTATACCTAATATGTTAGAATGTAATTAATGTAACCATTTCGGCTATGATTCAACATTTATTTCAAACCCTCGACATTAGTATAATATCACTGGATATTCTATTTAACATGGTTTAGTTATCTTAAGGTAAAAACCCGTCCGTGTTTATGTGCGGCGTGTTCTTACGAGATACCTTTATTTTGAAAGGTTTTATAACATTAAAAATCCATTTGATATGTGTTTCTCATGCTGGTTTACCAAACTGATCCGCGCGTTATTTTCTTATAATGCTCGGGTCAGTCCGAGCATATTTCCAGATTTAGTTTGGATGTTTTGGAGCTTCAGAAGACAAGATGGATGCCTCCAAGACATATTCACGTATTTGTTTTATTTCCATTGCATTTTTGCTTGTACTTATCAGTATTTGTGAGGACAGGTTATTATAACTATCCAGGATAATGATAGATAGTCACTCTGATTGATATGTGCATATTACACTTTTCTTTTGTAAAGATCGGTTGTATATTATATATTACTTGTCACGATGTGAGATTTTGTTCTATCTTTTCTTTCTTTCGCCCCCAACAATCTGTCTTTTCAGCACTTGGATGCTCGGCACTAAAATACTGTGGTTACATTACGGTCGACTTTTGAGGGTTGAAAAGGCATGTCGTTATAAGTGGTATCGGAGCTTAGGTTGAGCGACCTAGGCCTTGGTGAGGTAACCTCATTAGAGATAGGGTAAGCGACACCCTAGAATGAGTTTAAGTGTATATACATATGAGAGCACGTATTTGTTAGTGCTATTAAATGTTTTATGTTGTGTTGATTTATCTGTTGAGTGGTTTATGAGTTTTGGTCGGTACATGGGACGCCACGGTATTGATAGGGATTTCTAACACTTGAATAAGGCAAACCAAATAGTATTGTTTTGAAATTTGGTAAATGAAATAATTTTACTTAAGATTTTATTTTATATATAAAAGGATCGTTTTCAAATTTTGATATAGCTATTTATGATGTGTTTGTTTACTAGGAAATGATAATATTCGATTATTATCATTTATTGTTTGACTAATTGTGCTCAACCAGTTTAGGAGCAGTTTTACCTTTTCACTGCTTGGATTGGGTAGATAGTAATTATGGAAACATTGATACGAATACCTTGTGAATTCAGTTTCACAGTTTGACTATAAGGCGTTACTGATAATTGGGGCTAAAATTTAATTTTAATAAAAGTTATTTATCATAGTTTGTAAGAAAGGTAAGATATTCAAAGATATACATTTGGAAGTGATTTTATATAAGTATGATTTATAAATATGGTTTATAAATACAAAGGATTTAAAGCTGAGAATTTGAGAACTTAAATCCTGGTGTTTTTGAATTTTTTTTTTAAGTTTTGGGAGCAAATAATGATAGTATTATTTGAAAGTATGTATGAATAGAAATATTTTGAAAGAATTTTAAAGGAAGTAGAAAGCACTGAACTTACTTCTATCGTTGGAAAATAATTCTGGTGATGACTGCAGCATCATTGGCGTTCATTTTCGAGTTTCTAAGGATCGCTACTATAGTACTTTTTTTCAGAATTGTTTTGGTAAAATAAATCTTGTTTTAAACTCCAAAAGTATGATTTGATATATAAAGGGTGAGACGACCCACCTCCTCGATCCCCAGAAATCGGTACTAATACGTCCTCGGTATTCACGTTCCGCAAATCCAAGTATCGGAGAGACGGATTATCATGGGGTAAATGATAATAAAGATAGAAGACAGGGCAATAATATAATCTCACATCGTATTAAACAACTTGTAATTATTCAGATGGTACATATAATCACTCTCAAAATGAGATATCGGAGTCATGATAAATACTAACCCAGTTGGGATAGTTATAACGGCCTATCCGTATAGGTGCTGGTATATACATAATACAAACACGGTGGAAAGTAGTGGTAATAACAAAAAGATTCAAAATGCTTCATGCTCCTTGCTCCTTGCTCCATGCTCCATGCTCCATGCTTCATGCTCCAAAATGCTCCTAATCAGCTAACTGCTTGGCTACTCGGGAAAATAGGCCACCCAGAGTTTAAGGAAAAAGAAAATAAACTCCGGTTCAGTCATGAGACTGGTGTGAGAAACTCAAAATATGTATTTTGAAAACAAAGGTATCTCATAAGACCACGCTGCACATAAACATGGAATGGGTTTGTACCTTATGATAACCAAAACATTTCCTATGCAAAATCTGGGAATATTATTTTTAATCACATTCTTTGAAAACACTTTTCAAGTAAATATATTCAAATAGCCGAAATTTTTATATTGGTTAAATTTGATGGCATAATAGGTTTACAATCAAGTCCGTAGGCACTTATTGGAGAATGGATTTCCATACAATGGCAGGTAAGGGACTACCTTCCATATAGTACATCTCTAGAGGAATGTACCGATGATACACAAACAATCCTCCGCATTTGGCAAGAACGGTCTATCCCTATTTGGCACTCATACGTGGCCTGGATAGAAATCGAATATGACATCACCCCGATCGTAACTGACCTATCTGGGATCCCATAGCATAGACCACATACTTGACATATATAGAGTAATCTAGAAGGGTGATGACCATACCCTAATGGTTGCGAACCACATAACCTTATGGAGTACCCTGTTTAAGCGATTACTGGGTGATGAGGCCCGAGGCAGCAATTACCTTTCACATAGCACATTCCACTTTGAATGCCATCCTGAAATTCCATGGTCACACAACTGATTTCTATAAACCTATAACTTCTGAGCTCGTACGTCTCAGGAAAGGATGTTAAGCTAAGAGAAGTTGCCTTCTCCTCTACCAAATAGATGATACATTCGTAGAGATCAATTTATGTAATTCGAAATGCAACGTCAGACATTCGTCCATACAAGTTGTTCAGGAACAGGACAAACCGAAGGCACTCTCCTACCACATCCTGTCGGGAATTACCCCTAGGATTTGTAGCAAAAAGTCCTTGCATCGAAGATCTCAAATGAAGAACTACTGGCACATAATATGATATGGGAAATTTCCCCCAAGGGTGAGTTACAAGCAGCCCTACATTCCATCTTCCAAATCATTTCCATGTTTTTACTTCGAATATGTAAATTGGTTCGAAGTGGTCTTCGGAGAGGAATCACCAAAATTCGATCTCGGTTCCTACGAACCAATCATCAATAAAAATATGTTAAATGAATAGGGAATTATTCTTTTATTGATTAATTTTTTTTTACCAAAATATATTCTGGAGATAAATATCTTTCAAACATTCTTTCCAGTATATACGGAATCATTAAACCTCATTTATCAAATTCTTTGATTACCTAAAACCCTTTTAATTCTAAATTATTTCCTTTTTCGCTTACGAAAATGTATCCAAATTATTTCATTTAAATCTTAACAAAGGTATCTTAATTCAAAAATCAAAATTTTGATTGGGATAAAACCATGTTATCTAAGATGTTAATCCAAAACCAGTAAATATTAAGTGACGGACTCTATAGAAATCATCTAATTCTACTCAATATCAATTTTCGTATTCAACAAGTACTACGGGTGGAATAACGGGGAAGTCACCTTTTAAATTCCACGAATAGTATGAGTTCCCTCTTCGGGCTTTAACACTAAGTACAAGAAGATTATCTCTATAAAATCCAATTTATTTATATTTGGAAATTATATCCTTTATACTTTGAAAAATTTAAACAAATTTACTATCCCTCCGTCAAGCTAGTCCGGAAATCCAGGAAGAGCAGGAAACTGGTTTTCCAAACTCAAGCCTAGACACTATCTCTTTGTCACCCAAAAGGCGGTCGAGTTATTTGATCGACTCTAAATCATTTAATATTTATTTAACCATTCCCTAAATCCTTTAAATAACCTTTAAATTACTTTATTAGTCATTTGAAAACATTTACAAAAGATTTGAAAAAGAATGGCAGCGTTTAAAACCATATTACAAAAGTTATTGAAAAGTGCAGCGAAAAAGTGCTGCAGATAGTGCTTTTTAAGCTATATTGATCAAAACGACTTTTCTATCATTTGAAAATTCATTTTTATAACTCAAATCACTTTTAAAAACATTTTATTTTTTTAGAATATATTTCATATTTTTAAACAATTTTAAAATATCATTTTTAAAGAAATCCTTTTATGGATTCTAAACAGCAAAACCACAATTTTTCCAAAAACTTGTATTACTGATATTTCAAAATCTACTTATCAAAATCTCAGTTTTTTTTCTTTTTTTTAAAACTATGGATATAATAGTTCAGAAAATTCTTATCTCGAAGAATTCTGAGCTATATTCCATTCTATATATTCGTTTGATTTTTATGGCGCGAAATCGCGAACTGCCGTTACGCGACGCGCTTATTTTGACTCAATTTTCAATATTCATTTAAATTTGCCAAAACAATTATAAATGTTTATAAAACATTTCTAAATCATATTTAACCATTTTTAATAGGTTTAAACATTACATATACACCATTTCATTCAATAAAGGAAAGTGATTTCCTTTGTGCTTATCGACGTGTATTAACGTGACTTGCATATATATATATATATATATATATACACACACACACAACAATCATATTAAAAAACCATCATTAATAGCCATATCCAAACATATATATCATCCATTAATATATATTACTGTAGTTTATAAGTTTCTCACCTTGGGTTCAAACGATTAACTAAAAATTGGCTATAGCTCTACTAACTCAAACTTTTAGCTCACGATCACTTAGATTATTGCTCCTAGATCGCTCGGCCTTGCTTGAGGATGGCTAGGGGAGCTCATGGCCTAGGGTTGGGAAGGTGGAAGGCTCGGCCTTGCTTGGGGAAAGTGGAGGCCGTGGGTACAGGGATGAAAAAGGAGGAGTCTAGTGGAGAGTTTTAAATGTTTTAGCTATATATAGACACACACACACACACTATATATTTTAGTTTCTTTTTGAGAAATATTTTGACATTAATTCTTTTAGGATAGAAGTCATGAAGGTATGGAGAAAGAGCTTAGAAAATAAAGAGGAAGATGAATAAAAATGAAGTGGAGAGTGTGTGGTATTTATATGCAAAGAAGAGAAGGAAAATATCTATACATACATCACCATTTTCATTGCTATCACATGCACCACCATCATCATCCTCCACCTTCAGTGCACGGCCCAAGTCACATCTATAATGGACAAGGCCATGTGCTTGTACTTTGACGGTTAGTGTTGACTTTTGGTTTGCTTAAGTGTTAAGGAATTTAGAAAATATCTTATATAATTTTAATAATATTTATATACTTCAAATATATGTGTATATGTGTGTCCATATTCATGTGAATATGTCTTCATGTATATACATGTATTTGTACATATGTATGTTACATATTATCCACAACGTTGCATAACTTGTTTACGTTAAATTGTTACGAATTTTGATTTTGATTCTTCGGTCATATTTTTTCTTAATAAGTTGCATATATATGTAAAAAAAATTTGAAAATAAATACCTTATCACTTTTAATTGATTAAACGATCACATTTGAATTATAAAACCATATAAATTAATATTAACAATTATTTACAAAAATTGCTATTATATCGATAAAGTGATACGAATTTTTCTCATATTTTCAAATCAAGTATATATCTTTATAAAATTATTATAATGATAAACTAATACTCTATAATGATTCTTTAAATAATAATTATTCAATCATTAAATATCAAATTAATTTAAATAAACGAATTTATTAAGGAGATAAGTTTGCGGGTCGTTGCAGACTTTCCACTTAAAAGAATTTCGTCCTCAAAATTAAGGATAAGAAGTAGATAACTCGGAAAGAAATATATATATATATATATATATATATATATACAACGAGATGATACATATATATAAGATATAGCAAGTGACATCACCACAGGTTTGTGAGTACACTATTCTGATCAACATACAATTATGTGTCCACTCTAAACTCAGGATGGGCTTTCCGCATTCTCTCTTCTGTCTTCCATGTACAGTCTGCTGCATCTCCACTCCATTGAACTTTAACCAATCTTTTAACTTTCCTCATTAATCACTTCTAAGCATGATCCATGATTCACATAGGTTGCCTAATAACTTCCAAATTAGGTTCAACTTCCAAATCTTCTTGGGCAGCTGTTTCTATAATCTGCTCTAGATCATGCACAAATTTTTGTAGTTGGCATACGTGAAAGACATTGTGCACACCCGACAACCTTTCGGGAAATTCTACATGATAAGCCAATGGGCTAATCCGCTCGAGAATGGGAAAAGTTCTAATAAATTGAGATGTTAACTTCCTTGCCTGATCAAATCTTACTACTCCTCTCATTGGAGAAAGATTTAGGAATACAAAATCTCCAATTGAGGATTCCGGATTTCTACGTCTCCTATCTGCGTAACTCTTTTGTCTGCTCTAGGCTTCTCTCATATTCTTTCTAATCATATCGACCTTTTCCGAGGCTTCTCTAATCATGTCAGGACCTAGTACCAATCGATCTCCGGCCCCGATCCAACATACTAGGGATCTACATGGACGACCATATAAAGCTTTGTATGGGGCCATGCCAATACTGGCCTAATAACTGTTATTATAAGAGAATTCTGTCATATGAAGGTAGATTTCCCATGAACCTCCAAAATCTAAGATACAAGCTCTTAGAAGATCCTTCAACACCCAATTTATCCTTCCAATTTGTCCATCGGTCAGGGGGTGATATGCAGTGCTAATGTTTAGCTTTGTTCCCAAGGCTGTCTGCAATGCTTCCTAGAACTTACTGGTAAAGATTGGGTCTCTATCACTGACTATGCTACTTAGGACACCATGCAATTGAACTATTTCTCTCATATATATTTCCGCAAGGCTTGCAACAGTTCGTGTTGGCTTACCGGGATGAAGTGCGCGCTTTTGGTTAGCCGGTCTATAATGACCCAGATACCTTCATTCCTCTTTCTTGATCGAGGCAAACCGTCTATCAAATCCATTGATATTTGGTCCCATTTCCAGGTGGGAATTTCAAGAGGTTGAAGTAGCCCAGCAATCTTTTGTAGATCACTCTTGATTTGTTGACAATTTTCACATTTACTTACGTGGATGGAAATATCTCTCTTGATACCTCCCCACTAGAATTTTTTTTTCATGTCCTTATACATCTTTGTCACTCCAGGATGTATTGCGAGTGTAGAGTGTGACATTCAGTTAAAACTTCTTGTCTAATCCCATCAACATTGGGGACACACATCCTTCCATTCATTCTTAAGATTCCCTGCTCATCTATTTTGAAACCTTCCCATTTTCCTGGTATCACATTCTTTTCTACTTCCCTTGCTATTTTTGCAATGATCGGGTCCTTGAGCCGACTCTCCTTTATTCGACAAATTAATGCTGGATGCACCACTAAATGAGTTATAATGGTCTGCTTTCTACTTAGAGAATCTACCACAACATTGGCCTTTCCTGGTGTATATAGAATATCCAAATCATACGATGCAAAGAATTCCAACTAACGTTGCTGCCTCATATTTAAGTTCTTCTGAGTGAAAGACATTTCAAAGATTTGTGGTCTGTGAAAAGATTTGTGGTCAATCAAAGTTTATTTAAAATAAACTATAATGAATTCTTAGCCAGTAGATAATGTCTCCACATTTTTATTGCGAACATAACGGCTAATAACTCCAAGTCATGTGGTGCATAGTTCCTTTCATGGATCTTCAATTGTCTACTTGCATAAGCGATGACCTTTCCATGCTGCATTAAAACAGCACCAACTCCTTCCCCACAAGCATCTATATATATGGTAAATTCGCCGCTTTCATCCATTGTTGCAAATATGGGAGCAGTGGTTAATCTTTTCTTGAGCTCTTGAAAGGCTTCCTCACATTTCTATGTCCACTCAAACTTCACATCTTTAATGGTCAACTTTGTTAAGTGAGAAGAAATCTTGGAGAAGTCTTGAATGAATCTTTGAAAATATCCTGCAATCCCAAGAAACTGTGAATGTCCTTGGGAGTTTGTGTTTGTTTCCAGCCTTGAATAGCTATAATCTTTGCTGGATCAATTGCAAATCCTTTCCCTGACATAACATGGCTAAGGAATCTTACCTCTTTTTCCCAGCAGTGGCATTTTGAGAATTTAGCTTTCAGCGCTTTCTTCTCAAAATTTCTAATACAATTTCAAGATGCCCTTCATGTTCTTCCTTAGTCTTTGAATATATCAAAATGTCATCGACAAAGACCAATACGAGTTTGTTGGGTACTTCTCTAAATACCCTATTCATAAGGTCTACAGAATAGGCGGGAGCATTTGTTAGCCCAAAGGGCATAACTAGCCATTCGTAGAATTAATTTGAGCTTCTGAATGCGGTTAAAGGAATGCAATCTTCTATTATCCTTAGCTGATGGAATCCTATGGCTAGGTCCATTTTTGAGAATACTCTAGCCCCATGTAGTTGGTCAAACATATCATCTATGAGGGGTAGAGGATACTTGTTTTTTATCGTTGTTTTTTTAGATCTCTATAGTCCATATACAACCTTAGCGAGCCATCAGACTTTGCAACAAAGACCAATGCTGCCCCCCAACTTGAGCGACTTGGGCTTATCAGTCCCTTCTTTAACAGCTCATCAGTTTGTTTTCTTACTTCTTCCTTCTCTTTAGGAGCCATCTTCTGAATTGGGTGAACAACTAGACTTGTATTGGGAAGTAAATCGATGCGGAATTCAATTTCCTGATGTAGTGGTAGACTTTTTACTTCTTCAAAAACATCGGAAAATTCCCTAACTATAGGTATTTCTTCTTTATGTTTTTGGAATAAATTAAGCGCATATAGATAATTCTCCTTTACAGGACTAGGTTTTTCACATTTTATCATAAAATGTCCACCTCTTCTATTTTGTAGTAGCACTGTACTTTTTATTACAATCAAGAATAGCTTTATATTTAGACAACCAATCCATGCCGAGTAAAATTTCAAATTCATCAAAGTTGGGAACTATTAGATCGCATGGAAAAATTTGGGATAGGTAGGTAACTTGGATTCCTTTACAAATCATAATGAGATTAATTGTACCGCCTATCGGATTAGACACACATATGGGAATATCTAATATTTTTGGTTTAATTTCAAGTCTATCAACTATTTTCTTGGAAATAAAGCTGCGGGAAGCCCCGATAACAACTCTAACCAATATTCTATTAATGTCAATTTTACCTTCCAGTACTCCTTTCCCCTTTGCATCTGTTGATGTTGAAGGTTCATCTTTAATGGCAAAAACTCTAGCTTGCTCACCTTTCTTTATTAAGGGACATTCCATTATCCTATGTCATGGCTTGTGGCAATTGTAGCAGGTTCCCCATTATGTCTTAGGATTTTTGCATGTGGTAGAAAGGTGACCTTTGTGCTGGCAATTATAGCAGATTATATCTTTCAAACGATCTCCTTCCGGCTTGCCTTGCCCTGGTTTCTTCCAATGCTGGTTAAATTTTCTCTTCTTCCAATTGTTGTTGCCATTGCTTTGAATTGTGGGTTGATTTTTCTTGTCTAGGGTTTCATATTGGAAAGCCATATCCACCAAATCTACAAAGGTTCCTTTCACATGCATTGTCATTCTGTCTTGATATTGCTTCTTCATTTTAGAAATAAACATTTCATTCTTTTTCAGAGGGGTGTCAATTAGACCGGGTCCAAATTGCGACAATTCATTAAAAATATTTAGCATACTCTTCTACGGACATTTCTCCCTGTTTTAAATTCATAAAACTTCTGTAAGGGCGTGATTTTCCAGATGCAGGCATATACTACTCTTCCAATACCTCATTGAATCGTGCCTAAGAAAAATTATCCTCCGATTCATTTATAGTAATGGACTCCCACCAGGCAAGAGCCCCATCCTATAATTGCCAAGAAGCCATAAATATCTTCTGCTCATCTCCAATATTTAGCCCTTTGAAAATTCTTTCATAAGAGCGGATCCATGCTTGAACTTCTATAATGGATTTCGTTCCCTTGAACGGTTTACCTCCTAAACTGGTGTAGTTCTTACACAAAGTTGCAAAGTTGATTTGGGGATGCAACGGAATTGTTACTTCTTTGATTATTGTGGCGACAGGAGTACGACCATTTGTATTTGTGGTACTGCTACCTCCCTTTCCCTTACATCTTCCTCTTCTTCCACTCATCTCCTACCATCTGCATATAGTAAGGAAATATCTTTTATAATATATAGACGAGATATCTTAGGGAATTGGCATAAAGTTTGAATATACTTCTTCGGATAAGAATTTTAAGTGTGCGCTCTCTCAGACTAAACTCATTCTTGGGCAATACTAACCCTATCTCTAATGAGTTGACCCCACCAAGGCTTAGGTATTCACTCAACCATAAGCTCTGATATAAAATGAGACGACCCACCTCCTTGATCCCCAAAAATCGACACTAATACATCCTCGGTATTCACGTGCCGCAAACCCTAGTATCGGAGAGGCAGATTATCATGGGGTAAAAGATAGTAAAGATAGAAGATAAGGTAATAATAGAATTTCACATCGTATTAAACAACTTGTAATCATTCAGATAGTACATATAATCACTCTCAAAATGAGATATTATAGTCATGATAAGTACTAACCCAATTGGGATAGTTTTAACGGCCTATCCCTACAGGTGCTGGTATATACATAATACAAACGCAATGGAAAGTAGTGGTAATAATAAAAATGTGATATCCCAGAATTTTGGCAATATCAATTTAATAATCTTTATAAATAATTAAATTGATTTGTTGATTTTATTTTGTAAATTGACAAGTTTAATTCTTTTAAAAGTTAATAATATTTTAAATTGGCAATACTTATTAATATCTTTTCTAAACAATTTAAAATTGGTAAGATTTATCTTCCAAAGCTTATATAAATGTTTTCTATTTATAATGTATATATATTGATGTATATATTATAAATAGGGAGTCTTTAATTTAATAAAGGATATGTTTTCAAATTATAATATATATGTATATATATTGTGATTGGAGTTTTGTTATAAAATTCAAACATAAGATAAATTGATTTGTAAAAATATATATAAAGTTAAAATAAGTTTATCAAGCATATAAAAATATATTATAAATATTTGATCAAAGCATAAGTTATTTTAAATAATTGTTTCTCACATTTGTATATTTATTAGAAATCTTAAAGCTTATTTATAAATGGATAAATACATTTTTATACATACAGATATATTTTTTTTTAATATACATGTAGGATTTAAATATATCAAAATAAAAAGGAATTAATACTTGTAAATTAATTAAAACAAGATTAACACTTGTAAACATTTTAATACTTGGTAAAAACATTTGTAAATTTAATAGCATATGTGTAAGCAAAGTAGAGTATTAAGGGGACAAGTGTCAATTCTCTTGATAATTTAATTTAAAATTATTATAAATAAAAGAAGAAAAATCTGTTTTTTCTCTTTTCAGTTTTAAGATTATCTTTTCTTCTTTTCTCAACCAAAAGAAATTCGAATCTAAAAATGCAAAGAAGGATGAAACCTGAAATCAAATTGCAAAGAAGAAATGTAAAAACTGGAAATTCTAATGCAAACTTAAAGGAGATCAAAGGCAATTCAGTAGCAGTTCTAAATCAATCAACAAGCAATTAAATTCAAAGATCAACATCAAGATTCAAATTCAACTAAAGAAAGGAAGTTCAAAATCAAGTTTAAAATCTGGGACAAGTCTGGAAACCATCAGCCTGTAGTGTTTTCTGCTCTCTGTTCCTTGGTGAGTAAATGGATTTTTAAAAACAGTTTTAATCTTGGATTTCTACTTGTTCTTGTGAATGAACATCTTCCTGTTATCTGAATACTTGAGTTAAATTGGATGCATGTTTGAATTATACATTTTTTTGAATGTCTGTAGTTTACATAAGCCTCTGTTTTAAATAACAGTGAGTAAACCTTAAATTTAAAAACAGTTTTCAATCTTGTTTCATTTTGTTACATGAATGAAATTCATGTATTAGCCTTAATATTGAATTGAATGGATGCATGCATGTATACTAGTATTGTTGCCTGTGAATAACTAGTTATGTTTGAATATAGGCTCTGTATGTTTATAGAATTTGATTTTCTTTTAAATATCTACATCTCATAAATTAATCACTGATAACTTTTGAATTGTAAATAGAAGATGATGGAAATTATGTAACATCACTAATAAAAATGAGTTCTGGAAATTATATTCGGAATTGGTCTCGAAATTTCATAGTATACAGTGAAATTTGTAATTTGGGTAAAATTTTATTTATTTAATTTTAAGATTTAAGTGTACGATTGGATTTGCGATGGGAAATCATGAATTTCAGTATGTAAATCACGTTTTTTAGCTTAGAGTTTGTCGAGTTCTTCTAAGATGAACGGGAAAGTTATGCTGGGCAAATTCAGGCGATCAAGCAAATGGGGGACCTCGGGGTTGTGGCCAGAGGAGGATGGAAGGATGTAGGTCATCGAAAAAATGGTGGTAAATTTTCTTGTTGGCCGAGGCGTTGGTTTTTGGTAGGAATAGGGTTTAATACCCTGGTTTTGACGATGATGTTCTAATGGGTTGCGCGGCGTCAATAGGCAACCGGAGGCGATCGCGGTCATTGTCGAAGGGTCTGGAGGATGTGGCGTAGCTATGGTGTAGTCGATGGGTCTTCTCGAGGTGTGTGTTGCCGTGGATGATGGATTTACTGATGATGGTGGTTCGATCAGTTTGGGTTCGAGGATGGAAATCGATGTTCGATCGAGTTTGGGTTTTCTGGGTTGCGCGATGGGTTATCGTGGTCGAGTGTGACTTGTCGGAGGCAGGTGTTGGGTTCATCGTTGATCAGCGTGACGGTGCACGTGCACGTGCACGTTTGAGCGAATCTGGAAACGATGGATTTGGGGAAGAAGCGTTATCTCGGGTTTCGTTCGGGTAATATCGAGTTTTACTCGAAGCAGTGTAAATAGAGTTTTGACTCGAGTTTACTTCGAGATTTCTAGGTGTTTACTCGGGTTTGGAGATTGCTGGCATTAAGAATTTTTACAGAAATGTTTTAAAGTTTAAACAAAAGAACTTTGTTTCTGTAATGTTCCTGAAGTTTTAAAAACAAAGGTTAAACAAGTTTTTAATTGTAAAATAAATTGTTTCGAAATTTAAATGTTATAACAAGTTTTAATATTTAAATAGATAAGTTTTTAAAAGATAAATAAATAGATTTTCAAAATGCTTTTTGTATTAAAGTTAATTTAATAACTTTGGAAGTTTAAAGATTTTGAAAGTTGAGTAGAAGTTTATAATGTTTTAATTATAATTGATTTCTAAAATGTTTTATTTTAAATAAGTTTAAATGATAAGGATTTAATAAATCAAATATAATAAGGATTTATCTTAAGTAATTAAAAGTTTGATTTATTGAATAATTAATATGGGACGATAATTAAATTGTTGGTCAATTTAATTAACTTAATTAAGATAAATGATTTTCTTAAATTAAGATCTTTAAGTATAAGGAGTTAAGGAATTATTTAATTCAATTTAAATAATTAGTTAAATAATTAACTAAGTAGTTAATTAATGATTAACTTAAGATAATCATTTATAAATTAATTAAGTATAATTACTTGTTGAAGTAATCAAGGAATAATTACTGAATATAATTAAGTAAAGGTAGATTATTTAATAAAGTAATTAAAGGATAATTATGGAAGTAATTAAATAAGAAGTGATTGAGTTAATCACCTAGTGTTATTTATTTACATAATTTATTTAATTATTTGTTAAGGTAATTAATAAAAAGGTAATTAATTAATGGAAGTAATTAAAGGAAGTTAATTACTGAGTTAGATTAATCAAAGATGATTAATAAATTATGGTTTAATTAAAGGTTAATTACTTAATGTAATTAATAAATAATTAAAGATATAATTAAGGATCATTAGTTTATAATTAATGATGTGATTAAGAGTTGATTAATTAAGATTAATTAATCAAATGATAAGTGATTAATTGTAATTAATTAAGAGATGAGGTAATTAATTAATTAATTAATGAAGTGATTAAAGGTTAATTACTGTATTTGATTAAGGATAATTAATCGGTGAAATTAATTAAAGATAATTACTTAAATGTAATTAAAGTATAATTAATCAAGGTGATTAATTAAGGTGGATAATTAGAGAAAGATTAATTAATTTATTTGTAATTAATTAATGATTATATAAGTAAGATTTATAATAAAATAATTAATTTAATTTACTTTAAATTAATTAAGAGATGAAGTAATTAATTTAATTCACTTTAAATTAATTAAAGATAGAGATAGTTAATTTAATTCATTTTAAATTAATTATGTTGTGATTAAGTAAATCATTGCTTATATAAGAATGGATGACATTGATTGTCTTGAATGGATGTAATCTCAGAAATGAGATAAGATGTTGTGTGATATGAATGCTTGGTTGCATTATGATGATAATATAGATTAACTATTATGATGTTGATATGGATTACCTATTTGGTTATGAATCATCTGTTTAATTGATAATGTGATTATCAATTGTGAATTGTGAATTATCTATCTGTATGAATATAGATAAGTTAAATTGTTTAACCTTTAAACAACTTGGCCTTAAAAGATACGTTTTGGATTTCGATGAGACCGGGATCGGGTTTCCGTATACCGGTATTCCAGGTCTGGAGACCCGAATACCACATCGATCCAAATTAACGATAGGTCGTGAATCTCAAGTGAAGGTGAAGATTCAGAGTGCAAGGGTTATTGTCGTTAACTCTGAGGGTGATTCCAAAACGAGTGTAACGAGATAATGCCTTCGGTTTCGTTCGAACCCGGAACGAACTTGTATGGATTGAATGCTTTCAGCACATCGTCAGGCGGACGATGAGCATTCTAAGTGATATGTTCTGATTAAAGGTAATCGTAACCTCAAGCCTCATCAACCGGGAATGGCTAAAACAGGGGAGGTGCAGCAAGGCTTCGTGGGTAGCACCCACTGAGAGCAAGATAGATCACTGTCTAGAGGTCCCTTTTCTTTTATTCGGCTTAGTGTGTGGTTGGTCGCGCCAACTACGGGATTGTCTTGTTCGGGATTATCCAGTAAGGGATGGTTCCGGCTTTGTGTTGCAGAGGAGCGGGCGTACTCCTCGGTACGGTGATCTAGGCCACGTACTGTGACGGGCGGTACCCCAGTAGCCCTGCCATTGTATGGAATCCAAACTCCAATAAGTGCCGTACGTATTAGTTGTGCCCAACTATGTTGGAATGTGAGATGTAAGCATTTCAGCTATTTCTGTATTTTACTTGAAAACCCTAGACCCTATTATAATACAATCAGATTTCCTATCAAACGTTTTAGTTAGCGTAAGGTAAAAACTTACCCATGTTTATTTGTGGGGAGTCTTACGTGATACTTTTGTTTTCAAAAGTTTTCAAAGTTAAGCAATCTAACCGTTTACTCACACCAGACCCATGTCTGACCCAAGTGTTTATTTTCTGTTTTATTAAACTCTTGGGTACTCAAATTTTTACGAGTAGCCAAGGGATTCAGGTTTAGCTTTGACGAATTGTGGAGGAGCAATGGAGCAGGAGGCTTCAGCGTTGTAGATATATATAGTAGTTCCGCTGTGTCTGTATCTCTGTAGTGTATTGAGTTGTAATGTCTAGACAGATGTTTATAACTGTCTAGTAAGTGATGTATATACTGTGTAACTCTGTAAAGTGTTGTATACTATGTAATAGTTTATGTTATTAATATAATTTATTCGTTCCGCTGTGAGATTGTTGTTGTTATTTCTTTCTTTCTTCTCTTCTTTTCTATTTTCTACCCCTTTCTTTCTTATTAGCGATACGACTTTCTATGGAGAGAAAGTCGTGGTCGTTACAGTGGTATCAGAGCCAGGTTGAGCGAATGCCTAAGCTTTTGGTTAAGTGAATATCAGAACACTAGGTTGAGTGAATACCTAGGCTCTGAAGTGATGTCTATCTTGAGAGCGCGTAATTGTTAGTTATATAAAAATGATTTTATATTGTGTTAATTGATCGGTTGAGTGGTATATGGATTCTGGTCAATACGAGTAGCTAACGTTATTGATAGGGATCTCTAAACACTTGAACCAGGCCAACGGACACAATATTGTTTTAAAGAGGTAAATGAAATAATTTTACCCAGAAATAATTTCTATATAAAAAAATATCATTTTAAATATATATATATTTCTACCTATTTGTTGGGTTACCTGTTCGGGTTTTCCAATATAAGTTATAAAGGTAGATAAGGTGGTAGTGTGAGTAACACGACTACCAATAGTTAGAATTTGAGTGTTGAGGTTGGAAGTATATCTGACTAGACTGTAGACCTAATACTGTCTCGAGTGAACTTTGTTGTGGTGTAAAGATTTCACCAATCTCCGAAGGAACTGTTAAGGTTCGGAGTTTATCTTTGAAGTTGGATGAATAGAGTAGATCTATTGGATGAGCTGAAGCGAGTTATAGTATCTTGGTAACTTCAAGAAGAAGTAGCTGTGTGGTGAGACGCGGTGGCTATGGACGTTTCTGAAGATGTTTCTTCTGGGGCAAGTTTGAAGAAGTAGGTCTGCTTCGGTGATTGTGGCTGAGTTCAGCATGGTGTTTTTGTTTGTTTGAAGTCCGAGTTCCTCGAGGAGTTTCGGATAAGAAGTCTTTGGCATCTGTGGAAGCAGTGCAGCTCGGAGTATTCTGTGATTGGCAAGAAGTTTCTGTCTGAGCAGTTTTTCTAGAGATGGAGTCCAGAAGCAGCAGAGTGAATCCATTTCTTCGATGAATTGGATAGTTAAGTATAAGCTGTTCTGATTTGTGAAGAGAGAACAGTATCTGTGGAAGTTAGGTCGGGTTGATCGCAAAAGAGACTTGCGATTGTTTGAATGTTCTCTTTGGATTATTGGAGATTGAGATTCAGTATCGACTTGATTCATGGAGTTACCGGAAGTTCAGCTTAGTAGAAGGATGACTCCTAGATAAGAATTTGGTGAAGCAACTTAGGATTCTTTGGAGAAGGATAGATCAGTCCTAATTTTCTAGTGAAGTTTCTGCTGGGATGATTTGACCAAATGGAATGGTTCACTAAGATTTTATGGTAGGATGAACTGTGGATGATCAAGTTTGTGCTCGAGTTTCTCCGATGGCATTCTCATCTATTCAAGATCAGAGTTGTGCAGCAGAAGCAAGATAGCAACTGTTCTAGAGTGGAAGCAACTGAGAGTTGTAATTTTCTTGGAGTAAAGGATTTCTATAGGAAATTCAAGTGTATCTCTAAGTTGAAGGAATTTTCAGGATTTGGAGATAAGGTTGTCAAGTGCAACTGTTTGGCTATTCCAAAAAGGAGAAGTAGTTAGAAGTACTCTAATGTTTGTGGAGTAGAATTGTGTTCTGGATTTCGGTGATTTTTGGGAAACCATTTTGTTGAGTAGGATCCGGAAATTGGTTTGATGTTGGTCTAATCTGTTTCAAGAAGCATCAGCAAGGGTTAAGCTGATCAGGAAGAATGAAGTGACTCAGGATCGTCAAAGGAGTTATGCAGTTAAGAATTGATGGAATTTGGAAATTGATGTTGAAATTGGATATTGTTTAAGTTTTTCTCCGATCAAAGGAGATATAAGATTTGTAAGACTGGAGAGTAAGCTCCGGAAGTATTATGAGATTTTTCTGTGTTCTTTGGAGATTAGATTTTGATTCCCAGGATTGAGTTGCCAGTTCGGATAACTGGAATTCATTTTATTTCACATATCTCTGAGGAATATGTGTATGATTCATCGAGTGATGGAATCAGCAGTTCAGAAGGATAGTTGGGATGGTTTTGAGTTAGTCTGATATCTAGTTCAGATTTGTGATCTAGAAAGGAAGGACTTCTAAATTATTGTAGATAGTTAGTTTAGATCCTGTAGAACGAGTCTCCCGGTATATATATATACTTGGGGAAACTCGAGGAAATTCTATCCAGAATTTGTCTGGATAGTTAAATTTGTTTGATTAAATTGTTTGCTATGATTGTTAGAGTATGATTGATATGTATGGTTGTTGTTTGAAATTAAAATTTGCTGGGTTATTAAATTATCTTTGCTTTTAAATTTCGGGGACGAAATTATTTTAAGGGGGGAGGAATGTGATATCCCGGAATTTTGGCAATATCAATTTAATAATCTTTATAAATAATTAAATTGATTTGTTGATTTTATTTTGTAAATTGACAAGTTTAATTCTTTTAAAAGTTAATAATATTTTAAATTGGCAATACTTATTAATATCTTTTCTAAACAATTTAAAATTGGTAAGATTTATCTTCCAAAGCTTATATAAATGTTTTCTATTTATAATGTATATATATTGATGTATATATTATAAATAGGGAGTCTTTAATTTAATAAAGGATATGTTTTCAAATTATAATATATATGTATATATATTGTGATTGGAGTTATGTTATAAAATTCAAACATAAGATAAATTGATTTGTAAAAATATATATAAAGTTAAAATAAGTTTCTCAAGCATATAAAAATATATTATAAATATTTGATCAAAGCATAAGTTATTTTAAATAATTGTTTCTCACATTTGTATATTTATTAGAAATCTTAAAGCTTATTTATAAATGGATAAATACATTTTTATACATATAGATATTTTTTTTTTAATATACATGTAGGATTTAAATATATCAAAATAAAAAGGAATTAATACTTGTAAATTAATTAAAACAAGATTAACACTTGTAAACATTTTAATACTTGGTAAAAACATTTGTAAATTTAATAGCATATGTGTAAGCAAAGTAGAGTATTAAGGGGACAAGTGTCAATTCTCTTGATAATTTAATTTAAAATTATTATAAATAAAAGAAGAAAAATCTGTTTTTCTCTTTTCAGTTTTAAGATTATCTTTTCTTCTTTTCTCAACCAAAAGAAATTCGAATCTAAAAATGCAAAGAAGGATGAAACCTGAAATCAAATTGCAAAGAAGAAATGTAAAAACTGGAAATTCTAATGCAAACTTAAAGGAGATCAAAGGCAATTCAGTAGCAGTTCTAAATCAATCAACAAGCAATTAAATTCAAAGATCAACATCAAGATTCAAATTCAACTAAAGAAAGGAAGTTCAAAATCAAGTTTAAAATCTGGGACAAGTCTGGAAACCATCAGCCTGTAGTGTTTTCTGCTCTCTGTTCCTTGGTGAGTAAATGGATTTTTAAAAACAGTTTTAATCTTGGATTTCTACTTGTTCTTGTGAATGAACATCTTCCTGTTATCTGAATACTTGAGTTAAATTGGATGCATGTTTGAATTATACATTTTTTTGAATGTCTGTAGTTTACATAAGCCTCTGTTTTAAATAACAGTGAGTAAACCTTAAATTTAAAAATAGTTTTCAATCTTGTTTCATTTTGTTACATGAATGAAATTCATGTATTAGCCTTAATATTGAATTGAATGGATGCATGCATGTATACTAGTATTGTTGCCTGTGAATAACTAGTTATGTTTGAATATAGGCTCTGTATGTTTATAGAATTTGATTTTCTTTTAAATATCTACATCTCATAAATTAATCACTGATAACTTTTGAATTGTAAATAGAAGATGATGGAAATTATGTAACATCACTAATAAAAATGAGTTCTGGAAATTATATTCGGAATTGGTCTCGAAATTTCATAGTATACAGTGAAATTTGTAATTTGGGTAAAATTTTATTTATTTAATTTTAAGATTTAAGTGTACGATTGGATTTGCGATGGGAAATCACGAATTTCAGTATGTAAATCACGTTTTTTAGCTTAGAGTTTGTCGAGTTCTTCTAAGATGAACGGGAAAGTTATGCTGGGCAAATTCAGGCGATCAAGCAAATGGGGGACCTCGGGGTTGTGGCCAGAGGAGGATGGAAGGATGTAGGTCATCGAAAAAATGGTGGTAAATTTTCTTGTTGGCCGAGGCGTTGGTTTTTGGTAGGAATAGGGTTTAATACCCTGGTTTTGACGATGATGTTCTAATGGGTTGCGCGGCGTCAATAGGCAACCGGAGGCGATCGCGGTCATTGTCGAAGGGTCTGGAGGATGTGGCGTAGCTATGGTGTAGTCGATGGGTCTTCTCGAGGTGTGTGTTGCCGTGGATGATGGATTTACTGATGATGGTGGTTCGATCAGTTTGGGTTCGAGGATGGAAATCGATGTTCGATCGAGTTTGGGTTTTCTGGGTTGCGCGATGGGTTATCGTGGTCGAGTGTGACTTGTCGGAGGCAGGTGTTGGGTTCATCGTTGATCAGCGTGACGGTGCACGTGCACGTGCACGTTTGAGCGAATCTGGAAACGATGGATTTGGGGAAGAAGCGTTATCTCGGGTTTCGTTCGGGTAATATCGAGTTTTACTCGAAGCAGTGTAAATAGAGTTTTGACTCGAGTTTACTTCGAGATTTCTAGGTGTTTACTCGGGTTTGGAGATTGCTGGCATTAAGAATTTTTACAGAAATGTTTTAAAGTTTAAACAAAAGAACTTTGTTTCTGTAATGTTCCTGAAGTTTTAAAAACAAAGGTTAAACAAGTTTTTAATTGTAAAATAAATTGTTTCGAAATTTAAATGTTATAACAAGTTTTAATATTTAAATAGATAAGTTTTTAAAAGATAAATAAATAGATTTTCAAAATGCTTTTTGTATTAAAGTTAATTTAATAACTTTGGAAGTTTAAAGATTTTGAAAGTTGAGTAGAAGTTTATAATGTTTTAATTATAATTGATTTCTAAAATGTTTTATTTTAAATAAGTTTAAATGATAAGGATTTAATAAATCAAATATAATAAGGATTTATCTTAAGTAATTAAAAGTTTGATTTATTGAATAATTAATATGGGACGATAATTAAATTGTTGGTCAATTTAATTAACTTAATTAAGATAAATGATTTTCTTAAATTAAGATCTTTAAGTATAAGGAGTTAAGGAATTATTTAATTCAATTTAAATAATTAGTTAAATAATTAACTAAGTAGTTAATTAATGATTAACTTAAGATAATCATTTATAAATTAATTAAGTATAATTACTTGTTGAAGTAATCAAGGAATAATTACTGAATATAATTAAGTAAAGGTAGATTATTTAATAAAGTAATTAAAGGATAATTATGGAAGTAATTAAATAAGAAGTGATTGAGTTAATCACCTAGTGTTATTTATTTACATAATTTATTTAATTATTTGTTAAGGTAATTAATAAAAAGGTAATTAATTAATGGAAGTAATTAAAGGAAGTTAATTACCGAGTTAGATTAATCAAAGATGATTAATAAATTATGGTTTAATTAAAGGTTAATTACTTAATGTAATTAATAAATAATTAAAGATATAATTAAGGATCATTAGTTTATAATTAATGATGTGATTAAGAGTTGATTAATTAAGATTAATTAATCAAATGATAAGTGATTAATTGTAATTAATTAAGAGATGAGGTAATTAATTAATTAATTAATGAAGTGATTAAAGGTTAATTACTGTATTTGATTAAGGATAATTAATCGGTGAAATTAATTAAAGATAATTACTTAAATGTAATTAAAGTATAATTAATCAAGGTGATTAATTAAGGTGGATAATTAGAGAAAGATTAATTAATTTATTTGTAATTAATTAATGATTATATAAGTAAGATTTATAATAAAATAATTAATTTAATTTACTTTAAATTAATTAAGAGATGAAGTAATTAATTTAATTCACTTTAAATTAATTAAAGATAGAGATAGTTAATTTAATTCATTTTAAATTAATTATGTTGTGATTAAGTAAATCATTGCTTATATAAGAATGGATGACATTGATTGTCTTGAATGGATGTAATCTCAGAAATGAGATAAGATGTTGTGTGATATGAATGCTTGGTTGCATTATGATGATAATATAGATTAACTATTATGATGTTGATATGGATTACCTATTTGGTTATGAATCATCTGTTTAATTGATAATGTGATTATCAATTGTGAATTGTGAATTATCTATCTGTATGAATATAGATAAGTTAAATTGTTTAACCTTTAAACAACTTGGCCTTAAAAGATACGTTTTGGATTTCGATGAGACCGGGATCGGGTTTCCGTATACCGGTATTCCAGGTCTGGAGACCCGAATACCACATCGATCCAAATTAACGATAGGTCGTGAATCTCAAGTGAAGGTGAAGATTCAGAGTGCAAGGGTTATTGTCGTTAACTCTGAGGGTGATTCCAAAACGAGTGTAACGAGATAATGCCTTCGGTTTCGTTCGAACCCGGAACGAACTTGTATGGATTGAATGCTTTCAGCACATCGTCAGGCGGACGATGAGCATTCTAAGTGATATGTTCTGATTAAAGGTAATCGTAACCTCAAGCCTCATCAACCGGGAATGGCTAAAACAGGGGAGGTGCAGCAAGGCTTCGTGGGTAGCACCCACTGAGAGCAAGATAGATCCCTGTCTAGAGGTCCCTTTTCTTTTATTCGGCTTAGTGTGTGGTTGGTCGCGCCAACTACGGGATTGTCTTGTTCGGGATTATCCAGTAAGGGATGGTTCCGGCTTTGTGTTGCAGAGGAGCGGGCGTACTCCTCGGTACGGTGATCTAGGCCACGTACTGTGACGGGCGGTACCCCAGTAGCCCTGCCATTGTATGGAATCCAAACTCCAATAAGTGCCGTACGTATTAGTTGTGCCCAACTATGTTGGAATGTGAGATGTAAGCATTTCAGCTATTTCTGTATTTTACTTGAAAACCCTAGACCCTATTATAATACAATCAGATTTCCTATCAAACGTTTTAGTTAGCGTAAGGTAAAAACTTACCCATGTTTATTTGTGGGGAGTCTTACGTGATACTTTTGTTTTCAAAAGTTTTCAAAGTTAAGCAATCTAACCGTTTACTCACACCAGACCCATGTCTGACCCAAGTGTTTATTTTCTGTTTTATTAAACTCTTGGGTACTCAAATTTTTACGAGTAGCCAAGGGATTCAGGTTTAGCTTTGACGAATTGTGGAGGAGCAATGGAGCAGGAGGCTTCAGCGTTGTAGATATATATAGTAGTTCCGCTGTGTCTGTATCTCTGTAGTGTATTGAGTTGTAATGTCTAGACAGATGTTTATAACTGTCTAGTAAGTGATGTATATACTGTGTAACTCTGTAAAGTGTTGTATACTATGTAATAGTTTATGTTATTAATATAATTTATTCGTTCCGCTGTGAGATTGTTGTTGTTATTTCTTTCTTTCTTCTCTTCTTTTCTATTTTCTACCCCTTTCTTTCTTATTAGCGATACGACTTTCTATGGAGAGAAAGTCGTGGTCGTTACAGTGGTATCAGAGCCAGGTTGAGCGAATGCCTAAGCTTTTGGTTAAGTGAATATCAGAACACTAGGTTGAGTGAATACCTAGGCTCTGAAGTGATGTCTATCTTGAGAGCGCGTAATTGTTAGTTATATAAAAATGATTTTATATTGTGTTAATTGATCGGTTGAGTGGTATATGGATTCTGGTCAATACGAGTAGCTAACGTTATTGATAGGGATCTCTAAACACTTGAACCAGGCCAACGGACACAATATTGTTTTAAAGAGGTAAATGAAATAATTTTACCCAGAAATAATTTCTATATAAAAAAATATCATTTTAAATATATATATTTCTACCTATTTGTTGGGTTACCTGTTCGGGTTTTCCAATATAAGTTATAAAGGTAGATAAGGTGGTAGTGTGAGTAACACGACTACCAATAGTTAGAATTTGAGTGTTGAGGTTGGAAGTATATCTGACTAGACTGTAGACCTAATACTGTCTCGAGTGAACTTTGTTGTGGTGTAAAGATTTCACCAATCTCCGAAGGAACTGTTAAGGTTCGGAGTTTATCTTTGAAGTTGGATGAATAGAGTAGATCTATTGGATGAGCTGAAGCGAGTTATAGTATCTTGGTAACTTCAAGAAGAAGTAGCTGTGTGGTGAGACGCGGTGGCTATGGACGTTTCTGAAGATGTTTCTTCTGGGGCAAGTTTGAAGAAGTAGGTCTGCTTCGGTGATTGTGGCTGAGTTCAGCATGGTGTTTTTGTTTGTTTGAAGTCCGAGTTCCTCGAGGAGTTTCGGATAAGAAGTCTTTGGCATCTGTGGAAGCAGTGCAGCTCGGAGTATTCTGTGATTGGCAAGAAGTTTCTGTCTGAGCAGTTTTTCTAGAGATGGAGTCCAGAAGCAGCAGAGTGAATCCATTTCTTCGATGAATTGGATAGTTAAGTATAAGCTGTTCTGATTTGTGAAGAGAGAACAGTATCTGTGGAAGTTAGGTCGGGTTGATCGCAAAAGAGACTTGCGATTGTTTGAATGTTCTCTTTGGATTATTGGAGATTGAGATTCAGTATCGACTTGATTCATGGAGTTACCGGAAGTTCAGCTTAGTAGAAGGATGACTCCTAGATAAGAATTTGGTGAAGCAACTTAGGATTCTTTGGAGAAGGATAGATCAGTCCTAATTTTCTAGTGAAGTTTCTGCTGGGATGATTTGACCAAATGGAATGGTTCACTAAGATTTTATGGTAGGATGAACTGTGGATGATCAAGTTTGTGCTCGAGTTTCTCCGATGGCATTCTCATCTATTCAAGATCAGAGTTGTGCAGTAGAAGCAAGATAGCAACTGTTCTAGAGTGGAAGCAACTGAGAGTTGTAATTTTCTTGGAGTAAAGGATTTCTATAGGAAATTCAAGTGTATCTCTAAGTTGAAGGAATTTTCAGGATTTGGAGATAAGGTTGTCAAGTGCAACTGTTTGGCTATTCCAGAAAGGAGAAGTAGTTAGAAGTACTCTAATGTTTGTGGAGTAGAATTGTGTTCTGGATTTCGGTGATTTTTGGGAAACCATTTTGTTGAGTAGGATCCGGAAATTGGTTTGATGTTGGTCTAATCTGTTTCAAGAAGCATCAGCAAGGGTTAAGCTGATCAGGAAGAATGAAGTGACTCAGGATCGTCAAAGGAGTTATGCAGTTAAGAATTGATGGAATTTGGAAATTGATGTTGAAATTGGATATTGTTTAAGTTTTTCTCCGATCAAAGGAGATATAAGATTTGTAAGACTGGAGAGTAAGCTCCGGAAGTATTATGAGATTTTTCTGTGTTCTTTGGAGATTAGATTTTGATTCCCAGGATTGAGTTGCCAGTTCGGATAACTGGAATTCATTTTATTTCACATATCTCTGAGGAATATGTGTATGATTCATCGAGTGATGGAATCAGCAGTTCAGAAGGATAGTTGGGATGGTTTTGAGTTAGTCTGATATCTAGTTCAGATTTGTGATCTAGAAAGGAAGGACTTCTAAATTATTGTAGATAGTTAGTTTAGATCCTGTAGAACGAGTCTCCCGGTATATATATATACTTGGGGAAACTCGAGGAAATTCTATCCAGAATTTGTCTGGATAGTTAAATTTGTTTGATTAAATTGTTTGCTATGATTGTTAGAGTATGATTGATATGTATGGTTGTTGTTTGAAATTAAAATTTGCTGGGTTATTAAATTATCTTTGCTTTTAAATTTCGGGGACGAAATTATTTTAAAGGGGGAGGAATGTGATATCCCGGAATTTTGGCAATATCAATTTAATAATCTTTATAAATAATTAAATTGATTTGTTGATTTTATTTTGTAAATTGACAAGTTTAATTCTTTTAAAAGTTAATAATATTTTAAATTGGCAATACTTATTAATATCTTTTCTAAACAATTTAAAATTGGTAAGATTTATCTTCCAAAGCTTATATAAATGTTTTCTATTTATAATGTATATATATTGATGTATATATTATAAATAGGGAGTCTTTAATTTAATAAAGGATATGTTTTCAAATTATAATATATATGTATATATATTGTGATTGGAGTTATGTTATAAAATTCAAACATAAGATAAATTGATTTGTAAAAATATATATAAAGTTAAAATAAGTTTCTCAAGCATATAAAAATATATTATAAATATTTGATCAAAGCATAAGTTATTTTAAATAATTGTTTCTCACATTTGTATATTTATTAGAAATCTTAAAGCTTATTTATAAATGGATAAATACATTTTTATACATATAGATATATTTTTTTTTAATATACATGTAGGATTTAAATATATCAAAATAAAAAGGAATTAATACTTGTAAATTAATTAAAACAAGATTAACACTTGTAAACATTTTAATACTTGGTAAAAACATTTGTAAATTTAATAGCATATATGTAAGCAAAGTAGAGTATTAAGGGGACAAGTGTCAATTCTCTTGATAATTTAATTTAAAATTATTATAAATAAAAGAAGAAAAATCTGTTTTTCTCTTTTCAGTTTTAAGATTATCTTTTCTTCTTTTCTCAACCAAAAGAAATTCGAATCTAAAAATGCAAAGAAGGATGAAACCTGAAATCAAATTGCAAAGAAGAAATGTAAAAACTGGAAATTCTAATGCAAACTTAAAGGAGATCAAAGGCAATTCAGTAGCAGTTCTAAATCAATCAACAAGCAATTAAATTCAAAGATCAACATCAAGATTCAAATTCAACTAAAGAAAGGAAGTTCAAAATCAAGTTTAAAATCTGGGACAAGTCTGGAAACCATCAGCCTGTAGTGTTTTCTGCTCTCTGTTCCTTGGTGAGTAAATGGATTTTTAAAAACAGTTTTAATCTTGGATTTCTACTTGTTCTTGTGAATGAACATCTTCCTGTTATCTGAATACTTGAGTTAAATTGGATGCATGTTTGAATTATACATTTTTTTGAATGTCTGTAGTTTACATAAGCCTCTGTTTTAAATAACAGTGAGTAAACCTTAAATTTAAAAACAGTTTTCAATCTTGTTTCATTTTGTTACATGAATGAAATTCATGTATTAGCCTTAATATTGAATTGAATGGATGCATGCATGTATACTAGTATTGTTGCCTGTGAATAACTAGTTATGTTTGAATATAGGCTCTGTATGTTTATAGAATTTGATTTTCTTTTAAATATCTACATCTCATAAATTAATCACTGATAACTTTTGAATTGTAAATAGAAGATGATGGAAATTATGTAACATCGCTAATAAAAATGAGTTCTGGAAATTATATTCGGAATTGGTCTCGAAATTTCATAGTATACAGTGAAATTTGTAATTTGGGTAAAATTTTATTTATTTAATTTTAAGATTTAAGTGTACGATTGGATTTGCGATGGGAAATCACGAATTTCAGTATGTAAATCACGTTTTTTAGCTTAGAGTTTGTCGAGTTCTTCTAAGATGAACGGGAAAGTTATGCTGGGCAAATTCAGGCGATCAAGCAAATGGGGGACCTCGGGGTTGTGGCCAGAGGAGGATGGAAGGATGTAGGTCATCGAAAAAATGGTGGTAAATTTTCTTGTTGGCCGAGGCGTTGGTTTTTGGTAGGAATAGGGTTTAATACCCTGGTTTTGACGATGATGTTCTAATGGGTTGCGCGGCGTCAATAGGCAACCGGAGGCGATCGCGGTCATTGTCGAAGGGTCTGGAGGATGTGGCGTAGCTATGGTGTAGTCGATGGGTCTTCTCGAGGTGTGTGTTGCCGTGGATGATGGATTTACTGATGATGGTGGTTCGATCAGTTTGGGTTCGAGGATGGAAATCGATGTTCGATCGAGTTTGGGTTTTCTGGGTTGCGCGATGGGTTATCGTGGTCGAGTGTGACTTGTCGGAGGCAGGTGTTGGGTTCATCGTTGATCAGCGTGACGGTGCACGTGCACGTGCACGTTTGAGCGAATCTGGAAACGATGGATTTGGGGAAGAAGCGTTATCTCGGGTTTCGTTCGGGTAATATCGAGTTTTACTCGAAGCAGTGTAAATAGAGTTTTGACTCGAGTTTACTTCGAGATTTCTAGGTGTTTACTCGGGTTTGGAGATTGCTGGCATTAAGAATTTTTACAGAAATGTTTTAAAGTTTAAACAAAAGAACTTTATTTCTGTAATGTTCCTGAAGTTTTAAAAACAAAGGTTAAACAAGTTTTTAATTGTAAAATAAATTGTTTCGAAATTTAAATGTTATAACAAGTTTTAATATTTAAATAGATAAGTTTTTAAAAGATAAATAAATAGATTTTCAAAATGCTTTTTGTATTAAAGTTAATTTAATAACTTTGGAAGTTTAAAGATTTTGAAAGTTGAGTAGAAGTTTATAATGTTTTAATTATAATTGATTTCTAAAATGTTTTATTTTAAATAAGTTTAAATGATAAGGATTTAATAAATCAAATATAATAAGGATTTATCTTAAGTAATTAAAAGTTTGATTTATTGAATAATTAATATGGGACGATAATTAAATTGTTGGTCAATTTAATTAACTTAATTAAGATAAATGATTTTCTTAAATTAAGATCTTTAAGTATAAGGAGTTAAGGAATTATTTAATTCAATTTAAATAATTAGTTAAATAATTAACTAAGTAGTTAATTAATGATTAACTTAAGATAATCATTTATAAATTAATTAAGTATAATTACTTGTTGAAGTAATCAAGGAATAATTACTGAATATAATTAAGTAAAGGTAGATTATTTAATAAAGTAATTAAAGGATAATTATGGAAGTAATTAAATAAGAAGTGATTGAGTTAATCACCTAGTGTTATTTATTTACATAATTTATTTAATTATTTGTTAAGGTAATTAATAAAAAGGTAATTAATTAATGGAAGTAATTAAAGGAAGTTAATTACTGAGTTAGATTAATCAAAGATGATTAATAAATTATGGTTTAATTAAAGGTTAATTACTTAATGTAATTAATAAATAATTAAAGATATAATTAAGGATCATTAGTTTATAATTAATGATGTGATTAAGAGTTGATTAATTAAGATTAATTAATCAAATGATAAGTGATTAATTGTAATTAATTAAGAGATGAGGTAATTAATTAATTAATTAATGAAGTGATTAAAGGTTAATTACTGTATTTGATTAAGGATAATTAATCGGTGAAATTAATTAAAGATAATTACTTAAATGTAATTAAAGTATAATTAATCAAGGTGATTAATTAAGGTGGATAATTAGAGAAAGATTAATTAATTTATTTGTAATTAATTAATGATTATATAAGTAAGATTTATAATAAAATAATTAATTTAATTTACTTTAAATTAATTAAGAGATGAAGTAATTAATTTAATTCACTTTAAATTAATTAAAGATAGAGATAGTTAATTTAATTCATTTTAAATTAATTATGTTGTGATTAAGTAAATCATTGCTTATATAAGAATGGATGACATTGATTGTCTTGAATGGATGTAATCTCAGAAATGAGATAAGATGTTGTGTGATATGAATGCTTGGTTGCATTATGATGATAATATAGATTAACTATTATGATGTTGATATGGATTACCTATTTGGTTATGAATCATCTGTTTAATTGATAATGTGATTATCAATTGTGAATTGTGAATTATCTATCTGTATGAATATAGATAAGTTAAATTGTTTAACCTTTAAACAACTTGGCCTTAAAAGATACGTTTTGGATTTCGATGAGACCGGGATCGGGTTTCCGTATACCGGTATTCCAGGTCTGGAGACCCGAATACCACATCGATCCAAATTAACGATAGGTCGTGAATCTCAAGTGAAGGTGAAGATTCAGAGTGCAAGGGTTATTGTCGTTAACTCTGAGGGTGATTCCAAAACGAGTGTAACGAGATAATGCCTTCGGTTTCGTTCGAACCCGGAACGAACTTGTATGGATTGAATGCTTTCAGCACATCGTCAGGCGGACGATGAGCATTCTAAGTGATATGTTCTGATTAAAGGTAATCGTAACCTCAAGCCTCATCAACCGGGAATGGCTAAAACAGGGGAGGTGCAGCAAGGCTTCGTGGGTAGCACCCACTGAGAGCAAGATAGATCCCTGTCTAGAGGTCCCTTTTCTTTTATTCGGCTTAGTGTGTGGTTGGTCGCGCCAACTACGGGATTGTCTTGTTCGGGATTATCCAGTAAGGGATGGTTCCGGCTTTGTGTTGCAGAGGAGCGGGCGTACTCCTCGGTACGGTGATCTAGGCCACGTACTGTGACGGGCGGTACCCCAGTAGCCCTGCCATTGTATGGAATCCAAACTCCAATAAGTGCCGTACGTATTAGTTGTGCCCAACTATGTTGGAATGTGAGATGTAAGCATTTCAGCTATTTCTGTATTTTACTTGAAAACCCTAGACCCTATTATAATACAATCAGATTTCCTATCAAACGTTTTAGTTAGCGTAAGGTAAAAACTTACCCATGTTTATTTGTGGGGAGTCTTACGTGATACTTTTGTTTTCAAAAGTTTTCAAAGTTAAGCAATCTAACCGTTTACTCACACCAGACCCATGTCTGACCCAAGTGTTTATTTTCTGTTTTATTAAACTCTTGGGTACTCAAATTTTTACGAGTAGCCAAGGGATTCAGGTTTAGCTTTGACGAATTGTGGAGGAGCAATGGAGCAGGAGGCTTCAGCGTTGTAGATATATATAGTAGTTCCGCTGTGTCTGTATCTCTGTAGTGTATTGAGTTGTAATGTCTAGACAGATGTTTATAACTGTCTAGTAAGTGATGTATATACTGTGTAACTCTGTAAAGTGTTGTATACTATGTAATAGTTTATGTTATTAATATAATTTATTCGTTCCGCTGTGAGATTGTTGTTGTTATTTCTTTCTTTCTTCTCTTCTTTTCTATTTTCTACCCCTTTCTTTCTTATTAGCGATACGACTTTCTATGGAGAGAAAGTCGTGGTCGTTACAAAAAAGATCCAAAATGCTTCATGCTCTATGTTCCATGCTCCAAAATGCTCCTAATCAGCTAACTACTTGGCTGCCCGGAAAAATAGGGCACCTAGAGTTTAAGGAAAAAGAAAATACACTCCGGGTCAGTCACGGGACTGTTGTGAGAAACACAAAATACGTACTTTGAAAACAAAGGTATCTCATAAGATCACACCGCACATAAACACAGAACAGGTTTTTACCTTATGATAACCAAAACATTTCCTACTCAATCTGGGAATATTATTTTTAACGACGTTCTTTGAGAACGCTTTTCAAGTAGATATATTCAAATAGCTGAAATTGTTACATTTGATGACATAATAGGTTTACAATTAAGTTCGTAGGCACTTATTAGAGAACGGATTTCCATACAATGGCAGGTAAGAGACTACCTTCCATATAGCCAATCTCTAGAGGAATGTACCAAGGATACACAAACAATCTTTCACATTTGGCAAGACCGGTCTATCCCTATGTGGCACTCATACAAGGCCTAGATAGAAACCGAATATGACATCACCCCGATCATAACCGACCTATCCGAGATCCCATAACATACACCACATACTCGACATATAGAGAGTAATCTAGAAGGGTGATGACTATATCCTAATGGTTGTGAACCACATAGCCTTACGGCGTACCCTGTTTAAGCCATTACCAGGTGATGAGGCCTGAGGTAGCGATTACCTTTCATATAGCACATTCCACTTTGAATGCCATACTGCCATTCCATGGTCACACGACTGATTTCTACAAAACGTATAACTCCGTAGCTCGTACGTCTCAAGAAAGGGTGTTAAGCTAAGAGAAGTTTCCTTATCCGCCACCAAACTGATGATACATTCGTAGAGATCAATTTATGTTATTAGAAATGCAACATTAAACATTCATCCATACAAGTTATACAGGAATAGGACAAACCGAAGGCACTCTCCTACCACATCCTGTCGGAAATTACCTCTAGATCAGTAGTGAAAAGTCCTTGCTTCAAAGGTCTCAAATGAAGAACTACTGCTACATGATATGATATTGGAAATTTCCCCCAACGGTCAGTGACAAGCGGTCCTACATTCCATCTTCCAAATCATTTCCATGTCTTTACTTCGAATACGTAAATTGGTTTGAAGTGGTCTTCAGATAGGAATCACCCAAATCCGACCCCGGTTCTTTCGAACCAATCATCGATAAAAAGATGTTAAGTGAATAGGGAATTATTCTTTTATTAATTAATTTCTTTTTATCAAAATATCTTCTGGAGATATATACCTTTCAAACATTCTTTCCGGTATATACGGAATCATTAAACCTCATCTATCAAATCCTTTGATTACTTAAAACCCTTTTAGTTCTAAATCATTTCGTTTATGCTTAGGAAAATATTTCCAAATCATTTCATTTAAATCTTAAAAAAGATATCTCAATTCAAAAATCAAAATTTTGATTGAGTTAAAACCATGTTTCTAAGATGTTAATCCAAAACCAATCAATATTAAGTTAGCAAAATCTATAAAAATCATCTAATTCTACACAATATCAATTCTTGTATTCAACAAGTGCTATGGGTGGAATAATGACGAAGTCATCTTTAAATTCCATGAATAGTACGAGTTCCCTCTTCGGGCTTTAACACTAAGTACAAGAAGATTATCTCCATAAAATCAAAGTTATTTATATTTGGAAAATTTTATCCTTTATACTTTAGAAAACTTTAATCCGAGTAAATCAAATTTACTATCCCCTCTGTCGGGCCAGTCCAGATAGCCTGGAAGAGCAGGAAATTGGTTTTCCAAATTCAAGTCTAACCACTATCTCTTTGTCACTCATAAGGCGGTCTAGTTATTTGATCGACTCTAAATCATTTAACAATTTTTTAACCACTCCCTAAATCATTCAAATCACCTTTAAAATACTTTATTAGTCATTTGAAAATATTTACAAAAGATTTGGAAAAAGAATGGTTGCGTTTAAAACTATATTACAAAAGTTATAGAAAAGTGATGCGAAAAAGTGCTGCGGAAAGTGATTTTTAAGCTATATTGATCAATAGGACTATTCTATCATTTGGAAATTCATTTTTATTACTCAAATCACTTTTAAAAACATTTTAAAAGATTTTTAGAATTTATTTCATATTTTTAAATAATTTTAAAATATCATTTTTAAAGAAATCCTTTTATGGGTTCCTAACTACAAAACCGCGATTTTTCCAAAAACTAGTTTTACTCATATTTCAAAATCTACTTATCGAAATCTCGATTTTATTCTTTGTTTGAGTACTATGGATATAATAGTTTGGATAATTTTTATCTCGAAGTCTTCCAAGCTATATTCGTTTGATTTTTATTACGCGAAATCACGAACTGTCGTTACACGACGTGCCTATTTTTGACTCAATTTTCAATATTCATTTAAACTTTTTCAAAATACTTTTAAATTTTTATAAACATTTCTAAATCATACTAAAACATTTTTAAGAGGTTTAAACAGTCCATATACACCATTTCATTCACTAAAGGAAAGCGATTTCCTTTGTGATTATCGACGTGTATTAACGTGCCTTGCATATATATTCAACAATTATATTAAATAACCATCATTAACAACCATATCCAAACATATATATATCATATAATGATATATATTACTATAGTTTAGGAGTTTCTCACATTGGGTTCAAACTATAAACTAAACATTGGCTATAGCTCTACTAACACAAAATTTTAGCTCATGATCACTTAGATTACTGCTCCTAGATGGATCGGCCTTGCTTGAGGATAGCTAGAGGAGCTCATGGCCTAGGGTTGGGAAGGCGGAAGGCTCGGCCTTGCTTGGGGAAAGTGGAGGCTGTGGGTATAGGGAAGAAAAAGGAGGAGTCTGGTGGAGAGTTTTAGAGTTTTAGCTATATATACACCATATATTTTAGTTTCTTTTTAAGAAATATTTTGACATCATTTCTTTTAGGATAGAAGCCATGAAAGTATGGAGAGGTTACTTAGAAAATGAAGAGGAAGATGAATGAAAATGAAGTGGAGAGTGTGTGGTATTTATAGGCAAAGAAGAGAAGGAAAGTATCTATACATACATCACCATTTTCATCACCATCGCATGCACCATCATCATCACCCTCTACCCTACAATGCACGACCCAAGTCACATCTATCATGGACAAGGCCATGTGCTTGTACTTTGATGGTTAGTGTTGACTTTGGGTTTGCTTAAGAGTTAAGGGATTTAAAAAATATCTTATATATTTTTAATAATATTTATATACTTTAATTATATGTGTATATGTGTATCCATGTGCATGTATGTCTTCATGTATATACATGTATATGTGCATATGTATGTTACATATTATCCATAATGTTGCACAACTTGTTTATGTTAAATTGTTATGAATTTTGATTTTGATTCTTCGGTCACATTTTCTCTTATATTTTAAGTTGCATATATATATATATATGTATGTATGTATGTATATATGTAAACAAAATTTGAAAATAAATCTTTTATCGCTTTTTATTGATTAAAATGGTCACATTTGAATTATAAAACCATATAAATTAATATTAACTATTATTTACAAAATTGCTATTATATCGATAAAGTGATACAAAATTTTCTCATATTTTGAAATCAAGTATATATCTTTATAAAATTATTATAAATGATAAATTAACAATCTATAATAATTATTTAAATAATAATAATTATTAAATCTCAATTTAATTTAAATAAATGAATTTATTAAGGTGATAAGTTTGCGGGTTGTTACAAAGAGAATATATATATATATATATATATATATATATTTCAAAATGATTTGAAATAAAACCTAGGTGTTTAATTCTGAAGCTTTCAGTTAAGTAATTATATGGACTCATGTATCCTATAGAATATGGTAGTTTGGTTTGTGCATCTCATTATGATATGTTGTTTGATGGCTTTCATTTGTTGAAATGAAATGGAATTTTTGGCGATTTTGGACAATCGAAAACTTCCGAATTAAATGAGAAATTGAAGCTAAGTGTTTTTGTGAAATTATAAGAAATAAGTTTTTGTAACTTATAAATTGAAGGGATAGTAAGAATTTGAACAAGTTTTAAATTTGTTGAACATTCTGGTTAAGTAAACCAAATCTGACATTGTATATATACTCTTAGGATGTAGTAGAATATTATACGAATATGAGCTTAAGTCTTAAAGTGTCGATAAACATAAGTTTTGTTTTATAAGATGGTAATAAACTTAAGTAATGTTTTATGAAAATATTTTTATAAATGATTTTAGTATTAAAGGAAATATACCATTTATGTAAAAATAAATGTGATTTAAAATGAAAAGAAATTGGTGTAGTTAAGAAACCAATAGAATAAATACGTAAGTTGTACGTAGGTCATTTTATTTGCATAACTATTCTAGATCAAGATTCGAGTACACGATTTCGAAGTGATTTACACCGGTCCGAACAAGGATTTTTCACTTGATTCTTGACGGCGAACACTTGATACAGATTTTTGATTTGATGCTGAAGTTTTCTATCACAATATATGGCTATGTAAGAAGAACAGAGGTTTCTAATCAAGGAACCTGATCTAAGTTCGCACTAGAGAAGTCGAGCGATCAATATTAGTTTGGAAATGAAATTTGTGTGATCGAGCGAGTGATCGGATTTGATATTGCATACGGATGGTATACGTACATCTTACGAGCTTTAATATAATAGTATACTTTTGACATTAGAAATGCAAGTTATATGGTTTGATGGAATTTGTAAGTGTGATTCAGGTACATGGAAGCAAAGATTTGCTAGTTTTTTTTTGGTTTCATGATTAGAGTTTGTTCGCTCGACAAAAAAGAGGTATATTTATTGCTTAACGGGTGTGTTTGCTATGTATCATACACACTTTATAAGATATATCATAAGTATATATTGTTGTTGATGATTTTATGTCCCATATATGAGAGAACACTTTTGGGCTTATGTTTTCTTTTATTTGAGCCAATTGTGGCGAGTTGTAGTTTTTCCGGATCAAGCTGCGCAAAGGAGGTGCTGTTGAATTTTTTCGTAACACATGAGATTTTAGTTTAATAACTCATTTTAGTAAACTGATTTTAAAAGCCTAAAGGTTTGAAGACGTTTTTTCTTCCTTTGGAAATTTCAAGGACGAAATTCTTTTAAAGAGGGAAGAATGTAATGACCCGAAATCTTTAACATTTTGAATGAGAATATTTAATTTATTTAAATATTCATATTTGATTCAAATTTAATAAATAATAAGAAATTTTATTTGTTAATAAAATCACTTTATTTTTAATGACGTATTTTAATTTAATTTATAGGGCTTTTCCATAATTTTTAATTTGAAAAATATTTAAATTTTCATTTGACGTATTTTACGACAAACGGTGGTATTTTTGAAATTTTATAGCATAAGATAACCAGTGTATATTATTATTATTTTGTCATCGTGTCGTATTTTTATGCGTGATCCTACTTTTTTTTATCATTCACGATCCATATGCGAATGAAATGTTGTGCACCGTGATGCCGGAAATCACAAAATATGTCAAATCCATACATAGATTATTCAACACACTTTTAATTTTCCATCAACTCTCTCATTCTCTATTTACAATAAAAGAAATAAAGTTGGATTCTTTGAGTTCGTATTGGTGAGATCTACGAATCTATAGTTGTTTGGATAGGTAGGGCATTGATTTGAAATGGTCGATGTTAAAGACATGAAGTAGGGTTTGGTAGGGGAGGCGATTTAGGGGACGTAAGGCCATGGCATTTGCGGCATAGGGTTTCTCGAGTGGAGAGCTTCGTTTTATGCAAGTTTGGGATGGAGCAGTGTAGAGACGGGTGGTGCGATATTAGTATGGTCAAATAGGGTTCTCCAGACCGTGATCCACTAGAGGAAGGTGAGTTTGATGTCGTTAGGTCAGGAAGGTAGAGATTTGGATATGGAGTTCGAAGGCGAAGTCGGATTTTGGTTTCATTGAGGAACGAAGGAGAATGGGTGGAAGACGTGCACGATTTGGTGCATAAGTGTCGTGTACAGGGAGGTGTTAGTGGAGGGAGAAGAAGAATTAGGTGGAGTAATTAATTTAATTAAAAGTGACTAAGTAATTTTATTGTTTAATTAATTCAAATTCTTATAAATTAAATAACTTCTTCATATGATGTCCAATCAAGACGCGATCTTTTGCATTGCGCTTGTAGGAGCGTTGTCTACGCACTGGAATTAGTTTCGTCAAGTTTTGAGGAAGTGTAATTTTGAGCTAAAATCGAATGCCTTTCGATTTTAGATCAAACCAGAACGCTTAAGATTCCGCTAGAATATTGGTGAGTTATCTCACCTCTCAATGAAAACTATAATGATATATTGTAGATAAAAATTATTGTTTTGTGTTTGGATGATTTATTGGTTTGATTTGGTTGAATATTTGCTTTATAAAGCGAATGACATATAAAATAAGTACATGGAATTTTGTAGGGGAATATGGATTCCTCATTACTATTGACTTTAATTGCAGTTATATATCTGTTGTATAAATTGTTGAATGCTAAAAGTTGGTAGTTGGTCATATTAGATGTGACATTGATATATGTTAAAAGTTGAACCTTTTACTGATAAAGGTAGTAATAGCATTGGTTAAGTGCTATGGTAGCTATTGGCCTCATTTTAGTATTTTAAAACACTATGGTTTGCTATTTTTGTTTTAAAATGGTATTGATTCAGAGAATGATTTTATATCTGACTTTTCGGTTTACTATGATATTTTATTTAAAATGGGTTTTGAACTTCTCTATTTTACTTCAACCTTTTTATTAGTCTTTTCTAATTTATTTGGAAATGTTTTAAAAGTATTTCAAAAAGTATTTATTTTATAGAAAAGTTAATATAATAATGAATGTTTGTTTTAAAGGAAAATAAAGGGAATTTATCTATTTTATAATAAAATGATTTTGTCTTAAAAGAAGGTGAGTATATATTTTGGAATAAATATACACTACAAGAAAAACTATTTTTAGTTGCATTAATTGGTGGCGTTTTAAATTTTGTGCAACTGTTGGTAATTTTACAACATAAAAATAAACAAAGAAACGCGGCTAATTCTCCCGCCAGTAATTCGTGGAATTTTTTGCTAAAGTTTTTTGTGGCCGCTCAAATTTCCTTTACCACTTTTTCTTCTTCTCTCCATAATTTGCAACTTTCAGAGAATAAAAAATCCCTCCAAAACTTTCACAAGTCGCCGAATAACTTCAGGCTTCAAAATTTTCAGAATAATAAGGCAAAAATCTCAGTTTCATCTCTCCCGAATCTCACAAAATCGCGGTCAATCTCCCTCATGCCCTAAATCGCCCTTGTCCAAATCACCATCGCTGTCATCGCTACCTCTCCGAAATCATCGCCGCTTCCTCTCATTGTCGCCCAGATCGCCATCGGGTTCGTGATAATTTTATCAGAGCAGTGGTTCCAAATCTCGCATTCTCTCAACGTTAAAACCCAAAAGTCGGTGAACTTTGTTTGTTTCAAAATTTTCAGTATATAATTATATATTTGTTTGAAGCGCGTAATAAATCTTTTAAAAGGTAGGTGGAAATACATTTGTTTGCAATTTTGCATTATTTGTTTGCTAAACGTGTGTCCTCTCTCCTTTAGATTCTTTTTGTTTAATAATCTAATTTTTGATGATTGGTTTTTAAGTTATTTTTTACTTTCGAGTTTTTGAAGCAACCGCAACTTTTTCTAGATTTTCTTTTGTAACAGTTTTGCACTGTCTGAAATATACTAGTGTTACTGTTTATACCGAAAACTTTTGAAGTGCTGAATGAATGTTGGCTAACTTTAACATGTGATGATTGCGTGGGAGAGCGAGTGTAACAACCCGCATATTTATCGATTTTATATTTAAATATTTTATCGTTAGTCGGATGTTAGTCCGAAAAGCTACTTTTTGCATACGGTCAAATTAGGACTCGAGACCACCCCCATTGAGTTCAAAATGACGTTTGCGATCTTTTTGAGTGTAAACTTCGATATGTTTGGAGATAGTGAAATTTTCGTCACTTTTTGTGTTGAGCTTTTGGTTTGGGCTGCACCTCTTCTACCTCAGCCCAACCCCTTCCTTCTCTTCATCACTTCATCAACTTTGAAGCTTTAGCAAAAATGGTGGAGGGAGTAGGAAACTAAAATTCCAAGCTCAAGTTCTTTAGCAAATTCAACATCTAACTCCAAATTCAAAGTGAAGACATTGATTCAAGCTTGTGGTTGATCTTTGCTTTGCCCCCGAGCTTCATCTTCATCAAATTCCGTGAAAAGGTGAGATTTTTGATCTCACATCTTGCCTATATCTATCTTGGACTGTTGGGAATGATCCTCTATTGCATTTGTATGAATATCTGCATTTGGTTTGGATTGGATTGGCGAAAAACTCCAAAATTTAGTGATTTTGGTGAAAAACTGCTACTAGGTCGTTCTGGCCATTTTTAGCTCGTTCTGGCCCTTAAGTCGTAGGTCGTTGCCGACCTATAATCTCCAGGCAAAATGTTAAGTCGTTCACGAGCTAAAGGCATAAGTCGTTCACGAGCTAAAGGCATAAGTCGTTCACGAGCTAAAGGCATAAGTCGTTCACGAGTTAAAGGCATAGGTCGTTCCAGGCCTTAAGTCGTAGGTCATCCTCGACCTAACTCCACTAGGTCGTTCCAGGCCTTAAGTCGTAGGTCGCGTGGCACTTTAGGTCGCATGGCCTTGTTCCCCAGTTAGGTCGTAGGACCTTTTGACTGTTAGGTCGTAAAGACCTTAGCTCGTAGCTCGTATTAGAGCTTAAGTCCTAGGTCGTTAGCTCTTAAGTCCTAGGTCGTTGGCTTTTAAATCGTTAAGTCGTAGGTCGCTGCTCCTACTAAGTCGCTCGGCCATGCCAACTCCGCTAGCTCGCAACTGTTAGGTCGTATGACCTTAAGTCGTAGGTCGTCTCCGACCTAACATTCCCACTGCTATTTCACTAGGTCGTATGACCTTAAGTCGTAGGTCGTCTCCGACCTAACATTCCCACTGCTATTTCACTAGGTCGCTTGACCTTAAGTCGTAGGTCGCTTGACTTTGTTAAGTCGTAGGTCGCTCGACTTTGTTAAGTCGTAGGTCGCCCCCGACCTTACCCTTAGGTCGAATGACCTGTGATTCGCTAGGTCGCGATTTTCCTTAGGTCGTATGACCTATTTTTCCTTAGGTCGCTGGACCTGCTTGCCTTCACTAGGTCGAACCCCGTATTACTCTGCGTAGGCAATCTTATCTGAAAAGCGTTCAACAGAATTGATTTCTTTGAACTTTACTCACGTCTTCGAACGTGAATTTTTATGATTGATTGTTTCTACAATCACTTCTATGATTTGTCACTTCAAAATATAAAGGTTTCCTATACTAGTATTAAATATCAAAACTCTTTCATTAAAACGATTTCAACTCGATTTTCAATATCAAACTCGTTTATAAAACTGTTTTCCAATTTATTAGTATATACAAACCTTTACCTCATTCGTATGAGAAAATATAATTAAACGGCTTAGCAAAACAAGTGGTATGAAACGCTTGCGTTTACTTCGTCGGTTAATTGATGGACTTGTTCGATTGAAACTCTTGTGACAATTTCCTAGTGCAGATCTACAATCTGTTCGTAAATATTTGAGTTAAGCAAGTGGTTATGGGACATGAAGCTAAACTCTTATATTTACTAGCTTAGTGTAATCGACACTTCCTTATGATCACGATGATCATTCTTGTTATTTAGACTAGCGATTGTGCTATGTCTCTTTGTTTGCGAGGTTAGACTAGACACCATTTGTGTGATTTCGATTCACACATATCTCTTTATCTTCAAGGTTAGTCTATGCCTCATTGGTGTGATTTCGATTCACACATATTGAAACTCTTTATGATCGATGACGATCATTTTATGGTTTAGGCTCATGGGTCGTATCTATTTAGGTGCGTCGATGTTTACTTCTCACATGGGTCGTATCTATTTAGGTGCGTCGATGTTTACTTCTCACAGGGGTCGTATCTATTTAGGTGCGTCGATGTTTATTTCTCGCATGGGTCGTACCTTTTTAGGTGCGTCGATGTTTATTTACTTCGTGGAGCAATCGGCTCAATAAGTCGGGGCATGGGGCGTATCTATTTAGGTGCGTCGATGTTCATCTATGCATGGGTCGTATCTTTCTAGGTGCGTCGATGTTCGACTTTTCATGGGGTGTATCTTTTTAGGTGCATCGATGTTTGACTTTTCATGGGGTGTATCTTTTTAGGTGCATCGATGTTAGACTTTTCATGGGGTGTATCTTTTTAGGTGCATCGATGTTAGACTTTTCATGGGGTGTATCTTTTTAGGTGCATCGATGTTAGACTTTCCATGGGGTGTATCTTTTTAGGTGCATCGATGTTAGACATTACATGGGGCGTATCTTTCTAGATGCGTCGATGTTTATTTATGCATGGGGCGTATCTTTCTAGGTGCGTCAATGCTAGAGCATGGGTCGTATCTTTCTAGGTGCGTCGATGTTCGACTTTGCATTGGGTGCATCTTTCTAGGTGTACCGATGCTAGACTTTACATGGGGCATATCTTTCTAGGTGCGTCGATGTTCAGTTTATGGGATTGGTCATCCTCTTTTCTTGAGATTTCTGGATTTTATGTTTCACCAGCTTTTACCATTGACATTGATGAGTATGTCATTTTATTGTGGCTTGGTGAATTAAATTAAGAATATGACATTCTTTTAATCTTCGAGAAGATTCTTGTGATATTGATTAATCTCTTGTTGATTATCATTTTCATACTTGTAGTAGTATGCTTTTATGGATATCTTATATGTTTATGCCATATCTCTTGTTCTATACCATTTTATCTGATAATTATAGCTAGACTGATCCGTTTATTATTTTCTTCTTAAATAATACTCGGGTCAGACTGAGATTTTACAGGTGCTTCCTCATGACTTCTTATCTGGAGCCATCTTCTGACTTTTGGCTAACTACTCTAGATTAGTGGTTTTTGTTTGTATACATTTGAGATTAGACTCCTTGATGTATACATATTCTATTATCTTGCACTTGTATCTATTCACTTGTGTATTGTGGATCTTATTTGACCACCACTCTGATGTACACTTTCATGTGTTATATTCATATCTCTTTCCGCCTTTGTGATATGAATTGTCTGTGACTGATTTGTGTTACGTTTATTTCTATATTTGTTTCCGAAGATCATATATAGCCACCGTGTGATAGCTTTGTGTTTGTATCGGTATGTCGGATTTCCTCCTTAAAAGATATGCATTCTATTCTATCTGACATATCGGTGCTCGCGCAAAGAAGTTACACGGATGGTCGCTCCTCAACAGCCTTATCCTCCGTGCTAATTGACAGCACTACACCGTAGTGTTCTTGGTTAGCGTGGGTATAAAGGTGGGGCGTCACAGCGAGATTTTTGGCATCAAGTCATGTTTGATATATTAAAAAGATTGTATTGTACTAATATGTATGCCTATTTGTAGACCAACGTTTAGAACATTTTGTTTTTAGAGAAAATTGTACAAAGTCATAGTGTGCTATTATTGTCTGAGATGTGAAGTTACTGTTTATTCGTATAATAGACTTTAGCATGAAATTAGTAGGAGCGTGAAATGACAGTACGTATAGTGGTATAAAACGTATGCTGGAAAGTTGATACTAGATATTAAGCTTCCTTTTGATATGTGTTGTACTCTAGCTTACCCTATAATTAATTCATATAAAAGAAAGTAATTGTAACTTAAAATAGGTTGATACTAAAACACTGCTTCAAGGTGAGAGGTATGATTATTTGCATGATCGGAACTGCTTACGGAAAGCGGTGAAACCATCCATTCTAGGTGGTTGGGTAAGTGCTCCTTATAACCACTTTACATAGATAATTTCATCATGCCTATCTGTGAAATAGATATGCTTTGATTTGTTTGATATTAGTTTTGATAGTTTTTGAGATTTGTATACATATTAGTGCTTCGGTGAACTGACTTCTGCCAACAACCATGTTATTATGTTCTCTCCAAATTGTTCATACATAAGTCAAGAACACACTTCTTGCCACATCACTACTTTTGTTTTCTGCTTGAATCTAGTAATTGTGTTTTCGATTATTGTTTTGATGTTGAGTTTTTCGGTTTGGGACATAGGCCATTTCAATTTAACACCACACCACTTCCAAATCATTACACTAAATTTACAATTGAAAAGTAAATGATCCACATCATCATTAAGTTGGTTGCATAGGACACATTTAGGATCAATGATTATGCACCTTTGGATCAGTTTCTATTTTGTTGGCATGTATTTCTTAAGTACTTAATACAAACAAATTACCATTTTTGGGACATGTATGTTATTCCAAACAAAATCTGCTAAACGCACATTATTGTATGTTTCTCTTACATTATTTCAAATTGTTTTGAAATTGTACATGTCGTTTTTGCTAAAGTTTTTTGTACATTAAAACTTATGATCACTTTTTCGTCCCAAAACCATTACATGATAAACTATATCTGGACATGGAGCTTGAATAAATATGGACATGAAAACAATGGCTTGCCTAGAAAGATGTCAAATTATAGGCAATATGTATTATTAATTTTTTTCTCATCTTTTAGTCCATGTATACTTTAACCTTATCTTTATCTTTCTTAATATATATTTTTCTTGTATATTCTGTACATGCAGGGATACGATATTAGCTTCCCCGTAACAAATTCTCATTGTGAAGATATGCATAAGCACACGCTTATATGCTTCATTGTTCAATCTATAGAGGTAATTTTCTTCCACTTGGAAAAACCTGTTATGAACAAACATTTCTATTCTGCAATCTTCATGGTCAGTGTTTTAGTGTCGAATGTTAAAACTATGCTACAATCATAAAAGGACTTTTGTGTTTTTGACTTTAGTTAGGCTAATTATGCTTATGTGTTATCTGACCTTGAAGATCTATTGTTGTCTACATATTTTTGAAAGTCATAATCCATGCTTATGCGTACAAGGTCACCCATATACTTGGTTGCTTATAGAGACTAAATGCAGGTGCTTCTTGGAGTGACAAAAACCTATAGAGACTAAGGCCAATATCATGTTTACTTGACTTTCCTGTATCTTTCATATTTCTTTTCCTCAATGCTCATCATGTTTTGATTAATTTTTTTTTCCATAATGTTCTTTGTCCATGTACTTTCATTTTTTCTTATATATGGGTCTAGTATTAGTTTTTAAGAAAATTACTTTTTTTGCATTGGACTATAATAGTATTTATGTTAAAAGGCCAACATTTTTCGACTTGAATTTCAGTATATAACATTTTATATTTAGCAAATGATCTTCGACGATGCTTCACATATAACTGTGATATCCATCACCTTCCACATGACCACTACAAAAAGTTGATCAGGTTTACTCATGCATTTTTTGCTCATGCATATTTGTTATCATTCATATGAGTCCGTTCTGAAATAGGTCTGGACAAAAAGCTTGAGGGTGGATCAATGAAGCCATTGGTATTGATTAAAAAACCATGGTTTCCTTCAGTTTGGGAGAATGATAATAAAGGCTTTACAAACTAAAAACTTGAAGCATCTGGTTGGTCAGCATGCACAAATTCATTCAAGGTTTTCTCTTCCAGTGCATCTGTTTGTTTCGTACCAGATTCAATTTTAGTAGAGAAGGCAAACCTTTAGTCTCCTTTGAGATATTCAAATTTTTGACATGTGCTTGAACCAACTCGGTGGACGTGGAAGCTATGATTTCATTCTCCTAAGTCAAAGGTGTTAATTATGGTGCTAAGACTTAAATAGAAGTTTTATGTGGTTCAGTAGATAACTACATATATATTAATAGTTACTTTTTAATTCTTTTTCAGTTGTTTTTCTAGGTACCACTTTCTCAAGGGATGTGCCAATGTCAATTCATGTATTTCATTTGTTTTATTTGATACAACAATATCTTGAGATTCTACGAGTGTTCCAATAGGGCTGTACTCAAATGAAATTGATGTCGTATTGCATGCTAAGCCTGACATAGAACCTGAAGTTTCAAGGCATGTTCTATTTGATTCTGTAACTTTCTCTTCAACTATATACGGTGTTATAGAATCTTTATTGCGACCCCATTTTTCTTGTATTATTTTGACTTTGCTAGCTATCTTAGCTACAAAATGATGAGCTAAAAATACAAAATGGAAATCTAGTCAACGATCCATGTTCATGTTAGCAATTCTCTGTGAAAAAATATTGCTTGCAATTACAAAATAAATTGCCAATGTGAAAATTTTATAGGATAGCAATTTCAGGATGATTATGCACATTTAGTAGTACAATATTATAGGAAAATGATAAAACTCAAATAGCAACCAGTCGATAAGATATTTTGACACTGTAAATCTAGAATATTACAAGGGTTACTTCATTCAGGTCTGATGCATATATGCATTAAATACTGTTATGATCTAAATAAAAGGATCCTAAACCCATGTATACCCAAGTTTGAGCTCCTATGTTGTTTTGATACTGTTATCCTTGGTGCAAAATGATAATTTGAAAGTGCTAATTAGGAAGTTGATCAATGACTCATACATATACCCATGTTAGTTAATCCTTGAAAAACAATTTAAATGCCAATGTGAAAAATTGATAGGAATTGGATGTTTTTTCAAATAGTCTATAGTATTGAAACAATTGTTCATAAATAATCTGTCTTTTGAAACATTATATTTCAATGAAGTATCTTTTTCCAACTTTCCATGTTATCCAACTTAAACACTTGAAAACCTTTGTACCTGTACAATGCACAGGCCTTCCACTAATCAATACACGCATGCATTATTTTATCACAAAGTATTTTATGTCCTGATATCACAAATTATTTTATGTCCTGATCTATCATTATTATCACTACTAGACAATTGTGTGGATAATTTGTTGCCAGCATCTTTGCTAATAGTTGTATATGCATGTCTGCATAATCCTGAGATGAACTATTCTGATCATGAAAATCGATGGGCTGAGCATGGACTTGTAATGGACAGTGCAGGAAAAACCCGATCATTTGCAGCTAAATAAGAAAGTTTTGGACCAGGTTGCAAGCTAGAATATTGGTCATGCATAGAAGGTGCCTGAATGAAGCATTTGCGGTATCAGTAAAAGCATTCGGTGTAGGAGAAGCAACGTATGAATTGGCATCAGATAGACAGGCAGGCTGCACTCAAGTAGCAAGATGCCCAACAGTCTGCAATGCTAGTGCTTGTGCTTGGACAGTTGTAGCATGTGTACCTTGATCAAATTTAGGGAACAGTGTGTGTTTGAACTTGTGTAGGCATTAGACTTTTGAAGAGAGCAAATTTGGACTTGATGATGCTAGCTTTCACTTGTGTATGCAATAAAGAATTATGGGTAATCAAACGTTTTGTTAGCACTAGTTAGATATAACATTTATTAGTACCCGATGTGTAAATTTGTATACAAATGGTTATTGTATGTGAGTTAGGTCATTTTGTCAAAAAACTATTGTATTGGAATGGTTATGGATATTTTATTTGATTATATGGTTAATGTGTTTTTTAACTTATTTGAATATGATGATTATGTGAGTGATTGTTGATTGATATAATAGAACCAAAATAGACCATTAACAGGAAATAATAGCATGAAAAAATGGTGTAAAATAATAAACAACTTTTAGTAGCATTTCAAAAACGCTACCGAAATATATATAGTGGCGTTGAGTAAATGCAACCGTAAAATAGGGGTAAAGTTGGAAATTCTATTAGTAGCACCAAAAAATATTTTGGTGGCATTTTTGAAACGCTACAAAAAGATTTATGGTGGCGTTTGAAAAATGCTGCCAAAAATGCATTTATAGTGGCGTTAAAATAAATGCAACAAAAAATCATGGATTTTTAGTCTCATGTTTTCTCGCAGCGTTTATCAAAACGCCACCAAAAGTTTTTGTAGCGTTTTTGAGCGCCACAAAAAATAAAATTTCTTGTAGTGATATATGAAATTTTTTATATATATAATATTATGAATAAAAGAATAGATTTAAAAAAGGCATTTTATAAATAAAAGATTAGATTTATAAGTGGTATTTTATAAAGAATGGGGTAGATTTATACTTGGTATTTTATAACAAGGAAATTAATATCATTTTGACAAATTGAAAAATAAATCACATTTTTTTGATTTATAGTGATATATGAAATGATTGTTTTTGAAAAAGTATTTGATCTTATTTTGAAAACAAAGATTTGTGTTAAGTATTAAAGGAAGTTTATGAATGATATTTTATAAAGGATATTATAAATGAAGTTTTATGAAGGAAATTTATAAAAGAGATTTTTTAAAGGAGCTTTATTGTTATATTTGGATATTTATAAAAGGAGTTTTATAATTATATTTGGAGATTTATAAAATGTGTTTTATGAAAATAAAAGGGATTTATTAAAAGGAAGTTTTATAAAAGAAATGAGATTTGAATTTGGAAATTTATATAAAGGAGTTTTATAAAAGGAAAAGATATTTATTTTCTATAAATGATCATTTTAACTTAGAGTGGTCTGAGAAGTATTATTTTCATACTTAACACCAAATTTCAATGTATGGAAACTCGTCTCTATCTTGAGAATTAAAAATGTCTGTCGAGGCAAAGATAGTACGCTAACTTGTTTGATTTCATTGTTAATCGAGGGATAGTACTGTTTGAAATTGGAAAGTGGTGGTAAGTACATTTGGTCTAATTTCTATACGATCCATTTACTTACACCAAAAGTGTTTTAGGTTTATTGTTACCAATGTTTAAAATGACATTTGTTTTAACCCAATTACACATGGTTTTGGAAATGATTATACTTATATAATTGAGATAAGTATATAGGTATATTTTTCTAATATTGAAAGTGTAGTGTTTTGTGAATATACTTATACCATTGAGATAAGTATATGAAAAAAATTTCTACGTATTGAAAGTAAAATATTTTATGAGTATGCTTATACAGTTGAGATAAGTATATCAATATTTTTTACAAGTATTGAAAAGGGTAGAGAGGGTTTGTGAATATATCTTTTGAAAAGGTATTTTAATACAAATATTTGAAAAGTGATTTTAATTAAGGAAAGGATTAATTAAAGAGGCTTAGTGGTTGCTTATGTTGTAACAACCTGTATTTTTTCGATAATTAAAATATTGAATTTAATAAGATTTTGTAATTTAAGATTTGAAGAAAATAACATTTATGATTTATGAATGAGGAAACTAACTAGAATGAAGTTTAATAATGTTAATTTAAGGTAATTGATGACTATTTGAATGTAATCTCAATTAATTGAAATAATTGTAAAGTTAATTTGGTTATAAAGTGTAAATAAGGAAATAACCAAATGTTGTATTAAACGGTGAAATTGTATGTAATTAATTGAAATTGGTTAATATAGAATAATTAATCAGTATGTGAATTTATTAGTTTTGTTTGTTAATAATGAACATATAAATGTGTTTGAAATTATGAGTAGTAATAATTGTTTAATTATCATTTCACTATTTAATCCGTTGAAATTTAATTGGAAATCAATTGCAATTAATCTATTTAAATATTGCAGTTAATATGAATTAAAAAGATAACCGTAGAATATTGATGTAATAAATGGCAAACCAATGTTAATTATGTCCATAAAGTAATAATGGATTGCATAATAAGATGAAAAATCATATAAATGGATTTATTGGAATTTAAAATAATAATCAATGAATTTATTCAATTGAACCTGAATGCTATAATTAGTGCAATATTTAATATTGAATTTGGCATGGGAAAGTTGTTTTAAAAAGATTATTGATTTCTGTGTAATTAGAAATAATGAAAATTGTTAGTTATTAAATTTGAATTTAAAAAGGATAAATTAATTTAATAATAATTTATTTAATTAACGTGAAAATAGCCATTTTGGCCACTATCTCAGATTTCGACGATACAAGTTTCATCGGATCCGTAACGGTGAAGTATTATAGGATTTCAAGTTTCGTAGCGATCGGACTTGTCGTTTGATCGTGCGGCTCGAAACGCGCAGAAATCAAGTTATTGAATTCAATTTGAAATAAGCTGATTTTAAAAGCTAACTTCTTCATACAATGGAATTAGGACTTGAAACCTATTCCATTAAATTTAAAAATATTGAAAACATCTATTTCAATATATTGGATGACCCGCTTTCGATATGGAAACGGAACGGGCTTTCCGGGTCGTTATTGTCGTTTCGAACCAATTCGATATGTTCATTCTTTTTTATCGGGCCTTATATATATAAATAGATTTTTCTAACGCTAGCCACCTTTCTATTTCTTATTCTTATACGTACAAATCTGTTAATCTATTCCTATCTCCTCTCTCCAATGGCAGAAACCTATTTTCAATTCCAAAACCCTATTTCAATTCCAAATTCAAATCGAAAAATCAAAATCCTCAAAACTATATCAATTTATATATCGTTGGAAAGCTCTCGACGAGCGTAATCCACTGTAGTTATTCGTTTTTCAATTGGATGCACCGTTTGTCCAAAAATCGTCAATCTTTGTCGGTTGTCCGTAGTGAAGTTTGTCGTTTCAACGGTGGATCGTCGATTTCACGACGATCAGAGGGTACCGGCTTGTAGAGCTCGATGAATGGAGTCAATCTGTAATGACCTTCCTTTTTGGACATTTTAAGCAGACACACATGCCAGACTCAAACCATTTAAAAGGGTAGATAGTTATGGGGTAAATAAGAAAAAGAGAAAGAAATAAAACAAATATAGAATCTCGCAGCGGAATGACAAAATATAATAATCAAATAACAGTTCATGAAGCTGTTTTATAAACACATTTGACCATTCTTTTACAACACAAAATCTGAGTTACAGAAACAAGAAGAAATAAATAATAAATGCAGCGGAACATCATGGTGCAGTGGAATAAATATAATAAATAATAATAGTACAAATCTTCGTCTTCGTCCTCCAGAAATAAGGTCTTCAACCCTGAAATGCTCAGGCTGGCCCGAGCGAATTGAAAAGACAAAACACTCGAGTGAGAACTAAAAGATCTTATGTAGGTTAAATCAACGGTAAAATATGAGTATAACGGCGTCAGAGATGTTTATGGGGTTTGACATCTCCTATCTAGTGTCTAACATGGGTGCAGTAACTTAAGAGATGTTCGAGATTCCCATCTCCTAAGGATCCATTAAACTATCTACTATGTAGTACAATACGCTATTATAATATGTCTACAGTAAAGTAAAAGTATTAAAATAGCGTTAAGACGTTACCCATATCCCCATTAACACATTTTTATATATTCCCATAGTCTATACAGTACCGTAACTCCTCCGTAAACTGGAGGCTATCAAAGGGCACTCCATAGGTATGGTACAAAACAAACTCGTAGAAGGCGCTCTATGGCATGTGATCACGGTGTTAGTCTTTGAGAAGGATGGTTTTGATGACAACAACCTTAGGACTTGTTATAAAATATAAATACTAACATTATAGTTTAGATATATATATATATATATATGCAGGATATAAACATGCAGGTACCAAGAATGAAGACTGTACAGTATAAAGATACAAGGCTGATGAATTTAAAGATCAAAGATATCAAGATTGAAGACTCATGAGTATCAAGAAATCAAGTTATCAAGAGTTCAACATTTTAATAGTACAAGATAAGTATTGAGTCTAGAATTATGTTAAAACTTCATAATAGCACGGAAATCTTCATTCCATGTTTCATTTGGGATGGAACCCATTTCTACCTTCTTAGTGGCTTACAAACCCACGACAAGTAGCTTACAAACCTACGACAAGTGGCTTACAAACCAACGAACATCCTGGTTTTGTACAAGTTCTCGAGTCCTGATGTGATGAGATATTCTGGAAGAAGAAGCTTGCAAAACTACTTCAAAATGGTTTTTCAAAATAATTTTCAAAACTGCTTTTCAAAATGTTTTAGCCTTAAAATATTCTTTGTTTTTTGTTTTTAAATAAACTCTTGTTTTAAACTTCGTTTGTTTTTAAACAATCTCTTGTTTTAAATATTTAGCTTTAAAATATTTATTTACTCAGTTTTTAAATCACTTTATAGATTAAGATTATATATATTAAAAATTACTTTCTAAACTCTTTTATATGTTTAAACTATATTCAAATATATTTACAAAGTTTAGAAATCGTTTTGACAAAATTATAGAAACCAATTTTAATAAGAAAATCAAAATCATCAATTTTGCCTAGAGCATGTCGACATCCCTCAACCCCCCATGTCGACATGGGGTCCGTTAAATTCAAAATTCAAATTTTCAAAAGAAGTGTCTATTCGTCGTATCCTTTCACGAATAGATATGGCTGTTGATTTCCTATAAATACCAGTAGTTTTAAACCAATTTATCATCAGATTTCACTTATTTTCTCTTCGCTTCATCTTCCGCATTTATTCTAAAGAATCCCAAACTATACTCTGCCGAAATACCAAGTGAATCAAACTTGATTATCTTTTGTTTGATTCTCTGCCACTCTCTCCATAAGATCTCAGTGCTATTCAGCATTATAGGATTATTTGTAAATCAAACTGTTGAGTAAAAGGCGCGGTTGAGCCTTGAAATCAATTGGGCGTGATTGTTGCCCCGGAAATCGATTAGGTGATCTTATGGCCTGGTAAATCAAGAGAGTTTGCCCTGGACTCGAATACAGGAGGGTGTACCTTGTAGCCTTGAAACCGAGGGTGTAATCTGGAAGATTATTTTTGATAAGAAATCCATACGTTTGTGCGAGACTGGATGTAGGGTAACTTCGAACCAGTATAAAATCCTGGTGTGTTCTTTCCTTTACTGCTTTTATTTAGTATTTGCATCTATGTCTGATTCTGTGATTATATCTGTGTCTGTGAATTGCATTTGTTGGCGATTAAATTTACATAAGTTTCAAAAAGATTTAGAAAATCCACAAAACACTATTCACCCACCTCTAGTGTTATTCCAGCCTTAAGATCCATAATACGCATTTCTCACATTTAGTATCAGAGCAAGATTTTCAAAGTTTTCATAATCTGAATTTTGAAAAATTTAAAAATGGCAATTTTTTTTGATAAAATTATTAACACTATTTTCATATGAATATGTCACAGAATCATCATGATATTGTTGTTTAAAACTATATTTAGTTATTTTGAAAAGTCATTTGATTCCTTAAAAGGTTATGTTGTTTTGCAGGAGAAGAGTTATGTCTAATGACTGTTGGTTAAAAGATACCACATAATCATTCATCGATCAAGAAGAACAAATGGATATATAATGGCAATCGACAATGAAATGGGTACCAGATCAATAGAAAACTTTTGATTCTCATCTACAACTTGACTTGATCCTATATTTCTCTCCATCTGCTTCACAATGACATTGGTGTAATGACCCCGGATTTTATAAATATTTAAACTGATAATTAATTTAATTTTTGAAAGAAAATTTGTGAACTAAATGGTTAAATGGATGCGAGTTTCCCCGAACTCAAGTAAATTCTGTATGAATCATTTAGATTTAAAAATATTATATATATATATGTGTATATGTATAATAAATCATAAATTGTAAAGTCAAACAACGTATTAATAAATTATGTAAAATATTAAGTGAATACATTAGAGAATTTTAACAATCTAATAATTATAGAAATTCATTTGAATTACAAAGTAAATAAATACCTTAGATAAATTATAACAACGTATTTAAATATTGAAAAAAAAATATGAATACACTTATAAAAAAAAGATAAAAACAAAACCAAATATATATGTTAAAAATATATACATGAATTAGCTTATAAAGGAAAATAAAATATACATTTAAATATGAAGAAACAAGATTGGATAAATACTATAAGTATGAAACAAATAAATATATATATCTATAAGCTTACAAATGAAGCAAACAAAAGAAAGTATAAGTATAAAAGTATCTTTGTACACTTGCAAAATGAAGAAACACAAAATATATATATAAGTAGGATTGCAAAAGAAGAAGTAAGATAAATATCTAGGTATAAACTAATGAAAGAAGATAGAGTGGGGGATAAAGTACTTAGTAATAAATGTTTACATCTCTAAACTCACCAAATATTATCTTCTCAGCCGAAATGAACATAAGATAAATATATTTATACAACATCAATTAATGCAAGCCATCGCGTTCAAGTATATCAGCCCCCAAAGATAAAAATATCACTGATCAATTTGTACAAAGCAAACATAAAAAAATATATCACCCTGTACAAAAGCATATCATCACCTGTAACTTGCTTCCATATATCAACTTCTCCTCATTTCAGTTTGAGCTGAGTAAAACTAAAATAAACACCATTTCATACTCAAACAAAACATTCAAATTTAAACAAAACTTCAATTAAAACAAATCAAGACAACCAAAGATCAAAAGGCAGAGCAACTCAAAGAAAAGATCAGTTTTCAAATGCAAAGCCTGAGTCTCCTCTGTTTCAAAACTTTTTGGGTGAGCAAATCACTTTTTTTTCTAGATTTAATCTGTTTAATCTCTGATGATATATATATACTTGAAGTTATTGTGAGTATATAATGCCTGCATTCCTGTGTGTATGTATCTATGTAATTTTTAAATGCATGCCTGTATATATGTATAGACTTATTTCTGTTTAGTAACAGATTAACAAAGATTTCAAGAAGAAAAAAATCATATCTTTCTCTCTAAACAAAATTAAGCTTCAATTTCTAAAGGGAAATTGTTTATAACATCATGAATTCACCTTTAAAAATAATTTCAGAAAGAAAAAAAAATGTGAATACTGTGAAAATAATTATTTACAGTAAAATCATCATAAGTCAGAAATTTCGAGAATTTTAATTCTACAATCTGATTATATAATTGTGTTCGTATTACAAAATAATGATTTTAGGTGAAGAAATTATGATTTTTAAGTTTATAGATGATGAGGAATCGCGAGTTGAACAGAGTGGACATTTTCGTCAAAACCCGATGATCAACGACGTTCGAAGGTCGTGATTCTTGGAGAAGGTAGTTTGAGCATCGGTGATGATCAGAAAAATAATCAGAGAAATTCTAATTCGTCATGATGGCCGTGCGAAGTAAATGTAGGGTTTAATAACCCAGTTGAGTCAATGGAGTTTTGGGGAAGTGTTCGTCAGCGTTGGGCACGAGATGGCGATCTCACCTAAGGGAAAATGTTCATGGGGTCGTGGCGAAGCTTTGGTCAAGCTCGCGTGGATTCTGGTGACCTTGGGTGGCGTGGCGAAGTGATTTTCATCGATGGGTTTTTGGGTTCCTGGGTGTCGTGTGTCTCGATTTTGATTTCGAACTTGCTTTGGGTTTTGGGTGGTTGAAATCGAGTGATGAGATGGTCAGTGACTTATCAATGGTGGCGACGATGGCCGGAGGTGATCGCGGTAGAGGTGCACGTGCACGAGCGTTTAACTTGTGTCAGTGGGTTTTGAATTTGGAGGAGAAGAGGAAGGACTCGAAATTCTGTGGTTTTGGCTCAGGAAAAGGAAGGAGATGCTTCGGTTGGCTCCTGGGTTTGTGCTTGGGAAGACAGTTTGTACTTGATAGGAAATTAGTATATAAAATTGGAGAAGAGAGGAAGTATAGGGGTGGAGCCGGGGAAATAGGCCAGGGATCTCGGGTTCAACACGGGTAAATTGGGTTTTCGCCTGAGTTCGTTTTGATGCAAGGTTTTAACAGTATTAAATATAAACAGGTTTTTAAAAATACCAGATAAAGGTTTTGACTTAAATTAATGACAAGTTAATCGAGAATATGATAAGTAATTTCAATGGGAAATTTAGGACCGAATGGAAATCGTAATTAAAAAATGTCATTGATATTTATAAGTTTGTAGTTTAAAGGTAAATTAACTAATTTGATTTAATTAAAGAATAAGAGTTAACTAATTTAAATTCTAATTTAGAAATAATAATTAATTGATTACGAAAGTAATTAAGTAATTAATGAATAAATGAATGGGTAATTAAGTTTTAAATAAAAAAGATTAATTGATAATTAATTAAGATTAATTCATTGATTTAAATATAACTAAGAAGTGATCAATTTGAAGTTTGGAATTAATTGATTAGTTAATTAATGATTTATTGATCCAAATGGCGGTTTATTCGAAAGGAATAAATTTATTGAAATATAATATTAAGTTAATGAAACTTATTATAGTATACGTTGATAAAAATTAAGGGTAATCATTTATGGAATTTGGGTAAGCACAAATTTCTTAATGGAATTGAGTAATGAGGAAAATCTTAATGTAACTAAAGAGTAACTAATCAAATTGATTAGTAATTAATTATCTGATTTAAATCAATCAGATAATTAAATTGTTCCTACTTATGGATGTTTGAATTATATTAGATGTTAAATTGTTTGATATCCCTGATATTAATGCTTTGTGATATATCCTGATCTATGTTGTGATGTGTAGTTTATTATCTGTGATATATATGTATATCCGTAATTTGTGAATGAAAAGATAAGCGTTATCCTTATACCACTTATCAACTATATTTCTGTGTTTTAATCTATGATGATTGAATGATGTTGCACTACTGTGTAAAACCCGTGGACCACACTCTTACACACACAAATATGGATTTCACGTGGAAATCAGTTAAGTCGCAGATTTTTTTGATAATTTTAAAGATTGAATTCTTGAATCTAAATGGTTTTGGAAATTGAAATTAAGAGCTTTGTAAATGAGTTTTGAATGTAAAAGTTATTTTATATAACTTAATAAAACTTGATATTTTGATAATTTGATTTGAATTTGAATTCAATATTTAGAATTGAATTCAATGGTTTGGGAAACTAATTGTTTTCGACTGATAAAAGCTCTTATATAAGAAATGGATTTCCAATGTGAATTAAAGGAATTTCAAGTTTGAATTGAAAAATGGTTTTCCAAGTTATGAATAAATCTTTGAAATTGTTTTGAAAGCTATAAGTTAAATCTTTGTTTTAAAGATTTAACGAGTAAATCAATTAAAATGGAAAATTGATTTGGAAAATCTGTGAATGAATCTTTTGTTTAAAAGATTAAAGTGTGGAAATTGTTTAAACCATTGAAGGTTGTTAAAATGAATCTTTTTGTTTAAAAGATCAAAATGGTAATCTTTTAAAACCATTTGAAAAGAAAGTTTGGGTTTAAGTTGTAACTTAATTGAAATCCCAATATCCATATGTTTTTAAATATTGCGCTCACTATTCGGTTTAGCCGGGAGAGGACCTTTGTGTCACATAACCCATTCTGAATAAGTGATTCGTCGTATATGGATAGCATTTGAAGACCGGTGTTGAAGACCGGGTATTTGCGAAAACGATAGGATAACCTATCGATTGTTTCTGCACTGAGTTGCTCCGGTATAGAGATTTCCTAAGTGATGGGAAGTCCGATCGGGATTGTGAATACCCGGATTTGCAAGGGCTTCTTCGGAAGTGCCTTCGGTTCTGTTCGAACCCGGAACAGACTTGTATGTTTACATGTCTGACATTACACTTTGAGATATAAAGCAGATTTCTTTCAAATACATTTCTGTTTGGTGGCGGAGAATTTATTCTCTTAGCTTAACACCCTTCTCTGAGACGTACGAGCTCAGAGGTTATGTAGTTGAAATTTATCAGCGATATATTCCCACTTTGGTAATGTGACATGCTGAGTGTTGCTGTGTGATGATCATTTGTGATATGATCATTTGTTTGATCGTTTATCTTTGTGATCATTACTTTGATCATCTGTTGACCCAAAGCATGGCTTTGTGTCAAAGCGTAGCTTTGTGGACGAGACTTCGTCAGAGTCTCACAACCCGGAAATGGTCGAAACAGGAATGTTGCGGTAAGGTTATGAGGGTCGCGCCCTTTAGGGTATGTCATTTCCTTCTGGAAAGGGGTGGTATCATGGTATGGAGCCCAGATACTTACTCATGTGCACACTTTATTTATTATGTGTGATGTTGTTACCGAGCGCTCGGATAAAGGTCCCAAAGGACTGGGAGGTGGCATATTCGCGAGTTACCTGTTATAGGGGTAACCCGGCCTTGTTGGCAGAGAGCAGTTTGTCTCTCGGAGCGTCCAGCCATAGGCGTTCTTTCGTGGCATAGGAAGTTCCTTAGCCTGACCATTTGTTGGAAATCCAAACAAAACAATACGAGCCCGGTACGGTTTTAGTTGTATAACCTACTATGGAATGTGGCGGTAACCTGCTATTGAACATAGTAGCTATAGTAGGCATAACGTGAAATGCCTATGCTGGCTAAGATTAATATTATACTTTCGAAATGTTTTCTGCACTATGCACTAGTAATAATATTCAATGATTTGTTTTGCGTAGTAAGCATCTTTGACTATCATAAGGAGAAATCTCCTCTGATTCTGCGTTTGCATTGTGTGTGCGTGCGGGAGGCCTTATGGTAGTTTCATTTTCCAAAAGCATTGCGGACTTCAATGTTTTAAATTCTTTTGTGGTTTGTTTAAAGATAGATAAACTGTTTTTGTTGCTCACACCAGTCCCATGACTGACCTGGAGTTTATTGTTCCCTTCCTAAACTCTGGGTGCCCACTATTTTCCACACAGGCAGTCTAGAGTTGGGGTTTTCAGATATTTAGGTTGAGTAGATTATCTGGAGCTAGTCAGTCTTTGGACGACTGACCTTGCTTTCCGCTAGCTATGGACCGGAGCATTCTATTGGAGATATTTTATCGCTGCTGGTGTTATCTATTTTCTTTCCACTGCTATTTCTTGTATCATATCTTTGATGTATATTGATAGTTGTTGTATCATTCTGTTGTATCATATTGTATCAGATTTTGTATCTGTCATTGTATCAATGTTATATATATTGATATATTCTTTTTCTTCCGCTGTGTTGTTTACTTAATTGTGTTATAAGCTCCGGGAAGCCAGATTCGGCGTTTGAATCTACGGCATTTTGAGTACAAGTGGAGTACGGGTGCCGATTTTTGAAGGCCGAGTTTTTGGACTCTTACATTTGGTATCAGAGCTAAGGTTGAACTTTAGCTCAGGAGTATAACACGTTAAGTAACTCATTAGAGATAGGGTGAAGTATCCCTAGAATGAGTAATTCCTCAGATATCTGTTTGAACGTCTCAGTAAATTCTCTTGCTATCCACTGATAGTAAGTATGAGTACAAGAAGAGAACGAGATAGGGGACAGGGGAATACGACTATAAAGAGTCAATACCCTACAACAGTGGAAGCAATCTTTTCTCTGTCAATCTCTTTTGTTTGTCATCTTTCCTTAATTCTTCGATGATTTCTGGTAGATCCAGGAAGGAGATTCGACATATTAATATGGGATGTAAACTCCAGATAGGCCAAATTGTTTGTACGGATGAATTGGTTGCTATGGTTGATAGGTATACTTTAGTTCTAAACTGAAAATTTTGAAATCGTATCCATATGTCTATCTATTCTTTGTGTAACGACCCGTAAATTTCAGTAGTTTTATTTATTTAATTAATTGAATTTTGTGAAATTTTAGACAATAAAATTTTGAAATAAAAAAATTAATATTTGGAATGCGTCTAATTAAACATAGCAACTGGTAAATTTTCGTCCAAAAATATGAAAATTTATTTCGCGCGTAAATTTACTTCAATTTAATCAGTTAAAAAACGATGAAAATAAAATGTTTCTGAAACCTGAATATTTTTACATAGAAAATTTCTAAATCTTCCTCTGAGTGAGATGTCGTCTTTCGTTTTTCCAAATTTGGACTTCTACTGCTTCGTTTATCTTAATTCCGGCAGAATAGCAGCATTTTCGGTACCGATTATCGACTTTTGATCGGATGATCGTACCACTAATACTTGTATACCGTTTTGATCGTCTCGTCGTGCTGATCTCAGCGGTATACTTATTTCTTTATTTTGAGGTCCGGTACGCGACGGAAATAATAAAACGGTTCGTTGTAACGGTACCAAAATTTCTGACTTTACTCCTTCCTTCAGTTCCAATTTCTAGCGTGCTCCTACATTAAAGCCTCTGAACAATTCAACCTATTTCTATTCCTACCCTACCGTTTCTCCTCAAAAAAAATTTTTCGTTTAAAGATTCAAAGCATATAAAACGTCTGTACGTTTTTTTTTTAAACAGTTCGACCCTATATTTGCCTTCGTAACTTCACCTTCTCCCCATTTTTCTCTGCCCAATTGCTATCCTCACGAACAACACGCCAAATGGCCTTCGCCCACACTTCCCCTCCGCCTGGACTCTACAGCCGCCACAAAACTCTCCCATAACCATGCGCGAGCATCTCTTCCTCCACCGCGTCTTCAGCCAGGCCGAACCCACCAATCGGCTACCATCATCTTCCCACAACACCTTGCCTCCCATCAGAGCCGCCTTGCCCTGACACGGTGCAACCGAGACAAACCCGCCCAGGCGCCACATCACCACACCACTCTCCGGTCGTGCCCTGACCCATTTTCTCTCCACCTCACCGCAGTTCTTTTTGGTATGATTGTAAACTGTTAATATACCAGTTATATGTATATATATATATATATAAAGTTACAATATAGATGTTTATAAGCTTTGTTTGTATAAGTTTGTTTATAAAACATATGAACTAAAGTAGATTTATATATATAGATTTATATAGGTTTTATATAATGGTTTTCTATGGTATATAAGCATATATATATATATATATATATATATATATATATATATATATATCGTTTTAAGCATACAGTATTACAGTTTTAAATAGATATAATATAGTGACTAGATGTTTATGCATAACATTTTAGTTGCATTCTATCTTATCAGTGGGTATAAATTTGTGAAGTCAGGATATAGAAGTTCCTAAACAGTACTGTATCTAATAAAACAATGTAACAATGTAGTTCCTATACGGATATATAAATTTGTGAAAATATCTTATAGTAGTTCCTATACGTGTCTGTTATATCTTATAAGCAAAAATTTTACTGGTGTTTTAAAGCGTTATATTTTTATAAGTTATTCTAAATGTAAGCGGGTTGTCGATTCATTTAAATTTGCTAAGAAAAAAAAAAGATGTGTAAATATATACTGAATAGCAGTATTCAATGGTTATAGATATGTCTATACAGATCTTATTTTATTTTAGAAAAAAAAAGGGGAATGCTATCATCCTAAACAGTAAAATATATAGAATTTATAATGTTGTATACATAAGCACCTATATTACAGAGTCTATGTCTGTCCTGTTCTATTTAACTTTTATATGTTTACGTATGCATACTTATTTCTAATATATATATGTGTTAGTATTGAAAGTCTTATGGATCATATATATGTTACTAATGTGCAAGTGTACTAACAGTATAGCAAGGATATAGGCAGATATGTAAATGTAAATAGAAATAAAACGATCACACCAGAGTTTTTATACTGGTTCGGACCTCCCGTCCTACGTCCAGTCCCGAAGCTCCCCTTCGGTATTTCACTATTCAAATATCCTCGCTTCACCCGGAGGAACAGGTCTTTTTACAATAAAGTTTTTGACAATCTTGTGTTATAATCAACACTGATATTGACTGATAATATACAACTTCCTATAATCTCCTTTGAGTGATTGTGTAAGTGTGAGAGCGCAAATTTGAGGAAGTATATAACCAATATAAATAGTGGTTATAGTTTGATTTGAGAATGTTAGAAATTAAGTTTCAGAAATTGTCTTGATAATAAAAATTCAAGAGAATGAAAAATCAATAAGTTGGGTAAATTTTTCTCAAATCAATTTGATACTATTTATAGGATTTGAAGAGTTGTGATCAAAGAGAAGTGACTGGAAACCATTGGTGAAAGGTTGCAACTATTTGTAGAAGAATTTCTTTTGTTTTAAGGTTTCGTAATAATTTAAAAATTAAAGCCGTTAAAGCAAATATCCCGTAACCAGACGTCTGCAGTATATCTCAGACGTCTGGAGTATGTTTCTGGAAATTTCCCGAAACGTCTGCAGACGTCTGAGTTTTGACTGCAGACGTCTAAGTGTGTAATTTCCAGTTTATTCGTGTGTGTCACTTCATTGGAGATTGTACAATACTTCTATATACTATTTTCATAAATACTCTTCTTGTAATCTTCAAATCATAGTTTCTTTGACGTGATGAGTATCTTGAATACCTTCATACATTAGTGTATATGTATATATATGATATTGTATAGTTGTTGTCATTGAAATCATAGAATGGAGGTTCCAACAAGTATATCATATGAAATATACAAATGTTAGTTTATATATTTATACTAGTATGGAGTCTATTGACTGGCTTTAGACTATATATATTAGTTTATACTAGACAAGTTTAGGCATCGGGTTAGTTAATATAATTTATATATTTAATGGTTACAATATTTATTATATACATATTTCAAGTATATAAACAACAGTTGAGTTTATGTATATAGAGTTTTATATCGAGTCTGCATATTTGGTTGTCTGAGTATATGTATATTTGTGGGTTGAGATATGCATATATAATTAGTTGTCTGCATATGAATGATTCTATTGTATATTTGGCATGTGAGTTGGGTAGTCGCCTGCATTATATGAATATATATAGTCTATATTTGTTTACAAGTTTAGTTTTGTATAGATATTTCCTCTCTGCAGCTTATATACCAATTTATATAATAGTATATATATGTTTAAAACTGAAAAATTACACGACTTTATGTGATTTGCCTTGAGCCAGTATATTTATTTTAGCAAAGCAAGTTTATATTAATATTCTTATGAACATTAGTTTTGAATTTTAAATATAAAGATTTTTCTTTCTATTTGGTTTGTCTGTATATTGGTTTAAAATATATATGTATATATATATATATATATAGATTTATTTTGATTGGTGTGTAAGTTAAATGTAGATTTTATAAAATATAAATTTTATGCAATATATTTTGTTCTTATCGATTTCCCATTTATCAGCTTTGATCGTCAAATTCGTGCTCATCTTGTTTCGCTTTGGAATTCGTGTTTGGATCCACAAATCGTTTCCTTTCTGTTCATCTCTCTAGCCTCGAAAGGTGAGCAATCACTCACGATTAACGTTCTTATATTTATTAAATTTGATTTCAATTGAAATGTCAATTGAAATATGCTGTTGTTAGTTATTTACATTGTTATATATATGTCATTATCTGTATCTGTTCACCTATGACATCCGACACCATTATCTGTTATTTATACTGATGATATATGCCTGTTACTGTGTTATTTTATTTTCATATCTGTTATCACTCTGCAAGTTCCCTGTTAGTATAGAATCACTATGGGTTGAAATGATACATACCCGAACGATCTTGTAGAATAGGAGAAAATCGTTATGGGTTGAAATGATAAACCCAAGCGGTTTTCAATTAATTGAATTTGGGATTGCGGGTTGAAAAGATATATACCCGTATATATATTTTAAATTGCGGATTGAAATGATAAATATCCGTATCACTTGACCATAGGATAGAAAATTATATACAGGCACCGTTGGTCTATATATAAATGTTTGAAATGATTTCTATGGTTTTGAAAAGAAATATATGGTTTTGATAAAATATTGATTTTAAAAGATTGATTAAAGTTGATTTAATAAAGTTGATAAATAATATGTTTAAGTATTTATTTAATATCTATATTTTTGAAATATAGAATTTATAATGATTTGAAATTGATTGAAATTATATTTATTTAAGAATTATACTTAAATAAGTTTGATTTGAAATGTATTGAATTTGAAATTTAAAGAAGTGATTTACAACTTGAAAGTTGAAAAGGTGACTTAAATGGATATTTCAAATGTATAAATATTTAAATGAGATATTTGTTTATTTAAATTGTAAATTGAAATTGTATTTAAATGTTATGGAAATGTTAAGTTAATATTTCAAAACTAAATAATTGTAAAGTGAATTTGATATGTATATATATTTATTGAATTTAGTTTTGAGATGTTGAATATTTTGAAATATATTAAAATCGAAATGGCTTATTTTATGGTTCAGATATGTATTTGAAATCGATAAATTGAAATGGTTTATTTAGAAGCTAAATCGAGTTGAAACGTATGATTTGAGATTTGATTAAATTAAATTTTTGGAATTCGAGTTAATTTGAATCGATTTGTGAAATTTAAGGAACTAATTTATTTTATAACGAAAATTTAATGTCTAGACTGTTTAAAAAGGAAAGTGTTATGATTTCGAAAACAATATAATTTTGGAAAGTAATATGATTTTAAAAATGGATATATTTGAAGTGAAATGATATCGTATTAAATTGGGTTTTGGAAATGATAATGATTTTGGTTTAAAGTATAAACTATTTTGAAACGACCACGGTGTTATAATAACGATTGGTTGGCAAAGAGACCGGGATCGGATATGGACATACTCTCTGTCGATACCGAAACCACTTTGACAACTGTGTACGCGGTGGAGTTTCCAGAATGAAGTAGGATGGTGGCGGCGTTCTTAAGGTATGTTACGTGGACCCAACTCCCGTGAGTTGGCATAAGGTGGCTAAAACAGGAGCGATCTCGGACCAGTGAGGTTGCACCTCTTCTCGGACGCATTTCTTCGATATTATACTCTTACTTGTGATTTGACTAGATGGCCATCCTCCGATTTGGGAGTGTTGTTCGAGGTGGAACGGTAGTGGCTGCTATGCGTATCCATCAGTCCGTGTGCGTAATTGGTATATCTACCCTGGCATTGCCTAGTTGTGCCGTGTCACCTACCATACCGAGCTTTACTACGATTATGATTTTAAGATCCGACCGCGTTAAGGTTCTCCATCCCCTTAACGCTATTTTCCGATATGATTATACTTTACTTATTTAGACACTATTATAATAGCGAATATTACTACATAGTAAATAGTTTAACGGACCCTTAGAGGATGGTTATCCCAAACATCCTTTAAGTTACTTGTATTCCAGTTGATATTTCACTTGAGTTGGATTTATTAATATAAGAATGTTAATCCTGACTCAAGTGTTTTGTGTTTTGCTTTACGCTTGAGTCAGACTGAGTGATACAGCATTGGAGACTCACCTTTGGAGTTGGAGCTTCGCTTGGAGATCCAGCTATCTATCGATCCTGCTTTCAGTTATTCCGTCGATCCAGTGATGTATTCAGATCTGGTATTTGATTATTGTATTGAGACATCTATTATAATCGAGACCTCTGTTGTATCTTGTTTAACTCTGTTATACATATATATAGTAGCTTCATGAACTACTATCCTTTGTTTCCGCTGCAGTATTGTTATATTACTCTGTGTCTGTGATCTGTGATTATTTTATTTACTGTATATGCTGAGTTTCTGCCAAATTTTATTTACAACGCAGTACTTTGAGCAATTCAACTCCGGCATGAGTGTCTACCTATACACTTATAATGGATGCGAATGGTTGAAAATACTGGGTCGTTACATGTGGTATCAGAGCTCTGGTTTTTGGGCAAAACTCAGCATATGTAGTAAATTCAATTACAGAATCACTTTCGTTCGAGCTTAAATTCCTTCTTCTTTGACTCGGTTCCTTTGAATTTTGGAACGGTCACTTCGGTTCCAAGTCCATCCGTGTCTCCCCATTCATGTCTTTTGATTCTGGAGTATCCCATAACTCCACTCCGAATGATCTCTATAATAAATCGGCGGTCTCGCCAATCTTCAAATAATTTGTACTGGGGTGAAACTCCTTTACAATCGGTATTGATTCACCGGAGATTTCTGTATCCTCGGTTTACGATGCTGCTATCTTATGCTATACCCGAATTCTACCTCTGGTAATCGAATGTCGATTTGCTTCAGAATTCTACATCGATCTTATCTATGAAGTCACGGTTGACCCGGTTAAGGTTGCCCGCGATTTATACAACTTTATCCATCTTCCTGTTTGAAATGCAATCATCTAACCTTCGTTTCGAGCCTATCTATTTTAGATTTGAATTCTCTTTGATTAGAGTCCCTCTATAATTGGATCTCTATCCTTATGTTGGAACCCAATTCTGGAATCATTGTGTGAGGGAGTGTATTTGTAATTAATATAAAATAGTTTATGTTTATAGTGTGTTGTTTGAGTTGTTGATGTTGGTTTGGATTTTCGATCGATTCGTCTGATCAACGCTATCGATAGGACTTCCAAAACACTTGAACAGAGCAAACTGACACAATATAATTTTTAAATGAAATAAATTTGTATGATTATATTTTAAATATATAAGGAAAATTTTCTGGAATTAAAAGTTAAATAATTTGGTTGTTGAAAATGATAATATTTGATTATCATTTTATTGTTTTGTAAGTCATTGACTATTGCAAAATGACTATTGGTTATAAATTTATTTGGAATTGAATGAATTTAAATCGAAGATTTAAGAATTAAATTTCTGGTGATTTCAAACTTTGTTTTAAAGTCCTAAAATGTACATTATTTAAAGTATTTTCGAATAAAATGGTTTTCAAAGAATTTTAAATGTTTAAATCAGTGCTCTTCTCTTTGTCGCTGGAAAATAATTTCGGTGATGACGGCCGCATCATCGACATTCATTTTCGAGTTTCGAAGTGGAAAGACTATTCTGTAGCCTTGCTACGGTTTGTTTTGAAAAAAAAATATATATTTTGATTTGAATTTCTTCAATATAATTTGATTTATATATATATATAGGTATCTTATTTTAAAATTTAATTTGATTGATATAGGTATAATATATATATCTCTAAATTGTTTGAAGTAAATCGAAGATTTAAAATTCTAAAATTTTAGATTTAAGATGATTTCAATTTTAAACTAAAGTCAAAATTCTTGGATAAATAGTTAACTGGGAATAACTGAATTTTAAAATCTTATTTGTATAATACTCAATTACATCTCAACATAACTTACCTAAAATTTTCAAAAGTTGAATATGTAATTGGATAATATACAATATAAATGGTTTATTGATTAAATTTGAGTGTTATAATAAATGTTATACACTTAAATTTTTTTTTATAAAGATGTTAATAGAGATAAATATGATAATAAGTTAATTGAATAATAGATGAGACAAATAAATTTGTTTTGAAGGAATTAATAAATTGAAATTTGATTAAAGTATGGAAATACCTTGAATTTAAAAATCAATTATTGAATATAAATTTATTTAAACTGAAATATATGGTTTAAATTAATTTATATGGTTTAAATATATGTTGTAACGACTCGGGTTTTTCGCGTTCGAAAATCAACATCCGTACTTCACATTGTACTAGAATGCCGCAGATTCGACCGTTCAAATCCGATTCGCCGGAGCTATAACACAATTAAGTAAATAACACAGCAGAAAAGAAAAAGAATATAGATATACAACATCTGATACAATATCCAGATACAATGATGATACAATGAATATCTATATACATCAGAGATATGATACAAGAAATAGCAGCGGAAAAGAAAACGATAACACCAGCAACGGATAGAATGTCTCCAATAGAATGCTCCAAGATAAGCAACGTCAGTCCATGAACTCCAAGAACTGAACTAGCTCCAGATAATCTACTAAACCTGAATATCTGAAAAACCCAACTCTAGACTGCCCGTGTGGAAAATAGTGGGCACCCAGAGTTTAGGAAGGGAACAATAAACTCCGGATCAGTCATGGGACTGGTGTGAGCAACAAAAACAGTTTATCTTTAAAACAAGCAACAAAGGCTTTTAAACATTGAAATCCACAATGCTTTTCGAAAATGAAACTACCATAAGACCTCCCACCACACACACAATGCAAACGCAGAATTGGAGGATATTTCTTCTTATGATAGTCAAAATTGCTTACTACGCAAAATCATTCGATATTATTATCATTAGTGCATAGTGTCGAAAACATTTCGAAAGTATAATATTAATCTTAGCCAGCATAGGCATTCCGCACTTATGCCTACTATAGCTACTATGTTCAATAGCAGGTTACCGCCACATTCCATAGCAGGTAATACAACTAAAACCGTACAGGGTTCGTATTGTTTCTTTGGATTTCCAACAAATGATCAGGCTAAGGAACTTCCTTACCGAAATAGAAACGCCTCTGGAAAGACGCCCCGGATCCTAACCGGATCTCTGCAAACAAAAGGCCGACGCTACCTCACGCTGTACAGCTGTAACTAGGTAACTAACACACTGACGCTACCTCACGCTGTACAGCTGTAACTAGGTAACTAACACACGAGTCATGTCATCCCCCGGTCGTAACCAACCTTTATCCGCGGGATCCCGAAAACCAACAAAGCAACATCATACAGTAATAAATTACCGTGTCCACACGAGTTAAGTATCTGGGCTCCATACCATGATACCACCCTTTATCCAGAAGGAAATGACATACCCTAGGGGCGCTACCCCTACAAACCTTTGCCGCAACATTCCTGTTTCGACCATTACCGGGTTGTGAGGCTCGACGAAGTCTCGTTCACAAAGCAACGCTTTTTCACAAAGCCACGCTTTTTCACAAAGCCACGCTTCGATCAAAAATTGATCAGCAGCACTTCGTATGCCACATTACCAAATTGGGAATGTATCACTAGTAAACATCAACTACATAACCTCTGAGCTCGTACGTCTCAGAGAAGGGTGTTAAGCTAAGAGAATAAATTCTCCGCCACCAACAGAAATGTATTTGATAGAAACCAGCTTTACATCTCAAAGTGTAACGTCAGACACACATCCATACAAGTCTGTTCCGGGTTCGAACAGAACCGAAGGCACTTCCGAAGAAGCCCTTGCAAATCCGGGTATTCACAATCTCGATCGGACTTCCCATCACTTGGGGAATCTCTATACCAGCGCGACTCAGTGCAGAGACAATCGATAGGTCATCCTATCGTTCTCGCAAATACCCGGTCTTCACCACCGGTCTTCAAATGCTATCCATATACGACGTTCATTATTCGGAATGGGTTATACGACACAAAGGTCCTCTCCCGGCTAAACCGAATAACGAGCACAATTAAAAATCATATGGATACTGGGGTCTCAGTTAAATCACAGCTTAAAGCTTAAAACTTTTCATTCGAATGGTTAAAACAAATTACCATTTCCAATCTTTTAAACAAAAAGATTCATTTCAAAAACTTTCACTGGTTTAAACAATTTCCACACTTTTAATCTTTTAAACAAAAAAGATTCAATTCACAAAGTTTACCCCATTCATAAAGATTCATTCATAGATTTCAAATCAATTTCCATTTCAATTGGATTAACTCGTTAAATCTTTAAATCAAGATTTAATTTATAGCTTTCAAAACAATTCCATTTCAAATTGGATTAACTCGTTCGGTCTTTGAATCAAAGACTCATTTCATAAATTTCAAAACATTTCAATTCTATTTCAACTCGAAACCATTCAACACAATTTGGAAATCCTTTCTTATGTGAAAGCTTTTACTATTTGAAAACAAATAATTTCGTTTTCAGAAAAATCCAGTTATATTTACACGAGTTAAAATTCTTGAATTAAATTCAAATTCCCAAATCAATACCTTTAAAATGGTTTAACCCATATATAACTTGTACAGCATCTTTAATCCCTAGTTTCAAATCATAGGATTCAATTTCAAACTTGAATTCAATTTAAATCAAATTATTTAAATTTCCAAAACTCGATTAAGTTATTCAAAATAACTTTTATCTTTGAAATTCCATTTCAAAAGCTTTTCACTTTAAACCCAAATTTCTAATTTCAAAATCAATTGAAATTAAAATTTCAATTTCAAAAACATCAAATTTAATTTATCTGTGCTTTAACCGATTTCCACGTGAAATCCATATTTGTGTGTGTAAAAGTGTAGTCCAGGGGTTTCACACACAATAGTGCAACAACATCAATCATCACAGATATATCGATAAGCGGTATAATCGATAACTCTTACCTTCATTCACAGATTCATAGATAAAATAAATTTATCAGTCACAAAGATTCACAATTATAATTCGATGTGGGTTTCGGATAACCAACTGGAATCCGACTCCCTGTCGCATCGAAATTCAAGTGCCGTTTTACGGGCCAAAGGTTTCATATATTCACATAGTAATATATCACAGAAATAGAAATTTCAGATCACAACATAAATCAGGGTATATCACAAAGCATCATATATCAGGGATATCAAATAATTCAAATCATCCAATATAATCCAAGCATTCATAAGTAAGGTCAATTAATTGTCTGATTAATTCAAATCAGATTAATTTCTTATGAATAAATTTCTAATCATGATTAATTAATATTAATTAATTACAAATCATTTTGATTAATTCTTACTTTTTAATTATCCTATAAATTTAATGACTTACAAATTATTAAATTCTAATTAATTTCTAAGATAAAACTTCATTCATATTAATGATTTAATTATCATTAATAAAGTATTCCAAACAATTTACTTCCAAATTTATTTCAAATTTCGTCTTTAAAATTTAAGATTTAAAAATGAATTCAAATTTATCTTTAACAAAACAATTCAAACTGGATTTATTTAGATATAAAAACTTGATTTATTTTGGAATTTAAAACTGTTTTTATATCAATTTTTCCCAGACCCGAGTAAATCCCTGTTTTACCCGAGCTATTCCCCGGGCTAACCCAACTTTTCATCTGCTTCGAGTCCATCCCTCGTTTTCACGTGCTTAACCCCGAGCCCCTATCTTCTTCCCCAACATCAAAAAAACACAGTTGCACAAAACTTCAAGCGTGCACGTGCACATCATCACGCCGTCGTTCTGGCGAACTCCAGCACCTCCAACAAGTCATAATCGACCACCCCATCTACCTCGAATCAACTAACAACTCGATCATGCCTTCATTCAAAATCGAGCATAGCTCGAGAGACTCGAACCCAGACAACCATAAACTGGACCACCTGAAAACGCCTCATCCTCCCACCTCTGGCCACTAGACGCTCAGCGCCACCGGCCACGGCATCGCCACCCGCCCCGACTCCTTTTCCCAAAACCACGTATCGCTCGATGCTCCACCGCGATCGCATTGATCAAAGAAATAGCTACAGAGAAAATTAGGTTTAAAAACTAATTTCGATCGCCACCGTCACCTCCGAAGACGTGACCATCTCCGATTATTTTTCCTACCACCGTGGTAAGCTCCTCCACCTCCTCGACCAACCTCGACTACCCTAGTCCACCATCGCGCCGGAAATTGGTCAATTTCCCTTTCCCGTTCATTCGCAAACTGCTCCATACATACTCAATTTAAAATCATCATTCTGGTTTTAAAAATCCTTCCTTCATATGTAAATTCAAGAAATGGACTCAAATCAACAATTCATGATATTCGAATTTTCATATTTGAATGCTTTCTACTGTAAATTTGGTTTTACAGTGCCTATTTTCCACTACCACCCTTTAACAGTTTCCAAGCTCTGATCTTTAGTTTTAAACAATTTATTTAATTAAATTTCTGAGTTAAATGTTTTTATATGCAGAGTATAAACCATTATTTGCTTCTTTTCCCTTAGAAACATGGAAAAACTTGAAGAACATCATGAGACAGAGCATCCAGTAAGTAACAAACATCACAGCATAGTATATAACAATACAATATTTTTATATGAACCAATTATTGAAGATTAAATTTTAAAAGGTAGGTTTATTCACTGGTGAAAACAAAGGAGTCTAGGAAAGACAAAGTTGCTCACCTAGTCTCCAGAGAAAAAGAAACAGAGTTGAAACAGGTTGAAATTTGCAAGCAATACTCCCTTCTTTGATCTCTGGTTTGTATTGTTTATGTTTAAACTTGAAGTTTGGCTTTAGTTTCTTTTTCTTTTTCCAGTTTAGAATGGAACGAAACTGAAGTGGAGATTGAAATATGCAAAGTGAAGTTACAGGGTTATTATATTTTGTACAAGTGATATTTGCATTTGTTTGTACAACAATACAGGGATATTTTTCGTTTGTAGGCTGATGTGAAGGAAATTTGGGTGCTGCATTTATTACGTTGTACAAACTTACATATCCTTTTACTTTTGGCTGTACAATATGAAGATATACATACTTTGTTTATTTGTACAAAGATATTCTATTATCTTTGCTTTCGGCTGGGCAAGTATGTAAAGGTGTTATTTTGTATTCTATTTATTTTGGTCTCACACTTGCTTGATTTAATTTACAGGCTTTTGTTTCATTTGTATTGTTACAATATTGAATTAATCTATCTGTAGTATATTGTTATAATTTCTATGTGTTTACTTATACTGTTTCATAATTATAACTTAATATTTATTATTATCATTTATTATTATTATTAAACCATTTAAACTTAGATTTAAACTCGAATTCAATATACATATATATTAACTTCAAATATTCTCATATATCACGTATACGTATATATTCACATATGCGTACAATATTTAAATTTAAATGATTTGACACAACTTTATTTGAATTTCGGGGAAACTCAAATCAATTTATCAAATAAATTTACAATTTTTATTCAAAGATTAATTAAATTAACAATTTAAATTCATATAAAATTCGGGGTCGTTACATATGTGATAGGATATATTAAGTGGAATAAACTTAATAATGATTTGGAATAAAAGAATTAAATTTGTTGAATAAAATATGAGTATAATAAATGATTATACAAATTGATAGTTTAGAAATTGTTAATTGAGAATGACTAGATAATAAGATAATGAATTTAGAAATAGATAGATTGATTTAACTTAAGTGAACTCAAATGGATTAAACCAAATTGTTGAATATTAATTAGTTTAATTTGAAATTTATACGGTTAATTTAATTGTTTTATTTGTATTTCAATCTAATTTCTTTCTGGTTGTTTCTATTCTCCTACCTCCTTCCTTTTCGGGGACGAAAAGTTTTGAGTGGGGGAGAGTGTAACGACCCGTAAATTTCAGTAGTTTTATTTATTTAATTAATTGAATTTTGTGAAATTTTAGACAATAAAATTTTGAAATAAAAAAATTAATATTTGGAATGCGTCTAATTAAACATAGCAACTGGTAAATTTTCGTCCGAAAATATGAAAATTTATTTCGCGCGTAAATTTACTTCAATTTAATCAGTTAAAAAACGATGAAAATAAAATGTTTCTGAAACCTGAATATTTTTACATAGAAAATTTCTAAATCTTCCTCTGAGTGAGATGTCGTCTTTCGTTTTTCCAAATTTGGACTTCTACTGCTCCGTTTATCTTAATTCCGGCAGAATAGCAGCATTTTCGGTACCGATTATCGACTTTTGATCGGATGATCGTACCACTAATACTTGTATACCGTTTTGATCGTCTCGTCGTACTGATCTCAGCGGTATACTTATTTCTTTATTTTGAGGTCCGGTACGCGACGGAAATAATAAAACGGTTCGTTGTAACGGTACCAAAATTTCTGACTTTACTCCTTCCTTCAGTTCCAATTTCTAGCGTGCTCTTACATTAAAGCCTCTGAACAATTCAACCTATTTCTATTCCTACCCTACCGTTTCTCCTCAAATTTTTTTTTCGTTTAAAGATTCAAAGCATATAAAACATCTGTACGTTTTTTTTAAACAGTTCGACCCTATATTTGCCTTCGTAACTTCACCTTCTCCCCATTTTTCTCTGCCCAATTGCTATCCTCACGAACAACACGCCAAATGGCCTTCGCCCACACTTCCCCTCCGCCTGGACTCTGCAGCCGCCACAAAACTCTCCCATAACCATGCGCGAGCATCTCTTCCTCCACCACGTCTTCAGCCAGGCCGAACCCACCAATCGGCTACCATCATCTTCCCACAACACCTTGCCTCCCATCAGAGCCGCCTTGCCCTGACACGGTGCAACCGAGACAAACCCGCCCAGGCGCCACATCACCACACCACTCTCCGGTCGTGCCCTGACCCATTTTCTCTCCACCTCACCGTAGTTCTTTTTGGTATGATTGTAAACTATTAATATACCAGTTATATGTGTATATATATATATAAAGTTACAGTATAGATGTTTATAAGCTTTGTTTGTATAAGTTTGTTTATAAAAAATATGAACTAAAGTTGATTTATATATATAGATTTATATAGGTTTTATATAATGGTTTTCTATGGTATATAAGCATATATATATATATATATCGTTTTAAGCATACAGTATTACAGTTTTAAATAGATATAATATAGTGACTGGATGTTTATGCATAACATTTTAGTTGCATTCTATCTTATCAGTGGGTATAAATTTGTGAAGTCAGGATATAGAAGTTCCTAAACAGTACTGTATCTAATAAAACAATGTAACAATGTAGTTCCTATACGGATATATAAATTTGTGAAAATATCTTATAGTAGTTCCTATACGTGTCTGTTATATCTTATAAGCAAAAATTTTACTGGTGTTTTAAAGCGTTATATTTTTATAAGTTATTCTAAATGTAAGCGGGTTGTCGAGTCATTTAAATTTGCTAAGAAAAAAAAAGATGTGTAAATATATACTGAATAGCAGTATTCAATGGTTATAGATATGTCTACACAGATCTTATTTTATTTTAGAAAAAAAAGGGGAATGCTATCATCCTAAACAGTAAAATATATAGAATTTATAATGTTGTATACATAAGCACCTATATTACAGAGTCTATGTCTGTCCTGTTCTATTTAACTTTTATATGTTTACGTATGCATACTTATTTCTAATATATATATGTGTTAGTATATCATATGAAATATACAAATGTTAGTTTATATATTTATACTAGTATGGAGTCTATTGACTGGCTTTAGACTATATATATTAGTTTATACTAGACAAGTTTAGGCATCGGGTTAGTTAATATAATTTATATATTTAATGGTTACAATATTTATTATATACATATTTCAAGTATATAAACAACAGTTGAGTTTATGTATATAGAGTTTTATATCGAGTCTGCATATTTGGTTGTCTGAGTATATGTATATTTGTGGGTTGAGATATGCATATATAATTAGTTGTCTACATATGAATGATTCTATTGTATATTTGGCATGTGAGTTGGGTAGTCGCCTGCATTATATGAATATATATAGTCTATATTTGTTTACAAGTTTAGTTTTGTATAGATATTTCCTCTCTGCAGCTTATATACCAATTTATATAATAGTATATATATGTTTAAAACTGAAAAATTACACGACTTTATGTGATTTGCCTTGAGCCAGTATATTTATTTTAGCAAAGCAAGTTTATATTAATATTCTTATGAACATTAGTTTTGAATTTTAAATATAAAGATTTTTCTTTCTATTTGGTTTGTCTGTATATTGGTTTAAAATATATATGTATATATATATATATATAGATTTATTTTGATTGGTGTGTAAGTTAAATGTAGATTTTATAAAATATAAATTTTATGCAATATATTTTGTTCTTATCGATTTCCCATTTATCAGCTTTGATCGTCAAATTCGTGCTCATCTTGTTTCGCTTTGGAATTCGTGTTTGGATCCACAAATCGTTTCCTTTCCGTTCATCTCTCTAGCCTCGAAAGGTGAGCAATCACTCACGATTAACGTTCTTATATTTATTAAATTTGATTTCAATTGAAATGTCAATTGAAATATGCTGCTGTTAGTTATTTACATTGTTATATATATGTCATTATCTGTATCTGTTCACCTATGACATCCAACACCATTATCTGTTATTTATACTGATGATATATGCCTGTTACTGTGTTATTTTATTTTCATATCTGTTATCACTCTGCAAGTTCCCTGTTAGTATAGAATCACTATGGGTTGAAATGATACATACCCGAACGATCTTGTAGAATAGGAGAAAATCGTTATGGGTTGAAATGATAAACCCAAGCGGTTTTCAATTAATTGAATTTGGGATTGCGGGTTGAAAAGATATATACCCGTATATATATTTTAAATTGCGGATTGAAATGATAAATATCTGTATCACTTGACCACAGGATAGAAAATTATATACAGGCACCGTTGGTCTATATATAAATGTTTGAAATGATTTCTATGGTTTTGAAAAGAAATATATGGTTTTGATAAAATATTGATTTTAAAAGATTGATTAAAGTTGATTTAATAAAGTTGATAAATAATATGTTTAAGTATTTATTTAATATCTATATTTTTGAAATATAGAATTTATAATGATTTGAAATTGATTGAAATTATATTTATTTAAGAATTATACTTAAATAAGTTTGATTTGAAATGTATTGAATTTGAAATTTAAAGAAGTGATTTACAACTTGAAAGTTGAAAAGGTGACTTAAATGGATATTTCAAATGTATAAATATTTAAATGAGATATTTGTTTATTTAAATTGTAAATTGAAATTGTATTCAAATGTTATGGAAATGTTAAGTTAATATTTCAAAACTAAATAATTGTAAAGTGAATTTGATATGTATATATATTTATTGAATTTAGTTTTGAGATGTTGAATATTTTGAAATATATTAAAATCGAAATGGCTTATTTTATGGTTCAGATATGTATTTGAAATCGATAAATTGAAATGGTTTATTTAGAAGCTAAATCGAGTTGAAACGTATGATTTGAGATTTGATTAAATTAAATTTTTGGAATTCGAGTTAATTTGAATCGATTTGTGAAATTTAAGGAACTGATTTATTTTATAACGAAAATTTAATGTCTAGACTGTTTAAAAAGGAAAGTGTTATGATTTCGAAAACAATATAATTTTGGAAAGTAATATGATTTTAAAAATGGATATATTTGAAGTGAAATGATATCGTATTAAATTGGGTTTTGGAAATGATAATGATTTTGGTTTAAAGTATAAACTATTTTGAAACGACCACGGTGTTATAATAACGATTGGTTGGCAAAGAGACCGGGATCGGATATGGACATACTCTCTGTCGATACCGAAACCACTTTGACAACTGTGTACGCGGTGGAGTTTCCAGAATGAAGTAGGATGGTGGCGGCGTTCTTAAGGTATGTTACGTGGACCCAACTCCCGTGAGTTGGCATAAGGTGGCTAAAACAGGAGCGATCTCGGACCAGTGAGGTAGCACCTCTTCTCGGACGCATTTCTTCGATATTATACTCTTACTTGTGATTTGACTAGATGGCCATCCTCCGATTTGGGAGTGTTGTTCGAGGTGGAACGGTAGTGGCTGCTATGCGTATCCATCAGTCCGTGTGCGTAATTGGTATATCTACCCTGGCATTGCCTAGTTGTGCCGTGTCACCTACCATACCGAGCTTTACTACGATTATGATTTTAAGATCCGACCGCGTTAAGGTTCTCCATCCCCTTAACGCTATTTTCCGATATGATTATACTTTACTTATTTAGACACTATTATAATAGCGAATATTACTACATAGTAAATAGTTTAACGGACCCTTAGAGGATGGTTATCCCAAACATCCTTTAAGTTACTTGTATTCCAGTTGATATTTCACTTGAGTTGGATTTATTAATATAAGAATGTTAATCCTGACTCGAGTGTTTTGTGTTTTGCTTTACGCTCGGGTCAGACTGAGTGATACAGCATTGGAGACTCACCTTTGGAGTTGGAGCTTCGCTTGGAGATCCAGCTATCTATCGATCCTGCTTTCAGTTATTCCGTCGATCCAGTGATGTATTCAGATCTGGTATTTGATTATTGTATTGAGACATCTATTATAATCGAGACCTCTGTTGTATCTTGTTTAACTCTGTTATACATATATATAGTAGCTTCATGAACTACTATCCTTTGTTTCCGCTGCAGTATTGTTATATTACTCTGTGTCTGTGATCTGTAATTATTTTATTTACTGTATATGCTGAGTTTCTGCCAAAATTTTATTTACAACGCAGTACTTTGAGCAATTCAACTCCGGCATGAGTGTCTACCTATACACTTATAATGGATGCGAATGGTTGAAAATACTGGGTCGTTACACTTTGGGACCCAGTATATTCTACGAATGATTAGTTATCCTTCAAACTAACCGATGCCACCGAATATTTCGTAGATCTGGATAACCCGAGTATTTTGTGAAGTGTTAGAACAGATTGTTCTTGTATCTATTTTCGATATTCTTATTTGGTAAGCCAAATGCAGAATAAATATTCAGTTTAATTTGATGAAATATTCTTCATCTATCTTTGTGTATCCTTGGCAATTTCGAGGATGAAATTCTTTTAAGGGGGGAAGTCTGTAACGACCCCGGATTTTATAAATATTTAAACTGATAATTAATTTAATTTTTGAATGAAAATTTGTGAAATAAATGGTTAAATGGATGCGAGTTTCCCCGAACTCAAGTAAATTCTGTATGAATCATTTAGATTTAAAAATATTGTATATATATGTGTATATGTATAATAAATCATAAATTGTAAAGTCAAACAACATATTAATAAATTATGTAAAATATTAAGTGAATACATTAGAGAATTTTAACAACCTAATAATTATAGAAATTCATTTGAATTACAAAGTAAATAAATACCTTAGATAAATTATAACAACGTATTTAAATATGAAAAAAAAATATGAATACACTTATAAAAAAAGATAAAAACAAAACCAAATATATATATTAAAAATATATACATGAATTAGCTTATAAAGGAAAATAAAATATACATTTAAATATGAAGAAACAAGATTGGATATATACTATAAGTATGAAACAAATAAATATATATATATATCTATAAGCTTACAAATGAAGCAAACAAAAGAAAGTATAAGTATAAAAGTATCTTTGTACACTTGCAAAATGAAGAAACACAATATATATATATATAAGTAGGCTTGCAAAAGAAGAAGTAAGATAAATATCTAGGTATAAACTAATGAAAGAAGATAGAGTGGGGGATAAAGTACTTAGTAATAAATGTTTACATCTCTAAACTCACCAAATATTATCTTCTCAGCCGAAATGAACATAAGATAAATATATTTGTACAACATCACTTAATGCAAGCCATCGCGTTCAAGTATATCAGCCCCCAAAGATAAAAATATCACTGATCAATTTGTACAAAGCAAACATAAAAAAAAAATATCACCCTGTACAAAAGCATATCATCACCTGTAACTTGCTTCCATATATCAACTTCTCCTCATTTCAGTTCGAGCTGAGTAAAACTAAAATAAACACCATTTCATACTCAAACAAAACATTCAAATTTAAACAAAACTTCAATTAAAACAAATCAAGACAACCAGAGATCAAAAGGCAGAGCAACTCAAAGAAAAGATCAGTTTTCAAATGCAAAGCCTGAGTCTCCTCTGTTTCAAAACTTTTCGGGTGAGCAAATCACTTTTTTTCTAGATTTAATCTGTTTAATCTCTGATGATATATATATACTTGAAGTTATGGTGAGTATATAATGCCTGCATTCATGTGTGTATGTATCTATGTAATTTTGAAATGCATGCCTGTATATATGTATAGACTTATTTCTGTTTAGTAACAGATTAACAAAGATTTCAAGAAAAAAAAAATCATATCTTTCTCTCTAAACAAAATTAAGCTTCAATTTCTAAAGGGAAATTGTTTATAACATCATGAATTCACCTTTAAAAATAATTTCAGAAAGAAAAAAAAATGTGAATACTGTGAAAATAATTATTTACAGTAAAATCATCATAAGTCAGAAATTTCAAGAATTTTAATTCTACAATCTGATTATATAATTGTGTTCGTATTACAAAATAATGATTTTAGGTGAAGAAATTATGATTTTTAAGTTTATAGATGATGAGGAATCGCGAGTTGAACAGAGTGGACATTTTCGTCAAAACCCGATGATCAACGACGATTCGAAGGTCGTGATTCTTGGAGAAGGTAGTTTGAGCATCGGTGATGATCAGAAAAATAATCAGAGAAATTCTAATTCGTCATGATGGCCGTGCGAAGTAAATGTAGGGTTTAATAACCCAGTTGAGTCAATGGAGTTTTGGGGAAGTGTTCGTCAGCGTTGGGCACGAGATGGCGATCGCACCTAGGGGAAAATGTTCATGGGGTCGTGGCGAAGCTTTGGTCAAACTCGCGTGGATTCTGGTGACCTTGGGTGGCGTGGCGAAGTGATTTTCATCGATGGGTTTTTGGGTTCCTGGGTGTCGTGTGTCTCGATTTTGATTTCGAACTTGCTTTGGGTTTTGGGTGGTTGAAATCGAGTGAGGAGATGGTCAGTGACTTATCAATGGTGGCGACGATGGCTGGAGGTGATCGCGGCAGAGGTGCACGTGCATGAGCGTTTAACTTGTGTCAGTGGATTTTGAATTTGGAGGAGAAGAGGAAGGACTCGAAATTCTGTGGTTTTGGCTCGAGAAAAGGAAGGAGATGCTTCGGTTGGCTCCTGGGTTTGTGCTTGGGAAGACAGTTTGTACTTGATAGGAAATTAGTATATAAAATTGGAGAAGAGAGGAAGTATAGGGGTGGAGCCGGGGAAATAGGCCAGGGAACTCGGGTTCGACACGGGTAAATTGGGTTTTCGCCTGAGTTCGTTTTGATGCAAGGTTTTAACAGTATTAAATATAAACAGGTTTTTATAAATACCAGATAAAGGTTTTGACTTAAATTAATGACAAGTTAATCGAGAATATGATAAGTAATTTCAATGGGAAATTTAAGACCGAATGGAAATCGTAATTAAAAAATGTCATTGATATTTATAAGTTTGTAGTTTAAAGGTAAATTAACTAATTTGATTTAATTAAAGAATAAGAGTTAACTAATCTAAATTCTAATTTAGAAATAATAATTAATTGATTACGAAAGTAATTAAGTAATTAATGAATAAATGAATGGGTAATTAAGTTTTAAATAAATAAGATTAATTGATAATTAATTAAGATTAATTCATTGATTTAAATATAACTAAGAAGTGATCAATTTGAAGTTTGGAATTAATTGATTAGTTAATTAATGATTTATTGATCCAAATGGCGGTTTATTCGAAAGGAATAAATTTATTGAAATATAATATTAAGTTAATGAAACTTATTATAGTATACGTTGATAAAAATTAAGGGTAATCATTTATGGAATTTGGGTAAGCACAAATTTCTTAATGGAATTGAGTAATGAGGAAAATCTTAATGTAACTAAAGAGTAAATAATCAAATTGATTAGTAATTAATTATCTGATTTAAATCAATCACATAATTAAATTGTTCCTACTTATGGATGTTTGAATTATATTAGATGTTAAATTGTTTGATATCCCTGATATTAATGCTTTGTGATATATCCTGATCTGTGTTGTGATGTGTAGTTTATTATCTGTGATATATATGTATATCCGTAATTTGTGAATGAAAAGATAAGCATTATCCTTATACCGCTTATCAACTATATTTCTGTGTTTTAATCTATGATGATTGAATGATGTTGCACTACTGTGTAAAACCCGTGGACCACACTCTTACACACACAAATATGGATTTCACGTGGAAATCAGTTAAGTCGTAGATTTTTTGATAATTTTAAAGATTGAATTCTTGAATCTAAATGGTTTTGGAAATTGAAATTAAGAGCTTTGTAAATGAGTTTTGAATGTAAAAGTTATTTTATATAACTTAATAAAACTTGATATTTTGATAATTTGATTTGAATTTGAATTCAATATTTAGAATTGAATTCAATGGTTTGGGAAACTAATTGTTTTCGACTGATAAAAGCTCTTATATAAGAAATGGATTTCCAATGTGAATTAAAGGAATTTCAAGTTTGAATTGAAAAATGGTTTTCCAAGTTATGAATAAATCTTTGAAATTGTTTTGAAAGCTATAAGTTAAATCTTTGTTTTAAAGATTTAACGAGTAAATCAATTAAAATGGAAAATTGATTTGGAAAATCTGTGAATGAATCTTTTGTTTAAAAGATTAAAGTGTGGAAATTGTTTAAACCATTGAAGGTTGTTAAAATGAATCTTTTTGTTTAAAAGATTAAAATGGTAATTTGTTTAAACCATTTGAAAAGAAAGTTTGGGTTTAAGTTGTAACTTAATTGAAATCCCAATATCCATATGTTTTTAAATATTGCGCTCACTATTCGGTTTAGCCGGGAGAGGACCTTTGTGTCACATAACCCATTCCGAATAAGTGATTCGTCGTATATGGATAGCATTTGAAGACCGGTGTTGAAGACCGGGTATTTGCGAAAACGATAGGATAACCTATCGATTGTCTCTGCACTGAGTTGCTCCGGTATAGAGATTTCCTAAATGATGGGAAGTCCGATCGGGATTGTGAATACCCGGATTTGCAAGGGCTTCTTCGGAAGTGCCTTCGGTTCTGTTCGAACCCGGAACAGACTTGTATGGTTACATGTCTGACATTACACTTTGAGATATAAAGCAGATTTCTTTCAAATACATTTCTGTTTGGTGGCGGAGAATTTATTCTCTTAGCTTAACACCCTTCTCTGAGACGTACGAGCTCAGAGGTTATGTAGTTGAAATTTATCAGCGATGTATTCCCACTTTGGTAATGTGACATGCTGAGTGTTGCTGTGTGATGATCATTGTTTGATCATTTGTGATATGATCATTTGTTTGATCGTTTATCTTTGTGATCATTACTTTGATCATCTGTTGACCCAAAGCATGGCTTTGTGTCAAAGCGTAGCTTTGTGGACGAGACTTCGTCAGAGCCTCACAACCCGGAAATGGTCGAAACAGGAATGTTGCGGCAAGGTTATGAGGGTCGCGCCCTTTAGGGTATGTCATTTCCTTCTGGAAAGGGGTGGTATCATGGTATGGAGCCCAGATACTTACTCATGTGGACACTTTATTTATTATGTGTGATGTTGTTACCGAGCGCTCGGATAAAGGTCCCAAAGGACCGGGAGGTGGCATATTCGCGAGTTACCTGTTATAGGGGTAACCCGGCCTTGTTGGCAGAGAGCAGTTTGTCTCTCGGAGCGTCCAGCCAGAGGCGTTCTTTCATGGCATACGAAGTTCCTTAGCCTGACCATTTGTAATATCCCGGAAATTTTAACAATATCAATTTAATAATCTGTTAAATAATTAAATTGATATTGATGATCTTTGATAAAAAAATTTGAATTTAATTTAATAATCTAATTAAATAAGTATTTAATTAGTGAATTCTATCTTTTAAAAGTTAATAGAATGATTTCTATTTATAATGTATAGATATAATTTTATATATTGTAAATAGATAAGTTGGTTTGAATTTAACAAATAAAATTATGTTTTCAAATTTCTAATATATATTGGTAATTTGGAAATTATGATTTAAATTAATATTAAGCTTTCCAAAGATATTTAATAAATAACTATATAGTTTTAAATTACATATATACATTTACATAAGAATTATTAATTAAGTGAAAAATCTTTATTAACATTTCAAATATATACTCATTAATAAAAAAAGACACATGTTATTTTCCTAAGACCTCATTTAAACAAGTGTTAAATTGTGGGTAAGGGCTAATGACAAGTGTCATTTAATTTTATTTTTATTTTTAGATAATTTCAGTTTATATAAACAATCATCTTGCATTTTCTTTTTCCTTTTCTAATCTCCTTTCTAAACAAAGAAAACTTCAGCTCAAAACCCAAATCTAAACAAACTCTTCTCAAAAACAAAGAATGCAAATCAAAACCTGGAAACCATTTTCTTCAATCTGAAACAAAATCTGTAATCCATATCTCCATAAACCAAATTGAAATCAAAACCTGTATCATTTCTTCAAATCTGAAATTCACTTTCCTCAAACCAAAAATCAAAAGCCTGTTCTGTTTCAAGGCTGCATATTCATTTTCCAAAAGAATACCTGAACTAAATTCATTTTTCAACATCAAAAGCCTGCAAGTTCTCTTCAAATCAAAGTCTGCATGTATTCTTCAAAACAGAGGCAAGCAAAAACTGGAATTAAAAGCAAATTCAAAGGCATGCAAGCTTAAATCAAAAATAAGGAAGCAACTCAAGTTTTCAAATTTAATCAAAGCAAAGGCTGTTTTCAGAAAAATGAAGGCTCTGTCTTCTTTAATTAGGTGAGTAACAATCATTTTTAAAATCTTAAGTAATAATGAGCTATTGTTTGTTAGATTTCTGAGATGTTTTATGTTTGCATGTGTATGTATATATATGTATTAGCTGTGTATATGAATGTGTTGCATATGTATATGTATCTGATTGAAAGCATGCATGACTGTTGTTCTTGAATATCTCTGTTCTTAGTTCAGGTTTAAATTTTTATCTAAGTTCAAAATCTTCTCCTTTGATCTCTGTTAGACCTTAGTTCCAAAACAAATTTAGTTGTTTAAACTTGAACTTGAATTTAAAAATAGTTTAAACATGTTTATGTATATATATAGTAATTGGCAATTAAAATTTACAGTAAAAATTTATATATATGTTAAAATCTATTATTAAAATTCTCTGATTCAAATACATAACCTGAATTGGTCTGGGTAAACAAGATTTTTAAAATGAAAATTTTGATTTTTAGATTTGAATTGGATATGAATTTGGGAATTTTCTGGAAATTGGGTTTGGGCCAATTTCTGGCGATCTTTGGGTAAGGAGGTCTCAGGGTTTTGTCAGAAGCAAGGTTGGTGATCGGAGTGTTGGAAAATAATGGGTGGTGAGGTGTCTGATGGTCGTGGCGACAGCGGCGAGATAAATTTAGGTTCTAAACCTAGTTTGGTTGAGTCTGGAAAATTGGTCAATTCTACTTCCTCTGTACATCGAGCTTGAAGAAATTCTGGGTGAAGGAGGCGTAGCGGGTTAACAACCCATGGCCGGAGTTGTAGGGTTTATCATCGATCAGAGGCGAGTGATTTGGGATTTTCTGGTGATGGGTTTGGGTTTCAGTTCACCCTGGGTACTCGATTTTGAATCGAGGAAGGAGATGAAGTTCTGTTGATCGTGGGTGCTCGTAATGATGTTGGGTGACTTGGCGATGGGATCGTCGTTGATCGGAGGAGGGTCAGGCGCTGGTGCAGGTGCACGTGGTGATCGGTGCACCATTGTTGCTTTAGGAATTGTTTGTTTGTTTTCTCGAGTAGGGTCTCGGGGTATAAGGTAGTTGACTCGGGGAAACTCGCGTGATTCTGGGTTGCGACTCGAAGTAATCTCGGGTAGGCTCGAGTACAGTAGATGTTGCCAGGTTTTAAAACCTGTCAGTTTAAGTTTTAAACTGAATTTAAATTTCTAAAGAAATATTTAAACAGATTTTTAAATCTAAATTTAATCTGGAATCAAATTTAAATCTGTATCTCAGATTTGAAATAAAAGAAAGTTTTTAAATTAAATTGTTTAATAACTTTAATTGTTTAAATATATATTAAATGGTTAGAATTTAAAAGTAAATTGATTTAAATTCTTTAAGTTCTTTTATAAGATATAGGAATTCTTTAACATATAAAGGTTTTTTTTTTAATTGGTTTAAACTTTGTTAAAGATAAATTGGTATTCATTTTAAATCTAGAATTTAAAATGAAATTTAAAAGTAAATTTGAAAATGGATGTTTTCAAATGTATTTGTGAATGATAATGTAACCATGGATAAGAGAATGTTTTATCTTAAAGAAATTAAAGATTTGTATTCAATAAATTAATTAGGAGATTTAATGGATAATTAATTTGTTTGATTTATTAATCATTTGGATTAATTAAGTAAATAATTAAAGGATTAAACTAATTTATTAAGATAAAAAAAATTTTAGGAATGATTAATTTATAATTGAGGATTATAAATTAGAGTATTAATTAATGATTAAGAGTTAATAAATAGAGTAATTAAATATTAATTAAGTTATGGTTAACACTTAATTAATTAAGTAATTAGAGATTAATAAATTGGTTATTTAGATTTATTAATTTGAAATTAATAATAATTAATATAAGTTAATTACTTAAGGAAAGTAATTAAATAATAATGAGGTCATTTACTATGGGTTATTAAATAATGAATTAATAGGATTAATTTTGATAATTAATTAGTTGAATTAATTTAAGAATAATCATTTATGAATTTGTTTAAATGTAATTACTTAATAAAAGTAATTAAGAAATTAATTACTCATTTGTAATTAATTGAGTTAATTTGATTTAGTTAAATTAATTAATTAAGTTTAATTAATTTAGAATAATCAAGAGATGATTTGATAATAATTACTTAATGTAATTATTAAGGTAAGATTATTTAAGGAAGTAAATAATAAGATAATTACTGGAAGTAATTAGTTGAATAAATGATTTTATAATTAGAAGTAATTTGAGTTAATTACTTTGAATAATTAATCAAGGGATTAATTAAGGAATTAATTAAGGAGTAATTAATTTAGTTAATGAAAGTAATTAAGGGGAGTAATTACTAGATGAGATTAATCAAGAGTGATTAATAAATGTTGTTTAAATAAAGGTTAATTACTTAATGAAATTAATTTAATTAAGTATTTAATAATTAAGTTGTAATTAAGGATCATTAATTAAAATAATTAATGATGTAATTAAGATTGGTTAATTAAGTAATAATTAATAAATGAAGTAATTAATCAATGTAATTAATTAAGGATTAATGTAATTAATTATAGTTGATTAAGTTAATTAATTTTAGTTAATTAATTAATGATATAATTAAAGGTTAATTACTATAAGTGGTTAATGATAATTAATTTGAGTAATTAATTAAAGATAAATTACTTGGATGTAATTAAAAGATAATTAATCAAAGATGATTAATTGAAATGAATTATTTGAGGATAATTAATTAATTGATTTTAATTAATTAATGGTTAAGTAAGAAGGATTTATAAAATAAAGTAATTAATTTAATTCATTTTAAATTAATTAGAGATGATATAAATCATTACTTAAGAATGGATGATAATATTGAATGCTTTGCATTGATTGATATCTCTGATGAGATATATGCTGTGTGATATGGATGTTTAGTTGAATTGTGATGATAATATGGATTATCTGATAATGTTGATTATCTATTGTGAATTATCCTTCTATGTGTATAAAGATAATTGAATTGAATTGTTTTAACTTTAAAACAACTTGGCCTTAAAAGATACGCCTTGGATTTCGATGAGACCGGGATCGGGTTTCCGTATACCGGATTTCCAGGTCTGGAGATCCGAATACCACATCGATCCAAATTAACGATAGGTCGTGAATCAAGTGAAGATGAAGATTCAGAGTGCAAGGGTTATTGTCGTTAACTCTGAGGGTGATTCCAAAACGAGTGTAACGAGATAATGCCTTCGGTTTCGTTCGAACCCGGAACGAACTTGTATGGATTGAATGCTTTCAGCACATCGTCAGGTGGACGATGAGCATTCTAAGATAGATGTGTTCTATTTAAAGGTAATCGTAGCCTCAAGCCTCACAAACCGGGAATGGCTAAAACAGGGGAGGTGCAGCAAGGTTAGTGGGTAGCACCCAAGTAGGACAAGGTTACCTCTGTCTAGATGTCCCTTTCTATTTTCGACTTAGTGGTGCGGTTGCTGATCCCAACCGTGAGGTATCTTGTGCGGGAATTATCCAGTAAGGGATGTTCCGGCCTTGTGTTGCAGGGGATTGGGAGTGATCCTCAGTACGGTGATCTAGGCCACGTACTGTGACGGGCGGTACCCCGGTAGCCCTGCCATTGTATGGAATCCAAAATCCAATAAGTGCCAACGGACTTGATTGTATAACCCACTTTGTGGCTAGTATGCTGGAATTTAATAATGTAACAATTTCAGCTATTTCATATTTATTTGAAAACCCTAGACCCTATTATAATACAATCGAATTTCCTATCAAATGTTTTGGTTAGCGTAAGGTAAAAACTTACCCATGTTTATTTGTGGGAAGTCTTACGTGATACCTTTTCTTTCAAAAGGTTTTGAAGTTAAACAAGTTTAACCTGTTACTCACACCAGACCCATGTCTGACCCAAGTTGTTTATTTCTGTTTTATAAACTCTTGGGTACTCAAATTTTTACGAGTAGCCAAGGGATTCAGGTTAGCCTTGACGAATTGTGGAGGAGCAATGGAGCAGGAGGCTTCGGCGTTGTAGATAGATAGTAGTTTCCGTTGTGTTGATCTTGTTTAGATCTTTGTTTTGTATTGAGTTGTAATAACTAGACAGATGTTTATAACTGTCTAGTATGTGATGTGTAATCTGTGTAACTCTGATAAGTGTTGTATATGATACTATGTAATATTTATGTGATATAATATATTTTGTTCGTTTCCGCTGTGAGTATTTGTGTTTGTTTCTTTCTCTTCTCTTCTTTTCTATTTTCTACCCCTTTCTTTCTTATTAGCGATGCGACTTTCTGGGCATAGAAAGTCGGGTCGTTACACCATTTGTTGGAAATCCAAACAAAACAATACGAGCCCGGTACGGTTTTAGTTGTATAACCTGCTATGGAATGTGGCGGTAACCTGCTATTGAACATAGTAGCTATAGTAGGCATAACGTGAAATGCCTATGCTGGCTAAGATTAATATTATACTTTCGAAATGTTTTCTGCACTAGTAATAATTGTAACATCCCGTATTTTTAAGCCATTGAATTTGAACATTTAATTCGTTTTAAATGTTAATGTGAATTCTTAATTGATTTTAAAATGAATAGATTCAGATTCAATCAATGTAATAAGCTGTAATTTTTAATTATAGTAATTTCGGGTTGAATTTGATTTATGGGAAAATAATAATTTAATATTCGAAATTGGGATAAAAAGGTGAATTTGGGATAAATGATTATAAAAATGGTGTTTAAATGTATTTTTAAGTTCAATTGGTTATAAACAATAATGTTGGAATTTTAGATGAATTTTAAAGTTGATAAATTAATATTTGGGGTTTTATATTAATTTAAAAATGAATTTAATATTATTAAAATGCAATACAATCAGATTTTGATCTGGATTGAACCAGAATGATTTTAAATGTGGTTATACATTTTATATGATTTATTATTAAGTTAACAAAATTTTAAAAGTGAAATTTGAAGCGTTTTCGACGATTTTCAGAAATCGCCTGATTTAATAGACGAGTGAAAATAGCCTTCCGGGGCACAGTCTCGGAATTCGACGAAACCAGTTCCATTGGATCCGTAATAGTTAGTTATTATCGGATTTCAATTTTCGTAGCGATCGGAGTTGTCGTTTGACCGTGGCAGCTCGAAACGCATCGAAATCGATTTAACCAATTCAATTTTAAATTGATCGTTTTATTCCGTATCTCGCGCATATGATCAAATTAGCTTACGAAACCTGTTCCATTGTGTCCGGAACGCAGAAAAACCCCAGGATAGCCTGTCGGAACGTATAGTTTGGAGTTCGTTTGCGTAAACTGTCAAATTGAGATATTTTATTAATTAAATAATATTAAACTATTATATATATACGTTTAAAACTAACGAAACCCTAGATCATCTCGTGGCCGCCTCCAGTTCATTTTCAATGGCCGATATTCTCGTTCAATCTTCCTCCAAATCCTCTCGATCCAGGCTTTAATTCGCGAAATCTCTAACTAGGGAATCGAAGAGCTAGTCGAGCTCTTCAAAGTGAACGGTCGAGATGGGTTTTCGTTCGACGATGACGTTAGATTTTGGTCGCGTTTACTTTCCGTTCGCATGCGTTTTCTGGAGCATGGGGGAAGTCGAGCTTCACGGGGTTTAAGGCGATGGTGGAGGGGTGTCGTGGCTTCGATTTGGTGATGGCTGATCTCGTTTTCGTCGATGGTAGGGGGTGCGATTTGTAACCCTAGGGGGAGATGATGGGTTCGTGCTGCCTGTTGTTCGCGTACGGGGAAGAAGATGATAGTTGGGCTGCGATCTCGTGTGGAACGTGGGCCACGATTGTTTTGGGTAAAATGTTAAAAAGAAAATTGTTTTAAATTGTTGTTCGAACTTTATAAAATCGTAACTCGTTCATACGTTCTCAGAATTTGACGATTCTCGAAGCGTTGGAATCGCAGAGACGAGCACTTCGCGATGGTGCAGTTCCGGAATCATTCCGGGCGAGTAGAAATTTGGGTTAAATCGAACGTCGTTCGGTTTAATTTATATTTCGAACTCTCGCAGAAACTCAAGGTGAGTTTTTCTCACTCACATCTGGATGCTAGACATTATAAATAATTGATATTTAAATATCTGTGTGGTTGATTGTCTATATTTGTGTTTATCAGTCTAGATTGATATTTATATTGTGATGTGCTAACATTTGTGATGCAGGGAGAAACAGGTTGGAGGGATCCAACTGGATTCCTCACAATGTAGCAGTTATTTTGTAATTGATAATGATACCTGTTTGTAGGCTGTGATTGATAAATCTGAAAATAAATTGTACTGTGAAATTGTTGTATAAATTATAATCACAGAATTTAATTATAAATGGATAAATTGTGTTTTTACGAAATAAAATGAATTGTTAAATTTAGAATTTCAAAGAATAAAATTTGAAATCGGATTTGAAAAGAAAATGTAAATTGGGCCAAATTGGGATTTTGAATATAATGGGAAGTGTATGAAATGGGTAAATGGAAAGTATAGTTTTCTGGAAATTAAATTTATGAAATTATAAATTGTTTAAAATAACGGTGTTTATTTTAATAATGACTAATGTTATCCGGAAATTAAAAATATGTTAAAATGGAGTTTCCGACTATAAATTAACAAGTTCAAATGAATGTTTTGAAATGTCGTATTTCATTTGAATTTAATTAAGTGAATTGGAAATTTGGCTTCCATTGAAAATTTACCAAAATGTTTAAACTATAGTTAAAAATGAATTTCCGGAAATGAAAAATTGTGATTTAACTTCGGAGGAAGTTATATTTAAGTATGGAATTGGAAATTTATGTTGAAATCATAAATTGACTTGAAATAAATCAGTGGATTTATATGAAAGAGTACTTTGAAATGTTTAAAACGGGAAAGTGTTTCCCTGGGAAAAACCAAGTAAATGTTTATAAAAAGATTTTATTTAACTAAGGTTAAGTTTTAAATCGTTTTAAAAGTATTTTTAAGAAATCGTTATTTTTAAAGAAATAAACTAATAATTTTTAATACCGTAATAATTTGGGAGTATATTAGCAATTATTTTACAAATGAATTTATTTAAAAGTTGGTTTTAGCTTAAGTTGTTAAAATTAGTATTTTTCTTCTTATAACGCTATTTTGAATTTAGTTAAACTAAAACCCTTATTTTTAAAATCAAAGTTTATGGTGTTAATAACTAGTTTTCTTCACATATTTTAAATTTATATTTTGAGTAAATAAATAGAAGTAATTTTCATATTTTAAAGTATATTTCAGTATAAAGTATTTTAACTATTTTAAATGCAAATTGTTTATACTTGGTTATTCTCGATGGGAATAAAGGGTAAAAGATCTACCTTGTAAAGGAAGAGTGTAAATTGTTTTCAAACGAGTTTTGAAAATTTGAAATATATATCTTTGAAAGATATTAGAAGAAAATAAATAATATGGAGATTATTTATTGTGTGATGGATGTGTATGGATGTTTGTGAACATTAATTGGTAGTTAAATCACCGACTATCAATATTGGCCAAATGCGCTGATCGTTTCGAAGAGACCGGGATCGAGTTTCCGTATACCAGGATTCTAGGTCTGGAGACTCGAAAACCACTTCGATCCGGTTTGTACGTTTCGCGAAAACGATTTTGGAGTCGAAGATGGAGCTGTGAAGTGCAAGGGCTAGTCGCTACTAATCCTGAGGATATTTCCAAAATGGATGTAGTAGGAATAGTGCCTTCGGTTCCGTTCGGACCCGGGACGGACTTGTATGGACGAATGCTTTCGTGACATCGTCAGGTGGACGATGGGCATTCAAAGTGAAATATGCTATAAAGGTATCGTTTAGCCTCAAGCCTCATCAACCGGGAATGACTGAAAATCAGGGGATATGCAGCAAGGCTTCGTGGGTAGCCCCCACTTGAGAGTAAGGTCATCCCTGTCTAGATGTCCCTTTTATTTCGGCTTAGTGGTGCGGTTGCTGATCACAACCGTGGGGTGATTTTACTTGGAATTATCCTGTAAGGGATGATTCCGGTCTTGTGTTGCAGGGGAGCGGGCGTACTCCTCGGTACTGTGATCTAGGCCACGTACTGTGACAGGTGGTACCCCAGTGCCTAGTCATTCGTTGGAAATCCATTTTCCCTACGTGCTTTGTACGAGTTTTGTTTGTATACCTAGTATGCTGGAATTTAATCATGTAACAATTTCAGCTATTTGAATAAGTATTTGTATATAGACACTATTATAATATCAGAGGATTTTATAAAAAGTGTTTTAGCTATCGTAAGGTAAAAACCCGACATGTTTATTTGTGGCGTGGTCTTACGAGATGCTTTTGTTTCAAAGGATTTTTGAAACTTTAATAATCAGTTTGGATGTATTTATGATGCGCTGGTATTCCAGACTGACTCGGGTGTTATTTTATTATAATGCTCGGGTCAGACCGAGTATATTTACAGGATAGGTATCTATGGAGCTCAGGAGAGGAGCTGGAGTCCGAGACGTATTTCTCGTACTTGTATTATTCCGCTGCTGTGATTGTTGAGATTGTTTGACTGGTTATGATTGGTTGTATTGATATACTCTGATGATGATGTATTGTATATAAACAGATATAGTTTTGATTTGTGTAAAGTTCTGTTCTATATATTATATTTTATTCCGCTGCGACTGTGAGGTTCTAATGTTGTTTAGTTTCTTCTTCTTCTACCTTCTTTCTTTTCCTATAATCTGTCTTTTCCGGCGTTCGATCGTCGGCATATTATACTGTTGAGTATTTTGTGTCGATTTTCGAGGGTCGAGAAGAGCGGGTCGTCACACTTGGTATCAGAGCTTAGATTGGCGACAACCTAGGCTTTGGTGGGAAAATTACTCATGTTAAATAGAGTCAGAAGTACTCTATGATGAGTTGAGTGTAATAATAGCTATGAGAGCGTACTTGTTAGTGGATATAAAATTGTTTTTGTACTGTGTTGACTTATTGGTTGAGTGTTTATGAATTCTGGTCGGTGCGGGAAGTACAACCGTATCGATAGGGGTTTCTAAACTCTTAAACAAGATAAACCGACATAGTATTGTTTTTAAAGTGGGTAAATGAAATAATTTTACCCAAAATTATATTTTGATATAAAAGAAATAATTTTCTAAATTCTTATATGTATTGGATGCTTGTTTGGTTGTTTCTTCTATAATCAAATAAGAAATTAAAACATGATCTAAAATTTGAAATGATATATATAAGAAAATAAGAAGTTAAAATATTAAAATGGTTTATAACCAAATGGAATTGACTGGATATGTTTTAAATAAGAAAAGTAAAAATTAAAATTTGATTTAAACTAGAATTTTGACCCCGGAAATTTTGAAAGGGATTTCAAATGGAATTAAACAAAGTTTTGGGAGTTTGACTTTGTGGAAATGTTAGAAATGTTTTCCAAAGGTTTTGAAGTCAATGATGGAGTATATTTTGGAAAATATTTTTGAATGGAAATTGATTTGAGGTGAATTTTGGAAGTGGAAAGCATTGAACTCACTGCAGTCGCTGGAAAATAATCCTGATGATGCTGGCCACATCATTAGAATTCATTTTCGAGTTTCTAAAGTGATGGATTGCTACCAAAATAGTTGGTTATGACATTGTTTGGACTTGTTTGGGAAACAAGTGATTTTGGAATTTTCAAAAGGAAAATTGTTTGGTAAAAGCAGTTTGTTTTGGAATTTGGTATTTGATTTGAATATCAAAAGAGAAATGTGTTGATTTATATTTAAAATTGGTTTTGAAATAAATCCGGGTAAATTGAAATTCTAGAAATTCTATTAAAATAAAAATGTAGAAATTGAAATAAATTAATTATAATCTTGAAAGCAGAGTTGATTTAAGTGAGGAAGGAAGGATGGAAATTTTCATCCTGAAATTAAAATTAAAGTGAGTATATTGAAGTGAATAGAAATTTGAATTTAACTTGGGATAAGTTAAATGAAATTGGGAACTGGAATTAATTTGATTTGAGTTAAGTTGAAAAGCAAAATGACTTTGAAATTGGGGGTCATTGTGTAATAAATTGTACCCATAAGCTATTAAGTGTTATACTTATAATCTGGAATTGTGTATTTGAAATTTTCAAGGGATTAAGGTGAAGTAAAAATTTGTATCCTTAAGAATTCAGAGATGCATATGTATAGAAATTGGAATTGTGATTATAAGATGTAAAAGGATTAAAATGAGCAATGTAAACTTAGAAATAAATAAGTTGATGAACCTAAAGATGGAAAATTTGGGTGTAAACCCAAGTAAAGTGGAATTATAACCACAAATGGGAAATAGTTGAATGGTATAGTGACTTCAAACTTAATCCTAAATGGGATGTAAAGTAAGATGAGGTAAAGTGAGATATAAAAGATGTGAATGAACTTAAATAGTAAATAAGTTTTGAACTTAGTTATGGAAGAATAAATTGGATTGAAGTGAAATTTAAAATTCAGATGCATTATAAGCAATATTGGATGGGATTCAATTATTATGTAAGTAGTAAAGGAAGAGGAATGAATTTAATTTGGCTAAATAAAATTTAGTTAAACTTGAATAAGATTTGGATAAGAATAGAATCGGAAGGAAATTTAATTTAGTTGAAATGAGGCAAATGGAGTAAATGCTCACTAAATTAAATCTAAAATGATCGTTATGAGTTTTGTGTAAGCTAAATTAAATGAAATTGTATTGGCATGGATGAAATTTTGATTGTTGGCCAAAGTTTGAAAGGTAAATAAAATCCAGATTTGGGATGGGATTTAAGTTTGGTAATAAATGTTGGAAGTGAGAATGTATAATAGAATTAGCTATAATGATGAATTTGAATTGTAAATAAAATTCAAATGAGGGAAATAACTTAAATGGTCTCTTTGTTAATAAAATAAATTTGTACGTGGATGGGATAAATAAACAAAGAGCATTGAGGTTTTAAATGAATTGGAAATTGATTTAATGGGAATCAAATAAAATTGATATAAGAAGATAATGAAACTATTGTGAAAAAACTTAAGCAAATTGAAAGAAAAACAAAATGATTGTGAATGAGCTTTATTAAGTACTCTTGAATGAAATTTGTTGGGAAATAAACTGAATTGCAAGTGAAATGATATTCATTAATTATTGTGGTAAATTAAGAATGTATGAGTTGAATATAACCCAGGATCGAATGATATTAATATAAACTTGAATTTGGTTAATGGAAATAAAGATGTAAGGAAAATTTAATTTAACAATTGCATTGGAAAGAGAAAATACTTGGATTGTGAACCATGCATGGAATAAAATTTATATAAATCCAAGTTGAAATTAATTTTAAATGGTTATAAGCTTAAGTGGTAATTAATTTTGTTTGTATGACATGAAATTGCTGGTATTCGGAATTGAGTTGTTTAACAAGCAATTGAAAATGATTTTGAATGAATTAATATGGATTGGAACCCAATTCAAAGAGTTGGTAAATGAATGCAAGTGAATTGATTTAAAGTAGCAAATGAAATGGATTTTAAATCAACTGGAATGAATTGACCTTTTAATAAGTAATGTTTGCATATGAATGGAAATGGATTATAAAAGAAATGCAAATATTTCAAGTTTAAAATGAAATTTGATTGTAAATCAAATTTGGAATGTAAGTTAAAATTAAAAATGTAAGAAAGGCATATGTTAATCATATTGAGATAGAAATGAATTGGTTATAATTAATTTGGATTGTATGTAGTGAACTTGAATTTAAATCATTCAAGTGGAATAAAAAATGAAGTTTGGGTTTGTAAAGAGGATTGAAATGATGTTGAAATTTGTGAAATTGTTTATAAAGAAGGTTAACATTGTTAATGATGAAATTTGCTTGGTTTGGTTATGAAATGGATATGTTTGGCTTGCATCTATATTGGAAATGTTATTAAAATGCTCATATCTTTGAAAACTGATGAGTTTGTTGAGTTTAGTACAGGCACGAAAGGCGTTCGAGAGAGTTGGAGCGCGTATATGCGTTATATTAGCCGCTTGCTATTAAAAATTTGCTAAAAAGTACGCCTACGCAAATATAATTGGGAAATGATATATATATATTGTGTTATATTTTGGTTTCCGGCCGTGTGAGCCGATGTATATATATTTGTGTATCCTGCGATATCGCAGAAGCTCCTCCGTGCAAAGGAGACTCTGCCAAAAATTTTCAAAAATTTTGGGAGTTAGAAAATTTTTGGGGTTTTTGAGAAAATTTATTAATAAGTAAAGTTATTTTGAAAACGAGTGTTAAAATAAAAGGCTTTAGAGTAAATGTAGCAAATGAATTTGGATTTAGGCTAAAGGATTTTGGAAAGTGAATATAAGCTTTTAACTAAGCAAATTGGATAAGAAAATGAGTTGGGAAGTATATTTCTACCTTAGCAAATTTCGGGGACGAAATTTTTATAAGGGGGGAGGAATGTAACATCCCGTATTTTTAAGCCATTGAATTTGAACATTTAATTCGTTTTAAATGTTAATGTGAATTCTTAATTGATTTTAAAATGAATAGATTCAGATTCAATCAATGTAATAAGCTGTAATTTTTAATTATAGTAATTTCGGGTTGAATTTGATTTATGGGAAAATAATAATTTAATATTCGAAATTGGGATAAAAAGGTGAATTTGGGATAAATGATTATAAAAATGGTGTTTAAATGTATTTTTAAGTTCAATTGGTTATAAACAATAATGTTGGAATTTTAGATGAATTTTAAAGTTGATAAATTAATATTTGGGATTTTATATTAATTTAAAAATGAATTTAATATTATTAAAATGCAATACAATCAGATTTTGATCTGGATTGAACCAGAATGATTTTAAATGTGGTTATACATTTTATATGATTTATTATTAAGTTAACAAAATTTTAAAAGTGAAATTTGAAGCGTTTTCGACGATTTTCAGAAATCGCCTGATTTAATAGACGAGTGAAAATAGCCTTCCGGGGCACAGTCTCGGAATTCGACGAAACCAGTTCCATTGGATCCGTAATAGTTAGTTATTATCGGATTTCAATTTTCGTAGCGATCGGAGTTGTCGTTTGACCGTGGCAGCTCGAAACGCATCGAAATCGATTTAACCAATTCAATTTTAAATTGATCGTTTTATTCCGTATCTCGCGCATATGATCAAATTAGCTTACGAAACCTGTTCCATTGTGTCCGGAACGCAGAAAAACCCCAGGATAGCCTGTCGGAACGTGTAGTTTGGAGTTCGTTTGCGTAAACTGTCAAATTGAGATATTTTATTAATTAAATAATATTAAACTATTATATATATACGTTTAAAACTAACGAAACCCTAGATCATCTCGTGGCCGCCTCCAGTTCATTTTCAATGGCCGATATTCTCGTTCAATCTTCCTCCAAATCCTCTCGATCCAGGCTTTAATTCGCGAAATCTCTAACTAGGGAATCGAAGAGCTAGTCGAGCTCTTCAAAGTGAACGGTCGAGATGGTTTTTCGTTCGACGATGACGTTAGATTTTGGTCGCGTTTACTTGCCGTTCGCATGCGTTTTCTGGAGCATGGGGGAAGTCGAGCTTCACGGGGTTTAAGGCGATGGTGGAGGGGTGTCGTGGCTTCGATTTGGTGATGGCTGATCTCGTTTTCGTCGATGGTAGGGGGTGCGACTTGTAACCCTAGGGGGAGATGATGGGTTCGTGCTGCCTGTTGTTCGCGTACGGGGAAGAAGATGATAGTTGGGCTGCGATCTCGTGTGGAACGTGGGCCACGATTGTTTTGGGTAAAATGTTAAAAAGAAAATTGTTTTAAATTGTTGTTCGAACTTTATAAAATCGTAACTCGTTCATACGTTCTCAGAATTTGACGATTCTCGAAGCGTTGGAATCGCAGAGACGAGCACTTCGCGATGGTGCAGTTCCGGAATCATTCCGGGCGAGTAGAAATTTGGGTTAAATCGAACGTCGTTCGGTTTAATTTAAATTTCGAACGCTCGAAGAAACTCATGGTGAGTTTTTCTCACTCACATCTGGATGCTAGACATTATAAATAATTGATATTTAAATATCTGTGTGGTTGATTGTCTATATTTGTGTTTATCAGTCTGGATTGATATTTATATTGTGATGTGCTAACATTTGTGATGCAGGGAGAAACAGGTTGGAGGGATCCAACTGGATTCCTCACAATGTAGCAGTTATTTTGTAATTGATAATGATACCTGTTTGTAGGCTGTGATTGATAAATCTGAAAATAAATTGTACTGTGAAATTGTTGTATAAATTATAATCACAGAATTTAATTATAAATGGATAAATTGTGTTTTTACGAAATAAAATGAATTGTTAAATTTAGAATTTCAAAGAATAAAATTTGAAATCGGATTTGAAAAGAAAATGTAAATTGGGCCAAATTGGGATTTTGAATATAATGGGAAGTGTATGAAATGGGTAAATGGAAAGTATAGTTTTCTGGAAATTAAATTTATGAAATTATAAATTGTTTAAAATAACGGTGTTTATTTTAATAATGACTAATGTTATCCGGAAATTAAAAATATGTTAAAATGGAGTTTCCGACTATAAATTAACAAGTTCAAATGAATGTTTTGAAATGCCGTATTTCATTTGAATTTAATTAAGTGAATTGGAAATTTGGCTTCCATTGAAAATTTACCAAAATGTTTAAACTATAGTTAAAAATGAATTTCCGGAAATGAAAAATTGTGATTTAACTTCGGAGGAAGTTATAGTTAAGTATGGAATTGGAAATTTATGTTGAAATCATAAATTGACTTGAAATAAATCAGTGGATTTATATGAAAGAGTACTTTGAAATGTTTAAAACGGGAAAGTGTTTCCCTGGGAAAAACCAAGTAAATGTTTATAAAAAGATTTTATTTAACTAAGGTTAAGTTTTAAATCGTTTTAAAAGTATTTTTAAGAAATTGTTATTTTTAAAGAAATAAATTAATAATTTTTAATACCATAATAATTTGGGAGTATATTAGCAATTATTTTACAAATGAATTTATTTAAAAGTTGGTTTTAGCTTAAGTTGTTAAAATTAGTATTTTTCTTCTTATAACGCTATTTTGAATTTAGTTAAACTAAAACCCTTATTTTTAAAATCAAAGTTTATGGTGTTAATAACTAGTTTTCTTCACATATTTTAAATTTATATTTTGAGTAAATAAATAGAAGTAATTTTCATATTTTAAAGTATATTTCAGTATAAAGTATTTTAACTGTTTTAAATGCAAATTGTTTATACTTGGTTATTCCCGATGGGAATAAAGGGTAAAAGATCTACCTTGTAAAGGAAGAGTGTAAATTGTTTTCAAACGAGTTTTGAAAATTTGAAATATATATCTTTGAAAGATATTAGAAGAAAATAAATAATATGGAGATTATTTATTGTGTGATGGATGTGTATGGATGTTTGTGAACATTAATTGGTAGTTAAATCACCGACTATCAATATTGGCCAAATGCGCTGATCGTTTCGAAGAGACCAGGATCGAGTTTCCGTATACCGGGATTCTAGGTCTGGAGACTCGAAAACCACTTCGATCCGGTTTGTACGTTTCACGAAAACGATTTTGGAGTCGAAGATGGAGCTGTGAAGTGCAAGGGCTAGTCGCTACTAATCCTGAGGATATTTCCAAAATGGATGTAGTAGGAATAGTGCCTTCGGTTCCGTTCGGACCCGGGACGGACTTGTATGGACGAATGCTTTCGTGACATCGTCAGGTGGACGATGGGCATTCAAAGTGAAATGTGCTATAAAGGTATCGTTTAGCCTCAAGCCTCATCAACCGGGAATGACTGAAAATCAGGGGATATGCAGCAAGGCTTCGTGGGTAGCCCCCACTTGAGAGTAAGGTCATCCCTGTCTAGATGTCCCTTTTATTTCGGCTTAGTGGTGCGGTTGCTGATCACAACCGTGGGGTGATTTTACTTGGAATTATCCTGTAAGGGATGATTCCGGTCTTGTGTTGCAGGGGAGCGGGCGTACTCCTCGGTACTGTGATCTAGGCCACGTACTGTGACAGGTGGTACCCCAGTGCCTAGTCATTCGTTGGAAATCCATTTTCCCTACGTGCTTTGTACGAGTTTTGTTTGTATACCTAGTATGCTGGAATTTAATCATGTAACAATTTCAGCTATTTGAATAAGTATTTGTATATAGACACTATTATAATATCAGAGGATTTTATAAAAAGTGTTTTAGCTATCGTAAGGTAAAAACCCGACATGTTTATTTGTGGCGTGGTCTTACGAGATGCTTTTGTTTCAAAGGATTTTTGAAACTTTAATAATCAGTTTGGATGTATTTATGATGCGCTGGTATTCCAGACTGACTCGGGTGTTATTTTATTATAATGCTCGGGTCAGACCGAGTATATTTACAGGATATGTATCTATGGAGCTCAGGAGAGGAGCTGGAGTCCGAGACGTATTTCTCGTACTTGTATTATTCCGCTGCTGTGATTGTTGAGATTGTTTGACTGGTTATGATTGGTTGTATTGATATACTCTGATGATGATGTATTGTATATAAACAGATATAGTTTTGATTTGTGTAAAGTTCTGTTCTATATATTATATTTTATTCCGCTGCGACTGTGAGGTTCTGATGTTGTTTAGTTTCTTCTTCTTCTACCTTCTTTCTTTTCCTATAATCTGTCTTTTCCGGCGTTCGATCGTCGGCATATTATACTGTTGAGTATTTTGTGTCGATTTTCGAGGGTCGAGAAGAGCGGGTCGTCACAATAATATTCAATGATTTGTTTTGCGTAGTAAGCATCTTTGACTATCATAAGGAGAAATCTCCTCTGATTCTGCGTTTGCATTGTGTGTGTGTGTGTGCGGGAGGCCTTATGGTAGTTTCATTTTCCAAAAGCATTGCGGACTTCAATGTTTTAAATTCTTTTGTGGTTTGTTTACAGATAGATAAACTGTTTTTGTTGCTCACACCAGTCCCATGACTGACCTGGAGTTTATTGTTCCCTTCATAAACTCTGGGTGCCCTCTATTTTCCACACGGGCAGTCTAGAGTTGGGGTTTTCAGATATTTAGGTTGAGTAGATTATCTGGAGCTAGTCAGTCTTTGGACGACTGACCTTGCTTTCCGCTAGCTATGGACCGGAGCATTCTATTGGAGATATTTTATCGCTACTGGTGTTATCTATTTTCTTTCCGCTGCTATTTCTTGTATCATATCTCTGATGTATATTGATAGCTGTTGTATCATTCTGTTGTATCATATTGTATCAGATTTTGTATCTGTCATTGTATCAATGTTATATATATTGAAATATTCTTTTTCTTCCGCTGTGTTGTTTACTTAATTGTGTTATAAGCTCCGGGAAGCCAGATTCGGCGTTTGAATCTACGGCATTTTGAGTACAAGTGGAGTACGGGTGCCGATTTTTGAAGGCCGAGTTTTTGGACTCTTACATTTGGTATCAGAGCTAAGGTTGAACTTTAGCTCAGGAGTATAACACGTTAAGTAACTCATTAGAGATAGGGTGAAGTATCCCTAGAATGAGTAATTCCTCAGATATCTGTTTGAACGTCTCAGTAAATTCTCTTGCTATCCACTGATAGTAAGTATGAGTACAAGAAGAGAACGAGATAGGGGACAGGGGAATACGACTATAAAGAGTCAATACCCTGCAACAGTGGAAGCAATCTTTTCTCTGTCAATCTCTTTTGTTTGTCATCTTTCCTTAATTCTTCGATGATTTCTGGTAGATCCAGGAAGGAGATTCGACATATTAATATGGGACGTAAACTCCAGATAGGCCAAATTGTTTGTATGGATGAATTGGTTGCTATGGTTGATAGGTATACTTTAGTTCTAAACTGAAAATTTTGAAATCGTATCCATATGTCTATCTATTCTTTGGGACCCAGTATATTCTAGGAATGATTAGTTATCCTTCGAACTAACCGATGCCACCGAATATTTCGTAGATCTGGATAACCCGAGTATTTTGTGAAGTGTTAGAACAGATTGTTCTTGTATCTATTTTTGATATTCTGATTTGGTAAGCCAAATGCAGAATAAATATTCTGTTTAATTTGATGAAATATTCTTCATCTATCTTTGTGTCTCCTTGGCAATTTCGAGGACGAAATTCTTTTAAGGGGGGAAGTCTGTAACGACCCCGGATTTTATAAATATTTAAACTGATAATTAATTTAATTTGTGAATGAAAATTTGTGAAATAAATGGTTAAATGGATGTGAGTTTCCCCGAACGCAAGTAAATTCTGTATGAATCATTTAGATTTAAAAATATTGTATATATATGTGTATATGTATAATAAATCATAAATTGTAAAGTCAAACAACATATTAATAAATTATGTAAAATATTAAGTGAATACATTAGAGAATTTTAACAACCTAATAATTATAGAAATTCATTTGAATTACAAAGTAAATAAATACCTTAGATAAATTATAACAACGTATTTAAATATGAAAAAAAAATATGAATACACTTATAAAAAAAAAGATAAAAACAAAACAAAATATATATGTTAAAAATATATACATGAATTAGCTTATAAAGGAAAATAAAATATACATTTAAATATGAAGAAACAAGATTGGATATATACTATAAGTATGAAACAAATAAATATATATATATCTATAAGCTTACAAATGAAGCAAACAAAAGAAAGTATAAGTATAAAAGTATCTTTGTACACTTGCAAAATGAAGAAACACAATATATATATATAAGTAGGCTTGCAAAAGAAGAAGTAAGATAAATATCTAGGTATAAACTAATGAAAGAAGATAGAGTGAGGGATAAAGTACTTAGTAATAAATGTTTACATCTCTAAACTCACCAAATATTATCTTCTCAGCCGAAATGAACATAAGATAAATATATTTGTACAACATCAATTAATGCAAGCCATCGCGTTCAAGTATATCAGCCCCCAAAGATAAAAATATCACTGATCAATTTGTACAAAGAAAACATAAAAAAAAATATCACCCTGTACAAAAGCATATCATCACCTGTAACTTGCTTCCATATATCAACTTCTCCTCATTTCAGTTCGAGCTGAGTAAAACTAAAATAAACACCATTTCATACTCAAACAAAACATTCAAATTTAAACAAAACTTCAATTAAAACAAATCAAGACAACCAGAGATCAAAAGGCAGAGCAACTCAAAGAAAAGATCAGTTTTCAAATGCAAAGCCTGAGTCTCCTCTGTTTCAAAACTTTTCGGGTGAGCAAATCACTTTTTTTTCTAGATTTAATCTGTTTAATCTCTGATGATATATATATACTTGAAGTTATTGTGAGTATATAATGCCTGCATTCCTGTGTGTATGTATCTATGTAATTTTGAAATGCATGCCTGTATATATGTATTGACTTATTTCTGTTTAGTAACAGATTAACAAAGATTTCAAGAAAAAAAAATCATATCTTTCTCTCTAAACAAAATTAAGCTTCAATTTCTAAAGGGAAATTGTTTATAACATCATGAATTCACCTTTAAAAATAATTTCAGAAAGAAAAAAAAATTTGAATACTGTGAAAATAATTATTTACAGTAAAATCATCATAAGTCAGAAATTTCGAGAATTTTAATTCTACAATCTGATTATATAATTGTGTTCATATTACAAAATAATGATTTAAGGTGAAGAAATTACGATTTTTAAGTTTATAGATGACGAGGAATCGCGAGTTGAACAGAGTGGACATTTTCGTCAAAACCCGATGATCAACGACGATTCGAAGGTCGTGATTTTTGGAGAAGGTAGTTTGAGCATCGGTGATGATCAGAAAAATAATCAGAGAAATTCTAATTCGTCATGATGGCCGTGCGAAGTAAATGTAGGGTTTAATAACCCAGTTGAGTCAATGGAGTTTTGGGGAAGTGTTCGTCAGCGTTGGGCACGAGATGGCGATCGCACCTAGGGGAAAATGTTCATGGGGTCGTGGTGAAGCTTTAGTCAAGCTCGCGTGGATTCTGGTGACCTTGGGTGGCGTGGCAAAGTGATTTTCATCGATGGGTTTTTGGGTTCCTGGGTGTCGTGTGTCTCGATTTTGATTTCGAACTTGCTTTGGGTTTTGGGTGGTTGAAATCGAGTGAGGAGATGGTCAGTGACTTATCAATGGTGGCGACGATGGCCGGAGGTGATCGTGGCAGAGGTGCACGTGCACGAGCGTTTAACTTGTGTCAGTGGGTTTTGAATTTGGAGGAGAAGAGGAAGGACTCGAAATTCTGTGGTTTTGGCTCGGGAAAAGGAAGGAGATGCTTCGGTTGGCTCCTGGGTTTGTGCTTGGGAAGACAGTTTGTACTTGATAGGAAATTAGTATATAAAATTGGAGAAGAGAGGAAGTATAGGGGTGGAGCCGGGGAAATAGGCCAGGGAACTCGGGTTCGACACGGGTAAATTGGGTTTTCGCTTGAGTTCGTTTTGATGCAAGGTTTTAACAGTATTAAATATAAACAGGTTTTTATAAATACCGGATAAAGGTTTTGACTTAAATTAATGACAAGTTAATCGAGAATATGATAAGTAATTTCAATGGGAAATTTAAGACCGAATGGAAATCGTAATTAAAAAATGTCATTGATATTTATAAGTTTGTAGTTTAAAGGTAAATTAACTAATTTGATTTAATTAAAGAATAAGAGTTAACTAATTTAAATTCTAATTTAGAAATAATAATTAATTGATTACGAAAGTAATTAAGTAATTAATGAATAAATGAATGGGTAATTAAGTTTTAAATAAATAAGATTAATTTATAATTAATTAAGATTAATTCATTGATTTAAATATAACTAAGAAGTGATCAATTTGAAGTTTGGAATTAATTGATTAGTTAATTAATGATTTATTGATCCAAATGGCGGTTTATTCGAAAGGAATAAATTTATTGAAATATAATATTAAGTTAATGAAACTTATTATAGTATACGTTGATAAAAATTAAGGGTAATCATTTATGGAATTTGGGTAAGCACAAATTTCTTAATGGAATTGAGTAATGAGGAAAATCTTAATGTAACTAAAGAGTAACTAATCAAATTGATTAGTAATTAATTATCTGATTTAAATAAATCAGATAACTAAATTGTTCCTACTTATGGATGTTTGAATTATATTAGATGTTAAATTGTTTGATATCCCTGATATTAATGCTTTGTGATATATCCTGATCTATGTTGTGATGTGTAGTTTATTATCTGTGATATATATGTATATCCGTAATTTGTGAATGAAAAGATAAGCATTATCCTTATACCGCTTATCAACTATATTTCTGTGTTTTAATCTATGATGATTGAATGATGTTGCACTACTGTGTAAAACCCGTGGACCACACTCTTACACACACAAATATGGATTTCACGTGGAAATCAGTTAAGTCGTAGATTTTTTGATAATTTTAAAGATTGAATTCTTGAATCTAAATGGTTTTGGAAATTGAAATTAAGAGCTTTGTAAATGAGTTTTGAATGTAAAAGTTATTTTATATAACTTAATAAAACTTGATATTTTGATAATTTGATTTGAATTTGAATTCAATATTTAGAATTGAATTCAATGGTTTGGGAAACTAATTGTTTTCGACTGATAAAAGCTCTTATATAAGAAATGGATTTCCAATGTGAATTAAAGGAATTTCAAGTTTGAATTGAAAAATGGTTTTCCAAGTTATGAATAAATCTTTGAAATTGTTTTGAAAGCTATAAGTTAAATCTTTGTTTTAAAGATTTAACGAGTTAATCAATAAAAATGGAAAATTGATTTGGAAAATCTGTGAATGAATCTTTTGTTTAAAAGATTAAAGTGTGGAAATTGTTTAAACCATTGAAGGTTGTTAAAATGAATCTTTTTGTTTAAAAGATTAAAATGGTAATTTGTTTAAACCATTTGAAAAGAAAGTTTGGGTTTAAGTTGTAACTTAATTGAAATCCCAATATCCATATGTTTTTAAATATTGCGCTCACTATTCGGTTTAGCCGGGAGAGGACCTTTGTGTCACATAACCCATTCCGAATAAGTGATTCGTCGTATATGGATAGCATTTGAAGACCGGTTTTGAAGACCGGGTATTTGCGAAAACGATAGGATAACCTATCGATTGTCTCTGCACTGAGTTGCTCCGGTATAGAGATTTCCTAAGTGATGGGAAGTCCGATCGGGATTGTGAATACCCGGATTTGCAAGGGCTTCTTCGGAAGTGCCTTCGGTTCTGTTCGAACCCGGAACAGACTTGTATGGTTACATGTCTGACATTACACTTTGAGATATAAAGCAGATTTCTTTCAAATACATTTCTGTTTGGTGGCGGAGAATTTATTCTCTTAGCTTAACACCCTTCTCTGAGACGTACGAGCTCAGAGGTTATGTAGTTGAAATTTATCAGCGATGTATTCCCACTTTGGTAATGTGACATGCTGAGTGTTGCTGTGTGATGATCATTATTTGATCATTTGTGATATGATCATTTGTTTAATCGTTTATCTTTGTGATCATTACTTTGATCATCTATTGACCCAAAGCATGGCTTTGTGTCAAAGCGTAGCTTTGTGGACGAGACTTCGTCAGAGCCTCACAACCCGGAAATGGTCAAAACAGGAATGTTGCGCCAAGGTTATGAGGGTCGCGCCCTTTAGGGTATGTCATTTCCTTCTGGAAAGGGGTGGTATCATGGTATGGAGCCCAGATACTTACTCATGTGGACACACTTTATTTATTATGTGTGATGTTGTTACCGAGCGCTCGGATAAAGGTCCCAAAGGACCGGGAGGTGGCATATTCGCGAGTTACCTGTTATAGGGGTAACCTGGCCTTGTTGGCAGAGAGCAGTTTGTCTCTCGGAGCGTCCAGCCAGAGGCGTTCTTTCGTGGCATAGGAAGTTCCTTAGCCTGACCATTTGTTGGAAATCCAAACAAAACAATACGAGCCCGGTACGGTTTTAGTTGTATAACCTGCTATGGAATGTGGCGGTAACCTGCTATTGAACATAGTAGCTATAGTAGGCATAACGTGAAATGCCTATGCTGGCTAAGATTAATATTATACTTTCGAAATGTTTTCTGCACTATGCACTAGTAATAATATTCAATGATTTGTTTTGCGTAGTAAGCATCTTTGACTATCATAAGGAGAAATCTCCTCCGATTCTGCGTTTGCATTGTGTGTGTGTGCGGGAGGCCTTATGGTAGTTTCATTTTCCAAAAGCATTGCGGACTTCAATGTTTTAAATTCTTTTGTGGTTTGTTTAAAGATAGATAAACTGTTTTTGTTGCTCACACCAGTCCCATGACTGACCTGGAGTTTATTGTTCCCTTCCTAAACTCTGGGTGCCCACTATTTTCCACACGGGCAGTCTAGAGTTGGGGTTTTCAGATTCGTGTTGAGTAGATTATCTGGAGCTAGCCAGTCCTTGGACGACTGACCTTGCTTTCCGCTAGCTATGGACCGGAGCATTCTATTGGAGATATTCTATCCGCTACTGGTGTTATCTATTTTCTTTCCGCTGCTATTTCTTGTATCATATCTCTGATGTATATTGATAGCTGTTGTATCATTCTGTTGTATCATATTGTATCAGATTTTGTATCTGTCATTGTATCAATGTTACATATATTGGTATATTCTTTTTCTTCCGCTGTGTTGTTTACTTAATTGTGTTATAAGATCCGGGAAGCCAGATTCGGCGTTTGAATCTACGGCATTCTGAGTACAAGTGGTGTACGGGTGCCCAATTTTGAAGGCCGAGTTTTTGGACTCTTACAATTGGTTTCGTGCGAATCCGTCAAGAAATGACCAAGTTATGGTCAAATGAAGTTTTGGTGAACAAAGAGAAAAAGAAAGCAAAACTGTCAATGATATTCTTCAAATTGCATACAGAGATTTGAGTATTTTGTCCCAACTACTTTTTTAGATTGTAGTTCTTGTTCTCACGGTCGTTTTGATGGGTGGATCATCAAATTCTGATCAAAATTGAGTGAGATATGACAGTTTGAAGTTGGCTATCCAAAACTGAAAACTATGTACGAGATTTTCTGCATTTCTCTTACTGTTCGGCCTTTTGCACCACAATAACGTCCAAATTCATCACCAAACTATTACTAGATCGTAGTTCTTGCCTTCCTCTTTGATTTGCCGCTAGTTTCATCCAATTCCGTTAAGGAACGAAGGAGATGTGCCTCCTAGAAGTTTGATAGTAAATAGAAAAACGGGAAGAAGAAGAAAAAGTTTTATGAAAAGTGGTGACTGTTGGGCCTATTTATAGTGGTTGAAATGTCCATTCATTCAAAATTCAAATTCAAAGTTTTGGCACCAAGTTGGTCAATCTACTAAATCATCTGTATTTTTCTCATACGGTCTTCAAATTCAGCAAATGAATATACTACGATGATCAGAAAAACAAGCCTGTCGCAATAGAACAGATCTCGTCGTCAAATTCTGAAAGATATAAATGTGTGGTTCACGACAATGGAAGAACAAAAAATTAGAAAGATAGAGGAGTGCATAAAGTGGTATGCTTTACTATTATTTCATCTTTATTGTTGCATTTAGGAATATATATTTATGCATTTAGTTAAGTAGAGAAATTTATCTCTTTTATAAGTTTCGATATTTTGGTCCATATATCGACACACCATGGTATGCATATCGATATACCAGTCTAAATTTTTTTTTAAGTCTTTTAAAATGTGTTTCCTTTCAAATAAAATCTTACTACTAATTTATTACAACTATACTAAGTGAAAAGCATACCTTCATTCGTGATTTCAACTTTTCTAAAGTTGTTTTTACTTCTCGTACTCTATTTCTTTTAAGATACTAATTTTATGTCTTTAAGAAATTAATAGAATGAATTTAGAATGTTAGAATAAGGCTCTATTTATAGATGTCTTCATTTAATAAGATTGCGCCACACCACATGACACTTGTCACATAAATAGATAGTGACATACATGCAAAATGACACGTGTCATTACACTTGTTCTTTAATAAAAGCATTTTTTCATACATAATGCCAAGTGTCTTTACACATGTTTTTTTTCATTATTTTTAAATTTTTTTTATGTACTTTAATTATATTAACTACTATAAAATAATTAGGTCAAAAATCAATTATTTACATGTCAAAATCTAGTCGTAAAATTAGTGCAAAATCATGTTAAAAACAGGCCTAGAAATTTGCTTCTGCAACGTTTTATAAGCGCTACAAATTCGTTTTTATAGCACTTCTTGTAACAACCCGGGTTTTTCATACAAGAAAAACCGGACCATTTGAGTAAAAAGAAGAGGTAGAAGAAGAAAATAAAAGAAAAACAACATCAGAATCTAACCATCGCAGCGGAATAAAATATAATAGATAATAACAGATCTTTACACAAAAAGAAATCTATATCTGTTTACATGTACATCATCCAAATACATCATCAGAGTACATCACATCAATATCATACAACTGGACAGTAATCATAACTTGTCCACACAATCTGAATACACAGCGGAATATATAACTCAAATACGAAAGTACGTATCGCCATCCAGCTCCACAGCATCATTTCCTGTAATTTATAATACTCGGTCTGACCCGAGCATCATATAAAACAATACCCGAGTCAGTCTGGAAAACCAGCGTGAGAAAATCACACTCAATTGATTTTTAAAGTTTCAAATATCCTTTAAAAATAAAAAGCATCTCGTAAGACCACGCCACAAATAAACATGTCGGGTTTTTACCTTACGATAGCTAAAACACTTTATATCAAAATCCTCTGATATTATAATAGTGTCTACAGAAAGTAAACTAGAATCTAGCTGAAATGCTTGCATCTCACGTTTCAGCAATAGTTGGGCACAATCAAAACCGTACAGGCACGTAGGGAGAATGGATTTCCAACGAATGACTAGGCACTGGGGTACCACCTATCACAGTACGTGGCCTAGATCACAGTACCGAGGAGTACGCCCGCTCCCCTGCAACACAAGGCCGGAACCATCCCTTACTGGATGATCCCGAATAAAATCACCCCACGGTTGGGATCAGCAACCGCACCACTAAGCCGAAATAAAAAGGGACATCTAGACAGGGATGACCTTACCCTCCAGTGGAAGCTACCCACGAAGCCTTGCTGCATAACCCCTGATTTTCAGTCATTCCCGGTTGATGAGGTTCGAGGCTAAACGATACCTTTTAGAGAACATATCCCTTAGAATGCCCATCGTCCGCTGACGATATTTCGCAAGCATTCGTCCATACCAGTCCGTCCTGGGTTTGAACGGAACCGAAGGCACTACTCCTACTACATCCATTTTGGAAATATCCTCAGGATTAGTAGCGACTAGCCCTTGCACTTCACAGCTCCATCTTCGACTCCGAACACGTTACACGAAACGTACAAACCGGATCGAAGTGGTATTCGAGTCTCCAGACCTAGAATCCCGGTATACGGAAACTCGATCCCGGTCTCTTCGAAACGATCAGCGCATTTGGCCAATATTGATAGTCGGTTATTTAACTATCAATTAACATCCACAAACAACCATCACACACAATAAATAATTTACCACATTATTTATTTGCTCAAATATCTTTCCAAGATATATTTCCAAATTTTCAAACTCCTTTTGAAAACAATTTCAAACAGTTTCCGCTTACGGAATACATTTCCAATTATTTATTTCTCTGAAACACCAAGTACAAAACACTTAGATTTTAAAATAATTTAAAAACACTTTATTTTAAATATATCTTGTAACATTGAAATTAAACTACTTTAATACTTTATTAAAAATATATACTTTAAAATAAACCACTTTATAAATATAAACTAAATTTCTCCTTTTAAAACAAAATAGCAAATCACTTTTATATAATTACTACAATAATATATTTTTTTAAAATACTTACTTTAAAAATTAACATTTAGAAATAATCAATTTTCTAAACATGCTTTTTAAAACATACTTAAAACTTTTAACTTATATTTAAAATTGCTTTGAAAACGTACTTGGCTATCCAGAGAAATACACTTCTCATTTCCATCTTTTTTAAAAATAAATCAACATATATTTTTAAACCAAACTATATCTTTTTATAAATTCCCACCTTGAATTTATATTCAAATATCCACTATATTTTATTTTACTTTATAAACCCAGTTTTATATCTCCAAAATCTCACTTCTTTTAAAATTACAATTTTAAATAACTAAATCAATTTCCAATTGATTTTCCAATTTACTTTACTTTACTTTGAAATAAATTTCCTTTACTACTTCATTTATTTCAAAATACATTAACTTTTAGATTTATTCCTTTATTTGAGTTAAAACCCTTTTTAACTGAAAATACCAATTTTAAACTTCTAAAATTCTTTCTTTAGCCTTTAATTAAATTTAATCCTTACATTCAAAATAAATCCTTTATTCTTTAAATTTAATATCACTTTAGTTTAAAGTTAATATTTCCCTTGTTATTTCGAAATTCCCTTATTCCAATTTACTTGAATTATTTACATAAAATTTACTCTTTTATTTCTTTCAAAATCCAATTCAATATATTTTGATAACTCCTTTTATTGAAATATTCAATCCAACCATATCATCCAATATTTCAATCATCAATAAAATCATCACAGGATATCAATATTCATAGAACAGAATATCAAATAATCTAAATAATTTTGAGGAATCCAGTTGGATCCCTCCAACCTGTTTCCCTGCATCCACAAACGTTAGCACAATACCAATTCCACTTCAAAGTGGAATATCGCGGTATATGGGTTTTATATAAAATATCCGCTATTATACGGCGCATAGGGTCTCATCCGCTATATAAATGCGGGAATATCAACAACTCAAATATATACATATGCCAATATGTATATATTGATATATACTAATATATATATATATCATATCAACCAAATCAACCATTCAATCAAATATTTAAATTTAACCATTTAAATTTAAATCTAACTGAGTGAGATTAACTCACCTTTATTTTATTTGCTTCCCATCCCCAATCCAGCTTGCCTCTTCAAGATTTAGACCTTGAATAAACATTTACGGTTTATTAATATTCGAAATAATCGAACAATTAATTTCATTTAATAAATTTACTTAATTAACTTGTTATATATAATTTCTTCAAAACCTATCTGTATAAATAAATTTTATCTGTAAAACTTCTGATTCTCATATTTATATAAACTGTTTTGAAGCTACATGTATTTTCTTCCCAAATCTGAATATACATATTTAGTAAACTTTAAATATCTCTAAAATAAATTCCTACATACCTTTCCAAAAACTGTTTCTATATATGTATACAATTTCCTTGTTTACCCATTTATAACACTATATTGAAACAGACTTGTATTTATATACCAATTTCTAAAAATCCTAAATTCAATTATATGCATTTTAAACCTGTATATATATATAATTATTAAATCAAATTTTAACCGAGAATTTAAACTCAAATACCTCACAGACTTCCTCAAAACTGGACGGCAACCGCTGCAACTCGCGATACCACCTTAACCCTAGCTTTACTGGACAATAGCTTGAACAACTGGAAGCAGCTGCGACTTCGAGACGGCCACATGTCGCGAGCCTGACCACCGCCCAGATTGACACCACAATCGAGTCCCTTAACGAAAATGCCAGCTTTCACAACCCAACTGCTACAGACCAATGACCAGGTCGCAATCCCTAACATGGCCAACTCCATCTCGAATTCAAAAGTGGACTCAGACCTCGTATCGAGCACCGCCAAATCGATCTTCCCCCAACCCTAGCTTCGAATGCGCCTATACCAGATGCAACGCCCCCTCGACTAGAACTGCCGCGTACCAAGCTTCGCACGCGATTCGAAAACACGATTCCCTTCGAATCGAGATGCCGGAAACCCCTAAAATGATGTCGCCGTGATACAATAGATCCTCAGAACTTCGATCGTTCGAGAATAACAACTCGATTCCGCTGATGATTCTAACCAGAGCCGAAGAAATATATGGGGTTCGTGAATTAATTGAAGAAACGAAAACAATATTTCGTTTTGTATTGAAGGGGAATAAAGGAAAGGATAGGCGGTTAAGAACTAGGATAGAATAGCGTTACAAAGAAGATAGGGCTTTTTAGAGGACGCGTGTTAACCCAGATTGAACACGTGTTATGAACTGCCTTGCGTGTCTGCATAGGCTTGTTATAGGTGTTGAGAAATGAAAGCAAAAAGCACCGATGGGAGATATATTGACCAGTTATAAAATTAAATTTTCGATTTATTTTCAGCGCGTTTACATTCCGTACGATTACACGACAACTCCAAATACTACGAAAATTGAAATCCAATAATAATACAATATTACGGATCCAATGGAACTGGTTTTGCTGAATTCCGAGACTGTGCCTCGGACGGCTATTTTTAAATTCAATTTCAACGATATTTTTTTAAAACTGAACAAAACTCTTTAAAATTCCATTTTAAAAGTTCTATCATCTTCAGTATTAACAATATAAATTTTCTGAACCTTTGAACTATTTTTAACAGGCTTAAAATCAAGATTCAATATTTTACCCAATCCCGATAATTAAATTTAATAATTAATTATCCAAATAAATACTGTATATTTGAAATTAAAGTTAAAATTTAACCTTCGGATATTTAAAATAAATTAAATATTCACATTTCAAATATACAAAAATTCCAGGTCGTCACATTCCTCCCCCCTTAAAAGAATTTCGTCCCCGAAATTACCAGTTAAGAGAAATGATTCGATACCCGTTCTTTTTCCCAATCCAAATAGTTTTAACAACTTTCCATAACAATCTTTTATTAATGATACACTAATCATCTTTTAACTTCCCAAACTTATTTATAAGTTCAACTCATACCACCTACTTATCCATTCAAATTTAAATTTGAATTCAAATTTTGAATTATCAAAATTTCTCAAAATTTTTCTAACTCTCTAAATTTTCGAAAAATTTCGCCAGCGTCTCCTTTGCGCGGCTAGCTCGGTACTACTACAAAATGGCTCTACGGCCTCCCAATCTCAAAAAGAAAACAAAAAGCCAAGTGGCTGGATCCAAAACCCAATCAAATTTCATATAGAAATTCAAATACATACCTTTTTGTCGGGCCATTAAATTTTATCTTCTAAATCAAAAATCCCAATTTATCCATTGCTTTTATACACCTGTATATCCTACTAAGCAATAATATTCAATTACAATTCCAAAGTCATTTTATACTTTCCTTTACAAATTTTCAATATTTGTTTTACTTAAGCCCGTACGATGCACATATATCATCCGTACGCAATATCACATTCGATCGCTCAATCGATCACACAATTTCACTTCCGAACTAGTATCGTCCACCCGACTTCCTAGTGCGGACTCAGATCTGGTTCCTTGATCAGAAACCGTCATTCTCCTTGCATAGCCACACTATGATAGAGAATATCCAGAATCAATCAACAATCCATATCCAGGCTCGCCGTCGAAAATCGACTGAAAAATCCTAATTCGGATCGATAAAACTATCTCGAAATTCTGTGTTCGACATCTGGACCAAATAGCTATGCGAATAAATAATATACGTACACCTTACGTATAAATTCCAATTGATTACCAATTATATCAATTCTCTTTTATTCATATTCCTTTGATTGTTAACTACTTATTCACAATTATCCATTTCACAACTTCAGTTTTAGTCTTCATTCAACTATTCACTTAGTATATATATTTTCCATTCCAAAATTACTAAGTATATTTCCAATACAAATTTTCTTAAGAATTTCATTCTTCAATTCTTAAGTTCATTATAAAATTTTCTTATATTTATTTACTACTTTACCATTGAAGTGTATATATTCAAATTGAACTCCCATTTCCTATGAATTTCAATTTACTTCAATTTACCACTTCATTTCAAATATAAATACTTATTCCACATTTTCATTCAGATTTTCATTCAACATTTACTTAAGTCAATAACTTAAGTTTATTTTCCATATAACCAATCCTTTAAAGTTTTATTTCCATCCTTTCATTTGATTCTTATTTAATCAAATTCCATCCATTTATTTATTTTCACTTATTCGGATTCCATTCGAAATCCAAACCATTACTATTTTAATCCAATTTCATTAATTCCCAATTCAATTTCATTAACTAATTTATTATCTCATTAGTTCCTTCACTGGTTAAGATTAAATACTTTCTTTTTAATTCCTAATATCACTTCACTTAATTATCTTAAGTTCAATTTATTTTATAATTCGAGTTTGGATTTATTAAGATTGCTCATCTTAGTCGTTTCCATTTGATAATTACAATTTCATTTCTATTAATAAGTTTTAACTTACTTACTTAAGATCTAGGACTATTCATTTAAGTCCATTTCCATCTTCATATCAAATTTCAAATTATTACACTTAAGAACTTAAGAATATGAATTTCTTTACACAATTATAAGCATTTTACATTACCTTTATATCGAATTCAATTCGACTTCAACTTACTTACATTTAATTCAATTCCAATTCTCAATTTTATTTAACTTATCTTAAGTTAAATTCAAATATATTTTATTCACCTTCATATACTCGAATTAACTTTTAATTCCAGGATACCATTTTATACAAGTTTTACAATTCATTCACCTTCAAGTTCTCTAACTCTTTTATCTACCAGCTTATATTACTCATTGAGTTAATTTCATCTCATAATTATAATCCCAGAATTTAACTTTCATCCCTTTCTTATTTCAATCAACTTCATTATATACTTTATATTGTTGATTCATTTAAATTTTCACATTTAAATTTTAAATAGAATTTCCAGAATCCAATTGCCCGATTTTATTTCAAAACCATTTTGAATCCATAAATAACTCATACACATCTGGTATATCACATCAACTCTCAATTTCTAAAACAATCTGCTTTTACCAAACAATTTTCCCTTTGAATTTCAAAACCAACCCAATTCACAATCATTTCCAATTTAAAACAGTTTGGTAGCAATTTCTCTTTGGAAACTCGAAAATAGACATCGATGATGCTGCAGTCATCACCGACATTATTTTCCAGCGACCGAAAGAGAATTTAATGCTTTTATCACTTTAAAACATTTCAAACATTTTTAAATCCCAAATCCCACCAGATTTCAATTCAATTCAATTTCAAAAATATTTATGAAATAATATCACCATTATTTTTTCCAAACTTTTAAAAACTATTTTTAAATCCAAAGGAATTTAAATCTTTCCCAAAACTTCAAATTCAAAGTCCATTCAATTTTATATCCCAACATTACTCTGGAATTCTATCACATTTTACTTCAAGTTATAAGTCACATATACAATTTACATTTACAAATTTCATTTGTTTATGAATTTATCTCATTTGATTATAAATCACATTTGTAATTCACATTTGTATATAAAGTTTATCTCAATTTATAAATTTCATTTATAGTCTATATTCTCAAATTCCATTTGTTATATAAATTTATTCTTCAACTTAGGTTATAAGTTTCAATTTCTACTCAATAATGAGACTAACTCATTATTGTCATTTTCTAACAACCAAGCATCCAAATATATAACTATAATAAATTTCAAATAATTATTTCTTTTATATACAAAATAATTTGGGCAAAATTATTTCATTCACCCTATTTAAAACAATATTGTGTCGAACTGTTCTATTCAAGTGTTTAGAAACCCCTTCGATACAGTTGTACAGACTGTGCCGACGAAGGTTCATATGCCACTCAATAAATCAATCAACACAATATAAAACTATTTTATATTCACTAACAAATACGCGCTCATATCTATTAATACTCTCAAAATTCCCACCAGAGCCAAGGTTATCGCCAGCCTAAGCTCTGATACCAAGTGTAACAACCCGGGTTTTTCATACAAGAAAAACCGGACCATTTGAGTAAAAAGAAGAGGTAGAAGAAGAAAATAAAAGAAAAACAACATCAGAATCTAACCATCGCAGCGGAATAAAATATAATAGATAATAACAGATCTTTACACAAAAAGAAATCTATATCTGTTTACATGTACATCATCCAAATACATCATCAGAGTACATCACATCAATATCATACAACTGGACAGTAATCATAACTTGTCCACACAATCTGAATACACAGCGGAATATATAACTCAAATACGAAAGTACGTATCGCCATCCAGCTCCACAGCATCATTTCCTGTAATTTATAATACTCGGTCTGACCCGAGCATCATATAAAACAATACCCGAGTCAGTCTGGAAAACCAGCGTGAGAAAATCACACTCAATTGATTTTTAAAGTTTCAAATATCCTTTAAAAATAAAAAGCATCTCGTAAGACCACGCCACAAATAAACATGTCGGGTTTTTACCTTACGATAGCTAAAACACTTTATATCAAAATCCTCTGATATTATAATAGTGTCTACAGAAAGTAAACTAGAATCTAGCTGAAATGCTTGCATCTCACGTTTCAGCAATAGTTGGGCACAATCAAAACCGTACAGGCACGTAGGGAGAATGGATTTCCAACGAATGACTAGGCACTGGGGTACCACCTATCACAGTACGTGGCCTAGATCACAGTACCGAGGAGTACGCCCGCTCCCCTGCAACACAAGGCCGGAACCATCCCTTACTGGATGATCCCGAATAAAATCACCCCACGGTTGGGATCAGCAACCGCACCACTAAGCCGAAATAAAAAGGGACATCTAGACAGGGATGACCTTACCCTCCAGTGGAAGCTACCCACGAAGCCTTGCTGCATAACCCCTGATTTTCAGTCATTCCCGGTTGATGAGGTTCGAGGCTAAACGATACCTTTTAGAGAACATATCCCTTAGAATGCCCATCGTCCGCTGACGATATTTCGCAAGCATTCGTCCATACCAGTCCGTCCTGGGTTTGAACGGAACCGAAGGCACTACTCCTACTACATCCATTTTGGAAATATCCTCAGGATTAGTAGCGACTAGCCCTTGCACTTCACAGCTCCATCTTCGACTCCGAACACGTTACACGAAACGTACAAACCGGATCGAAGTGGTATTCGAGTCTCCAGACCTAGAATCCCGGTATACGGAAACTCGATCCCGGTCTCTTCGAAACGATCAGCGCATTTGGCCAATATTGATAGTCGGTTATTTAACTATCAATTAACATCCACAAACAACCATCACACACAATAAATAATTTACCACATTATTTATTTGCTCAAATATCTTTCCAAGATATATTTCCAAATTTTCAAACTCCTTTTGAAAACAATTTCAAACAGTTTCCGCTTACGGAATACATTTCCAATTATTTATTTCTCTGAAACACCAAGTACAAAACACTTAGATTTTAAAATAATTTAAAAACACTTTATTTTAAATATATCTTGTAACATTGAAATTAAACTACTTTAATACTTTATTAAAAATATATACTTTAAAATAAACCACTTTATAAATATAAACTAAATTTCTCCTTTTAAAACAAAATAGCAAATCACTTTTATATAATTACTACAATAATATATTTTTTTAAAATACTTACTTTAAAAATTAACATTTAGAAATAATCAATTTTCTAAACATGCTTTTTAAAACATACTTAAAACTTTTAACTTATATTTAAAATTGCTTTGAAAACGTACTTGGCTATCCAGAGAAATACACTTCTCATTTCCATCTTTTTTAAAAATAAATCAACATATATTTTTAAACCAAACTATATCTTTTTATAAATTCCCACCTTGAATTTATATTCAAATATCCACTATATTTTATTTTACTTTATAAACCCAGTTTTATATCTCCAAAATCTCACTTCTTTTAAAATTACAATTTTAAATAACTAAATCAATTTCCAATTGATTTTCCAATTTACTTTACTTTACTTTGAAATAAATTTCCTTTACTACTTCATTTATTTCAAAATACATTAACTTTTAGATTTATTCCTTTATTTGAGTTAAAACCCTTTTTAACTGAAAATACCAATTTTAAACTTCTAAAATTCTTTCTTTAGCCTTTAATTAAATTTAATCCTTACATTCAAAATAAATCCTTTATTCTTTAAATTTAATATCACTTTAGTTTAAAGTTAATATTTCCCTTGTTATTTCGAAATTCCCTTATTCCAATTTACTTGAATTATTTACATAAAATTTACTCTTTTATTTCTTTCAAAATCCAATTCAATATATTTTGATAACTCCTTTTATTGAAATATTCAATCCAACCATATCATCCAATATTTCAATCATCAATAAAATCATCACAGGATATCAATATTCATAGAACAGAATATCAAATAATCTAAATAATTTTGAGGAATCCAGTTGGATCCCTCCAACCTGTTTCCCTGCATCCACAAACGTTAGCACAATACCAATTCCACTTCAAAGTGGAATATCGCGGTATATGGGTTTTATATAAAATATCCGCTATTATACGGCGCATAGGGTCTCATCCGCTATATAAATGCGGGAATATCAACAACTCAAATATATACATATGCCAATATGTATATATTGATATATACTAATATATATATATATCATATCAACCAAATCAACCATTCAATCAAATATTTAAATTTAACCATTTAAATTTAAATCTAACTGAGTGAGATTAACTCACCTTTATTTTATTTGCTTCCCATCCCCAATCCAGCTTGCCTCTTCAAGATTTAGACCTTGAATAAACATTTACGGTTTATTAATATTCGAAATAATCGAACAATTAATTTCATTTAATAAATTTACTTAATTAACTTGTTATATATAATTTCTTCAAAACCTATCTGTATAAATAAATTTTATCTGTAAAACTTCTGATTCTCATATTTATATAAACTGTTTTGAAGCTACATGTATTTTCTTCCCAAATCTGAATATACATATTTAGTAAACTTTAAATATCTCTAAAATAAATTCCTACATACCTTTCCAAAAACTGTTTCTATATATGTATACAATTTCCTTGTTTACCCATTTATAACACTATATTGAAACAGACTTGTATTTATATACCAATTTCTAAAAATCCTAAATTCAATTATATGCATTTTAAACCTGTATATATATATAATTATTAAATCAAATTTTAACCGAGAATTTAAACTCAAATACCTCACAGACTTCCTCAAAACTGGACGGCAACCGCTGCAACTCGCGATACCACCTTAACCCTAGCTTTACTGGACAATAGCTTGAACAACTGGAAGCAGCTGCGACTTCGAGACGGCCACATGTCGCGAGCCTGACCACCGCCCAGATTGACACCACAATCGAGTCCCTTAACGAAAATGCCAGCTTTCACAACCCAACTGCTACAGACCAATGACCAGGTCGCAATCCCTAACATGGCCAACTCCATCTCGAATTCAAAAGTGGACTCAGACCTCGTATCGAGCACCACCAAATCGATCTTCCCCCAACCCTAGCTTCGAATGCGCCTATACCAGATGCAACGCCCCCTCGACTAGAACTGCCGCGTACCAAGCTTCGCACGCGATTCGAAAACACGATTCCCTTCGAATCGAGATGCCGGAAACCCCTAAAATGATGTCGCCGTGATACAATAGATCCTCAGAACTTCGATCGTTCGAGAATAACAACTCGATTCCGCTGATGATTCTAACCAGAGCCGAAGAAATATATGGGGTTCGTGAATTAATTGAAGAAACGAAAACAATATTTCGTTTTGTATTGAAGGGGAATAAAGGAAAGGATAGGCGGTTAAGAACTAGGATAGAATAGCGTTACAAAGAAGATAGGGCTTTTTAGAGGACGCGTGTTAACCCAGATTGAACACGTGTTATGAACTGCCTTGCGTGTCTGCATAGGCTTGTTATAGGTGTTGAGAAATGAAAGCAAAAAGCACCGATGGGAGATATATTGACCAGTTATAAAATTAAATTTTCGATTTATTTTCAGCGCGTTTACATTCCGTACGATTACACGACAACTCCAAATACTACGAAAATTGAAATCCAATAATAATACAATATTACGGATCCAATGGAACTGGTTTTGCTGAATTCCGAGACTGTGCCTCGGACGGCTATTTTTAAATTCAATTTCAACGATATTTTTTTAAAACTGAACAAAACTCTTTAAAATTCCATTTTAAAAGTTCTATCATCTTCAGTATTAACAATATAAATTTTCTGAACCTTTGAACTATTTTTAACAGGCTTAAAATCAAGATTCAATATTTTACCCAATCCCGATAATTAAATTTAATAATTAATTATCCAAATAAATACTGTATATTTGAAATTAAAGTTAAAATTTAACCTTCGGATATTTAAAATAAATTAAATATTCACATTTCAAATATACAAAAATTCCAGGTCGTCACACTTCTATGCTTTGAAACACTGCAGTGTTTCAGAAACTTTTCACAGCATTTGATAAATGCTGCAGTTTCTGTTTTATAATGTTTTGAATATTTTACTGCAAAAACTTTTTATAGTATTCTTTAATGCTGTCTTTTCTATTTGAAACTTTAAACTATGTAAAAATGATATTTAAATTAAGTATTTTTCTCTATTCTTTTTAGAGTTATTTTCTAACTTATATTAGAATATTTTAAAATTAATTTCATGTTTAAATATTTTTTAATAATTAACTAAATATTTTAATGTAAGAGGCCTTAATATAACACATGTTTATTTTTGTTTTTCAATCTTTGTTATTTTATTTAATATTTCATTATGATATTTTTTTAATTTAAAAGGTTTTTAAACATGTTTCTAAATATTTTAACCAATAATAATTTAATTTATAGGTTTTAATTAATAAGTTAAGTATTTTATAAACATGGAAGTTTGGATTCTTAAAAAAACAATTAAGTTAAAAAAATTATTTTAAAGAAATTAAATAAGGAGGGTATTAATTTTTAAAAACCATATTGATCATATCCATATTTCTTAGCAATTTGATTTTGATATTGAGTTTGATTACTACCTTTCATGAATATGTAATAGTTTTAATATCATTTATTACCTTTAAACTCTTGTCTTTACTACTCTTTCAGTCCCATTCATTAGTTTCCTTAACCTAAGTCTAGTAATTGGTGTGTATTACCTTTGTTTGGTTGAAGTGATTTATAATAAATAGTTTTATATATGAATACATACATACATACATGTATTTAAATATATATATGCTTGTCAATTAGATATTACTTATCACTCATGTTTATCTTATAATCTGAATATCTCTTACCATAGTATATATCATCATATCATTCTGCATATTATTATTTTTACTTCGTTATCATTTTATTTCATATTACATATCATTATGCATCCTATTTCTTATCACATTTCACTGCATATTACATCATAAATTACAATGCATGAAATATCATAATCATTTGCATCATAAGTTGCACTTCATTCTGCATATCATCTCATGCTACATTGCATATGTCATACATTTCATACTGCATTACAAACTACATATTGCATACATGTACACATAACAAGTGTATTTTATTTAGGAGGAGTTTATATTATTGTCATATAGTATAGGGTTATTAGTTTTTGATTTGTTAGGTATGTTTTGATTGACTTGTTTGATTGGATTGGCTTGTTTGACTTGATTGACTTGTTCGAATTGATTGACTTGATTAACTTATTTGACTTGATTGATTTGTTTGACTTGTTTGACATGATTGGATTTGATGTGTGTGTTGATTGGATTGTCTGAAATATACTTATACATATTTATGTATTGAATAATTATAACATAATTATGTTAATGTCTTTCACATTCCATTTACTATACTTTGTTGTAGTATTAGTTTAAGGGGGAGTTTTATAGTTTTATGGTTTTAGGATGGTTTTTGTTGATGACAAAGGGGGAGAATTATATAATAGAGTAGTTAGAGTAGTTAGGCTTAGATTAAGGGGGAGTTATTAGTTTTAGTGGGAGTTATTGAAGGAGAAGTATATTTTATAAACATAGGTTGTCATCATCAAAAGGGGGAGATTGTTAGTCTTTGAGAAGGATGGTTTTGATGACAACGACCCATAAATTTTAATAAATTTTGTTTGTTTTATTAATATAAATAATTGATTTTTTGTGAAATTTTAAACAATAAAATTTGGAAATAAAAATTTGATATTTGGAATACGTCTATTTAAACATAGCAAATGGTAAATTTTCATCTGATAATATGGAAGTTTATTTTCTGGTGTAATTTTATTTCAATTTAAATCAGTTAATATTTGATGATAATAAAATGTTTTTCAACCCTGAATATTTTTGTACAATAAATTTGTAAATCATCTTCTGAGTGAGACGTCATATTTCGTTTCTCCAAATCTTGACTTCTATTGCTCCGTTCATCTTAATTCTGACATTTTAATAGCATTTTCGGTACCGGTTATCGACTTTTGATCGAATGATCATACCACTGATATATGTATACCGTTTTGATCGTCTCGTCATGCTGATCTCTGCGATATATTCAATTCTGTGTTTTGACGTCCGGAACGCAGCGGAATCCGCGTAAAACAATAACCGTATCGGTTTCGAATTTGTGATTGTCTGGTTTCCTTTGACCATTCGTATCCACCAGTTGAAATCAAACGACATTGCTTTTAAATTTTTCTGAATGTAACTTATGACTCTTAACATTTCTGCCATTTCCAATCTTCAGTGGTCCATATTCTTTTATTTGGCTCTGACTTTTCATTTCATTCAATTCGTACGTTGTTTTTTTTCTGTTGCCTTCAAAGAAATTTTATGAATTGCTCAACCACCGTTTCCCTTCCCAAGTCTTCCTTCCCTTGTGCCTCCGCCATGAGCAAACCCTCTCGACCTCATCCCCTATCCCACACCTTGCTCCACTCTTCACCACCTCCTCACCATTTTTGTCCCATGCGTTTCCTTGTGCAACCGAGTTTCCCCTCCGGAGCCTTATTCCTCCTAAAAAATGCAAGCCTCGACCACCTTCCTTGTTTCCATCGTAAAACTGTAAGTTTGTTTTATATATTAGTATACGCATGTATTATTAGTAAGTATGTTTGTATATAAAGCTTATATATAAAGTATATATATATTCCAGTGTACTTTGTATTTTTCTTCGGTGAATCGTGGTGATTTATATATGCGATCTGTTGTATGTTAACTTGTTTATATATATATATATATATTATTTTATATTGATCTGGAAGGAAGTATTGTATGTGATTTAGTATATAAGCAGAGTATTATATACATGTGATTTCATATAAAAACATATTTATATGAATATTTTATGGTATTGTTTGTATGTATATATATAGTTATAGACCAGTTTACCTATATATTTAATATGTGTGAGTTGTATAGGATCTGTTTTGGAGTCTGCATATTTAGCAAAGAAAATTTATATTAATTTTTGTTTTAACTTTGAGTTCATATATGTATGATATAAATTATATAAGGGATTAGAATACATATGAAAGTTATGTAATAATTTATACGAAATGTTGTACCAGAAGATCTGCGTGTGCAAGATCTTCTTATTACTTGTTATATACTGTTTTAAGCAATCTATATATCTACCTATATTTTGATTTGAATTACGTACTTTAAAATTTTATATATATTTACTATTTGACTTACATACATACTAGTTTCTATATGAGCTGCTTACCGTGCAAGTTGTATATCTATTTGTGGGCTATTTATACAAGCTTATATAAGCAATCAAATCTGCGTTTTAGACATATATTTAGTTTGTTTGTAATGTGTGTTTTATGATAAATATTAATATAAAATATATTATGTATCTGTTGTATAGTTGATTACAGAGTCCTATATTTGTGGGCTATTTTTCCAGGCTTTGATATCTCTTTTACTTTACATATTAAAATATATATTATGATCTAGACGTGATGTTTTGAATATGATTGAGTCTATATGTATATATTCTATATACATATTATCTAGTTGATATTGAATTTTATATAAAGGGTACATGTGTACAAATCAGTTTTGACTTCGATTTTGATATATGTTTATATGTTTAAATTTAATATTGTTTAAGTATCATAGTTTGTTTATAGTCAAACTTATATAAGTTTATATACATGGTATTGGTTATGTGAAATGAGCATACACTATATATATGTAAATATTTTGTATTTTTATTAAATATATATATATATATATATGTGTGTGTGTGTATTTATTACAAATTATATAATGTATATATGTTTGATTTGATACATGTGTTTTAATTTATAACTATGATTTTTGAAAACCATATTATATATATATATATATTTATTTAATTCAATATGTGTGTGAAATTTAAAATATGATTCTATATAAATAGTTATATATAGTTATACATATAAGTTCATTTATATCATTTATCTTCATCAATCATGTTTTGATTCTTTTTATCGATTCCTGTTATCAGCTATGTTTGTCGAATTCGTGCCATCTTGCGTTACTTTGGAATTCGTGCTTGGATTCGTAACTCAACTCATTTCATCGTCGAATATTTCTAGCCTCGAAAGGTGAGCAATCACTCACGATTAATGTTCTTATATTTATTAAATTTGATTTCGATTGAAACGACAATTGAAATATGCTGCTGTTAGATTTTTACATTGCTATATATATATGTCATTATCTATATCTGTTCATCTGTGACATCTGACACCATTATCTGTTATTTATCACCGATGATATATGCCTGTTACTGTTGTTATATTATTATCATATCTGTTATCACTCTACAAGTTCCCTGTTAGTATAGAATTCACTATGGGTTGAAATGATACATACCCAACGATCTGTAGAATAGGAGAGAATCGTTATGGGTTGAAATGATAGACCCAAGCGATTTTCATTAAATTGAATTTGGGATTACGGGTTGAAATGATATATACCCGTATATATATTTAAATTGCGGATTGAAATGATAAATATCTGTATCACTTGACCATAGGGTAGAAAATTATATGAAGACACCGTTGGTCTATATATAAATATTTTGAAAATGATTTCTATGGTTTTGAAAAGAAATATACGGTTTTGATAAATATTAATTTTAACGATTTATTAAAGTTGATTTAATAAAGTTGATATATAATATGTTTAAGTATTTATTTAAAATTTATATTTTCGAATATAGAGTTTGTAATGATTCGGGTTGTAAAGATAAATTTGAAATTGATTTGAAATTATATTTATTTAAGAATTATACTTAAATAAGTTTGATTTGAAATGTATTGAATTTGAAATTTTAAAGAAGTGTTTTACAACTTGAAATTTGATTAAAGGTGACTTAAATGGATATTTCAAACTTATATAAATTTAAATGGGATATTTTGTAAATTGAAGTTGTATTCAATTGATATTGAAATAATTAAGTAAATATTTCAAAAACTAAATAATAGAAAAGTGAATTGATATATATATATATATATATAATTATCGAATTTAGTTTTGGAATGTGGAATATTTGAAGCTTTGAAATATATTGAAATTGAAATGGTTTATTTGTGGTTCGAATCGGTATTTGAAATCGATATAACTTGAAAATGTTTAATTGAATTGGAATTGAAATTGATGATTTAGATTTGATTAAATTTGAATTTGGAATTCGAATTGATTTGAATCGATTTGTGAAAGTCGAGGAAACTATTTTATTTTATAAAGTATTTTAAAATTATATTTAAAACTATTGATATTTTACTTTATAAATTATTTTAATATAAACTATTTTAATATAAATCATTTTTAATATAAATTATTTTATTATAAACTATTTTAACTTATTAACTATTTATATAAACTGTTTTATTTATAAACTATTTTATTATATATACTAATTTTAATATCTAAACTGTTTAAAAGGAAAGTGTTATGATTTCCAAAATGCTATAATTTCAAGGTGTTATGATTTCCAAAATGCTATAATTTCAAAGCTGTGATTTCCAAAGTGTTTTGGATTTTAAAAAGACTTATGATTTCGAAAGCGATATAACTTTGGAAAGTACTATGATTTTGGAAGTGAATATTTTTGAAATGAAAATGATATCGTATTGATTTGGTTATTGAATTGAAAATGATATTTTGGTTTTGAAGTATAAACTATTTTAAATGACCGCGGTGTTATAATAACGTTTGGTTGTTAAAGAGACTGGGATCGGATATGGGCATACTCTCTGTCGATACCGAAAACCACTTTAACAACTGTGTACGTGGTGGAGATTCCAGAATGAAGTAGGATGGTGACGACGATCCTAAAGGTATATACGTGGACCCGACTCCCATGAGTTGGCATAATGTCACAAACCGAAATTTTCGACTTTCGAAAATTCAACATCGATACTCACTTTATCGACTGTCGAGCAATCGAGTGCCGGAAACTCCAATAGTGAGGGTTTAAGAAAGAAAAATAGAAAAAAAGATAGAAGAAAAAGAAGAAGAAGAAGAGAAGGACAACAGAACAACATCAGAACAGAAAACAATATCAGAATCTTACACATCGCAGCGGAGCAACATATAATAGATAAATTAATAATCTTTAAACAAAGAACTATAGCCTTTTATACATACATCAATCAGAGTCAATATACAACAATGGACAGTTATATAAACTTGTCCTCATACAGAATACACAGCGGAATAAATATATCAGATACAAATACTACGTCTCGTCATCCAGCTTATCTCCAAGCTCCAGAATATCCAGAATATCCTGATAATATAACTCTAGGCTGCCCGTGTGGAAATTGGTGGGCACCCAGAGTTTAGAAGGGAACAATAAACTCCGAGTCAGTCATGGTGACTGGTGTGAGATCGTAAAACAATTATTTTTCAAAATAAACAACAGGAAGATTTTAAAGTCAATTTCGCAATGCCTTTGGAAAATGAAACTACCATAAGACCTCCCGCCACACACACAATGCAAACGCAGAATTGGAGGAGATTTCTTCTTATGATAGTCAAAGATGATTACTACGCAAAATCAAATCATTTTTGATATTATTATTAGTGCATAGTGTAGAAAACATTTCGAAAGTATAATATTAATCTTAGCCAACATACGACCAGTATCGTATGCCTACTATAGCTACTATGTTCAATAGCAGGTTACCGCCACATTCCATAGCAGGTAATACAACTAAAACCGTACACGTCACGTATTGTTTCTTTGGATTTCCAACAAATGGTCAGGCTAAGGAACTTCCTTTTCCACGATGGGTACGTCCCTGGAATAGACGACCCGAGAACCTAACGTTACGGTTAGATCTCTGCCAACACAAGGCCGGGTTACCTCTGCAAAAATAGGTAACTACTGACACGCGTATGCCATCCCCCGATCGTAACCGATCTTCCCGAGGATCCCCGATTTCCAACAAACCACATAGATAATAATGCAGCAACCACATAGGTTAAGTATCTGGGCTCCATACCATGATACCACCTCTATCCAGAAGGAATGACATACACTAAGGGGCGCTACTCCCTAGAACCTTGCCGCATCCTTCCTGTTTCGACCATTTCCGGGGTGTGAGGCTCGACGAAGTCTCGTCCACAAAGCTACGCTTTCTACAAAGCCCTGCTTCGGGTCAAACAAATGATCAACCTATGATCACAAAGATATAAGATCAAACAAATGATCATATCACAAATGATCAAACACTGATCATTTCACAGCAACACTCAGTATGCCACGTTACCAAATTGGGAGTATATCGCTGATAAATTTCAACTACATAACCTCTGAGCTCGTACGTCTCAGAGAAGGGTGTTAAGCTAAGAGAATAAATTCTCCGCCACCAACAGAAATGTATTTGAAAGAAATCAGCTTTATATCTCAATTTGTAACGTCAGACACACAATCCATATAAGTCTGTTTCGGGATCGAACAGAACCGAAGGCACTTCTCACGAAGCCCTTGCACTTCCGGATAATTTTCTAATCACGTCCGGACTTCCCGTCACTAAGGGTGATAAAAACCTCTAAACCGGAGATCAGCCGATGTAGAGTAACTCGACGGTAATCCTTCCGTTTTCAAAAATATCCGGTCTTCAACACCGGTCTTCGAATGCAATTCATAACGACGTATCACATATTCGGAATGGGTTATACGACCCCATGGTCCTTTCCCGGCTAACCCGAATAGTGAGCGCTTATTCAAAAATAAGTGTGGCATTCAAATTCATCCAATTCACAACAAATACCTATCTAAAGGTAATTATTGATAGTCGGTTATTTAACTATCAATAAAGATGCGCAACATCATCAGATTCCAAATAATTTTCCAAATTATTTCATCTTCCAAAATATCTTTTACTAGATATAAAATTTCCACACTTAATCATTTGAAAACAAATTTCAAATATTCACATTTCAATTTATCTTTGAAGATAAAATCTCAAAACAGTTCATTTCATATTGGAAAAACATTTCCATACTTATTTAAAAATAAGTATTTCACAAATCTATTTATTTTCAACATTTGAAAATATTCAATATACTTAAATCAATATTAAGTATACATTTCATTCTTTAAGGAAATCATAAATTTTAACATCTATTTGAGTCAAAACGAATGTTGCGTAAAACATCGTTACGACGACTCAAAATCACTAGTATAGGGATTCGAAATTAAGATAGGTATATAAATCCCAATACTACATAAAAACATTTCCTTTCGGAAATCATTTACTATAACAACAGTGTTATAGTCCATCATTTCCTTATATTTTCGAAAACGCCTATTTCAACAATGAACGTTGAAATCTATGCTTTCAATTCACAATACATTTTAAAACATCTTTAAAATGTTTAACTTCATTTTTAATATCACTTCTTCAAAAATGAATCCATTTTATTCAATAATATATTCACTGTCCAAAATCGTGAATATACTTCACTTATCCAAATTTCAATCTTTTCTACACATTTATTTCAAGAATTATCCACTATCCAAAATCGTGGATAAAATTCCCTTAACAACCTCCTATATTAAATTCATCCAATTTGATTGATTCTCGGATTTATAAAACAACGTTTATAAATTCCATTTCTATTTTCTAACAACTTCGATTTATAAATCTTCTTTATTAACAAATTCGAGTTATACTTGATATAAATATCACAAGTCCATATTATAAGTTAATAACTTATCATTCATTTTCAACTTCACAACTTATAAATCTATAAATTTCATTCACTTACGGATTCCATAATATTTCATTTTTAACACTTATAAAAAACTCATTTTATAATTTCAACATTCTTAATTTTGTAGATATCAATTTCATAAATCTTTTATATAAACCGTTTACAGAAATTCAAAAATCTCAATTTAAACCATTTCATAAATCAGTCAACTATTTATTCCAAAAATCACTTTTCGGTTATATTTCCCAAATCTATAAATTTTTGTAACTTTAAAATTTCATACGTTTATTTATTTGAAATAAATCAATTCAAAAATTCCATAAAACGTATATTTTCAAAAATCACTTTAAAAATCCTTTTAAAGTAAAGTCGTTATATTTAACTTCAAAACTTGAATCCAATGATGCAACGCATCAATTAGTCCATCACAACAACAAACATCATATATCAATATGATAACAGAATATACATCAATATCTGTAAATAAATAACTACTGGTGAGGAATCCAGTTGGATCCCTCCAACCTGTTTCCCTGCATCCACAGACGTTAGCACAATACCAATTCCACTTCGAGGTGGAATATCGCGGTATATAGGTTTTATAAAAATAATCCGCTTACTAACGGCGCAATAGGGTCTCATCCGCTATACGAGGCGGGAAATCAATCAATCCAATATATACATATGCCAATATGTATATATTGCTATATATAATAGATATATCCTACTATATCTAATATCACATCCAATAGCAATCATATCAGTCAAAAACTGCAATTAATTTTGAGTGAGAAAATAATCTCACCTTTGCTTTTTTTTATTTTGCCATCCATTTTCCAATTTGACCATTTCTCCAAATTTTGACCTTGTATAAAGAATTTTATACAATCGATTAATATTTGAAATAAATCGAACCATCCGTTTCCATTTAGTAAAATTTTATTTTATCTAATCAATTCAATTTCAAACAAATTTCCATTTAAATAATTTTAATCATTCAATGATTTTATTTTAACCTAGTTTTTCTTTTAATAAATTTATCTAACTAATTATCAAATTCCTCTTATAATAAATTGTTTTTTGGCTTTCAAACAAATCCCTTTTTAATAATTTGTTTTTAACAAAAATTAAATTCAAAACTATTCCTCTTTTAATCAAAAATTTAAATTAACCAATTCTGTTTTTTTTATTTTACCTCACAGCATAAGTCGATCGAGCCCCAGATCACTGCCCGGCCTCCACGGCGCCACCCCAAAGTCGAACTGCTCGACATCCCAGCCGCGACTTCGCCAGAACACCACGAACGAAAGCAAACGCCCAACGCGATCCATCGCGAACGCCTCCTACCCACTCACGCGATCGAGCAATAGTTCCAGACTTTTCAAATACTCGCGACGGCATCACGAATCCCTACTCTCCTGCAGCCGCGAAGAAGCCCGTGCCTCCACATCGCCTTCGCTCCTACCAGGCGCGCGCGAGCTCCACGTGAGCTCGAACAAACGCGACTCCTCCTCTCGTGAGCTCGCCTTCATCTCCGGTTGCCACGAGCTCGCCTTCGAATGAAATTGAGTTGAGAACGAATGATTTTAGGGTTTTTTTTTATTTGAGGCTATACGATTTCGGCCATTGAATTGGTGTCGTTTGATTTGAAGCTCTGTGATTTTTGTTTGAGTTCGACTTCGTGGATTCGAGAGAAAGAGGGTTTGCTCCGATACGATTTTTGAACAGAGGGCCTCGTCTCGATTTCTTTTTGAATAGAGGCCATTTATTTGTTTTTCTTTTGAACTGATAGAAGGAGGGAATTTAAAATTGAAGGGGAATGGGTTGCGTGATTTTCCTTCGTGATTTTAGGCGTAAGCAACGGGCCGTGTATAAAGGAGAGGAACGTGCTGATGTTTAACAATTATTTTAAATTTAAATTTAAATTGGATTTGCTTTAAAATTTCGATGCATTTACTCAACGTATGATCACGTATTAACTCCGAAAAATACGAAAATTGAAATCCGACAATAATTCAATATTCCGGACCCAATGGAACTTGTTTCGTCGAATTCCGAGACTGTTTAAAAAATGACTATTTTTAAATATCGGTTCAAACAATTAAATTCAAAACTGAGCAAAACAGTTTAAATTTCAATTCTGAAGCTGCTGTTATCTTCAGTGTTATCAATATAAATTTTAAAAGTATTTGCAATATTTTTCTCCAGCTTTAAATTGAAGATACAAATTTTTATTTAACTTCAATCGATTAAATCTTATAATTTAATCGTCAGTTTCAAAGTTATATTCGGGATTCAAATTAAATTATCGTTCAAATATTTAAAATAAATTAAATATTCCCAATTTAATTTGTTCAAAATTCTGGGTCGTTACAAACTTCCCTCCTTAAAAGAATTTCGTCCCGAAATTACAAGTTAGGAAAAAAAAAGTCCTTAACTCGTCTACTATTTTCAACTCCAATAGTTTTATCAAATTTCCAAAACAAATCTTTCTACTAAAGATTCGTTATCTATTCAACTAAATTTCCAACTCTAATTATAAGTTTCCAAACAACATTGTTTACTTTCAATTCCAATTTAAATTTGAATTCAAATTTTAAAACTTTCAAAATTTCTCAAAAATTTTCTAACGCCCTAAATTTCCGAAAAATTTCGCCAGCGTCTCCTTTGCGCGGCTAATACGGCACTACTACAAAACGTCCCTACGGACTCTCAGATTTCAAAAAGAAGAGAAACAGCCAAGCGGCTAGAGAAGAAATCAGCAAAAACTCATATTATAATTCAAATACTTACCTTTTGTCGAGCAATTCAAAATTATCTTCAAAATTAAAATCTCAATTCCTTTTATACACCTGTATATCCTACTAGCCATAATATCTAGTTACATATTCAAACCATTTTGCAAATTTAATTACAAAATTTTCAATATAAACTGCTTATACATTCTTAGCTTACTTCACTATTGAAGTTACACCTATTCATTTTCCTTCAATTTTACATTTCAAATCTATTTGAATTCAATTTTGCCTTCTATTCTGAATATTGAAATTTTTTTTTTATCGATTATCTTTAGTTCACTTCATTTGCAATTGATTCCATTCAATTTATTCATTCACTAATTCATTTACATTAGACTGATTCAACATTCAATTAGTTCAATAGCTTAATTCATTTATCAATCCAATTCAGATTCTCAATTTTATTTAACTTTACCAAGGTCAAATTTCATCCCTTAATCAAAATCACATTTTATTTTGCTTAATAAAATTGTTTAACCACTTTTTAACAATTCGTTTCACTTCTATTTTCTCATTCTATAAGTTATATAACTTATATTCAAAATTACCACTTGGATTTTTATTTTATTTTATTTTATTTTATTGATTCACTTATACTTCTTTAATCCAACTTAAAATTCCTTAAGTTAAATTTATTCAATCTAAATTCACAACAAATTGTATAAGTTATCAACTCATTTATTATTCTCATAAATATTTTTATATAGCATTCCAGAGTCTTAATAACATTTTCAAAGCCATTTTGAAAACAATTCAAATTATCCTTTGAATTTCCAAAAAAAACCCAATTTTCCAAACAACTTCCATTTAAACCAATTTGGCAGCAATTCCTCTTTTGGAAACCCGAAAATGAACACCGGTGATGTCATGATCATCATCAAAATTATTTTCCAGCGACCGAAAAGAGTTTAGAGCTTTTATCTCTCCAAAATACTTTTCAAAACCTTTGAAATTCATTTTCAAATCAAAAAGATTTAAACTTTCCAAATCTCCAAAATTTTCAAATTCTTTTCAAAACATTTCCAAAAACTTCTCTGGAATTCCGTTTTAAATTACAATTCACATTTATACTTTACATTCTTAAATTTCATTTGTATGTGAATGTTATTTCTTAACTTTGGAGTTATGATTTCAATTTCTTGTTCAATTTCAATAGTAATGATAACATTTCAATATTATCACTTCCTAACAACCATGCAACCATATACTGTAATAATTTACAGAAAATTATTTCTTTTATATACAAAAATAGTTTTAGGCAAAATTATCTCATTCACCCTATTCAAAACAATACTGTGCCGAATTGTTCTATTCAAGTGTTTAGAAACCCCTTCGATCCAGTTGCGCAGACTGTGCCGACGAAGGTTCATATGCCACTCAATAAATCAATCATCACAATATAAAACAATTTTTATATTCAAATAACAAATACGCGCTCATATCTATTATTACACTCAACTCATTCTAGAGTACTACTGACTCTATCTCTAATGAGTAACACCCAACAGAGCAGGGTTGTCGCTTAACCATATGCTCTGATACCACGCTGTCACAAACCGAAATTTTCGACTTTCGAAAATTCAACATCGATACTCACTTTATCGACTGTCGAGCAATCGAGTGCCGGAAACTCCAATAGTGAGGGTTTAAGAAAGAAAAATAGAAAAAAAGATAGAAGAAAAAGAAGAAGAAGAGAAGGACAACAGAACAACATCAGAACAGAAAACAATATCAGAATCTTACACATCGCAGCAGAACAACATATAATAGATAAATTAATAATCTTTAAACAAAGAACTATAGCCTTTTATACATACATCAATCAAAGTCAATATACAACAATGGACAGTTATATAAACTTGTCCTCATACAGAATACACAGCGGAATAAATATATCAGATACAAATACTATGTCTCGTCATCCAGCTTATCTCCAAGCTCTAGAATATCCAGAATATCCTGATAATATAACTCTAGGCTGCCCGTGTGGAAATTGGTGGGCACCCAGAGTTTAGAAGGGAACAATAAACTCCGAGTCAGTCATGGTGACTGGTGTGAGATCGTAAAACAGTTATTTTTCAAAATAAACAACAGGAAGATTTTAAAGTCAATTTCGCAATGCCTTTGGAAAATGAAACTACCATAAGACCTCCCGCCACACACACAATGCAAACGCAGAATTGGAGGAGATTTCTTCTTATGATAGTCAAAGATGATTACTACGCAAAATCAAATCATTTTTGATATTATTATTAGTGCATAGTGTAGAAAACATTTCGAAAGTATAATATTAATCTTAGCCAACATACGACCAGTATCGTATGCCTACTATAGCTACTATGTTCAATAGCAGGTTACCGCCACATTCCATAGCAGGTAATACAACTAAAACCGTACACGTCACGTATTGTTTCTTTGGATTTCCAACAAATGGTCAGGCTAAGGAACTTCCTTTTCCACGATGGGTACGTCCCTGGAATAGACGACCCGAGAACCTAACGTTACGGTTAGATCTCTGCCAACACAAGGTCGGGTTACCTCTGCAAAAATAGGTAACTACTGACACGCGTATGCCATCCCCCGATCGTAACCGATCTTCCCGAGGATCCCCGATTTCCAACAAACCACATAGATAATAATGCAGCAACCACATAGGTTAAGTATCTGGGCTCCATACCATGATACCACCTCTATCCAGAAGGAATGACATACACTAAGGGGCGCTACTCCCTAGAACCTTTCCGCATCCTTCCTGTTTCGACCATTTCCGGGGTGTGAGGCTCGACGAAGTCTCGTCCACAAAGCTACGCTTTCTACAAAGCCCTGCTTCAGGTCAAACAAATGATCAACCTATGATCACAAAGATATAAGATCAAACAAATGATCATATCACAAATGATCAAACACTGATCATTTCACAGCAACACTCAGTATGCCACGTTACCAAATTGGGAGTATATCGCTGATAAATTTCAACTACATAACCTCTGAGCTCGTACGTCTCAGAGAAGGGTGTTAAGCTAAGAGAATAAATTCTCCACCACCAACAGAAATGTATTTGAAAGAAATCAGCTTTATATCTCAATTTGTAACGTCAGACACACAATCCATATAAGTCTGTTTCGGGATCGAACAGAACCGAAGGCACTTCTCACGAAGCCCTTGCACTTCCGGATAATTTTCTAATCACGTCCGGACTTCCCGTCACTAAGGGTGATAAAAACCTCTAAACCGGAGATCAGCCGATGTAGAGTAACTCGACGGTAATCCTTCCGTTTTCAAAAATATCCGGTCTTCAACACCGGTCTTCGAATGCAATTCATAACGACGTATCACATATTCGGAATGGGTTATACGACCCCATGGTCCTATCCCGGCTAACCCGAATAGTGAGCGCTTATTCAAAAATAAGTGTGGCATTCAAATTCATCCAATTCACAACAAATACCTATCTAAAGGTAATTATTGATAGTCGGTTATTTAACTATCAATAAAGATGCGCAACATCATCAGATTCCAAATAATTTTCCAAATTATTTCATCTTCCAAAATATCTTTTACTAGATATAAAATTTCCACACTTAATCATTTGAAAACAAATTTCAAATATTCACATTTCAATTTATCTTTGAAGATAAAATCTCAAAACAGTTCATTTCATATTGGAAAAACATTTCCATACTTATTTAAAAATAAGTATTTCACAAATCTATTTATTTTCAACATTTGAAAATATTCAATATACTTAAATCAATATTAAGTATACATTTCATTCTTTAAGGAAATCATAAATTTTAACATCTATTTGAGTCAAAACGAATGTTGCGTAAAACATCGTTACGATGACTCAAAATCACTAGTATAGGGATTCGAAATTAAGATAGGTATATAAATCCCAATACTACATAAAAACATTTCCTTTCGGAAATCATTTACTATAACAACAGTGTTATAGTCCATCATTTCCTTATATTTTCGAAAACGCCTATTTCAACAATGAACGTTGAAATCTATGCTTTCAATTCACAATACATTTTAAAACATCTTTAAAATGTTTAACTTCATTTTTAATATCACTTCTTCAAAAATGAATCCATTTTATTCAATAATATATTCACTGTCCAAAATCGTGAATATACTTCACTTATCCAAATTTCAATCTTTTCTACACATTTATTTCAAGAATTATCCACTATCTAAAATCGTGGATAAAATTCCCTTAACAACCTCCTATATTAAATTCATCCAATTTGATTGATTCTCGGATTTATAAAACAACGTTTATAAATTCCATTTCTATTTTCTAACAACTTCGATTTATAAATCTTCTTTATTAACAAATTCGAGTTATACTTGATATAAATATCACAAATCCATATTATAAGTTAATAACTTATCATTCATTTTCAACTTCACAACTTATAAATCTATAAATTTCATTCACTTACGGATTCCATAATATTTCATTTTTAACACTTATAAAAAACTCATTTTATAATTTCAACATTCTTAATTTTGTAGATATCAATTTCATAAATCTTTTATATAAACCGTTTACAGAATTTCAAAAATCTCAATTTAAACCATTTCATAAATCAGTCAATTATTTATTCCAAAAATCACTTTTCGGTTATATTTCCCAAATCTATAAATTTTTGTAACTTTAAAATTTCATACGTTTATTTATTTGAAATAAATCAATTCAAAAATTCCATAAAACGTATATTTTCAAAAATCACTTTAAAAATCCTTTTAAAGTAAAGTCGTTATTTTTAACTTCAAAACTTGAATCCAATGATGCAACGCATCAATTAGTCCATCACAACAACAAACATCATATATCAATATGATAACAGAATATACATCAATATCTGTAAATAAATAACTACTGGTGAGGAATCCAGTTGGATCCCTCCAACCTGTTTCCCTGCATCCACAGACGTTAGCACAATACCAATTCCACTTCGAGGTGGAATATCGCGGTATATAGGTTTTATAAAAATAATCCGCTTACTAACGGCGCAATAGGGTCTCATCCGCTATACGAGGCGGGAAATCAATCAATCCAATATATACATATGCCAATATGTATATATTGCTATATATAATAGATATATCCTACTATATCTAATATCACATCCAATAGCAATCATATCAGTCAAAAACTGCAATTAATTTTGAGTGAGAAAATAATCTCACCTTTGCTTTTTTTTTATTTTGCCATCCATTTTCCAATTTGACCATTTCTCCAAATTTTGACCTTGTATAAAGAATTTTATACAATCGATTAATATTTGAAATAAATCGAACCATCCGTTTCCATTTAGTAAAATTTTATTTTATCTAATCAATTCAATTTCAAACAAATTTCCATTTAAATAATTTTAATCATTCAATGATTTTATTTTAACCTAGTTTTTCTTTTAATAAATTTATCTAACTAATTATCAAATTCCTCTTCTAATAAATTGTTTTTTTTGGCTTTCAAACAAATCCCTTTTTAATAATTTGTTTTTAACAAAAATTAAATTCAAAACTATTCCTCTTTTAATCAAAAATTTAAATTAACCAATTCTGTTTTTTTTTATTTTACCTCACAGCATAAGTCGATCGAGCCCCAGATCACTGCCCGGCCTCCACGGCGCCACCCCAAAGTCGAACTGCTCGACATCCCAGCCGCGACTTCGCCAGAACACCACGAACGAAAGCAAACGCCCAACGCGATCCATCGCGAACGCCTCCTACCCACTCACGCGATCGAGCAATAGTTCCAAACTTTTCAAATACTCGCGACGGCATCACGAATCCCTACTCTCCTGCAGCCGCGAAGAAGCCCGTGCCTCCACATCGCCTTCGCTCCTACCAGGCGCGCGCGAGCTCCACGTGAGCTCGAACAAATGCGACTCCTCCTCTCGTGAGCTCGCCTTCATCTCCGGTTGCCACGAGCTCGCCTTCGAATGAAATTGAGTTGAGAACGAATGATTTTAGGGTTTTTTTTATTTGAGGCTATACGATTTCGGCCATTGAATTGGTGTCGTTTGATTTGAAGCTCTGTGATTTTTGTTTGAGTTCGACTTCGTGGATTCGAGAGGAAGAGGGTTTGCTCCGATACGATTTTTGAACAGAGGGCCTCGTCTCGATTTCTTTTCGAATAGAGGCCATTTATTTGTTTTTCTTTTGAACTGATAGAAGGAGGGAATTTAAAATTGAAGGGGAATGGGTTGCGTGATTTTCCTTCGTGATTTTAGGCGTAAGCAACGGGCCGTGTATAAAGGAGAGGAACGTGCTGATGTTTAACAATTATTTTAAATTTAAATTTAAATTGGATTTGCTTTAAAATTTCGATGCATTTACTCAACGTATGATCACGTATTAACTCCGAAAAATACGAAAATTGAAATCCGACAATAATTCAATATTCCGGACCCAATGGAACTGGTTTCGTCGAATTCCGAGACTGTTTAAAAAATGACTATTTTTAAATATCGGTTCAAACAATTAAATTCAAAACTGAGCAAAACAGTTTAAATTTCAATTCTGAAGCTGCTGTTATCTTCAGTGTTATCAATATAAATTTTAAAAGTATTTGCAATATTTTTCTCCAGCTTTAAATTGAAGATACAAATTTTTATTTAACTTCAATCGATTAAATCTTATAATTTAATCGTCAGTTTCAAAGTTATATTCGGGATTCAAATTAAATTATCGTTCAAATATTTAAAATAAATTAAATATTCCCAATTTAATTTGTTCAAAATTCTGGGTCGTTACACATAAGGTGGCTAAAACAGGAGCGATTCTTGGGCCAATGAGGTAGCACCTCTGATCGGATGCATTTCTTCGATACATTTCTATTACTTTATGATTGATTTGGTGGCCACCCTTCGATTTTGATTGGGAGTGTGTTCCGAGGTGGGTGGTAGTGGCTGCTATGCGTTTCCACCAGCCCGGATGCGTAATTGGTATATCTACCCTGGCATTGCCTAGTTGTGTCGTGTCACCTACTATACCGAGCTTTACTACGAGTTTCTATTTGTGTCGTACCTATGGAGTATCTTCTCGTAGCCTCTCGAGGTATGCAGGTACTGTATAGACTATTGGCACTATTATGTGTTAAGGGCTATATGGGTAACCCTTTAACGCTATTTAAAAGTAAGTTTATTTTACTACTAGACACTATTATAATAGCGTATATTACTACATAGTAGATAGTTTAACGGATCCTTAGAGGATGGTTATCCCAAACATCCTTTGAGTTACTTGTATTTCAGTTGATATTTCACTTGAGTTGGATTTATTGATATAAGAATGTTAATCCTGACTCGAGTGTTTTGTGTTTTGCTTTATGCTCGGGTCAGACCGAGGGATACAGTATTCGAGACTCACCTTTGGAGTTGGAGCTTCGCTTGGAGATCCAGCTATCTATCTAGCTTTCAGTTATTCAGTTGATTCCAGTGATGTATTCAGATTTTGTATTTGACTCTTGTATTGAGACATCTATGTATTCGAGACTTCTGTTGTATCTTGCTTAACTCTGTTATATATACATGGTAGCTTCATGAACTACTATTCTTTTGTTTCCGCTGCATTATTTTATATTACTCTGTGTCTATGATTCTGTGATTATTTATTTATTTACTATATATGCTGAGTTTTGCCAAATTTAAATTAACAATCTGATATTTTGAGTAATTCAAGTCCGACATGTTTGGATGCGAATGGTTGAAAATTTCAGGCTGTTACATGTGGTATCAGAGCTCTGGTTTTAGGCAAAACTCAGCATATGTAGTAAATTTAATTACGGAATCACTTTCGTTCGAGCTTGAATCTCTTCCTCTTTGACTCGGTTTCCTTTGAATCTTGGAACGTCCCCTCGGTTCCAAAAATCCATTCTTGTCTCCCCTATTCGTATTCTTTGATTCCAGAGCATCCCATAGCTCCACTGAATGATTTGTAAAGGGGCGAAACTCCTTTACAATAGGCATTGATTCACCGGAGATTTTGTATCCTCGGTTTACGATGCTACTATCTTTTGCTATACCCGAATCCTATCTCTGGCGATCGAATATCGATTTGCTCCAGAATACTACCTCGATCTTATTTTGAAGTCACGGTTGACCCGGTTAAGGCTGCCCGTGATTTATATAAGTTTATCCATCTTCCTTGTTTGAAAATTCAATCATCTTATCTCCCTATCGAGTCTATCTTCTAGTCTGAATTCTTTTGATTAGAATCTCTCTAATTTGAATCTCTATCCTTATTTTGAAATCTATTTTGGAATCATTCGAGTGAGGGTGTGTATTTATATTGATATTAAAAATGTTTATATATTGTGTTGTTTGAGTTGTTGATGTTGGTTTGGATTTTCGATCGATTCATCTGATCAACGCTATCGATAAGATTTCCAAAACACTTGAACAGAGCAAACTGACACATGATTATTTTAAAATTTGGTAAATGAAATTAATTTTTATGATTATATTATAAATATATAAGTAAGATTTTCTGGAATTTAATAAGTTAATTAAATTGGTTGTTTGAAATGATAATAATTGATTATCATTATTATTCTAAATGAATTTATAAACATGGTTATGAATTGATTTGGAATTGAAATGAATTTAAATCAGGAATTTGAGAATTTAAATTTCCGGTGATTTCAAACTTTGGTTTTAAAAGGTATAAAATGTATATTATCTAAAGTATTTTCGAATAGAAATGGTTTCAAAGTATTTTAAATGTTTAAATCAGTACTCTTCTCTTTTGTCGCTGGAAAATAATTTCGGTGATGACTGCAGCATCATCGACATTCATTTTCGAGTTTCGAAGTGGAGAGACCATTCTGTAGCTTTGCTACATTTTTGTTTTGGAAAATAATTTGATTTGAATTTCCGAAGTATGACTTGATTTATAATATATATATTGGTATATGATCATAGATTTGATTTGATATATATAGTATATATATTTATCTCTAAATGGTTTGAATTGAAACCGGAAATTTTATAATTAAATTTTGATAAGGTGATTTCAAGTATAAAATAAAGCCAAGATTTTGAATAAATATTTAAACTTGAAATAAGTTGAATGAGAAAATTTTACTTGTATAGTACTCAATTACATTTCAATATAACTTACCTAAATTAGTCAAAAGTTAAAAATGTAATTGGATAATATACAATATAAAATGACTTTATAAGGAAAGATTTGAGTGTTATAATAAATATTATACACTAAAAAAATTTATTATAAAGATGTTAATAGAGATAAATAGAATAATATGTTAATTGAATAATAGATGAGACAAATAAATTTTTGTTGAAGGAATTAATAAATTGAAATTAGATTAACTTATGGAAATACCTTGAATTTAAAATCAATTATTGAATATAAATTAGTTTAAATTGAAATTTATATGGTTTAAATTAATTTATATGGTTTAAATATATGTGATAAGATATATTAAGTGGAATAAACTTAATAATAATTTGGAATAAAAGAATTAAATTTGTTGAATAAAATATGAGTATAATAAATTATTATACAAATTGATGATTTAGAAATTTTAATCGAGGATGACTAGACAATAAGAAAATGAATTTAGAAATAGATAGATTGATTTAACTTAGGTAAACAAATGGATTTAACCAAAATGTTGAATATTAATTAGTTTAAATTGAAATTTATATGGTTTAAATTAATTTATATGGTTTAAATATATGTGATAAGATATATTAAGTGGAATAAACTTAATAATAATTTGGAATAAAAGAATTAAATTTGTTGAATAAAATATGAGTATAACAAATGATTATACAAATTGATGATTTAGAAATTTTAATTGAGGATGACTAGACAATAAGATAATGAATTTAGAAATAGATTGATTGATTTAACTTAGGTAAACAAATGGATTTAACCAAAATGTTGAATATTAATTAGTTTAATTTGAAATTTATATGGTTTTAATTTAATTGTTTTATTTGTATTTCAATCTAATTTCTTTCTGGTTGTTTCTATCCTCCTACCTCCTTCCTTTTCGGGGAAGAAAAGTTTTGAGTGGTGGAGAGTGTAACGACCCGTAAATTTTAATAAATTTTGTTTGTTTTATTAATATAAATAATTGAATTTTTGTGAAATTTTAAACAATAAAATTTGGAAATAAAAATTTGATATTTGGAATACGTCTATTTAAACATAGCAAATGGTAAATTTTCATCTGATAATATGAAAGTTTATTTTCTGGTGTAATTTTATTTCAATTTAAATCAGTTAATATTTGATGATAATAAAATGTTTTCCAACCCTGAATATTTTTATACAATAAATTTGTAAATCATCTTCTGAGTGAGACGTCATATTTCGTTTCTCCAAATCTTGACTTCTATTGCTCCATTCATCTTAATTCTGACATTTTAATAGCATTTTCGGTACCGATTATCGACTTTTGATCGAATGATCATACCACTGATATATGTATACCGTTTTGATCGTCTCATCGCGCTGATCTTTGCGGTATATTCAATTCCGTGTTTAGACGTCTGTAACGCAGCGGAATCCGCGTAAAACAGTAACCGTATCAGTTCTGTATTTATGATTATTTGGTTTCCTTTGACCATTCGTATCCACCAGTTGAAATCAAACGACATTGCTTTTAAATTTTTCTGAATGTAACTTATGACTCTTAACATTTCTGCCATTTCCAATCTTCAGTGGTCCATATTCTTTTATTTGGCTCTGACTTTTCATTTCATTCAGTTCGTACGTTGTTTTTTTTCTATTGCCTAGCGAATTTTTGTAGGCGATCTAACCGTCAAATCGCCAAATGAACTATGCCGATGAACTCCCCTCGGTCCTCTCCACAACCCAATACCATTGATTTGACGATCAGTCGAAGTTGATCGACGATCAATGAACGGCCAAGAATTATTCCTCGAATTCTGGCCACATAGAAAACCAAATCGAAAGACTAACTGCAGATTTGCATTGCGATCGTCGAGAGCTTCAAATCGATATATAATTCGATATATTTTGGAGGAGTTTGATTTTTTTGATTTGATTTTGATTTGCAATTGAATTTGGAATTGGTCTTGGTTTGTCTGCCATTGGAAAGAGAGAAGGAGATAGAATTGTATGTACAGACAAATGGAATAAGAAATAGCTAGGGTTTATAATAGGCTATTTATAGGCAGATCAGAAATAGAAATTGTCACGACCGGGATTTTCGACTTTCGAAAATTTAACATCGATACTCACTTTATCGACTGCCGAGCAATCGAATGCCGGAAACTCCAATAGTGAGGGTTTAAGAAAAAGAAAAAGGTAGAAGAAGAAGAAAGCAGAAGAAAAAGAAAAGAAAGAAAGAAGAACAACAGAAAACACATCAGAACAGAAAACAATATCAGAATCTTACACATCACAGCGGAACAATATATATTAGATAAATGAATAATCTTTAAAACAAAGAACTATATCATTTTATACATACATCAATCATCAGAGTCAATATACAACTCAGTACAACAATGGACAGTTATATAAACTTGTCCTCATACAGAATACACAGCGGAATAAATAATATCAGATACAAATACTACGCCTCGTCATCCAGCTTATCTCCAAGCTCCAGAATATCCAGATAACCTAATAATCTAACTCTAGACTGCCCGTGTGGAAATTGGTGGGCACCCAGAGTTTAGAAGGGAACAATAAACTTCGAGTCAGTCATGGTGACTGGTGTGAGATCGTAAAACAGTTATTTTTAAAATAAACAGAGGAATATTTTTAAAGTCAATTCGAAATGCTTTTGGAAAATGAAACTACCATAAGACCTCCCACCACACACACAATGCAAACGCAGACTTGGAGGAGATTTCTTCTTATGATAGTCAAAGATGCTTACTACGCAAAAAAATCAAATTCTTTTTGATATTATTATTAGTGCATAGTGTAGAAACATTTCGAAAGTATAATATAAATCTTAGCCAGCATAGGTACCATTATATTATGCCTGCTATAGCTGCCTCCTGAGGAGACAGGTTATACAATTGAAATCGTAAAGGCTCGTATTGTTTCTTTGGATTTCCAACAAATGGTCAGGCTAAGGAACTTCCTATCCACGATGGGTACGTCCCTGGAATAGACGACCCGAGAACCTAACCGGATCTCTGCCAACACAAGGCCGGGTTACCTCTGCAAAAATAGGTAACTACTGACACGCGTATGCCATCCCCCGATCGTCACCGATCTTCCCGAGGATCCCCGATTTCCAACAAACCACATAGAAATAATAATGCAGTAACCACAGAGGTTAAGTATCTGGGCTCCATACCATGATACCACCTTTATCCAGAAGGAATGACATACACTAAGGGGCGCTACTCCCTAGAACCTTGCTGCATTCGTCCTGTTTCGACCATTTCCGGGGTGTGAGGCTCGACGAAGTCTCGTCCACAAAGCTACGCTTTCTCAAAAAGCCCTGCTTCGGGTCAAACAAAATGATCAACCTATGATCACAAAGATATAAGATCAAACAAATGATCATATCGCAAATGATCAAACACCGATCATTTCACAGCAACACTCAGTATGCCACGTTACCAAATTGGGATATATCGCTGATAAATTTCAACTACATAACCTCTGAGCTCGTACGTCTCAGAGAAGGGTGTTAAGCTAAGAGAATAAATTCTCCGCCACCAACAGAAATGTATTTGAAAGAAATCAGCTTTATATCTCAAATTGTAACGTCAGACACACAATCCATACAAGTCTGTTCCGGGATCGAACAGAACCGAAGGCACTTCTCACGAAGCCCTTGCATTTCCGGATAAATTTCTAATCACGTCCGGACTTCCCGTCACTAAGGGTGATAAAACCTCTAAACCGGAGATCAGCCGATGTAGAGTAACTCGACGGTAATCCTTCCGTTTTCAAAAATATCCGGTCTTCAACACCGGTCTTCAAATGCGATTCATAACGACGTATCACATATTCGGAATGGGTTATACGACCCCATGGTCCTTTCCCGGCTAACCCGAATAGTGAGCGATTATTCAAAAATATGTGTGGCATCCAAATTCATCCAATTCACAACAAATACCTATCTAAAGGTAATTATTGATAGTCGGTTATTTAACTATCAATAAAGATGCGCAACATCATCAGATTCCAAATAATTTTCCAAATTATTTCATCTTCCAAAATATCTTTTATTAGATATAAAATTTCCACACTTTAAAAATAAATCAACGTTTATTTTTAAAACAAATTCCCATTCCGTTTATAAACTCCATAGTGAATTTATATCTTCAAAATATCTACTGATATACGATTCTCAAATCGATTTCAAATATTCAATTTCATTTTATCTTTAAGAAGATAAAATCTCAAAACGTTCATTTCATTGGAAAAGCATTTCCATACTTATTTAATAATAAGTATTTCACAAATCATTTATTTTCAATACTTGGAAAATATTCGATATACTTAAATCAAATTAAGTATATATTTCATTCTTTAAGGAAATCTATTTTCTATAACAACATCAATTTGAGTCAAAACGAATGTTACGTAAAACATCGTTACGACGACTCAAAAATCACTAGTATAGGGATTCGAAATTAAAATAGATATGTAAATCTCAATACTAGATAAAAACATTTCCTTTCGGAAATCATTTACTATAACAATAGTGTTATAGTCCACCATTTCCTTATATTTCTCGAAAACGTCTATTTCAACAATAAATGTTGAAATCTATGCTTTCGATTCATAACACATTTTAAAACACCTTTAAAATGTATAACTTCATTTTTAAAATATTACTTCTTCAAAAATGAATCCATTTTACTTAACAATATATTCATTGTCCAAAATCGTGAATAAAATTTACTTAACCCCATTTCAATCATTCCTACACATTTTTATTTCAATAAAAATTCGCTATTCAAAATCGTGAATATATCTTCTTAAATAATCTTCTATATTAAATTTATCACATTCAATCTATTTTCGAATTTATAAGCACGTTTATAAATTCTATTTCTCTTTTAATAACAACTTCGACTTATAAACCTTCTTTTATCAACTTCTATATTTAACTTATCAAAATAAGTGACTTTGGGTTTATAACAACTTTTATAAATTTTAATTCTATTTATAAAAGCTTCAATACCAAATCAATCTCAATATTGATTTCTAATTTTATTTTCAACGTTTGAATAAAATTTCCATATTGATTTCTCAAAAATTCATTTCTAAATATTAAATCAATTACAGATTGATTTCAAATTTTAATTATCACTTACTAAAATAAATTCCTTATTTTTCTCAAATTATTCAATATTCTGTTTTGAAATGGATTCTTCAAATTGAAATCATTTTACATTGATCTCACAACTTATTTCAATTTACCAATTAAATTCCAAACTGAATTTCCAACTTATCTTCTTTTAAATAAATTCCTTTTTAAGAAAATAAGTTTCAATCGTTTCTTTCAATCTATTTAAAAATCCAAATTTAAATTAATTTCTTCAATTTAAAATCACTGTTTTATGAAATCCATTTATTTAGCATTTTCACTTTATTCTGGAATTAATTCGATAATACTATAAAAATCAACTTTTATACCTTTAAATTCTTTTCTTCAAATTTTATTCAATTTCTAAAAATCAATTCACTTAAAATTTTCTGCTTGAATTACCAAAAATTCAATTTCGTTTATTTCTGGAATCCAATGATATTAAACATCCATTCAGCTAAATTTTAGCTTTCAACAATTTCCAGACATCAAGTCAATAACATCAATAATCATTTACAGATTATCACATCACAGAAGAAATAAATTCAATCAATGTGAGGGGTCCAGTTGGATCCCTCCAACCTATTTCCCTGCATCCAAAGATGTTAGCACAATACCAATTCCGCTCCAGTACGGAATTATCGCGGTATATAGGTTTTTATAAATCCGCTTACTAACGGCGCAATAGGGTCTCATCCGCTATACGAGGCGGGAATCAATCAATCCAATATATACATATGCCAATATGTATATACTGCTATATATATATAGATATATCCTATCATATCTAATACCACATCCAATAGCAATCAAATCATCAATCAATAAATAACTGAAAATTCCACTTTTCAATCGAGTGAGAAAAATCTCACCTTTGCTTTATTAGCATCCATTCCAATCCTTCTTTTGTTTTCTTGGCACTTTAGACCTCATCTGCTCGAAACCCCATGCCTTGCCAGCTTCGCGAACAACCCCTCACCAGCCTCGACTTGCCACTGACATCTCGAAGCCCTAGCTGCCACTGACCATGGACTCGTCCTCCTGTTTTCCATCGCGCTCGAACTCGAGCCACCATGCTTGCGAACGCCGCCGCGATCCCCAACGCCTCCCACTGCCTTGCACGCGCGCCACCCCATGTTATATCGAGACGATTTTCAAAGTTGCCCCAAATCGATTCCAGTTGCTCACGCGCCTCCCCCTGGGCGAAACCCTAGTTCGCGATACCAGTCTCGCCGCCTCCGGCCTACACCCCAGGCGAACCCACTGACATCGAGTAACACGGCGTTGCCATTGACGCGGTCGCGATCCCCTAGGCTTGTCGTGAACGCCCCTAGTCCGCCTTCGACGAGAGAACGCCTCGCGATTTTCGTCTGACCCTCTTATCTTCGAAGTCGAGCTGGGTTCGATTATCGAACAGAGAGGGAAAAGAGGGTTTTGATTTGAATAGGAGAAGGCTCACGATTTTTATTTAGTTTTGAACTGTGGAGTGAATAAGTACGCGGCCATGCCCCTTTCACGTTTTCTTTCGTGATTCTAGGCTGAAACAAAGGGGCGTGAATTAAGGTGTGGTTGAGGGGAGAACGTGCTGATGGAGACGTTTGTTTTCTTTTATTTAAAATTAAATTTAAATTTGTTCCGATACAAATTTCAATGCGTTTACATGTCGTATGATCACGTATTTACTCCGAAAAATACGAAATTGGAAATCCAGTAATAATACAATATTACGGACCCAATGGAACTGGTTTCGTCGAATTCCGAGACTGTTTGAAAAAGGACTATTTTTAACTATCGGTTAAACGATATAAATTTCAAAACTGATCAAACCAATTCGAAATTGGATTCTGAAGCTGCTGATATCTTCAGTGTCATCAATATAAATTTCACAAGCATTTGAAATATTTTTCATCGGCTTATAGTCGAAGATTTAAACATTTTATTCGACTATCAATCGATTAAACTTTGTAATTAAATTGTCAATTTCACAGTTACATTCGGGATTCAAATTAAATCATCGTTCAAATATTTAAAATTAATTAAATATTCTCAATTTAATTTGGTCAAAATTCAGGGTCGTTACAGACTTCCCCCCTTAAAAGAATTTCGTCCTCGAAATTACAAGTTAGGAAAAAAGGTCCTTAACTCGTCTACTATTTTTCACAATTCAATAGTTTTATCACTTTATCAAAACAAATCTTTCTATTAAAGATTCGTTATCATTCAACTCGTTTTCCAACTTCAATTACAGATTTCAAACAACATTGTTTTCTTAACAATTCAAATTTAAGTTTAAATTCAAATTTAAACTTCCAAATTTTCTCAAAAATTTTCTAACGCCCTAAATTTTCGAAAAATTTCGCCAGCGTCTCCTTTGCGCGGCTAATACGGCACGACTACAAAACGTCCCTACGGACTCTCAGATTTCAAAAAGAAAAAGAAAAAGCCAAGCGGCTAGAGAGAAATCATCAAAAACTCATATTCAAATTTAAATACTTACCTTTTTCGAGCAAATTCAAATTCATCTTTGAAGATCAAATCCAATTTATAACACCTGTATATCTACTAGCCATAACATCTAGTTACATATATTCAAACCATTTTGCAAGTTCTATTACAAAATTTTCAATATAACTTCTTATACCATCTCTAATTCACTATTGAAGTTACACATATTCAATTATTCAATTTTACATTTCAAATTCATTTGAATTTAATTCACAATTTCAATTCTATTTGAGTTCAATTCACAATTCCAATCTAATTTGGATTCAATTTACTTTCAATTCTGAAATATTGAATTTTATCAATTATCTGTCATTTACAACTGCACTATCTTAAATTAGTTCCAATTACCAATTCATTCGTCTTCAATTTGAATTCCATTCCAATTATAAATTCACTTACAAATTCATATTTACAATTCCATTCATATGTGAATTCATCTCTTTATATTCTTAATTCACATTAAAAATTCTCATTTGTTAAATGAATTTATTTTCAAATCTTTGGTTATTATTTTATTTCTCATTTTATAAGTTATATAACTTATACTTACTTTAATTCAACTTAAAATTCCTTAAGTTAAATTTATTCAATCTAAATTCACAACAACTTTGTATAAGTTATCAACTCATTTATTATTCTCATAAATACTTTTATATAGCATTCCAGAGTCTTAATAACATTTTCAAAACCATTTTTGAAAACAATTCAAATTATCCTTTGAACTTTCAAAACAAAACCCAGCTTTTTCAAACAACTTCTATTCAAAACAATTTGGCAGCAATTCCTCTTTTGGAAACCCGAAAATGAACACCAATGATGCCGCGGTCATCATCGAAGTTATTTTCCAGCGACCTAAAAGAGTTTAGAGCTTTCAACTCTCCAAAATATTTTTCAAAACCTTCGAAATTCATTTTCAACTCCAAAAAGATTTAAACTTTCAAATCTCCAAAATTTTCAAATTCTTTTCAAAACATTTCCAAAAACTTCTCTGGAATCCTGTTTTAAATTACAATTCACATTTATAATTTACATTTTCAAATTCTACTTGTATATGGATTCATTTCTTAATTCTTTATTTTTGATTTCAATCTCATATATAAATTTTCACATATATATATCAATGATGATAATTAACATCATCACTCCCTAACAACCATGCATCCATATCATAATAATTTACAGAAAACCATTTTTTTTCTATACAAAAATAGTTTTGGGTAAAATTATTTCATTTACCCTATTTTAAAATCAATACTATGTCGGTTTATCTTGTTTAGAGTTTAGAAACCCCTATCGATTACAGTTAGCTAGACTGCACCGACCAGAATCCATAAACAATCAACCGATAAGTCAACACAATACAAAACAATTTCATATTCAAATAACAAATACGCGCTCATATCTATTATTACACTCAACTCATTCTAGAGTACTACTGACTCTATCTCTAATGAGTAACACCCAACAGAGCAGGGTTGTCGCTTAACCATATGCTCTGATACCACGCTGTCACGACCGGGATTTTCGACTTTCGAAAATTTAACATCGATACTCACTTTATCGACTGCCGAGCAATCGAATGCCGGAAACTCCAATAGTGAGGGTTTAAGAAAAAGAAAAAGGTAGAAGAAGAAGAAAGCAGAAGAAAAAGAAAAGAAAGAAAGAAGAACAACAGAAAACACATCAGAACAGAAAACAATATCAGAATCTTACACATCGCAGCGGAACAATATATATTAGATAAATGAATAATCTTTAAAACAAAGAACTATATCATTTTATACATACATCAATCATCAGAGTCAATATACAACTCAGTACAACAATGGACAGTTATATAAACTTGTCCTCATACAGAATACACAGCGGAATAAATAATATCAGATACAAATACTACGCCTCGTCATCCAGCTTATCTCCAAGCTCCAGAATATCCAGATAACCTAATAATCTAACTCTAGACTGCCCGTGTGGAAATTGGTGGGCACCCAGAGTTTAGAAGGGAACAATAAACTCCGAGTCAGTCATGGTGACTGGTGTGAGATCGTAAAACAGTTATTTTTAAAATAAACAGAGGAATATTTTTAAAGTCAATTCGAAATGCTTTTGGAAAATGAAACTACCATAAGACCTCCCACCACACACACAATGCAAACGCAGACTTGGAGGAGATTTCTTCTTATGATAGTCAAAGATGCTTACTACGCAAAAAATCAAATTCTTTTTGATATTATTATTAGTGCATAGTGTAGAAACATTTCGAAAGTATAATATAAATCTTAGCCAGCATAGGTACCATTATATTATGCCTGCTATAGCTGCCTCCTGAGGAGACAGGTTATACAATTGAAATCGTAAAGGCTCGTATTGTTTCTTTGGATTTCCAACAAATGGTCAGGCTAAGGAACTTCCTATCCACGATGGGTACGTCCCTGGAATAGACGACCCGAGAACCTAACCGGATCTCTGCCAACACAAGGCCGGGTTACCTCTGCAAAAATAGGTAACTACTGACACGCGTATGCCATCCCCCGATCGTCACCGATCTTCCCGAGGATCCCCGATTTCCAACAAACCACATAGAAATAATAATGCAGTAACCACAGAGGTTAAGTATCTGGGCTCCATACCATGATACCACCTTTATCCAGAAGGAATGACATACACTAAGGGGCGCTACTCCCTAGAACCTTGCTGCATTCGTCCTGTTTCGACCATTTCCGGGGTGTGAGGCTCGACGAAGTCTCGTCCACAAAGCTACGCTTTCTCAAAAAGCCCTGCTTCGGGTCAAACAAAATGATCAACCTATGATCACAAAGATATAAGATCAAACAAATGATCATATCGCAAATGATCAAACACCGATCATTTCACAGCAACACTCAGTATGCCACGTTACCAAATTGGGATATATCGCTGATAAATTTCAACTACATAACCTCTGAGCTCGTACGTCTCAGAGAAGGGTGTTAAGCTAAGAGAATAAATTCTCCGCCACCAACAGAAATGTATTTGAAAGAAATCAGCTTTATATCTCAAATTGTAACGTCAGACACACAATCCATACAAGTCTGTTCCGGGATCGAACAGAACCGAAGGCACTTCTCACGAAGCCCTTGCATTTCCGGATAAATTTCTAATCACGTCCGGACTTCTCGTCACTAAGGGTGATAAAACCTCTAAACCGGAGATCAGCCGATGTAGAGTAACTCGACGGTAATCCTTCTGTTTTCAAAAATATCCGGTCTTCAACACCGGTCTTCAAATGCGATTCATAACGACGTATCACATATTCGGAATGGGTTATACGACCCCATGGTCCTTTCCCGGCTAACCCGAATAGTGAGCGATTATTCAAAAATATGTGTGGCATCCAAATTCATCCAATTCACAAAAAATACCTATCTAAAGGTAATTATTGATAGTCGGTTATTTAACTATCAATAAAGATGCGCAACATCATCAGATTCCAAATAATTTTCCAAATTATTTCATCTTCCAAATATCTTTTATTAGATATAAAATTTCCACACTTTAAAAATAAATCAACGTTTATTTTTAAAACAAATTCCCATTCCGTTTATAAACTCCATAGTGAATTTATATCTTCAAAATATCTACTGATATACGATTCTCAAATCGATTTCAAATATTCAATTTCATTTTATCTTTAAGAAGATAAAATCTCAAAACGTTCATTTCATTGGAAAAGCATTTCCATACTTATTTAATAATAAGTATTTCACAAATCATTTATTTTCAATACTTGGAAAATATTCGATATACTTAAATCAAATTAAGTATATATTTCATTCTTTAAGGAAATCTATTTTCTATAACAACATCAATTTGAGTCAAAACGAATGTTACGTAAAACATCGTTACGACGACTCAAAAATCACTAGTATAGGGATTCGAAATTAAAATAGATATGTAAATCTCAATACTAGATAAAAACATTTCCTTTCGGAAATCATTTACTATAACAATAGTGTTATAGTCCACCATTTCCTTATATTTCTCGAAAACGTCTATTTCAACAATAAATGTTGAAATCTATGCTTTCGATTCATAACACATTTTAAAACACCTTTAAAATGTATAACTTCATTTTTAAAATATTACTTCTTCAAAAATGAATCCATTTTACTTAACAATATATTCATTGTCCAAAATCGTGAATAAAATTTACTTAACCCCATTTCAATCATTCCTACACATTTTTATTTCAATAAAAATTCGCTATTCAAAATCGTGAATATATCTTCTTAAATAATCTTCTATATTAAATTTATCACATTCAATCTATTTTCGAATTTATAAGCACGTTTATAAATTCTATTTCTCTTTTAATAACAACTTCGACTTATAAACCTTCTTTTATCAACTTCTATATTTAACTTATCAAAATAAGTGACTTTGGGTTTATAACAACTTTTATAAATTTTAATTCTATTTATAAAAGCTTCAATACCAAATCAATCTCAATATTGATTTCTAATTTTATTTTCAACGTTTGAATAAAATTTCCATATTGATTTCTCAAAAATTCATTTCTAAATATTAAATCAATTACAGATTGATTTCAAATTTTAATTATCACTTACTAAAATAAATTCCTTATTTTTCTCAAATTATTCAATATTCTGTTTTGAAATGGATTCTTCAAATTGAAATCATTTTACATTGATCTCACAACTTATTTCAATTTACCAATTAAATTCCAAACTGAATTTCCAACTTATCTTCTTTTAAATAAATTCCTTTTTAAGAAAATAAGTTTCAATCGTTTCTTTCAATCTATTTAAAAATCCAAATTTAAATTAATTTCTTCAATTTAAAATCACTGTTTTATGAAATCCATTTATTTAGCATTTTCACTTTATTCTGGAATTAATTCGATAATACTATAAAAATCAACTTTTATACCTTTAAATTCTTTTCTTCAAATTTTATTCAATTTCTAAAAATCAATTCACTTAAAATTTTCTGCTTGAATTACCAAAAATTCAATTTCGTTTATTTCTGGAATCCAATGATATTAAACATCCATTCAGCTAAATTTTAGCTTTCAACAATTTCCAGACATCAAGTCAATAACATCAATAATCATTTACAGATTATCACATCACAGAAGAAATAAATTCAATCAATGTGAGGGGTCCAGTTGGATCCCTCCAACCTGTTTCCCTGCATCCAAAGATGTTAGCACAATACCAATTCCGCTCCAGTACGGAATTATCGCGGTATATAGGTTTTTATAAATCCGCTTACTAACGGCGCAATAGGGTCTCATCCGCTATACGAGGCGGGAATCAATCAATCCAATATATACATATGCCAATATGTATATACTGCTATATATATATAGATATATCCTATCATATCTAATACCACATCCAATAGCAATCAAATCATCAATCAATAAATAACTGAAAATTCCACTTTTCAATCGAGTGAGAAAAATCTCACCTTTGCTTTATTAGCATCCATTCCAATCCTTCTTTTGTTTTCTTGGCACTTTAGACCTCATCTGCTCGAAACCCCATGCCTTGCCAGCTTCGCGAACAACCCCTCACCAGCCTCGACTTGCCACTGACATCTCGAAGCCCTAGCTGCCACTGACCATGGACTCGTCCTCCTGTTTTCCATCGCGCTCGAACTCGAGCCACCATGCTTGCGAACGCCGCCGCGATCCCCAACGCCTCCCACTGCCTTGCACGCGCGCCACCCCATGTTATATCGAGACGATTTTCAAAGTTGCCCCAAATCGATTCCAGTTGCTCACGCGCCTCCCCCTGGGCGAAACCCTAGTTCGCGATACCAGTCTCGCCGCCTCCGGCCTACACCCCAGGCGAACCCACTGACATCGAGTAACACGGCGTTGCCATTGACGCGGTCGCGATCCCCTAGGCTTGTCGTGAACGCCCCTAGTCCGCCTTCGACGAGAGAACGCCTCGCGATTTTCGTCTGACCCTCTTATCTTCGAAGTCGAGCTGGGTTCGATTATCGAACAGAGAGGGAAAAGAGGGTTTTGATTTGAATAGGAGAAGGCTCACGATTTTTATTTAGTTTTGAACTGTGGAGTGAATAAGTACGCGGCCATGCCCCTTTCACGATTTCTTTCATGATTCTAGGCTGAAACAAAGGGGCGTGAATTAAGGTGTGGTTGAGGGGAGAACGTGCTGATGGAGACGTTTGTTTTCTTTTATTTAAAATTAAATTTAAATTTGTTCCGATACAAATTTCAATGCGTTTACATGTCGTATGATCACGTATTTACTCCGAAAAATACAAAATTGGAAATCCAGTAATAATACAATATTACGGACCCAATGGAACTGGTTTCGTCGAATTCCGAGACTGTTTGAAAAAGGACTATTTTTAACTATCGGTTAAACGATATAAATTTCAAAACTGATCAAACCAATTCGAAATTGGATTCTGAAGCTGCTGATATCTTCAGTGTCATCAATATAAATTTCACAAGCATTTGAAATATTTTTCATCGGCTTATAGTCGAAGATTTAAACATTTTATTCGACTATCAATCGATTAAACTTTATAGTTAAATTGTCAATTTCACAGTTACATTCGGGATTCAAATTAAATCATCGTTCAAATATTTAAAATTAATTAAATATTCTCAATTTAATTTGGTCAAAATTCAGGGTCGTTACAGAAATGAATGGACAAGATTGATTTGCAAGTTGAACGATAAATGACCCGAAAAGCCCATTCTGTCTCCGAAACGAAAATGGGTCATCCCATATATCAAAATAGATGTTTTCAATATTTTTAAACTCAGTGAAACAGGTTTCAGGTCCTAATTCCATCGTATGAAGAAGTTAAATTACAATCAGCTTATTCCAAATTGATCTCAATTAAATCGATTTCTAGGCGTTTCGAGCCTGTACGATCAAACGACAAGTCCGATCTTTACGAAACTTGAAATCCTACAATAATTCACCGTTATGGATCCGATGAAACTGGTTTCGTTGAAATCCGAGACAGTGGCCAAAAGGGCCATTTTCACATTAATTAAATAAATTCATATTAAATTAATTAATTCACTTTTTAATTTCAAATTTGATAACCAACAATTTTCATCCATTTTGATTACTTGGCCATTTACAATAATTTAAAACAAATTTTATATATCAATTTAGTGTTTAAATATTACACTAATTACAGTGTTCAATTTCAAATGTAATTAAATCCAATTAATATAATTTAATTTCAATAAATTTATTTAATTTGGTTTCAATCTTTTCATTCAATCAATTATTTCTCTACATACATAGTTAACATTGTTATATATTTTATTACATTAAAATTTTACCATTTTCATCTTACTTTTCATTATCGTAATCTTTAATTACATTTAATTGTAATAAATCCATTTATTATAATTTAAATTCCAATAAATTGAGCAAACTTGATTCCAATTCTTTTTATTCAATCAGTTGTCATATTATGCATAAAATTTTCATTGGTTACATCTTATTGAATTAACATTCTACAATTATCAATTTAACATACATTAACTGCACTAATTAAGTGAATTAATTGCAATTGATTTCCAATTTTTATTTAACAGGTTAATCAAAAGGTAACATATAATAAGTGTCACCATTAACTTTTAGTCACATTTTTATGTTTATCATTTACAAGCAAATGTTATAACAGCTCTCATTACACAAATTTTATTCAATTACAATTTGTTACACATTATTTCATTAATAACTCAACGTTTAAATTACCAATTACTCCTTTAATTCAGTTATCAATTAATACATTCATTATTACAATTAATTTACAATTTATAACCCTTTTAATCCTTTTAATCAATTGGAATTACATTTAAAGCAGGTATCAATTACCTTAATAGTATTACATTTCATTCTAGTTATTTTTTTCTTATAAATAAACCATAAATTTTTATTTCTCCTAATATTAAATCATAGAATCTTTTTAAATTAACCATTTTTAATTATCGAAAGTTACGGGTCGTTACACAATCCATGGTATTCATTCATGTCATAGAAGCCTCGAGATCGCCAAAAAATTCAATTAGGGTTCGAATTTAAAAGCGGCGGCGTTGGCTCATGTCGAGGCGGTGGTGGTCGCGGCCGTGCTGGAAGGGTCGGTAGGCCCAGGCGAGCAAGGTGGTTGGGTTAGATCGTGGTGGATGATGGTGTGGTGGCGGATTTTTCACATATAGGGGCGGCAGGTATATCGAATTGAGCGTTTGAACGAGGTGGTAGGCTGATGCTAGGGCTTGCGTGTGAGGTGACATGTATTATTTTCATTATTTATTTTTTTTATTTTAATTTGAATCGTATAACTTCTAACGATCATATCTTTTTCATACGAGCTCGGATTCATGCGCAATTTTCTCCGCTGCGATCATATTGAAATTCCACACATTATGAAACTGGTTTTGGATTAATTATGGGACTGTTCAATTTTGGGCCTTTATTTGGATTTCAAATCGATTTGAAATCAAAGGTGAGTGTTTTAACCCACTCACAATTATTAAATTGTCTTATGTTAGTTAAATTAAATTTATGATGTGATTAGAAGTTGATTGATTGCAGTTTGGTGTATTTAATTTGTTGTTCCAGTTAAATCTGAATTTTATTGAATTCAATTGCCATTTAATTTAATGTTGAATTTAAATTGCCAGTTAAATACCTATTAATGATAATCAGTAATTGTTGTTATTTATTAGTTGATTTGAATGATGATTGTGATGGATGTTTAATTGTTGATATTGAATGACTGGATGTTATATTTATATATTATTATCACACTTCAAGTTCTCTTAGTTTATTGTTAGGAAAATCACTATGGGTTGAAATGGTACATACCTGAACGATCTGATAGATTAGGAAAAATCATTATGGGTTAAAATGATAGACTCGAACGATTTTATGGATTTTGAATTTTAACTCGGGATTGCGGGTTGAAATGATATATACCCGTAAATTTTAAATTATTGCGGGTTGAAATGATATATATCCGTATCACTTGACCATAGGGTAGAAAATTATATACGGATACCGGATTGGTTAAATTAAATGATTTTAAATCCTTAAATTTTTGGATTCAGTTTAACTATATTTTGAAATGAAATTTGACTTATATAAACAAAATTATTGTCAAAATCTAATCTTTAATTATTAAAATGGAAATTTGTTTAAGGGAATTGTTAAAGGAATTGAAATTGAAATTTCAAAGTTAAATTGTGAAATATAAATGAAATTGCTCAAAATTGAGTTATTGAAATGTTTGAATATTTAAACTTTGAAATCTATGAATTTGAAGTGCTTTAAAATTGTAGTTCAAACATGAATTTGAAATCGATATAAATTGAAATTATTTTTGGGAATTTGTATTGAAAGAAAATTTAGTTTTGTTGAAATCTGGATATGGTCTAGATTTGTTGAAATGGAAGAAATAGTTTAATTTGATATTAGATTCAAATTAATTATTTTAATGTAAACTGTTTAAAGATATATTATTTTAAATTCAGATTTATTTAGATTTTTCAAACTATTTACTATATAAACCATTTCCAATAATCAAACTATTATATATTAACTATTAAAACTGTATTAAATCTATTTTTAAACTATTTTAACCTATTTTAAACTACTTAACTATTTAATCTATTTTTAAACTATTTTAAACCATTTAAACTATTTTAAAATATTTTAACTATTTTAACTATTTAAAACTATTTTAATCTATTTTTAAAGTATTTTGCCTATTTGAACTATTTTTAAAACAGTTTAAACTATTAATGATTATCTAAACTATTTCCTAAATTTCAGATGGTGTAAAGTTGAAATGTTTATATTTAATCCTTCTTTTAAAAAGCGAATATGGTTAAATGATGTTATAACCTAGGTTAGGATTTGAAATGATATTTTCTAGTGAAATGACATATTTGAGTAAATATGATGATTTTGAAATGAGGATTTAACCTATTTTGTCGATATGATTTCGAAAGTGAATATGATTTCAAAAGTGAATATGATTTCTAAAGTGATATGGTTTGAATTGAATATTATATTTTGATATCAATTATGAATCAATTTTGGAAATGTAAAAGAACCATCTGGTGTGAAATAAGCATTTGGTTGTTAAAGAGACCGGGATCGGATATTGTCATACTCTCTACCAATACCAAAAACCACTTTAACAACTGTGTAAATGGTGGAGATTCCAGAATGAAATAGGATGGTTTGGCGAACGATTTTGTATGAGGTATTTTTGTAGCCCTGGCTCCCTCGAGTCAGCTTGATGTGGCCAAAACAGGAGCTATAATGGGCTAAGTGAGGTCTCTCCTCCGATCGGACACATTTCTTCGATACCATATTATGACTTTCTGATTGACTTGGTGGCCACTCCTCGATTTGATTATGGGAGTGTGTTCCGAGCTGGGCGGTGGTAGCTACTATGCGTTACCACCAGTCCGGGAGTGCAAACGGTAGAATCCTACCCTGGCATTGCCTCGCGTGCCTTGTCACATGCCTTATCGCGCCCACTATGAGTTTGGTTTGTACCGTACCTATGGAGTGTCCCTTGATAGCCCTCCAGTTTACGGAGGAATTACGGTACTGTATAGACTACGAGAATATATAAAAATGTGTTAAGGTGGATATGGGTAACGCCTTAACGCTATTTTAATACTTTACTTTACTGTAGACACTATTACAATAGCGTATTGTACTAAGTATGTAGATAGTTTAACGGATCATTAGGAGATGGAAATCCCGAACATCTCTTAAGTTATTGCACATGTTAGACATTGGATAAGAGATGTCAAACCCCGTAAACATCTCTGAAGCCGTCACACTTATATTTATTTACTATTGGCTTAACTTATATAAGATCTTTTAGCTCTGACTCGAGTGTTTTCTCTTTTTATTATGCTCGGGTCAGTCTGAGCTTTTAAGTTTATTGAAGACCTTATTTCTAGAGGACGAAGACGAAGATTTAGTACTATTATTATTTATTATATTTATCCCACTACATCATGTTGTTTCACTGCATTATTTATTTATTCCTATTGTATGTACTCTGATTTATATTGTAAAGGTGTAATCAAATGTTATTTGTAAAATAGCTTAATGAACTATTATTTGATTTTTATATTTTATCATTCCGCTGTGAGATTCTGTGTTTGTTTTATTTCTTTCTCTTCTTTTTCTTATTTACCCCATAACAATCTTCCCTTTTGAATGGTTTGAGTTTGGCATGTGTGGTTTATTGTCAATTTAAACCGTCCAAAAAGGTAGGTCGTTACATATGTGCTTAACCATGCTTGGTTTCCATGTGAAATTAAATCTCTGATTTAATTATTTGTTTATTTGATAGTTAAATAACCAACTATTAAATGTATATTAACTATCAAATGTTGGCCAATTTTGAAAAATACTGTTGTCGGTTTGGAGAGGCCGGAATCAGATATATTATCTGAAAACCACTTCGAACCGCCATAGGCGTTCGAATTAAGACATCTTGAAGATGATGGAGTCAAAGATAGAGTTCTTTACAGTGCAATGGCTACTTGCTACTAATCCTAAGGGTGATTCTAAAGAGGATGTAGTAGAAATGGTGCCTTTGGTTTGTTCGTATCCTGAACAACTTGTAAGGATGAATGATGACATTGCACTATTTCCTGGAGAGCAATGTTAGCTTTCCCAGTGGGATATGCTAAGGGAGGAAAAAGGTAATTGTGACCTCACAAGCCTCATAACCCGAAATGACTAAAACAAGGGATATGCTTAAGGGCTATGTGGTTTGCTTCCATTAGAAGCATCATTCCACAATCTAGAATCGATATTTATGGATTCGTATGCGTTTATGTGGAAAGAGTCAGGCAAAGGGTGATAAGTTTGCAGCCTTGGTGCCTGGGGGGATGGTGTAATTCTGTATACCATGTTAAAGGGGCAGCCGGTCCTGATTTGCAAGGGGTCCATGTGAGGCCATCGGTATAATTATCTAGAGGTGTATTGTGGCAGGCGGTACCCCAGTAGCCTTGTCGTTGTGTAGAATCCATTTTCTAATACGTGCCTTTATGGACATAGTTATATACCTAATATGCTGGAATGCAATTAATGTAACCATTTCGACTATGACTCAATATTATTTTAAATCCTTGACATTATTATAATATCACTGGATTTTCTATTTGAAATGGTTTGGTTATCATAATGTAAAAACCCATCCATGATTATATGCGATGTAGTCTTACGAGATACCTTTATTTTGAAAGGTTTAATAACATTAAAAATCCATTTGATCTGTGTTTCTCACGCCGGTTTACCAGACCGATCTAGGTGTTATTTTCTTATAATGCTCGGGTTAACCCGAGCATATTTCTAGATTTAGTTTGGATGCTTTGGAGCTTCAGGGGATGAGCTAGATGCATCCAAGATGTATTCATTTATTTATTTTATTTTTGCTGCAATATTGTTTGTACTTATCAGCATTTGTGAAGATAGATTGTTATAACTGTTTAGGCTGATGATAGATAGTTACTCTCATTGATATATGTATACTACACTTTTCTTTTGTAAAGGTCTGTTGTATATTATATATTACTCGTCACGTTGTGAGATTTTGTTGTCTTTTCTTTCTTTCACCACAACAATCTATCTTTCCAGCACTCGGACGCTCAGCACATGAATACCATGGATGTATTAGTGTTGACATTTGAGGGTTAAAAAGGTAGGTCGTTACATGTGGCAGGCCATACATGGTGGGAAAATGGTATTGAATTTGATTCAAATGGAGTTTGAAATGTAGAGAGCGATATGGATCTAGATCCACTTTTTTCTCCATCTTTTCTCTTATATTTAAAATCCGTTTATGATAACCCGCACACACCAATCCAAGGCTTGGGTGACTTTCAGACTCGCATCGGAGCCTAGAAGTACGAGCTATTGGTTTTTAAACATTACAGAGATTAAGAATAAACATATATGATCTGTGACATTTTACACTTTCATATCTCATAGTAGAAGGCAAAAAAATATAAATACAGAAAATAATCATCTTAGAAAATATCTCATAGCATGGTCTTAAAAATAATACGTAGTCAAATCCATGGTACATAGAAATACAATACATAGTCTGATAAATCCTAAGTACTGAATATGATACGTAAATACATGGAGAGAAATGGAAAATATATATCAACTCTAATGCTAAGCTCGTCTCTCCACGTGATGATCTAGGCCCTATCACCTGCTGCCATATCCTCCTATCATGGAAGAAAAAGAAAGAAAAGCAGTAGGTCAAACAAAAGTCCGGTGAATGATTACATTATTAATATATGATTGTGGCATGCAATTGACTTTAACAATGCTTTATGTGACCTAGAATGTCCTACAAGCGTCCGTGAATTGCTTATTTCATATGCTTAATGGGTTTAGCTCAATACACACTTACCCTACAACTTTTGTAGGCTCATACCTAGGGTTGAACAACTAATAGAACCAAAAGACAACTAATGATCGGCTAATAGCTCTAAAACTATTCCAACACAGGGGTTACCTACACTTCCCAATCATGGGCTAAGTTTCCCACACTATGACTACATGTATCATATCAACCATGGGACTATGTTCCCACATTACAACTACATGTATCCTAGTTACGCATTGAAGAGGAGCCTGCAATGTCAACTCGTCAGGGTGTCTCATCATCGCACATCCATGTCTACCTCTCAATCGCACATCAACAACACAGCATCACATCGTGCACATGTGAATACCAAGGAATTCCCGCTAATGTCGGGCCACACACTACATCAGGCATCATCATTAGTGTTGCACGTCCACCGTGGAACCTTCCATGATTGCAGTTTTTGATAGAATCGCCTCAAGTCGAACATCGACCCTACTGGATAAGTAGCATTTTCCTAGTCCCATAATGTCCTAGCATCGTCAACATAGGGAACTAGCTTCCTTACTTCTACTAACATTTATACACACACACTCTACTAACTATTTTATTTATAACCTGGCCTTGGGATGAGGTTCATACTGTGCTCTGGAAATGCCAACTGGCCGATCGCTTACTCCTAGAGCAGTTGATCGCTTGTAGTCGACTGCTCCAGCGAGTTCAGTCGATCAGTCATTATTGTTTAGTGTTTCTAATTAGCGATTTCAATTCGTTTTTGTTTATTAATTGCCCTCGTTTTCAAATCTATTACAGTAAACTTGAAGCATAGGTTATTATATAGTAACCCTAGTTATACTTAGCCAAACTCATGAATATATTATTTATCATTGTCAACACTTACTATTCAATTTCATATTTGCAGTAAATAAGTTTATCCAGGTTTAGCAATCAGTTCTCATCAATTTTACAAAGGGCTCCTTATAGATTTATCAATTTGAGTTACATGTTAACATCAATTTGTATTTTTAGTTTAAATCTCAGATCTAAATAAACAAGATTTAATTTTTTTTATTTTTAACAACCTAAATCAAATAGGGTGCACTAAAATTAACTGTCTATAACACCTAATTAATAGTGAACCCATGTGAAATCCAAGTTATCCCCTCCGAATCGCTCTTGGGATCTACTCCATTTGCTAGCTCTCCGCTTGATTTAATTTCTTTAATCTCTCTATTTTTTAAATTTTATCTTTGAAGAAGTTTGTGATTTAAGGAAGTGATTTGAATTTGACAGTGTATGGACATTCTACTCTAATTTTTATGAATTAGGGTTTGGGTTGGTGTTGTAATTATAGGGGTTCAAGCTAATACTGGCCGTTCAAAATATATATGACGCAAAACTAGCTGTTGATAAAAATATACGATAGAATCCGGGTCGCTGGCCTAACCAAACCCTAGCCGTATACACTCAACCGGTCAACCTTTATGATTAGAGGCAGTCGACCTCTAGTGGTCGACCGGTTCCCATTAAGGTGTCGACCGGGGGAGCTTTTTATTTTAATATATTTTTCTTTCCTTAATTTCTTATTTAATTATTTTCAACTCTGAAATTAAAAACATTCATAACTTCTTCATATTGGCTCCAATTTCAAAAGGTTATATATGAAAATTGTCCAAAAAATCGCTTCGAACTCAACGGTGCAAGTTTCATAGCCAGGCTCGGATGTTTACAAAAATTCCATTTTTCCCCTTGTGATATTTAAATTCAATTCTTTTACTTAAATTTTCCGCTTAAATTTTCGAGGTGTTGCATTCACTTCTTCCTAAAAATGATTTCGTCCTCGAAATCTCCAAGGGTGGAAAAATGTAACTCGTACGTATGGATATCAGCAACTACAACCATCTACTCGTCCATCAACCACCGGCAATCATTGTCCTTAATTTAAATTCTAATGCAAGCTTGTACATTTAGGTATGGAATGCATATGAACCTATACTAATGCAAAGCTTAGGCGGTCTCCTGATCTAGTTGACCTCCTTTAATTCACATGCTTATGCCATGTATCAAAAATGTATGCAACATCCTATGTAAATATACTAGCAATTCTATATGTATGCATTACCAGTTAATCCATATGCAACAACCAAATGCACATAACTCAGTAGATAAAAAAAAGTGATGGTGTAAGTGTATGTCAAGAATATATTTGCCCTAAGCATGAAAAGATAAAACTAGATAATACATCCATTAGCATCAATCATCCAAAACATATCCTAATGACAAGTTCACAACCAATCCTAGCAGCCAAAGGCCTTTACCTATTAGACATACTAACTAGAACCTAAGCACATAAGTAGTTTATACTTATTTATCTAAAATGGAAACGTACCAAAAAAGGGTTATGGATGGGTAGATCAAATCCTCTCCTCAAGCTCTCATGTACTTTCTGTAGGATCGTCTCCCCATTGGACCTTAACAAGCTTGATACCTTTATTGTAGAGTCGCTTTGTACCATGCTCAGAATACAAGTGGGTGCACAGAGAACAGTGACTCCCTCTCTACATCCACCTCCTCTAGCTGACTCGACTGCAGTTGTCGTATCATGTAAACATTTTCGCAAGTGTGATACATGGAAAATGTAGTGTACTTCCACTAACTTCTTAGGAAGCTACACTCTATAAGCTAACTTCCCTACCCTACCAGTGATAGGAAAAGGCCTACAAACCTCGGTGCTAACTTCCCTAAACTACCAAATCTCATAACATGTAAGCGGTGAGACCTTTACAAAAACCATGTCGTTTACTACAAACTCCAACCCCGTGTGTCTCTTGTCGGCGTAAGACTTCTTCCTATCCTAAGCGGTCTTCATCCTCCTCGAATAAAGTCTACCTTCTCTGATGTTTCCCTCGTCATATCTGGTCTAAGAATAATCCTATCCGTAGTCTCCCACCAACAAAATGATGATCTACAAGGCCTCCCATACAATGCCTCAAATGGTGTCATCCCAATACTCTCATGATAGCTATTATTATAAGTAAACTCTACCAGCGGCAAGTGATCCTCCTAAGAGCCTCTGAAATCTAAGATACACATCCAAAGTAAGTCCTCCAACACCCGGTTCACCCTCTCTGTCCGTCCGTCCATTTATGGGTTATAAGCGATACTCAAACTTAGCTCCGTACCTAATGCATCCTGAAGACTCCTCCAAAACTAGCTAGTGAAAAGTGGATCTCGGTCGCTCATGATGCTAGAAGGAACACCATGTAATTTAACTATCTCCCTCACATAAAGTGCCACCAAAGACGTTGTACCTCGTACTCCTAACTGTAATGAAATGAGCGCATTTTGTCGGTCGATCGACTACAACCTAAATACTCTCATTCCTTCTCCTACTCCTAGGTAGTCCGTCAACAAAATTCATAGAAATACTCTTCCACTTTCACTGAGGAATATCTAATGGTTGCGACAATCCTTCCACTTCTTCTGCTCCACCTTTTATCTTTGGCAAGTCATACTTCGGGCCACATACTCTGCCACATGCTTCTTTATACTAGGCCAATAAAAGACTCTCTTCATGTCATGGTACATTTTGTCTCCGTCGAGATGAATGGTCATCCTTGAACGATGAGACTTGACTAGTACCATGTCAATCAAACCCATAATGAGAGAACAAACAATCTACCATCTCTCTATTTCCATCTCTTCGAGTCAATGACATAACGCCTCAAATGACTCGACTGCTCTCTACTACCAATCCTCTTTAAATATCCAATAGCTCCTTGTTTTCTTCTGACTTGACCATATGCGGTCCATATTTGTAGGCTGCACATCCAAAGTTGCTAACAATTTTGGACTAATACCTAATGATGATCGAAATTCAAATGTAGAAATAAACACCAAATGCTTTCGCTCCAAGAATATAGGGCTCAACCTCTCTTGCTTCCTACTCAGGGCGTCAGCTATACCATTACCCTTGCCTGGAGTATAAGAGATATTGAAGTCATACGATGCTAAGAACTCCATATATCTTTGCTGCCTTAAGTTCAAATCTATTTGTGAGAATAAATACTTCAGAGATTTATGATCCGTATACAGATCAAACCGCTCCCCTAAAAGATAGTGTCTCCATGACTTGAGTGCAAAGACAATGACTGCTAACTCAAGATCATGGTAGGGTAGTTTCTCTCGTGGACCTTCAACTACTGACTAGCATAGCTCACCACTCTCCTCTTCTGCATCAACACCGTGCCCAAACCCGTACCACAAGCGTCGGTATATACCATGAATGACTTAGTACCATTGGGTAGTACTAGAATAGGTGCATTAGTCAATGCCTCCTTCAGCTTGATAAAAGCATCCTCGCACTTCATGTCCCATAAGAAAACTAGATTCTTCTTAGTGAGGCCGGATAGAGGGTAAAATATTTTAGCGAATTCCTTAATGAATTTCATATAATTGCATACCAAATCAAGGAAATTCCTTACTTTTGTGGTATTCTTCGAAACATGCCAATCATGTACTACAGCAACTTTACTAGGATCGACGCTAACCTACACTCTGAGACAACGTGTCCCAAAAAGCGTACCTCCTTGCGCCAAAAGTGGCACTTATAAAACTTCAGCTTTAACTTAAGCTCATGGAGTGTATTGAGCACTTCTTCTAAATGCATCATGTACTCCTCCTCGCTCCTCGAATAGAATAAAATGTCATCCACAATTACCACTATGAACTTATTAAGCAGCCCTATGAAAACTCAGCTCATCAGATCAACAAAGTAGGCGGGTGCATTAGTCGGTCCAAAAGGCATGACTAACCACGCATAAAGTCCGTTGGGTATATGAAAAGTAGTCTTTTAAACACTGTCCTTGACTACATGTAACTGATGGAATCAGGTAGCCAAGTCAAGCTGAGAGAACACCTTCGTTCCAACCAACCGATCAAAGAGATCATTTATGCAAGGCAATGGGTAACGATTTTTCTTTGTCAGCTTATTCAGCTCTCTATAAATGATGCAAAGCCTCATGGAACCATTTGCCTTAGTGGGAAGACAACTGGTGCCCCCCACTTTCAAATGCTCTTCCTAATGAAGACCTTCTCCAACAGCTTACTCACTTGCTTGTTCAGCTCGCGTCTCTCCTTAGGAGCTATATGCCTTGATGGTAAGGAAACCAGTCTAGAATTCTCCTCTAGATAAATTCGAAACTCGATCTCTCTAGGATGGGAGACTGTAAACTTTGAAAAAGACAGCTAGATAGTCTCTAACTACTGGCACAGAATCTAACTCATCATGTGATAGGTCCAATGAATACATGTAAATCAACATAACTGAACCTCTGGGATCGCAATAAACCTAGACTATGCCCACTACAAGTACCCAACCTAATAACTTTCCTATTACAATCTAGGTTTGCCCCATACATCATAACTAATCCATGCCTAAAATCGAACCAATCCCAGAAACTCCTAAGACAAAAGCATCGCAATCGAACTCGACCCCCAAAATAAAAAATTTCAAGCCTCTACATATCCTAGACAAATAAGTCGATCCCCCAATGGGGTTTAATACAACTACAAGGTATGTAACTATGCTAGTGTCTAAGTGTAACTCATCTAGAAGTCTACTGAAAAAAAAACAATGCGATGCACAAGTGTCAAATAAGATACGAATGGATAAATCAGATAGAATTAACACACCTTTAATCACGACCTTCTTCCCTTTGTCCACTACCAAAGGCGCACTTGAGCACGAAACGACGTCTAGCGCATAAGCTGCTACTACTTGTTGGAACTGGGCCAGCCCGTAGCGTAAGTTATGGATGAATTTCAAAAAAATTCCATTATTGGATCTATATTAGGCCTATGAAGTCTAATTTATTTAGAAAATTTCTAAATTTTGTTAAAATAAAATTTCATATTTTATTTTATTTGTAAATTATATACAATTTTATTTAATTTATTTTACTAGGCATTTATAAGTACACATATGTATCATATACATATATGTATGTGTGTGCATGTGTAACTTGATAACTTGTGAAAGATATAACATGCCCGTATACAGATGTTGGGATTTACATCGCAATGGACATGTTAGCTCATCCGATATGTATTGTATGTTGTCCAAATGTATGTATGTATGTCAATTTGTTATTTATATAAATATTATAAATCTACACACACACACACATATATATATATATATACGTATATATATAGTAGTAAAATATTAATTATTTATATATGTATTATTATAATAAATATTAAAATAATTTATATATATACATAATATAAAAGTTTTTTTTAATTATGAACTAATATATGTATGTATTACAAAGATAGAATAATTTTTTTATTTATATATATAAGCGCATATTTATAATCTATAAATATATATATTTATAATATTTATATATATATTTATAATAGATAAATATATATATTTATATATTTTTATATATGAATAGAATTAAATTAAAAAAGTATAAACACTTCCAGATCTTAAGTAAAGCACAACAAAATTTTATTATAAATTTGATTATATTAAAATATATATAAAATGATTAATTAGTCCAAAAATGATAAAATATTAATAAAAATATGTTCGAGACATATTATTTAAATTTTTAGAAAATATAGCATGATAAATTGGAGGTTTGGGAAAATTTTCCATAATTTTTCTTGGTTAAAATTTATTTTTTATTAATTAATTATTTTCAACCATATATTATAAAAAAAATTAAAATTATAAAAAATTATTTTTAAATTCTCATTTTTTGGCAGAGAGTTTATTTCATGGTAAAATAATTTTATAAAATTTAAAAGTTAATTTTTAGAACATATTTTATGTTATATAATTATTTAGGGAGTGTATTGATTTAAATAATCTGAAATAATAGTAAATAATTATTTAAAAATAATTTAAAACAACCAAAAATTATAATTAATATAAATATACATGTATAAGATATATATTCAATTATTAGCATGAAATGTTGAAATAATTAAATACAAACCATATAATTATAATTAAATGACATATTGATATGTATATAGTAATTAATAAAATAATAATTACTATAAATTAATTAATTATTTGGCTATGCATATTTGATTAATATGCAGAAAAATTGATTTTTTAATGAATACATATTAATAACCAATCTAGTATGTGACAACATCAATACGTATAAGAATCGTCACAGAACTAACAATATAATAATAATATGAATATTAAAATATTATTTAGAAATTATGAACCATATAATATAGTAAAAACATACCTAAAAATAATGCCTTGAAACACACCTAGTAATGATGAATACTCTTCTTTGAAAGCTTTTCGATTCGGTAGACTACTAATCCTTGAACCGAGACCTTTGACTATCAAATAGTAATTTTCTTTTGAATTGACTTGAGTTGGATTTGCTTGAGCTTCTAGGGGATAAAATCGGCCGTCAATGAAAAGTGATAGTGGTAGAAAAAAAATCTAATCAATTTAGGGTTTGATGTCTTTAAATAGTGGATGAAAGAGAGAAAGTTATGGATCATATCTCATACCAATTCTCACTAAATCTAAGCCATATATTTCTAATACTTCTAACTATTTTAGCCGCCCCTTGTAGTCCTCATTATAGCCAAAATTATCAACCTATCATCATGGACCAATATCCCATTTAAGACCAAATAAATATTATTAAGTAAATCAAATTTAATTGCTTATTAATATCCCATATCGACCGTTATATTTATAACTATTATAAATATATACAATAATATTTATTTCTTAAATCATGTTCAAAATTTGTTAATTAATATTCCATAGATATTAATTAATTTATAACAATTATAAACTAATTAAATCATTTGGTTTAAAGAGGATTCATCATTTCGGTTGTGTGACTCATCGGGTGTAAATTTGGTTAGCGGTTAACATCGAATTATTCGAATGTTAATGCTCACACATCACTTAGTAGATGGCGTGACATTTTGACCAAATTTATTACATAGTTTTAATAAAATTCAATTTCACTTTATTAAGTGTTACCCGATTGTGACATGTATTTACACCAATTCTCTTCGTCAAAACTATATCACTTTGGACTTATGGAATTTTGTAATGGTCAAAATTCCAATATCATCCATATTCAACTCTATGGTCCAAACACAAAGTCCTTGGTTCAATAATAATAATTATTATTAACTGAACTACTATGGCCAAAGACTTTGACTTTGAGTTGACTTGAGTTGATCACGATACTAATCTTATATAACCGAGGAGACGTATCCTCTCTTGAATGGTGCTTCACTTCCAATACTTCCACTCGACCCAACTACAGACCCTCGATGGATGCCATGCCATGATTTGACTATAATTAAAGTGGAGCTTTCATATTGAAGATATATAGCATTCTCAGGTCGAGAGAACTGTGTAAATCGTTCACATCGATATTTTCTGTTTGACCTTAGTTATATTAACTAACAGAAAACTCTCGAGTGAGTCATTCCATCGTTATCCAATAACTATCAGTACGTAAACCCTGGGTGCCCCCAGCAATCATAAGCAATACATAGCCCAACATTTTGAGAGCATTACGTACTTTAGTCTCAACGGATACATCGATATCCGGTCTCGATGCATCTTGACTAGGAACATTTAAAATGGTATATTTGTTTTCAGTGTGATAAATTACTCATGATTACAACACTTTGTAACTATTATCACAAAACATACCATTTATGGATTTTCCATTAAATATACTTTTAATTAAATTAATTAATTAATATAACACATTATGTCGAGTATATAATAAAAAGAAAACACCTTTTATTTTGAACAAGATTGGTTATCGAGTTAGATATATGTAAAAGTTACATAATTGCCTACAAGGCATACCTCTAACTCTATTAATCTCCCACTTGCACTTGGGGTCAATTATGGAATCTTATTCCAACTTCTCCTATCAGTTTGCTATCAGTTTACTCAAAACCGATTGGGTCAATCCCTCAATGAATGGACATGCTATTATATTTCAATTATCTATAATATCAATCAACTCTCTCAAACACTGATAAACTACCTTTATCATGTGGAACTATTTGGAGTATGTCTCATGACTTCCAATGAGCTCTAAGTTCTGTTATGAACTATATTATGACATTGTTATCATACAACAATGTTACGGGATTCTCAACATTTGGAATCACACTCAACTCAGTTATAAATTTGTGCCTTTGTATTTATAAACATTGTTTTTATTACGGCGCTATTCAAGGCAATGTACTATGCCTTTTTCATTGAATTAGCCACAGTCTTTCATTTGGAACATTTCCAATTTAAAAGATTTTCAGCTTGAATCTATTATCGACACATTATACTCAATAACACTTATGAAGTTTGAGTCTGAACACTCCTTCATAAGGAGTTTGTTGTTCTGTAAACAATTCTCTAGTATTTCATAAATACATGAGAACACTGCAAACTACCATTTAGTGATATCAATTTGGATTTAATATTTGCTTCATGTATCAAATGCACAAAAAAAATCACAATATCATTGAGAACATAACATGTATGATAATTCCTATTGCCAATGCATAAGGAATCCATCTTATATGTTCCATATTAACATTTAACAAGGTGTCCTTGCATATTGTTTTGGGACGTTTCCAATATCTTTTATGCTTACTATTAAAGACATTATTTACAAATCAAACGTTGAGTATTAAAAAAACTAAAGCCAATTCTAACACAACTACATCGTTAACAATCAGCATTGTGTTATTTACTTATGGTTTAGAAACATTAGCATTGATAATTAATCTATTTATACATTTATCAACGCACATGTTTAATTTTGATGCTTTACCAAATGATACTTTAGTATCTGTTCTCGGATCGTATCTGAAAAATCCACAAACTCAATGTCACTCCCACTGACTTCGAGAAATTTTGGTTGTTATGTGCAAACAATCTAGTATAAATCTATATTTAGAACTTTCTACTTCAACATATATATACCAAAACATAAAGTCATACTAGGCGATAACTTTGTGAGTAAAATCTAAACAAATCTGAGAACATTGAATGGTGAATCTATTACATTAATTTCAATAATTGAAATTCGCTATTATATTCTTATAAATGTGGCTCACTATATTCCAACTGCATTTGCCCTTTTCATAAAGACATATTTGTGACCAGAAAATCATACCCTTTCGGATACAACTATCAAAATCATATTTTAATAATGTACTTGGAATTTATTTTGGATTTGCGCATCGTACCATATCATAGAGTCGATACCCTTAATGGTTTAATTAAATAACTAATGATTATTTATTCTTGACATTGACACGAAACTCACAATTTTGTCTTTATTACACATTCTAATGTGTTGTGTTCATTTAGGTTTGATTAATTTCATTTTATCACTTGCAATTGGTTTTATCCTCAGATCATATTTAAATCCATTTTATACCAATAATTTCTTAGAGAAATTCCTTCGTTACGAAGTTGGTATTTTTTGAAACAATGGTTGTTTCTTAATGCAATGGAATGGGCATTTATAAATATTTTATTAATTGCCTTATATAAAACTAATTTTTCATTAGTTCACAATCTATTTATGTTCACAACATAAATCAGTCATCTAATGACTATCATTCCTAAAATTATCTTGGGTCGATTCATATAAGTCCCTTACGTATAATTATTACGTGCATTCTTTCAACTCATGCAACATGCCAATTCCTTGGCCAAGGATATGTATGGGTTTATAATAAACCCTTATCTCGTATGGTCTGTAAACTATTCTTTGGATGATATTAATTTTAATCTTGTATACTACTCTTAAGCACACACCTTAGAGAAAGAGTTTTAACTCAACTTCACTCATCAGTAATCGTGCTTTGTCCAACAAAGTTTGATTACTCCTTATCAATACATCATTATGTATTATAGGGAGAAGTTACTGTAGAATGAATCTTTATTCATTTTAGGTACGTTTGGAACTCTTTCCAATATACTCACCCATTTGATCAAAACGCATCATTTCTATCGCATGTTATATTAATTACTTCTATTTTATATTCTACGAGCTTATCATACACTTATACATGCATATCAAATACACATGTCCATGTCTGTGATGACTCATCGATGAATATGACGAAGTACGTGGAACCATTTTGGTATTAATAGACTTACGATCGTACACATCTATATGTATCAATCCGAAAAGTTTATCAAATTTTATGATGCTCCCACTAAATGAGTGCATAGACCTTAATTATTTGAGATATAATTAACTAGTATCATACGATTCGTAATCACATAATAAAAAATTATTTCCCAAAACTACGGTGTAACGGTCCGTAATTTAGTCACTTTAAATGTGAATATTTAATATATTTTTAAATAATTAAATAATGGATTTTATAAATCAAATAGACCTCTTTTAAGCAATAACTAATGATAGTAAAGTAGTTCTAAAAATTTGTTTAAAAAATAATTAGTTCAGAGAAAAATAAAAAATGTGACCGAAAGTCATTTTTCGGATTTTCGACTTTTCATCGTTCAAAAGTTATCGAAATGTGTTGTGCACACTAGTGTACATATATACACATGTATAAAAATACAAGTACTTTTTCTAATTTATTAGTTAGATATAAACAAGTTTAAAAATATACTTAAGTTAATAAAGTAAATGTGGACTTTTCTTTTATAATTTAAAGAGAAATAAAGCATAAAATCTAATACAAGAGGATAATACAAAGGGACAAGTAATGGCTTTGAGTGACAAGGAGGGGGATGCATATAACAAGAGAGGGAAGGGTCGTTGTCAAATTTTGAATGGAGGGTAGCTGCTTTTATTAAGGAGGGTTATTTTGGTAATTTACCAATTTTCATTTTCTATAAAAAGAACACTACCTTTCCACTTTCCACTTTACTTCATTATTTTCATTTCAATACCTTCTTTCTCTCCACTCTCTTCACTTCACTTCTTCCATGACTTCCTATAAGAAATAGTTTCAAAGTTGCTTCTTTTCTCTTTAAATCCTTAAACTAGTTGCTAAAACCATTTCTATTCCTTTCTACATCACTCATTTACCAAAATCAAACCCAAAACCCCATCTTTAAGTCACAGTCGAGCCCAACTTGGTCCCTATGGTCTAAAAAAGCAAGTTTAGTAAAAGGAAGCTACGTCCGTGTGTTGTTTGCAAGGTCGCGGTAGCATTGGGTAAAGTTCATTTTTGTTTAAGTGAGTAAAGCTCACTTAAAAGCAAGTTTGAAAATTCATTATTTTGTTGTAATAATTTATGTTGTTTGCTTATGTGTATAAGTATATGTAATTATTATTGTCTGGTTGGGTTCCCGCTTAAAAGCGGATGTCATATAGGATTTAGACAGGGGACTTGAATTGAAGTCGAAGTGGTCGTAGCGAATAGGTCACAACGATGCACTTCGAAGTGCATATTAAATGATTTACAGGGGACTATGTGTAGAGGGACTCAAAAGGGTTCCTTGCCTTTATGGTTTTTATATATGTACTTGTGTATGTTAATGTTTCTTAGTATAGTTAACATACTTGAGTTAGTTTTTATTCAACATCGAGATCTCGTGTTTTATTTAAACTAGTTTACTACAATTTTCAAGAAAGTTTATTTAAATGTTTTATTTTCCGAACTCGATTCTTGTTCTCAAAACACTTTACAAAGAGGATAGGAAGTGGTTTGGAATTTATTAAAAAGGTGTTTACATTTATAAAGGAAAATGTTAATTTTTCAATCTTTAGTTTTAAACAAAGGATTTTTGGAAAAGGTTAAATTTACTAACTGAAACCAAAAACTAAAATTAAGTTTCAAAGATGATTTTTCATTGATTTTTAAAAGTCTTTGTTTTTAAACAAGGGATTTCTTTTTCAGTGCCATTAAGTAACACAAAACCAATATGATAAAATAATGCTAAAATATTGACATGTTTTATAGAAAATAAACCGCCTTATATTTAGCACTAAAAGCCGATGAGTAGACTTTCCTTTATCTGTGAGATCTAGAATCGGAATGTTATAACTAAAGCAAGGAGGGGTGCAACCAGTACCCTAACTTACCTGACTTTGATTCTGGATGAGGGATAGAGAAGTCGAAATGTCGAAAACGTGATAAGTATAGAGGGTTAATTTCGATAAATGGGTCATGATTAATTACGTATATGAAAGGTACTTCATCTTATACTTGACGCTAAATTTTGATGCATGGAAGCTCGTTTTCTATTGGTAAGAGCTTATAAGTGTATGTCGAGGCATGGTTAGTTCTCTAACTTGTCCGACTTCATTGTTAATCGAGGGATAGCATGTGGTTAAAATCGAATAGTGGTGATAAGTATATGATGTCCGATTTTCCATATGCAAACTAATTACTTACACCAGATGGTGGTTTGTCCACTATCAACAACTTGACCTATTTTGACTTGAGAAGTATATAAAAGCTTCGCGATTTCATACGATTCAAGATCCCCAGGGGAGGACTTATTTCTATGAAACGTTGTTCACTTTTAAGAATGTATATTCGAGATTCGGGTGGGGACTCTTATATTTGCTCGCATACTTTTAAAAAGATCTGAAATTAAGTCAGCCGAGAATTCATTGCTTTAGTTTGGAGACACCGATTTTGGAAAATTAGGTTTTGTTGATACTTAGTTTTGATTCATGACACGAAGCTATCACTACAACATACAGATTTGACGACTGCTACGACAAAAAGAGACAAGGAGACAAGAATTTAAAAACCTGTGCATCAACTATGGTATTTTGTTTTTAAGTCTTAGGTCCATATTTGTTAAAATCTCTCCTCGATTACGTCTACATTAGCTTATATATTTAATCATAATATTTATCAAATATTTTATACATATATAAGCATATATTTATATTATAAAAGTGTTTTAAAGTTATAGAAATTAATATACCTATGTAAACTATGCTTACTGTACAAATTTAACCAGGTCAGTCGACTGACACCGGTAATTTTGTGCAGCATGCACAGTTACATAAGTATACGAATTTAAATTTAAATATTGTTTTGAACATTCGACTAACTCAGAGGCTCAGTTGACTGAATTTCTATAACAACCACTTTTTGAAAAGACACGACTTTTTGTGAAGAGTTGCAAACCACTAACGAAAAGATTCGGACGCAACACTTCGATCGAAACTCTTCACCAACAGTCGCTGCTTTCTAATCTTTATAAATACATACTTCAACTTCATTTCAAACTACTGAATTACAATCGAATATTCTTATCTCTCTGATCTAACTCCCTGAAATCTATTTGCTATCATACTTTCAATTAATCTGCATTAAAGCAATACTAAACCTTTCTATTCTTCATATACTTCAAATATATATATTTATACTCGAGGAGAATATTATAGGAAGGGTGTACTACAAGTGACAAATCCATGTTATTAAGAACACACAAAGTCAAAACTATTTTTGTATTTGTTGAAGTCATGTTTTGCTGCTCAGGCGTGTGAAGTCCTCTTCGGCTGCTGAGGCGAAATCCTATTCTGCTGCTCAGGTCCTTGTTCGGCTGTTCAAGGGTTGTATATACCTGTTCCTCCGGGTTAAGTGAGGGTTATTAGTGAAATTCCAGAAGGAGTCTGGGACTGGACGTAGGACAGTGCTCCGAACTGGTATAAAAATCTCTGGTGTCATTTTTACTATATTGCTTTTATATTCTGCACTATTTACCATATAGGTATCATCATTATACTCTGTATTATCATATATCCATATTACACGATCCATAGCACACTTTCAGGTTTATCCAAGTCACTTCAAATTAACAAAGGATTCATGATCTGAATTATCGTAAAGTATGCTATAGAGTTGTACTACATATCCTATGGTTGATTCCAAAATGGAAGGTAGTAAAGGTTGGTGTGTTTGTTCGATCCCGAAACAACTTGTATAGATGAGTGCTAACATTGCATTTGGTGCCTAGAGGATTGTGTTGGCATTCTAAGACGGGTTTGCTAAAAAATGGTAATCGTTGCCCTAAGCCTCACACCTGGAAATGACTTGAATATAGGAGATGCGGCAGGGCTATGTGGTTCGCTACCATTAGGGTATGATCATCCCTGATCTAGAACAATATTTCTTTGGATGTATGTTTCGGGCCCAATACGGTTGTTGATCGCAACCGAGGGATGATCACATTCAGTACTATCCAGGAAGGGGTAGGCCGGATCTGTGTTGGCAGATGTGCAAGGTTTGTAGCCTCGGTATATTTTCTCTAGAGGTGTACTGTACGGAAGGTTGTCCCTTACCTTGTCATTGTTGGAATCCATTTTCCAATATGTGCTTTACGGACTTATTTGTATACCAAATATGTTGGAACATCACATGCAAGCATTTCAGCTATGTTATATATTTATTTTAAAACCTAGACATTTATAATAACGTCTTTGATTTTAAGTATAAAGATTTTGGTTATCGTAGGGTTAAAACCCAGTTATGCACGACGTGTTTTTACGAGATACCTTTATTTTCCTAAACACGTATGTTTTGAGTTAACTCATACAAGACCCATGTCTAACCCAAAGTTTTTCTTTCTTTCCCTTAAACTCTCGGGTACTCTACTTTTTGAGTAGCCAAGTAGTCCAAGTTCTTACGGATGCTTTTTGGAGGAGCAAGGAGTAGGAGGCTTCACCGTTGTCTAGTTATCTATTTATTTTCATTGTGTGTGTATAGTATGTATCAGCATTGTAGCGGCAGGCAGTTATAATTATCCCTTACTGTAGTTAGTACCTGTTGTAACTCTGATGTTTTCATTTTGGGAGTGACTGCATGTACTATCTTATGTTCTACTATATATAATTTCGATGTGTTTTGAGATTCTATGTTTCTTTCTTCTTATCTTCTCTTTTCTTTTACCCCAACGACCCATCTTTCAAACGCCTAGATAACCAACACCTGAATATCGTGGATGCATTAACTATCATCTTTGGGAGTAAGAAAGGTGGATTGTTACATGTTGTATCAGAGTTTAGGTTGAACGAACACCTAGGCCTTGGTTAGGGTCAACTCATTAGAGATAAGGTTAGTAATACCCTAAAATAAGCTTAGTCTATGAGAGCGCGTATTTACAATTTTATCCATATATATATATATATATATTCGAGTTATTTTGATCATAAATATGTTTTATTTAGTATCCTTTTCCTTAGGATAATCTTGTCTATGTATTCTAAAGTTATCTTGCTATATTTAGGTAGTAAGAAATGAGTAATGGAGGAAGGCAAGGAAGGGGAGCTGGCAGTACTACGAACACCAATGGTCGAGCTCCAAATGCTGGAATGGTAGGAGTAGTAGAAGAGGTGGCACCTGCGCTGCTCTGAGTTAACTTTGCATCTTTGAGACTATACCAATTTAGGAGGGAAGACATTTAAGGGCACAAAGTCTGTTATCGAGGTCCAATCTTGGCTTCGTTCTTGTGAGAAGATCTTTAAGGGGCTTGGTATTTCTGATGAGCAGAAGCATTTCTTGCCATCTTGGCAATTGCAGGAAGAAACTTCAGTATGGTGGGATTCAGTTATAGTGAATGTCCTAGAGGATGACTTTTCTTGGACAAGGTTTAAGGAGTTATTTGAAGATCAATATATGCCTGTGAGAGGGAAGACTAGTCTTTACAGAAGTTTTATGGATCTTAAGCAGGGAGAAATGACTGTAGCTGAGTATGAAACTAAGTTCAATGAGTTATCGCACTTTGGCCCGGGACTTATTGATACCCCTTTTAAAAAGAATGAGATGTTTGTAGTCGGGACGAGGGAAGGATTTCATGAGAAGATGACCGCCGACCTGAAAGAATATTTTGTAGACCTCCTAGATATTTCTTTGCATTATGAAGTTCTTGGGAAGAAGAAGCCGGTAGCAGCACTAACCAATAATAGTAGCAACAACCTGAACAAGAGAAAGTTTAATTGGCAAGGAAAGAAGTAGTGGGGAGGAAAGCCAGGAGGAAGGGCATAGGAAAACCGTTATAAGGATTGCATTTGCAATATAAGCAGTAAGGTCATATCGCAAGATTCTTTAAGAATTCCGAAGTTCAGAAGCAGCGGGCAGGTCTTATTTCTGCAATGGTTCAAAAGACACACTACTTTAATTGTCACCAACTAGGGCGTATGGTGAAGGATTGTCCACCGATGAAGAAAGGGGAGCAAGTCAAAGTTTGTGCTAGTAAAGAAGAACCATCAACTTCAAAGAATGTGAAAGGGAAAGGAATTCTTGAAGGTACTTTATTTGTTAATGGCATTTTAGTTCGAGTACTGTTTGATACAGGGGCTTTCCATAGTTTTTTTCTAAAGAATTGGTAAATAGATTGCAACTTTCCCCAAGAATTGTAGAGACCTCTATTTATGTGTCTAACCCCATAAATGGTGCAATTAATCTATACATGATTTGTGAAGATATACAAATTTCTAACCTTACCCACCACTTTTCATGTGGCTTGTTTGTTCAAGATTTTAATGGGTTTGATGTTTTACTCATTATGGATTGGCTAACGAAAAATGAAGCTGTCTTAGATTATGTTGGGAGGACGATATTTTTAAAAGCCAAATTTGGGAAATTTATTGAAATGTCTTGTAAAGATCCTAGCAAGCTTACGAGTAGTTTCCTTTATGTACTTGATTCATTCCGAAAAGAGTTAGGGTCGATATTAATTGTTAAGGACTTCCCAGATGTCTTTGAATAAGTTAACAGTCTACTTTCATATAAGGAGATTTAGTTTCATATTGACTTAATTCCTGATTGGAAACATATTATTCATCCTATCCGTAAGATGGCTATGATAGAGAAGGAGGTGTTAAGGAATCAGATCGATGATTTGTTGAGAAAAGGGCTGATTAGATCAAGTCGCTCAAGTTGGAGGGGGTGGGGGGCAGCTGTAGTTTTTGTTGCAACATCAGATGGTTCCCTAAGACTTTGTGTTGATTACCGTGAGCTAAATAAACAGATGGTTTGGAATAAGTATCCCTTGCCCCATATAGATGACATGTTCGACCAACTACATGATGCTCGAGTATTCTCATTAATGGATCTTACCATAGGATTTCACCTGTTAAGAATAGCAAAGGATAATATACCCTTAACATCATTTAGAGGACCAGGTAGTTTTTACAAGTGGTTGGTTATTCCTTTTGGGCTAACCAGTGTACCCGCCTATTTTGTAGATCTTATGAATCGAGTTTTAAAAGATGTGCTTAGTTAATTTGTGTGTCTTTATAGATGATATTCTTATTTATTCCAAAACAGAGGAGGAACACAAACGCCATTTGGAAGTTGTGCTAAAACGTTGAGTAAACACGTTTTAAGAGCTAAATTCTCTAAGTGCCATTTTGGCAATCGAAAGTAAGGTTCCTTGGACATGTTGTGTCGGGGAATGATATTTCGATTAATCCTGAGAAAGTAGTGGCTGTTCAAGATTAGAAGACACCTCAGCCTCCAACGGAGGTCCGAAGCTTCTTAGGCTTAGCACAATATTATAGGAGATTCATTCAAGACTTCTCCAAGATCACCTCGCACCTAACAAAGTTGACAAAGAAGGACATTAAGTTTATCTGGACTTCGAAGTGTGAAGAAGCATTCATTGAGTTAAAGAAGAGGTTAATTGGTGCTCCAGTCTCGGCTATTCCGGATGGAAGTGAAGGATTGACAGTGTATATAGATGTTTGTGGTGTAGATTTGGGTGCAGTATTGATGTAGCATGGAAGAATGATCGCTTGTGCTAGTAGGTAGCTGAAGCCTCATGAGCATAATTATGTAACTCATGATTTGGAATTATTAGCTGTTGTGTTTGCATTAAAGATGTAGAGACAATAGTTGTTAGGCAAAAAATACGATCTCTTCACGGATCACAAGTCCTTGAAGTATCTTATCATGCAGAAGTATTTAAACATGAGGCAACAACGTTGGTTAGAATTTCTTGTGGCCTATGACCTTGATATTTTATATACATTTGGAAAAGTCAATATGGTAGCCAATGCTCTAAGTAGAAATGTATTTTTGGCTCTTTTGGAAGTTACATCGACTCTCCTTGAAAGGATTGCAAGAAAGGAAAGAGAAGATAGTCATCTGGTAGAGTTTATGCAAGAAGTTGAAGAAGGGAAATGTTCGAGCTTTGAGATAGACAGCCGTGGGATATTGTGGATGAACAGAAGGATATGTGTTTCGAATGTCGATGGTATTAGGCAAGAAGTTTTAGCAGAATGCAACAAATCCAAGCTAGGTATCCACCTTAGAGTTACTAAGATATACCATGATATGAAGTAGGTGTTTTGGTGGATAGGGATGAAGAGGGACATTTCAATTATGTTACCAGATGTGTAAACTGCCAACAAATTAAAGGTGATCACCAAAGGACTGTTGGTCAACTACAACCACTTAAGATTCTGAGTTAGAAATGAGAGCAAGCATCGATAGATTTTGTAGATGGTTTTCCTAGGTCAAGGAAGGGTAATGAAGGAGTTTGGGTTATTATTGACCAATTAACCAAAAGCACGCATTTTATTCCAGTAAAACCCAATAGGACCGCAGCAAGTTTGACAGATATTTCATGAAGGATATTGTGCGGTTGCATGGAGTTCCATATAGCATTGTAAGCAATTGGGATCTAATTTTTACTAATCAGTTTTGGAAAGCATTGCAGGCAACTTTGGGAACAAAGCTAAGTTTAAGCACCGCATATCATACTCAAATTGATGGTGACGGAGAGAGTGAAAAGGGTTTTGGAAGATCTTTTGGGAGCTTGTATCTTGGATTTTGGAGGATCATCTTCATTTAGTTGAGTTATCTTATAATAACAGTCACTAGGCAAGTATTGGCATGACACCTTATGAAGCTCTTTATGGATGGTCGTGCAAATCATCATTATGTTAGGTCGAAACCGGGGATCAATTAGTGCTAGGTCCCGATATGATTCTTGAAGCCACAGAGAATGTAGCCCAGATTAGAAGGAAGATGAAGGAAGCTATGGATAGGCAAAAGAGCTATGCCGATCAAAGACATAGAGATTTGGAATTCTCGGTTGGGAACTTCTTTTTTGTGAAGGTTTCTCCGATGAGCGGAGTTGTTCGGTTTGGGGAAGCTGGAAAGTTAGCACCTAGTTATGTTGGACCTTTTTAGATTCTTGAGGAGATCAGGTCGCTTGCCTATCAAGTTGAGTTACCTGAGAGATTTTTAGGGGTAGATAATGTTTTCCATGTATCTCATTTGAGGAAGTATGTGCTTGATCCATCACTGATTATTGAAGCAGTTGTTCAAGAAGACTTGGAAGTGGAACCGAACTTGACTATAATAAGGCATCTTGCTGCATTGTTGACCGAGATATAAAAAAATTGCATAATTAGGTCGCGAAGTTGGTTAAAGTTTAATAAAGCGAAGGTGTTAGAGACTACACTTGGAAAACCGAGGATAGCATGAGAAAGGCTTATCCCGAGTTGTTGTGAGTTGAGTAGTTTACTTAGTGTAGCGATAGTGTACTCACCACCTATGGTGTAGTTACTTATTCATGTATCTCTTTTGTATGTGTTTAATCATATACGAGATATGTTCTTTTTGAGTATCTTCTTAGTATGTTAAATTTGGGGAAGAAATTCTTGAGGGAAGACTGTAATGACCCATAATTTACTCACATGGAATGTGAATATTTAATATATTTAAATAATTAAATAATGTATTTTATAACTCAAATAGACCTCTTTTATATAATAACTATTGATAGTAGACTTGTTATGAAATTTGGTTTACAAAAATAAGTAATTAGGAGAAAAATCGATAATGTAACCGAAAATCATTTTTTGGATTTTGACATTTCATCGTCCAAAAGTCGTCGAGATGTGTTGTGCACAGTAGTGTACATATGGACATATATTCAAATAACAAATACTTTTACTAATGGCATAGTATAAACAAAAACAAGTTTAAAAAAATACTTAAGTAAATAAAGTACAAGTGGACTTTTCTTTTTATTTCAAAACGGTTAAAGTACCAATTTTGATAACAAAAGACATAAAAAAAGAGATGTGATGGGTTAGTGCGATAAGGAGAGGAGGACGCACATAACAAGAGGGAGGAGTGTGTGTTGTCAAATTTGGAAAGAGGGTAGTTGTTTTTACTAAGGAGCATTAGTTTAGTAATTAACCAATTTTCAATTTCTATAAAAAGAACGCCTCCCTTTCCACTTTCTACTTTACTTTATCTTGTTTCATTTTCCATCTTCTTACTCTCTTTCTTACACTTTCTTCACTTTCTTTTTCATTTTTGTTGTCCAAAGAAAAGACTTCAAATTCACTTCTTCTCTCTTTTAAATTAAAAAACAAGTTCCTAAAACCATTACCATTACTCTCTACATCACCTATTTACAAAAATTTAACCCAAAACCCCCTTAAAAGACCTGACCATAATACGGCATTCTGTTCGCATTGTTGATCAGGATATAAAACAGTTGTGTAATAAGGTCATGAAGTTGGTTAAAGTTCAATGGAGCGAAGATCCTAGAGACTACACTTGGAAATCTGAGGATATCATGAGAGGAGCTTATCCTGAGTTGCTATGAGTTGAGTAGTTTGCTTAGTGTGTCGATAGAGTACTCACCGCTTGTGGTGTAGTCACTTATCATGTATCTCTTTGTATGTGTTTCATCATATATATATATATATATATATATATATTGAGTTATCTTCTTTGTGTGTTAATTTCAGGACGAAATTCTTTTAAGATGGGAGAATGTAAGGACCCATAATTTAGTCACTTTAAATATGAATTTAATATACTTTTAAATAATTAAATGATGGATTTTATAACTCAAATAGACCTATTTTAAGCAGTAACCAATGATAGTAAGGTTATTTTAAAATTTGCTTTACAAAAATAATTAGTTAGGAGTAAAATCGAAAATCTGAACGAAAGTCATTTTTCGGATTTTCGACTTTTCATCGTTCAAAAGTTGTTGGAATGTACTATACACCTAGTGTACATATGTGCGCATGTATAAAAATACAAATACTTTTGCTAATTGATTGGTTTAAATAAAAAAAAGTTTAAAAATACACTTAAGTTAATAAAGTAAAAGTGGACTTTTCTTTTATAATTAAAAAGAAATAATGCACAAAATCTAATACAAGAGTACGATAAAAGAGAGAAGTGATGGCTTTGAGTGATAAGGAGGGGGACATGTATAAAAAGAGAGGGAATGGTGTGTTGTCAAATTTTGAATGGAGGGTAGTTGCTTTTATTAAAAAGGGTTATTTTGGTAATTTACCAATTTTCATTTTCTATAAAAAACACTACCTTTTCACTTTCCACTTCACTTCATTATTTTCATTTCAAAACCTTCTTTTTCTCCACACTCTTCGCTTCTCTTCTTCTATGGTTTCCTAAAAGAAATAGTTTTAATGTTGCAACTTTTCTCTATAAATCCTTAAACAAGTTGCTAATACCATTTCTATTCCTCTCTACATCACTCATTTACCAAAATCAAATTGAAAACCTCATATTTAAGTCATAGCCAAGCCCACCCTAGCCAAGGCCAAGCCCAAACTTGGTCCCCATGGTGTTAAAAAGCGAGTTTAGTAAAAGGAAGCTAGATCCGTGTGTTGTTTGCAAGGTTGCGGTAGCATTGGGTGAAGTTTGTGTTTGTTTAACTGAGTAAAGCTCACTTAAAAGCAAGTTTGAAAATTCATTATTTTGGTGTAATAATTTATGTTGTTTGCTTATGCGTATAAGTGTATATAATTATTATTGTTTGGTTGGGTTCCCTCTTGAAAGTGGATGACACATAAGATTTAGACATGGGGCTTGAATTGAAGTCAAAGTGCTCGTAGCGAATAGGTCACAACTATCTGCTTCGAAGTACATATGAAATGATTTACAAGGAACCTTGTGTAGAGGGATTTAAAATACTTTCTTGCCTTTGTCGTTTTTATATATATGCTTGCGTATGTAAATATAGTGAAAGTTGCTTAGTATAGTTAACACACTTGAGTTGGTTTTTATTCGACATTGGGATTTCGTGTTTTCTTTAAACTAGTTTACTACTTCATTTTCCAAGAATTTTTTTATAAATGTTTTCTTTTCCAAAGTTGATTCTAGTTCTCAACACTCTTTACAAAGAGGTTAGGAAGTGGTTTAGAATTTATTAAGAAGGTGTTTACATTTATAAAGGAAAATGTTATTTTTCAAGCTTTAGTTTTAAACAAATGATTTTTGGAAAAGGTTAAATTTACTAGTAGAAACCAAAAACTAGAATTTAGTTTCATAGATGATTTTTCATTGATTTTTAAATTTTTTGTTTTTAAACAAGGGATTTCTTTGTCAGTGCCATTAATTAAACCAAAAACCAATATGATAAAATAGTGCTAAATGTTGACACATTTTATGGAAAATAAGTCGCCTTATATTTAGTACTAAAAGCCAGTGAGTGGACTTTCCTTTATCTTTGAGATCTAGAATCAGAATGTTATAACTAAGACAAGATGGGGTGCAACTAGTAACCTAACTTACCTGACTTCGATTCTGGGCAAGGGATAGAGAAGTCGAAATGTCGAAAACGTGATAAGTATACGAGAGTTAATTTCGATAAATGGTCATAATTAATTAAGTATATGGAAGGTACTTTATCTTATACTTGACACTAAATTTCGAGGTATGGAAGCCCGTTTTCTATTTTTGAAAGTTTAAGAATCTACATCGAGGCAGGGTTAGTTCTCTAACTATTTGACTTCATGTTAATCGAGGGATAGTGCAGGGTTGAAATCGAAAAGTGGTGCTAAGTATATGATGTCCAATTTTCCGTATGCAAACTAATTACTTACACCAGATAGTGGTTTATTCACTATCAAAAACTTGACCTGTTTTGACTTAAAAAGTATATAAAAGCTGCGTGATTTCATACGATTCAAGATCCCAAGGGAAGGACTCATTTCTATGAAACGTAGTTTGCTTTTAAGAATGTTTATTTGTGATCCCGATGGGGACTCTTATATTTGTTTGCATACTTTTAAAAAGAACCGGAATTAATTTAGTTAGGAATTTGTTGCTTTAGTTTGGAGACACAGGTTTCAAATAAGTAGGGTTTATCCAAGCCACTTCAAATTAACAAACGATTCGTGATTTGAATTATCGTAAAGTATGTTATGGCATTGTACTACCTATCCTGAGGGTGACTCCAAAATGGAAGGTAGTAAAGGTTGGTGTGTTTGTTCGATCTTGGATCAACTTGTATGGATGAGTGCTGACATTGCATTTGTTGCTTAAAGGGGAGTGTTGGCGTTCCAAGATGGGTTTGATAAAAATGGTAATCGTTGTCTCAAGCCTCACACCTAGAAATGACCCAAACGTAGGAGATGCCGTAGGGTTCGCTACCATTAGGATATGGCCGTCAATGATCTATATCGATATTTCTTTTGATATATACTTCGGGCCTAGTATGGTTGTTGATTGCAATCAAGGGATAATTATATTCGGTACTATCCAGGAAGGGGTAGGTCGGTTTTGAGTTGGCGGAAGTGCAAGATTTGCAGCCTCGGTACATTAAAGGTGTACTGTACCGAAGATAGTCCCTTACCTTATCATTGTTGGAATCCATTTTCCAATACGCGCTTTACGGACTTAGTTGTATACCAAATATGCTGGAACGTGAGATGCAATCATTTCAACTATGTTGTATATTTATTTTAAACCGTAGACATTAATGATAATATCTTTGATTTTAAGTATAAAGTTATGTGTTGTAGTAAGGCAAAAATTGGTCCATGTTTATGTAGGACGTGGTCTTACGAGACACCTTTATTTTCCTAAAAGCATATGTTTGAGTTTAAAACTCACACCAGACCCATGTCTGACCTAGAGTTTTTCTTTCTTTTCCTTAAACTATTGGGTACTCTAATTTTTGAGTAGCCAAGTAGTCCAGGTTCTTACAGATGCATTTTGAAGGAGAATGAAGTCAGAGGCTTCATCGTTATCTGGTTGTCTATTCATCTATTTATTTCTGCTGTGTGTATAGTATGTATTAGCATTATGGGGGCATATAGTTATAACTGTCTCTGGCTAGAGTTAGTACCTGATGTAACTCCGATGTTTTCATTTTGGAAGTGACTGTATGTACTATCTTATGTTCTATTACATATAATTTCGATGCATTGAGAGATTCTGTGTTTCTTTGTTCTTATCTTTCTTTTCTTTTACAACAACGACCCGTCTTTCGAACGCCTACATGATCAACACAAATATCGTGGATGTATTAAGTGTCGTCTTTGGGCGTAAGAAAGGTATTTGATCACCTACGGCTTAGCTTATAATTCCAAAATAATTGTTAATAATTTTAGATACTTCAGTATTTCCAATGCATCACTTTTGTTGTGAAAGCAAATACGACATTACAGTTTTATTTCATAACGAATATTCATAATATTCACGTTGAAATATAACTATGTCTGTATTTCAGTCGACCCCGAAAAATACTCATTATTTCATAAATAATGTGCGCTACATTTTACGAAAACAATTTCTATAGTTTGTTGCAACCAATAAGTGCTATGTAGCATTCTCCCACTATTTCTGCCATTACTATAATAGCATACTAAATTTGGAGGTCCACCATTCACTTAATACAGATTATTCATTTCATATACTACAACTAGTTTACAACAGAGAGTTCTTTGATCAAATATCTTGAACTCAAAGAAATAAATCTCATAGAAAACAATTTTCTATACGAAAATACATTTTGGAATAGAAATCATATTTCTTATTCAAATGTTAAGTATCAATTATTATTTACAATTCTCGTTTCTGATGTTACTTTATGTAGTAGAAGTGACTATTCACTCTCTTTATCCCAACTATACCTTAAATCACATCTACTCTTGTACACTCATTTTTCTTTCCAAAATGGTCATACCATTTAAAAAAATATCCTTACTACAACAGCATAACGAACTCCTTACAAAAGCGCATTCGAACATCCTTAACATTGAAGGACATCAAATATGATGTACATTACGTAAACTGATCAAATTGTCATATCAGCGATTGAGCTATTACATCTATATTGTAGTTTTTGTCTTATGTTACATTTAACATAATGTGATCTTTATCGCAATCAGTCGAATTGAATACTCGATCTCATAGTATGGTTTATTTGTTGGTTTCAAATGAATTAATTTCATCAAGGTATCGTACATTATAAACTGTGACCATTCCTCATATAACACTTATATGCGATAGTATATGGATCTAATATCCATAGTATTGTATTGCTTTTAGAGTTTGAAAGTCATAGAATGCAATACGCGGTCTCGACCAAATAAACATGCAAATAACCAAATTACGAATGTATTAAGTAGTTTTCAAATTAGGTACTTGTATGGGTATAGAAAACATTAACATGCAAGAAGTACTTAATAGTAATTATATATATATATATTATATTTCTATTTGTCAATCTTCAATTCAGTTCATTTGTATATCATAATTGATAAATGTTTTATCAATCGTACTAAATGTACAAATTTATCAATGTAGATTATTATAACATTATATATAGCATATATTCTTACAATATTAGAAATGTTAGATGTTATCATTTTATTTTTCTAATAAGGATCCCACTAGTTTTTTATGTTTCACCAAACTCTAAGTCGAAATATAGAAGTCTTTCGACTTCACTAGTGGGTGTTAGGACTCGTCTGTCTTAGAATTATGACCTTAAGTTTGCTCAACAAGTCATAGTTCCACAGACAATGGGTAACCCTTATCGGTTGTATCACATACAACTCGTAACTCATGGTTCCTTGTACTAATCTCATTTCGACCTTGAGTTTGCTCAACAAATCGAAACGAAATTATTCACTCATACCTACCTTATCGCGATGACCTAAGAATAATACATGCACCTTTTGTTTGCTCAACAAATGCATAGAGTTATCTTACCTTATCTATTCAATATATTAATAATACTGCACATAACATCCCTAGCTTGAGTTTGCTCAACAACTAAGGAGTATGCAAGTAATTATATATATATATATATATATATATATATAGTTGGGACATCAAGGTACATATCTTCAATATATTACGTTAAGTGATATCAACTTATGGAATAATGTATTTGTTATGAAATAATCTGGTAATTCAAGTGTCGAACATATCATAAATCACGGTATATGTACATTTACATATGTATTTATTCATTAAGTTTATTTAGGGTTTATTTAATGTTCCACCTTTAGTTTATACATTCATATTATATAAGTTTTATTATTATATAACTTTTATATTTCATACAACTTATATAATAGTTTTTATGTATAATATTATATTAATTAAATCTTATTTAATTAATTTTTAATTAATTAACATTTTAGTTACTTTTATATTATTTTAATATAACATTTATATTAAATATTTATTACATACTATAACCATTATATTATTACACATATATCTTATATATGTGTATATTCATTTAGTTAATTAACCTTTAATTAATTTATTTAATTAATTAACCTTTAATTAATTAATTTAATTATTTAACCTTAATTTATGTATTTAATTAAATAATTTTATTTAAATTATATTAATTTCAAAATTTAATTCATATACAGTATACTTATGTTATTTTAAACATTTTAAAACAACATAACATATATCATAATATATAATACATGTATAAATTTATTAATTAACTAACTTATTTAATTAATTAATTTTATTAATCTTATTAATAAATTTTATATAATTGAATTTAATATTTATTTTCAAATATTTTGAATTTTGTTATTAAATTATAAAATTTTATAATATTTGTATACCTTATTTTAAATTTAAAATCTTATATTTTAATTTTCAAACAATTTTGAAAAACACAAGGCCCAATTTAAATTTAGGCCTTTTCTATTAGGGACAACTTTTAGGTTGTCAGTTAATAGTTAACCCTAACATTACTAATTTAGATCGCATAAGCTATTTGGCTCCAATACCATTGTTGAAACCGGGTCAGCCCGTAGTGGAAATTATGGGTGAATTTCAAAAAAAAATTCCCTTATTGGATCTATATTGGGCCTATGAAGTCTAATTTATTTAGAAAATTTCTATATTTTATTTAAATAAAATCTCTTATTTTATTTAAATTTATAAATTATATACAATTTTATTTAAATTTATAAATTATATACAATTTTATTTAATTTATATTCTAAGCATATATAAGTACACATATGTATCATATACATATATGTATGTATATGCATGTGTAACATGATAGCTCGTGCATGGTATAACATGCTCATATATAGATGTTGGGATTTACATCACAACGAACATGTTAATGCATCTGATCTGTATTGTATGTTGTCCAAATATATGTATATATATAAATTTGTTACTTATATAAATACTATAAATCTACATATACATATATATACGTAAATATATAGCATATGTATAAGTAAAATATTGATTATTTATATATATGTATGTACTATTGGAATAATAAAAATAATAAAAATAATATATATACATAATATAATTTATTTATTTTGAGAGAAATGTGTGATCCTCTATAAAATAGAGGAGAGCACACATATAGCTATGTATATATCACAAATAGAAGGTGCTACCAACATGCCTCGTAGGTAACAAAAGCTAGAAATAAGAAACAAAAATAAAAGGTATCCCTACGATGAGTTCCGACAAAGCCACCACCTAATATCGAGCTCCGGCATGGCCACTGCCCAATATTAAAGTGTTTGGAGTACTTAAAAAACTAAAGATCAACCAAAATACAAGAAATCATCACAAGCTGAGAAGTCATCCATGCTACAATGAGAAAAATGCCAACCATGAATATAGATCCACAAGATAATAGAAACGCCATAATGAAGATGAAGGAGCCATGTAAATGAGATGGCTCTGCTAGTGTATCTAAGAGGAAAATCTGCTCTGGTGGTCTCTCTGCAATCCAAGATCTTGCAATCCTGCATCTATGGTGGATCAATCAGTGTATCTGATAGGAAAAATCTGTGTTGATGCCCTCTCTGCAATCCACAGCCCTGCAATCTGAAGTCCTGAGAACCTACGAAGTGAACCTAATTCCCTATCTCCCGAACCTGCGACTACAAAATGACTAGGAATAAAGTAAGATTGATACATATATATGTATATTTGGTAATTAATATACATATATATGTATGAAAGAGGAAGAAAATAAGTTGTCTAAGAAAGGCTAACTATCTAAACAAAAACAAGTACAGAAATTGGACTCCAAAAATTTAAAGAATATTTAAGAACCTTTGATCCTAAGCAAATTATTGTTAACATCGAAATCATTATAAAAGTTTGGATAAATAATAATACTATTATTGTTAATGTTAAAAATATTATTATTGAGTTTAAATGAATTAATATTGTAATTAACTTTATTAAGGTACCCTTTAAAAAATTTATTTTTAGTTAATTTATATTTAGGATTAGAAATCCAATTAAAACAAAAGGAGGAAATTGTATATATCAATTTACTAACATGACTATTATTGTTATTAAAAATTCTTTGATTTCTTTCAAACAAGATATACCAACATATAATAGTGAATAAAGTATCTAGTAAAAATCTAATATTCTTTTTGAACCTAAATCTAAAATTACTCCAGTAGAAATCACAGTCAGTAATTTTTGTAACTATATTAAAATTAAAAAAATTTAGAGCTTTGTTTAAGATGTAATAAGATACCATGCAATCATAGTAAATGTGTTTAATCTTCAGAAAACATATGACAAAAATAACATTTGTTATCATTTTGAATGTTTTTTCTCTTTAAAAATTCAACAGTATTAAGTTTTCCATGAAGTATTAACCACATATGAATTTTGGATTTAGGAGGAGCATTTGCTTTCGAGATAAAATTAAAAGAGATGTTTGTTGTACCCGAAAAATTAATAAATTTATAAAAAGAGTTTGATGTAAATTTCTTACTCTTATCCCATTCCCAACTAATAATATCATTGTCATTATCAATATTATAAAGATTTAATTTAGCATAAAGCAATGAAAGTTGCCTAAGAGTTGATCCTACTAGAATTCTGTTAAAACTAAATTTCCAAGGGGGGTCATTTTCAGGAGAAAAGACCTCACTAATTAAAGCATATTTAAAATTACATATTTCATAAAGCTCTTTCAATTCTATTTTAAGAGGTAAAACCGAAATCCAACGGTCATGCCAAAAAGAAGTATAGTTACCAGAATGAACTATCGTATTAAGACCTAAGTTAAAATATGATTTTAATTGTGAATTTATATATATATATATGTATGTATGTATGTATGTATTACAAAGAAAAAATAATTTATTTATTTATATATATAAGCATATTTATAATATATATATATATATACATATTTGTATATATTAATAGAATTAAATAAAAGATTTATTTATAATTTTTAAACACTTCTAGATTGTATGCACAGTACAACAAAATTTTGTTATAAATTTTATTATATTAAATATATATGTAAATTGATTAGTTAGACGAAAAACAATAAAATATTAATAAAATTAATTTCATGACATATTATTCAAATTTTAAATTTTTAGAAATTCTAGCATGTTATTTTGAGGTTTGGAAAAATTTTCAATAATTTTTCTCGGGCGAAATTTATTTTTTATTAATTAATTGTTCTAGGCCGTATATTATAATAATTGTTAAATATAAAAATTTATTTTTAAATTCTCATTTTCTAACCGAGATTTTATTTCATGATAAAATAATTTTATAAAACTTAACAGTTAATTTTCGAAACATATTATATTTTATATAATTATTTAGATAGTGTATTGATTTAAATAATATTATATAATAGTAAATAATTATTTAAAATAATTTATAGCTACAGAAAATTATAATTAATGCGAACATACATGTATAAAATTTATTTTTGATTATTAGCATGAAATGATGATATAATTAAATACAAACCATATAATTATAATTCAATAACATATTAATATGTATATTTCAGTTAACAAAATAATTATTATTATAAATAAAATATTTCGCTGTGCATATCTGATCAATTGTAAAAATATTGTTTTTTAATGAATACATACATATAACCAATCTAGTATATGACAACATCAATACATATAAGAATCGTCACATCACTAACAATATAATCATAAGATATATGAATATTAAAATATTATTCAAAAATTATAAACCATATAATATAGTAAAAACATACCTAAAACCAATGCCTTGAAACACACCTAGTAATGATGAACTCTCTCTCCTTTGAAAACTTTTCGATTCGGCAAGGTACTAATCCTTGAACCGTAGAACTTTAACTATCAAACAGTAATTGTCTTTTGAATTGATTTGAGTTGTATTTTCTTAGGCTCCTAGGGGATGAAATCAGCCAACAATGGAAGGGGATAGTTGTAAAAAAAAATCTAATCAATTTAGGGTTTGAGGTCTTTAAATAGTGGATGAAAGTGAGAACGTTATGGATCATATCTCTTACCAATTCTCACTAAATCTAAGCCATCCATTTCTAACGCCTCTAACCTATTTTAGCCTCCCCCTATAGTCCTCATTATAGCCAAAATTATCAACCTATCATCATGGGCCAATATCTCATTTAAGCCCAAATAAATATTATTAATTAAATCTAATTTAATAGTTTATCGATATCGCATATCGATCGATATATTTGTAACTATTATAAATATATACAATAATATTTATTCCTCAAATCATTTTCAAAATTTTACAATTAATATTTCATAGATATTAATTAATTTATAACAATTATAAATTAATTAAATCGTCTGATCTAAAGAGAATTCATCATTTCGGTTGTCTAACTCGTCAGGTGTAAATTTGGTCAGTGATTAACATCGAACTATTCAAATGTTAATGTTCACACGTCACTTAGCAGCTGGTGTGACATTTTGGCTAAATTTATCGCTTACTTATTTTCGATAAAATCCAATTTCGCTTTTTTAAGCGTTACCTTGTTATGACATTTACTTACACCAATTCTCTTCGTCAAAACTATATTACTTTGGACTTATAGAATTTGGCAACGGTCAAAATTCAAATATCATCCATATTTAACTATATAGTCCAAACATAAAGTCCTTAGTTTAATAATAATAATTATTATTAACCGAACAGCACTTGGCAGAAACTTTGACTTTGAGTTGACTAGAGTTGACCATGATACTAACCCTTTATAAATAAGGAGACGAATCCTCTCTTGAATAGTGTTTCACTTCCAATACTTCCACTCGACCGAACTATAGTCACTCGATGGATGTCGTGCCATGATTTGACTATAATCAAAGCGGAACTTTCATATTGAAGATCTATAGTATTCTCAAGTTGAGAGAACCATGTAAATTAGTCACATCAATATTTTCTGATTGACCATAGTTATATTTACCAACAGAAAACTATCGAGTGAGTCCTTCCATAATTATCCAATAACTATCAATGCGTAACCCCTAGGAACCCCAGCAGTCATGAGTAATACACTGTCCAACATTTGGAGAGCTTTACGTACTTTGATCTCAATGGATACATCGATATCCAGCCTCGATCCATCTTGACTAGGAACATTTAAAATGATATATTTATTTTCATTGTGATAAATTACTCATGGTTACAACACTTTGTAACTACTATCACAAAACATATCATTTACGGATTTTCAATTAAATATCCTTTTAATTAAATTACTTAATTAATATAATATATATTATATCAAGTATACAATAGAAAGAAAACACCTTTTATTTCGAGCAAGACTAGTTGTCGAGTTAGATATATGTAACAAATTACATAATTGCCTCTGTGGCATACCCCTAACTCTATCACTACCTTGGTAGAGGTCTTCTATGGTGCTGGACACTCTCCTTATGTGTCCTAATTGATTGCAGTTGTAACACTTGATCTTCGAGATGTCTAACATAGTGCCACTTCTTTCCAGATCTCCTACACTACATCTCGTGCTTTTTAATCTTCCCCTTGGGTCCTCATCTACCCTTTCGCTAATTCTACTATGGCGCCTTCCCTCCAGACTTCTTGGGTTCTTCCTTCATTTCCTCCTTGGAGACAGTATTCGGTAAAGTCATCTCCACCAAACCCTCATATGAGCAAATCTTAAGGAGGTTGATTCAGCCCTTTAGCAAACTTCAAAGCTTTCTTGTGAGGAGTATTCATCAACTCCATCATGAACCTAGCAAACTCATTAAATCGGTTCACGTACTCCTTTACTGCAAGTGTATGAACCTCTCCCATTATACTTCCTCCTCTGCTCTGGAAAGAAACTTCATCTCAAAACATCTCCAAAAATCCCCGCAAGCGATCTCTCCTCCTCAGTCACTGCCACAACTACATCCCACTAGTTCAGGGCCTCTCCATGTAAATGCCAAGTAGCAAGCTGTCTCCCCACCATATCAGCAAGACCCATCAATCCAAAAACCCTCTCACAAGTGTGGATCCATGCCCCTAAATCCACATATGACTACGGCTTCCCTCCTAGACTGGCAAAGTCCTTACATAGCTTAGTGAAATGGACGACAGGTGGTCGAGCAAGAACTGCACCTGCGCACGCTCTATGGGTCCTCAATTAGCATTAAGCTCCACTTGGCCTCTTGCTTGTAGATACCGGTGGAACCAAATCGAGATATTTACACTCGGAATCCAAACTGCATCGCCAGAGCCAATAGGATCGCTCATCCTTTCTATCTATGATTTTAGGAATTTATTAGCAACATTTCCACATATAATATTGGCAAGAATAAGGGAAAGAGTTATTTGTATTATAATCATATAAAAATTATGAACAGCCTTTACTATACATACATATAATGTACTTTGGAAATCCATTTTGGAAACCTTGCTGGAAAATATTTTTGCAAAAAATTTGGTAAACTCTTTTTTCTTCGAAAACTTTTTAAGTACGTTCTCTCAACACGCTCCTAATCCTTAAGAAATTTCAAATCTAGGCTCTGATACAAAATATGACAATTTGCACATCCCAATACAAGGATCCAGAGCCTAGAGTGACTTTCAAACTCATGTCGGTGCCTAGATTTATGAGCTATCGGGTTTTTAAACATTACAGTACCCAAGAACAAACATATATAATCAAAGACATTCTACACTTTTAGATCTCATAGTGAAAGGCAACAAAATATAAATACAGAAGATAACTAACTCGAAAAATATCGCAAAACACAGTTTTAGAAACAGTACGTAATCAAATCTAGAATACATAGAAATACGATACATAGTCTGATAATAATAAGTACTAAATACTATAAGTAAATACATGGAGAGAAATGGAAAATATATATCAACTCCAATGCTAAGCTCGTCTATTCACATACTGATATTGGGCCTATCACCTGTTGCCCTATCCTCCTGTGGTGGGGAAAAAGAAAGGAAATAAGTGGGTCAGAAAAAAGTCTAGTGAATGAGTGCATTATTAATATGTGGTGATCACATGCAATTAACTTTAGTAATAGTCTATGTGACCTTTTATGTCATACGAGTATTCGTGAATTACTTATTTCATATGCTTAAGGGGTTTAGCTCAATAAACACTTACACTACAACTTTTATAGGCTCATAACTAGGGTCGGACAACTAATCGAACCTCAAGACAACTAATGATCGGCTAATAGCTACTAAAACTATTCCAACATAGGGGTTACCTACCATTCCCGACCATGGGAATAAGTTTTCCGAATAAGTTTTCAACACTACGAATAAACGTATCATATCAACCATGGGACTATGTTCCAATATTATGACTACACATATCCTAGTTACGCATCGAGGGGGAGCCAGCAATGTCGATTTGTTGTGGTGTCTCATCATTGCTACATCTGTGTCCACCTCTCAGTGGTAACCTAATGCCTCATATTGCACCACACCAGGACCTATCAACAACACAACATCATATCGCGTCACCGTAAATACCAAGGAATTCTCGTTAGTGCCGGGCCATACACTACATCAGGCATCATCGTCGTTGTTGCGCATCCACCGTAGAACCTCCCATGAGTGCAGTTTGCGATAGAATCGCCCCAAGTCAAATATCGACCCTACCTGATAAATAACATTTACCCAATCCTGCAACGTCCTAACATCGTCAACATAGGGAACTAGCTTCCCTACTTTTACTTATATATATATAAACACACACATAAACTACTAACTATTTAATTTATAATCTGGGCCTTAGGCCAAGGTTCATATTGTGCTTTGGAAATGCCAATCGGTAGACCGCTCCAACGATTTTAATTCGTTTTTGTTTATTAATTACTATTGTTCCTAAATCTATTACATTAAAATTAAATCGTAGGTTATTCTATAGTAACCCTAGTTATAATTAGCCAAACACATGAATATATGATTTGTCATTGTCAACACTTACTATTCAATTTCATATTTGTAGTTAAATAAATTTACCCAGGTTTAGTAATTAGTTCTCATCAGTTTGACAAAAGGGTTCCTTACATATTTATCAATTTGATTTATATGTTAATATCAATTTATATTTCTTATTTAAATCTTAGATCTAAATAAACAAGATTTCAATTTTTTTATTTTTGAAAATCTAAATCAAAAGGGATATACTAAAATTAACTATATATAAATCATTTAATTAATAGTGAACCCACTCACCTGAAATCCAAGTTACCCTGTAATTACCCACACTGGAACAGACCTAAATTTCAACATAGAAAAGGCCCATCGAAACTTAGATCCATTCTAAGGTAAGCTTTTGATAGTAAAAAGAAATAACATTGTAGAGCCATAACTAAACTTTCAAATCTCACAGCGGATGGAACAAAATATAATAGCAAAGTGAACCCACTTATTTCAAAACCAGAAAAATGTCATAACACAAAATCCCATAAAAACCGTAATATAATATCTGTTACAGCAATTGTTTAAATCCATGGGTACACATGAAAGAAAATAATAATAAGTACTGCCGCTAGCCAAACTTCTCCATCTTTAAGCATCGTCATCGCCATCACTCCATCCTTAACTTGTGTTGTAATGAGGAGGGAGTCAAAATAACAAAGGTTTGGTGAATAATAACCTCGAGTCTTACCTTTTCAGTTTTTGGGCAGTATATTTCAAAATAAGAATATGTTTATGAACATAAAACCATTAAAATCATTTAATACTTCTTTATAAGGAAAGGGGGCGGGCCTAACCACTTAATACCTTCCATTCTAGAAGTAGATCTCATATCCCAATCATACGTCATAAATAGCTAATAATGTGGGAGAAGGTACCCAAGCCACTTAATACTTCTCAGTGGAAAATAGGTAGACCTCATCATTTAAGGCCTACTTCCAGAAGTGTGCTTCTCAATGGTACCATCTAGCTGATATTATATGAAATTTCACAGGCCACTTAATACTACCAAGTGGAAAATAGGCAGACTGCGTCATTTGAGGCCTAATTCCAGAAGCGAACCCCTATAGAGATACCACTTAACATAACCCCTTGGCCATTTAATACTTTATCTAAGGAAAAAAGAAGGTCCAACCACTTAATACTCAAACCACAAAGCAGGCACGTCTTATGGCTCACATCCATAATGACATCTCATATTAGTCCTCTATTCGTAGGAACTGGTAGCCAGATTAGCTGGGCAGGTTTCCCTTACATAATTTGGAACTAACCTCGTGCCATTAAAAATATTTATCATAAGGATATCTCACAGCAATAAAAGTGTACATAACCGCTGGTAGCCTCAAAGTGAAGGGCAGACTTCTGTCATGTAACTCTATTGACCTTACACCTCTATGACTTAGCCATAAATTAAACTGTATACACACACACACACGCACTCAACTCACCATTTCATAAATAAGGCCTTATATGGAATCTTCCTTGTTACGCCTTAAAATAATAATTAGGCTATATAAGAGTATCCTCATATTTTCACCTCAAAATCAATTACCATCATAATTGGGGAAAATAAATGTAAATAAATGTCTAATTAACTAAGCCATATACACAATAGTTATGTTAATTACATAAATAGAAATAAATAAATATTCATGCTTAATAAGTTCTAAACGCACAGATTTTACGCACTAAGCTAACATTAAATGTCAATTCCCTAATCAATTATTATTACAAGTTTTTTTCTTCAATTTTCCAAGATTTTATGGAATTCAAATATCCAAAACAGGGAATAAATATTCATAATCAAAACTGCAATAACAGACTTGTAAATAAATGTCCAATATATTTATTTTAGTTAGATTTCAATTCAATTTTAATTATCAACTGCTTCATAAAATAAAAATCATTAAGTATTCGTTTTATTTTAATTCAACCAATAATTGATGATAATTAAATATTATCATCTCCTAACAAAAATTTCATTAAAAATTATCATTATATATATATAATATAATTTTGGTAAAATTATTTCATTTACCCGATTTTAAAACAATATTGTGTCGACTTGCCTCGTTTAAGTGTTTAGAAACCCATACCGATAACACGGCGTCCCGCACATCGACCTGAATTTATAAACAACTCAATAGATAAGTAAACACAATATAAAACAATTTATAACACTTAAAAGTACGCTCTCTCCTATATATACACTCAAACAGACTCATTCTAGGGTATTACTACCCTATCTTTAATGAGTCAAACCCCGCAAAGTCAAGATTATCGCTAAACCTTTGCTCTGATACCAACTGTGACGACCCACATTTTGGAAGGTTTAAATCGACAATAATCCACACATGTCCAACTTAAACAATCCAGAATGTGGATAAACAATTGGGTTAAATAAGAAAAATAAGAAAAGAAAAAGAAAACAAACATAAAATCTCACAGTGGAAACGATAAAATATAATAATCAAATAACAGTTCATGAAGCTGTTTACTATACATTTGATTATAATCTGTACACATTTATCACAGTTATATATATACACATCAGAGATAAGTGATCAATATAGCATGAATAAGGGAATAATAATAATAGCAATATACCAAAATCTTCATCTTCGTCCTCCAGTGAATAATCTTCAATACCCTGAAAAACTCAGGACTGACCCGAGCGTAATGAAAAGACAAAACACTCGAGTTAGGACTAAAATACTCTTATGTAAGTCAAATCAATATCACAAATATGAGTGCAATAACTTAAGAGATGTTACGGGTTTTTTCCATCTCCTAAGGATCCGTTAAACCAGTTATATATAATTGTATACGCTATAATAGATAATGTGTATCAGTAAAATAAATATCAAAATAGCATTAAAGCTTTACATTGATCCACCTAAACAAATTTGTATAGTTCTAAACCAAAGTCGTAAAGGGATCGTATAGGGATAAATATGACAAGACACGTGAGGCAATGCCCAAGGTAGGATTCTACCAGTTTACCCTTTTTGGCTGGTCGTAACCCATCCGTGGCCGACCGCGACAATCAATCCGAACAAATGGTGCACCTATCGAGTCAAAAACAACAATAGTAATACAAGTGATCAACGTTGCTAGAGGTTGCTAACCTCATTGGCCAGACATAGTCTCCTGTTTTAGTCATTTTAATTATGACACAAGTGTCAATGCTATCCATCATCGTTCTCTTACTTCATTCCAGTAAACGTCACCAATTCAACCACTACATTCTGGATAACATCCACCATCATTTTACACACCAATATTTATAGAGAGTATGCCAATAAGAGGCCCCGGTCTCTTTAACAACCAACGTCATTTTACACACCGGTTGATTCTTTTACATTTCGAAACTATTCATATTTGATATCAAAATATCAGATTCGCTTCAAAATCAAATCCATTTCGAAATCATCATATTCATTTCACAAATCATATTTTACTTCAAAATGTCAATTCAGTTCGATATATTGATTTCACTTCTAAATTTTGATTCGAATTAAAATTTAGGTTACAATTTCCCTTTAAACCAAATCGTATTTAAATCCAAGATTTAATATAAACATTCCATCATCTTTACCAGTTTGAATTTTAAGAAAATAATTTAAATAGTTTTAATATAGTTAAATAGTTTAATATAAAATAATTTGGGTATTAAAAATGGTTTATATAGTTTAAATAGTTTGGAAAATTAAAATAATTTGAATAGTTAAAGAATATAGATTTTAAACTTTTTAAACTAAAAATATTCATTTAAAAATATTAATTTAAAAATATTAATTTAAAGTCAAACCAGTTCACTTTCCAAATTTACAATTCAAATCAGTTACAATTTCCAATTCGATTTAATCGATTCAATTCCGATTTCAAGTCGAATTTTTACTTCGATTCCAAATAAATTTCAATGCCAATTCAAAATTAATTTCAACTCCAACTCCAATTCCAAATTAATTTAAAATTCCAACTCCAAATTAATTTAAAATTCTAATTCCAAATTAATTTAAATTCCAATCTCAATAATTTAAATTCCAATCTCAAATTAATTTCAACTCCAATTCCAAATTTAAACCGTTTCGATTTATATTAATTACAAGTTCGATTTCCAAAATATCGATTCAAAACACTTAAATCAATTAACCTTCAATATCCAATTTAAAATCCAAATCTTCAAAAAAAATACAATTTCGAGCTCAAGTCCGAAAATAATTCGATTTCCATCTATTCGATTTTTATTTCTTAAAACCAAATCATTTAAATAATTTTAAAATAAAATTTTAAAATCATTTAATTTAACCAATCCGGTGTCTATATAATATTCTCTATCCTATGGCCAAATGAAACAATTTATTTCAATTTAAATTCAGGGATGGATATATATCATTTCAATCCAAATCAAATGCCATAGGTATATATCATCCCAACCTATTTCTTAATTTATTCGAAATAATTCAATTTACAGTTTTATATACTGTAAATAATATACAGGATGATAATATGATATATAAATAAACATCCAAAATATCAATCAATAGCATCCATCTCAATCAATCATCCAAATAGTCAATATCCACAACAGTCAACCAATTATCGATAAATCGAGGATTTTACTAACAGTTTAAATCCTAATTCAATTTTAATTGTCAATCTAAATTCTATCAATTTATTCAGATGTCAATAAAATGTCAAATTAAATTTATCCAACAACCATCAATAAATTCAACTTACTTCACGATATAAAATTTTCTAACATAAAATATAATAGTCAAACATGAGCGTATAAAACACTCACCTTTTATTTGAATCAGAAAATTTTCTAGATTCAAACAGACATGAATCTAGCTCCAAAGGGTAGATTGCATCGATACGATTCCAATTTCTCTTGCCTCGTCCGAAATGGACCTCATACGACAAAGATACGTGATAATTAAAATAACGGTAATTAAATAATATCAACAGCTAAATAAAGATAATTAAATTAATAAGGCCATTACCTCATCTCTCAACATTTTCAACTTGACTCCAAGCACTCGAGCAACCCATACGCAGCCTAACCCTAACATATGCACGCTACAACATTTCATTCCCTCCTTTTTTTTCTTTTTATTGAACGAACGATGTCGCAGCCAACCATCGCCGAACTGCCGCCCTTCTAGTCGTCGCCACTTCGCCCTCTGCCTCAATCACCTTTGCCAGACAAAAAGTCGCGACCCCCACATATGCGCTCTCGACCACGACCCAAGCTCTACTCGCACGCCTCTCAGCCTCACCGCCGCTCGCTCGAGATCGAGTTGCTCGTTCGATTTGTTGTTTTTTTTCGATTGGCAGTTAAGCATTTTTTTATTCAAAGGATCAGCATTTTTTTTACAGAGCAGATTCGAATAAAAAGGAATAGGGAACGAGAGAGAGGAGTGTGGCATAAAATAAAACACGTGCTTTGATTTATGGATAGATATTATTATTTAAATCAGAAATATCTAGCTTAAAAATGTCCGAATTTCCTCGAGCTCCAAACGAAACGTGCCGCCTGGCATCTGTAATGTTTTAACCCATTCCGAACACAATGGAACTAGTCCCGAGGTCTAATTCGATCTTATGTGAAAGATAGCATTTCAAATCGAATTATTTTAATTAAATTCTAAAATTATATTTCTACGCGTTTCAAGCTCGCACGGCCAAATGACAAGTCTGATCGCTACGAAACTTGAAACCATACAATAACTCACTATTATAGATCCAATGAAACTAGTTTCGTCGAAATCCGAGACAGTGGCCAAAATGGCTATTTTTACTCGTCAATTAATATATAAAATTTCCAAATTATAATTACTCACATTTAAATCAAATTTTGAAAGTAAATGATCTTCATTCATATTTATATAAAATTTGAATCAATTTCCGATGCCATTTTCTTATTCACATTAAATCCAAAATTTCATTATTTAAATAATTGCAACATAAATTTAAACAATTTAATTACTTGACAAATTTACAAAAATAAATCATTAAATCTTATCTCTAACCATTTTTATTCAATAATTATATCAAATCCTATAATTTAAAACAGTTAAAATACAGGTCGTTACATACTCCCCTACTCAAAACTTTTCGTACTCGAAAAGGCGTTAAGTAGAGAATTTAGCATACAATATAATTTATTCAAACTATCAATGTGACGACCGCCCATGACCCCTGCACTAAATCTAGAAATAGTGCGCTGTAAAGTGTGCCAGGCAGCCATGGACGATCATCGGGGTTATTTAAAAACAGCAGAATCTATCGTATTACTCACAGCGCATGGATAAAATACAATAGAGAATATATATAGTGAAGCATCTCAAAATAGAATCTCATCAATTAAGCTTCATAATAGTTGAATACAAACATCTGAATAGTCAATACATCAAGCCTCACTACATATCACTCAGAGAATTATACAAAGCAGCGGAACATCCAGTACATATAGTAAGAAAATAATATGCAAGCCTCCAGCTCATCTTCGTCATCAGCATCGTCGGAAACTAAGAACAGCACCTGTCACCTGCTACCTAGTCTGCCCATCCCAAAGCGGATGAACAACCCAAGGCAATAAGAGTTAAACATAAAGCCTTGAGTCAGACAACAGTCTTAGTGAGCGGTAAATTAACTAACAACATACCAAAAGAGCATAAAGGAAAAAAGAATAGGAATCCAACCCTCCCACTCCACCTCTTTCTATAGTGATAGCCCCCAGACACACACTAAGAAGAAGTAAACATAGCAAAGCAAACATTTAAAGTAAAGTAATTATCACTCGAGTCAAGGGCGATGTTTTCCAAGTACAAACCCCCAAGGCCTAAACCAAGATCAGATAAGCACCCAGAAAACACTGCTCTTGAGACCGAATGACGATACAACCAAACATCCATGACTCTGGCTATCACTGTTATCATTGCTTCGATACCACCGTTAATTGAATGACCGGCACATTCTTTTAGCCGTCCGTCGAGGGCTAATGGTAACCCCGGTTCTAGACAAAACTCCGCACGTCGTCGCAGCCCGTGCCTAGGACTATCGAATCTACCCAGAGTACTCGACTACAATCATAGTCTTTAGGGACTATCGAATCTGCCCAGCGTACTCTTGCTTTGAGTCTGCTAGAACCTTCAATAATGATGAAACCTCAGCCTTCTAGTCATCCTCCTCTACGACTATTTCCATACTAGCTCAAGCGCCTCTCGAGCAAACCATTATCCTCAAACCCGAACCATTTCACCGAGTTATCAACATGCTTGGAATGATCCCGTCTGGATTAAACCAAGGCTATCTCACATCATGCCTCGCTTCATCTCATCATAGCAAAGCCTCATCTCAACATCAACATCATCAAATCTATCCATATGAGCTTCATCATCCGCCACATATGCCACGAGCAGCTTTTCCAATTCAAGAGCCTTTCCCTTAGCTTTTGAATCATCTTCTACCATCTTGTCTAAATCAAATCATCAATCAACTAATTTATAACAATCAATCAAGTCAATCATTAATCCAAGTAATCAATCATGCAAACAAGATCTAAAAGCAATTATAACTAAAATGGCAATTTTGTAATAAAGAGTCCAAATCTAACAAGCATGAATTATGAGTAATATATCTACAACTTGATGAATGAACTTACATAGGTTAACATGTAGTAAAATGGATGTCAAATCATCATGAACAATAGATCTATACTTAAGTTTAAGGAAATGCATGGAAATCACTATTTTAACACCAAATCAAGCCAACAATCCGATATACTCCTTTGGATCCGTGTGAGAGATAACCACCACTCACCGAATCACCTAAACACCTCAAAAGCAACACACTTCAGATCTGGATAGTGAAGGATCTAACTTGATTCTCTAAAATTCCGCTTCAAACGATGAAATCTCTCTTCGATGGATGTAGATCTTCAATCTAAGCTCTTGGATCTTCGATTTGATCTTCGATTTGGATGGAAGAAATCACAAGATTAAAGTGGAGAAAAGAAGTGAAGAAGTGTAGAACTCGAGCTCTCAAAATGGCAGGACTTTGTCGCTTCAAAATCCGGATCCCAAAAAGTGAGGCAACAACCGTGTATTTATAGGAAATCCTTAAGTCGTTTGCTCGCTTTTAAGTCATCCACGACTTAAGAAAATCCACGACCTACGACTCATAGATACCACGACTTACGACTTAACCATACTATGACATAATAACAACTGTTTTACAATGTTTTGATCCGTAAAAATACGGGTCGTTACAATCAACTTATAAAACTTAAACATCTTATTTTCAAAACTATTAATACGCTTCTATTACGCCACTCCGATATTGGTTTTACAGAAAATATAATTATATATAGAACAAGTTAAACAAAATTAAAACTTCAAAAAATTTCTAATACCTAGATTTACGGAAAATTTCGGCAGAGTCTCCTTCGCACGGCTCGATCGGAAAATTTTTACAATTCAATATATAACACAAATATAACCAATATATATCAAATATACATCTCATCTCAATGATGAGGCATCCCGAAGGGCAAAAATATAAAATCGCGGTATGTAATCAGAGATACGTACCTTATTATTTATAATACGAGCGTGTTCGCTCGTATTAAGCAAGCAAAAGCATATAAATCCACGTATATGCCCCAACAGTCTTCGTATGTACCTATCTCAACTCAATTTGGAATGTTAATCACTTATAATAAGATGTAGAACACGTATAAGTTCTAATAAGTATAAAACATTCATTCTGAAACAAAATCTCAGGCGCGAGCACAAATATGCAACTATACAACCATCATATGCACTCAAAACAATTAAACAAGGATTTACAACAAAACAAATCATCCGACAAATCAATATTCATTCAATTTAATTCATAACTATCACAATTTACATTTTCAATGTCAATATTTAATTTATACACTCTCATTCTTATTAACATTCAAAGTTTTATTAACATTTAATTTGCTCAATTCAATTTATTTGAATTCAACCAACTTTTATTCAATTAGATTCACGTTCCATTGATTTTTCATTCAATTTATTTACTTCCAATCGATTTCCATGCACTTACCAACATTAATAAATTTACATTCTATTAATTTACACTCGTTTATAGTTACATTCATTTTTTTTCCTTCTTCACTTCCATTATTTCATTTCAATAATTCATATAATTAATTACACTTAAGTAATTTAATTCCATACCACATTCCATATATTTTAAATTGATTCACATTCACTAATTAATATTCATTTCGTTAATCATACAATGGATTTATATTCAATTCATTCGCTTTTAATTGATTTACATTCAACTACTTTAGTTTCAATCCATTTTTCTTTCAATCGATATTTATTGCATTCACATTTGATTTATTACAATTCAATATATATTTACATTCAATCGATTTGTTTCAATTATTTACATTTGTTTCATCCATATTTAATTGGTTTACATTCCATTGATTTCTTTCAATTTATTAGCATTCGTTACAAATTCATTATATTCAATTTTATTTAATTAAATTTGTGAAATTCAAATTATTTCACTCTTTGTTTAACTTATTTCATATAAATTCATTGGTGAATCATTTATAAAATTATTCCACTTAACCATGCTTAAGTGAAATTTATTTCCACTTAGTATATTCTCTTTCCTTTTTTTTCTTTTATACTAACATCATTTCTAAACCATCTAAATTCATTATAAATAATTTATACAACACAATCACATTTATTATCACTTCATATCTTAAGTTATTACTAACTCATCGATTCACTTCATTTATTCAAATTCATATTATTAATTTACTAAAGTAAATTTTATTTTATAACTCAATTCATATTAATAAAAAAATTCTCACAATCAATTTATTCAACTGCTCATAAGTTAACTTCAAGTTAAATTTAATCTAATAACTTATTCCATATTATATTAGTTAACATTCAATTTATTAAAACTCATTTCATTTTGTATTTAACTTATTTTCATTGAATTTTAAATTAAATCCAATAACTCACATTAATTTTTCTTACACTCATTTATTTTTATTCAATTTCTCACATAAATTTTTTTCTTCACACTTAAATTACATTTTATTTTAAAAATTCAAGTTCATACTCATTTGATTAATTCATTTTATAGCTTAAATAAAATTAATTCACTTTACTAATTTATCTGGTTTCACTTAATATCTAATTCAATTTATTTAATATTATGTTAAACTTTATTTTAATTTAATCTATTACTCATTTTATTAAATTTTTATTCAAGTTAAATTTTCTTATCATTCCTATTCAACAAATTTAAATTCGTTTTTAGCTAACTAATTCTCAAATATACAAGTAATAAAAATTAACTTCTTAAAATTTCATTTCATTATTTTATCTACTTCATTTCAAATGCAATTAATTTTTATTTAAGCATCTTGAGTTAGACTTCATTTTATTTACTTAATTTCACTACCACCATTTAATTTAACAATGCAAAGCCAATTTATTTTATTTCGTATCTCAAATTCAAAATTTTCATTTGTTTGCTTATCCAAATTTTAACCATTTTGAATTTGGTTTATTTTCCAATTCAAATTTATAAGTTATAACTTATTTATTTTATATACTATTTTAAATTTATAAGTTATAAACTCATTCCTTATATACTATCTTCAATTATAAGTTCAAAACTATTTCCATATATTTATTAAATCATTCTTAGAATATTTTTCACCGTCAAAACTTGTTTTAATCGAAAAATAAATTCCTTTTGGTAGCAATCTTCACTCAGAAACTCAAAAATGAACACTGGCGATGATGTAGTCATCACCATAATTATTTTCCAGCGACCAAGCGAGTTTAATGCTTTTATTTCCTTCAAAAATCCTTTTAAAACATATTTTTATCGTCAAAACACTTTTAAATAATATTAATATTAATTTTGAAGGCTTCGAAAACAATTTTGAAAACAAAAAGGATTTTAAATTCTAAAATTCTCAATTTTTAAATCCTTCTATTTATAAGTTATATTAAAATCTACTTATACAAATTTCATTACCTTACATTTTTTAAAAATATTTCGTTAAAATACAAATTTTTTGTTCCGAACAATTTTTATTTTAATTAGATTTCAATTCAATTTTAATTATCAACTGCTTCATAAAATAAAAATCATTAAGTATTCGTTTTATTTTAATTCAACCAATAATTGATGATAATTAAATGTTATCATCTCCTAACAACAATTTCATTAAAAATTATCATTATATATATATATATATAATATAATTTTGGTAAAATTATTTCATTTACTCGATTTTAAAACAATATTGTGTCTACTTGCCTCGTTTAAGTGTTTAGAAACCCCTATCGATAACACGGCGTCTCGCACATCGACCTGAATTTATAAACAACTCAACAGATAAGTAAACACAATATAAAACAATTTATAACACTAACAAGTATGCTCTCTCCTATATATACACTCAAATAGACTCATTCTACGGTATTACTACCCTATGTTTAATGAGTCAAACCCCTCAAAGCCAAGATTGTCGCTAAACCTTCGCTCTGATACCAACTGTGACGACCCACATTTTGGAAGGTTTAAATCGACAATAATCCACGCATGTCCAACTTAAACAATATAGAATGTGGATAAACAATTGGGTTAAATAAGAAAAATAAGAAAAGAAGAAGAAAACAAACACTGAATCTCACAGCGGAAACGATAAAATATAATAATCAAATAATAGTTCATGAAGCTGTTTACTATACATTTGATTATAATCTATACACATTTATCACAGTGATATATATACACATCAGAGATAAGTGATCAATATAGCATGAATAAGGGAATAATAATAATAGCAATATACCAAAATCTTCGTCTTCGTCCTCTAGTGAATAATCTTCAATACCCTGAAAAAATCAGGACTGACCCGAGCTCAATGAAAAGACAAAACACTCGAGTCAGGACTAAAATACTCTTATGTAAGTCAAATCAATATAACAAATATGAGTGCAATAACTTAAGAGATGTTACGGGTTTTTTCCATCTCCTAAGGAGCCGTTAAACTAGTTATATATAATTGTATACGCTATAATAGATAATGTCCATCAGTAAAATAAATATCAAAATAGCATTAATGCTTTACATTGATCCACCTTAACACATTTGTACAGTTCTAAACCAAAGTCGTAATGGGCTCGTATAGGGATAAATATGACAAGGCACGTGAGACAATGTCCAAGGTAGAATTCTACCAGTTTACCCTTTCTGGCTAGTCGTAACCCATCGGTGGCAGACCGCGACAATCAATCCGAACAAAAGGTGCACCCATCGACTCAATCGCCAATTCAACCACTACATTCTGGATATCATACACCGCGTACATGGTTGTTAAAGTGGTTCCAATATTTACAAAGAGTATGCCAATAAGAGGCCCAGTCTCTTTAACAACCAACATCATTTTACACACCGGTTGGTTCTTTTACATTTCGAAACTATTCATATTTAATATCAAAATATCATATTCGCTTCAAAATCAAATCCATTTCGAAACCATCATATTCATTTCACAAATCATATTTTACTTCAAAATGTCAATTTAGTTCGATATATCGATTTCACTTCAAAATTTTGATTTAAATTAAAATTTAGGTTATAACTTCCCTTTATACCAAATCGTATTTAAATCAAAGATTTAATATAAACATTCCACCCTCTTTACCAGTTTGAATTTTAAGAAAATAATTTAAATAGTTTTAATATAGTCAAATAGTTAAAATAGTTTAATAGAAAATAATTTGGGTATTAAAAATGGTTTATATAGTTTAAATAGTTTGGAAAATCAAAAAAAAATTGTATATTTAAAGAATATAGATCTTAAACTGTTTATACTAAAAATATTCATTTAATAATATTAATTTAAAGTCAAATCCGTTCACTTTCCAAATTTCCAATTCAAATAAGTTACAATTTCTAATTCGATTCAATTCCGATTTCAAGTCGAATTTTTACTTCGATTCCAAATAAATTTCAATGCCAATTTCAAATTAATTTCAACTCCAATTCCAAATTAATTTAAAATTCCAATTCCAAAATAATTTAAATTCCAATCTCAAATTAATTTAAATTCCAATCTCAAATTAATTTCAACTCCGATTCCAAATTTAAACCGTTTCGATTTATATCAATTACAAGTTCGATTTCGAAAATATCGATTCAAAACACTTAAATCAATTAACCTTCAATATCCAATTTAAAATCCAAATCTTCAAAAAAAATTCAATTCCGAGCTCAAGTCCGAAAATAATTCGATTTCCGTTTATTCGATTTTTATTTCTTAAAACAAAATCATTTAAATAATTTAAAAATAAATTTTTTAAAATCATTTAATTTAACCAATTCGGTGTGCATATAATATTCTCTATCCTATGGCCAAATGAAACAATTTATTTCAATTTAAATTCAGGGATGGATATATATCATTTCAATCCAATACAAATGCCATAGGTATATATCATTCCAACCTATTTCTTAATTTATTCGAAATAATTCAATTTGCAGTTTTATATATTGTAAATAATATACAGGATGATTGTGACGACCCGGAATTTTTGTATATTTGGAATGTGAATATTTTAGTTATTTTAAATATTCGAAGGTTAAATTTTAACTTTAATTTCAAATATACAGTATTTATTTGGATAATTAATTATTAAATTTAATTATCGGGATTGGGTAAAATATTGAATCTTGATTTTAAGCCGGTTAAAAATAGTTCAAAGGTTCAGAAAATTTATATTGTTAATACTGAAGATGATAGAACTTTTAAAATGGAATTTTAAAGAGTTTTATTCAGTTTTGAAATTTTATCGTTGAAATTGAATTTAAAAATAGTCGTCCGGGGGCACACTCTCGGAATTTGACGAAACCAGTTCCATTGGATCCGTAATATTGTATTATTATTGGATTTCAATTTTCGTAGTATTTGGAGTTGTCGTGTGATCGTACGGAATGTAAACGCGCTGAAATTTAATCGGAAATTTAATATTATAACTGGTCAATATATCTTCCATCAGTGCTTTTTACTTTCATTTCTCAACACCTATAGCAAGCCTGCAGACACGCAAGGCAGTTCATTAACACGTGTCCTACCTAATAAACACGCGTCTCCCCCTCTGTTGTTCCTTTCAATTGAAGCTATCTCGTTCGAAAAGAAAAATAGGCTGCCTTCGTTCGTTTTCCCTTTACCTCCCTCTATTCTCAAATTAAATCAAAATTTAGGTATGGCCGAGATCTCGTTTTCGACTACAGTCCAATGCTAAGCGAAATTAAGCAAAGGGAAGGTTACGATATTTTCTTCGTTCAAAACAATCCTCCACTTAATCAACTCGCGATTAGAGAGAGATAGAGGGGGCGAAATCGTTCAAGCGGGAAGGGGAAGGAGTTGCGATTCGTCGCGATGGAGAGCATTCACTCGCGAAGCTGGAAGCGGAACCTCGAGTCGCGAGGAATCAAGGAAGGCGATCGTGTGGCGGCGCCTTGGAGGGAGCGGCGGCGAAGGAATCGGTCGCGTCTGGGTCTATAAATTGTTTTGAGCGTCGTGGTGGGTTGTGGGAGAATCTGGAAGGGTGTTCGTCGACCCGTACGATGGCCATCGCTAGTAGCTCGCAATCACTTAGGGGTGGCTGAGTTGTTGGGAAACGAGGGAGGGAGGGTGCAGTGAAGTTAGACAGTGGCAATCGGGGGAGACTCGTACTCGAGCTTGAGATGTTGGAGGCAGTGAGGTATATATTATATGCAGTTTTTTTTTCCACTTGTATATGTATAATCGGAAAGCAGAAAAGTAGATTAACAGATAAGAAATTATTTGTAGGTAAGATTTAGGCTAGTAGAAGACTTTAAATGGTGATACAAATTATTTTATAAGGATACTTATAAATATTTTCACTTGCTGTTTCATTTAGAAATAAATATTTAGATAGTTAACTTATCTAATTAGTTTATTTAATTTATTTTACTTACTAGAAATAATTTATTAGAAGGGAAATTTGTTTGGAATCGAATTTTTAATTTAAAACCAAATTCCTAATCAATTAGATTTATAAAAGAGAATCAGTTTAAAACTTAATTAAAATCACATTACTAATGTTAATGTAATAAAGGAAATTAGCTTTTAACCAAACCATTTTGTTAAATTTAAATTGGAAACTGATTACTCGATTTATTTCGAATATTAATCAACTGTAAATATCTATACAAGGTCTGGAATCGTAAAGGAAACAAACTGGGTTGAGTCGGATTGGCAGGACAAAATCAAAGGTGAGTTAATCTCACTCAGTTAGATTTAAAAATTTAAATGGTTAAATTTAAATAATTGATTGGATGATTGCATTGATTGAATGTGCTATATTATATATAGTAGTATATAGCAATATATACATATTGGCATATGTATATATTTGAGTTGTTGATATTCCCGCATTTGTATAGCGGATGAGACCCTATGCGCCGCATAATAACGGATGATATTTTATAAACCCATATACCGCGATATTCCACCTTGAAGTGGAATTGGTATTGTGCTAACGTTTGTGGATGCAGGGAAACAGGTTGGAGGGATCCAACTGGATTCCTCAAAATTATTTAGATTTTTTGATATTCTGTGTTATGAATATTGATATCCTATGATGATATTATTGATGATTGAAATATTGGATGATATGGTTGGATTGAATATTTCAATAAAAGGAGTTATCAAAATATATTGAATTGGATTTTGAAAGAAATAAAAGAGTAAATTTTAAGTAAATAATTCAAGTGAATTGGAATAAGGGAATTTCGAAATAACAAGGGAAATATTAACTTTAAACTAAAGTGATATTAAATTTAACGAATAAAGGATTTATTTTGAATGTAAGGATTAAATTTAATTAAAGGCTAAAGAAGGAATTTTGGAAGTTTAAAAATTGGTATTTTCAGTTAAAAAGGGTTTTAACTCAAATAAAGGAATAAATCTAAAAGTTAATGTATTTTGAAATAAATGAAGTAGTAAAGGAAATTTATTTCAAAGTAAAGTAAAGTAAATTGGAAAATCAATTGGAAATTGATTTAGTTGTTTAAAATTGGAATTTTAAAAGAGAAGTGAGATTTTGGAAATATAAACTGGGTTTATAAAGTAAAATAAAATATCAGTGGATATTTGAATATAAATTCAAGGTGGGAATTTATAAAAAGATATAGTTTGGTTTAAAAATAAATGTTGATTTATTTTTAAAAAAGATGGAAATGAGAAGTGTATTTCTCTGGATAGCCAAGTACGTTTTCAAAGCAATTTTAAATATAAGTTAAAAGTTTTAAGTATGTTTAAAAAAAAAAAAAAGCATGTTTAGAAAATTGATTATTTCTAAATGTTAATTTTCAAAGTAGGTATTTTTAAAAATCTATTATTGTAGTAATTATATAAAAGTGATTTGATATTCTGTTTTAAAAAGAGAAATTTAGTTTATATTTGTAAAGTGGTTTCATTTTAAATATTTCTTAAGTATATATTTTGTTAAGGTATTAAAGTAGTTTTTAAATTTCAATATTATTAAGTATATTTATAGTAAAGTGTTTTTAGATTATTTTAAAATCTAAGTGTTTTGTACTTGGTGTTTCAGAGGAAATAAATATTTGGAAATGTATTCCGTAAGCGGAAACTGTTTTGAAATTGTTTTCAAAAGGAGTTTGAAAATAGAAATATATCTTGGAAAGATATTTGGGCAAATAAATAAATGTGGAAATTATTTATTGTGTGATGGTTGCTTGTGGATGTTAATTGATAGTTAAATAACCGACTATCAATATTGGCCAAATGCGCTGATCGTTTCGAAGAGACCGGGATCGAGTTTCCGTATACCGGGATTCTAGGTCTGGAGATTCGAATACCACTTCGATCCGGTTTGTACGTTTCGTGTAACGATTTCGGAGTCGAAGATGGAGCAGTAAAGTGCAAGGGCTAGTCGCTACTAATCCTGAGGATATTTCCAAAATGGATGTAGTAGGAGTAGTGCCTTCGGTTCCGTTCAAACCCAGGACGGACTGGTATGGACGAATGCTTGCGAAACATCGTCAGCGGACGATGGGCATTCTAAGGGATATGTTCTCTAAAAGGTATCGTTTAGCCTCGAACCTCATCAACCGGGAATGACTGAAAATCAGGGGTTATGCAGCAAGGCTTCGTGGGTAGCTCCCACTGGAGGGTAAGGTCATCCCTATCTAGATGTCCCTTTTTATTTCGGCTTAGTGGTGCGGTTGCTGATCCCAACCGTGGGGTGATTTTATTCGGGATCATCCAGTAAGGGATGGTTCCGGCCTTGTGTTGCAGAGGAGCGGGCGTACTCCTCGGTACTGTGATCTAGGCCACGTACTGTGATAGGTGGTACCCCAGTGCCTAGTCATTCGTTGGAAATCCATTCTTCTTACGTGCCTGTACGGTTTTGATTGTGCCCAACTATTGTTGAAATGTGAGATGCAAGCATTTCAGCTAGATTCTATTTTACTTTCTGTAGACACTATTATAATACCAGAGGATATTGATATAAAGTGTTTTAGCTATCGTAAGGTAAAAACCCGACATGTTTATTTGTGGCGTGGTCTTACGAGATGCTTTTGTTTTCAAAAGATTTGAAACTTTAATAATCAATTTGAGTGTGATTTTCTCACGCTGGTATTCCAGACTGACTCGGGTATTGTTTTATATGATGCTCGGGTCAGACCGAGTATTATAAATTACAGGAAATGATGCTGTGGAGCTGGATGGCGATACGTACTTTCGTATTTGAGTTATATATTCCGCTGTGTATTCAGATTGTGAGGACAAGTTATGATTACTGTCCAGTTGTATGATATTGATGTGATGTACTCTGATGATGTATTGGGATGATGTATATATATACAGATACAGTTTGATTTGTGAAAAGATCTGTTATTACCTATTATAGTTTATTCCGCTGCGTATGAGAGATTCTGTTGTTGTTTTTTTCTATTTTTTCTTCTTCTTCTACCTCTTCTTCTTAACTCAAATGGTCCGGTTTTTCGTGTATGAAAAACTCGGGTTGTTACAGTGGTATCAGAGCTTAGGCTAGCGATAACCTTGGCTCTGGTGGGAATTTTGAGAGTATTAATAGATATGAGCGCGTATTTGTTAGTGAATATAAAATAGTTTTATATTGTGTTGATTGATTTATTGAGTGGCATATGAACCTTCGTCGGCACAGTCTGTACAACTGTATCGAAGGGGTTTCTAAACACTTGAATAGAACAGTTCGACACAATATTGTTTTAAATAGGGTGAATGAAATAATTTTGCCCAAATTATTTTGTATATAAAAGAAATAATTATTTGAAATTATTATAGTTATATATTTGGATGCTTGGTTGTTAGAAAATAACAATAATGAGTTAGTCTCATTATTGAGTAGAAATTGAAACTTATAACCTAAGTTGAAAAATAAATTTATATAACAAAATGGAATTTGAAATATAGACTATAAATGAAATTTATAAATTGAGATAAACTTTATATACAAATGTGAATTACAAATGTGATAGAATTCCAGAGTAATGTTTGGATATAAAAATTGGATGGATTTTGAATTTGAAGTTTTGGGAAAGATTTAAATTCCTTTGGATTTAAAAATAGTTTTTTTTTTAAGGTTTTGGGGAAATAATAGTGATATTATTTCATGAATATTTTTGAAATTGAACTGAAATCTGGTGGGATTTGGGATTTAAAAATGTTTGAAATGTTTAGAGTGATAAAAGCATTAAATTCTCTTTCGGTCGCTGGAAAATAATTTCGGTGATGACTGCAGCATCATCGATGTCTATTTTCGAGTTTCCAAAGAGAAATTGCTACCAAACTGTTTTAAATTGAAAATGATTATGAACTGGGTTGGTTTTGAAATTCAAAGGGAAAATTGTTTGATAAAAGCAGATTGTTTTGGAAATTGGGATTTGATGTTATGCCAGATGCGTGTGAGTTATTTATGGATTCAAAATGGTTTTGAAATAAAATCGGGCAATTGGATTCTGGAAATTCTATTTAAAATTTAAATGTGGAAATTTAAATGAATCAACAATATAAAGTATAGAATGAAGTTGATTTAAATAAGAAGGAAATGAAAGTTTAATTCTGGGATTATAATTATGAGATGAAATTAACTAAATGAGTAATATAAGTTGATAGATAAAAGAATTAGAGAACTTGAAGGTGAATAGAATGTATTTGAATTTAACTTAAGATAAGTTAAATAAAAATTGAGAATTGGAATTGAATTAAATGTAAATAAGTTGAAGTTGAAGTTGAATTGAATTGGATATAAAAGGTAATGTAAAATGCTTATAATTGTGTAAAGAAATTCATATTCTTAAGTTCTTAAGTGTAATAATTTGAAATTTGATATGAAGATGGAAATGGACTTAAATGAATAGTCCCAGATCTTAAGTAAGTAAGTTAAAACTTATGAATAGAAATGAAATTGTAATTATCAAATGGAAACGACTAAGATGAGCAATCTTAATAAATCCAAACTTGAATTATAAAATAAATTGAACTTAAGATAATTAAGTGAAGTGATATTAGGAATTAAAAAGAAAGTATTTAATCTTAACCAGTGGAGGAACTAATGAGATAATAAATTAGTTAATGAAATGGAATTGTGAGTTAATGAAATTGGATTAACACAGTGATGGTTTGAATTACGAGTGAAATCCAAATAAGTGAAAATAAATTGGAAATGGCCTGGTTAGTAATAAAATAAAATTCATAATGATTGAGTGAATGAACCAATTAGATTTAATAAATAAATGGATGGAATTTGATTAAATAAGAATCAAATGAAAGATGGAAATAAAACTTTAAAGGATTGGTTAAATGGAAAATAAACTTAAGTTATTGACTTAAGTAAATGTTGAATGGAAACTGAATTCGAACAGAGGAGTGGTTTAAATAAGTTGAGAAATAGTTATTGAATGAATTAACTTGGATTGTTTTCGAGCTAAATAAAATTCGATTTTTGGAAGTTGGAGATGAATTGAATTTAAGGAAAAAAATTGGAAATGAAGTAGTAAATTGAAGTAAATTGAAATTCATATGAAATTGGAATTCGATTTGAATATATACACTTCAGTGGTGAAGTAGTAAATAAATATAAGAAAGATTTATATTGGACTTAAGAATTGAAGAATGAAATTCTTAAGAAAATTGGTATTGGAAATATACTTAGTAATTTTGGAATGGAAAAATAAAAAAAATTTATATATACTAAGTGAATAGTTGAATGAAGACTAAAACTGAAGTTGTGAAATGGAATAGTTGTGAATAAGGGGATAACAAATAAAAAGGAATGTGAATAAAAGAGAATTGATATAACTGATAATCAATTGAAATTAATACGTAAGGTGTACGTATATTATTTATTCGCATAGCTATTTGATCCGGATTCGAACACAGAATTTCGGGATAGATATATCGATCCGAGTTGGAATTTTTCATTCGATTTTCGACGGCGAACCTGGATATGGATTGTTGATTGATTCTGGATATTCTCTATCATAGTTTGTGGCTATGCAAGGAGAATGACGGTTTCTGATCAAGAAACCAGATCTGAGTCCGCACTAGGAAGTCGGGTGGACGATACTAGTTCGGAAGTGGAATTGTGTGATCGATTGAGCGATCGAATGTGATATTGCGTACGGATGATATATGTGCATCGTACGGGCTTAAGTAAAGCAAATATTGAAAATTTGTAAAGAAGTCGATAAAATGACTTTGGAATTGTGAGTGGATATTATTGCTTAGTAGGATATACAGGTGTATAAAAGCAATGGATAATTGGGATTTTTGATTTTAGAAGATAAAATTTAATGGGCCGACAAAAGGTATGTATTTGAATTTCTATATGAAATTTGATTGGGTTTTGGATCCAGCCACTTGGCTTTTTGGTTTTCTTTTTGAGATTGGGAGGCCGTAGAGCCATTTTGTAGTAGTACCGAGCTAGCCGCGCAAAGGAGACGCTGGCGAAATTTTTCGGAAATTTAGGGAGTTAGAAAAATTTTGGGAAATTTTGATAATTTAAAATTTGAATTCAAATTTAAATTTGAATGGATAAGTAGGTGATATGAGTTAAACTTATGAATAAGTTTGGAAAGTTAAAAGATGATTAGTGTATCATTAATAAAAGATTGTTATGGAAAGTTGTTAAAACTATTTGGATTGGGAAAAAGAACGGGTATCGAATCATTTCTCTTAACTGGTAATTTCGGGGATGAAATTCTTTTAAGGGGGGAGGAATGTGACGACCCGGAATTTTTGTATATTTGGAATGTGAATATTTTAGTTATTTTAAATATTCGAAGGTTAAATTTTAACTTTAATTTCAAATATACAGTATTTATTTGGATAATTAATTATTAAATTTAATTATCGGGATTGGGTAAAATATTGAATCTTGATTTTAAGCCGGTTAAAACTAGTTCAAAGGTTCAGAAAATTTATATTGTTAATACTGAAGATGATAGAACTTTTAAAATGGAATTTTAAAGAGTTTTATTCAGTTTTGAAATTTTATCGTTGAAATTGAATTTAAAAATAGTCGTCCGGGGGCACACTCTCGGAATTTGACGAAACCAGTTCCATTGGATCCGTAATATTGTATTATTATTGGATTTCAATTTTCGTAGTATTTGGAGTTGTCGTGTGATCGTACGGAATGTAAACGCGCTGAAATTTAATCGGAAATTTAATATTATAACTGGTCAATATATCTTCCATCAGTGCTTTTTACTTTCATTTCTCAACACCTATAGCAAGCCTGCAGACACGCAAGGCAGTTCATTAACACGTGTCCTACCTAATAAACACGCGTCTCCCCCTCTGTTGTTCCTTTCAATTGAAGCTATCTCGTTCGAAAAGAAAAATAGGCTGCCTTCGTTCGTTTTCCCTTTACCTCCCTCTATTCTCAAATTAAATCAAAATTTAGGTATGGCCGAGATCTCGTTTTCGACTACAGTCCAATGCTAAGCGAAATTAAGCAAAGGGAAGGTTACGATATTTTCTTCGTTCAAAACAATCCTCCACTTAATCAACTCGCGATTAGAGAGAGATAGAGGGGGCGAAATCGTTCAAGCGGGAAGGGGAAGGAGTTGCGATTCGTCGCGATGGAGAGCATTCACTCGCGAAGCTGGAAGCGGAACCTCGAGTCGCGAGGAATCAAGGAAGGCGATCGTGTGGCGGCGCCTTGGAGGGAGCGGCGGCGAAGGAATCGGTCGCGTCTGGGTCTATAAATTGTTTTGAGCGTCGTGGTGGGTTGTGGGAGAATCTGGAAGGGTGTTCGTCGACCCGTACGATGGCCATCGCTAGTAGCTCGCAATCACTTAGGGGTGGCTGAGTTGTTGGGAAACGAGGGAGGGAGGGTGCAGTGAAGTTAGACAGTGGCAATCGGGGGAGACTCGTACTCGAGCTTGAGATGTTGGAGGCAGTGAGGTATATATTATATGCAGTTTTTTTTTTCACTTGTATATGTATAATCGGAAAGCAGAAAAGTAGATTAACAGATAAGAAATTATTTGTAGGTAAGATTTAGGCTAGTAGAAGACTTTAAATGGTGATACAAATTATTTTATAAGGATACTTATAAATATTTTCACTTGCTGTTTCATTTAGAAATAAATATTTAGATAGTTAACTTATCTAATTAGTTTATTTAATTTATTTTACTTACTAGAAATAATTTATTAGAAGGGAAATTTGTTTGGAATCGAATTTTTAATTTAAAACCAAATTCCTAATCAATTAGATTTATAAAAGAGAATCAGTTTAAAACTTAATTAAAATCACATTACTAATGTTAATGTAATAAAGGAAATTAGCTTTTAACCAAACCATTTTGTTAAATTTAAATTGGAAACTGATTACTCGATTTATTTCGAATATTAATCAACTGTAAATATCTATACAAGGTCTGGAATCGTAAAGGAAACAAACTGGGTTGAGTCGGATTGGCAGGACAAAATCAAAGGTGAGTTAATCTCACTCAGTTAGATTTAAAAATTTAAATGGTTAAATTTAAATAATTGATTGGATGATTGCATTGATTGAATGTGCTATATTATATATAGTAGTATATAGCAATATATACATATTGGCATATGTATATATTTGAGTTGTTGATATTCCCGCATTTGTATAGCGGATGAGACCCTATGCGCCGCATAATAACGGATGATATTTTATAAACCCATATACCGCGATATTCCACCTTGAAGTGGAATTGGTATTGTGCTAACGTTTGTGGATGCAGGGAAACAGGTTGGAGGGATCCAACTGGATTCCTCAAAATTATTTAGATTTTTTGATATTCTGTGTTATGAATATTGATATCCTGTGATGATATTATTGATGATTGAAATATTGGATGATATGGTTGGATTGAATATTTCAATAAAAGGAGTTATCAAAATATATTGAATTGGATTTTGAAAGAAATAAAAGAGTAAATTTTAAGTAAATAATTCAAGTGAATTGGAATAAGGGAATTTCGAAATAACAAGGGAAATATTAACTTTAAACTAAAGTGATATTAAATTTAACGAATAAAGGATTTATTTTGAATGTAAGGATTAAATTTAATTAAAGGCTAAAGAAGGAATTTTGGAAGTTTAAAAATTGGTATTTTCAGTTAAAAAGGGTTTTAACTCAAATAAAGGAATAAATCTAAAAGTTAATGTATTTTGAAATAAATGAAGTAGTAAAGGAAATTTATTTCAAAGTAAAGTAAAGTAAATTGGAAAATCAATTGGAAATTGATTTAGTTGTTTAAAATTGGAATTTTAAAAGAGAAGTGAGATTTTGGAAATATAAACTGGGTTTATAAAGTAAAATAAAATATCAGTGGATATTTGAATATAAATTCAAGGTGGGAATTTATAAAAAGATATAGTTTGGTTTAAAAATAAATGTTGATTTATTTTTAAAAAAGATGGAAATGAGAAGTGTATTTCTCTGGATAGCCAAGTACGTTTTCAAAGCAATTTTAAATATAAGTTAAAAGTTTTAAGTATGTTTAAAAAAAAAAGCATGTTTAGAAAATTGATTATTTCTAAATGTTAATTTTCAAAGTAGGTATTTTTAAAAATCTATTATTGTAGTAATTATATAAAAGTGATTTGCTATTCTGTTTTAAAAAGAGAAATTTAGTTTATATTTGTAAAGTGGTTTCATTTTAAATATTTCTTAAGTATATATTTTGTTAAGGTATTAAAGTAGTTTTTAAATTTCAATATTATTAAGTATATTTATAGTAAAGTGTTTTTAGATTATTTTAAAATCTAAGTGTTTTGTACTTGGTGTTTCAGAGGAAATAAATATTTGGAAATGTATTCCGTAAGCGGAAACTGTTTTGAAATTGTTTTCAAAAGGAGTTTGAAAATAGAAATATATCTTGGAAAGATATTTGGGCAAATAAATAAATGTGGAAATTATTTATTGTGTGATGGTTGCTTGTGGATGTTAATTGATAGTTAAATAACCGACTATCAATATTGGCCAAATGCGCTGATCGTTTCGAAGAGACCGGGATCGAGTTTCCGTATACCGGGATTCTAGGTCTGGAGATTCGAATACCACTTCGATCCGGTTTGTACGTTTCGTGTAACGATTTCGGAGTCGAAGATGGAGCAGTAAAGTGCAAGGGCTAGTCGCTACTAATCCTGAGGATATTTCCAAAATGGATGTAGTAGGAGTAGTGCCTTCGGTTCCGTTCAAACCCAGGACGGACTGGTATGGACGAATGCTTGCGAAACATCGTCAGCGGACGATGGGCATTCTAAGGGATATGTTCTCTAAAAGGTATCGTTTAGCCTCGAACCTCATCAACCGGGAATGACTGAAAATCAGGGGTTATGCAGCAAGGCTTCGTGGGTAGCTCCCACTGGAGGGTAAGGTCATCCCTGTCTAGATGTCCCTTTTTATTTCGGCTTAGTGGTGCGGTTGCTGATCCCAACCGTGGGGTGATTTTATTCGGGATCATCCAGTAAGGGATGGTTCCGGCCTTGTGTTGCAGAGGAGCGGGCGTACTCCTCGGTACTGTGATCTAGGCCACGTACTGTGATAGGTGGTACCCCAGTGCCTAGTCATTCGTTGGAAATCCATTCTTCTTACGTGCCTGTACGGTTTTGATTGTGCCCAACTATTGTTGAAATGTGAGATGCAAGCATTTCAGCTAGATTCTATTTTACTTTCTGTAGACACTATTATAATACCAGAGGATATTGATATAAAGTGTTTTAGCTATCGTAAGGTAAAAACCCGACATGTTTATTTGTGGCGTGGTCTTACGAGATGCTTTTGTTTTCAAAAGATTTGAAACTTTAATAATCAATTTGAGTGTGATTTTCTCACGCTGGTAATCCAGACTGACTCGGGTATTGTTTTATATGATGCTCGGGTCAGACCGAGTATTATAAATTACAGGAAATGATGCTGTGGAGCTGGATGGCGATACGTACTTTCGTATTTGAGTTATATATTCCGCTGTGTATTCAGATTGTGAGGACAAGTTATGATTACTGTCCAGTTGTATGATATTGATGTGATGTACTCTGATGATGTATTGGGATGATGTATATATATACAGATACAGTTTGATTTGTGAAAAGATCTGTTATTACCTATTATAGTTTATTCCGCTGCGTATGAGAGATTCTGTTGTTGTTTTTTTCTATTTTTTCTTCTTCTTCTACCTCTTCTTCTTAACTCAAATGGTCCGGTTTTTCGTGTATGAAAAACTCGGGTTGTCACAATGATAACATGATATATAAATAAACATCCAAACATCCAAAATATCAATCAATAGCATCCATCTCAACCAATCATCCAAATAGTTAATATCCACAACAGTAACCCAATTATCGATATATCGAAGATTTTACTAGCAGTTTAAATCCTAATTCAATTTTAATTGTCAATCTAAATTCTACCAATTTATTCAGATGTCAATAAAATGTCAAATTAAATTTATCCAACAACCATCAATAAATTCAACTTACTTCACGATATAAATTTTTCTAACATAAAATATAATAGTCAAACGTGAGCATATAAAACACTTACCTTTTATTTGAATCGGAAAATTTTCTAGATTCAAAAGGACATGAATCCAGCTCCAAAGTGTAGATCGCGTCGATACGATTCCAATTTCTCTTGCCTCGTCCGAAACGGACCTCGTACGATAAAGATACGTGATAATTAAAATAACGGTAATTAAATAATATCAATAACTAATAAAGATAATTAAATTGATAAGGCCATTCCCTCATCTCTCAACATTTTCAACTTGACTCCAAGCACTCGAGCAACCCATACGCAACCTAACCCTAACACGCGCACGCTACAGCATTTCGTTCCCCCCTTTTTTTTCTTTTTTTTATTGAATGAACGATGCCGCAGAGAACCATCGCCTTACTGCTGCCCTTCTAGTCATCGCCACCTACCATCGTCGCCGCCTCGCCCTCTGCCTCCATCACCTTTGCCAGACAAAAGGTCGCGACCCCCACATATGCGCTCTCGACCGCGACCCAAGCTCTACTCGCATGCCTCTCAGCCTCGCCGTCACTCGCTCGAGATCGAGTTGCTCGATCGATTTGTTGTTTATTTTTCGATTGGCAGTTAAGCGTTTTTTTTATTCAAAGGATCAACATTTTCTTTTTTCTTTTACAGAGCAGATTCGAATAAAAAGGAATAAGGAACTAGAGAGAGGAGTGTGGCATAAAAGAAAACACATGCTTTGATTTATGGATAGATATTATTATTTAAATCAGAAATATCTAGCTTAAAAATGTCCGAATTTTCTCGAGCTCCAAACGAAACGAGCCGTCTGGCGTTTATAATGTTTTATCTCTATTCCGAACACAATGGAACTAGTCCCGAGGTCTAATTCGATCGTATGCGAAAGATAGCTTTTCAAATCGAATTATTTTAATTAAATTCTGAAATTAAATTTCTACGCGTTTCAAGCTCGTACGGCCAAACGACAAGTCTGATTGCTATGAAACTTGAAACCATACAATAACTCACAATTATAGATCCAATGAAACTAGTTTTGTCGAAATCCGAGACAGTGGCCAAAATGGCTATTTTTACCCGTCAATTAATATATAAAATTTCCAAATTATAATTACTCGCATTTAAATCAAATTTTTAAAGTAAATGATCTTCATTCATATTTATATAAAATTTGAATCAATTTCCGATGTCATTTTCTTATTCACATTAAATCCAAAATTTCATTATTTAAATAGTTGCAACATAAATTTAAACAATTTAATTACTTGACAAATTTACAAAAATAAATCATTAAATCTTATCTCTAACCATTTTTATTCAATAATTATATCAAATCCTATAATTTAAAACAGTTAAAATACGGGTCGTTACATTATTTATAGGAGTTGAAATGCACCAGAACCACAGGATGGAAGAAGGTAGGAAACGGTAAAATCTGGAGCGCACAACCGAACAGAACATAACATAAAACTCTAGCCGCCACTGGCAACTGTCTTTTATTCAGTGGTGTTTATTTTTGTTTACGTTGCCATATTATTGTATTCCCTAATTAACCTTTTAACATTAAGCATTAATTAGTCGTTTACTTATCCCCCAAGCTAATTTTTGAAATTTAAATCATAAATTTGATTTCTCATTTGAATTTGAATTCAAACTAAATTAATTTAAATATGAGAACTTCAAATGCTCATAACTTCTTTGTTTGAGCTTCGTTTTCAGCATATTATATATAGAAACAAATCAGAATTTTGCCACAAACGCGACTGAATAACTTTCATGGTCAAATTCCAATTTTATAGAATTTCCATAACCAACCCTTATCATATTTAATTTAATTTGCTTTATCTATTTATGGTTCATTTTACTCAATGTTACATTCTTCCCCTATTAAAAAGGATTTCGTCCCGAAATCTTCCAAGGGGCGAATAGTGTAACTCGTAGTAATATCCATGTTATACAACTAAGTTCTCTACACAACCATATACTCAACTAATAGTGCACTGTGATTATGTACTGCAGACATGCTAAAATGAGCTCAATCCTAGCGTGAGAGTGTAATCGTGTCATGCTAGTATGTATGCAAATATCCTAAACATGCGTAAAAATTTCTATATGAGTGTAAAGTGATTGTGAAAAGGTGTAACAACCATCTCCTACCATCCAATCTAGCAATCACGATGCAACCAAAGTCCTAATTTTGGGGAGAAAAATTACCAGTAAAAAGCTCTGGGTGAGTGTTCTTCATCTTTTCTTCAATCTCCCATGTTCTTTCCACCGGATTTCCCCCCGTTGTACTCAGACCAACTTAGTTATTTTACCATGGAGTCTCCTAGTACCGTGCTCCATAATGCATGCGGTGGCACGAGGCACTGTCGGCTCCATCTCAAAATCCTCTAACCGATCAGGCTCTACTCTACTAGCGGTGTCATGAAGGTAAATTCCTAAGGTGAGAAACATGGAAAACATTGTGGACTCCTGCCAACTTGTGAGGAAGCTCCACATGATATGCCAATTTTCCTATTCTTTCCAGAATTTTGAATAGCCTAATAAATCTAGGTGCTAATTTTCCAGACTTGCCAAATCTAACAACTTTTCTAATAGGGGAGATTTTAACAAATACCATATCTCCAACCCCAAATTCAAGCTCTTTCCTTCTTTTATCCGCATAAGATTTCTGACGATCTTGTGCTACCTTCATCCTCAGCCTGATCAACTCCCTTTTTTCCGTGGTATGATGGATCAAATCGGGTCCGAGCAATATTCTATCAGTGGTCTCCCACTAACAACTAGGTGATTTGCATGGCCGCCCATAAAGTGCTTCAAAAGGGGCCATACAAATTGTAGTTTGATAGCTATTATTATACGCAAACTCAACCAAAGGTAGATGCTACTTCCAATGTCCTCCAAAATCCAAGGCATAAGCTCTCAACAAATCTTCCAAAATTCTATTCACCCTCTCTGTTTATCCGTCGGTTTGTGGGTGATACATCGTGGTAAGGTTCAAAGAAGTTCCTAAAGCTGTCTGTAGGCTCCTCCAAAACTTGCTAGTGAACATGGGGTCCCTATCACTGACTATGCTTATAGGAATTCCATGTAGACGAACTAACTCTTTAATATAAATCTGGGCGAGAGAGGCGCTAGCCCTATTTCTCCTTATTGGAACAAAATGAGCACTCTTGGTGAGTCTATCTACAACAACCCACGGCCTCATTGTCCTTCTGACTTTTAGGCAATCCTTCCACAAAATCCATCAAAATATGCTCCCACTTCTAAGTCGAAACTTCCAAAGGTAATAATAATCCACCAGGCTCCCTTGCTTAGCTTTTATCTTTTGACATGTCAAACATCTAGCAATAAAATTAGCTACGCTCCTCTTTATTACATTCCAAAAGAAAATTCTCTACATGTCCTTGTACATCTTATATCCTCGGGGATGAATGGTCATCCTTAAGTGGTGACACTCCATAAGCACATCTCTCATCAAGTCATTAATCATTGGGATGCAAAGACGTCCATCTCTCCTCAAATATACCTTCTCATCAACTGAGTACCTCCTAGCATGGGGAAAATGCTATCCTTTTCTTAATTTTTCCAAAATATCTACTAACTCGTCTTCTTTTACTTGCTCATGCCCTGTACGATCAATCAAGGCTGGTCTAACCTCCATAACTGATAAAAAACCTTGGATGTGTTCTGTTGACAGTTGGAGGTTAAAATTTGAGAGAAACTCCAACTGTCTCCATTAATATATAGCACCTAAGGTAGCATGTCTCCTACCAAGGGCGTCGGCGACTACGTTCCTTTTTCCATGGGTATATTGAATACCAAAGTCCAAAGTCAAAGGATGATATATGCTCTATCGACCTCTGCTGTTTAAGATTCGAATCTTTTTGGAAAAATAGGTATCTGAGTGATTTATGATCGGTAAATAACTCTAAACTTTCCCCCAGTAGATAATGCATCCACATCTTCAAGGACAAAACAATGGTTGCCAATTCTAAATTATGCACTGGATACATCTTCTTATGATCTTTTAGTTGTCTACTAGCATAGGAAACTGTCTTCCCTTCTTGCATAAGAACTGCTCCTAATCATGTGCCATATGCATCCGTGAAAAACGTAAACGGCTTGGTTCCATTTGAAATAGGGAGCACGGGTGCACCAATCAATGACTCCTTAATCTTCTCAAATGCCTTGGTGCACTTATCATCCCAAACAAAAACTAATCGGGTTAAAGGGACAGCAATTTGTGCAAAGCTCTTGATGAACTTCCTATAGTAGCCTAACAACCCTAGAAAACTTCTAACCTCCTATGCATTACTAGGAACCTTCCATCCTTGGATAGCTTCCAATTTAGTAGGGTCCACCGCCAATTCTTTCTCTGAAACAACATGCCCAAGGAACCTAGTTTCATTTTTTCAAAAATGGCATCTAGAAAACTTAGCTTTGAGTTGGTTTCTTCTCAAGGTCTCCAATACCTCCCTTAGGTTGTCCTCATGCTCCTTCTTGCCTTTAGAGAAAACCAAGATATCATCAACAAACACCATGAAAAATTTATTAAGTTTCCCTCTAAATATTCTACTCATCAAATCCACAAGGTATGCTGGAGCATTCGTCAGTCCAAAAGGCATTACTTCCTACTCAAAGGGTCCATCTGGTGTATGGAATGCGGTCTTCGGCTTTCTTTCCTCTACAATCCTCAACTGATGGAATCCCATTGCTAAGTCTAATTGGGAAAATACTTTAGCTCCTAAAAATTGGTTGAACAAGTCATCTATTCTAGGTAGAGGGTACCCGTTTCTCCTTGTCAACTTGTTCAACTCCCTGTAACCGACGCAAAGTCATAAGGAACCATCTGCCTTAGTAGCAAAAATAACAAGGACTCCCCACTCAGAAGTACTCTTACGGATGAATCCTTTCTTCAATAGCTCTGAGATTTGCTTATCCAATTCCCTTCATTTTTGGGGGCCATATGTCTCAAAGGCAGAGTGACGGGTTTTACGTCCTTCTCCAAATCGATTTGTAACTCAATCTCCCTATGGGGTGGGAGACTCGAGACCTCCTCGAAGACATCAACAAATTCACAAACTATGGGTATAGATAATGGCTCTCGATCAACAGATAGATTTTGTAAGTATAAATGGCTTAACTCAACTAAAGCTTTGGGTGTATAAAGAACTTCTAGGTCACGACCTCCACGGCTCCTTAATCATACTACCCTTTTATCACAGTCAAGAATGGCTCTAGTATACGACAACCAATCCATACCCAAGATAATTCCATACCCCTCGAAATTTAGAACATACGCAGTACATATGAAATCAACGTCGCATATGTCTAACACTAGGCCTTTGCAAATAAGAGAAAGACGGGTCGAACCCCCAATGGGGTTGGAAACCTCTAATGGGTTGTTGACCATCTGGGTTTTAAGGGTTAAGGAATTTACTATATCCTTAACTATAAAGGAATGTGATGCCCCTAAATCAAATAGGGTACAAATAGTAACCCCAAGAATAAGAGTTATACCTTCTAGAGCTGCTTTTCCTTGGTCCCTTGGTGGCTTACTGGCAATAGGGACAGCTTCAATATCGTAGGCTTGTCTGCTTGGTCCTTCGTTAGTCATCTTGGGACATTGGTTCTTGTGATGCACTTACTTGTGGCAAATAACGCACTTTCCTTTAAAGGCTTCCTTCATCAGACTCACCCTACAATCTTTAGCTTCGTGACCGCTCCTTTGGCATCTCTTACACACCTTTACTTCCTTTTTAAACTTCCCCTTCGACTTCTTGTTGGCCCAAAAGCTCCCCTTCTTCGACCCTCCTTGCTTTTGGGTCTATGCAGACTTCTCTTTCTCTCTCTTATCTATCTCATTGGCCACGTGCAGCATCTCTATTTCTACCAACATCTCATACGTGGCCCTTATAAGTACTTGGGTCAACAACATTTCTCTTAACAGGGAATTTAAGCCCTTCGAGAACTTCATGTCCTTTTTCATTGGTGTGTCTATTAGGCTCTTCCCGAATTTAGCCAATTCAGTAAACTTAGCTATGTACTCCTTAAGGGTAGAGTCTCCTTGTCTTAACTGAATGAACTTTTCCAATTGCAAGTTAACCTCTACTCTAGACATGAATCTCATCTCGAATCGGTCCTTGAATTCATCCCAAGATAATATCTTACCTGGGTGCTCATCAGTCACAAAGTTCCACCAATTTAAAGCTTCTTCCCTAAGGTGCCAAGCTGCCAATCTTCTTCTTAGCTGATAATCCCAACCAAGCTCTCTAAATATCATCTCGTGGTTACCAATCCATGCTTTAGCTTCCAAATATCCTTCAGTTCTAGAGTATGTCTTCCCTTCCATATTGAGAAAGTACTTACATAGCTTAGGAAAGTCGGCAGGATGGGGTGCTGCATCAGTGGCCAGGGCAGTGGGTGCTACCGGTGCAGCTGAAGGAATAGGAATTTGCCTGACAATCCTAAGATACTGTTTAAGCCATTCGGGCATTCCACGAATGGGTGGTCTTCCGCGGGTAGGGTTCCCTTATTCGGAAGAATATTGATTATCAGCCATATCAACTATTTGTAGGTTAAACCTTTAGTGATGATTTCCTAAGATAGTATCTACATGCTGAAAGAAAAGAAAAGTTTGCCTAGTGTATGTGCGTATATCCAAGAAGAGGGGGGTATAGGTATATACATATAGCAAGAATTCTTTTGAAACTTCTTTTTGAAAAACCTCTTTCAAAATAACAAGTACGTTTCTCATATGTATAGTTTTTCCCCATTGATCGGGTAACCTAGAGCTCTGATACCAAATGTAACAACCTACTCCGGAATAGGCCTAAATTTTGACCCAGAAAAGGCCTATAGAAACTTAGATCCATTCTAAGGTAAGCTTTTGGTAGTAAAAAGAAATAACATTTCAAGGCCATATCTAAACTTTCAGAACTCACAACGGATGGAAAAAAATATAATAGTAAAGTGTATCCACTTACTTCAAAATTAGAAATATGTCATATAATATCTGGTACAAGAATTGTTTAAATCCATGGTTACACATGAAAGAAAATAATAATAAATACTACCACTAGCCAAGCTTCTCCATCTTTAAGCGTCGTCATTTCCATCACTCCATCCTTAACCTGTGTTGTAATGAGAAGGGAGTCAGAACAATAAGGGTCTAGTGAATAAAAACCTCGAGTCTTACCTTCTCAGTACTTGGGCAGTATATTTCAAAATAAGAATATGTCTACGAACATAAAACCATTAAAATCATTTAATACTTATTTATAAGGAAAGGAGGCGGGTCCAACCACTTAATACCTTCCATTCTAGAAGTAGATCTTATATCCCAATCATACGTTATAAATAACTAATAATGTGAGAGACGGTACCTGAGCCACTTAATACTTCTCAGTGGAAAATAGGCAGGCCCCGTCATTTAGGGCCTACTTCCAGAAGCATGCACCTCAATGGTACTATCTAGCTGACATTATATAGAATCTCATAAGCCACTTAATACTTCCAAGTGGAAAATAGGCAGACTCCATCATTTAAGGCCTAATTCTGAAATGGACCCCTGTATAGACACCACCTAATGTAACCCCTTGGCCATTTAATACTTTATTTGAGGAAAAAGGAAGGTCCAACCACTTAGTACCTCAAACCCCAAACTAGGCCCTTTCTCTTGTCGCCCATACCCATAATGACGTCTCACATTAGTTCTCTATTCATAGGAACTGGTAGCCAGATTAGCTAGACTCATTCTCCTATAGAATTTGGAACTAACCTCGCATCATTACAAATATTTATCATAAGGATATCTCACATTAATAAAAGTGTACACAATTGCTGGTAGCCTCAAAGTGAAGGGCAGACTTCTGTCATGTAACTCTATTGACTTCACACCCCTATGACTTAGCCATAAATTAATTACTCTATACACACACAGACATATACCCATCTCACCGTTTCATAAATAAGGCCTTATAAGGAATCTTCCTTACTACGCCTTAAAATAATTATTAAGCTATATAAGAGTTTCCTCTTATTTTCACCTAAAAATCAATTACCTTCCTGATAAGGGAAAATAAATGTAAATAAATGTCTAATTAACTATTTTATATATCCAATAGTTATACGTTGATTACGTAAATAGAAATAAATATTCGTGCTTAATAAGTTCTAAACGATGGATTTTACACTCCAAGCTAGCGTTAAATGTCAATTCCCTAATCAATTATTATTATAAGTCATTTTTCTTCAATTTCCCAAGATTTCATGGAATTCAAATGTCCAAAACAGGGAATAAATATTCAGAATCAAAACTGCAATAAAAGACTTGTAAATAAAATAGAAACTTAATTTATTACACCAATTCAATGGATTATCTTAAACAATAGGAATTGCAATCAAAATCCCATATTTTATTCCCTCTTTTTACAAAGAAATAGATATGAATAAGTGGTATAAACTACGAATATAATTCGTAATCTAAACTCTTATTTTATAGAAGAATCACAATTTAACTCAAAGAAGAAGGAGAAGTGGAATAGATAATGAAATTAGCAAAAATTGTATAAATGAATCAAATTCCATCAAATTAATGTAAATAATTGGGAATCTCAACATAAAATTGACATTTCGAAATAAAAAAGGAATTTTGAAGGATTTTATCTATCATATTTTCGAAATCTCAAAATCTCTAAGGCATATTCAAATCCAAAAGAAATACACTAAACAATTGTTGAAAAGAAATACTAAGGTTTCCACTCACAGATTAGCCTTAGCTTTACTCAAATGGATTTGTAGCCTTTCGATCTCTTCCAGAATCTCTCTCTGTTGATATACACACACAACGTAGAAGAGGTATATATACTCATTAGATTAAGAATAATTGGAGAAGAATAAGATAAGAATAGATTGAAGGAAGAAGAAACAAATAGGAAATAAGTTGAATCCTTACCTGAATTCTTTATGAAGTTTCTAAATCTTATTAGAGAGATAGAAATGGAGAGTTTCGTCGTATTCCCCAAAATAATATGAATAAAAGTGGAGAGGATATGGTTCTATTTATAGGAGTTGAAACGCACCAAAACCGTAGGATGGAAGTAGGTAGGAAATGGATAAATTCGAAGCGCGCAACTGAACAGAACATAATGTAAAACCCTAGCTGCCACCCTAGCTGAAAGACACTAAGGATTGTGTAGTATGGATATTAACTAAATTATTTATTTGTGCATAATATACATGTAAAAGTAAAAGCAATAAAGTAAATGACACCGGAGATTTTTATACTGGTTCGACTTCCCATTCTACGTCCAGTCCCAGACTCATTCTGGATTTAATCAAAACCCTCACTTAACTTGGAGGAATAGGTATTACACCGCCTGAGAAAACCGAACAGGACTTCAGCCGCCAAGACAACCGACTAGGACTTCAACTGCCTGAGGATACTACAACAGGACTTCCAATACAAATAGTAGAAATGTTTATGATTGAGTATGCTCTTGAGTAGCACTGATAAGTCGATAAAGTACACTCTTCCTATAATCTTCTCCAGTGTGGTATATTGTGTAGTTCGTGAAGAAAGGAAATTTATTTGATCACAAGAGTAGTAAACTTGAATATACAAGTGATCCAAAATAAAGTTTTTATGTATAGAATGCCTTTGAGTTAAAATAGAAAGAATAGATAGAATTAAGAATGAGAGAATTGATTAACAAGATGTTGGATTTCTTTGCTATTTATAGAAATTAAAAGGTTGTACGTTCATAAAGAGCAGTCATGAAGAGATATGGAAGTATCTTCTGAATCAAGAGTTGTTTCTGTTCATGGAAGAGAAGCACCTTTTTAAAAACTAGCCGTTACGAAGCGTCAACCATTTGAATTAAATATTCCAGCTAGCTGAATTGAGTAAAATTTGAAACTGCAAGTAATTAGTGCAAAACAGACAAAATTCAGTCGTTTGAATATTATTGGTTAACCGGCTGAATGTTCTTAATATTTTTTGTGTATGTACAGCATTCAGACAGCTGAGAGGGACCTTTCAGCCAGCTGAATGTAATGTTTTTGTGCAGTTCCTTTGTTTTGCTGATTCTTTTGTTATGTGTGTATGTGTATAACATTTTGAAGAGATTTTAACATATTTCTACATCTAGACTCAGTCTCTATACTTAACAATACGTTGTAGCAACAATCTAGAATCCGGTCTTCATATGTTTGTAATTATCTTCTCCTGCAAACTTGGTTAGTTCATATATAATATATACTTATATAGTTGTCACAATAAAAACATCAAAATTTGAGGTTCTAGCATTCTCTCCCGTTTTGATGACTACAACCATGTAAGTTTTAAATATAGAGATTCAGTTATTCTCCCCCTGACTCGATCCTCCCCTATCAATATGGTTACCTTATTCTCCCCCTTTGTCATCAATAAAAAGGAAACAACTAGTCAATAGGAGAAATATCATAAATTGGTAAGAATTAAAATATAAACATCACCAATTTTAGAACACATAAATGCATATAGATATTTCTCATAAACATACATAGACATTTCACAAAAAACAAACATAAGCATTGCATATAAACATACAAAGACATTGCACATAAAACCATGACAATGTTTACTTCACAAAACACGCTAACACATAAACATCACAAATTTGCAAATGGTTATGTTATAAAAAAAGACAGAAACATTTCCTAACCACACAAAATAGCCATAAAACATATTGTCATGAATTAAAACATCCAAAGAGTACAACAAATATTACATAAATTTGTTCTTAAAGCAAAGTAGTCATGGAGTAAAAGGCAGAGTTATGTTTAAATAATTATAAAAAACATACCAAATCAATCTTCGCTACCTTCATCCTCCTCTTCTTCCTCTTCCTCGTCCTCCGAAGATGTCCAAGTGAACGGTGCCGGATTTTCAAGAATTGTCGTTGATGTGGAGCAAGACACCTTTTCCCAAATCTTGTCCAAAAATCCTTTTATTGACTTTATTTTTTTATTTGTATTTTTCTCAATTTTAACTAAACGGCGATTGAGCTTGGTTTGATTTTAGGATAATGTGATAAGAGCTTATTTAGGAGTCACATCAGCATTTAATTCATGGATATCATCATCTTCTTCTTCTTGTTGGGTTGTTGAGAAGTGGAGGCAATATTTGTGACTCGAGGTTGCAGAATTCCTTGATTGCGATTGGCAATCCATTCTTAAAAACTAATAAGTTGTTGATTTCCGAGACACTTAGAAAGACCCATGAGACTAAGGGTTTAAAAGTTAAGTTCACTTATTGTTGTAAACTCGAAATCGAGTGAAACAACTACAAAATTTTGTAATATCTGCATTATATAAGCTCCATAATGAGTGGTTTTATAACTCCTATGCTTGACACTAAGAAATTCATCCAATATAATCTTGCCCCAATTAACTTGCTGAGATGAATAAATAGCATATAAGGCTTGGAAGTCACGTTTATAAACTTTTTCATAGCTTCCGGTTCATGGTTGAAGAGAACGAATGAGTGTGGAATGAATAATTCTTGCCTTAGGACGTAAGGCACTTGATTTTAGTATGGTTTGATCATCAGAAAAAAATCTATGTGACACTTCGTCACATTCATACATATCAACATCAACCATATCGATGTCTAAACCTTCGCATGGACATCTTAAAATATGCCCTAATCTTTGTAAAGGTAAATAAATTTTAAAGCCACATACCAAAGTCCAAATGCAATCATCTTTATTTTGAGGATTATGATGGTCTAGATTCATATTTGCATAAAAAAGCTTAATCAAGTGAGGATAAATCTTAATATTATTAGCGTCATACCCAATAACAGAGTTGAATCCATGTGCTTCTGCTAATTCTCTAATAGCATATCCATTAGAATCCGGAAACTTCAAGAAAGCTCCATCAAAAAGCTTGGAATTCTTCATGCTGTTAAATCGATTGACAGCCTTATCGTTGTGGAGCCATCCTCTAATTTGGCTTTGATATGGATTGGTAGATGATTCTCTAGTTCGTTTTGATCTAGGAGGCATTTTTGTTTTGAGGAAAGAAGAGAGATTGGATTTTTGATTTGGAGGAATTAGGGTTTTTCTTTTGTTATTTCTAAAAAGTGAAGAGGTAGTTAGTGAATGAATAGGTAGTTTTGATAATAAGTATTGATTTAAGTTGGATTCGTTCTTTGATAATCGTGCTATTCTATTTTAAAAACAGTAATTCGTTCAAGCGGCTGGCTGAAATGTTCTGAGCAGCCGGTTGGTTACAAGCCGCAAGAAAACAGTTCATTTTTGGTATGATTCAATCGGCTGAAAGTAGAGGGTCACCCATCTGAATTCTGGGTGAAAATATAATAACTTTGAACATTCAGCCGTTTGAATTGTTAAGTTCAGCCGGCTTTATCTACTGATTTTTTTACAGATCAGCCTATTTTTAGCAATTTCAACTTTGGTTAACAATGTACCCATACATGTATTTGTTTGTGAGCTTTATCCTCATATTAAATAAATAAATATAATTTTATTCATATTATAAATATTTTATATATATTTACACACATTATTTATTAGCAGACGATTTGGAGTTTTCTGAGGAATATCCTCCGAAACTATCTGGTTCAACCTTTGTGTTTTCCTGTAATAGTTTGATAGAAGACCAGATATTATGTTGAGCCGAAGAGTTGTTGGAAGGACCTTGCTCCCAAGAATTTGGTGATAGGTTGTAACGCCCCACTCTGAGACCCACTGTAACAAAGAGTATTACGGGAGTAATACTGTCTGTTAGAGCGGAGAATAGAGTATAGTGGAAGCGACCATTTGTAATCAAGCTATAACTATCTACTGAATACGTCGAAAGGGTGGTATCTATTTTTTTTTTCAAGTGGTTCGACATATTCAATAAATACTTATAATGAAATTACAAATGGCTAAAGATCTATCAGAATAAGCATAGTAATAAAATGATAAAACATCACAGAACAGAATCACATAACAGATATAAAATCCCAGAACAATACATACAGATCCAAATATCATAAGTGGGTACAAAGCCACTGCTCACACATGTGAGTCAAAAATATGTACATATCAAAGTCTGAATAATAACATAAGACGGACACTAAGATAAGCTATCTCAAAAGCATAGCAGATAAGTCCAAAGCGGAGGCACAGAAGCTAAGTCCAGAGACCTAACCTGAAACAACTTGGTCTGACCCGAGCGAAAACACTCGGGTCAGGCTAGCTAAACAATTAGTAATAACTGAGATATATCATAATGCGGTACATAAATAAAACAGTACTTATCCAAAGAGAAGTATATTATGAACCACATGAATATAATGACGATCCCTAATCATCAATAAACAATAAAAATCTCCAAAGAGAAATCAACACCAAAGTGTAGAATAAATAAAATCGCCTCATATCATCGGCGTAGCCAAAGCTATAAAAAGATGCCCATAGGCAATAATCCCAAGAGTGACCAGAGTCCGTAATCAATGCCCAAGCAAAGATCGATGCTCCAAAGAGCAATGGGGATATACTGAAAAGTCAATGAAATCAAAACACTGAAAAGCAGTGTCCAGAGACACTGTGAATCCACAAGGTAATCGCACTTACATCGTATGATTCCATAGAACCAACACCGAATGGCGGTACTCGAATGGATGTAAAATCATCAAATAATACCAATATTGCACGTGCACCGACCAGAGTCGTTGTTGCCAAGTACTGTAGAGTTGTGATCGATCACTCGCACAGATGCGGAACGCGCGAGACGGAAAGATCCTTCCCAGAAGGATAAAGGTCCAGAGGCGCATGCCGAAAAAAATAAACTGCTCCATAGAGCAGGTGTCCAGAGACGGTTGCCCAGAGGCGTGGTGACCCAGAGGTCTAGTACTGGCCGCCCAAAGGCTAATGTGTCACCAACTTCTTGGAGAGGAACCCGTAAAGTGTTAACAATGAGTCCCATACCCCACATTCGCACTAAAAGGTTTACTAACCAATAGCAAGCTCACACTCCAAACAATAAACAGTCCACCTCGTATCATCGGTAAACTAGACCCAAAGGTCAAAACGATCAATCGAATAGGTCGGGGATTAACCGGAAAGGAAATACACACGGTTCCATAGGCCGGAGATTTCCTAACCGTTTAAGCACCTTTCCACTTCGCTCGACGTGCTAAAAAGTGAGTGTGAGATTTTTATTATAGAAAATAATGGTGCGAAACGGATTTATAATTGATTTTGAAATCACTTTAAAACGGCTTTTGAAAACTCTCCTATTATGGAGTAATTAATTTAATAATTAAAAACAATATTATATAATAATTTCTAAAGCCATTTAGGAGTGAAAAATCCTTTGAAAATAATTCATAAAACCCGTGTATGAAATCTAGAGACAAATCTCAAAGAAATCAATAAAACCAGAAAATCACTGAAAATATTCTAAGTGTTGGAAAATAGTCCAAAAATGACGCGAACCCAAGTTCGGAAAATTATTCGGACTAGCAAACTGAATCCGAATGGAATGAAAATTGGTAGACATATAGTCCAACATCCCTGCTCCAAACTGCAAAAAGAATCGGGAAATTCCGACTTGAAACGAAGAAACGGCGTTGTCTCAAAGTCGGACAAAAATCATAAAACTTTACTGTGTCAAAACAGTGTAAAGGTCCCACTTCGACGACATGGTCGAAGGGTCACATGAACTCAGGTCTTGATGAAAATTTGCAGGAGCATAGTAAAGTACTCCTACTTTGATATGCAACAAGAATCGTTCGGTTTCAACTTGAAACGAAGAAACGACAATGTTTCAAAGTTGGTCCGACGATAACTGAAAATGATCGCTATTGTAAAACAGTTTCTGGGTGCTACTTCGGCAATAGAAACGAAGTATCTAATGCACCCAGATCTAAACCAAACTTTGCATGGTTAAAGATCTCGATCTCATCATTTTAACGAGACCAAAAACGATGAAATCCGACAAAGGACGAGCCCGGGATGGCGTCGCAAAGTCGGGGTTCTACGCTGAAAACAACGGGAGAAAAGAGACTAAGGCCTATAGCTATGCACTAACTGGCCAGAGATGAAAAACCACAATTTTGGCATAGTAAACTTCAAATTCTGGCAAAATGAATAAAATGAAAGTTGTAGCTTAGTTTCTAAGCTTTCCGGAATGACCAAGATCGTCAAATTCCGACCAGAGATGAAAATTCTATGACTAAAACAATTCTCAGATCTAAATTTTATATCACTGTCGTTGTGCTCTCGGGACAGTGGTAAGAATGCACAGTTTTGACCAAATTAACTTCGAAATTTCATGAAACTCAAAACATGAAAGTTTTAGCTCTAAATCTAAGCTTTCCAAAACATCCAAAATTATTAGATTTGGATAAGAAACGAGAGAGATACATGCAAAACAATATCAGATTGAAACTCAAGATAACTTGTTAAAGACAGAATTGGTCTTCTGTCTTTGAACGCATTTCAGGTCATCTAAATGGCAATTTTACAGAAAACTCACTGAACAAAAACTGTAGCATATGTTTTAAGCTTTCTGGAACATCCAAAATTATCTAATTCGGATCAAAAACGAGTAACTTATGGCCAAATCAATTTCAGGGTTTTATTTTATCAACCCTGTAGTTTGTTGTCAGGTCAGCGACAAACAAACGTGATTTCGACCATTCAAACCACAAAATTAGGCAAAGCTCAAAACATGAAAGTTTTAGGCTACAGAATAAGATTTCCAGAACTTCAAGAAAATCTTAATTCTGATTTAAGATGAATGAGATAAGCCTAATTTACTAAGAGCAATAAACTAATTATAATTTCAGCTAGCATATATTACCTCTTTCCAAGCAATGAAAAGAAGATCAAAGAGTTTCACAATCTAAATGCACAAAAAAAGAGGATTACAAAATAATTTCAGAAATTAAGAGATGTTTATACATAGAATAGGAGAGGGTTTACCTAGTATTCCTCTCAAGCAAAAGAACAAACACCTATATGGCACTAACCAAAGCTAAGAGATGATGATCAAGGAGCTAGAAAAATACCAAAACACATAAAACCAAGAGTTACAACATGATTTCCAGAAATTAAAGAGAGTTAGAAATGGATTACAAGAGGGTTTTTGCATTACCTTCCCTTACTTTAACTAGCTTAAGCCAATATAAGAGAGGATGGAGCTTTCCTAAGCATGAAGGCCATTTTTAGGTTTAGGGTTTTAGGAATTTGATTAGGGTTGGAATGAATGAGGTTTGGAGAGTATGAGATAATTTATAGAGAAGGTTTAGGGTGGGTTATTGGGCTAGGTTTAGAAACCCAATAAGAAGAGAGTTATTTATATGTTTTCCAAAAATTAGTCTAAGTGTTCATGTATGTTTATAAAACTCATTTTTCTTATCCAAACCCGTTTTAAAATCTCTCCTAAAATATTTAACTTTCCAAAAATAACATTTTATCCTCATTTTAAAATCCCATATTTCCCATTTAATTAAAATAGCCTTTTTTACATAAATTTTGTTATTCCAAATTCTTTTATGCTTCATTAAAATAAATAAAAATCCTAACTTTTATTTATTAGTTGGTAATGCAAATCCCGGGTTGTTACAGACTCCCCCCCTTAAGAAAATTGCGTCCCCGCAATTCCTTAAGATAGATGTCGTCTATAACGTCAAATCCACAAAAGAAGTGATAGAGATAAAATAGAGAATTCTCACCCGTAGAAGAAGATGGGAGAAAGCCAGGATAAGAGCGTTCGATAGATTCTCTGGTCTCCCAAGTGCAGTCCTTAGGATTCGGTGACCATTGTATCTTCACGAGTGGAACCTCTTTGTTGCGAAGGCGTCTAACCTCTGAATCAAGCACACGAAGAGGTTGTTGCTCCAAAGATAAATCAGGTAAGATCTCCAAATCGGGCACGATATGAGGCTCGATAATAGAATCAGGGTCGCGCACACACTTGCGAAGCTGAGAAACATGGAACACATCATGTATTATAGAGAAATGAGCAGGTAGAGCCACACGATAAGCAACGGGGCCGATGCGTTCCGTAATAGGAAATGGTCCGACATAGCGAGGATCCAACTTCCCTGTAGAGCTGAAACGCACAACCCCCTTCATGGGAGATATCCGAATAAAGACATGATCACCAATGGAGAACTCAAGAGGCTTCCTACGGCTGTCCGCGTAGGATTTCTGACGGTTCTGCGTCTCTTTCATTCTTTGACGAATAAGAATGATCTTCTCAGAAGATTCCCGAACTGAATCTGGACCAAGAAGGAGCTTCTCGCCAGATTCTAACCAACAAGCAGGAGAGCGACATGGCCTTCCGTAGAGAGCCTCGAAAGGTGCCATGCCGATACTAGACTGAAAGCTGTTGTTGTAGGAGAACTCTACAAGCGGTAAGTGATCCTCCCAACTACCTCCGAAATCCAGAATACAACAGCGTAAAAGATCCTCTAAAACACGATTCACCCTCTCCGTCTGACCGTCGGTCTGAGGATGATAAGTAGTCGAGAGATTCAGCTTTGAGCCCAAAGCTGACTGTAGGCACTTCCAGAAGTGACTAGTAAAGATAGTGTCTCGATCACAGACGATAGAGCTAGGAATGCCATGAAGTCGAACGACTTCCTTCACATATAGCTTGGCAAGCTGAGGAGCAGTCCGAGTGGACTTAATAGGAATGAAATGAGCTGATTTGGTCAAGCGATCGACGATGACCCAAATAGAAGTATGGCCTGACTTCGATCGAGGCAGACCGTCAATAAAATCCATGGATATCTGATCCCATTTCCACAATGGAATCTCTAGCGGCTGAAGAAGACCAGATGGACGCTGATGCTCAGCTTTGATCTGTTGACAAGTCATGCAACGGCTTACATAACTTGCAACATTACTCTTCTTGCCCTCCCAATAAAATAGGCGACACATGTCGGCATACATTTTACTTGACCCGGGATGTATAGTGTACTTAGTGCGATGACACTCGTCTAGAATGTCACGCCTAAGTGATAAATCAGATGGTACCAAAATATGGTTCTTCCTGCGAAGACACCGATGAGAATCAATAGAATAATCCGACAATGTCTCATCACTGGATCCCGACTCAAGGAGATGAATATATCGCAACAAGTCTGGATCCTGCCGTTGAGCATGGGTAATGCGATCCAATAAGATAGGACGAGCTTCCAAGCTGAATAATAAGACCAGAGAATCAGAAAATGGAGCTCGATCTCTAATATCACACATAGAAAGAGTCTTAAGAATATCCCACTCGGCTATCATCATAGAAACTACTGCCGAGTATTTGCGACTGAGTGCATCAGCCACACGATTACCCTTGTCAGGGGTATACTGAATGTCTAAGTCATATGAGGTGAGAAACTCAAGCCATCGCTGCTGCCTCATGTTGAGATCTCTCTGGCTGAAAAGATACTTCAGCGACTTGTGATCGGTGTAGAGAATGAAACGTTCGCCCAATAGATAATGACACCACGTCTTCAAGGCAAAGACGATAGCAGCTAACTCAAGATCATGAGTAGGATAGCGAACCTCATTCGGACGTAGCTGCCTAGAAGCGTAAGCAACTACCCGATCCTTCTGCATAAGCACAGCACCTAGGCCGCTACCACAAGCGTCGGTGAAAACAACAAGATCCTGGTTACTCTCAGGAACTACAAGGATAGGAGCATGAGTGAGAAGTTCCTTCAGTTGCTGAAAGGAAGCTTCACACTTATCAGACCAAATAAAACGAACCCCCTTACGAGTCAGAGTCGTGAGGGGAAGTTCAACTCGAGAGAAATCCTTGATAAACCGACGGTAATAACCCGCCAGCCCAAGGAAGCTGCGAATATCATGAACGTTCTCGGGCTGCCTCCAATTCTAAATAGCTTCGATCTTGGCAGGATCGACAGAAATACCCTCAGATGATACAATATGGCCCAAGAACTTGACCTTGCTCTCCCAAAAATGGCACTTGGAGAGCTTGGCCTTAAGCTGATGCCGACGAAGAGTATCCAAGACGATCCGCAAATGATGAGCATGCTATGCCTCGGATCTAGAATAAATAAGAATATCGTCGATGAAAACCAGAACGAATCTATCGATGTATTCCCGGAATACTCGATTCATAAGATCGACGAAGAAAGCCGGAGCGTTCGTCAAGCCGAACGGCATGACCAACCACTCAAAAGAACCATGACGAGTGCGAAATGCTGTAAGAGGAATGCTGTCTTCCATGACTCGTAGCTGATGGAATCCGGTGGCAAGGTCAAGCTGAGAGAAGACCTTCGCACCGCTCAATTGGTCAAACATGTCGTAACGGGAATTAGAGTTAGACATGATTCAATGATAGATAATTAATTAAGGATTACTACGGAATATAACGGATTCCTATACATATTCCTAACTTATCTATCAATAAACATAAGGAATGGATTTGATTTAATTCAGATCTAATTTAAAATGTATTGTACTAAGTGTATCTGTTCTGTGTTTATTATGCTTATTCCTGAAACCAGGCTCTGATACCAAACTTTAACGCCCCACTCTGAGACCCACTGTAACAAAGAGTATTACGGGAGTAATACTGTCTGTTAGAGCAGAGAATAGAGTATAGTGGAAGCGACCATTTGTAATCAAGCTATAACTATCTACTGAATATGTCGAAAGGGTGGTATCTATTTTTTTTTCAAGTGGTTCGACATATTCAATAAATACTTATAACGAAATTACAAATGGCTAAAGATCTATCAGAATAAGCATAGTAATAAAATGATAAAACATCACAGAACAGAATCACATAACAGATATAAAATCCCAGAACAATACATCGTCAATACAGATCCAAATATCATAAGTGGGTACAAAGCCACTGCTCACACATGTGAGTCAAAAATATGTACATATCAAAGTCTGAATAATAACATAAGACGGACACTAAGATAAGCTATCTCAAAAGCATAGCAGATAAGTCCAAAGCGGAAGCACAGAAGCTAAGTCCAGAGACCTAACCTGAAACAACTCGGTCTGACCCGAGCGAAAACACTCGGGTTAGGCTAGCTAAACAATCAGTAATAACTGAGATATATCATATTGCGGTACATAAATAAAACAGTACTTATCCAAAGAGAAGTATATTATGAACCACATGAATATAATGACGATCCCTAATCATCAATAAACAATAAAAATCTCCAAAGAGAAATCAACACCAAAGTGTAGAATAAATAAAATCGCCTCATATCATCGGCGTAGCCAAAGCTATAAAAAGATGCCCATAGGCAATAATCCCAAGAGTGACCAGAGTCCGTAATCAATGCCCAAGCAAAGATCGATGCTCCAAAGAGCAATGGGGATATACTGAAAAGTCAATGAAATCAAAACACTGAAAAGCAGTGTCCAGAGACACTGTGAATCCACAAGGTAATCGCACTTACATCGTATGATTCCATAGAACCAACACCGAATGGCGGTACTCGAATGGATGTAAAATCATCAAATAATACCAATATTGCACGTGCACCGACCAGAGTCGTTGTTGCCAAGTACTGTAGAGTTGTGATCGATCACTCGCACAGATGCGGAATGCGCGAGACGACAAGATCCTTCCCAGAAGGATAAAGGCCCAGAGGCGCATGCCGAAAAAAATAAACTGCTCCATAGAGCAGGTGTCCAGAGACGGCTGCCCAGAGGCGTGGTGACCCAGAGGTCTAGTACTGGCCGCCCATAGGCTAATGTGTCACCAACTTCTTGGAGAGGAACCCGTAAAGTGTTAACAATGAGTCCCATACCCCACGTTCGCACTAAACGGTTTACTAACCAATAGCAAGCTCACACTCCAAACAATAAAAAGTCCACCTCGTATCATTGGTAAACTAGACCCAAAGGTCAAAACGATCAATCGAATAGGTCGGGGATTAACCGAAAAGGAAATACACACGGTTCCATAGGCCAGAGATTTCCTAACTGTTTAAGCACCTTTCCACTTCGCTCGACGTGCTAAAAAGTGAGTGTGAGATTTTTATTATAGAAAATAATGGTGCGAAACGGATTTATAATTTATTTTGAAATCACTTTAAAACGGCTTTTGAAAACTCTCCTATTATGGAGTAATTAATTTAACAATTATAAATAATATTATATAATAATTTCTAAAGCCATTTAGGAGTGAAAAATCCTTTGAAAATAATTCATAAAACCCGTGTACGAAATCTAGAGACAAATCTCAAAGAAATCAATAAAACCAGAAAATCACTGAAAATATTCTAAGTGTTGGAAAATAGTCCAAAAATGACGCGAACCCAAGTTCGGAAAATTATTCGGACTAGCAAACTGAATCCGAATGGCATGAAAATTGGTAGACATATAGTCCAACATCCCTGCTCCAAACTACAAAAAGAATCGGGAAATTCCGACTTGAAACGAAGAAACGACGTCGTCTCAAAGTCGGACAAAAATCATAAAACTTTACTGTGTCAAAACAGTGTAAAGGTCCCACTTCGACGACATGGTCGAAGGGTCACATGAACTCAGATCTTGATGAAAATTTGCAGGAGCATAGTAAAGTACTCCTACTTTGATATGCAACAAGACTCGTTCGGGTTCGACTTGAAACGAAGAAATGACAATGTTTCAAAGTTGGTCCGACGATAACTGAAAATGATCGCTATTGTAAAACAGTTTCTGGGTGCTACTTCGGCAATAGAAACGAAGTATCTAATGCACCCAGATCTAAACCAAACTTTGCATGGTTAAAGATCTCGATCTCATCATTTTAACGAGACCAAAAACGATGAAATCCAACAAAGGACGAGCCTGGGATGGCGTCGCAAAGTCGGGGTTCTACGCTGAAAACAACGGGAGAAAAGAGACTAAGGCCTATAGCTATGCACTAACTGGCCAGAGATGAAAAACCACAATTTTGGCATAGTAAACTTCAAATTCTGGCAAAATGAATAAATTGAAAGTTGTAGCTTAGTTTCTAAGCTTTTCGGAATGACCAAGATCGTCAAATTCCGACCAGAGATGAAATTTCTATGACTAAAACAATTCTCATATCTAAATTTTATATCACTGTCGTTGTGCTCTCGGGACAGTGGTAAGAATGCACAGTTTTGACCAAATTAACTTCGAAATTTTATGAAACTCAAAACATGAAAGTTTTAGCTCTAAATCTAAGCTTTCCAGAACATCCAAAATTATTAGATTTGGATAAGAAACGAGAGAGATACATGCAAAACAGTATCAGATTGAAACTCAAGATAACTTGTTAAAGACAGAATTGGTCTTCTGTCTTTGAATGCATTTCAGGTCATCTAAATGGCAATATTACAGAAAACTCACTGAACAAAAACTGTAGCATATGTTTTAAGCTTTCCGGAACATCCAAAATTATCTAATTCGGATCAAAAACGAGTAACTTAAGGCCAAATCAATTTCAGGGTTTTATTTTATCAATCCTGTAGTTTGTTGTCAGGTCAGCGACAAACAAACGTGATTTCGACCATTCAAACCACAAAATTAGGCAAAACTCAAAACATGAAAGTTATAGGCTACAGAATAATATTTCCAGAACTTCAAGAAAATATTAATTCTGATTTAAGATGAATGAGATATGCCTAATTTACTAACAGCAATAAACTAATTATAATTTCAGCTAGCATATATTACCTCTTTCCAAGCAATGAAAAGAAGATCAAAGAGTTTCACAATCTAAATGCACAAAAAAAGAGGATTACAAAATAATTTCAGAAATTAAGAGATGTTTATACATAGAATAGGAGAGGGTTTACCTAGTATTCCTCTCAAGCAAAAGAACAAACACCTATATGGCACTAACCAAAGCTAAGAGATGATGATCAAGGAGCTAGAAAAATACCAAAACACATAAAACCAAGAGTTACAACATGATTTCCAGAAATTAAAGAGAGTTAGAAATGGATTACAAGAGGGTTTTTGCATTACCTTCCCTTACTTTAACTAGCTTAAGCCAATATAAGAGAGGATGGAGCTTTCCTAAGCATGGAGGCCATTTTTAGGTTTAGGGTTTTAGGAATTTGATTAGGGTTGGAATGAATGAGGTTTGGAGAGTATGAGATAATTTATAGAGAAGGTTTAGGGTGGGTTATTGGACTAGGTTTAGAAACCCAATAAGAAGAGAGTTATTTATATGTTTTCCAAAAATTAGTCTAAGTGTTCATGTATGTTTATAAAACTCATTTTTCTTATCCAAACCCGTTTTAAAATCTCTCCTAAAATATTTAACTTTCCAAAAATAACATTTTATCCTCATTTTAAAATCCCATATTTCCCATTTAATTAAAATAGCCTTTTTTACATAAATTTTGATATTCCAAATTCTTTTATGCTTCATTAAAATAAATAAAAATCCTAACTTTTATTTATTAGTTGGTAATGCAAATCCCGGGTTGTTACATAGGTGAGGTCGTCGAGGAGATTGAATTTGAATACTTATTAGTAGGTGTAGTTCCATAGAATTTGAGAGCCCATTTCTCAAGAAAATTTAAGTGTTTTCCATGGTGTTTTTGCTCGTATACATCTCACGTTGCATACTTAAAGTTTCACGCTGGTAGTGACGAATTTCATCGATTTTCTCCTTGGTAGAAGGTGATCCAAACTCTAAGTTTCTTCTAGTTCTTTTGCCCTTCGGTGTATATCCAATATGGTGATTTGGAGATGGAGTAATGTTTACAAGGACATCAAATAGAGTAGATTTGTTAGAGAATCTGAAGTTGGTGTACTGTATACAATTAATGAGTAGTCGAAATTTTATCGAGACGACATTTTTATACGAATTTAAGTAGTTGTTTGTTTTTTAGAAAAAACTTTTTATTCATGTATATATATATATATTTCATTTAGCTATTTCTGAATTAGAGTTTCCTGGTTTTTATTAATCTATAGGCTTTAACTTAACTCTATGCTATAAATAGTTAATATGATTCCAAGGTAAGAATAAAGGTTACAAATAAAGCCATATATAAAATAGAAAGGAGGATGGGTTCTAATGTGAAAATTGAAATAGAAAAATGGAATGTCATATGCCTATCTCCCAAGAGTGCAGAGTTCGAGTGCCACCAGCTCCATTTTTTTTATTTTCTCAACTTTTGTTATTTTTTACACTTTTAATTATATATATACTTTATTATGAACTTATAAATCATGTATGACATAATTTCGAGTTTATATCTTAATTATTGAAGAATATTTTCATTCAACGGTTTTGTATAAATGTCAGCTATTTGATTTTCGAAAGAGATGAAATCTAGCGCAATCAAATCATTTTCTATGCTATCTCGTAGAAAATAATGTCGAATGTCAATATGTTTTGCTCTTGAATGATTTATCAAATTCTTAGATAAATTTATAGCACTCATATTATCACAATAAATTGTTGATTTAGTCAAATTTATACCAAAGTCTTGAAGTGTTTGCTGCATGTAGATTACTTAAGCACATGCAAGAGCAACAGAGATGTATTCTGCTTCACACGTCGAAAGTAAAACACAATTTTGTTTCTCGCTAAACCATGATACTAAAGACCGTCCAATGAAGTGACATGTACCACTCGTACTTTTTCGATCCGTTCGACATCCTCCAAAGTCAGCGTCACTATATGACATGATTTCAAAAGGACATTTTTTGGGTAAAAAATTTCATGGTCTTTAGTTTTGCTTAAGTAACGCAAAATCCGTTTTACAACTCTCAAATGTGATTCCTTGGGGTTAGTTTGAAATTGTGCGCACAAACAAACACTCATCATAATATCTAGACGACTAGCAGTTAAATATAATAGAGAACCAATCATACTTCTGTAAAGTTTTTGGTCAATACTTTTGCCATCTTTATCTCGATCAAGATGAACAGTAGTACTCATAGGAGTCGGTTTAGCAGAAGTATTTTCCATAACAAAACGTTTTATTAAATTATTACAGTATTTTTCTTGATTAATAAATATCCCATTTTTAATTATTTAATTTGTAATTCGAGAAAGTATGAGAGTTCTCCCATATGTGACATCTTGAATTCACTTTTCATAATATTTGAAAATTCTTTACATAGTTTCTCATTTGTAGATCCAAAAATGATATCATCGACATAAATTTGAACTATTAAAATGTCCATTTTATCTTGCTTAATAAAAAGTGTTTGATCTACTTTACCAATTTCAAATCCTGAATTTATAAGATATTTTTTAAGACAATCATACCAAGCACAATGTGCTTGTTTCAAACCGTATAAAGTTTTTTTTTAATTTATAGACATGGTCTGGAAATTTTTCATGTGTAAATAAGGGTGGTTGTTCAACATATACATTTTCTTTTATGAAACCATTTAAAAAAGCACTTTTACATCCATTTTGTAACGACCCCGAAATTTAATTTAATTTAAATTAATAATTTATTGAATTTTTGAATTAAATTGAGTAATTAAATAAATTTTTGAATAAAAACTTGTAAAAATCAATTGATTAAGTGATGCGAGTTTCCCCAAACCTAATTGAAAATATATAAAGTCGTATGGATTTGGATTTAAAATTGTAAATAAATGGTTAAATAATAAATGATAATAATAGATATTAAGTTATAAATAGAATCGAAAATATATAAGATAAATTATATAGTATAAAATAGAAACTTATTTACATTTTTAAAGTGACAGGATTATAAAGACAAGTATGCAACCTAAGTTAAACTAATATAAATATACTACAAAAATAAAACAAAACAAACATAAATAAAATAACAATAGAATTTCATTTATATTCGTAATAAGGCTAAAGCAAAACAAAATATATATCCATGTACATTTGCCAAATCAAGAAACAAACATATATATATATATAAGTGTGTAAGCTTATAAACAAATAAAGTATGAAGCATAAGTATGGGCTAAGCATGGGAACAAGACAGTAAAGTATATTCACATACAAAGCAAGGCAAGGCATTAAATGCCATCTATTCAAACTGTCTTCGGCCATGCCTAGTATTGTACAAACAAACAATAATAACATACCACCTGCATACTTCATTTTCTTACATCAATTCTTTCCACCAGCTCTTCTCACTTCATTTCATTTTCGTTCCATTTCGAAACTGAGAAAATCTAAAGTAGCAACATTTCAAAACTTAAACAAGATCATTCAACAACAAAGAAAGGTTTCCAGTTTAAAATTACAAGCCTGTTTCAAGAAGATATGCTTTGTTCTTCATTTTAGACAGGTGAGTAAACATCTCTATTCAAAACTCAAATCAGTTTTTATCTTGATGCTTATGAATATATTTGTGATAATGTTGTGATAAATGAAATCTGATACTTGTATATGTATGAATATGTTTTGGTTTGGTATGTATGTCTGTGTAAATACAGATCTACCTCTGTTAACAATAGGTTAGCGAAATTCCAGAAAGAAGAATTCATATCTCAAAATATAAAAAGATTTGAGAAATGATCTTTGAATAAAATTTAACTGTTTTTACCTGACTCAAATTTTAAAATCATTTGGAAGCATCAAATGCAAACAACAGTACTGGAATCAAGGAAATGAATTTGGGTTCAGGAAGATACTCATATATGTTCTCTGTTTTAACTTCTAAACACAAGATCCTTTATTTCAAAAATCTTTTCTATTTGTTCTACTTACTGATTTAACTTGAGATCAAAACAAGATTTGTATGTTATGGTATATAGTAAAGTTTAAAAATCAATTTGAGTTAAAACTATTTCATTTTGTTTCTGGAAATCAAGAAAACCTGAGCACCACTCAAATTTTGTCAAAAATTCGAACCTGTCAATTTACAAATTCAGGTATATGAATTAAAAGCTAACAATAAAACTTGATTTTTGAAACATGAATTATTATTTTTAGTTAAGAAATGAAGTAGCAGTTTGGAGTTGAACTGAAAATGGGTTTTCGTGAGTTTCTGGTGATCGGCTAACTTTTAGAGATTGAAACTTGACATGGTGATAGTTGAAGCATCGTAGAACATAGGAAAAATATAAGGTAATTTTTTAATTCGTCGAGGTTGGAGATTTAATTTTGTTTAGGGTTTAGCAGTCGTTTTTGTTTGAAGTCGGAGACGAGGTGATTTCATCATCTCTGATTGACCGAGTGGTGCGAGACTCTGAGGGAGGGTAGTTCGGAGGTTGAGGAGGTCATGGCCGAGATTTCGAGTACTCCGATGATCTTGATGTCGAGAACGATGAGTTTTCCAGGTTTTGGGTTGGTACGTTCTGTTGGTTCCAGGCTTTGGAGGTAGGCGTTCGATTTAGATTTTTGGGTGATGGTCGAGGTTTGATGATCGGGAAGGGATGCAGAGGCGATCTCTGGTGTGTGGCGATCAACGTTGTTGATCAACGGAGGCCGGAGCCACCGTGCATATGCACGGTGCATATGTGTTTCTGGTGAGAGTTTAGGAGAGTAGCAGGAAATTGGTACGCGAGTTCTCGAGTAATTGAAGAAGAGGCCCGAAGTTTTCTTTGTTCGACTCGAAGCAAGAAGGGGTAGCCTCGGGTCATGATGGTGTTGCCAGTTTTTGAAAGACTGTCTGGCCTTAAGTTTAAATTTAAAGACAGAGTTTTAAAACAAAGTAAAACCAAAATGTAAGAGATGGATTCAAATTTACTTTGTCTCCTAGTCTTAAATAAAACAAGTTTAATATATATATATATATAATGTTTAACAACTTTAAAAATGTCTAAGTATATTTTGAAGTGTTAAATTTTGCTAAGTTAATTTGTATTTAATTTGAATCTAAATTTGTAGATGAGAATTTGACCATTAACAAGAGAATGTTTTATCCTTTAAATAATGAAGATTAAGGATTTGTAATTATTAAGTTAATTTAAATGAATAATTAACTAATTTGATTAATTAATGATTGGATTGATTTATTTAATAATTAAAGGTTAATTCTTTAATAATTAAAGGTTGATGAATTATAATTAAAGTTAATTAATTTATTATTAATGGTTAATTAATAAATGATTAAAGAATAGTTTATCAAAATGATTTGCAATATTAATTAACCAGGATTAGAAATTCATATGAAATTAATCAAATTTGAATAAATCAGATAATTAACTGATCTTATGAATATTTGGATTCTATTGGATGATTTGATTGTTTGATATTTCCTGGTATATGATGCTTTGTGATACACCCTGATTTATGTTGTGATCTGTAGTTTACTTACCTGTGATATATATCTGTGATCTGTGAATGAACGATAAGCGTTATAGTTTATATCGCTTATCAACTATATCCTGTATTTTGTTATGTGATGATTGATGTTGCACTATTGTGTAAAACCCCTGGACTACACTATACACACACAATATGGATTTCACGTGGAAATCGGTTAAGTCACAGATAATTTAAATTTGATGTTTTGAAATTGAAATTTTAATTTCAATTGATTTTGAAATTTGAAATTCGGGTTTAAACTAAAAAGCTTTTGAAATGGAATTTCAAAGATAAAAGTTATTTTGAATAACTTAATCGAGTTTTGAAAATTTAAATAATTAGATTTAAATTTGAATTCAGGTTTGAAATTAAATCTATGATTTGGAAACTAGGGATTAAAGATGATATAAATGTGTTTATATGAAGTTAAACCATTTAAAAGTATAAATTTGGGAATTTAGATTTAACCCAAGGATTTCAACTCGTATGAATGAATCAGATTTTCCGAAATGAAAACTGTTTGTTTTCAAATGATAAAAGCTTTCATATATATAAGAAATGAAATTCCAGTTTAATTAAAGGAATTTCAAGTGAATTGAAAAATGGTTTTCCAAGTTATGAATGAGATTTGTTTTTGAAAGCTATGAATTAAATCTGTCTATTTTTAACAGATTTAAAATGATGTTTGTTTAAACCAATTGAAATGGAATTGTTTTAAAAGCTATTAGTTAAATCTTTGATTTAAAGATTTAACGAGTTAATCAAATTGAAATGGAAATCGATTTGGAAAATCTGTGAATGAATCTTTTGTTTAAAAGATAAAATGTGGAAAATTGTTAAACCATTTAAGGTTGTTAAAATGAATCTTTTTGTTTAAAGATTTAAAAATGGTAATTTGTTTAAACCATTTGAAGAAAGATTTTGGGTAATAAGTTGTGACTTAATTGAAATCCCAATATCCATATGTTTTAAAGTATTGCGCTCATTATTCGGTTTAGCCGGGAGAGGACCTTTGTGTCATATAACCCGTTCCGAATACTGGTACGTCGTATATGGATCGCATTTGAAGACCGGTGGTGAAGACCGGATATTTTCGAAAACGAAAGGACAACTCGTCGAATGTCTCTGCATCGACTGGCCCCGATATAGAGATTTTATCACCCTTTGTGATGGGAAGTCCGGACGTGATTGGAAATTATCCGGATTTGCAAGGGCTTCGTGAGAAGTGCCTTCGGTTCTGTTCGATCCCGGAACAGACTTGTATGGATTGTATGTCTGACATTACACTTTGAGATATAAAGCAGATTTCTTTCAAATACATTTCTGTTGGTGGCGGAGAATTTATTCTCTTAGCTTAACACCCTTCTCTGAGACGTACGAGCTCAGAGGTTATGTAGTTGAAATTTATCAGCGATATATCCCAATTTGGTAATGTGGCATGCTGAGTGTTGCTGTGTGATGATCAATGTTTGATCATTTGTGATATGGTCTTTTGTTTGATCTTATATCTTTGTGATCATAGGTTGATCATCTGTTGACCCAAAGCGTGGCTTTTTGAAAAAGCGTAGCTTTGTGGACGAGACTTCGTCAGGACCTCACTACCCGGAAATGGTCGAAACAGGAATGTTGCGGCAAGGTTATGAGGGTCGCGCCCTTTAGGGTATGTCATTTCCTTCTGGAAAGGGGTGGTATCATGGTATGGAGCCCAGATACTTACTCATGTGGATACACTTTCTTTATGATGTGTGATGTTGGATACCGAGCTCGGATAAAGGTCCCAAAGGACCGGGGTATGGCATATTCGTGAGTTACCTGTTACAGGGGTAACCCGGCCTTGTTTGGCAGAGAGCAGTTTGTCTCTCGGGACGTCCCGCCAGAGGCGATCCCATGCGGCGGAAGGAAGTTCCTTAGCCTGACCATTTGTTGGAAAATCCAAAGAAACAATACGAGCCTTGTACGGTTTTAGTTGTATTACCTGCTATGGAATGTGGCGGTAACCTGCTATTGAACATAGTAGCTATAGTAAGCATACGATACTGGTCGTATGTTGGCTAAGATTAATATTATACTTTCGAAATGTTTTCTTCACTATGCACTAGTAATAATATCCAATGATTTGCGTAGAAAGCATGTTTGACTATCATAAGAAGAAATCTCCTCCAATTCTGCGTTTGCATTGTGTGTGTGGCGGGAGGTCTTATGGTAGTTTCATTTTCCAAAAGCATTGCGGATTTCACTGTTTAAAATCCTTTGGTGTTTGTTTAAAGATAAACTGTTTTTGTTGCTCACACCAGTCCCATGACTGATCCGGAGTTTATTGTTCCCTTCCTAAACTCTGGGTGCCCACTATTTTCCACACGGGCAGTCTAGAGTTGGGTTTCTTTTCAGATATTCAGGTTTAGTAGATTATCTGGAGCTAGTTCATTCATCGGAGTTGCTTATCTTGGAGTTGTGGATTCATTCTTGTCTGAAGATCATTTTGGAGTTATCATTTCTATTGATATTGTTCCGCTGCTATTTGTTGTATCATATCTCTGATGTATATTGATATTCATTGTATCACTCTGTTGTATCAGATATTGTATATCAATGTATTATTCTTTTCTTCCGCTATGTTATTTACTTAATTGTGTTATAGCTCCGGCGAATCGGATTTGAACGGTCGAATCTGCGGCATTCTAGTACAATGTGAAGTACGGATGAAATTACCAACTATTCTTTTTTAAACCATTTCGATTCGAGCGGGCAAAACCTGATACGTTACATGTGGTATCAGAGCTAAGGTTGAACTTTAGCTCAGGAGTATAACACGTTAAGTAGCTCATTAGAGATAGAGTGAAGTAAACTCTAGAATGAGTATATCCCTAAGATATCTGTCTGAATGTCTCAGTAAATTCTCTTACTATCCACTGATAGTAGATATGAGTGCAAGAAGAAGACGAGATAGGGGACAGGGAAATACGACTATAAATGGTCAATACCCTGCAACAGTGGAAACAATCTTTCTCTATCAATATTCTTTGATTCGATTCCAAATTCTTTTCAATTCTTCGTATCAGCTCCAGAAAGAAGTTTCGATGTGATGATGGCTCTACGAATAGTTGTAGAAGATCCTTACTTCGTATCTTCATCGGTTTCTTATCAGCTTTTTGATTTAAACCTTAATGAATTTGAAATTGGAAAATTTAAATTGAGTTAAATTGATTAATAGAATATAAGGATAAAATTGAATTAAATAAATTAAAACGATATCATTTGAAACCGAATTTGAAATTTTATTTTAAATTTCTTGTGAATACCAAAGTCCGAAGAGGGACAAATTGGTATGTATTCTGAGATATTCCGACTTGAATTCGGAATCCGTATCTTGCGTTTGAGGAATTATAGGAGATCAGATCTATCTATCTCTGCGTTATTTTCGTGCCTGCGAATTTCGATCACGAAATTCTTTTAAGGAGGGAAGTTTGTAACGACCCCGAAATTTAATTTAATTTAAATTAATAATTTATTGAATTTTTTAATTAAATTGAGTAATTAAATAAATTTTTGAATAAAAACTTGTAAAAATCAATTGATTAAGTGATGCGAGTTTCCCCGAACCTAATTGAAAATATATAAAGTCGTATGGATTTGGATTTAAAATTGTAAATAAATGGTTAAATAATAAATGATAATAATAGATATTAAGTTATAAATAGAATCAAAAATATATAAGATAAATTATATAGTATAAAATAGAAACTTATTTACATTTTTAAAGTGATAGGATTATAAAGACAAGTATGCAACCTAAGTTAAACTAATATAAATATACTACAAAAATAAAACAAAACAAACATAAATAAAATAACAATAGAATTTCATTTATATTCGTAATAAGGCTAAAGCAAAACAAAATATATATCCATGTACATTTGCCAAATCAAGAAACAAACATATATATATATATATATATATATATATATATATATATAAGTGTGTAAGCTTATAAACAAATAAAGTATGAAGCATAAGTATGGGCTAAGCATGGGAACAAGACAGTAAAGTATATTCACATACAAAGCAAGGCAAGGCATTAAATGCCATCTATTCAAACTGTCTTCGGCCATGCCTAGTATTGTACAAACAAACAATAATAACATACCACCTGCATACTTCATTTTCTTACATCAATTCTTTCCACCAGCTCTTCTCACTTCATTTCATTTTCGTTCCATTTCGAAACTGAGAAAATCTAAAGTAGCAACATTTCAAAACTTAAACAAGATCATTCAACAACAAAGAAAGGTTTCCAGTTTAAAATTACAAGCCTGTTTCAAGAAGATATGCTCTGTTCTTCATTTTAGACAGGTGAGTAAACATCTCTATTCAAAACTCAAATCAGTTTTTATCTTGATGCTTATGAATATATTTGTGATAATGTTGTGATAAATGAAATCTGATACTTGTATATGTATGAATATGTTTTGGTTTGGTATGTATGTCTGTGTAAATACAGATCTACCTCTGTTAACAATAGGTTAGCGAAATTCCAGAAAGAAGAATTCATATCTCAAAATATAAAAAGATTTGAGAAATGATCTTTGAATAAAATTTAACTGTTTTTACCTGACTCAAATTTTAAAATCATTTGGAAGCATCAAATGCAAACAACAGTACTGGAATCAAGGAAATGAATTTGGGTTCAGGAAGATACTCATATATGTTCTCTGTTTTAACTTCTAAACACAAGATCCTTTATTTCAAAAATCTTTTCTATTTGTTCTACTTACTGATTTAACTTGAGATCAAAACAAGATTTGTATGTTATGGTATATAGTAAAGTTTAAAAATCAATTTGAGTTAAAACTATTTCATTTTTTTCTGGAAATCAAGAAAACCTGAGCACCACTCAAATTTTGTCAAAAATTCGAACCTGTCAATTTACAAATTCAGGTATATGAATTAAAAGCTAACAATAAAACTTGATTTTTGAAACATGAATTATTATTTTTAGTTAAGAAATGAAGTAGCAGTTTGGAGTTGAACTGAAAATGGGTTTTCGTGAGTTTCTGGTGATCGGCTAACTTTCAGAGATTGAAACTTGACATGGTGATAGTTGAAGCATCGTAGAACATAGGAAAAATATAAGGTAATTTTTTAATTCGTCGAGGTTGGAGATTTAATTTTGTTTAGGGTTTAGCAGTCGTTTTTTGTTTGAAGTCGGAGACGAGGTGATTTCATCATCTCTGATTGACCGAGTGGTGCAAGACTCTGAGGGAGGGTAGTTCGGAGGTTGAGGAGGTCATGGCCGATATTTCGAGTACTCCGATGATCTTGATGTCGAGAACGATGAGTTTTCCAGGTTTTGGGTTGGTACGTTCTGTTGGTTCCAGGCTTTGGAGGTAGGCGTTCGATTTAGATTTTTGGGTGATGGTCGAGGTTTGATGATCGGGAAGGGATGCAGAGGCGATCTCTGGTGTGTGGCGATCAACGTTGTTGATCAACGGAGGCCGGAGCCACCGTGCATATGCACGGTGCATATGTGTTTCTGGTGAGATTTTAGGAGAGTAGCAGGAAATTGGTACGCGAGTTCTCGATTAATTGAAGAAGAGGCCCGAAGTTTTCTTTGTTCGACTCGAAGCAAGAAGGGGTAGCCTCGGGTCATGATGGTGTTGCCAGTTTTTGAAAGACTATCTGGCCTTAAGTTTAAATTTAAAGACAGAGTTTTAAAACAAAGTAAAACCAAAATGTAAGAGATGGATTCAAATTTACTTTGTCTCCTAGTCTTAAATAAAACAAGTTTAAAATATATATATATATATATATATATATATATATAATGTTTAACAACTTTAAAAATGTCTAAGTATATTTTGAAGTGTTAAATTTTGCTAAGTTAATTTGTATTTAATTTGAATCTAAATTTGTAGATGAGAATTTGACCATTAACAAGAGAATGTTTTATCCTTTAAATAATGAAGATTAAGGATTTGTAATTATTAAGTTAATTTAAATGAATAATTAACTAATTTGATTAATTAATGATTGGATTGATTTATTTAATAATTAAAGGTTAATTCTTTAATAATTAAAGGTTGATGAATTATAATTAAAGTTAATTAATTTATTATTAATGGTTAATTAATAAATGATTAAAGAATAGTTTATCAAAATGATTTGCAATATTAATTAACCAGGATTAGAAATTCATATGAAATTAATCAAATTTGAATAAATCAGATAATTAACTGATCTTATGAATATTTGGATTCTATTGGATGATTTGATTGTTTGATATTTCCTGGTATATGATGCTTTGTGATACACCCTGATTTATGTTGTGATCTGTAGTTTACTTACCTGTGATATATATCTGTGATCTGTGAATGAACGATAAGCGTTATAGTTTATATCGCTTATCAACTATATCCTGTATTTTGTTATGTGATGATTGATGTTGCACTATTGTGTAAAACCCCTGGACTACACTATACACACACAATATGGATTTCACGTGGAAATCGGTTAAGTCACAGATAATTTAAATTTGATGTTTTGAAATTGAAATTTTAATTTCAATTGATTTTGAAATTTGAAATTCGGGTTTAAACTAAAAAGCTTTTGAAATGGAATTTCAAAGATAAAAGTTATTTTGAATAACTTAATCGAGTTTTGAAAATTTAAATAATTAGATTTAAATTTGAATTCAGGTTTGAAATTAAATCTATGATTTGGAAACTAGGGATTAAAGATGATATAAATGTGTTTATATGAAGTTAAACCATTTAAAAGTATAAATTTGGGAATTTAGATTTAACCCAAGGATTTCAACTCGTATGAATGAATCAGATTTTCCGAAATGAAAACTGTTTGTTTTCAAATGATAAAAGCTTTCATATATATAAGAAATGAAATTCCAGTTTAATTAAAGGAATTTCAAGTGAATTGAAAAATGGTTTTCCAAGTTATGAATGAGATTTGTTTTTGAAAGCTATGAATTAAATCTGTCTATTTTTAACAGATTTAAAATGATGTTTGTTTAAACCAATTGAAATGGAATTGTTTTAAAAGCTATTAGTTAAATCTTTGATTTAAAGATTTAACGAGTTAATCAAATTGAAATGGAAATCGATTTGGAAAATCTGTGAATGAATCTTTTGTTTAAAAGATAAAATGTGGAAAATTGTTAAACCATTTAAGGTTGTTAAAATGAATCTTTTTGTTTAAAGATTTAAAAATGGTAATTTGTTTAAACCATTTGAAGAAAGATTTTGGGTAATAAGTTGTGACTTAATTGAAATCCCAATATCCATATGTTTTAAAGTATTGCGCTCATTATTCGGTTTAGCTGGGAGAGGACCTTTGTGTCATATAACCCGTTCCGAATACTGGTACGTCGTATATGGATCGCATTTGAAGACCGGTGGTGAAGACCGGATATTTTCGAAAACGAAAGGACAACTCGTCGAATGTCTCTGCATCGACTGGCCCCGATATAGAGATTTTATCACCCTTTGTGATGGGAAGTCCGGACGTGATTGGAAATTATCCGGATTTGCAAGGGCTTCGTGAGAAGTGCCTTCGGTTCTGTTCGATCCCGGAACAGACTTGTATGGATTGTATGTCTGACATTACACTTTGAGATATAAAGCAGATTTCTTTCAAATACATTTCTGTTGGTGGCGGAGAATTTATTCTCTTAGCTTAACACCCTTCTCTGAGACGTACGAGCTCAGAGGTTATGTAGTTGAAATTTATCAGCGATATATCCCAATTTGGTAATGTGGCATGCTGAGTGTTGCTGTGTGATGATCAATGTTTGATCATTTGTGATATGGTCTTTTGTTTGATCTTATATCTTTGTGATCATAGGTTGATCATCTGTTGACCCAAAGCGTGGCTTTTTGAAAAAGCGTAGCTTTGTGGACGAGACTTCGTCAGGACCTCACTACCCGGAAATGGTCGAAACAGGAATGTTGCGGCAAGGTTATGAGGGTCGCGCCCTTTAGGGTATGTCATTTCCTTCTGGAAAGGGGTGGTATCATGGTATGGAGCCCAGATACTTACTCATGTGGATACACTTTCTTTATGATGTGTGATGTTGGATACCGAGCTCGGATAAAGGTCCCAAAGGACCGGGGTATGGCATATTCGTGAGTTACCTGTTACAGGGGTAACCCGGCCTTATTTGGCAGAGAGCCGTTTGTCTCTCGGGACATCCCGCCAGAGGCGATCCCATGCGGCGGAAGGAAGTTCCTTAGCCTGACCATTTGTTGGAAAATCCAAAGAAACAATACGAGCCTTGTATGGTTTTAGTTGTATTACCTGCTATGGAATGTGGCGGTAACCTGCTATTGAACATAGTAGCTATAGTAGGCATACGATACTGGTCGTATGTTGGCTAAGATTAATATTATACTTTCGAAATGTTTTCTTCACTATGCACTAGTAATAATATCCAATGATTTGCGTAGAAAGCATGTTTGACTATCATAAGAAGAAATCTCCTCCAATTCTGCGTTTGCATTGTGTGTGTGGCGGGAGGTCTTATGGTAGTTTCATTTTCCAAAAGCATTGCGGATTTCACTGTTTAAAATCCTTTGGTGTTTGTTTAAAGATAAACTGTTTTTGTTGCTCACACCAGTCCCATGACTGATCCGGAGTTTATTGTTCCCTTCCTAAACTCTGGGTGCCCACTATTTTCCACACGGGCAGTCTAGAGTTGGGTTTCTTTTCAGATATTCAGGTTTAGTAGATTATCTGGAGCTAGTTCATTCATCGGAGTTGCTTATCTTGGAGTTGTGGATTCATTCTTGTCTGAAGATCATTTTGGAGTTATCATTTCTATTGATATTGTTCCGCTGCTATTTGTTGTATCATATCTCTGATGTATATTGATATTCATTGTATCACTCTGTTGTATCAGATATTGTATATCAATGTATTATTCTTTTCTTCCGCTATGTTATTTACTTAATTGTGTTATAGCTCCGGCGAATCGGATTTGAACGGTCGAATCTGCGGCATTCTAGTACAATGTGAAGTACGGATGTTGATTTTCGAGCGGGCAAAACCCGATACGTTACACATTTGATATAACTTAAAGCTATGAAAACATGCAAAAGCTAACAAAATACGTATTGCTTCTAGTCGGGCGATATGAGCAAATGTTTCTTCGTAGTCTATTCCTTCTTCTTGATTGTAGCCTTGAGCGAATAATCTAGCTTTTTTTCGAGTAATATTTCCTTGCTCGTCATCTTTATTCTTGTAAGCCCATTTAGTACTAATGGTTGTTTGATCAATAGGTCTAAGAACTAAGTCCCAAACTTCGTTTCGTTCAAGTTGGTTTAGCTCTTCTTGCATGGCTATAATCCAATAGTCATTAGTTGAGGCTTCTTTAGCATTTTTAGGTTCAGTATTAGATAGGAAAGCTACATGACCCATTTGATTTAACTGATTTCTTGTTCTTACATTAGAATTTATTTCACCAATAATATTTTTGATTGGGTGATTTCTTAATATTCTATGTGGAGATCGTACTTCATTTTCATTAGGTAAGTAGTTTTCAATTTCAGTATTATTATCTTCTATGATATTCGATTTTGAAATTATATCTTCATCTCTATTTTTATTATTAAGTTTGAAATTTTCATCGAAAGACATTAAGTGTTTCTTCGATTACTTTAGTTCATTATTATAAATTCTATATGCCTTGCTTCGTTTCGAGTATCCTATGAATATTCCTTCATTGGATTTTGGATCGAAATTACCAAGTTGGTCTTTTGTATTTAATAGAAAATATTTTGAACCAAAAATTTAAAATATGATATATTGGGTTTTCTTCCATTAAAAATTTCATATGGAGCATGTTTCGTTAATGGTCTAATGGAGACTCGATTTAAAATATAACAAGCAGTTGCTACAACTTCTGCCCAGAAATGTTTAGGTAGAGTGCTTCCATTCAATAAGGTTGTAGCACATTCTTGAAGTGTTCTATTTTTCCTTTCTACAACTCCATTTTGTTGTGGAGTTCTAGGAAATGAAAAATTCCTCTCTTATTACAATATTTTTCAAAAATATCGTTATTGAATTCACCTCCGTGATCGCTTCTAATGTTTTTTTTATTTTTACATTTTTAATATTTTGTATTCTTTTAGCAAAGTTTTTAAAATTTTCAAAAGTATCACTTTTATTTTTCATAAATATTGTCCAAGTATATCTCAAAAAATCATCTACAATTAAAAAAACATATTTATTATGATTTATAGATTGAACTTGAGTTGGTCCAAATAGATCTAAATGAAATAACTCAAGTGGCTGTAATGTAGAAATAATTTTCTTTGATTTAAAGGATGATTTAGTTAATTTTCCTAACTGACAAGCATCACAAATACTATTTACTTTGAAGTTCATTTTCGGTAAACCTTTTACTAAATTATTTTTAGATAATTTGCTTATAGCTTTGAAATTTATGTGACAAAATCTCTTGTGCCATAACAAAGGATCATTTTCTTTGGCTATTAGACACATGATTCTTGTATATTTATAAGTTCTTCTTCTAAAATTTTCTTCTCATCTCTTAGCATATCAATTTCTGTTATTTTTAATTTTTTAGAGAATCTTTATATTTTCCTTTGAGATTCTTTAGTCGATCTAGTAATTCTGAGTTTATATCTACTAAATCATCAAAAGAGAGATCATTTACATTGTCATTTGTGGCCATAAAGCATACATTGGCTTGTTCAATGTCACTATTACTTTTACTATTTGATGAGGAGGACGAATCTAAATCATCCCATGTAACAGAAAATTCTTTCTTCTTTTTACATCTGTCTCTTTTGTCCTTGTAGTTGTATTTGTCTTTCTTACGGTCAGGACAATCTTTCTTCATGTGACCCTTTTTGTGACATTCATAACATTCAAGGGTTGAAGCTGATGGTTTGTTGTTGTTCTTGTTATTTCCAAACTTATTGCTCTTTCTAAATTTCAAAAACTTTTTGAAATTTTTAGCTATAAATGCTATATCAACTTCATTTGAATCTGAATCTGAATCTTCTTTTTCGGCCTGGAATGCAATTGTCTTTTTATCTTGTGCCTGAATACGTTTTGCCTGTAACTTAACTTCATATGACATTAAATTTCCTATCAACTCTTCTGGTTTTAAAGTTGAAATGTCATTAGCTTCTTCAATTGCTAAGACTTTTCGTTCTCATTCATCCGTTAAAGAGTTGAGGTTTTTTGAAACGATATCAAAATTTGTGTATTTTTCTCCTAATGCCAAAAGTGAATGATATATATATCTTGAAACCGGGAATACATTTCATTTTTTGTTTCATCTTGCTTCATTCTAAAGTTTTGGAACTGATTCTTAAGCATGGAAATCTTGCTTTGTTTAACTTTGTTAGTACCTTCATGTGTAACTTTAAGTGTATGCCAAATTTCATATGCAGAATCACACATCCTAACTCTATTAAACTCATTTTTGTCTAGTGAACAAAATAGCGTATTCATGGCTTTAGCATTTGTAGTAGCATCTAATTTTTGTGTGTTAGACCATTGTGATTATGGTGTAGTAGGTATAATATATTCATCCTGAGTGATATTCCAAGTATAATATCCATTTGCTTACATGCAAATTCTCATTCTAGTTACCAATAATTGTAGTTTAATCCATTAAACAGTGGTGGTCGTGCAATGGATTGACCTTTAATAAAACTTATGCCAGTGTTATTATCCCTATTATTTGAATATCAAACAACTTTGTTACGGTTATATGATGGCTTGCTCTGATACCAAATGAAAGACACTAAGGATCGTGTAATATGAATATTAACTAAATTATTTATTTGTGCGTAATATAAATGTAAAAGTAAAAGCGGTAAAGTAAATGAAACCATAGATTTTTATACTGGTTAAAACTTCCCGTTTTACGTCTAGTCCAGACTCCTTTTGGATTTAATCGAAACTCTCACTTAACCCGGAGGAATAGGTATTACACCGCCTGAGCAACCGAATAGGACTTCAACCGCCTAGGCAACCAAATAGGACTTCAACTGCCTGAGGATACTAAAATAGGACTTCCAATACCAATAGTAGAAATGCTGACTGAGTATGCTCTTTAATAGCACAGATAAGTCGATAAAGTACACCCTTCCTATAATCTTCTCCTTTGTGGTATATTGTGTAGTTCGTAAAGAAAGGAAATTTGTTTGATCACAAGAGTAGTAAACTTGAATATACAAGTGATCAAAATAAAGTTTTTATGTATAGAATGCCTTAGAGTTAAAATAACAAAAATTGATAGAATTAAGAATGAGAGAATTGATTAACAAGATGTTGGATTTCTTTGCTATTTATAGAACTTAAAAGGTTGTATATGTTCATGAAGTGCAGCCATGAAGAGATATGGAAGTATCTTCTAAATCAGGAGTTGTTTCTGTTCATGGAAGAGAAGCACCTTTTTAAAAACTAGCCGTTATGAAGCTTTAGCCGTCTGAATTAAATATTCCAGCCAGCTAAATCGAGTAAAATTTGAAACAGCAAGAAATTAGTGCAAAACAGATAGAATTCAGCCATTTGAATATTATGGGTTAGCCAGCTGAATGTTCTTAATAGTTTTTGTGCACGTATAGCATTCAGACGGCTGAGAGGGACCTTTTAGCCGGCTGAATGTAATGTTTTTATGCAGTTCCTTTGTTTTGCTGATTCTTTTGTTATGTGTGTATGTGTATACCATTTCAGAAAGATTTTAACATATTTCAACTTCTAGAATTAGACTCTATACTTAACAATACGTTGTAGCAACAATCTGGAATCTGGTCTTCATATGTTTGTGATTATCTTCTCCTGCAAACTTGGTTAGTTCATATATAATATATACTTATATAGTTGTTACAATCAAAACATCAAAATTTGAGGTTCTAACACTAGCCGCCACTGACAACTGTCGTTGCCAAGCGGTCGACCACCCTTGGGCGACCGGTCGACCGCTCTTTTATTCAGGGGCATTTATTTTTATTTCAGTTGTCGTATTATTTTATTCCCTAATTAACTTTTTAACATTAGAAAAAAGCGTTAATCAATCGTTTACTTAGCCCCCAAGCTAAAATTTGAAATTTAAATCCTAAATTTGATTCTCATTTGAATTTAAATTCAAATTAAATTAATTTAAATCCGAGAACTTCAAATGCTCATCACTTCTTTATTTAAGCTTCGTTTTCAGCATATTATATATGGAAACAGATCGGAATTTCGCCACGAACACAACGGAATAACTTTCATGGTCAAATTCCAATTTTTATAAAATTTCCATATCCAACCCTTATCACGTTTAATTTAATTACTTTATTTATTTATGGTTCATTTTACGAGGTGTTACATACCCTCTCCGAATAGTGCTTGGGATCTACTCCGTTTGCTAGCTCTTCGCTTGATTTAATTTCTTCAATCTCTGTATATTTAAATTTTTATTCTTGATGAAGTTTGTGATTTAAGGAAGAGATTTGAATTTGATAGAGTTTGGACATTTTGCTCTAAATTTTTTGAATTAGGGTTTGGGTTAGGGTTGTTTTTATAAGGGTTCACATTAATACTGGTTGTTCAGAATATATGATGCAAATCTGGCCATTGATAAAAATGGACAATCGAATTTAGGTTGTTGGCCTAACCAAACCCTAGCCGCATACATTCGATTAATCGATCACTGTGGTTGAGGTTGGTCGACCGATCCTATCAAGGTATCGATCGGTGGAGCTTTCTATTTTAGTATATCTCTTTCCCTAATTTCTTATTTAATTATTTTTGACTACGAAATTTAAAACGTTTATAATTTCTTCACGTTAGCCCTAATTTCAAAATGTTATATATGAAAATCATCTAGAAAATTGCTACGAACTCAATGGTGCAAGTTTCATAGACAGATTCAGATGTTTGCAAAAATTTCATTTTTACCCTTTGTTATATTTAAATTTAATTCTTTTATTAAAAATTTCCACTTAAATTTTCGATGTGTTACACTCTTAACCCCTTATTTGCCTGACTCTTTTTCTTACTCTCCTTTATACCATTTCTTTTATCTTTGGCCAAAAACTCCACTCCTCCTCCCCATTATTCAGGCATCAAAAACATAAATTTAAATAAAATACTAGATGGCGTTGCGTAGTGCTCTCAGTCTGGTAGCTCTCTCAATAAGGATTTGAATCTAGATTCAAGCGGAGTCAATCATTTCAGCATTCAATGTGTACTAGTTATACTATAGTTAAGGAAACTTATTTATTTATAATTATATATATTTATTTAATAGTTACCTTGAATCATACGTGCTTAGATTAGTTCATGTTATCATGAATCTCTATATATGTGTGCTATCAACATTGGATGTGAATACACACACACATATACATACATACATACATATATACACACACACATACATATATATACATATATATATGTGTGTGTGTGTATGAATATATAGCTCTCGGCCAGCAAATAAAATAGAATAATTTCTAATTTAAATAATAATTTTAAAAGGATATTGGAAAAAAAAATTATTTTTAATGTATAATTGTAAATAAAAATTACACATAAACTTTTGCTAAATTGTAAGCTTGAAAATATCCGAAATAATTTTTTTACGTATTTATATTAATTTATAAAACCATATAAATATTTAAACATAATGTATTAAATTAATTTAAAACATACATATATTATAACATAAGATATATACACACACGTTTAATTAACAGAAAATTATAAATGTAGTGAAATTAAATTTAAAAAAAATTATGCATATATTTAACAATTTCCATATGGAAATTGTTTTATTAAAAAAATTAACAATTTTAAAACCGTGTGTTTTTTAAAAAAATTGTTGTGGTCGAAAGTATGTATATGAATATATATATGGACACACACACATTTGGATATATATATATACCGTTCTTTTATATTTGATTATAAATAATAATTCTAATATATATATATATCATATTACATATTTCAAAAAAAAATTCATAAGCGTATATATATATATATATATATGTATGTATGTTTGTATGAATTTATTAAATATAATCTATAGTTTTCAATTAGATATTAGAAGATATTACAAAATCTAGATCTAAATTTGAAATTCAAAAGTTGAATTTAAAATTATTTGTATTTGTACTTATAAATATTACTATTTTACAATGTTATATAAAAATATTTATACTATTATAAATATATTTTTAGACCACATTAAATTATATATATATATATAAATAATATATATATATATATTATAGACATTACATATGTATACGGATGGGCTAATAGGTCTTTTGCGGTGTAAATCCCAACGCTTATATACGGGCATGTTAAACCATATACACTATGTATGTTGCATATAGACGTATACACATGTGTATATGATACGCATGTTCATATTATATATAACATAAATATAATACCAAAATAAAACTTTATTTACAAATTAAATAAAACAATGATTTTATTTAATTAACTTAGATCAGATCTAATATAAATTTAGACTTCATAGGCCCAATAAGATACAACATGGAATTTTTTTGCAATTTACTCATTTAACCCGCTGTTTGCTGATCCGGATCCAACATTGGTATCTGAAGCCAATAGCCTATGCGGTCTAAATTAGCAGTGTTATGGCTAACTTATTAAAGTCTACCCATATAGTAGGGTGTCTAGAAAAGTAGTGTCTAAGGTTGGGTTTGGATAATCGAGTACTCTGCCTTACTTGGCTATTGGCCTTGCTCGAAAGGATTACGTAAGCCCAAAGGTTATCCCCAATATAAAGGCCCAAATTGATTTGGATCTTGTGCTAATTCTCAAAATCTATTTCAACACTAAAATAAATTTTAAATCTAAAATGTTTAATTTAAAATAAAAAAAGATAATATTTTAAATTTAAAAGGTTAAATTTAAAATAAGTAATAATTTTATAAATGCTATAAAATAGTTTTTAAAATTATTCTTAAAAATAATTATTTTCAAAAATTATTAATAATTAATTAGATTAATTAAATGAATAACTAATTCAAAGTTAATTAATTAGATTAAATAACATATATATTGATATATGTAACATTATCTAAAAATGTTAAAGTAATATATATATATATAAGAATTTTCAAAATTAATAAATTAATTAAATTTTTTTATTAAATATATTAATTAAAAGTTGATTAATAAATAATAAAATACAAATATATAACTATATATGTGTATAACTATAAATGTAATAATATATATTCAATATAAAATGTTTAATTGAATAATATAAAATTGATTGTAATGTTAATTAATTAAATTAATTAAATAAGGTTTAATTATTAATAATATAATGTTATACATAAGGTTATTATATAAGTTTATTAAATTATAAAAGTTATATAACAATTAAAACTTAGGTAATATGAATGTATAATTCAAGGTGCAATAATAAGAAACCCTTAATAGACCTAAGGGATAAATACATATGTACATTACGTATACCATGATTTTTGATGTGTTTGACATTTAAATCACGAGGGTATTTCATAAGAAATACATCATTTCACAAGTCGATATCTCTCAATTAAATATATTAAAGATTATGAATCTTTATTATAAATGCTATCATCTACCATTTATATATTATTAAATTACTTGCATACTCTTTAGTTATCGAGAAAACTCAATCTTGGGATGTTATGTGTAGTATTATAAATATACAAACTAAATGAGGTAAGGTAACTATATGTATTTATTAGGCAAACTCAAGGTAAATATACTATACTTAGGCCGTCGCAAATTGGTAGGTATAAGTGAATAATTTCTTTTAATTTGTTGAGCAAACTCAAGGTTAAAATGAGATTAGGACAAAGATCGCAAGGTTAGGATTTGTATATGATACAACTGATAATGTATTATCCATCGTTTGTGGGCCTATGATTTGTTAACTCAAGGTCAGAAGCCCAAGACAAACAAGTCCTAACACTCGCTAGGGAAAAAGACTAGTGGGAGCTTATTAGTAAAATGAAATGTTATGTTTAAGCTTACCAATATTCTAAGAAAATATGCTATGTATAACTGAAATAATCTACTTAGATAAATTTGTGCAATTAATACAATTCATAAAATATTTATCAATTAAAATATACTAATGAGCTGAATTAAGATTGACAAATAGAAATATAAAATAAACTTACTAATAAATTTTTGCATGTTGACCCAAGCAAACGTCTAATTATGCAACTACTAAGTAAGTTTGTAACTTGGCTACTTACGTGTTTACTTGTCTGAGACTGTGTATATTCTTTAATGAGTTTCAAACTCTAAACGCGGTACGAGGATACAAATATTTGATCCATTTCCAATCACATATAAATTTTATATGGTGAAGTCGCAACTCATAATGTATGAAACCTCGATGAAATTAGTTCATTCGAAATAAACAAGTAAACCATAGCGTGAGATCATGTATACAATAAGGATCTTGTTGTGTTAGATGTGACACTAGACTAAGAGTTACAAGATGGATCTAAGAATTCAATCACTGAAATGTTAGTTTACTTAAATTATGTAAAGTGCAACTTATTTGATATCCTTAAACGTTAAGGATGATCAAATTCACTTTTGTAAAGAGTTAGTTACGATCTTGTAATAATGATTTCCTTTTGAATGGTTTGAATATTTGAAAAGGGTAGTGAATGTTCGAGAGTAGATGTAACTTAAGGCACAATTAGGGTGAAGAGAGTGAATGGTCACTTCTGCTTCATGAATAGACATAGGAAACTAGAATTGTAAAATCATAATAGATACTTAATATTGGAATGAAAAATATGGTTTCTATTTCAAAATGTATTTTCATATGGAAAATTATTTTCTATGAGATTTATTTCTTTGAGTTCAAAATATTTGATCTGAAATCTCTCGACAGTAAACTGATTATAGTTGATGGAATAAATGGCCTATATTAAGGAACGAATGGAGGTCCATATTTTGTAGCTATTATAGTAAACAGTGGGAGCATGTCATATAACACTTATTAGTTGCATCAAGTTACAAAATTTGTTTTCGTAAAACATATCAAACATTATTTATGAAATAATAACTGTTTTTCAATGCGGATTGAAAAATAGACATAGTTTTTACATGATTATTATGAATATTTTCTATAAAATGAAAGCTATAATTGTTATTATTTCATGAGAGTGAAGGGAAGAAGACATTGATGCCTTTGTTAAGCAGGCGATGTGTGGTCAGGGAGAATGTGCTGAATAGATGCGCGTGCGAAGGAGTTGTGCATGATAGTTTTCATGTGGCAATGTGACGGAGAAAATGTTGATCCAGGACTGTAAGCAATTGGGTGGAGCATTGGCTGAGGCAATAAGTTGGAACAATGTTTTGGTGAGTTATTTTCATAACTCACAACTATAGTTTAAATTCCTCTTTTTCAATGATTATCATTGATTGTTGGTATGAATTTTTGGTTGATATGGGGTGAATGGATTGAAATTAAGTTGCATTGATTGTTAATGTTAATGTCGATGAATCCAATCCTTTGTCACTTGTTGGTGTGATGAGATATTGGTTGATAGTTGAACACACACATTATATGTTGTCATACAATAAATAGATATTTGTAAATAACGGGAAATGACACTTGATATTGATTGATAGGCAGTGAATGAATTAAAATGTGAATTTTTGATGGAAACAAAAATATTTTGAATAAATGATGAATATTTTGAATGATCTTTTAACTTTTATTTACTATTGAAAATATTATTATTGATAGAAAATATAAATGTGAAATATTCTTGAGAATTGTGCGAATATAAATTATTTGGGAAGTGATGATATATGTGATTTGTTTAAATTAGTTGACCTTTGAATATATATTTTATTTATCTATGATTATAAAATATTTTATGGATGTTTATAAAAGAGTATTTGAAATTTATATTTTAAAATGATGAGTTTGTTATTTTGAGATTTGAATAAAATTGGAAGTTTTATAAAATAATATTTATGGAATTATAATAAGATGTATGTTATTTAATTATTACATGGGAAGCATTAGTAAAATCTATTATATATTTTATTAAGAATAATTTTGGAAGTAATATATTTAGTATTTGATTATTTTTTAATAAAAAAGAAATTGTTTAAAAGCCTTAGGAAATATGCCTATAAAGGAATTTGAATTAAATTATTATGGAACGTGGTTCCTTGAGATTTAGTTATTCAAATAAAATTTATAAATCGATATATTTTAATGTTAAATGTTTAGAAGATTTTAAGTAAAATAGAATTTTAGTTCGGTGAGTTACTTCACAATAATTATTTACAAATAAATTGGAATCAAAATGAGGGTTTAATGTAATGGTGTTGGAATTTTATTTTATGCCTTTGGGAAATGTTTTAAATTAAAAATTATACTGGTGTTGGAATATTATTTTATGGCTGTAAGAATTATTTCAGTTTGAAAATTCTTATTGGAAAAGTAGTGTTAATTAAATTTGTTATTTAAAAAGAATATTTTATATTGGTACGAATTCTAAATCAATAAATAATTGAATTGTACGAATGCATGCTAATTCTATATTATGAGAATTTAGAGTAAATGGATTAGTAATACCTAGTGGTATGTTACATTTGGTAATATTTTTTCGATTATTCCTTTGACACATGATATAGACCATTATGGTGGAGCGAGTGTAATCTATGATCGTTGAATAAACTGGTAAATATCACCCGGTGGTATAGGGCGCCTGAGTTGATATTTGTTCAGTTATTGCTTGTAAGTAGATGAGACTTGTGACGACCCACCTTTTCGACCCTCGAAAATCGACACTAATAAATCCTCGGTATTCACGTGCCACAAATTCAAGTGCCGGGGAGGCCGATAATCAGGGGTAAAAGAAAATAAAGATAAAAGAAAGAACAAAATAGATGCTCACATCGCATTTAATAGCCCGTTATGCGACGCGCCTATTTTTGACTCCAATTTCATATCTTGTCAAAACATTTCCGAATTGAATTTCTATATTTATAAACATTTATAAACCATTTTAAATCATTTTAAAGAGGTTTAACCATTTCGTGACACTTTTGTAGTTCATATAGGGAAGTTATTTTCTTTGTGTAAATTCAATGTGTATTTAATATGAATTATTTCCACAACCAGACAAACATATTATCACATTCAAACATGATGATCAACCATAGAAAACAATCATAGCAAACATATCATATCGTCATATATATAAAATCAAGTAGAGTTTTCACTTGATATCCTTTTGATCTTACTTTCAATCGACTATAGCTCCGCTATTCTAAAACCAGAGCTTATGAATCTTGCACTAAGACTCCTAGGGATTTCGCCTTAGGCTTGCAAGGGTGGTGGGATGCTTAGATGGGTACGACCTTGGTAGGAGAAGAAGGAGAAGATCACTATCTCGATCTCAAACTCGAAGTGGTAAATATCTCTATATTTTACGACTTATTTTGACAGAACTTCGACGCTATTTTTGAGTTTTCCTAAGAGGCTATGAAAGCCATTAATGTAGAGGAGGAATAAGATGAAGATGCTTAAGAAATGAAGAGAAGAGAGTGTGAATGAAAGTGATGATGGATGGCTTGTATTTATAGGCAAAAATGTGAGAAAAATATCATGATATTTACATTATTTTACCATTAGTAAATATGAAGTGTAAATGGTAATTCTTAAGTGTTTTCATATGTTCATGGATGGGTATATGTGTATGTGTACATTTAAGTCACATATAACCTATAACATTGCACAATTTCTCTACGTCAAATCGTCACGAATTACAATTTCGATTTTCGGTCATATTTTCACTTCTTAGTTAAACTATATATATTGGTAAACAAAGTTTGAAAATAATATTTCTATTATTATTTAATAATCAAAAGGGCCTCATTTTATTTTAAAATAATTTTTAAATCATTTAAACTCAATTTAAATTCAAAATTTGATTATTTGAAAATGATGATGTCATATAGACATGTTATTTTCAAAAATAAAATAATAATTTTATTACATATTCTTACTTATATGGATAAATAAGTGTATGTATCCAGACTCATTTGCGATTTCCGATGGTAAGAAAAGGTAGTTTATCGGGACAACGAATTTTGGTCATTTTATCGATATTTTTCCAAAGAGTGTGTTTTTGTAATTACTTATTCAAAAGAAGACCACCATCATTAATCATTGTTCAAAACAATATAATTTGTGTTATAAAACCTTATATTTGAATATTTTTAAATTAAATATTATTTTCCAAAGTGATAAATTCACGGTTCATTACAAGACTCGTATTAGTAGCAATACTATGGTATCACGTATGTGTGAATATGAGGTGACACTCGCTGTGGTAAGTAAGTGTAACGACCCGATATTTTGGACCATTCGCATCCATTATAAGTGTATAGGTAGACACTCATGCCGGAGTTGAATTGCTCAAAAATACCGCGTTGTTAATTTAAATTTGGCAAAACTGAACATATACAGTAAATAAAATATAATCACAGATCACAGACACAGAGTAATAATTGCAGCGGAAATAAAAGAGATAGTAGTTCATGAAGCTACTATATGAATATATAAAATACATCAGAGTTTACAACAGAAGAGTAATACGATACATCAGAGTTAAACCAGATACAACGGAAGAGTAACACGATACATCAGATACAAATCAGAATGCATCACTGGAATCATCGAATATCTGAAAGCAGGATAGATGGCTGGATCTTCAAGCAAAGCTCCAACTCCAAAGGTGAGTCTCGAATACTGGATCACTCAGTCTGACCCGATCGTAAAGCAAAAACACAAGACACTCGAGTCAGGATTAACATTCTTATATTAATAAATCCAACTCAAGTGAAATAGCAATTGAAATACAAGTAACTCAAAGGATGTTTGGAATAACCATCCTTTAAGGATCCGTTAAACTATCTACTATGTAGTAATATACGCTAAGTAGATAATGTCTATCAGTAATAATAAGATATCAAAATAGCGTTAAGTCATGGCCCATTCCACCCTTAACACATTTTTATTCCCAAAAGCATATACAAGACCGTAGTTTCCCCAAAACTGGAAGACACCAGAGGGCAATCCATATACTAAAGGTACAAATCAAAATCGTAGTGGTCGCGTATAAATGGAATACAAGTATTGTAACGACCTCGAATTTTATAAATATTTAAAATGATAAATTATTAATTTTTGAATTAATATTTGTGAAATAAAACGATAAATGAATTCAAGTTTCCTCGAATCCAAATAATTATTTATTTAATGTATATTCATGTACACTTGAAATGAAAACAAATATATATATGTATACGGGCATGTATAAGTTATAAAAATATAAAGTAACAAATAGATAAGAATTTATGATAATTTGAATTTATAATATATATATATATATAGAAATACGAAATAGTTAGTAGTAAAGTAAACTAATTTAATAACAATACAAATATAAACAAAGCAAAGATAATAGAATATCTTTGTACAAATGAACAAGTATGCAAACCAACCCTATATCATCTATCAGCCGAAATTAACAAATACAAGATCACTTCACCCATGCCTTAGTACAAACAACATTATAACATATTGTACCAAAGGAGTTAATGCTAATATCTTAGCATGCATAGTACAAATCATATCAGCCGAGATTTATCTCAGCATGGTCAAAACAAGTAAACATATAAAAGGTATAAAGTACCTTGGCAATGAATACTAGCACAAAAGCCAGACATCAGCCTCCAAAAATAAGAAAATATCTTGTACTTCTATATTCATCAGCCTGTACACAATTTTGATTCATATCAACTTCCTTTTCCTCGGTTCGTTCTATTCAAAACTGAGTAGCATCTGTTGTAAGCTTCATCTTTAACATAGACATGCTTCAATAAAAACAACAAATTAAATCAATTCAAACCTGAGATCAAGGAGGAAGCTTCAACAGGCAGTTCCCAGGTTGACTTAAAGAAAAGCATCTCTGTTCTTCTTCCCATCAAGCTAAGTAAACTCTAAAGTTATAATATATCTTAATAACTTAAACAAAATCAACATCATAATCAAGTAAAACCATATTCAATTCAGTGGTAACAAGCAAGAGCAGATCAAGTTCAAAGTCAAAAACAGTTCCAGGCTTTGCTTTTCTGTCCAAATTCAAGTGAGTAACTTAAATTTTAAAGTACTTAAATATGTATGTTGCTTAAGTGTTGTCTGAGATGTTTATATACCTTAATGCATTCTTGAGTATATGTGTTACTGCATGTATGTGTGATGATAACCTGAGATACACCTCTGTATTTAGATTTTAAGCTCCTGTTTTACTTTCAAAAATCATTATTGCTTAATCTATTGGTTGTTTGGACCTAGTATCTAAACAAGTTTGGTTTGTTTGATCATAAAGCAAATTTTAAAATTTGTATTTTAGTTTGCAAGGTAGAAATGCTCTGTAAAAACTTAAGGAACAGGCAAATGTCTGATATGAGTAAAAATTCAAACATCTTAAATTACTAATTCAGGTTTATAAATTGAATTCTTAACTGTAATTAGGATTTTTAAAACTATAACCACATTTTTGTATTTATCAATCAAAGAGCATTTCGGTGGAGACTGTTTTGGGGTTTTTAGGGGATCACTAGTGATCCCAGTGGTTGGAGAGGTTGGAATATTGTCTGGTGGTGGAGGAGTGATCAAAGATGCTAGGAAAAATATTGGAGTGCGGTGCATTTCATCGTGGAAGTTGCAGCAGTAGGATTCTTCTTAGAACCCTAGTTTTAACGAAGCTTTGAAATTTGATCGCCGCGGCCGTTTGAGTTGATCGAGCGCTACGGGGTCTTGGGGAATGGTAGTGGAGTTAGCGACGAGTGTTTGGCCGGAGTTACATCACCTCTGGTGATCAATGAAGGGAGGGCGAAGTGATTTTGTTTTTGTGGGTTTGAGTTCAGTTCGAACGAAAGGCTGGATTTTAGTTCTCGGGTTTTGGCATCATAGTGATCCTTGCCTTTGAGTGAAGGAGAGTTTTGTGATTTGCTGTTGGTGGAGGAGTTCGCCAGAGCGGCGGTGAAGTGGCGTACACGTGCACAGCCACGTTTGGGAACCTGATATTTGTTCGTGGCGATTCGAAGGGGTCTCGCGTGTTTGTGTTTCTGGTTCGAGTTTAGCGTGAGTTTGCCTGGGTGTTTAATTCACCTGAATTGAAGTATATAGACCTGATGTTGAAATGAAAAAAAAAAGAGAGAGAAGTGCACGCGGGAGGGAGAGAGATGACTCGGGGGAGGATGGAGGAAACACGAGTAACACTCGAGTGATACCTGGGTAGATCTCGGGTGTTGTGTTGAATGGGTTTAAGCCCAACAGATTTTAGAGTTAATAAAGTTAAACAAGTTTAGTGTTAACAAAGAGGTTAATAAATGATAAATCAATTTAAGAGAATAAATCAAGGGATTTTATGTATAATTACTCGACGTAATTAAATTGTGATTCATTAAAATAAGTAATTAAAGGTAATCACTTATAGTAATTAATTAAGAATAATTAACTATGGGCTGATTTAATTTGATTAATAAATGATTTAAAGGACAATTTAATCAAAATGATTTGTAATTTATTTACGTTAATTAACCAGGATTAGTGATTCATTCATAAGTAATAAATTTGATTTAAATTAATTGGATAATTCATTGATCTTACTTATGAATGTTTGGATTCTAGTGAATGTTGAATTGTTTGATATCCCTGATACATGATGCTTTGTGATACATCCTGATTTATGTTGTAATTGATTATCTGCGATATATATCTGTGATTTCTGTTTCTGTGATATATTACTATGTGAATATGAAAACCCTTGACCCGTAAAACGACACTTGAATTTCGATGCGACAGGGAGTCGGATTCCAGTTGGTTATCCGAAACCCACATCGAATTAAAATTGTGAATCTTTGGGACCGATAAGTTTATTATATCGGTGATTTGTGAATGAAGATAAGCGTTATCGATTTTACCGCTTATCGATATATCTGTGATGATTGATGTTGCACTATTGTGTGAAACCCCTGGACTACACTCTTACACACACAAATATGGATTTCACGTGGAAATCGGTTAAGTCACAGATAATTTAAATTTGATATTTTTGAAATTGAAATTTTTAATTTCAATTGATTTTGAAATTTGAAATTTGGGTTTAAAGTGAAAAGCAATTGAAATAGAATTTCAAAGATAAAAGTTATTTTGAATAACTTAATTAAGTTTTGAAAATTTAAATAATTTGATTTAAATTTGAATTCAAGTTTAAAGTTGAATCCTATGATTTGAAACTAGGGATTAAAAATGTTATAAATGTGTTTATCTGAATTTAAACCATTTAAAAGTATAATTTTGGGAATTTGGATTTAACCCAAAGACTTTAACTCGTATGAATGAATCAGATTTTCTGAAATGAAACTGTTTGTTTTTAAATAATAAAAGCTTTCAGATAGGAATTGAAATTCCAGTTTAATTAAAGGAATTTCAATATTGAAGTGAAAATGGTTTTCCAAGTTATGAATGAATTGTTTTGAAAAGCTATGATTTGAATCTGTTATCTTTAACAGATTTAAAATAATGATTTGTTTAAATCATTTGAAATGGAATTGTTTTGAAAGCTATAAGTTAAATCTTGATTTAAAGGTTTAACGAGTTAATCAAATTGAAATGGAAATTAATTTGGAAAATCTGTGAATGAATCTTTTGTTTAAAAGATTTAAAGTGTGAAAACTGTTTAAACCGTAAAGATTGAATCTTTTTGTTTAAAGATTTGAAAATGGTGATTTGATAAACCATTTGAAAAGAAAGTTTGGGTAATAAGTTGTGACTTAATTGAAATCCCATATCCATATGGTTTTAAATATTACGCTCACTATTCGGTTTAGCCGGGAGAGGACCTTTGGGTCGTATAACCCATTCCGAATATGTGATACGTCGTATATGGATAGCATTTGAAGACCGGTGTTGAAGACCGGATATTTTTGAAAACGGAAGGATTACCGTCGAGTTACTCTGCATCGGCTGATCCCCGATATAGAGGTTTTATCATCCTTAGTGACGGGAAGTCCGGACGTGATTGGAAATTATCCGGAATTGCAAGGGCTTCGTGAGAAGTGCCTTCGGTTCTGTTCGATCCCGGAACAGACTTGTATGGATTGTATGTCTGACACTACACTTTGAGATATAAAGTCGATTTCTTTCAAATACATTTCTGTTGGTGGCGGAGAATTTATTCTCTTAGCTTAACACCCTTCTCTGAGACGTACGAGCTCAGAGGTTATGTAGTTGAAATTTATCAGCGATATATTCCCAATTTGGTAATGTGGCATGCTGAGTGTTGCTGTGTGATGATCAGTGTTTGATCATTTGCGATATGATCATTTGTTTGATCATTTATCTTTGTGATCATAGGTTGATCATCTGTTGACCCAAAGCATGGCTTTTTGAAAAAGTGTAGCTTTGTGGACGAGACTTCGTCAGGGCCTCACTACCCGGAAATGGTCGAAACAGGATCGTTGCGGCAAGGTTATGAGGGTCGCGCCCTTTAGGGTATGTCATTTCCTTCTGGAAAGGGGTGGTATTATGGTATGGAGCCCTGATACTTACTCATGTGGATACACCTTCTTTATGATGTGTGATGTTGGATACCGAGCTCGGATAAAGGTCCCAAAGGACCGGGAGGTGGCATATTCGTGAGTTACCTGTTACAGGGGTAACCCGGCCTTGTTTGGCAGAGAGCAGTTTGTCTCTCGGGACGTCCCGCCAGAGGCGATCCCATGCGGCAGAAGGAAGTTCCTTAGCCTGACCATTTGTTGGAAATCCATTTCTCCAATACGAACATTGTACGGTTTTAGTTGTAGAACCTGCCATCTACTTATGGTGGCGCCCCACTGTTTGGATGGTAGCTATAGTAGGCATAGTTCGGAATGTCTATGCTGGCTAAGATTAATATTATACTTTCAAAATGGTTTCCACTATGCACTAGTAATAATAATCCAATGATTTGCGTAGTAAGCATGTTTGACTATCATAAGAAGAAATCTCCTCCAATTCTGCGTTTTCATTGTGTGTGTGGCGGGAGGTCTTATGGTAGTTTCATTTCCCAAAAGCATTGCGGATTTCAATGTTTAAAATCTTTTGTTGATTGTTTAAAGATAAACTGTTTTTGTTGCTCACACCAGTCCCATGACTGATCCGGAGTTTATTGTTCCCTTCCTAAACTCTGGGTGCCCACCATTTTCCACACGGGCAGTCTAGAGTTGGGATTTTCAGATATTCAGGTTTAGTAGATTATCTGGAGCTAGTTCATTCATCGGAGTTGCTTATCTTGGAGTTGTGGATTCATTCTATCTGAAGATCATTTTGGAGTTATCACTTCTATTGATATTGTTCCGCTGCTGTTGTTATCTTTTCTTTTCCGCTGTTATTTCTTGTATCTCTGATATTGTTGTATCATCTCTGATGTATATTGATATTCATTGTATCACTCTGTTGTATCAGATGTTGTATCAGATATTGTATATCAATGTATTATTCTTTTTCTTCCGCTGTGTTATTTACTTAATTGTGCTATAGCTCCGGAGAATCGGATTTGAACGGTCGAATCTGCGGCATTCTAGTACAATGTGAAGTACGGATGTTGATTTTCGAGCGGGCAAAACCCGATACGTTACATGTGGTATCAGAGCCAAGGTTGAACTTTAGCTCAGGAGTATAACACATTAAGTAGCTCATTAGAGATAGGGTGAAGTATACCCTAGAATGAGTATCCTCAGATATCCGTTCGAATGCCTCAGTAAATTCTCTTGCTATCCACTGATAGTAAGTATGAGTGCAAGAAGAGGATGAGATAGGGGACAGGGAAGAGACTATGAAATGGTCAATACTCTGTAACAACAAGGAAGTAATCTTTTCTCTATCAATCTCTTTTGTTCAGCATTTTTCCTCAATTCTTCAATAGTTTCTGGTAGATCCAGGAAGAAATTCGATATATAAAAATGGGACATAAACTCCAACTGAGCCAAAATTGTTTATATGGATGTATTGGTTGCCTTGGTTGCTTTGATTGCTATAGTTGATAGATATAATTTAGTTTCTAAACTAAAAAAAAAAGTTTTGAAATCGTATCCATCTATCTATCTATTCCTTGGGTCCGGATATATTCTACGAATTGTTAGTTATCTCTTCGAACTGACCGATGCCACTGCATATTTCGTAGATCTGGATAACCCGAGTATCTTGTGAAGTGTTAAACAGATTCGTTCTTGTATCTATTATTGATATTCTGATTTGGTAAGCCAAATGCAGAATAACTGTTCAGTTTGATTTGATGAAATGTCTTTCGTTTATCTTTTTGTCTCCTTGGCAATTTCGAGGACGAAATTCTTTTAAGGGGGGAAGTCTGTAACGACCCCGAATTTTATAAATATTTAAAATGATAAATTATTAATTTTTGAATTAATATTTGTGAAATAAAACGATAAATGAATTCAAGTTTCCTCGAATCCAAATAATTATTTATTTAATGTATATTCATGTACACTTGAAATGAAAACAAATATATATATGTATACGGGCATGTATAAGTTATAAAAATATAAAGTAACAAATAGATAAGAATTTATGATAATTTGAATTTATAATATATATATATATATAGAAATACGAAATAGTTAGTAGTAAAGTAAACTAATTTAATAACAATACAAATATAAACAAAGCAAAGATAATAGAATATCTTTGTACAAATGAACAAGTATGCAAACCAACCCTATATCATCTATCAGTCGAAATTAACAAATACAAGATCACTTCACCCATGCCTTAGTACAAACAACATTATAACATATTGTACCAAAGGAGTTAATGCTAATATCTTAGCATGCATAGTACAAATCATATCAGCCGAGATTTATCTCAGCATGGTCAAAACAAGTAAACATATAAAAGGTATAAAGTACCTTGGCAATGAATACTAGCACAAAAGCCAGACATCAGCCTCCAAAAATAAGAAAATATCTTGTACTTCTATATTCATCAGCCTGTACACAATTTTGATTCATATCAACTTCCTTTTCCTCGGTTCGTTCTATTCAAAACTGAGTAGCATCTGTTGTAAGCTTCATCTTTAACATAGACATGCTTCAATAAAAACAACAAATTAAATCAATTCAAACCTGAGATCAAGGAGGAAGCTTCAACAGGCAGTTCCCAGGTTGACTTAAAGAAAAGCATCTCTGTTCTTCTTCCCATCAAGCTAAGTAAACTCTAAAGTTATAATATATCTTAATAACTTAAACAAAATCAACATCATAATCAAGTAAAACCATATTCAATTCAGTGGTAACAAGCAAGAGCAGATCAAGTTCAAAGTCAAAAACAGTTCCAGGCTTTGCTTTTCTGTCCAAATTCAAGTGAGTAACTTAAATTTTAAAGTACTTAAATATGTATGTTGCTTAAGTGTTGTCTGAGATGTTTATATACCTTAATGCATTCTTGAGTATATGTGTTACTGCATGTATGTGTGATGATAACCTGAGATACACCTCTGTATTTAGATTTTAAGCTCCTGTTTTACTTTCAAAAATCATTATTGCTTAATCTATTGGTTGTTTGGACCTAGTATCTAAACAAGTTTGGTTTGTTTGATCATAAAGCAAATTTTAAAATTTGTATTTTAGTTTGCAAGGTAGAAATGCTCTGTAAAAACTTAAGGAACAGGCAAATGTCTGATATGAGTAAAAATTCAAACATCTTAAATTACTAATTCAGGTTTATAAATTGAATTCTTAACTGTAATTAGGATTTTTAAAACTATAACCACATTTTTGTATTTATCAATCAAAGAGCATTTCTGTGGAGACTGTTTTGGGGTTTTTAGGGGATCACTAGTGATCCCAGTGGTTGGAGAGGTTGGAATATTGTCTGGTGGTGGAGGAGTGATCAAAGATGCTAGGAAAAATATTGGAGTGCGGTGCATTTCATCGTGGAAGTTGCAGCAGTAGGATTCTTCTTAGAACCCTAGTTTTAACGAAGCTTTGTAATTTGATCGCCGCGGCCGTTTGAGTTGATCGAGCGCTACGGGGTCTTGGGGAATGGTAGTGGAGTTAGCGACGAGTGTTTGGCCGGAGTTACATCACCTCTGGTGATCAACGAAGGGAGGGCGAAGTGATTTTGTTTTTGTGGGTTTGAGTTCAGTTCGAACGAAAGGCTGGATTTTAGTTCTCGGGTTTTGGCATCATAGTGATCCTTGCCTTTGAGTGAAGGAGAATTTTGTGATTTGCTGTTGGTGGAGGAGTTCGCCAGAGCGGCGGTGAAGTGGCGTACACGTGCACAGCCACGTTTGGGAACCTGATATTTGTTCGTGGCGATTCGAAGGGGTCTCGCGTGTTTGTGTTTCTGGTTCGAGTTTAGCGTGAGTTTGCCTGGGTGTTTAATTCACATGAATTGAAGTATATAGACCTGATGTTGAAATGAAAAAAAAAAGAGAGAAGTGCACGCGGGAGGGAGAGAGATGACTCGGGGGAGGATGGAGGAAACTCGAGTAACACTCGAGTGATACCTGGGTAGATCTCGGGTGTTGTGTTGAATGGGTTTAAGCCCAACAGATTTTAGAGTTAATAAAGTTAAACAAGTTTAGTGTTAACAAAGAGGTTAATAAATGATAAATCAATTTAAGAGAATAAATCAAGGGATTTTATGTATAATTACTCGACGTAATTAAATTGTGATTCATTAAAATAAGTAATTAAAGGTAATCACTTATAGTAATTAATTAAGAATAATTAACTATGGGCTGATTTAATTTGATTAATAAATGATTTAAAGGACAATTTAATCAAAATGATTTGTAATTTATTTACGTTAATTAACCAGGATTAGTGATTCATTCATAAGTAATAAATTTGATTTAAATTAATTGGATAATTCATTGATCTTACTTATGAATGTTTGGATTCTAGTGAATGTTGAATTGTTTGATATCCCTGATACATGATGCTTTGTGATACATCCTGATTTATGTTGTAATTGATTATCTGCGATATATATCTGTGATTTCTGTTTCTGTGATATATTACTATGTGAATATGAAAACCCTTGACCCGTAAAACGACACTTGAATTTCGATGCGACAGGGAGTCGGATTCCAGTTGGTTATCCGAAACCCACATCGAATTAAAATTGTGAATCTTTGGGACCGATAAGTTTATTATATCGGTGATTTGTGAATGAAGATAAGCGTTATCGATTTTACCGCTTATCGATATATCTGTGATGATTGATGTTGCACTATTGTGTGAAACCCCTGGACTACACTCTTACACACACAAATATGGATTTCACGTGGAAATCGGTTAAGTCACAGATAATTTAAATTTGATATTTTTGAAATTGAAATTTTTAATTTCAATTGATTTTGAAATTTGAAATTTGGGTTTAAAGTGAAAAGCAATTGAAATAGAATTTCAAAGATAAAAGTTATTTTGAATAACTTAATTGAGTTTTGAAAATTTAAATAATTTGATTTAAATTTGAATTCAAGTTTAAAGTTGAATCCTATGATTTGAAACTAGGGATTAAAAATGTTATAAATGTGTTTATCTGAATTTAAACCATTTAAAAGTATAATTTTGGGAATTTGGATTTAACCCAAAGACTTTAACTCGTATGAATGAATCAGATTTTCTGAAATGAAACTGTTTGTTTTTAAATAATAAAAGCTTTCAGATAGGAATTGAAATTCCAGTTTAATTAAAGGAATTTCAATATTGAAGTGAAAATGGTTTTCCAAGTTATGAATGAATTGTTTTGAAAAGCTATGATTTGAATCTGTTATCTTTAACAGATTTAAAATAATGATTTGTTTAAATCATTTGAAATGGAATTGTTTTGAAAGCTATAAGTTAAATCTTGATTTAAAGGTTTAACGAGTTAATCAAATTGAAATGGAAATTAATTTGGAAAATCTGTAAATGAATCTTTTGTTTAAAAGATTTAAAGTGTGAAAACTGTTTAAACCGTAAAGATTGAATCTTTTTGTTTAAAGATTTGAAATGGTGATTTGATAAACCATTTGAAAAGAAAGTTTGGGTAATAAGTTGTGACTTAATTGAAATCCCATATCCATATGGTTTTAAATATTACGCTCACTATTCGGTTTAGCCGGGAGAGGACCTTTGGGTCGTATAACCCATTCCGAATATGTGATACGTCGTATATGGATAGCATTTGAAGACCGGTGTTGAAGACCAGATATTTTTGAAAACGGAAGGATTACCGTCGAGTTACTCTGCATCGGCTGATCCCCGATATAGAGGTTTTATCATCCTTAGTGACGGGAAGTCCGGACGTGATTGGAAATTATCCGAAATTGCAAGGGCTTCGTGAGAAGTGCCTTCGGTTCTGTTCGATCCCGGAACAGACTTGTATGGATTGTATGTCTGACACTACACTTTGAGATATAAAGTCGATTTCTTTCAAATACATTTCTGTTGGTGGCGGAGAATTTATTCTCTTAGCTTAACACCCTTCTCTGAGACGTACGAGCTCAGAGGTTATGTAGTTGAAATTTATCAGCGATATATTCCCAATTTGGTAATGTGGCATGCTGAGTGTTGTTGTGTGATGATCAGTGTTTGATCATTTGCGATATGATCATTTGTTTGATCATTTATCTTTGTGATCATAGGTTGATCATCTGTTGACCCAAAGCATGGCTTTTTGAAAAAGTGTAGCTTTGTGGACGAGACTTCGTCAGGGCCTCACTACCCGGAAATGGTCGAAACAGGATCGTTGCGGCAAGGTTATGAGGGTCGCGCCCTTTAGGGTATGTCATTTCCTTCTGGAAAGGGGTGGTATTATGGTATGGAGCCCTGATACTTACTCATGTGGATACACCTTCTTTATGATGTGTGATGTTGGATACCGAGCTCGGATAAAGGTCCCAAAGGACCGGGAGGTGGCATATTCGTGAGTTACCTGTTACAGGGGTAACCCGGCCTTGTTTGGCAGAGAGCAGTTTGTCTCTCGGGACGTCCCGCCAGAGGCGATCCCATGCGGCAGAAGGAAGTTCCTTAGCCTGACCATTTGTTGGAAATCCATTTCTCCAATACGAACATTGTACGGTTTTAGTTGTAGAACCTGCCATCTACTTATGGTGGCGCCCCACTGTTTGGATGGTAGCTATAGTAGGCATAGTTCGGAATGTCTATGCTGGCTAAGATTAATATTATACTTTCAAAATGGTTTCCACTATGCACTAGTAATAATAATCCAATGATTTGCGTAGTAAGCATGTTTGACTATCATAAGAAGAAATCTCCTCCAATTCTGCGTTTCATTGTGTGTGTGGCGGGAGGTCTTATGGTAGTTTCATTTCCCAAAAGCATTGCGGATTTCAATGTTTAAAATCTTTTGTTGATTGTTTAAAGATAAACTGTTTTTGTTGCTCACACCAGTCCCATGACTGATCCGGAGTTTATTGTTCCCTTCCTAAACTCTGGGTGCCCACCATTTTCCACACGGGCAGTCTAGAGTTGGGTTTTTCAGATATTCAGGTTTAGTAGATTATCTGGAGCTAGTTCATTCATCGGAGTTGCTTATCTTGGAGTTGTGGATTCATTCTATCTGAAGATCATTTTGGAGTTATCACTTCTATTGATATTGTTCCGCTGCTGTTGTTATCTTTTCTTTTCCGCTGTTATTTCTTGTATCTCTGATATTGTTGTATCATCTCTGATGTATATTGATATTCATTGTATCACTCTGTTGTATCAGATGTTGTATCAGATATTGTATATCAATGTATTATTCTTTTTCTTCCGCTGTGTTATTTACTTAATTGTGCTATAGCTCCGGCGAATCGGATTTGAACGGTCGAATCTGCGGCATTCTAGTACAATGTGAAGTACGGATGTTGATTTTCGAGCGGGCAAAACCCGATACGTTACAAGTATGACAAGGCACATGAGGCAATACCCAAGGTAGTGATACTACCGTTCGCCTGATCCGGACTGGTGAGAACGCAACGCCGCAGCGCCCGCAACACCGTGAAACAACACTCCCAAAATCAAGGGTGCACCAATCGACAACAAGTATAAGTAGTTCGAAGAAGTGTGTCCACTTGAGGTAGCTAATCCTCCATTGGCCCGGCACAGCTCCTATTTTAGTCATTTCCAATTTGACACAAGTGTCAAGGCTATCCATTATCGTTCTCTTTCTTCAGTCATCACGTACATCAATCCAACCACTTCATTCTGGATCATCACTCCGCGCATAGTTATTAAAGTGGTTTCGGTTTAGATAGAGAGTATATCCATTACTGATCCCGGTCTCTTTAATAACTTCCGTAATTATTACACCGATTGGTCGTTTATATATTTCAAACCAAATCAATTCAATTTCAACTACAATTCGTAAACCAACATTTCATTTGTCTTTCGAAATCAATTTCCAAAATATTCGTTTCAAAACTTCCAAATTACCATTTCAAAATCTTATAATTAAATTTTCAATTTCTTTTTAAACCAATTCAAATATTGATTCAAGTTCGTAAATAAGTTTCATTTTGAAAACATTTAAATTAATTTAATTTAACATTCAAATCAATCTAAATTCATTTACCGATTTCATTCAATATTCGTTAAGTTACTTTATCGTTCAAAACAATTTCTATCAAATTTTCAATTCATTAAATCAATTATTTAAAATTTAACTTCCTTATTTCAAAACTTACAATTTGAATTAAACTAAATTCGTCAAATCAATTCTTTCAATTACAAGTCTTACATTAATTCCAAAAATATCACATTTCATTTCTTGTTAAATAAATTCAATTTCACTTATTTACTTACTTAAATAATTTTCCAAAACTTAATTAATAAAGAAAACTCAATTTCAATTATTACGAAGTAAAATTCGCTTATTCAAAAATTCAATTTAATTTAATCATTAAATAATTCAATCTTATTTAATTATTAAATAATTCAAAACTTAATTATTAAATAATTTCAAAGTTTAATAATTTCAAACTTAATTATAATTTCAAACTTAATTATTAAATCATTTCAAAATTTAATAATTTCACTTAATTATAATTTCCAACTTAATTATTAAATCATTTCAAAGTTTAATAATTTCAAACTTAATTCAATCATTTCTGAAATTAAACAACATTCTTTCATCCATTTCTTTATAAATATTTCATTTCAGATTATCAAATATTCACATTTAAATTTCATTAAAATTCAATTTCCAACTTCGCTTCAAAACCATATTATTTATTCAAATAAAATCTTCATTTTATTTTTAAATCAAATTATTGACCAATCGGGTTTTATTTAATTTCCTATCCTAGGTCAAAGTTCAATTTGGGTATTTATCATTTCAACCCGATTCCAATTTAATTCAAAATCAAAACATAGGAAAGGGAACTTGCAGTGTGATAACTGGGATGGTGTCAAAGTAAATAAACAAGCAATAACAACAATCAATATCAATCCAATAATCAATTCAATAATCCCGAAATAACCATATTAATTCGCATTGTTATTTGTACGAATTAATATAATTATTTCTAGAATCTACACTATCATTTCATGTAGATTAAAGATTATTACATTGCAGTTTTCACTTGTCATTCAATTTACAATTTCATACATCATCAATTTAACAACATACATTCAGTGGTTCAAAGTGTAATTAAACAAATCCTACGTGTCAATAAATTTAACAGTTAAAGGGGTCATATTATACCAATGTCATTTAATCAAATTTAACACATATCAAATCTAACTATCCTACGTCAATTTCAATTTCACATTATTTATCACTTACATCATTAACAATTTAACGTCCAATATAAACATCAAACAATCAATCATTTAACAATCAAACTGGATTATCATTTCATATATATCAGATATTGGTGTCAGATGTCACAGTTGAACTGATACAGGTAATAACAGTGTAAATATCTAACAGCAGCATATTTCAATTGTCGTTTCAATTGAAATCAAATTTAATAAATAAAAGAACGTTAATCGTGAGTGATTGCTCACCTTTCGAGGCTAGAGAAGTTTAACAAAAGAACAAGCTATGAATTTGCAAGCACGAATCCCAAGCCAGGGTAGATCGACACGAAATGGATAGACAAGCTGATAAATAGAGATAGACGACATCAATTTAGAACGGAATCGATGCAGATAAAATCGAAACAAGAGTATATCATATAATTATTTTCATAAAACCCATATTATATTTTAAATTACATATTATATTTCAAATCATAATACATATCTAAAAGAAATCAAAATATCAGCATGACAAGTATACATTTTTAAACACGCGTTAAATCACATATCTCCATATTATGGAATAAACAACTATGTATATATATGAACTAAAATCACTATCCTTAAAACACATAAAAAAACAATATTGAAATTTAAACACGTATAACTTAAAATCAAAATATTTTATAATTTCAAAGACAATACTTAAAACCATATTTGTAAAATAATATTTATATAAAGTCGAACTGAAGGCTGCTATACTACATATATATCTATAATGGAATTAAAGTGTACATATATTCACGTTATCTTTTAAAGCCTGCTATGTTTAAATCAAAGCACATATGATCAATGATCCAAAGTAATGTCCTTTGTATACATATATATTGAACAAGACTTTGATACCCCAAAACACTAAACCGATTATATATATAAAGTTACTTTATTATTATAAATATATAGGCAATAGTCGAATGCAACTATGCAAATTTACATCATTATAACTTACTTTATTTATATATACATTAAACAAACAAGCGTACTATATAAACAGATATAAGTATGCTTCTTAACAGTTTGGTTGAAATACTACAGTAGCACATAAGTATGATATATATAACAATATACCCATAGAAAAACATATTATCTATATAAGCTTCGGTCAAAATTTATTCTATATATATATATATAAATCTATCTAATGCAGATCATATAATAACAACAAATATATTTAGTTAACATATGGTATATACTTCTATTCTCTTACCATTCACGTGATATACGAAATCCTCAACTACCATATATAAAATACTAATATAAGATATATATGCACACATATCTATTGAAACCCAAACCCTAGTATACTTATATATATAAACTTATATATAAACCTATATTATTATTACACTTATATCTCAATATTTAAAATAGATACCACATGTAACAGTTTCATTTTTTTTTTAGATTGGTCAAAATATATGAAACTTTACATGTATATATACTTAGACTATAAACAACCAATATAGCTTTTGTGACTTAATAAACTGATATACTTTTAAAATGGCAAAATATATATATCGCCACTGTTCCCTTCCAAATATATATATACGTACCTATACGCGCGTTTCAGGAAGAGTATGGGAAGCGCGACACAAGAGGGACGGTCAGGCTAGAAGGCGGGGTGTTTGTTGCTACGTTGGTCGGGAGGCGGGCTGTGATGCGTCAGGTGGCGGGTTAGGCTCGGAGGTGAGAGCAGTCAGGGCGGAGCTTCAATGGCGTGGGGTTCGGCCTTAGAGAAGGGTAGGTGAATGAGGCGGTGGGACCGGTTGGGCTGTCGGAATGGAGGAAGGATGAAGTGCTGACGTGGGAAAGGAGGAAGGAAGTAGAGGGCGGAAGCGAGGTGGAAGGCCGAGGGGTTTGCGTGTGGGCGAGGTCGGAGGATGAATCGGCAGTGGGTGGTGGTTGTCGGCGTAAGGCATGTTGGTGGTACGTGATGAGAAGAGGGAGAGAAGAGGGAGTGGCTGTGCATTTTCTTTTTATTTTTACCAAGGAAAGGAAACCATGCGAGAGGGAGAAGAAGCCTTGGTACAGGAAAGATGATAAGGCAAGATGATAAACTGTTGTTTTCCCAAAGCAAATAAATGCAAGTGACCATACGCTGAACTAAGATGGATAGCAAGAGTCAGGAGGCAATGACTTGGAAATTTAAAAAGAAAAGTCTATTGGTTTTCCACGGTAGATGATTAAGAGACAAAGGAAGCCGAGAGTTAAAATTTCGTAACCGATACCGATATCCGTTTCATGGTTTTCGTCGAGTAACGATCACCAAAATACGGAAACAAATATACTACGCGAATCAGCATGACGAGACGATCAAAACGACATATAGATATCAGTGGTATGATTTAATTTATAAAATTCGAATTTTTCTACCGGCGGAAAATGCAAGAAAAACGTTGAAAAATAAGATCGATGGAGCCAAAGGTGTCCGAATTTGGGAAAACGACCAACTGACATCTTGCTCAGAAGATGGTTTAGAATTTTTCTATGTAAAAATATTTTGGTTTTGAAAATGTTTTATTTTCAACGCTTTTTAACTGATTAAATTGAAGTGAATTTACGCGCGAAATAAACTTTCATATTTTCGGACGAAAATTTACCAGTCGCTATGTTTAACTAGACGTATTCCAAATATTAAATTTTTATTTCAAAATTTTATCGTTTAAAATTTCACAAATTTCAACTAATAACGTTATTAAAACGGTTAAAATTTATGGGTCGTTACACTCTCCCCCACTCAAAACTTTTTGTCCCCGAAAAGGAACGAGGTAGGAGAATAGAAACAGCCAGAAAGAAAAAAAAACAAATTTTGAAATACAAATAACAATTAATTTAAACCATATAAATTCAAATTCAAATTAATTGATATTCAATAATTGATTTAATCTATTTGATTTCACTAAAATCAATCTTAATTATTTCTAAATTCATTATCTTATTATCCAATTATCTTCAATTTACAATTTATAAAACCATAAATTTGAATAATCTTTTGTTATAATCATATTTTTTTCAACAAATCTAATTCTTCTTTATTCCAAATTATTGTTAAATTTATTCTACTTAATTTATCTTATCACATATAATTAACCCATATAAATTAATTTAAACCATAAAAGATTCGATTTAAATTAAATTATATTCACTAATTGCTTTTAAATTCAAGGTATTTCCATAGGTTGATAAAATTTCAATTTATTAATTCTTTCAAAACAAATTTATTAATTCTTTCAAAACAAATTTATTTCATCATTGACTGAGTTTACTTATTATCCTATCTAACTCTATTAACATCTTTATAATCAAAATTTAGTGTATAACATTTATTATAAACATTCAAATTTTATTTATAAATTCAATTTATCTTATATATTATCCAATTACATATTCAACTTCTGAATGATTTAGGTAAGTTGTATTAGAATGCAGTTGAACAATATACAAATAAATTTTCCCAATTCAATTATTCAAGTTTAAATATTTATTCCAAATTTTGGTTTTATTTATAATTAAAATCATCCTTTAACAAAATTTAAGAATTAGATTTCCGATTAACTTTAAACAATTTAGAGATATATATAATATATTTATATCAAATCAAATTAAATTTTAAAAAATAGATACCCATATATATATATAAATCAAGTCATACTTAAGAAATTCAAATCAAAATATTTTTCCAAAACAAAACCGTAGCAAAGCTACAGAATGGTTTCTCCACTTCGAAACTCGAAAATGAATGTCGATGATGCGGCCGCCATCACCGAGATTATTTTCCAGCGACAAAGAGAAGAGTACTTATTTCAATATTTAAATTCTTTGAAAACAGTTTCTATTTGAAAATACGTTCAATAATATACATTTTAAAAATTTAAAAACCAAAGCTTGAAATTTTAGGAATTTAAATTCTCAAATTTCTGAATTAAATTCATTTCAAATTCCAAATCAATTTATAAACCATATTTATAAATTCATTTAGACCAATAAATGATAATCAAATATTATCATTTCAAACAATCAATTTAATTAACTTATTAAATTTCAGAAAATTTACTTATATTTTTACAATATAATCAAACAAATTTGAAAACAATATTGTGTCAGTTTTCTCTGCTCAAGCGTTTTGGAAATCCTATCGATAGCGTTGATCAGACGAATCGATCGAAAACCCAAATCAACATCAGCAACTCAAACAACACAATATACAAACATTTTTAATATTAATTTACAGATACACTTCCTCACTTAACGATACAATAATGGATTTCAAAGCAAGGATAGGGATTCAAATTTTTGATAGACTCAAATCAAAGATAATTTCGATTCGAAGATAGGTTTGAACAAAGACGAGATAATTAAATAACAAAATAAGGCGATGGATAGGTTTATATAAACCGCGGGCAACCTTAACCGAGTCGACCGTGACTTCAAAAATAAGATTGGTGTAGAATTCCGAGGTAAATCGACATCCGATCTCGAGAAATAAAATTCAGGTATAGCAGGAGATAGATAGCATTGTAAACCGAGGATACAGAAATCTCCAGTAAATCAATGCCTATTTGTAAAGGAGTTTTGCTACTTTGCGAATCATTCGAAGATTGGCGAGACCGCCGATCTATTATAGATATCATTAAAAATGGAGTTATGGGGTGCTCCAGAATTGAAAGAAGACGAATAGTGAGGGACACGAATGAATTTCGGAACCGAGGGGAACGTTCCAAAATTCAAAGGAATTGAGTCAAAGGAAAAATTTGAAACTCGAATGAGAGTGATTCCGTAAATACATTTACCCTATATGTTAAGTTTTGCCTAGAGCTACCAAAAGCTCTGATACCAACTGTAACGACCCGATATTTTGGACCATTCGCATCCATTATAAGTGTATAGGTAGACACTCATGCCGGAGTTGAATTGCTCAAAATACCGCGTTGTTAATTTAAATTTGGCAAAACTGAACATATACAGTAAATAAAATATAATCACAGATCACAGACACAGAGTAATAATTGCAGCGGAAATAAAAGAGATAGTAGTTCATGAAGCTACTATATGAATATATAAAATACATCAGAGTTTACAACAGAAGAGTAATATGATACATCAGAGTTAAACCAGATACAACGGAAGAGTAACACGATACATCAGATACAAATCAGAATGCATCACTGGAATCATCGAATATCTGAAAGCAGGATAGATGGCTGGATCTTCAAGCAAAGCTTCAACTCCAAAGGTGAGTCTCGAATACTGGATCACTCAGTCTGACCCGAGCGTAAAGCAAAAACACAAGACACTCGAGTCAGGATTAACATTCTTATATTAATAAATCCAACTCAAGTGAAATAGCAATTGAAATACAAGTAACTCAAAGGATGTTTGGAATAACCATCCTTTAAGGATCCGTTAAACTATCTACTATGTAGTAATATACGCTAAGTAGATAATGTCTATCAGTAATAATAAGATATCAAAATAGCGTTAAGTCATGGCCCATTCCACCCTTAACACATTTTTATTCCCAAAAGCATATACAAGACCGTAGTTTCCCCAAAACCGGAAGTCACCAGAGGGCAATCCATATACTAAAGGTACAAATCAAAATCGTAGTGGTCGCGTATAAATGGAATACAAGTATGACAAGGCACATGAGACAATACCCAAGGTAGTGATACTACCGTTCGCCTGATCCGGACTGGTGAGAACGCAACGCCGCAGCGCCCGCAACACCGTGAAACAACACTCCCAAAATCAAGGGTGCACCAATCGACAACAAGTATAAGTAGTTCGAAGAAGTGTGTCCACTTGAGGTAGCTAATCCTTCATTGGCCCGGCACAGCTCCTGTTTTAGTCATTTCCAATTTGACACAAGTGTCAAGGCTATCCATTATCGTTCTCTTTCTTCAGTCATCACGTACATCAATCCAACCACTTCATTCTGGATCATCACTCTGCGCATAGTTATTAAAGTGGTTTCGGTTTAGATAGAGAGTATATCCATTACCGATCCCGGTCTCTTTAATAACTTTCGTAATTATTACACTGATTGGTCGTTTATATATTTCAAACCAAATCAATTCAATTTCAACTACAATTCGTAAACCAACATTTCATTTGTCTTTCGAAATCAATTTCCAAAATATTCGTTTCAAAACTTCCAAATTACCATTTCAAAATCTTATAATTAAATTTTCAATTTCTTTTTAAACCAATTCAAATATTGATTCAAGTTCGTAAATATGTTTCATTTCGAAAACATTTAAATTAATTTAATTTAACATTCAAATCAATCTAAATTCATTTACCGATTTCATTCAATATTCGTTAAGTTACTTTATCGTTCAAAACAATTTCTATCAAATTTTCAATTCATTAAATCAATTATTTAAAATTTAACTTCCTTATTTCAAAACTTACAATTTGAATTAAACTAAATTCGTCAAATCAATTCTTTCAATTACAAGTCTTACATTAATTCCAAAAATATCACATTTCATTTCTTGTTAAATAAATTCAATTTCACTTATTTACTTACTTAAATAATTTTCCAAAACTTAATTAATAAAGAAAACTCAATTTCAATTATTACGAAGTAAAATTCGCTTATTCAAAAATTCAATTTAATTTAATCATTAAATAATTCAATCTTATTTAATTATTAAATAATTCAAAACTTAATTATTAAATAATTTCAAAGTTTAATAATTTGAAACTTAATTATAATTTCAAACTTAATTATTAAATCATTTCAAAATTTAATAATTTCGCTTAATTATAATTTCCAACTTAATTATTAAATCATTTCAAAGTTTAATAATTTCAAACTTAATTCAATCATTTCTCAAATTAAACAACATTCTTTCATCCATTTCTTTATAAATATTTCATTTCAGATTATCAAATATTCACATTTAAATTTCATTAAAATTCAATTTCCAACTTCGCTTCAAAACCATATTATTTATTCAAATAAAATCTTCATTTTATTTTTAAATCAAATTATTGACCAATCGGGTATTATTTAATTTCCTATCCTAGGTCAAAGTTCAATTTGGGTATTTATCATTTCAACCCGATTCCAATTTAATTCAAAATCAAAACATAGGAAAGGGAACTTGCAGTGTGATAACTGGGATGGTGTCAAAGTAAATAAACAAGCAATAACAACAATCAATATCAATCCAATAATCAATTCAATAATCCCGAAATAACCATATTAATTCGCATTGTTATTTGTACGAATTAATATAATTATTTCTAGAATCTACACTATCATTTCATGTAGATTAAAGATTATTACATTGCAGTTTTCACTTGTCATTCAATTTACAATTTCATACATCATCAATTTAACAACATACATTCAGTGGTTCAAAGTGTAATTAAACAAATCCTACGTGTCAATAAATTTAACAGTTAAAGGGGTCATATTATACCAATGTCATTTAATCAAATTTAACACATATCAAATCTAACTATCCTACGTCAATTTCAATTTCACATTATTTATCACTTACATCATTAACAATTTAACGTCCAATATAAACATCAAACAATCAATCATTTAACAATCAAACTGGATTATCATTTCATATATATCAGATATTGGTGTCAGATGTCACAGTTGAACTGATACAGGTAATAACAGTGTAAATATCTAACAACAGCATATTTCAATTGTCGTTTCAATTGAAATCAAATTTAATAAATAAAAGAACGTTAATCGTGAGTGATTGCTTACCTTTCGAGGCTAGAGAAGTTTAACAAAAGAACAAGCTATGAATTTGCAAGCACGTATCCCAAGCCAGGGTAGATCGACACGAATTGGATAGACAAGCTGATAAATAGAGATAGACGACATCAATTTAGAACGGAATCGATGCAGATAAAATCGAAACAAGAGTATATCGTATAATTATTTTCATAAAACCCATATTATATTTTAAATTACATATTATATTTCAAATCATAATACATATCTAAAAGAAATCAAAATATCAGCATGACAAGTATACATTTTTAAACACGCGTTAAATCACATATCTCCATATTATGGAATAAACAACTATGTATATATATGAACTAAAATCACTATCCTTAAAACACATAAAAAAACAATATTGAAATTTAAACACGTATAACTTAAAATCAAAATATTTTATAATTTCAAAGACAATACTTAAAACCATATTTGAAAAATAATATTTATACAAAGTCGAACTGAAGGCTACTATACTGCATATATATCTATAATGGAATTAAAGTGTACATATATTCACGTTATCTTTTAAAGCCTGCTATGTTTAAATCAAAGCACATATGATCAATGATCCAAAGTAATGTCCTTTGTATACATATATATTGAACAAGACTTTGATACCCCAAAACACTAAACCGATTATATATATAAAGTTATTTTATTATTATAAATATATAGGCAATAGTCGAATGCAACTATGCAAATTGACATCATTATAACTTACTTTATTTATATATACATTAAACAAACAAGCATACTATATAAACAGATATAAGTATGCTTCTTAACAGTTTGGTTGAAATACTACAGTAGCACATAAGTATGATATATATAACAATATACCCATAGAAAAACATATTATCTATATAAGCTTCTGTCAAAATTTATTCTATATATATATATAAATCTATCTAATGCAGATCATATAATAACAACAAATATATTTAGTTAACATATGGTATATACTTCTATTCTCTTACCATTCACGTGATATACGAAATCCTCAACTACCATATATAAAATACTAATATAAGATATATATGCACACATATCTATTGAAACCCAAACCCCAGTATACTTATATATATAAACTTATATATAAACCTATATTATTATTACACTTATATCTCAATATTTAAAATAGATACCAACTGTAACAGTTTCATTTTTTTTTAGAATTGGTCATAATATATGAAACTTTACATGTATATATACTTAGACTATAAACAACCAGTATAGCTTTTGTGACTTAATAAACTGATATACTTTTAAAATGGCAAAATATATATATCGCCACTGTTCCCTTCCAAATATATATATATACGTACCTATACGTGCGTTTCAGGAAGAGTATGGGAAGCGCGACACAAGAGGGACGGTCAGGCTAGAAGGCGGGGTGTTTGTTGCTACGTTGGTCGGGAGGCGGGCTGTGATGCGTCAGGTGGCGGGTTAGGCTCGGAGGTGAGAGCAGTCAGGGCGGAGCTTCAATGGCGTGGGGTTCGGCCTTAGAGAAGGGTAGGTGAATGAGGCGGTGGGACCGGTTGGGCTGTCGGAATGGAGGAAGGATGAAGTGCTGACGTGGGAAAGGAGGAAGGAAGTAGAGGGCGGAAGCGAGGTGGAAGGCCGAGGGGTTTGCGTGAGGGCGAGGTCGGAGGATGAATCGGCAGTGGGTGGTGGTTGTCGGCGTAAGGCATGTTGGTGGTACGTGATGAGAAGAGGGAGAGAAGAGGGAGTGGCTATGCATTTTCTTTTTATTTTTACCAAGGAAAGGAAACCATGCGAGAGGGAGAAGAAGCCTTGGTACAGGAAAGATGATAAGGCAAGATGATAAACTGTTGTTTTCCCAAAGCAAATAAATGCAAGTGACCATACGCTGAACTAAGATGGATAGCAAGAGTCGGGAGGCAATGACTTGGAAATTTAAAAAGAAAAGTCTATTGGTTTTCCACGGTAGATGATTAAGAGACAAAGGAAGCCGAGAGTTAAAATTTCGTAACCGATACCGATATCCGTTTCATGGTTTTCGTCGAGTAACGATCACCGAAATACGGAAACAAATATACTACGCGAATCAGCACGACGAGACGATCAAAACGACGTATAGATATCAGTGGTATGATTTAATTTATAAAATTCGAATTTTTCTACCGGCGGAAAATGCAAGAAAAACGCTGAAAAATAAGATCGACGGAGCCAAAGGTGTCCGAATTTGGGAAAACGACCAACTGACATCTTGCTCAGAAGATGGTTTAGAATTTTTCTATGTAAAAATATTTTGGTTTTGAAAATGTTTTATTTTCAATGCTTTTTAACTGATTAAATTGAAGTGAATTTACGCGCGAAATAAACTTTCATATTTTCGGACGAAAATTTACCAGTCGCTATGTTTAACTAGACGTATTCCGAATATTAAATTTTTATTTCAAAATTTTATCGTTTAAAATTTCACAAATTTCAACTAATAACGTTATTAAAACGGTTAAAATTTACGGGTCGTTACAGTAAGGCTATCTGCCAACAAATATTGTTGTATGCATATATATATATATATATATATGTCTATCACTTTGTGTGCTCCTATTATACGTGGAGGAGTAAACCAGATTAGGTTAGTATCTATCCTACCGGCCTGATTGCAGGTTCGCATCCCTGATCCGTGACGCACTTATCATTATAAAGCTGTATGTGTTTGCCTTGTGTCACATAAGCCAGTAGTCTATAACCATAGGGAACTTGCAGGGTCATGATTGAAGCTTAGCATTGACTAACACCCGATGAATTTTGGGTCATGATGGCCGTCGAGGATAAAGACTATATGAGCCGTGCCAGACGGGCACGTGTGTAGTCTCCTAAACCAAGAGTATAATGTTAGTCTCCCATCTATTTCTGGTGTGTGTGTTAGATAGACATATACTATTTACACTCCTCACTTAAGATGATGTGCTGCTATTATACTTGAGACTGTGTGTCCAGAGTATGGTCAATCCCCATGTCTTTCATTGGCATATGTTGCCAACTATCTTTCATTAACATGTATTGCTGACTGCTCTTTTATTATCATATGTTGCCATTTGTAAGTTGGGGTGTATGAATATATATGGTTTATTTTTTATTATCTATTTATTGGATTTGATGTGTGCTTATCCAATTTTAGTAATCAGCCATGTATTTATATATGTATGTGTGTTTTAAGGGACTAGCTGTGTGCTCGTCCATTATAAGTTGTATATTGTATGATTGTTTTATTTGTTCAGATTAATAATGATCTCACCAATTTATGACTTGTTGTGTGCATGACTAAAGGTAGGATTAGTTCTGTGCTCTTCTACCCTATATTTTATTTGTTTATCATCCTGTCTTGCACATGCTAGTTGTGATTACTTGTTGATATCCTTATTCTAGACATAGTCTGACTCGTGTGTTATTCCATATTGGGTTTATGAAGTCTAGTTTAATAAACATTTATTAATTTTATTTAAATAAAATCTTTTATTTTGTTTAAATTTATAAATTGTTGTAGTTTTATTTAAGTGGAAATTAACCACAATGGCCTCTTTAGCAAGTGCAATTAGTTTCTAGGACACACAGTTGAAATAATTACTTTTAAGGACAAAATGCAAAATAATTAGTTTCTAAGGCCTAAAAACCTATGAAATTATGTCCTTGAAAGTAATTGGACTGCTGACTTTATCCTTAAAAGTAATTATTCTGTTGACTTTGGCCTTGAAATTAATTTATGTGGATGTGTGTCCTAGAAACTAATTGGACTGCAAAGTTTGTCCTTCTAGTGAAATGCCTCTTTATTTAATTTATGTTATCATCGCACACACATGTATCACATACACACACATATATGTGTGTGTGCATGTGTAACATATCAATCCATGTAAGGTATAACATGCCTACGTACAGATGTTGGAATTTACATCGCAACAAACATGTTAGGTCACCCAATATGCAAATATATATCTGAATGTATGTTTATATACTTTTGTTTACATATATAAAATATTTTAAATATATATATAAACTTTAATTAAATTTTTATTTAAATATATACATATATACTTATAAACATAATTATGAAATTTTAACAATATATTCATACACATACATTTATGATTATGTGAAAATGTTTAAATCAATCATAAATATGTTAAATAGAATAAATAATGATTTTAATAAATAAAATATTTTTTAATTATATATATGTACTATATTAATTACTTATTTATAAATGAATAATAATATATTAAGATATAGATTAATACTTATCAATATACAAAAATACTTTTAATACAAATATTTATCGGGTCTTGCGCATGACTCAGAAATAATTTTTAATTTCTAAAATATATTATTTTAATTAATTTTCGTACGGTTTTAATTTAAAATATTAATATAAAATAATTTTGAAACATAATTTTGAAATTTAAATTTCTAGTAAAATTCTGAATGATATTTTGTACCCAGAAAATTTAGTTCGTAATTTTATGATTTAAAAATAATTTTATAATTAATTATTGATTTTTGACTTATATTTGAAATATTTTAAAATAATAAAAAATGCTTTTTAAAATTTTTCTACCAAGCATGTCTTTTGTGATAATATAATTTTATAAAATGTGAACTATAATCTTTATATAATAAATATATATATTTAATTTATGTAATTGAATGATTTAAATAATAATAAATAAATATATAATATTTTATTACTACAAAACATGATATATGTATAATACACTATATATAAAATTTATATAACATTTAGATATAAATATAATAAATATATATATAATTTATGTAATTGAATGATTTAAATAATAATAAATAAATATATAATATTTTATTACTACAAAATATGATATATGTATAATACACTATATATAAAATTTATATAACATTTAGATATAAATTTAAGATGAAGTAATTAACTATAAACAATATTTATATTCATATATTTACAATGTATATATATTATTAAAATAAACAAAAATGTTTTTTTTTTATTTCTAAGCCGTGTTGTTATAGGTATAAACATAACAAAATTTATTTTTATAAGTACATACATACATACAACCGAAACAATTGTGACAATATAATTTGCATATCAGTATCATCACCTAGCTAACAATATAAAATATGTATATAAAAATATTGCATCTAAGCATGGATAATTATATTTTGGTCAGAGATATACCTAACTTCCAATGCCTTGAAGTACACCTTGAAATGATGAAAGATGCTCTTTGAAACAATTTTCGATCCAAAAGTGTGCTAGTCCTTGAACTGTTGACCACAAGTTATCGAATAGCAGTTGAATTGATTTGATTTAAGCTTGAAAAAAATGGAGAGATGAGAGGGGGAGTTCGGCCAGCAAAGTGTAGGGATGGAGTCTCCAAAAGTTCAATATCAAATGAAGTTAGAGATGCTTAAATAGAGAAAGAAAATGAGAGAATTTGGAATTTCACCTTTACTCAATCTCATTCCACTCGGCCATTGATTTTAAATCTCTCTAACCCTATTATTAGGCCGCACATTATTACCTCTATATAAGCTGATCCCATCGGCCCTTTTATTGGGCTTTAAACCCATTTTGAGTCCAAATAAAATATTATGTAATTAAATCCAATTTAACGCTTATCGATATCGTATATCGATTAATATATTTATAACTATTATAAATATATTTAACAATATTTATGCATCTAATAAAAATCAAATTTTATAATTAATGTTTCACAAATGTTAATTAATTTATAATAATTACAAATTAATTAAATTGTTTGGTCAAAGGAGAATCCATCGTTTCGGTTGTGTGATTTGTTAGATGTAAATTTGGTCAGTAATTAATATCGAACTATTCGAATATTAACATTCACACATCACTTAGCAAGGCGCAGCCAAATTTATCGCTTACTTGGTTTCAGTAAAATCCAATTTTACTTTATAAAGCGTTACCCGGTTATGACTATTTTTACACCAATTCTCTTCGTCAAAACTATATCACTTTGGACTTATGGAATTTGTTAATGGTTAAAATTCCAATTTTGTCCATATTCAACTCTACAATCCAAACACAAGCTCCTTGGTTCAATAATCACAATTATTATTAACCGAACTACTCTGGCAAGAGACTATGACTTTGAGTTGACATGAATTGACTGTGACTAACCCCATATAACCGAGGAGACGAAACCTCTCTTGAATAGTGCTTCACTTCCAATACTTCCACTCGACCCAACATAAGCCTCAATGAACGACATGCCATGTGTAAACTAGTCAAATCAATATTTTCTATTTGACCTTAGTTATATTAACCAACAGAAAACTATCGAGTGAGTTGTTTCATAGTTATCCAATAATCATCAATGCATAACCCCTAGTGCCCCCAATAGGCATGAGTAATACACTGCAAAACATTTGGAAAGCGTTATGTACTCTAGTCTAAACGGATACATCGATATCATGTCTCGATTCATTTTGACTAGGAACTTTTAAAATGATGTGTTTTGTAATATTGTGATACAATATTCATGATTACAACTATTTGTAATTACTATCAACACACCATTTAAGGTTTTTTTGTTAAATATATTTTAATTAATCATTTAATTATTCATAAGATATTATGACAAATATATAGCAGAAAGAAAACACCTTTATTACGAACGAGAATTGATTATACAGTAAATTAATTTACAATAAATTATAGAATTGCCCTTTGGGCATACCGCTAACTCTATCAATCTCTCACTTGTACTTGAATCCAATTATGGAATCTCAATCCTATCCCTTTAATCAATTTCTCAAGAGTCGACTAAGTTAGACCATTAGTGAGAGGATCTACTATGTTGTCCTTGGTATTTACCATTTGTATCGCGACCTCTTTCTTCTCAATAAATTCTCTAATCAGGTGGAACTTTCAAAAAATATGTCGTGACTTCCTGTGTACTCTGGGCTCCTTTGTGATCAACATCGCCGCATTATTATCATTGAACAATGCCATAGGATTCTCGGGATTGGAAATCACTCCTAGCTCACTCAAAAACTTACGCATCCAGACTGTGTCTTTAGTTGCTTCATTGAGAGTGATGTACTCGGCCTATATCGTGGAATCAACTATTGTTTCTTGCTTGGAACTTTTCCGACTAATGGCTCCGTTGTTAAGCGTAAAGACATAAACAAACACCAATTTACTATCATCTATATCACTTTGAAAGCTCGAATCCGTATACCCCTTCATAAGGAGGTCTCCATTCCGGTATATAAGGAATAAGTCCCGAGTTTTTCTTAAATACTTCAGTATACATTTTACGATCGTCCATTGTTTTTCTCCACGATTAGACTGGTATTACTTATGCATCCTAATCATATGCCACATCTAGACTAGTACATAACATAGCGTACATCATGGGTCCAATGGTTGTACATAACATAGTGTACATATAGACTAGTATAACTTTTATATTTCATATTACTTATATAATAGCCTTATGTATAATATTTCATTAATTAAATATTATTTAATTAAATTTAATTAATTAACATTTTAATTAATTTTACATTATCTTAATATAACATTTATGTTTATTATTTATTATATACTATAACTTTTATAGTATAACACATATATCATATACATGTACACATTTTTTAATTAATTAACCTTTTAATTAATTAATTTAATTAAAAATTTTTAATTTAATTATATTAATTTCAAAATTCATATCATATACATACATGTATACTTATGTTATTTTAAAGATTTTAAAACAACATACATATATCATAATATATAATACATGTATACATTTATTAATTAATTAACATATTTAATTATTTTTTATTAATCTTATTAATTAATTTCTAAAATTTTGAAATTAATATATTTATGTTTTCAAACATATTAAAAAAAATTAGCATATTATAACTTTTATAATATAATTATATCTTATTTTAAATTTAACTTTTAAATTTAAAATCTTATATTTCTAATTTTTCATACAATTTTGAAAATTAGCCCGATGCCTGATTCAAATTAGATCTTTTCTATTAGGGACAACCATTTGGCTCACATATTTGTTTAGGCCAGGCTGGTTGCTAGGTAGGACAGAGTACTTGATCATCCAAACCCAATTCTAGACACCACCTTTCTAGACACCCTACTATTTGAGTTGCGAGCTTAATATTTAATCCTAACATGACTAATTTAGGCCACATAGGCTATTGAGCTCTGATACCATTGTTTGAATCGGACTATCCTACAACTGAAGTTATATGTGAATTTCAGAAGAAAAAAACCCTATTGGATCTTTATTGGGCATATGAAGTCTAGTTTATTTTGAACATTTCTAGATTTTATTTAAATAAAATCTTTTATTTTATTTAAATTTATAAATTGATATATTTTTATTTAATTTATGTTACGGTACACAATCTCACGTATATAATATACACATATATATGTATGCGCATGTGTAATATATCAATCCGTGTAAGGTATGACATGTTCTTGTGTAGATGTTGAGATTTACATCGCAACAGACACGTTAATCATCCAATATGCAAATATATTATTTGAATGTATGTTTATTACTTTTGTTTACATATATAAAATATTATATATATAAAAACTTTAATTAATTTTTTTTATAAATATGAATGTATATAAATATATGCGTATGCTTATAAACATAATTATGAAATTTTAACTATATATATATATATATATATATATATATATATATATTTATAAGGGGTTTTTAGGCTCAAGGAAAAAGTTAGAGAAAAATTTAGTTTCAGAGACAAGAAATTTGTTTTTTAGGCTGAAGGACACTTTTTAGTGTAAATCATAGAATGATAGTTGTAACTATCATTTTCAGTTTACACTAAAAAGTGTCCTTCAAACTAAAAAACAAACTTGTTGTCCCCGAGACTAAATTTTTGGCAACTTCTTCCTTGTGCCTATTTACATGTATTTATAATTATATGAAAATATTTAAATAAATTATAAACATATTAAATAAAATAAATAATAATTTTTTTAAAACCATAAACAATATATACATATGTAAATAAAATATTTATTTATATATATATATATGTATTATATTAATTACTTATAAATGAATAATAATATATTAAAATATAGATTAATACGTATAAATACATAAATATATTTTTAATTAAAATATTTATCTGGTCTTGCGCATGACTTAGAAATAATTTATAATTTTTTTAAATATTATTTCAACTAATTTTCATACGGTTTTAATTTAAAATATTAATATAAAATAATTTCGAAGCATAATTTTGAAATTTAAATTTCTAGTAAATTTATAAAAGGTATTTTGTACTTAGAAAATTTATTTCGTAATTTTATGATTTAAAAAAAATTTATAATTGATTATTGATTTTTGGCTTATATTCAAAATATTTATAAATAAAAAAACTGTTTTTTTATTTTCTATTGGCTTGTAGTTTGTGATAATATAATTTACAAAATGTGAAACATAATTTTTATATAATATACATATTAATATATTTAATTTATGTAATTAAATAACTTAAATAATATTTAAATAATATATAAATATATATATATATATATATATAATATTTTATTGCTGTCGGATGTAATATATGTATAATACTATATATAAAATTTTAAAACATTTATATATAAAGTTATGATGAAGTAATTAATTATAAACTATATTTATATTCATATATTTACAACACGCACGCGCACACGCATACACACATATATTATTAAAAGAAACAAAATTTGTTTTTTTAATTTCTGAGCCATGCTATTATAGGTATTAACATAACAAATATTTTTATAAGTATATACATACATACAACAAAAACAATTGTAGCAATATAATTTGCATATCAGAATCGTCACCGAACTAACAATATAAAATATGTAGATAAAAATATTACATCTAAGCATGGATAATTATATTTTGGTCAGAGATATACCTTACTTCCAATGCCTTGAAGTACATCTTGAAATGATGAAGTATGCTCCTTGAAACAATTCCTGATCCAAAAGAGTGCTAGTCCTTGAACAGTTGACCACTAGCTATCGAATAACAATTGAATTGATTTGATTGGAGAGGTGAGAGGGGGAGTTCGGCCAGCAAACTGTAGGGATGGAGGCTCTAAAAGATCAATATCGAATGAACTTAGAGATGCTTAAATAGTGGAAGAAAAGCAGAGAATTTGGAATCTCATCTTTTACTCGATCTCCCTCCCACTCAGTCATCCATTTCAAATCTCTCTAACCCTATCATTAGGCCACACCTTATTACCCATATATGAGTCGATCCTACCAGCCCTCTTAATGGGCTTTAAATCCATTTTGAGCGCAAATAAACTGTTATGCAATTAAATCCAATTTAACGCTTATCGATACTGTAGATCGATTAATATATTTATAATTGTTATAAATATTTAATAATATTTATGCATCAAATCAAAAACAAATTTTATAATACATATTTCACAAATATTAATCAATTAATTAATTTATAACAACTACAAATCAACTAAATTGTTTAATCAAAGAAGAATTCATCGTTTCGGTTTGCGACTCGTCGGGTGTAAATTTGGCCAGCGATTAATATCGAATTATTTGAATATTAGCGTTCGCACATCACTTAACAAGTGGTGTGACATTTTAGCCAAATTTATCGCTTACTTGGTTCTGGTAAAATCCAATTTTACTTTGTCAAGCGTTACCCGATTGTAATTATTTTTACACCAATTCTCTTCGTCAATATTATATCATTTAGACTTATGGAATTTGGTAATGGTGAAAATTCCAATATTGTATGTATACAACTCTATAGTCCAAACAAAAATTCCTTGGTTCAGTAATAACAACTATTATTAACTGGATTACAAATTAAAAATTCCTTGGTTCAGGAATGTGATGACCCTGGATTTTTGGCCCTATTATTTTTAATGAATATTTAATCCAAATAAAAAAAATGTAAACTCATCATTTAAAATAAACATGACTTTTGAGAATTTAAAATAAAATCTCTTAATAATATTTATAATAAATTTATCTTATACAATTGAATTTAAATACTTTGTCTTGTTAACATTTGGTATAAAAATGTATATAGGTAATAATGTAAGTAAACCATATCGAATATAAGTTAAATAGTGATAGTTAAAAATAAAAATAAGGATTAAGTTATTAGTGTATGTTTGCAACATAAACGGGGAAATGGTAAGAACAAAGTATAAAATAAAATAAAAACCAAATGTAATGTAAAACCCAACACAAAGATATGTGTATAAGACTATTTAAACTTGAAGTCAGGTAAAAACAAACATATACATATGAATTATTTAAGCAAGAAGACAAAATGTTTTCATGCATAATATCTATGTTCATAAAATAAAAAGATGAAAACATAATATCTTCATTTGCAAGCCAAGTGTTTGCCTGCAAAGTGTATATTTTCTTACAAGATATTTATGTACAGCTAAACATAATAATAGTATGTAAACACAATAGGAAACCTTAGCATTAAATTGCTATCATCTCAGCCCAATTTTAGTCATTTCAAAAGTTTTACAAATCTTTATATTTCGGTAATAAAATCTGGTCAAGATAAACCAAGGTAAGGAAGCAACTTAACCAGTTATAACCTCCCTTAAGTACCTGTTCTCTTCTATGTATGTGACCATCTTCTTTTTAGTTCGTCCAGAAAACAACTGAGGAAAACTAGAAAGAAAAATATAATCAGTATCTTTATTGTACAAAGTTTAATTAATGCAAGCACACAAATATCATATCAGCCACCTTGCAAATAAAAATCTCTCTGACCCAGATGTATCAAAAATATTTTCCAGTACAAAAAAAATAAACATCTAGTACCTGTATATCCATCACCCTGTTCACTATCCTATTATACATATCACTTGCCTGTTCTCATTCGTTCATCATAAACTGAGAATCATATAAACAAAACAAAGAGAAGAAAGCTTCAACCTGGAAACAAGAACTGGGAAAAGCAAAATCTAGACTGTGTCCTTCTCAAGCCCAAGAACTGCTCTGTTCAAAATGAAAATAAGGTGAGTAAACTTTTAACTAAAATGCTCAGAGTAATAAATGTCGTGTACATGTATGTTCTTGATGATAGGTAATCTACATATTTATATATAGATATAAATCTCAGTGTATATATATGTGTGTGCCTGATTTGTGTATGATTGGGTGTCTGTAACTCTCTGTTTCAAAATACACAGTTCAAACAAGTTAGAAAATTTAAAATCTACCTATCAGATTATTGTTAAGAATTGAATTTCAAGTAAAATATGTTTGTTTAAACATGAACCTTAGTTTAGAATTTTATCCAAGGAAAGTAGGTTGAACTTTCCCTGAAATCAAGTAATTTAGCTGTAAATCTTAAAATATGTTAAATTCAAGTATCATGATTTGTTGATTCAGTTATATAATTTGAATGTACTCTGAGAAACAAGATTTTTAAAACCAAAATCATGAATTTTAGTTTAAGATCGAACTTCCATTATGGAAATGACTAGGGAGTGGGTTTTGAGCAAATTCAGATGGTCGGAGGACCTTGGGATGTCAGGAGTTGGACCGGGGATGGAGGAGTAACCAATGATGTCGGGAAAAATAGCCGGAGTCGTTCCAGTTCATTGTGGTGGCGGAATTTGGAGAGAGTAGGGTTTAGAAATAAGAACTGGTAGAGGTTGAAGGACTGATGACTGCGTCGTCTCTCTGGCGTCGGAGTTCGCGTAACTTGGTGAATGGGAGCGTGGATGGGTGGAGACTGTGTGGCCGGAGTCTCGGAGCTTCCGATGGTCGGTGACGTGGTTACGAGGCAGGGTTCGGGTCGAAGTTCTGGTTCAAGTTGCTCGAGATATGTTAGATTTCGATCGTGGACCTGTGTGGATGTTTGGATGGTCGGGATTCGTTGTTGAGACGATAATCGATGGGTCAGAGGTATCGTGGTTGGTCGGAGGCTGTTGGAGCGACGGTGCACGTGCACGGCCCTGATTGTGTATCTGGAAGAGTTGGGTTGTGGTGTCTCGAAGGGGAACTCGTGTTTTCCTTGGAGATGGCTCGAGTATTTCCTGTGTTGCCTGGTAGTGTTTTAACTGTTGTACTTAAACTTCAACCTAGACTAACTGGAAAAAAAATATATAAAGAGAGAAGAAGAAGTACGTGGGGGACGAGGGATGACTCGGGAAAGCTGGCGAGAAGCTCGAGTGTTACTCGAGTAAGCAGGGGAAGTTCTCGGATGAGTTTTTTTTTTATTGCAATATCATAAAAAGCCGTAAAGTTAAGCAAATTGTTATTCGACAAGTTTTAAGCATTGTAGACTTAATAAATGTTTAACAATTTAAGTTAAGACTTTAATACGAGTTTTAATTATTTTAGTTAATACTCTACAATGTTTAAAACTCTTAATTAATACTTTAATTAAGTAGTCAATTTAAGTTAAGTATTAAATTAATTAACATTAATGTTTTCAAGTTAGGAATAAATTGATCTTCAAAGTTTAAAGGAGATTTTTAAAATGTTAATTAAGATGAATAATTAATAATAAATAAATTATTTTAGAAAGAAATTAAGAATGATTACTTTATAATAGTAATTAGAGATTGGTTAATTTATGATTAAGTGATAAATAAATTTGTAATTAACTACTTAAAGTTAATTAATGTATGATTAGTAGTTGACCAATTTAGTAAGTTAATTAAGAATTAATAATTAATTAAGTAATTAGTGATAAATTAATGGGAAATTAAGTTTATTTAATTAATAATTAAGGTTATTAATTAATAATTAAGAAGTTATTAATTTATTTGATGCCGTAATTAAGGGTAGTTAATTACTGGATGTTATTAATCAATGGTGATTAATAATTAAGGTTAATAATTAATTAAGGTAGAAATTAAAGGTTAATTTCTGTATTTGGTTAAGGATAATTAATTTGTGAAATAAGTTAAGGGTTAATTACTTAAGTGTAATTAAAGGATAAATAGAATGTTATTGGAAGCCTTTGATTAATTGTTATCCCTAATATGTGGTTAGTAATGCTATGTGATATGATATGTTTGATTTAACTGTGATGATGTGGTTATCTATTGATGATGAATTACTGTGGCATCCTGTATTTAAAATTGAATTGTCTTTCACTTGAATAATTTAAGTTAAGATGACACTGGATTCGAAGAGACAGGAGTCGGGTATTAATTAATACCCGAAACCACTTCGATTCTATATAAATTGATATGTGGTGTCAATTGGTTGAAATGGGATAATCTGAACCTTTGAACTAAGTTAAAATACTTAGTATTTGAGTCGTGAAATAAGTGTTGAGCATAATAAGTAATGAACTCAGAGTGAAGTACGAGTTACCCGGGGTTTCCTTTTAAATTGGACTTAGTATTTTAAATTATATGGGTTTACTCACGCTGGTTTCCAGCCTGACCCGGGTGTTACTTTGATGTAATGCTCGGGTCAGACCGAGTATTACAGATTTCCAGGTAAGGACGTTCTGGAGCTCAGGGATGGCAAGCTGGATGGCAGGACGTATGGAGTGTTCCGCTGTGATTATTATTTTTGATTATCTGAGACATATTTGATTTGTATATGCTCAGTGTTGTATATGAGAGTAACTCTGATGTATTATAAATGTAAATTGACAGATATAGTATTCTTTGTAAACTGTTATTATTTGATATTATATTTTGATCCGCTGCGAATGTGAGAATCTGTGGTGTGTTTTCTGTTTCTTTTCTTCTATCTCTTCTTCTTTCCATAACTATCTGGAATTTTCGGGCTCAAAATTTCCGGGTTGTTACAGTTGGTATCAGAGCAAAGGTTGAGCGAGAACCTTGGCTCTGGTGGGTATACTCATAAGGATAGAGTCAATAGTACCCTAAATGAGTTGAGTGTGTGTATATATATGAGAGCGTATTTGTTATTTTCTTATATAAAGATTTTAAATGATTTTAAGTAAGAATATATTTCGATATATATATATAAAACAATATTTCTTACTAATAAATGTTAAAGTAACTGATTGTTAAAAATTATTGGAATTAAATAAAATAATGAGAATTAAGTGTTAATAGTGGTACAACCAAATTGTAATTGAATGAAGATAAATTTGAAATGGATCCAAACTAAAATTAAAATCCTGAATTGGTAGAAATGTTTTCAGAATAAAGATGTTAATGAATTGATTTCCAGATATGATAATCTTGGTTATTATCATAAATGGCTGTTGTATTTAATAATGGAATGTGTGTTATTGAGTAAGCAAAATAAAATGTGTTAAGGGTATAAACTTAGATGAGTATAACTTGTACAGATTTAAATTGTGAAGTTTAAACTTAAGTTTAGAAACATTTGAATTGTTTTAAAGTGTTAAAGGAAAAGAATAAATAATATTGTTCAGAATATACGTGAATGTGATCTTATTTTAAAATAAGAAGTTGTTTGAAACTTAAAAGGAGATCTGTCTTGAATTAAAACCAAAGGTGGTTTAAATTGTTAAGTATAGCCTGGTGGGCTAAGACATAAACATGTATATATGGATACAAAGATGGTTTGAAATAAACTCTAAATGTTGAGTTTCAAATTTGGAAATGAGATATCAAAATCCAAAGTGGTAAGTTTTTGAACTTATAAAAAAAATTTAATGTGGAGTTTGAATTTTGAAATAGGAATTCAAATTGGGTACGGTTGACTGGATTAAGTAAATTGAATTTAACTTTGGAAAAGTTAAATAAGTTGGAATAAACAACCTGAATTGAAAATTTCAAGATGGAATTGAAATTTAACTTGGGAAGTTAAATAGTTGATTTTAAATGGGAGTTATGAGTGATCTCAAAATGGGTTTGCGATCTGGAAATTGAAAATGGATGCTGTTAATTGGTGTTTGGATAAATTTGGATAATTATTTATCCTGATATCACTCTATTGTTATAAATAATCTATGAAACTGGGAATTGATAATAAATTAGAATCTGAAGATTAAATTGTTTTTGAACTCTTATTTGAACTTTGTAATAAGTTAAGTAAAGATAATTTTAAAGTGGGATTTTGGAATTAGGATTCAGAATTAAATGGTTTAAAGATTTAAGTTGTTAAATAAATAAAAAATTAATTAAGGTTGATTTGATTTAAAAAGGCAAAAGTTAATTTGACTTAAGGGATTAAATCAACATTTAAAATGTTTAACTCAAATTTATATAATTCGAGATAGTTTTAAATTGAGATTTGAATAGAATTAGTTCAAATTGAATTTGATTTGAATTAATTGGAATTGTGATTGAAGATGGATAAGCATAAGTTTAAATGGAAAATTTGAATTGAAATAGTTTGAAATAAAGTTGAAGTTGAAGGAGTTCAAGTTCAAATGGTAAATTAGATTTGAGATGATTTGGAATTGAAGCTGGTTCAATTTGAAATTAATCCAAATTGATTTGGAATAATTTGGAATTGTGATTAAATTTGAATAAGTTTAAAAATCAAATGGAAGTTGATTTGACTTGTGGATAATTCCACTTGAATTGGGGCTGGATCAATTTAATGGGAAATTGATTGAAATGGAGATTGGGTAGTTAAACAGTTTGACTCTGGACTATTTTCAAAATAAATTGTTTTAATATAAACCTATTTTTCCAAACTATTTACCATACAGCTTTTCTTTTAAACCTAAAACTATCTTAAGCTTGTTTTACAATTACATTTGGAACTATTTAACTGTTTTACAACTATTTTGCAATTATTTTACTATTTTTCAACTATCTTACAATTACTTAACTATTTTACAGCTATTTTACAAACTAATAATTATTTTTCAACTACTTATCTATTTTCAAAATTTTCAAGCTATTTTCTAAATAATAAACTGGTCGGAATTCAAACTGTTATTGGTTGAATACCCAACTGAGATAAGAATTGAAGTGATAATCCAAATGGGATTAAGGCAAATGTGAATAAGTGAATAAGATCAAAGTGAGGATGAATAGAAAGGAAATTGATTTAACTGGTAATCAACGAAGATAAATACGTAGGATGTACGTATATTATTCTATTCGCATAGTGATTTGATCCAGATTCGAGCACAGAATTTCGAGATAGTATTATCGATCCGAGTTGGGATTTTTCGCTCAATTTTCGAAGGCGAACCTGGATATGGATTTTTGATTGGTTCTGGATATTCTCTATCATAGGTGTGACTATGCAAGGAGAATGGCGGTTTCTGATCAAGAAACCAGATCTGAGTCCGCACTAGGAAGTCGGGTGGACGATACTAGTTCGTAAGTGAAATTGTGTGATCGAGTGAGCGATCAGATTGATATTGCATACGGATGATATGTGGACATCGTACGGGTTTGAATAAAGTTGATATTGAAATTTGTGGATAAAAACTGTAATATGGTTTTTGAAATGGAAGTAAATTTTGAGAAATATACAATAAATAAAGTGAAAATGGAATATCTTTATGATTAAAATTTACTTTATCAAAGTAAATAATTTGGTAAGTGACTTTATAAAGTAATCAAATTTGAATATTTGATTTGGAATAAACAAAGTTATATATCATTGTTATATATGGAAAACTTCCCTTGTTGAATCTATTGCCAGAAGAAAATAATTTTTGAAAGTATTTGAAGTATAAAAGTGAATTTATATAAGTATAAATTGATTCAAGGATTTTCCAAAATTTATATATATATATAAAAGATTTTATGGAAATGGTTTTGAGAAAAAGGTTTTGGGAACCTTTGGATTTGGAAAAGGCTTTTGATTTTTGGATAAAATCAATATTGGGATTTGGGAAAGCCTGATTTGTGAATTATCGATTTTGAGAATCGATTTTGTGTAAAAGCATTTATATGAGATTCATACTAGGTGTATGATTTGGAAAATACTATATGTGTATAGTATAAAGTGTTTTGGGATTTGCTCTGGGGAAAAAGGCGCTCCCTTGAAATGAACTTCTCAGGAGTGCCACAGGGTGGCACTGCCTTGAGCCTCTAAGGGGGAGGTTCTAAAGTTGATCCTGTGAGGAGTCCGGACAAAACTAGTTCCTGAGGATTATTTGTGTAGCGAAAGTCGAGGGGCTGGTGCCCACAGAGGCATTTGGGTTATGTTGTGACGACAGTGTAACTCGATGTCACTGCGATCTACTGCAGACCATAGCGAAAGTCGTGTGTGCCGCTGAGAGCCAACAGTCTGCGTTTGATTTTATATCGGTAGACTGCGACACTATGGTAACATAGCGAAAGTCTTGTGTGCCGCTGAGAGCCAACAGTCTGCGTTTGATTTTATATCGGTAGACTGAGACCTATGTAGGAGTGGAGAAGTTTCATTTTGACAGCGAAAATCGTGTGTGCCGCTGAGAGCCAACAGTTACATGGACTTTTGCTGCGACGGCAATGTAACCCTGGATGTAACTGCGATCTGTTGTGGGTTCTATGGTGTAATCAGTTACATGGACTTTTGCTGCGACGGCAACGTAACCCAGGATGTAACTATGACCATGGATGGGTGTGATGATTTCCAGAGCATTTTAACCAAAGATATTTACTCTATTTTCGAAACTGTTTCCTATATTCTCAATAAAATCATTTTCCGAATATTTTCACTGGATGTTGAAATGGGTCTGCTGAGTACTTACAGATTTTCAGTCCTACGCCCGATCAACGTATGACCGAATTTCTGTGAGAACGAGGATGGACTTGTCAAAGCATCGAGTTATAAAAGTATTTTTATAAAAACTATTTTAGAAATATTATATAGATTTTTAAAGTAGTTTAAAAATGATCAAAGAAAATTTATCTAATTTTAAGTATTTTAATAAAGCTGGCTTCGTTCCTTTTCGAGGACGAAAAGATTCAAAGGGGGGAGGAATGTGATGACCCTGGATTTTTGGCCCTATTATTTTTAATGAATATTTAATCCAAATAAAAAAAATGTAAACTCATCATTTAAAATAAACATGACTTTTGAGAATTTAAAATAAAATCTCTTAATAATATTTATAATAAATTTATCTTATACAATTGAATTTAAATACTTTGTCTTGTTAACATTTGGTATAAAAATGTATATAGGTAATAATGTAAGTAAACCATATCGAATATAAGTTAAATAGTGATAGTTAAAAATAAAAATAAGGATTAAGTTATTAGTGTATGTTTGCAACATAAACGGGGAAATGGTAAGAACAAAGTATAAAATAAAATAAAAACCAAATGTAATGTAAAACCCAACACAAAGATATGTGTATAAGACTATTTAAACTTGAAGTCAGGTAAAAACAAACATATACATATGAATTATTTAAGCAAGAAGACAAAATGTTTTCATGCATAATATCTATGTTCATAAAATAAAAAGATGAAAACATAATATCTTCATTTGCAAGCCAAGTGTTTGCCTGCAAAGTGTATATTTTCTTACAAGATATTTATGTACAGCTAAACATAATAATAGTATGTAAACACAATAGGAAACCTTAGCATTAAATTGCTATCATCTCAGCCCAATTTTAGTCATTTCAAAAGTTTTACAAATCTTTATATTTCGGTAATAAAATCTGGTCAAGATAAACCAAGGTAAGGAAGCAACTTAACCAGTTATAACCTCCCTTAAGTACCTGTTCTCTTCTATGTATGTGACCATCTTCTTTTTAGTTCGTCCAGAAAACAACTGAGGAAAACTAGAAAGAAAAATATAATCAGTATCTTTATTGTACAAAGTTTAATTAATGCAAGCACACAAATATCATATCAGCCACCTTGCAAATAAAAATCTCTCTGACCCAGATGTATCAAAAATATTTTCCAGTACAAAAAAAATAAACATCTAGTACCTGTATATCCATCACCCTGTTCACTATCCTATTATACATATCACTTGCCTGTTCTCATTCGTTCATCATAAACTGAGAATCATATAAACAAAACAAAGAGAAGAAAGCTTCAACCTGGAAACAAGAACTGGGAAAAGCAAAATCTAGACTGTGTCCTTCTCAAGCCCAAGAACTGCTCTGTTCAAAATGAAAATAAGGTGAGTAAACTTTTAACTAAAATGCTCAGAGTAATAAATGTCGTGTACATGTATGTTCTTGATGATAGGTAATCTACATATTTATATATAGATATAAATCTCAGTGTATATATATGTGTGTGCCTGATTTGTGTATGATTGGGTGTCTGTAACTCTCTGTTTCAAAATACACAGTTCAAACAAGTTAGAAAATTTAAAATCTACCTATCAGATTATTGTTAAGAATTGAATTTCAAGTAAAATATGTTTGTTTAAACATGAACCTTAGTTTAGAATTTTATCCAAGGAAAGTAGGTTGAACTTTCCCTGAAATCAAGTAATTTAGCTGTAAATCTTAAAATATGTTAAATTCAAGTATCATGATTTGTTGATTCAGTTATATAATTTGAATGTACTCTGAGAAACAAGATTTTTAAAACCAAAATCATGAATTTTAGTTTAAGATCGAACTTCCATTATGGAAATGACTAGGGAGTGGGTTTTGAGCAAATTCAGATGGTCGGAGGACCTTGGGATGTCAGGAGTTGGACCGGGGATGGAGGAGTAACCAATGATGTCGGGAAAAATAGCCGGAGTCGTTCCAGTTCATTGTGGTGGCGGAATTTGGAGAGAGTAGGGTTTAGAAATAAGAACTGGTAGAGGTTGAAGGACTGATGACTGCGTCGTCTCTCTGGCGTCGGAGTTCGCGTAACTTGGTGAATGGGAGCGTGGATGGGTGGAGACTGTGTGGCCGGAGTCTCGGAGCTTCCGATGGTCGGTGACGTGGTTACGAGGCAGGGTTCGGGTCGAAGTTCTGGTTCAAGTTGCTCGAGATATGTTAGATTTCGATCGTGGACCTGTGTGGATGTTTGGATGGTCGGGATTCGTTGTTGAGACGATAATCGATGGGTCAGAGGTATCGTGGTTGGTCGGAGGCTGTTGGAGCGACGGTGCACGTGCACGGCCCTGATTGTGTATCTGGAAGAGTTGGGTTGTGGTGTCTCGAAGGGGAACTCGTGTTTTCCTTGGAGATGGCTCGAGTATTTCCTGTGTTGCCTGGTAGTGTTTTAACTGTTGTACTTAAACTTCAACCTAGACTAACTGGAAAAAAAATATATAAAGAGAGAAGAAGAAGTACGTGGGGGACGAGGGATGACTCGGGAAAGCTGGCGAGAAGCTCGAGTGTTACTCGAGTAAGCAGGGGAAGTTCTCGGATGAGTTTTTTTTTATTGCAATATCATAAAAAGCCGTAAAGTTAAGCAAATTGTTATTCGACAAGTTTTAAGCATTGTAGACTTAATAAATGTTTAACAATTTAAGTTAAGACTTTAATACGAGTTTTAATTATTTTAGTTAATACTCTACAATGTTTAAAACTCTTAATTAATACTTTAATTAAGTAGTCAATTTAAGTTAAGTATTAAATTAATTAACATTAATGTTTTCAAGTTAGGAATAAATTGATCTTCAAAGTTTAAAGGAGATTTTTAAAATGTTAATTAAGATGAATAATTAATAATAAATAAATTATTTTAGAAAGAAATTAAGAATGATTACTTTATAATAGTAATTAGAGATTGGTTAATTTATGATTAAGTGATAAATAAATTTGTAATTAACTACTTAAAGTTAATTAATGTATGATTAGTAGTTGACCAATTTAGTAAGTTAATTAAGAATTAATAATTAATTAAGTAATTAGTGATAAATTAATGGGAAATTAAGTTTATTTAATTAATAATTAAGGTTATTAATTAATAATTAAGAAGTTATTAATTTATTTGATGCCGTAATTAAGGGTAGTTAATTACTGGATGTTATTAATCAATGGTGATTAATAATTAAGGTTAATAATTAATTAAGGTAGAAATTAAAGGTTAATTTCTGTATTTGGTTAAGGATAATTAATTTGTGAAATAAGTTAAGGGTTAATTACTTAAGTGTAATTAAAGGATAAATAGAATGTTATTGGAAGCCTTTGATTAATTGTTATCCCTAATATGTGGTTAGTAATGCTATGTGATATGATATGTTTGATTTAACTGTGATGATGTGGTTATCTATTGATGATGAATTACTGTGGCATCCTGTATTTAAAATTGAATTGTCTTTCACTTGAATAATTTAAGTTAAGATGACACTGGATTCGAAGAGACAGGAGTCGGGTATTAATTAATACCCGAAACCACTTCGATTCTATATAAATTGATATGTGGTGTCAATTGGTTGAAATGGGATAATCTGAACCTTTGAACTAAGTTAAAATACTTAGTATTTGAGTCGTGAAATAAGTGTTGAGCATAATAAGTAATGAACTCAGAGTGAAGTACGAGTTACCCGGGGTTTCCTTTTAAATTGGACTTAGTATTTTAAATTATATGGGTTTACTCACGCTGGTTTCCAGCCTGACCCGGGTGTTACTTTGATGTAATGCTCGGGTCAGACCGAGTATTACAGATTTCCAGGTAAGGACGTTCTGGAGCTCAGGGATGGCGAGCTGGATGGCAGGACGTATGGAGTGTTCCGCTGTGATTATTATTTTTGATTATCTGAGACATATTTGATTTGTATATGCTCAGTGTTGTATATGAGAGTAACTCTGATGTATTATAAATGTAAATTGACAGATATAGTATTCTTTGTAAACTGTTATTATTTGATATTATATTTTGATCCGCTGCGAATGTGAGAATCTGTGGTGTGTTTTCTGTTTCTTTTCTTCTATCTCTTCTTCTTTCCATAACTATCTGGAATTTTCGGGCTCAAAATTTCCGGGTTGTTACAAATTTAACGGTAAAAAACATGAAATACAGTGATAACGATAACTTTACCAATCATATTTTTTTCTTTTTCACTTTTTTTATCCTAACCATGGACACTTTGGAAGATATAATAAATTCTAAGAGGATGTTTTAGTTTTATTTAGCGTATTGCTCTACATATTCGTGCAACATTTATACTAACGGTAAATGGTGAACACAACCATCATTGTTGGATCGATAAATAAGTATAAACAAGTCAATATCACCAGCATGAACACAACCATCCTTTGCACAAAAATAAGTATAAACACAATGATGTTTTATACATAACAACAAAAATAAGTATGAACAAAAAAGTATGAACGCAACCATTCTTTGCAAAGTAATATAATAACGATTGATACATGACAACAAATCACATATCGCATAAATAAGTCAATATCACCATCACACATTCACAAAACACAATGATAAGTCAATTTTAAGATTTTACATAGCCATTACATATTATAATAGGTCATCACATACCAAAATAAGTCACACCGTACTTTGATATCCAATAAACATACCGAAATAAGTCATAACATGCCACCACACCAAAGTAAACATATGACTAACTTTTAAATCAAGTTTTCTTCTTTCTCGAAGGTTTCTTTGCATGTTTGCTCGCTTCTTCACCATCTTTGTTCTTGCTCTTCTTCACCTTAGATCCTTCCATTTGTTCTTGTTCTTCTACATGCACTTGTTCATCAAAAATATCAAGTGGCTCATCTTCCTCAATTCGTCCTACCTATTTGAGCACTTGGTACATCAAGTCGCTAGGAGTACATGATCTGAGGAAGTCCGCAATAGGTCGAAGTCTTCTACAAGGTATATTTATAGAATTAAACAGATGACCGAACAAACCTGAAATATCAATAAGCCGATCGAAATTATTGACTTATAATGCGGACAACAAGCGAATTGTTTTAGCTAACATGCACGGGCTCGGTAAATCGTGCTTGTAGATCGGCAACAATAAGATGTGAGATGGATTTATACTACTGCATATACATTGCATCGCAATCCCAAGGGTGTATGACATGGCGTAGTATTAAACTCTCGTTCAAAAGATGGTTTCTTCACTCACTCCAGCCGAAATCTCCTGAAATATAATACGTCATCTTGTATGATTTTTCCGATGACTTCATTTTTTTTGGTCTTTAAAGCAAAAGTTGTTATGGGTATTAGCTGAATATATCCAAATTGACGAAGAATTCTCTATGGAAAATACAACTCTACTACTTCAAAACACACAATGGGACTATAGTATAACACACATCATTGAAATGATTAATGATCTCGCATATCCTTCAAACACTCCCAAACAATATTATTAACTTGGAGGACATCAATCTTCTCCCTAAGAGTGACCAAATCATAAGCCAAGTTGGTACCTGTTTCCATCGCAAAGTAAAACGCCGACCTCGTTTCACCAAGAGCTACACGACTATTACTATTATGTTATCTCAAAATTGAGAAGTGCTCATATATCCAAACCTATAGATGAAACATCAAATATAAATATAGGATATAATAATTAATTTTATTTTTATTTCACTCTCATACTTGAAGCAAAGTCATGCAACCAGCAATTCGACGTACACCTTTTCTTATACCTCGAGCCAAGTTACTGAATAGCCAACTCAAGCATGTAGTGCCCCAAGAATAAGTGTTCACTTACCTTAACACATGAAGGCATTGCAAAAATGTATTGAGACTTTGTTTTCAGATTTATGCCACAAATCAACACACTAATAGTGTATAGTAAACATGCAATTGTGCGACGACCCACATTTCAGAAGGTTTAAATGGACAATAATCCACACATATCCAACTTAAACAATCCGAAATATAGATAATCAATGGGATTAATTAAGAAAAATAAGAAAGAAGAAGAAATAAAACACAGAATCTCGCAGCGGAACGATAAAATATAATAATCAAATAAACAGTTCATGAAGTTGTTTATATTATACATTTGATTATAATTTATACAACATTTATCAGAGTTATATATACACAATAGGAACACAATATAATGCAGCAGAACATCATGTTGCAGGGAATAATAATAGTAATAATATATCAAATCTTCGTCTTCGTCCTACAGAATAATCTTCAATGCTGAAAACTCAGGGCTGACCGAGCGTAATGAAAAGACAAAACACTCGAGTCAGGACTAAAATATTCTTATGTGAGTCAAATCGATACCGCATATAACATGAGTGTCGTGGCATCAGAGATGTTTACGAGATTTCACATCTCCTATCCAGTGTATAACGTGTGTGCAATAACTCAAGAGATGTTACAGGATTTTTCCATCTCTTAAGGATCCGTCAAAGTATTTATATGTAGTAGAATATGCTACAGATATAATGTCTAATCAATAAAATAAATATCAAAATAGCGTTAAAGCTTTACATTGATCCCCCTTAACGCGTTTTTAAACATTGTCGTACAGTTTGCATATAAAACACCAGCAAACCGTCGGTGGATAGGGATGCGCCATGATACGACAACAATAAACAAAATCGTAGTGGTCTCGTATGGGGATAAAAGTATGACAAGGCATGTGAGGCAATGCCCAATGTAGGATACTACCAGTTCGGGTCGTAGGGCTGGTGGTAACGCATCATAGCCATAACCGCCCACCGCGTCCATCCATCCCATATCGAGTCAAGGGAGGCTATCCCAAATCAAGGTGCACCAATCAAAACCAACGGCAAGAGTAATAATATGGACCGAGTCCAAGAAAATCGAAGAATGGATGTCCGCTCGGGGTAATTAGCCACATGGCTCTGTCAAGCTGTCCTGTTTTAGTCATTTCAAATTGGCACAAGTGTCGGGGTCTATGCATCATCGTTCTCTTTCTTCAAATCCAGCAAACGACGCCAAATCCAACCACTTCGTTTTGGAGCCTCCTCCGCGTACACAGTTGTTAAAGTGGTTCCAATATTGACAAAGAGTATGCCAATAAGAGGCTCTGGTCTCTTTAACAACCAAACATCGTTTTACACACCGGTTGGTACTTTTATATTTCGAAAAAAATTCATACTTGATATCAAAATATCATATTCGCTTCAAAATCAATTTTGAAATACAACATTTACTTCAAAAATCATATTCAGTTCTATACGTCGTTTTCACTTGACAATATCATTTCACTTCAATATCTCGATTTCACTTTCAAAATCGTTTCGAATTTTGATTTAGATTATAACTTCATTTTAACCCCATTAACATTTAAACCCATGATTTAAATATAAAAATTCCCACTCTGACCAGCTTGAATTTTCATAAAATAGTTGAATAGTTTTAAAATAGTTAAAATAGGTTGGGTATTGAAAATGGTTTATATAGTAAAATAATTTGGAAAATCAAAGTAATTTAAACATCTAAAGATGGGGTTTTTTAAAACAGTTTATATAATAAAATATTTATTTTGAAAATAGTTTCAAAGTCAAACTGATCCAATTCCAAACTTCCAACTCAAATCAATTTCAATTGCCATTTCCATTTAAATCTATTCAATTTTGATTGCAATTCGAATTAACTTCGATTCAAATTTTAATTCAATTTAGATTTCAGTTCCAATTAATTTCAATTCAATTCCAAGCTCAAATTTTGAAATATCCATTTAAATTACTTTTAACTGGATTTATTTCAGAGTTCGAGTAAAAGTTCAAATCACTTAAGCAAATCAATTTCCATCATCCAAATGGTTTCTCCATTATGACTTCAAAATTTCAAACTCGGTTCTTTAAACAATTCCGATTGACGAGTTCAATTTTAACATTTCGAGATCGAGTTCAAAAATGATTCCATTTCCATAATTTCGACTTTAGTTCAAAAGAAAATCAAAATCAATTTAAATAATTTCAAATAAAAATCCTAGAATCATTTAATTTAACCAATCCGGTGTCCGTAAATGGCCAAGTGATTCGATTATTTCAATTTAATTCAGGGATGGATATATATCATTTTAATCCAAAATAAATGTCATAGGTATATATCATTTCAACCTATTTCTTAATTTATTTGAAATAATTCGATTTGCAGCTTTATATACTGTAAATAATATACAAGAAGATAACATGATATATCAAAATAAATAAACATCCAAATCACCCAAAACATCAATCAATGACATCCATCACAATCAACATCCATATCAGCAAATCAGCCAATAATTCGCAACAATTTCATAGTTATCAATATCAAGTAATTTACTGGCAATTAAATCCCAATTTCAAATTTAACTGCAAATTTTAATACCTACAGTCAATTCATATGTCAATTGCATTTTTAAATAACAGTCAATAAAATTAGATAACTTCACGATTCAATTTTAACGAACATAAAAATGTTATAGTACGTCGTGAGCGTTAAAAACACTCACCTTTTATTTGAAACTGAAAATATTTCAGCTTTAAATAAATGCCACTTCGATTCCAAGCCAAAGCCTTCGTCGATATGATTCCAATGCCGCTTGTTTCGTCTCAATCGGACCTCGTAAGTGAAAGTTATACAGAATATAAGATTATAAGATTTTTTTTTAAATAGATTTTCAAATTATTATATATATATATATACACACACCATCTGAAAATCTGGCCGTTCATCCATCTAGCCGCACGTTGTTTTTTCTTCCCATCACGTTTTCTTCCAAGACGAGAACCTACTGGCAGCTTCAATCACCTAATCATCGCGACCACTACGTCGATCGATAATACGACCAGGAACTACAAGCACGTGCGCCTACCTCGACTCCCCCTACGGTAGGAGCTTCGATGAACTCGGCACCTCCAAGATGTGTAGAAATCTCCATGAATGATCCACGAACGCGACTGTTTTTCACCTTCAATCGACGACGATAGCTAAAATCTACCATTGGATAGGTAGCTCTCGTCGAGCTCCACAATAATGCTTTAGAAGTCGAAGACTAATTGTTGATGGATGGAGAGATCAGAGAGAGAGAAATCTGGAATGTTTCGGCCATTGATATAAGATGGAGGCATGGCTAATTAAATTAAGGTTTTGGGAAAAGATACGCGTATATATATATACATGTATACGTAATATTTTATTATTATTTCGACTATTCACGTATTTTTTCGGACGAACTCCAAACGAAGCGTGCCGCCTGGCAGTTATAATGTTTTACCCCTATTCCGAACATAATATAATATGTTTCAAGGCCTAATTTGATCGTATGTGGAAGATAGCTTTTTGAATCGAATTAAAATATTAAAGTTTCGATATTAATTTACATGCATTTCTATCCCGTACGATCAAACGATAACTCCAAACGCTACAAAATTTGAAATCTGATAATAATACGCTATTACGGATCCAATGAAACAGGTTTTGTCGAATTCCGAGACTGCGCCTCAGAAGGCTATATTTACTCATCAATTAAAATATAAAATTCCCAATTTCTATGTATTCTCTTTTAAATTCAATTTAAAAGTTAACAATCTTTATTGTTGTTTAAATAAAATTTATATCGACTCTCGAATAATTTTCATTCACATTACATTCAGAATTCAATTATTCTATTGATTTTAAACATAGTCAATACATAGAATTTATTTCAATACTTGTTATCGTCAAAATCTTCGAAATTTAACTATTTCAAAATTTTATTCAAGTTCATATTCAATAACTTACATTAATAAATCATCAAATTTTTATTTTTAACCATTTTTTATTCAATAATCATATTAAATTTAATAATTTAAAATTTTTAAAAGTACAGGTCGTTACATTCTCCCCCACTCAAAACTTTTCGTCCTCGAAAAGGGACTAAGTATGGAATTTAACACTTGATATATTTTATTCAAAATAATCCTTATAAACATTAAAATCTTATTTACAAAACCTTTACTACGCCCTCGTTATGCCCCTTCGATATAGGTTTTACGGAAAAAATATAACTTTTTATATATATATATATATAATTTATAAGATTTTTTAGAACTTCAAAATTTTTCAAACGCCCGGATTTACGGAAAATTTCGATAGAGTCTCCTTTGCACGGCTCGATCGGAAATTTTTTCCAACATAATATATAACCCAAATATACCAAATAGATATCAAATATACATCTCATCTCAATGATGAGGCATCCCATATGGAAGAATATAAAAGCGCGGTATGTAATTCGAGATATGTACCTTATCATTATTAATACGAGTGAGTTCACTCGTATTAAGAAGCAAAAGCAAAATATAATCTGCATATACGTCCAAACGGTCTTCATATGTACCTATCTCAACTCAATTTAGAATATTAGTCACTTATGAAGATATAGAAAGCATATATGAGTTAAATAGAATCACATAGAATGAATTGTGAATCGGAACCAAAAACATTAGCACCAATACACGACAAAACAATCATATGCAGCCAAAACAATAAAATCGATGATTTACAAACAAAAAAACCGTTCACAATTATTAATATTCATCCAGTTAACCCAAACTATCACTATTTACATTTCCAATGTTAATATTTCAATTTATACACTTCATTTTTTATTAACATCCAAATTTCATCAACATTTAATTGATTTACTTACAATTTATTCAAATCTATTTCATTTGCATTCAATTTATTCGATTAAATTTGTTAAATTTCAACTGTTTCATTTTACGTTTAGCAACATCTCATATCAATTCATTTATTCACATTCATTCTACACTTAAGTTCATTTTCATTTTAAATCAATCTTATTTCATTTACTCATTTTATTAATACAATTCACTAACTTCTTCCATTTATTCATTTCGATTAGCTTTTCATAAGTTAAATTTCATTTCATAATTCAATATTAGCTTCCTTCCTTTAACATCCATATTCAATTAATTTAGCATCTTGTTTAACTAAAATTTATCAAAGTTATAAACTATAAACTTTACTTTACATTTTTGCGAACATTTGAATTATAATGTTCATATCTCCATTTTTAGCATCAACATCATTAATGAATTATTTCTTATATCCTTACTTAATTTTCTTTACAACATAATTCACATTCATTTTCACAATTTCATTTAATAACAAATTTATTTGTGAAACATTTTATTAATCATCACTTTAATTTATAATCATTCTATAAAAGTCCAACTTCTTATATATGACTTTATCTAAGTTTGTAATTATCTCAAAAGTTACAAATTCAATTTCAAACTTTCTTTGCAATTTTATATTTAATTATATAACCAATTTACAAAGATATTATTTAATTCATTTGTCTACTTTCTTAAGTTCCACTTACTTATTCCATTTAGTCATTAATCATTTCATAATATACTAATTAAGTATATAACATTCATTATTACAACTAAATTTCCATTTATGTACATTTTAATTACTTTTAAGTTTTGTTTACTTGTATAATATCCTATTACATATCCAAATCATCATTTTAACTTTTAACATTTGGTAAGTCTTATTATATGTTATTAGAATGCAATTTGGTATTATACAAATTAGTCCGCTTCATTTTACTTGATTAGAATGTTCACTATTTTAACTTGTTTAAAAAAAATTACTTTCAATTTAAGAGTTGCAAACTTCAACTCTAAAGTTTCTCAAAACATTTAGCTTAGTTTTCTTAATTCTCTTATTTTATAAGTTCTGGTTATTCAAATATTTCATTTCATTCAAATAATTTGAAGATTATTAATTAACAGAACTTAAAATTTTTAAATACCAGGTTCATTTCAAATCATTTGAAATAAGTATATATACTTATATCTTTTGTACATCAAATCATACTTTTGGAGTTTAAACCAAAATCTGTTTATCAAAAAAATTTCGTAGCAAAGCTTCTCAGAAGTCTCCCCCACTTTGAGACTCAAAAATGAACGTCGATGATACATCGCAGTCATTGCCGAAATTATTTTCCAGCGATTGAAGAGAGGAGTACTGAATTCATTCCTTTTAAAATATATTTGAAAACCATATGTATTTGTATATACTTTTTAAACAATACTTATATTATTTTCCAAACCTTGAAAACCTTCTTCAGAAACACCAGAATTTAAATTTTCTCAAATTCTCAATTTTATATCCATTTTACTTGCAAATCATATTTTATAAATCACATTTATACAGTTTAATTTTCTTATAATCATATAATAGCTAATAGTTTAGGAATATTGACTAATCAAACAATAAACGATAATGATCAATATTATCATTTCTAACAACCAATTCATTTAACTATCTAATATTTCAGAAAACCATTCTTTTATATATAAAATATAATCCTGGGTAAACTTATTTCATTTACCAAATATCGAAAACAATATTGTGTTGGTTTGCTTTGTTCAAGTGTTTTGGAATCCCTATTGATATAGTGGCGTCCCACGTACCGATCAGTACCCAAAATTCAAACTTAACAATTCAAACAACACAATATAAAAAAAATTTATAACACTAACAAATACGCTCTCTACTATATATACTCGGACTCATTCTAGGGTATTACTAACCCTATCTCTAATGAGTTAATACCCCACAAAGCTAAGGTTATCGCTAAACCAAAGCTCTGATACCAACCGTGACGACCCACATTTCGGAGGTTTAAATCGACAATAATCCACACATGTCCAACTTAAACAATCTGGAATATAGATAACCAATGGGGTTAATTAAGAAAAATAAGAAAGAAGAAGAAATCAAACACAGAATCTCGAAGTTGAATGATAAAATATAATAATCAAATAAACAGTTCTTGAGGCTGTTTATATTATACATTTGATTATAATTTATACAACATTTATCAGAGTTATATATACACAACAGGAACAAAATATAATGCAGCAGAATAGCATGATGTAGAGAATAATAATAGTAATAATATACCAAATCTTCGTCTTCGTCCTCCAGAACAATCTTCAATGCTGAAAACTCAGGGCTGACTCGAGCGTAATGAAAAGACAAAACACTCGAGTCAGGCTAAAATATTCTTATATGAGTCAAATCGATATCGCATATAACATGAGTGTCGTGACGTCAGAGATGTTTACATGGTTTCACATCTCCTATCCAGTGTATAACGTGCATACAATAACTCAAGAGATGTTATGGGATTTTTCCATCTCTTAAGGACCCATCAAAATATTTATATGTAATAAGATACGCTACATATATAATGTCTAATCAATAAAATAAATATCAAAATATCGTTAAGGCTTTACATTGATCCACCTTAACGCGTTTTTAAGCATTGTCGTACAGTTTGCATATAAAACACCAGTAAACCGTCGGTGGATAGGGATGCGCCGTGATATGACAAAACTAAATCAAAATCGTAGTGGTCTCGTATAGGGATAAAGTATGACAAGGCACGTGAGGCAATACCCAAGGTAGGATACTACCAGTTCGGGTCATAGGGCAGGTGGAACGCATCATAGCCATGACCGCCCACCGCGTCCATTCATCCCATATCGAGTCAAAGGGAGGCTATCCCAAATCAAGGTGCACCAATCGAAACCAACAGCAAGAGTAATAATATAGACTGAGTCCAAGAAAATCGAAGAACGGATGTCCGCTCGGGGTAATTAGCCCACTTGGCCCTGTTAAGCCATCCTGTTTTAGTCATTTCAAATTGGCACAAGTGTCGGGGTTTATGCATCATTGTTCTCTTTCTTCATATCCAGCAAACGATGCCAAATCCAACCACTTCATTCTGGAGCCTCCTCCGCGTACACAGTTGTTAAAGTGGTTCCAATGTTGATAGAGAGTATGCCAATAAGAGGCTCCGGTCACTTTAACAACCAAACGTCATTTTACACACCGGTTGGTACTTTTATATTTCGAAAATAATTCGTAGTTGATATCAAAATATCATATTTGCTTCAAAATCAATTTCATTTTGAAATACAACATTTACTTCAAAAATCAAATTCAGTTCGATACGTCGTTTTCACTTGACAATATCATTTCACTTCAATATCTCGATTTCGCTTTAAAAATCATTTCAAACTTCGATTTAGATTATAACTTCATTTTAACCCAATTAGCATTTAAATCCATGATTTAAATATAAACATTCCCACTCCGACCAGCTTAAATTTTTTAAAAAATAGTTGAATAGTTTTAAAATAGTTTAAATAGTTAAAATAGTTTGGGTATTGAAAATGGTTTATATAGTAAAATAGTTTTGAAAATCAAAGTAATTTAAACATCTATAGATGGGTTTTTTTAAAATAGTTTATATAATAAAATATTTATTTTAAAACTAGTTTCAAAGCCAAACTAATCCAATTCCAAACTTCCAATTTAAATCAATTTCAATTGCCATTTCCATTTAAATCGATTCGATTCCAATTGCAATTCGAATTAAGTTCGATTCCAATTTTAATTCAATTTCGATTCCAGTTCCAATTAATTTCAATTCAATTCCAAGCTCAAATTTTGAAATATCCATTTAAATTACTTTTACTTGGATTTATTTCAGAGTTCGAGTAAAAGTTCAAATCACTTAGACAAATCAATTTCCATCATCCAAACAGTTTCTGCATTATAACTTCAAAATTTCAAAATCGGTTCTTTAAATAATTCCGATTGACAAGTTCATTTTTAATATTTTGAGCTCAAGTTCAAAAATGATTGCATTTCCATAATTTCAACTTTATTTCAAAAGAAAATAAAAATCAATTTAAATAATTTCAAATCAAAATCCTAGAACATTTAATTTAACCAATCCGGTGTCCGTATATAATTTTATATCCTATGGCCAAATGAATCGATTATTTCAATTTAATTCAGGGATGGATATATATCATTTCAATCCAAAATAAATGTCATAAGTATATATCATTTCAACCTATTTCTTAATTTATTTGAAATAATTTGATTTACAGCTTTATATACTGTAAATAATATACAAGAAGATAGCAGGATATATCAAAATAAATAAACATCCAAATCACCCAAAATATCAATCAATAGCATCCATCACAATCAACATCCAAATCAGCCAATAATTCACAACAATTTCATAGTAATCAATATCAGGTAATTTACTGGCAATTAAATCCCAATTTCAAATTTAACTGTAAATTTTAATACCTATAGTTAATTCATATGTCAATTTCATTTTCAAATAAAGTCAATAAAATTAGATAACTTCATGATTCAACTTTAACGAACATAAAAATTTTATAGTACGTCGTGAGCGTTAAAAACACTCACCTTTTATTTGAAATTGAAAATATTTCAGCTTCAAATAAATGCCACTTTGATTCCACGCCAAAGCCTTCGTCGATATGATTCCAACGCCGCTTGTTTTGTCTCAATCGGACCTCGTAAGTGAAAGTTATACATAATATAAGATTATACGATTTTTTTTAAATAGATTTGCAAAAAAAATTTATATATATACCATCTGAAAATCTGGCCATTCATCCATCTAGCAGCAGATTTGGCCGCACGTTATTTTTTCTTCCCATCGCGTTTTCTTCCAAGACGAGAACCCACCGACCGCTTCAATCATCTAATCATCGTGACCACTACGTCGATTGATAACACGATTAGGAACTACCACCACATGCGCCTACCTCGTCTCCCCCTACGGTCGGAGCTTCGATGAACTCGGCGCCTCCAAGACGCGTAGAAATATCCACGAATGATCCATGAACGCGACTGTTTTTCGCCTCTGATCGACGACGATAGCTAAAATCTACCATTGGATAGGTAGCTCTCGTCAATGTGACGACCTGGGATTTTGGCAATATTATTTTAATAAGCATTTAATCTAATTAAATAAAATACAAAGCTTTCATTTTATTAATAAATAAAAATTTTGGACATCTACCAGTTATATGTGTGTGTGTGTGTGTGTGTGTCTATATATATATATATATATATATATATATATATATATATATATATATATGTTTGTGAAGGAAATTTTGATTTGAAAATTTAAAATAGAATCTTTCAAAAATATTTAAAATAAAATTTATCTTATTCACTTAAGTTAAAAGTTCTACATTATCAACATTTGATATAATACATGTATGAATATAAATAAAGTCTTTAATATTAATGTTTAAAATAAAACAATCTTATCAATATTAAAAATAAATATAAGATATAAATATAAATATAAAATATAAATACAATATATGTTTTAAATCAAATGTTTGAAAGTTAAATTACAAACAGAAAATATAATTGAGAAGTTATGTAACAACAACTTATATGGAAATAGAAGCATAAGATAGTTCTTGTATAAATACATATGGTATGCAAGATAAAAACAAAATCTTTGAAGAAAAAAAAAAGAAAGACAAATCATATCATATACAAAATATCTTTGTACAAATAAAAAAAATATCAACAATCATAATTAGGTGTAAACATATTTGAAGACATATGCATTTAATTAGCACAACATTTTGTCATTTCGAATTGCAAGAAGATCTTTCAGCCTCCATAAAAATAAAATAAAATAAAACCTGATCAAAACAGGGTAAGGCTTGTACCAGATGTAGCCTACCACTGTTTACAGCTATTCCTATATAATTACATCATCCTATTTTAGCTCGTACACAAAAGATAGTAGACCTGAGAAAATAAAGAAAATAAACATCTTTATTTACAAACTCAATATCATTCAACAGTCAAGGCAGAGAAGATTTTCAGGAATTCTAACCGCAACTCTTCAACACAGAAAATTGTTCTTTGTTTCAACAATATTTAGGTGAGTAAACTTTTAAAACAGTTTTGAATTGTGTGATTTTAACTGGATGCTTGTGATGGATTTGATGAGAATGCATGAATGTATAAATTGTTGATTGTGAATGCATGTTGTAGTTATTTTAAGCCTGTGTATATATGAGATTTTGCACATCTACATCTTCTCTATTTAAAATAACATGCCCAAATTTTAAATAAAATCATACCCCTCAAACAAATCAAATCTTTACCTTGACCTTAAAAGAAGAAATGATTGTAAGAATATAGGTTTAATTTTAAAAATACTCTCAAATAAATTTGTGAAGTATTTGTTTCAAAAACAAAAAAATATCAGCTTTGTTCAACTTTAAACCAAAAATCGATTGTTTAGGATTCTTGTTTTGATTCTAGAATCTGATTCGAGTTTGTATATGTGGAATTTTAATATGTAAATCACGATTTTTATGTGCGTAACTGATGAGTTATCTCAAGTTGATCAGATTCTTGGTTTTAGTCAAATGCCGTCGATCGGCGAGGCAAGGTTTGCTGGATTTGGACCTGGAGATGATTGATGAGTCGTTGATCACAGGAAAAATGCTAGGATGTTTTTCTGGTGATTAAAGGAGCTCGGCGAAGTCGAACTAGGGCTTGCGGTGTTATTTTGGTTGTAAGCATTCCTAGGGTTTGAACGGCATCGTGATTGCATCGGTGTGAATCGCATGGGGGGGATGGACTCGGGGATTCAAGGAGTGTCTGAGGTCACCGCAGTTTGGGATTATGTGGCGTGGTTCGTCGTCGGCCGATGATTTTGCCGATCTTGTTTACTCCCAGTTTCCGATCGGAATGGTGATTTTGAGTTCTTCTTCGATTTGAGTTCTGCTGCATAACTGGAGTGTTTGTCGAGGTCGAAGGTGAGTTGCTAAAGGCCAGAGAGTTGGTCGGCGGTGTGTTTTTCGGTCGTGCATGTGCACAGTGGCCTTGGCGTGCACCCTTGTTTTGGGATTTGGGGAAGAACGATATGGCCAGGGGGATTTTCGTGTTTCTCTCGTGATTGTCTCGGAGTAGTTGTGAAGACTGGTTGCGAAGTCTAGCTATTTCGAGTTTTCACGAGTTTGCTCGAGTCTGTCTCGAAAAGATGGGCATTTTGCTCGGAAACAGTGTTGTTTCCATTTTTTTTAACTTAACCAGGTTTTAAATTAAAGTGATTTTGAAAAGAAAAGGGGTAAACTTCAATTTTAAGCAAAGTTTTGACTAGTTTAAAAGGAGGTATAAAACGTTAAGTTAAAATGATGTTTAAACAACTCTGAATTTTAAAGGTATGGATTTTAAAGTTTAAATCTTGTTTTAAAAATAGTTTTGATTATATAAATATTACATTAGAGTAAATTTGTAATTAGTTTTAAATGTTTCAACTTAAATAAAATTGTTGAAATATAATTATGATTTAAGTAAAGAGTATTTAACTTTAATAATTTAAAAGATGATGATTTTAAATAAATCAAATTCAAACTTAAGTTTAATTTAAAAGAAAATTAAGAGTTAGTATAATAAATGATTCATCTAAATTAAATCCTGTTTTATTGACTAAAGTAATTAAAGTACAATTTCTTAATTAATCTTCAAATGTTTAATTTGGATAATTAAATTAAGATAAATTAATTTGTGGAATCTATTACTTATAAAGGAAAAGAGAAACCAAGTCATCTATATGACGACACATGTCCTATTTTAAAAATGACACATTTTCCGACAGCATACCCATCGTACGTAACCGCTGCTGTTTATTCATCATTCCATCAAATCTTCCGTCTTTCCTCCTTCGCTCTTATCCTCCCAACTTCATAGTCCTAGATCAACAAACTGTACTGCCGACTCTCTCTTTGCGCACTGACTATTCATACCTCATCATCGTGTGCATTAGCGGTCTCCATCCGATGGTCAAACCACAAATTCCGCTAATTCGAAAACTAGGTTTCTCTACGACCATCAAATCTTCCGTCTTTCCTCCTTCGCTCTTATCCTCCCAACTTCATAGTCCTACATCAAGAAACTGTTCCGCCGACTCTCTCTTTGCGCACCGACTATTCGTACCTCATCCACGTCTGCATTACCGGTCTCCATCCGATGGTCAAACCACAAATTCCGCCAATTCGAAAACTAGGTTTTTCTACGGTATGTAATTTGGAACATTTGTAATTAAACTCCGGTATTCTTTACAGATTTAAGGGTTTAATGGGTAGATGTGTGGTACAACATAATTTTGTGATCTGTTGTTACTGCACTGTTTGGTAATATACGTTTTCCTCAAAAATTCAATATCGTGCATAAATCGAGAGAAGTAGTTGATAGGGTTTGTTTAAACTTCTAATTCCGCTCGATAATTTAATTTTGATTATCAAAGTTTTTACATTCAATAATAAATTTATATCAGTACGTAATATATTAATTTTGAATGCAAGTTATTAATTGGTTGGTGTTATCTGTTCAATTTCTACTTATTTTTCCAACTTCTAATTATCTGTCCAATTACTCATTGATCCTTTTGGGTTGGTAGGATTTAGAAATTATTTTTTTGGGCTTATGTTGCTTTAACATTTACTTCACTGATTTACTAACAAAATGTATACTGATCAATAGGGAGAGCAAATCCCTTATGATTAAAATTGCTGATTTGCCTGTTATACGATTTTTGTTTCCACTCACCGGATTTATTTGCTGAAATATACTGCTATTACCAAAAAAAAAATACTGTCGTATATTACTGGTATTTTCCTCTATCGATGAAACTACATCCTCTGCTTCTTGGTCATATATCACAATCCCAAACTTGATAACACATGCATGTAAATGTGCGCTTGGTTTTGCAAATTCTTTGATTTTAGAGATAGTTAATTTGACATTCAGTAAACAATCGGTACATTCTTAAGAAAAATATTCACAACTTTATCAAATTACTATAGTAGAAATATAGTATAAGGCATTTTTTTAGGATTTGATGTTTGTGGATTATGGTAGTAAAATCTCTCTACCCCTTACAATTTTCTATGGTATATTTACGAAGGAGATTTAATTTAGTTGAGAAAACTTACTCCCTCGGTGGCTAGCACAATGAACCGATCTCTGTTGGTAACCATCCTTTGTGTCACTTCTAGAACGGAAATAAGACCAAATTTCTTAATGCAATAAGCACCAAAAGCTCTCCACATTGCCAGTCCAAGAGTTTTCTTATTTGGTAGCCACACTCTATGCACTCCTGTCTCATCACTTAGACAAAATATGCGACCCTTTCATTTTCCAATATACTCTGCCTTCTCTTTATAAAATATAGGATATGTGTGTCTTTTTTTGAAAAACAATCCATAAATTTTTAACTATTTAACAAATAGCACAATCAATTGATATATTTCCTATTACGGAACAATATTTTTCTGTGCATTGCACAGTTACCTCCAGACTACTGGTGGATGATAAGTTTAATTCCATTTCTTCTTCCTGTAACCACAGTTTATGCTTCAATCATTATGTAGTGTAGACCAGATCCAAAACATATATCAAGCCGTAGCATTTTTTCTAACTATTTATTTGCTAAAAAATAATTTTTCTTCGTTATAATTACTCAAATTTATGTCTTCAAATTACATTAACAATTTAATTAAATATTATTTTTCGTACGCATCTCACTATTTGGTAGTATGAATAGTAATTTAAATTTGTGTGGCGAGTTGCATAAACTGTTGTTAGTACCGTGTTTAATTATATTATATATATTAATAAAATAAAAAGGCCAATAGTTATATTAATATACTACCCACGTAAGCAGTAGGTGGACCATAAGATCGAACATAAGTGCCGTACACATTGATACTCTGTGTAAATACTTGAGTTCTACTCAGCAACCTTTCTGTCCAATTTTCAAATTTTATATGCGATGTTATACAATAGTTTGTGGTAAGTACCTTACAAAATCAGTTGATTCATTTTATTTTTAATACATATATATTGTAATTACGGTTTTGTTATGTAGGCTAACGGTTTTAACCATGTGGCCATCGGTTGAGCGAAAATCAAAATGATAATTAGCTTTTAACATCTATTTAATCTTACATATAGAATTCTTACCGTATCCACATGATGTGGGTATTTGTGCACTCTTAAATAATGCAACGGTTATTATACCTAAATTCATCGACTTACTGTATGAATTTTTTTATGAATTTGCAATAAATTCGCATGCAATCACAATTTGTTTGGGTATAACTTGGCCTGATTATATAAGTAAGAATAATGAATACAGAGTCATGGTCAACTTATTGGGTTTTTTGTTAAAGATATATCATTTCTTACCAGTTTTTGCATTGTTCAAAAACTGCAAAAACTGTATTTGCATTACAACACAATGATACCCTAACCCTATCATTCATACACACAACTATAAACAATTTTTTATCTGTATGACTGTATTTTGCTAAATATTTGTTTTACTGCATAGGCTACTATAGACATTTCAAATTTTAAAGTGTCGCACACAAATTTAAGTTGGTTTGATGAATTTTTTTTCCTTTGAAGCCAAGAGTAGTATAACAAGATTCTTCCTTATTGTAGATAATGAATATGCTTTAATTCATGAAATTGAATGCCCACACAAAAGTAATGTTTTATTTTGTCACATATGTATGTAAACGAACAATTTGTATTTCTCAGTTGAATATTATGAGTGCCTGAAAAAATATTGTAACTTTCTACTAAGTTCTTAAACAATACTCCAACAAATTAGTAAATTATTATACAGTTTTACTAAAACTTATCTTAATGTACATTACTGTGAATTCTTATTTTCATTCAATGGTAAGAAATTCTAAATATTACTGTTTTTGTAATCAGAAAAAGACAAATAGAATTTCATTCTATTATTTATATGATTTGAAATTTAGTTGTAAATGAAATGTATGAGTAGAAACTTAGTATTAATCACCTTTATCCTACAAATAAATTTTATTATTACACTAAATTTTCCATTTTCATCAATATTCATTTTCCAAACCAGTTATAATTAAATGAGGACTTTCAACAACAATAACTAAAAGCTTTAACCTCAAAATACACTATAGAGCAATATTACGATAGATATTTTGGCAGTAAAAAGTAATGAATTCTTTTCCTTAAAATCGTTTATATTTTTTGTTTGCTGACTACCTGCATTCTTTAGGAGGTGTAAACTACCGATTAAAAATAGTCAAACAATTTTGTTCCTTAAATCAAAGTAGAATGGATGAACAACCCTTAAAATTGGAGGTTTGATATTAAAATGATAATGATGTTCTATTCCATTTTTTATACAAGTTCCAGTTCTATTCATTATGTTTAGATAGTCACTTTTTAATTTAAGAAAAACGTATTTGTCGAGTTTAAGAAAAAAAATATCTCTTTTGTTTGTAAATTTGATATGCTACCAGTTTTCATCATACTTGAATTTGGCACAAAGTAACAATTACTGGTTCAAGCGAAACAGTTGAACATTATTTTGATACTTAAATCACATGTAATTTTCATTTGCAAGGTTACTCCTTTAAATTTGAACTTAAAATCCATGAGCATCGAAAGGTTTAGGTAAATTTATACGGGCTTAAATACCTTTTTTTCATTACCACATTTCTATTTTTAATCACTTAGAATACATAATTCATTTCGTTAAATTCATCTAAGGATAAAGCGATTATGCTGTTCTTATTTTAGCTGCTTTTTGGCTGTGGTTCAACTGGATAATGATGTTTTTATATACAATTATTATCAAGGAATTTAATTTTAAACTATGTTATTGTGATGTTATTTCTACATCCTTGATACCACTATGTGTTGCCAACTTTGCATTATATTACTTCTCTTATTTTTAATATTATTTAATAGTTCAAACAGTATTCTCTTGGAATAACTAACTGTGCAAAAAATTAGTTATCCTTAGTATGATATATGCTGCAATGAATCATATTAGTGTTCATCCAATTATCTTAGGTTTTTCTAACCGCACATTGTTAATAATTTGATGTTAACTGTGACTGTCTGCTCTGAAAAATTTGTGAATACCATGAACATGGCGATAGTAGTTCATTTTTTAATGCTGTTTTTTCCTATAATGATCAGCGTGTGTACTTAGATGTTTGTTTTTGTTGTTGTTCCTTGATCCTCAGTTCGATTTAACTCAGATGCCTTTTCTGTCATTTTCAATCTATCTACATGCACTGATCTGAAAACGCTTTATTATCACAGCGTTATGTGTGGAAAAAACAGATGGCTGTTAGATGGCTGAAATAGCATGGTGACTACTGTGTTAGTAGATAAAGCGTATAGTGTTTGTAGTTTTCATGTTAACCAGTTACATGTTAACCAACTAATGCATTATACATGTTAACCAGTTCGACCCTTACGTCGTTCGGTTACATTATTACTTCCTCATTGTTGTACACTTGCAATTGGTTTATTTGGTGAAATCCATGTCCATATCCAAGTTTGCAACACTAGAAGTTAGGTTTAATATTTACTTCACAAAAAGTGTGTTATTCGGTGTAAAATGACAGTAGAAGTTAGGTTGCTAAATTGGCCTTGAGTAATGCAAGTATAACATAGAAGGCAGACGAAAAATATCTCAGATGCAGACTTGTGTTGGAGAAGTTATTGTATGAACAAAATATATTTTTATAACATTTTCATGTGTAATCAAAATCTATGTTTAGATATGTACAAATAAAAATTCAAACGTTATGGTTGCAGGCCAGACAATATTAGTACCATAACACTATACAGAGTTCAGAATGTGTTTTCCAACCTTTAGATCCTTCCTGAATGCAACAAATGATGATTGTGCGATGTAATTGGATGAAGATGAGGATATGGCTTCTCTCATTGAGGAACTAGGATGTCTAATATATTGAAATTTGTGCAAGCAGCTGAAGTGGAAGTTGAGATAAATTAATTTAGATACAGATCACGCCGAATCCTGAAGCCGTAACTGGGTTTAATAGAGTTGATTACTATTTGGGTGTTTATCATCAGCACATTAGCTTTAATATATTCAAAGTAGGGGTCATCTACACAGTTTGTGGATAAAAATTACGTATGATGTTATCAATTATATTTTACTTGCCTTTCTACTTCGTACGACTGTGTGTTAAAATTAGTTTTTTTATAAGTTCCTATATTAAACTTTATATATAGGAACTGGAGGTGTGATGAACTTGAGAAATGGCGTTGAAGCATCAGGGAGGAAACCCAAGGTTCGTTCATAGATTACTTTTGTCAACATTTTTTGCAGTTCTTGCCAGTAATCTGGATTTACATGCAGTAAAAGGAAAAAGGTTAAACTGATACTATTATACCTTTAATTCTTTGATATAGGGAAAGGGAGTTTGCCAATATGCTGACAAATATGGTGCAAATGTTGATGGCTACAGGTGCGGCATAAATTAAACAATACATCGTAAAGAAGATACACATGTTTTGACTGTGCGATATAGAATATAATCTAATTTGAGTTATGTATGTTTTTGAAACATTCCGCCCAATCTACACACCAGAAGAATGGGCAGCTAATGGTGCTGTTTACGCTGGAGGTAGGAACACAATTGTAGTTCACTTTAAAATTGAAGTTTGATGTATATTTTCTTTTTGTTAACTGCAGAACAAGTTGTAGTTGGTAGAAGCAAAGTATAGTGGTTGAGTTCTAAAAAATAAGGTGGCCTTTTGATCTGGGCGGAAACTCTTGCTGGAATTCTGCTTGGTGGTGCTTTATTAGTTTACAGATGTTTATCTTTTCAACCGACAAGGTACTACCTACTGCTGACTTACCGTATTGATTATAAAAGTACATGTGTGCTGTATGAGGAGGTGGCTATTATTACACAATATAAAGCATAAAATGGAACACAATAGAAGTTGAACTTTAGATTTAGGGGTTGAATTTGGCAAAGATCTAAGATTGATATCTCTTTTGCATCAACTATGTGGGACCAAATACATTTTGCATTTCCTTCAGTACCAACATTTATTAGTTGGTTGTAGCTTCCCAAACGATTGAACAATGCATTTAATTTACAACAAATTATCATACATATGTTTGTCTATAAGCGATTATGAATATCATAATAAAAGTTTACCCTACAAAACACATAATCCCATATATCTTCCATAACGTCGCAAAGATTCACAATTTTGAATTGCACAATTACACATGTTAAATTAATGGACATATGCTTTTCCTACGAAATAAAACGGACCTCATACCTTCTCTTCCTCAAAATTTTAAACAAGCCAATAGTTTCAGAAATCGCATTTATCTTCTGCTCAAATCAATTATGCACTCATAGTATTGCCTTTCCATACTTCAACTGATGTACAACATATTTCTCTTACCATCTATCTTAACTTATCAAAGGAATCAAATTTTCAACTCAAGAGCTTCTGGTCGCGACGTGGATGTTATTTACTTTCTTCATAACACCTATTCCTACTTCCTTCTTCCAACCGGCTAATGTTCCGTACAGTTGATCACATCAACGCTTTTTATCGACTGAATCTATCAAAATTGGATTCTTGGAACAAAGTGAAAACAACGTCTTCTCAGGTACTTTGCTTATCTTATTTTCAGTCTCTAATTCTTTCTTCGCTGCTGAATATATATATATATGTGTGTGTGTGTGTGTGTGTGTGTCGCATTTATTTTTGTTCTTTGTATACGTTTCTTTATTTGGGCATGCAGATATTTCGTAAGCATAATAAGGAATATACCTTTGCCACCTAAGTTTAATTATGTTCAATTCTTGCTTAAAAATATTGGTGTATTGATGACATTACAATATAACCAAGTTTCCCAAAACCAGGTTATTGCATCCAGTATCATGATATATACCTTTGCAACTTGACTTATGCGATACTATTTAGTCGAAAGATCCACCCTAGCCAAGTAAATAATGATACTATGTATGCATCTGAAAGCATTATGGTATTGGATTTTAAAATTGAGTAGAACTATACTGTCTTTATTTATAGTTTGACATGATACGAACTATTTCTATATTTTGTCCACCCTGTAAATTGTAGTTCAACACAGAGCAATCACAGTTACATCATGGAGTAAACCATATGAAGATAGAGCATTGACGGTGGACCACAATACTATACAATTGATACGAGAATAAAGTAAGTTTCTCATTATTGTACACAGAAACTAACCATAGAAATTTAATATTGAATAGACACTTTCCGTCATTTGACTTTGGCCCGGTAGAGAATTTATTATACACAAGGATATAGTGTATAAGCCAAAATAACATAACATGTCGATTAGTAGTTTATGGATGTGTGATGCTTTTTTATCAGAAATGATTATTATCACTATTATTCATATCATCCTTGCGCATTGAATATTGAGGTGTTGAATATGATTTGAAGGAAATGTGAACTTCATTTGTTTCAATTTGTAGGTATTATTATGTGACACATTATCCTAGGATGGAGAAGACGGGGCAGTTGTTGGAACCTGCACAATTTGGAGAGCTTAGAATGGTAAGTTTATATATATAGCAATGATATATTTTGAATAGTGCCATTGAAATGACATGTGGGTTAATCCATAGATGAAACTTAAATTTTCTTATCAATACATAGTATTCTTTGTTATTTGAAACGATGCAATAATATTTTTATAATGGGAAGCAAGAGAAAGTAAATTAATATAGGTAAGCATTTAAAATCGAACATTAATTTCCTCATCTTTTCCTACATGGAAGAAATCAAGAGGTTTACTATGATCACGTAATAAATTGCTTCCTGTAATAGACGATAAATTGCTTCCTGTAGTCATATGAAGAATTGATTCCTATAATCAAATGTTAAATTGCTCCAATATATGGATATTTTTGAAAAGTATTATATAATTAAAATACGATGTGTGGGTATTTTAGGACATTTTTTCTCAATAATATAGTTCTGATTTTATAGGCCAAGCGAGAAGTTTTATTTTAAAACGGAAACACTTGCATGTTATTATCAGTGGAGGTTATTAGTTATTGAATGATGTTCCTAAAGTTGTTACGTCTAAACTTCTGACAATTATGTATATTTTATTTTATTTGAAACATTCCTGTTCTCTGTTCTGTTTTATATGTAGGAAAAAAAACTACAGTTGGTAGAAGATTGGCACAACCCAGTTATCAAGCTTGCGGTAATATTAATATCGTGGTTTCATTTATGTGTTTCTATTTAACCCCTAATTTACTTTTACGAGAATAAGTATGTTCTAAACAATTGAATTTGAGGCTATAGGTTGGATTAATTACTTACCACTGATCATCCCACTACAATTAATTACATCCACTTATATTACATACTAATAATAAATGAAAATGAGTCTACTAATTAATGAATTTGTTGTTAATGGGTTTTAGATGTACGTAAATAGAGTTCGATATCAATGAAGTGAAAGAATTAAATGCATTAAATTTTTTGATAGTAGTGCAAACCTTTCTGAACTAAGGACGGACTTGACAGCAATGAAGTGAATGAAGCTAGCATTATTAATACGAAGCTGACGCAAGCTTGAATACTGAAAAAAGAAGGAAAACACTGAATGGACGGAGACATGCTGAGTTTGTAGACTAAAGTTAGGCAGGCAGGCTCTAAACTGGACGTAAAATATGGTAGGCAGGCTGCATGCTCTATAACTAAGGCTGCATTGAGAATTCTTAATAACTGTTGATGTTTTACTAAGTCGAGACCGCGTGCAGCTAGCCGTGAAGTGCAGAAATTGCTTACCATGTTATCGTTCATGGCCGAGGCTGAAAAGTATTGATGGTTTCGAAGATCCAATGTTTGAGATGAAGCAAGCTAGATGTGTGTGTACTTGCAAATAATTACAAAAACATAAATGTAAATTTGATTTATCAGAGCTACTTCTGAAATATTGCCTCACATAAATTCATGTTGTACCAGTTTGTTGATGCTTTAACCAATCGTGCTTTAGGTACCCACATTCTGGATTATACCATATACATAACTGTCAAGGGATTTGGTACATATTTGAAGGTGGAAAAGTTTATTTCCACTTATTTGTGTTTACTGATTTGTGTTATATTGCATTGCATGTCGAACAGACAAATATATAATGAAAATACGAATGTATTAACAACGCATATATTCGATAGTTTTGGTAAAAATATTAAGAAAAGTACTAGGTAAAAGATGTTAAACTACAAACACTATACAATAACTTTGAAACTTCAGCCATCTGTACAACTCAAATGCCCGTAGCGTAGCATGGCTAAAATAGGTTTTTAAGGTTGTACACTCTTCAGTTCATTTTCAATCTATCTTCTCTTCGTATTATTCACTGGTGGGAGCAGTGACTATTAGAAGAGGTTGTTAGATGGTCGAGCCTTTGGAACAATAAGGAAAAGGGAGGACATAATGAACCCAAGAGAAGTTTAAATTTATAATTGCTTCAAAAATTATGTATTACTTGACATGCACTTGGAAGTGAAACTATGTACTGATTAAATTAATCAAATTTGTAGCTACTTCTATTTAAAATTATATAGTATTACAAAATTCGTTTTTAGTTGCCAAAAAGAGAAACTTCAAACGTATCGTTGGCTGCTGTGACTCATCCATAAAAGTTGCATCCATGACTTGCAATGCTTCCCATCTAGATAGCGTGGGTCACATTTGCATTCTTTCTTAGACAAAATGTTTATTCAATACATGGCTTTCTGTCAGTTGCACTTCAATTATACAAGTGAAAAGCTAAGTTCTGCTGAAGAACTATATTGTTTTGCTATACTTGCATCTAATTATGTTGTATTTTTCTCATTGTAAGAATGTCCGATTTATTTGTTGTAAACCAGATATGCAACATTAGTTATAAGTTTGGATAAACATAATGACTGACTACTGTGTTCTATGTTTATTTTGTTACAATCGAACATTTTGTACATGTTTGCATCTGATGTTGTATTTGCTTTTTCAAGTAAGCAATTTGGTGGTGGGATGCATGTTCACCTTTTCTCCTCTGTTTGAGGAAGTGTGTGAAAATTAGAAATAAACATAAAATAATTTTAAGCAAGTTTGCATGCTGATTTGGACAATTGAATATTTGGTTGTTATTTTAACGGTGTTCAATGTCCTGAAAGAGTGAAGACCACCTCGACTACATATCTTATCGTAAGACTACAAACCTTAAAATTATTTATAGTAACAATCACTTAAAATGGACCTCTCTACTCATTTGAATCTTGGATAGGAGCACTACGGATCCGTCATGGCTGGGTCTGCCAATAGATACTTTCACATAAGAATAATATCATACCCACATTCACAATTATTTTTGAATATCAAATATTTGTGTTTGTAGATATGGATAGATACAAAATGTTTATCATATTTGCTGATGCTGATAAATATAACATATACATAGAAAATCTTAGTTTAACATTAAATAATTCAGTCTTATCGTTTATAAAAATACAAAAAATAACAAATATGATGCTAATAAATCTAAAACATATAAAGAAAATTTTAGTTTAGCATTAAATAATTCAGTCTTATCGTTTACCAAATTACAAAATAATAATAAATATGATGCTAATAAATAGTTTTGAGCAGTAATATGCATTGGATGTATATAATATAAACCATTACTTAATAAAATAATAAATGCATATCATTCAATATAATAAATTAAAATATATAAACTATAAATTTGACTAAAACCAAATGGATAATTTTAGGATACGAATGGCTTCATATTCACATCAACATTTGTCTTCCTATCCATCATATATGAATTCATTTTCATATTCAGGTGCAGACAGATTTGGGAATCCATTAACATACTTAAGCATGGCTGATTCTAACTGCCCGGTATACTAAAGTTCAACTAATTTACAATATGGTTGTCACAAACATAAAAATCATTTGGGTAAGTATTATATGAAAACAACATACCTTCAAATACATACAAACACTGTAGATAAAATGTTCTACAGTATTCATAACAACATATGAATACGAATATTTAAGAATAAAATCTTCTCCCAATAGAAGTACTTGCAAAACACATCCTATTTTCATCCCGCATTAGTGTTCAATACACATACACCAACGTAAGAAAAACTCATCAACATATTACAAATATAATATGACCATCTCAGTATAATTACGGTGTTGCCCGTGTGCGTAGCACGGGCCACGCACTAGTTAATTAAGTATAGATGATCACTTAATTAAGGATTGATTAATCAAGGGTAATTAAGAAATAATTAAGCGATAAGTAATTAAAAGGTTAATTACTTAATGTTAAGAAGATTATTAATAATTACTTAGTAAAGTAATTTAAAGAAATCAATTATCTAGTGTAATTATTTAAGTTAATGTGGTTAACTTTAATTAATTAAGTTTAATTAATTAAAGGAAATCATTTGATGTTGGGTTAAGTATAATTACTTAAGAAAATTAATGAGGAGTAATTACTTAGTGAAGTAATTAATGGAAAATTTCTAGATGTAATAAATTACTTGATGGGAAGTAATTGAAGGATAATTACTTGGTGGAGGAAATTTAGTGATAATTACTCAGTGTAATTAAGAGACTAATTAATATAATTAATCAAGGAGTTGATTTAATTGATGGAGTAATTAAGGAAAGTTAATTACTAATTTACATTAATCAAGGTTGATTTATGAATGTAATTAAGTTAAAGGTTAATTATTAAATGAAATTTAAGAATAATTAACTAATGAAAGTAATTAGAGGATCATTAATTGATGTAGTTAATGGAAGAGATCAATCTTGCGTATGAATGATTGAATGATGATAAGTGTTTTGGATTGGTTGATATCTCTGATTTGAATTGCTTTGTGATATGATATGTTGGATGGACAGTGATTATGTGGTTATCTATCAAGTATGAATTGCTGTGTAAAAGTGTTATCCGGTAATTTAAGTTGAATTATACTTCATTGAATAACTTGGGTTTAGATGACAATTGGATTCGAAGAGACTGGAGTCGGGTATTAGTAAATACCTGAAACCACTTCAAATCTTCATAGAATTGTACATGAAATAAATAAGCTGAAATGAAATGATTTAAGTGAATTGGACCATTTAATCTAAGTTTTGAGTACTTATAAATTGATGTGTGTGATAAGTGATGTCTATAACAACTTGTGAAGTTGTAAATTGATATAAGTGACACCGGGTTTATATAGTTATATGCTTTGTATTCCATGTTAGATGGGTTTACTCACGCTGGTTTCCAGCCTGACCTGGGTGTTACTTTGATGTAATGCTCGGGTCAGACCGAGTATTACAGATTTTCAGGTAAGGACGTTCTGGAGCTCATGAGGCGAGCTGGATGGCAGGAACGTATGGAGTGTATTCCGCTGCGATATATTGTAGTTTGTTTGGGACATGTTGATTGTATCTGACCAGTGTTTGTGTATATGTTGTAACTCTGATGTATTAAAGTGTAATTTGATCAAGTGCAGATTTCATTTGTATAACTGTTATTATTTGATATTATATTTTGATCCGCTGCGAATGTGAGATTCTGTGTTTTGTTTCTATTTCTTCTTCTATCTCTTTCTTCTTTTCCTAACTATTTGGAATTTTCGGGATCGAAAATTCCGGGTCGTTACACTTGGTATCAGAGCGAAGGATAAGCGAAAACCTTGGCTCTGGTGGGTTTACTCATCAGGGATAGGGTTAGTACTACCCTAGGATGAGTTGAGTATATATATATATATGAGAGAGCGTACTTGTTATTTTCTTATATAAAGGTTTTCAAAAGTGGTTTTAATGAAAGATTTTTATAAAAGCTTATATTATATATATATATAGCAATAGTTGGTTATAAAATAAGAAATTAAGGAAAACATATATATATATACATATCCAAATAAGGATTGGATAAAATGAACTATACAAATAAGATGAATTAAAATGGTTCCCAACCAGAAATAGAATGGTTATTGAGTTTAAATAGGATGATTGTTTTCCAATAAACAAATAAATGTTTTAAGGAAGTAACCATTAGATGTGAATAACTTGTAAATTAGAAAGGATGTAAATTGAAAAGCTTTGAAATAGTTTCGAATGTTAATAGAATTAATAAAGAGTATTATTCGGAATATTTTGAATGTGATCTTATTTTAAAATAAGAGTTGTTTGAAAACATTAAAGGAAACTGTTTGAACTAAAACCAAAAGTGGTTTAAAATTTAAGGATAACTTAGCGTGTAAAGGAAATAATATGTATATATGAGGATATACATAATATCAAAGATGGTTTGAAATAAACTCTAATTGTTGAGTTTTAAATTTGGAATGAGATGTGATATCAAGGTGATAAGTTTTTGAACTTATAAGATTATTAATGTGAAGTTAAAAATTTGAAGTGCGAATTCAAATCTGAGTAAGTTTGACGGGATTAAATTGAATTTAACTTAAAGGAAGTTAAATAAGTTTGTAATAAACAACCTGAATTGGAAATTTCAAGATGAAATTGGGATTTAACTTGAAAGTTAAATGGTTAATTTGAATTGCGAGTTTGTGTGATCTCAAAATGGGTTTCAGATCTGGGAATTGAAAATGGATGTTTTAAAATAATTTGGATAATATTATCCTATTGTTATTAAAAATCTTTAAGTGTGAATTGGATTTGTTTAAATGAATGAGGAATGAAGTGTGGTAATATATCCATTATTGTGATAAAAGGGAGATTAAACTTTAATTTGAAATTAAGGATATGGAATTACTTTGAACTGAAAATTTGAATAATTGAATGTGTAAATTAAAATTTGTTTAAGAACTGGTTTCAAAACTGGAAGATAAAATTGGGTAATAAATTGAATTTTTAAGATAAAATTTGTTTTGAACTCTTATTTGAACCTTGAAATAAGTTAAGTAAAGATAATTTAAAATGGAATTTTGAGAATTGGACTCGGAATTAAATTGTTTAAAGATTTGGATTTTTCATTTAACACCCCACCTCTATGCTCATAATAACAAAGAGTATTAAAAGAAATACTGTCTATTATTACGAAGAATAAGGCTGGATAGGAGCGGCCATCCGTAGTTGGCCTTACACTAGCATTGGTTATCTCGATAGGAGTGGTATATACTTTTTATTTTTCATCTATTATTTATTTACTCCCATCGACACACCCAATTCTAGTACAAAACGAACTACGACGGTTCATAATAGTTTAGGACAATGAATATAATAACAACACAGATAATATAAATGCGGAACACAGATTAAACAAAAAGTCTCATATATATATATAACTGATGTCAGTTACAATATAGTTGACGCAGTACATATGATACAACTACAACTGTCGACTCTGGAAGTTATATATACAAGTACATTATCAACTAATATACATGAATACATATCATCTTATACAATGACACGACTTCTACAAAATGACAAAGACAACTTCAGAAGATGTGAAAAGTCTTCAAAGCCTGAACAGCAACTCAAAGAAGGAAATCTACAACCTGAAATAACTCGTGTAACGACCCCGAATTTTAATCTATTTTAAATCGATAATTAAATTTATTTTTGAATGAAAATTTGTGAAATAGATGGTTAAATGAACGCGAGTTTCCCCGATATCCAAGTATATTTTGTATAAATCGTTTAAAAATTTAAATAAATGATTGAGATAGAAATACATATAAAAGTTAAATTATGATAAAATATAAAATAACACATTAGCCAATTTAAAACAACATAACAACTATAAAATGTTTAAGTTAGAAATAGGGATTTATATATGTAAGATAAATTTAAAATATAAAGTAACTAACAATTTGACAACATCATAAAATTAGAACTTCACTAGATTTCAAAGTAATAGGGCCAAAACAAATAAAAATATACTCAAGTAAATAAAACAAAACAAAGCATATCATATCAGCCGAAAAAACTAAACAAATACAAAGGCAAGTAGGCAAATATAATAAGTAGCCTGTAAGAAGTAATGCAGGCAAAACAAAGAAAATACAAATGTTAGCACACAAATCATTCTCATCAGCCACCAAATATCATCATATTGTACATGGCCAATTTAATGCAGCCTCCCAGAAAAACAAAAGCAAAGAAAAATATCACTGCCTATAGTACACATATTTGTACTAGAAAGAAAAGAAAAATACATTACCATGTACAAAACTTATCAGCCTGTACAAACACCTTTCTCTCCACATATACACATCTATATGGCTCCAGTTCGTTCAAGAAAACAAAATTTAGCAAGCAAAGGAAAATAAAAATCAATGCAAACTTAAATGTCATTCAAAATCAAAAGCAAGGGAAGATTTACAGGAAACTCAAAAAACTGCAGCTCTTCAACACAACATTTATTCCCTGTTTCAACATGGCAAACTTTGTTCCTCTCTGCTCTTCCATTCACAGTGAGTAACCTTTCTTTTTAAACCAGATTTCCTTGTTTGTTTCTTTACCTGTGAGTAACTTTAATTTTAAAGCTTTAAGTTGAAAAAAAATGATTCTAGATTTATTAAAAATATAGTTTGCATATGTTATTGTTTGAAGTTATCACTGTGATGCTCTGTGCTTCTATGTTGATTGTTACAGGTTCATTTTTTTTCTTCTTTTTTTCAAACTTAAATGTATGCTTATCAAATTTTTGTAAACTTTCAAAAGCAAATAAGTTTGTTAAGTATCAATTATTGCTTAAAAACAGTTCAAGTAAATTTATAAACATCCAGGTTGGAAAAGAACTTGGTTTTACAGAACAAACTTAAATCCTTGATAATTTCAAATGGTATAAAACATCGACTAAATTATATAACTTGAAACTGCATTCGAAAAGAGGATTTTTAAAATAAAAATGGGAATTTTTAATCAAGTATGCTTCGAACAGTATGTAAATGAACCGGAAATGCTTTTTATCCAAATTCCAGCGATCAAACGAAAATTGTATGTTGTGATCTTGCTTGAAGCTAGCTTAATGGTTTACGAAGTCGGGAAAAATGTTAGAAAAAATTTCTATTGCGTGAATTTGGGGGACGAAGTAAATATAGGGTTTGGGTTCCAGTTTCTTTCGTGCTCTGTCTGAATTTGTTTTCGTCGCCGTGACGTGATCGAGTGCGATAGGGCTTTGGGAAATGGAAGTAGGCGTGTTGACGAGTAGTTGGCGAAAGTTTCGAATTTTCCGGTGGTCGGTGACGAGAGTTATGGTGGGTTTTCTGAAGGGTTTGGTTCCAGCTTTTGGTTCGAGGTACTCGATTTTCATTCTAGATAAATTCGATCGAATTGAATAATCGTTTGGGCAGGAGCGATCATCGTTGACATGTCAGAGGCTACGGCAATGATCAGAGTGATGAAATTCAGGTGTACACGTACACCGTGCACGTGTGTCTGGGTTTGGGATGTCGTGGAAGAAGAAGCAAGTTTGGGGAAGATCACTCGAGTTTGAACTCGAGTAATGCCGAGTGACTTTCAATCCTGTAACAGTTTCTTTGTTTACAGGTTTTATGATTTAAAATTTTAACTAAAAACTTAAACTAAGTTTTGAAATAGATGAAGAGAAGAAGAGGAACTCGGGTGTTTCTCAGGTGTTGATCGGGTTTGACTCGAAGCAGCTAAAGTTGCAGCGAGGCCCGAAGTTTTACTCGGGGAAAATTTGAATTAGCTCGGGTCTGGGGAAAAAAATGGATATGGAAACAGTTTTTACTGTGAACGTTTTCAGATTTTAAACACTTGTAAACCATGGTTTCAAATGACGATTTGATCAAAGTTCTAAATTAAATTCATATGTTAAAAATTATGGTTTATCTTAAATTTATTTAAGGATAATTTATAAATGATTAAAGATCGATAAATCAAATGATTTAAGGAAAATTTATTAAAGGGGAAAGTAATGTATGTGATAAATTAATTAAGGTAATTAATTTGAGGATAATTAATTAATTGAAGGTAAATTAATTAATGAAAGTTATTAAGAGATGATTTATTAATTAAGGGTTAATTAATTAACATAAGTAATTAGAAATAATAAATTTTTGATTAAAAGATAATTAATTAAAATGGTTTACAATTAATTATGATTAATTAACCAAGATTTGTAGTTTATTCATAAGAAATTAATCTGGTATAAATTAATTTTAAATCAGATATTAATTGATTCTACTTATGGATGTTTGGATTTCGTTGAATGATTGAATTGTTTGATATCCCTGATATGTGATGCTTTGTGATACATACTGATTTGTGTTGTGTTCTGAAATTTATTTATCTGTGATATATATATCTATGATTTCTGTGATATATTACCATGTGAATATGAAACCCTTGGTTTGTAAAACGGCATTTAAACTTCGATGCGACAGGGAGTCGGATTCCAGTTGGTTATCCGAAACCCACATCGAATTGTATTGATGAATCTTTGTGACCGATAAATTTATTTTATCTATGATCTGTGAATGAAGATAAGCGTTGTGGATTATACCGCTTATCGATATCGATATATCTGTGATGATTGATGTTGTGCACTATTGTGTGAAAACCCCTGGACTACACCATACACACACAAATATGGATTTCACGTGGAAATCGGTTAAATCACAGATGATGTAAATTTGACGTTTTTGAAATTGAAATTTTAATTTCAATTGATTTTGAAATTGGAAATTGGGGTTTTAAAGTGAAAAGCTTTTGAAATGGAATTTCAAAGATAAAAGTTATTTTGAATAACTTAATCGAGTTTTGAAAATTTAAATAATTTGATTTAAATTTGAATTCAAGTTTGAAATTAAATCCTATGATTTGAAACTAGGATTAAAGATGCTGTACAAGTTATATATGGGTTAAACCATTTTAAAGGTATTGATTTGGGAATTTGAATTTAATTCAAGAATTTTAACTCGTGTAAATATAACTGGATTTTTCTGAAACGAAACTACTTGTTTTCAAATAGTAAAAGCTTTCACATAAGTAATGAACTTCCAATTTGTGTTGAACGGTTTCAAGTTTGAAATAGAATTGAAATGTTTTTGAAAACTATGAAATGAGTCTTTGATTTCAAAGACCGGACGGATTAATCCAACTTGAAATAGAATTGTTTTGAAAGACTATGAATGAATCTTTGGAAATGAGTTTTGAAAGCTATAAGTTAAATCTTGATTTAAAGATTTAACGAGTTAATTCAATTGAAATGGAAATTGTTTTGAAATCTATGAATGAATCTTTGTGAACGGGGTAAACTTTGTGAATTGAATCTTTTTTGTTTAAAAGATTAAAAGTGTGGAAATTGTTTAAACCATTGAAGGTTTTTGAAATGAATCTTTTTGTTTAAAAGATTGGAAATGGTAATTTGTTTTACCATTCGAATGAAAATTTTTGGGCTTTAAGCTGTGATTTAACTGAGACCCCAGTATCCATATGATTTTTAATTGCGCTCGTTATTCGGTTTAGCCGGGAGAGGACCTTTGTGTCATATAACCCATTCCGAATAGTGATACGACGATATGGATAGCATTTGAAGACCGGTGGTGAAGACCGGGTATTTGCGAGAGCGATAGGATGACCTATCGATTGTCTCTGCACTGAGTAGCTACGGTATAGAGATTTCCTAAGTGATGGGAAGTCCGATCAAGATTGTGAATACCCGGATTTGCAAGGGCTTCTTCGGAAGTGCCTTCGGTTCTGTTCGAACCCGGAACAGACTTGTATGGATGTGTGTCTGACGTTACACTTTGAGATGTAAAGCTGGTTTCTATCAAATACATTTCTGTTGGTGGCGGAGAATTTATTCTCTTAGCTTAACACCCTTCTCTGAGACGTACGAGCTCAGAGGTTATGTAGTTGATGGTTACTAGTGATACATTCCCAATTTGGTAATGTGGCATACGAAGTGCTGATGATCAATTATTGATCAAAGCGTGGCTTTGTGAAAAAGCGTTGCTTTGTGAACGAGACTTCGTCGAGCCTCACAACCCGGTAATGGTCGAAACAGGAATGTTGCGGCAAAGGTTTGTAGGGGTAGCGCCCCTAGGGTATGTCATTTCCTTCTGGATAAAGGGTGGTATCATGGTATGGAGCCCAGATACTTACTCATGTGGACACACTGTATTTATTACTGTGCGATGTTGCTTTATGATCGGGACGTCTCGGATAAAGGTCGGTGACGACCGGGGGATGACATGACTCGTGTGTTAGTTACCTAGTTATAGCTCGGTTAGAGCGTGAGGTAGCGTCGGCCTTTTGTTTGCAGAGATCCGGTTAGGATCCGGGGCGTCTTTCCAGAGGCGTTTCTATTTCGGTAAGGAAGTTCCTTAGCCTGATCATTTGTTGGAAATCCAAAGAAACAATACGAACCCTGTACGGTTTTAGTTGTATTACCTGCTATGGAATGTGGCGGTAACCTGCTATTGAACGTAGTAGCTATAGTAGGCATACAATGATATGTTGTATGCTGGCTAAGATTTATATTATATTTTCGAAATGGTTTTCGACACTATGCACTAATGATAATAATATCGAATGATTTTGCGTAGTAAGCATTTTTGACTATCATAAGGAGAAATCTCCTCCAATTCTGCGATTGCATTGTGTGTGTGGCGGGAGGCCTTATGGTAGTTTCATTTTCGAAAAGCATTGCGGGTTTCAATGTTTAAAGTTCTTTTGTGTTGTTTTAAAGATAAACTGTTTTTGTTGCTCACACCAGTCCCATGACTGATCCGGAGTTTATTGTTCCCTTCCTAAACTCTGGGTGCCCACTATTTTCCACACGGGCAGTCTAGAGTTGGGTTTTCTCAGATATTCAGGTTTGGTAGATTATCTGGAGCTAGTCAGTTCTTGGAGTTCATGGATTGACGTTGCTTATCTTGGAGCATTCTATTGGGGATATTCTATCCGCTGCTAATGTTATCTTTTCTTTTTCCGCTGCTATTTTTTGTATCATATCTCTGATGTATATAGATATTCATTGTATCATCATTGTATCTGGATATTGTATCAGATGTTGTATATCTATATTCTTTTTCTTCTGCTGTGTTATTTACTTAACTGTGTTATAAGCTCCGGCGAATCGGATTTGAACGGTCGAATCTATGGCATTCGAGTACGATGTAAAGTATGGATGTCGATTTTCGAACGCGAAAAACCCGAGTCGTTACATGTGGTATCAGAGCTAAGGTTGAACTTTAGCTCAGGAGTGTAACACATTAAGTAGCTCATTAGAGATAGGGTGAAGTATACCCTAGAATGAGTATTCCTCAGATATCCGTTCGAATACCTCAGTAAATTCTCTTGCTATACACAGATAGTAAGTATGAGTGTAAGAAGAGGATGAGATAGGGGACAGGGAAATACGATTATAAATGGTCGATACTTTGTAACAACAAGGAAATAATCTTTTCTCTATCAATCTATTTTGTTCGTCATCTCTTCTCAATTCTTCGATGGTTTCTGGCAGATCCAGAAAGGAGATTCGATATATGAATATGGGACGTAAACTCCAAAAAGACCAGAATTGTTTGTTTGGATGAATTGATTGCTTTGTTTGCTATGGCAGATAGGTATACTCTCGTTCTAAACTAAAAGCTTTGAAATTTTATCCATATATCTATCTATTCTTTGGGTCCGGATATATTCTACGAATGGTTAGTTATCACTTTGAACTAACCGATGCCACTCCATATTTCGTAGATCTGGATAACCCGAGTATCTTGTGATGTGTCAGACAGATTCGTTCTTGTATCTGTTATTGATATTCTGATTTGGTAAGCCAAATGCAGAACAAATGTTCAGTTGATGAAATATTCTTCATCTATCTTTTTGTCTCCTTGGTAATTTCGAGGACGAAATTCTTTTAAGGGGGGAAGTCTGTAACGACCCCGAATTTTAATCTATTTTAAATCGATAATTAAATTTATTTTTGAATGAAAATTTGTGAAATAGATGGTTAAATGAACGCGAGTTTCCCCGATATCCAAGTATATTTTGTATAAATCGTTTAAAAATTTAAATAAATGATTGAGATAGAAATACATATAAAAGTTAAATTATGATAAAATATAAAATAACACATTAGCCAATTTAAAACAACATAACAACTATAAAATGTTTAAGTTAGAAATAGGGATTTATATATGTAAGATAAATTTAAAATATAAAGTAACTAACAATTTGACAACATCATAAAATTAGAACTTCACTAGATTTCAAAGTAATAGGGCCAAAACAAATAAAAATATACTCAAGTAAATAAAACAAAACAAAGCATATCATATCAGCCGAAAAAACTAAACAAATACAAAGGCAAGTAGGCAAATATAATAAGTAGCCTGTAAGAAGTAATGCAGGCAAAACAAAGAAAATACAAATGTTAGCACACAAATCATTCTCATCAGCCACCAAATATCATCATATTGTACATGGCCAATTTAATGCAGCCTCCCAGAAAAACAAAAGCAAAGAAAAATATCACTGTCTATAGTACACATATTTGTACTAGAAAGAAAAGAAAAATACATTACCATGTACAAAACTTATCAGTCTGTACAAACACCTTTCTCTCCACATATACACATCTATATGGCTCCAGTTCGTTCAAGAAAACAAAATTTAGCAAGCAAAGGAAAATAAAAATCAATGCAAACTTAAATGTCATTCAAAATCAAAAGCAAGGGAAGATTTACAGGAAACTCAAAAAACTGCAGCTCTTCAACACAACATTTATTCCCTGTTTCAACATGGCAAACTTTGTTCCTCTCTGCTCTTCCATTCACAGTGAGTAACCTTTCTTTTTAAACCAGATTTCCTTGTTTGTTTCTTTACCTGTGAGTAACTTTAATTTTAAAGCTTTAAGTTGAAAAAAAATGATTCTAGATTTATTAAAAATATAGTTTGCATATGTTATTGTTTGAAGTTATCACTGTGATGCTCTGTGCTTCTATGTTGATTGTTACAGGTTCATTTTTTTTCTTTTTTTCAAACTTAAATGTATGCTTATCAAATTTTTGTAAACTTTCAAAAGCAAATAAGTTTGTTAAGTATCAATTATTGCTTAAAAACAGTTCAAGTAAATTTATAAACATCCAGGTTGGAAAAGAACTTGGTTTTACAGAACAAACTTAAATCCTTGATAATTTCGATTGGTATAAAACATCGACTAAATTATATAACTTGAAACTGCATTCGAAAAGAGGATTTTTAAAATAAAAATGGGAATTTTTAATCAAGTATGCTTCGAACAGTATGTAAATGAACCGGAAATGCTTTTTATCCAAATTCCAGCGATCAAACGAAAATTGTATGTTGTGATCTTGCTTGAAGCTAGCTTAATGGTTTACGAAGTCGGGAAAAATGTTAGAAAAAATTTCTATTGCGTGAATTTGGGGGACGAAGTAAATATAGGGTTTGGGTTCCAGTTTCTTTCGTGCTCTGTCTGAATTTGTTTTCGTCGCCGTGACGTGATCGAGTGCGATAGGGCTTTGGGAAATGGAAGTAGGCGTGTTGACGAGTAGTTGGCGAAAGTTTCGAATTTTCCGGTGGTCGGTGACGAGAGTTATGGTGGGTTTTCTGAAGGGTTTGGTTCCAGCTTTTGGTTCGAGGTACTCGATTTTCATTCTAGATAAATTCGATCGAATTGAATAATCGTTTGGGCAGGAGCGATCATCGTTGACATGTCAGAGGCTACGGCAATGATCAGAGTGATGAAATTCAGGTGTACACGTACACCGTGCACGTGTGTCTGGGTTTGGGATGTCGTGGAAGAAGAAGCAAGTTTGGGGAAGATCACTCGAGTTTGAACTCGAGTAATGCCGAGTGACTTTCAATCCTGTAACAGTTTCTTTGTTTACAGGTTTTATGATTTAAAATTTTAACTAAAAACTTAAACTAAGTTTTGAAATAGATGAAGAGAAGAAGAGGAACTCGGGTGTTTCTCAGGTGTTGATCGGGTTTGACTCGAAGCAGCTAAAGTTGCAGCGAGGCCCGAAGTTTTACTCGGGGAAAATTTGAATTAGCTCGGGTCTGGGGAAAAAAATGGATATGGAAACAGTTTTTACTGTGAACGTTTTCAGATTTTAAACACTTGTAAACCATGGTTTCAAATGACGATTTGATCAAAGTTCTAAATTAAATTCATATGTTAAAAATTATGGTTTATCTTAAATTTATTTAAGGATAATTTATAAATGATTAAAGATCGATAAATCAAATGATTTAAGGAAAATTTATTAAAGGGGAAAGTAATGTATGTGATAAATTAATTAAGGTAATTAATTTGAGGATAATTAATTAATTGAAGGTAAATTAATTAACGAAAGTTATTAAGAGATGATTTATTAATTAAGGGTTAATTAATTAACATAAGTAATTAGAAATAATAAATTTTTGATTAAAAGATAATTAATTAAAATGGTTTACAATTAATTATGATTAATTAACCAAGATTTGTAGTTTATTCATAAGAAATTAATCTGGTATAAATTAATTTTAAATCAGATATTAATTGATTCTACTTATGGATGTTTGGATTTCGTTGAATGATTGAATTGTTTGATATCCCTGATATGTGATGCTTTGTGATACATACTGATTTGTGTTGTGTTCTGAAATTTATTTATCTGTGATATATATATCTATGATTTCTGTGATATATTACCATGTGAATATGAAACCCTTGGTTTGTAAAACGGCATTTAAACTTCGATGCGACAGGGAGTCGGATTCCAGTTGGTTATCCGAAACCCACATCGAATTGTATTGATGAATCTTTGTGACCGATAAATTTATTTTATCTATGATCTGTGAATGAAGATAAGCGTTGTGGATTATACCGCTTATCGATATCGATATATCTGTGATGATTGATGTTGTGCACTATTGTGTGAAAAATCCTGGACTACACCATACACACACAAATATGGATTTCACGTGGAAATCGGTTAAATCACAGATGATGTAAATTTGACGTTTTTGAAATTGAAATTTTAATTTCAATTATTTTGAAATTGGAAATTGGGGTTTTAAAGTGAAAAGCTTTTGAAATGGAATTTCAAAGATAAAAGTTATTTTGAATAACTTAATCGAGTTTTGAAAATTTAAATAATTTGATTTAAATTTGAATTCAAGTTTGAAATTAAATCCTATGATTTGAAACTAGGATTAAAGATGCTGTACAAGTTATATATGGGTTAAACCATTTTAAAGGTATTGATTTGGGAATTTGAATTTAATTCAAGAATTTTAACTCGTGTAAATATAACTGGATTTTTCTGAAACGAAACTACTTGTTTTCAAATAGTAAAAGCTTTCACATAAGTAATGAACTTCCAATTTGTGTTGAACGGTTTCAAGTTTGAAATAGAATTGAAATGTTTTTGAAACTATGAAATGAGTCTTTGATTTCAAAGACCGGACGGATTAATCCAACTTGAAATAGAATTGTTTTGAAAGACTATGAATGAATCTTTGGAAATGAGTTTTGAAAGCTATAAGTTAAATCTTGATTTAAAGATTTAACGAGTTAATTCAATTGAAATGGAAATTGTTTTGAAATCTATGAATGAATCTTTGTGAACGGGGTAAACTTTGTGAATTGAATCTTTTTTGTTTAAAAGATTAAAAGTGTGGAAATTGTTTAAACCATTGAAGGTTTTTGAAATGAATCTTTTTGTTTAAAAGATTGGAAATGGTAATTTGTTTTACCATTCGAATGAAAAGTTTTGGGCTTTAAGCTGTGATTTAACTGAGACCCCAGTATCCATATGATTTTTAATTGCGCTCGTTATTCGGTTTAGCCGGGAGAGGACCTTTGTGTCATATAACCCATTCCGAATAGTGATACGACGATATGGATAGCATTTGAAGACCGGTGGTGAAGACCGGGTATTTGCGAGAGCGATAGGATGACCTATCGATTGTCTCTGCACTGAGTAGCTATGGTATAGAGATTTCCTAAGTGATGGGAAGTCCGATCGAGATTGTGAATACCCGGATTTGCAAGGGCTTCTTCGGAAGTGCCTTCGGTTCTGTTCGAACCCGGAACAGACTTGTATGGATGTGTGTCTGACGTTACACTTTGAGATGTAAAGCTGGTTTCTATCAAATACATTTCTGTTGGTGGCGGAGAATTTATTCTCTTAGCTTAACACCCTTCTCTGAGACGTACGAGCTCAGAGGTTATGTAGTTGATGGTTACTAGTGATACATTCCCAATTTGGTAATGTGGCATACGAAGTGCTGATGATCAATTATTGATCAAAGCGTGGCTTTGTGAAAAAGCGTTGCTTTGTGAACGAGACTTCGTCGAGCCTCACAACCCGGTAATGGTCGAAACAGGAATGTTGCGGCAAAGGTTTGTAGGGGTAGAGCCCCTAGGGTATGTCATTTCCTTCTGGATAAAGGGTGGTATCATGGTATGGAGCCCAGATACTTACTCATGTGGACACACTGTATTTATTACTGTGCGATGTTGCTTTATGATCGGGACGTCTCGGATAAAGGTCGGTGACGACCGGGGGATGACATGACTCGTGTGTTAGTTACCTAGTTATAGCTCGGTTAGAGCGTGTAGCGTCGGCCTTTTGTTTGCAGAGATCCGGTTAGGATCCGGGGCGTCTTTCCAGAGGCGTTTCTATTTCGGTAAGGAAGTTCCTTAGCCTGATCATTTGTTGGAAATCCAAAGAAACAATACGAACCCTGTACGGTTTTAGTTGTATTACCTGCTATGGAATGTGGCGGTAACCTGCTATTGAACGTAGTAGCTATAGTAGGCATACAATGATATGTTGTATGCTGGCTAAGATTTATATTATATTTTCGAAATGGTTTTCGACACTATGCACTAATGATAATAATATCGAATGATTTTGCGTAGTAAGCATTTTTGACTATCATAAGGAGAAATCTCCTCCAATTCTGCGATTGCATTGTGTGTGTGGCGGGAGGCCTTATGGTAGTTTCATTTTCGAAAAGCATTGCGGGTTTCAATGTTTAAAGTTCTTTTGTGTTGTTTTAAAGATAAACTGTTTTTGTTGCTCACACCAGTCCCATGACTGATCCGGAGTTTATTGTTCCCTTCCTAAACTCTGGGTGCCCACTATTTTCCACACGGGCAGTCTAGAGTTGGGTTTTCTCAGATATTCAGGTTTGGTAGATTATCTGGAGCTAGTCAGTTCTTGGAGTTCATGGATTGACGTTGCTTATCTTGGAGCATTCTATTGGGGATATTCTATCCGCTGCTGATGTTATCTTTTCTTTTTCCGCTGCTATTTTTTGTATCATATCTCTGATGTATATAGATATTCATTGTATCATCATTGTATCTGGATATTGTATCAGATGTTGTATATCTATATTCTTTTTCTTCTGCTGTGTTATTTACTTAACTGTGTTATAAGCTCCGGCGAATTGGATTTGAACGGTCGAATCTATGGCATTCGAGTACGATGTAAAGTATGGATGTCGATTTTCGAATGCGAAAAACCCGAGTCGTTACAACTCGGGTCTGACCCGAGTATTATATTCAAAAGAAAATAATACACGGGTCAGTCTAATTCAAACTCAGTTATTAATGCACAGAAGCAATGATAATCAAATATCAAATAGACGACAGTCATAGAAATCTCGTATATCCAACTCTTGATACGAGAATTGGATAACGGCATATATAACACTAAACAGTGTTAAACGACAAATCAACAATCCAAAGCAGAATACAACTCCAAAACATTGAAATTCACCAACGAAACAACTCAACAAATCGAAACATCAATTTAAAACTGTCCAATCTGATAGGGCTGTAGTACACGCACGCGTGTACTACCTTGCCACATTAAAATGTTAAAACTGTGTGGCTGCAGTACACGCACGCGTGTACTGCCTTGCCACAACAGAATATAAAATCATCACATCACCAAAATGTAAATCATCAAAACGAAACTACAGAAGTCAAGTCACAACAATCGTGACTCAACTCTACTACAACTAAAATGAATCAGAATTTACAACCCAAAGGTTAACATACCAAAGAAAGGCATATAATCATGCAACTGTGAAACAGAACAGTGCAGCTTCAAAAATATACACGATGACAATTAAACAGCTGTTATCAAACATCAAAACAGTTATAGCATAGATGTACGAAATAAAATCTGCAAATTTCAGGGAAGCAATTCATGTATCAACCCATGTAAACAATGGTGCAACTGATCAGAGATGGAAGCTAGTAACATCAGACCAAAGTGGATGCAGACCAGAGAAAAGGAGTGACAACATAGGACAGTACAACTAAAAGAAATAGGTCAAGCATATATAGATATGCAGTGACAAAGTGAACCAAGTCACAATGTCACAGCAAGATCAAGTGACAGTGGCAATCACAGGACAGACAAGTCAATACAGAACTACTGCAAATGCAACTCAAGTGCCACAGTAGTTAAGACATCACCAAGTTCAAGCCAGAAACAAGTCAAAGCAGTAAAACCAGGCTGGACAACAATGAATGCAGAGGAATGAATGCAACTGATGACAACTAAAACCAGAACACAAGCAACTACAAAAGCTCACCACCACAAATGAAGAACATGGATGCAGATTCAAGACTGTCACAAACGAACATGGACAGTGACAGAGTGAAGTGCCAACATCACAAACAAACTCGAATGCTCATAATATATCAAACAATCAGGTCAAATGGTGCAACTACCAGGGAACAGTTAAATACAACAACAGGTGAGCGGATCAAGCTATGGCAACAATAGACAGTGATCAGGGACCACAAACAAATGTCACCTACATAACAAAGGGACCAAACAGCTATACAATGAATACAATACGAAAAATGAATGTATCAGTTTTGAACAAGGCAATCAAACCAGAGGCTCGAACTCAAGTCGGTGACAACAGAAGCATAGACAAATGAAGACTGAATGATGATATTCAACATGCTATGCAACCTGAACCATGTACTACCAGTACAAAGACAAAGAAATACAAGCTAATAACTCATGCTACACAGGGTCAGATCAACATCAGTTCAACAGGTTTAAAAAGACAGACAAGGTTGCTAGCATATGAAGACTACAGCAATGTGAACAAATATGAAAACAAATCATATGCATAGGCAAAGACTAAAGTATATCAATGCAAAGCTTCTACAAATCAGAAATGAAATAAAAATTCAAAATCTAAGCCAATGTCGAAGACAACCAGAAACAAGCTCTAACAGTATCAAGTAACTGATGCCAATATTTCGAAGTCGACACAGGTCAAAATCACTGCCAGGGAAGAACACGAACAAGAGGCAAAGTTGAAGTCTACCAGAATCAACAGTGGACAAAGTAAAATGATCGAAGCCAAAGTCAAAGAAAATCATGGAGCAACTTAATCAATACCGAGATTATCACACAAAAGAAAAACAATATATATGCATATGACAAAGTCAAACTTCAACATCGTGGTGATCATGAAACCGAGAATCTCATACATTCGTATCTTTGATAAGGTCAAAAATAATCTCAACATCCATCAATAATCGAACGGCCGAGCAGAAGAGGTGACAAATTCAACGAAATCAAAGATAGAGGAGCAGCGGTTTCAAATCAATTCTACTGGGACGAACACAGATGGCAAAAGTCAAAAATCAAAGCCGTGGCCAACAAAACATACCAAAGTCAAAAGAATCAACTCCGAAAAGAAACTACCACGAAAACGAACAGCCCAAAATCAATGTCAAAACAAAGTCAAACTGTCGAGGCATAAAACTCAAGTCGTATTAGATGTGAGTGAATATATGTCACTCACCTTAGTTTCCCCTATCATGAATTCGAGGATTGAACAGCTCCGAGTGGAAGTTGTGGCATCACTACGTCGATCGAAGCCAAGCACGAAACCCCTTCGACGAATTGAAGCAGCCGAACGCACTCAAGTGGATGAACGATCGACAAAGCTTCACGTGAATACCCACTGATTCGATCGAATTAAAAACGGAACTTCGAGCAAGCCCTAATCTCAGATCTGAGAGAACGAAGATGAAGCCGCCATGTTTATTCTCGTTCGTTTTGTTTAGGGTTGAAGTCGAAAAATGAATGGGTCGGGTTTCCTTTTTCCAATCAATACGAAGAGGAATGGGTATGCAAGGTTATCACGCCAACAAACAAGTGGATAATTAAATTTTTAAAGCCCAACAATACTTAACCAGTTTATCAAAAGGGTTTTCAACCGATTAAAAACTCTGGGTTGTTACAGACTCCCCTCCTTATAAAAATTGCGTCCCCGCAATTTTCATAATGAAAGCCGTCTATAACGATTATTCTTCTAACATAAACTGGTTAAGCTAGAAAAATAAAGTATGAGAACACAAACACCAAAGAAATCTTTCAATTTCATAAAAGAAATTCACAATTTCTCAACAAAATCTAACTATCAAAAGATAATTAGGTAACACAAATCACAAAATGCAAAATCGCAAATATCTAGTTATTTAACAAATAACTAGAAAACACAAACTTCATAATCAACAAACTCTAACTATTTACAGAAATAGATAGAAAACAGCGATTCAATAAAATCGGCATACTCTAGAATCAATTGGAGACTAGAAAATCTCATATCAATAAAATTAGCAAACGTCCAATTATCCAAACGATAGTCAGAAAACAAATCAACACATATCTAATTACCACAAACGGTAATCAAATTTCAAATCAACAAATATTTAATTACCACAAACGGTAATCAAATTTCAAATCAACAAATATTTAATTACCACAAACGGTAATCAAATTTCAAATCAACAAATATTTAATTACCACAAACGGTAATCAAATTTCAAATCAACAATTATTCGATTATCAAAAACAATAATCAAATCTCAATTTCAACAAATATTCGATCATCAAAAACGATAATCAAATCTCAATTCAACAAATATTCGATCATCAAAAACGATAATCAAATCTCAAATCAGCAAATATTCGATCATCAAAAACGATAATCAAATCAACAAATCAGCAAATATTTAATTATCAAAAGCGATAATTAAATCAACAAATCAGCAAATATTTAATTATCAAAAGCGATAATTAAATCAACAAATCAGCAAATATTTAATTATCAAAAGCGATAATTAAATCAACAAATCAGCAAATATTTAATTATCAAAAGCGATAATTAAATCAACAAATCAGCAAATATTTAATTATCAAAAGCGATAATTAAATCAACAAATATCTAATTATCACAAGCGATAATTAGAAGCAACAAATATCCGATTATCAAAAACGATAATCAGAACTCATATCAACAAATATCTAATTATCACAAGCGATAATTAGAAACAACAAATATCCGATTATCAAAAACGATAATCAGAACTCATATCAACAAATATCTAATTATCACAAGCGATAATTAGAAACAACAAATATCTGATTATCAAAAACGATAATCAGAACTCATATCAACAAATATCTAATTATCACAAGCGATAATTAGAAACAACAAATATCTGATTATCAAAAACGATAATCAGAACTCATATCAACAAATATCCAATTACCTGCAGATAATTGGAAACAACAAATATCTAGAAATCAATTAAGAAGACTAGAAAATCAACATAAAAGCTTGGATCGATCCCATCAGATGGCGAGTTTTAAATTCGCCGCACGTGCATCAACAAATGGCCGAAGCCTACCAAGTACTCAACATAATTTTGGCGCCCAACAAATGACCCGAAGGTCTAGTACTGGTATTTGACCCGAAGGTCCATCATATGACCCGAAGGTCCATCATAGTGGCTCGAAAGCACACGAAAGCATCAAATATTTCAATTAACGAGTCCGGAATTAACCGAAATAGAAAACGCACATATCCCATACCACGTGTTTTACTAAATCGTTTGATTCTCTTCATCGTTTCCTTGAAAGTGCAAAATTCATCAAAATCATCAAAACAACAGATATTCAATTAACGAGTCCGGAATTAACCGAAATAGTAAAAGTGTGGTTCCATACTCCGCACTTTTGCTAAATCGTTTAAATCTCTTCATCGTTTCCTTGAAAGTGCAAAATTGTGTATTTTGTAAAAATACACTTTACATTCTCAAACGGACAAGTCTAGAATTAAGCGAATCAGTAAAAGAAAGGGGTCATAATCCTCGATTTTGCTGGATCGTTTAAGTCGCTTCCTCATTCTTTTGAAAACGCAAACTGTTAAAATTTTGTAAAACAATTTTCATTTTTAAAACGATTTCCAATCACGTGATTAAAGTAGCAATATTAGTAGCAATTTCAAAAAGGAAATTGTACTTCTCAAAACACCGTAAAACGAATCTCAAAATCAGTGTTGCGGAATAACCGCTTGAAAATCCACTTTTAAAAATTTGACTGTTACTGAAGTCAAAGCGACAGTAATTTTAAAACGTCAAAAATCTCATCAAAATAATTCACATCAAAATGTGACATCAGTGAATTTTCATTCATTAAAATTGTCAACAAAACACCGTGCTTCAAAAATATAGCACTGGTGTAAAAATCCCGTTATAAAAATAACGGCAACAAAATACGTTTCATAACCAAGCATCGGTTTAACGTAAAATTAATGCAGTAACGTGCAATTCATATTTGCACGCACATTACAATACAAACAAAGAAATCATTCGAATGTATCTTCAATGAAGACAATTCAAAACAGCAAAATCTAATCAATAGATGATTAGTACAAAAGAAAGCCAGCAGAAATTTCAACAAAAATCACATAACTGTAATTTCTTCGAATCCTCAATTCGGATTCGAAATTCTCAAAGAAAAAAAATAATTACAGCTATGTAAACAACCAATGAAATTTATTTCAATTTCATATTTCAATTTTTAAATCAAATAGATTATCAGTTGTACTCAGGGAAGACAGTTCCACTGTTTCCGCTGCGCACTCTGATAAACAGTACTCGAATCAATCAAATCATCAGAACACAAATTCACTTTTTATTTTTAAATAATGATATTTAAAAACTTTCATCAAAATTTTAAACTTTAGTTTTGACTCAAAGCACAAATAAAACATCGACTAATAGTTGTAACACATGTTCCATCCAAGTTATGTTTTATATTATGTCCATAAACCCCAAGCTCTGATACCAACTTTAACACCCCACCTCTATGCTCATAATAACAAAGAGTATTAAAAGAAATACTGTCTATTATTACGAAGAATAAGGCTGGATAGGAGCGGCCATCCGTAGTTGGCCTTACACTAGCATTGGTTATCTCGATAGGAGTGGTATATACTTTTTATTTTTCATCTATTATTTATTTACTCCCATCGACACACCCTATTCTAGTACAAAACGAACTACGACGGTTCATAATAGTTTAGGACAATGAATATAATAACAACACAGATAATATAAATGCGGAACACAGATTAAACAAAAAGTCTCATATATATATATAACTGATGTCAGTTACAATATAGTTGACGCAGTACATATGATACAACTACAACTGTCGACTCTGGAAGTTATATATACAAGTACATTATCAACTAATATACATGAATACATATCATCCTATACAATGACACGACTTCTACAAAATGAAAAAGACAACTTCAGAAGATGTGAAAAGTCTTCAAAGCCTGAACAGCAACTCAAAGAAGGAAATCTACAACCTGAAATAACTCGGGTCTGACCCGAGTATTATATTCAAAAGAAAATAATACACGGGTCAGTCTAATTCAAACTCAGTTATTAATGCACAGAAGCAATGATAATCAAATATCAAATAGACGACAGTCACAGAAATCTCGTATATCCAACTCTTGATACGAGAATTGGATAACGGCATATATAACACTAAACAGTGTTAAACGACAAATCAACAATCCAAATCAGAATACAACTCCAAAACATTGAAATTCACCAACGAAACAACTCAACAAATCGAAACATCAATTTAAAACTGTCCAATCTGATAGGGCTGCAGTACACGCACGCGTGTACTGCCTCGCCACATTAAAACGTTAAAACTGTGTGGCTGCAGTACACGCACGCGTGTACTGCCTCGCCACAACAGAATATAAAATCATCACATCACCAAAATGTAAATCATCAAAACGAAACTACAGAGGTCAAGTCACAACAATCGTGACTCAACTCTACTGCAACTAAAATGAATCAGAATTTACAACCCAAAGGTTAACATACCAAAGAAAGGCATATAATCATGCAACTGTGAAACAGAACAGTGCAGCTTCAAAAATATACACGATGACAATTAAACAGTTGTTATCAAACATCAAATCAGTTATAGCATAGATGTACGAAATAAAATCTGCAAATTTCAGGGAAGCAATTTATGAATCAACCCATGTAAACAATGGTGCAACTGATCATAGATGGAAGCTAGTAACATCAGACCAAAGTGGATGCAGACCAGAGACAAGGAGTGACAACATAGGACAGTACAACTAAAAGAAATAGGTCAAGCATATATAGATATGCAGTGACAAAGTGAACCAAGTCACAATGTCACAGCAAGATCAAGTGACAGTGTCAATCACAGGACAGACAAGTCAATACAGAACTACTGCAAATGCAACTCAAGTGCCACAGTAGTTAAGACATCACCAAGTTCAAGCCAGAAACAAGTCAAAGCAGTGAAACCAGGCTGGACAACAATGAATGCAGAGGAATGAATGCAACTGATGACAACTAAAACCAGAACACAAGCAACTACAAAAGCTCACCACCACAACATCAATGAAGAACATGGATGCAGATTCAAGACTGTCACAAACGAACATGGACAGTGACAGAGTGAAGTGCCAACATCACAAACAAACTCGAATGCTCATAATATATCAAACAATCAGGTCAAATGGTGCAACTACCAGGGAACAGTTAAATACAACAACAGGTGAGCGGATCAAGCTATGGCAACAATAGACAGTGATCAGGGACCACAAACAAATGTCACCTACATAACAAAGGGACCAAACAGCTATACAATGAATACAATACGAAAAATGAATGTATCAGTTTTGAACAAGGCAGTCAAACCAGAGGCTCGAACTCAAGTCAGTGACAACAGAAGCATAGACAAATGAAGACTGAATGATGATATTCAACATGCTATGCAACCTGAACCATGTACTACCAGTACAAAGACAAAGAAATACAAGCTAATAACTCATGCTACACAGGGTCAGATCAACATCAGTTCAACAGGTTTGAAAAGACAGACAAGGTTGCTAGCATATGAAGACTACAGCAATGTGAACAAATATGAATACAAATCATATGCATAGGCAAAGACTAAAGTATATCAATGCAAAGCTTCTACAAATCAGAAATGAAATAAAAATTCAAAATCTTAGCCAATGTCAAAGACAACCAGAAACAAGCTCTAACAGTATCAAGTAACCGATGCCAATATTTCGAAGTCGACACAGGTCAAAATCACTGCTAGGGAAGAACACGAACAAGAGGCAAAGTTGAAGTCTACCAGAATCAACAGTGGACAAAGTAAAATGATCGAAGCCAAAGTCAAAGAAAATCATGGAGCAACTTAATCAATACCGAGATTATCACGCAAAAGAAAAACAATATATACGCATATGACAAAGTCAAACTTCAACATCGTGGTGATCATGAAACCGAGAATCTCATACATTCGTATCTTTGATAAGGTCAAAAATAATCTCAACATCCATCAATAATCGAACGGCCGAGCAGAAGAGGTGACAAATTCAACGAAATCAAAGATAGAGGAGCAGTAGTTTCAAATCAATTCTACTGGGACGAACACAGATGGCAAAAGTCAAAAATCAAAGCTGTGGCCAACAAAACATACCAAAGTCAAAAGAATCAACTCCGAAAAGAAACTACCACGAAAACGAACAGCCCAAAATCAATGTCAAAACAAAGTCAAACTGTTGAGGCATAAAACTCAAGTCGTATTAGATGTGAGTGAATATATGTCATGTAATGACCCTAAAATAAAATAAAATAAAATATATTTATATTAGGAAATTCTGAGATATATAAAAATATATATATTGCATTAAAACAGAAAAGAATTTGGCAATAAATAAAATTGCATGGGAGCTTCTGTTTGATAAAATGCAAGGAATTAAGGTAGTTAGAAGAAAAATTGGAACTCAAAATAAATATAGCTTTATGTTCAAAGAATTATGTAAATATATATACATTTAATAGATATGGGGTGTTTGCTGTTTTATATGAAGATAAAATAAAATTAAGTTTAATGCAAAAGTTTATGTCTTATAATTGTGCCAGAAATAATTAGCATAATATATGTGATTTTTACTTTAAATATAAAAGGAGTTGCTGATTTGACAAAAAGGCAGAAATATATATATACACATATATAGAATCAAATAAAAATTTCCATCCCATATTTATTCCAAGCAAATAATTTGGGTAAATGATTTTTACATTACATAATAAGGTATGATAGTATGCATGATTAAGGGGAAATAACAAATAGGTAGAAAAAATATACAAAGGAGATTTTCAGATTTCTTAAACTTGTAAAAAAAAAAGAAACTGAGGGTCACATGCTTATTGCATGGGTAGAAAAGAGTCATGAAAATAGTATTGAGTGTTTAAAAATGCATGATCCCCGAAATAGCTAATTAAAGTACCCAAAATGTGTGCATTTTCAATTTATGCTCACACAGGAATATGATGTGTAAATAAACATCTAAGGGTATCAGGGGAATTACCCATTTTCTTAAACCCTAGAATGGAATTATAAATAACTGCACATAGCCAAAACCATCACTCTCTCGGGATCAAAACAAAAATAAAATAAGCAAGGAGAAACACTAGCTTGAGGCTTTGGGGGATTTACTGTTCTAAGAAATTAAGGCAGTGAAAGGAAAAACATAATGTGAGTATTTACCCTTTTGTATGTAATGGCATTAAGTCCTATTACAGGCAGCCTAAAAATATTATGAGTTATTTGAATCTCTGAAATGATTTGTTATGGGTGATATGGATGTTTGTTTGTGCATTTTTGTTTGGAGCATTAATCTGTAAGTAGGCTTTTAGAGTTAACAGGATTTGAGTATTTTTGTTCCATCTCATCATCATTAAACATGGATATAGATTAAATGGGGGAACATGGGGTTGAACCAGAAGATATACAAGCACTTATATCTTTCTGAAATATGAATGTAAGAAAAACTAAATTGGTCACTTGGGGGTTAGTCAATGATCTGCTTACTTCAGGTGGAAGCAAGTATATGCATGGTGCAACTGCACCCTGAGGCCTTTGTGTGTTGGAATAATTTAAACAACCTGGGAGTTTCCTTCACAATGCATACATAGTGTTCATTTAACAAGGAGATGTAGACCATAAATTAAATAAGGAATGGGATTGGGATTTATAAAAATCTGGGTTATGAATATCTAGACAGGGAGTTAAAACTAACCAGGATTTATGTGATGTTCTGGTTAGCTGCTGGGTGAAATTTGGAGTATAAACATGAGTTTACTTATCTAAGATTTGGTGAGGATGAGTTAGGAATTGTACACATAATTATTTTTAACTGTTTGTTATGTATTGTTTAATTTGTTTAATGTGATTTTGTGTCTTCTTGAATGAACCAAAACCTGCTAAGTATAAAACCTGTTAAACTAAGAAGTCATTACAAGCTTACTAAAATTATGTGTAGGTATACAAAATTTATAAATACTCATACCAGTGTAAAACTGACCCTTTTGGTTGCCCTTGCAATCATCTGGGTGTCTCAAAAATTCTTTGGGGCAGCTAAATGATTTGCTTGCAGGAAATTGAAGTTGGCTTGATGAGTAAGGAAGGCATTGGTTGCTAGTATAAATAAGAGAGACTTGTTTTAAATTTTCAGTTGCATTGTAATGAAATTACTAGACAAATTCTATTCTCTGTAATTGAAGTTACTTGTAGGAAACTTTCTAAGTATTTGGGGTTGAAAACTTGTACTTAAGTAAAATTCATTTTGAATGATATTTGATGGAGTTTGATTTTCTATTGATTCTATGATCATCTGATTTGGAGAAAACAAGGGGATAGATATAACACATAAATATAAAGTGTGAAAGTAATAATCTCTGGTTTTATTGCCTGAGTTTATTCTATAATTTTCTTTAAATAAAATATAATGGATTTGACAAGATCTGAATAAGAAATATTCAAGTGGAGTAAATGTATGCATGGCAGATAATTGATACTGATTTGTATATATATATATATATATATATATATATATATATTTGATTCACCGATTTTTATTGCCTATATTTTGCCCTATGGAAATTAAACAGCTAAGGGGATTGAATTTTTGAAATAAACTCTCAAGATTTGAGTATTTAAATTTTCAAAGAAAACTATGAGGGCAGTAGACTTGGAAGACACAGAATTTTGAATAATTGAAAGAATACATACAAGAATGCATTTCAGAAAGAAAAAAAACTAGGCTCTAACATGCTGGGGATTAGGAGTAGGAATTTGTAGAAGCTTGTTAAAATGAGGGGTATGGGTTTGCAAGTGGTAAAAGGGGGACTATGGCTGGTCTAGATGGCCATGGGTCAAACCCTTGGAGCCTGGAACCACTTCATTTCAATCAGTGAAGTGTAAAGTGCTACCGGGACAAATCAAAGAAAACACCAAGCAGCCTTGGGATAACACCAAGCATATCCCAGAAATCACCAAGTATGTAAGTCTACATCATAATAAATTTGAAAATGCTAAAAATCCTCATCTGATCAACCTGAAATGATAAATGGAAATTAAGTCCAATATCCATGCCTGTTAGTAAAGATTTGTAAGTGATTTCATGCATATACTTGATAACTATCATGAGATCAAGGTAATACTATTTTAAGTGTTAAATAGAATTATTTAGGCAGATTAATATATATAGTCAAATAAAAGTATAAGTGTTGTAGTTTGCTAAAAACATACCTTTGGCAGTAGAACAAAATTAGAAAGGAAATAAGTAGCTTGTCAATAGCTTGTATGGTATTTTGTTTTCAATCTAATTTAAATTCCCTCTGATAAAAAAAAATAAAGAAACAATTGTATATCATCAAATATATAACTGTCTTAATTTGTTTGTACACTGATATGATTATATTGGTAAATCCAGGGTCTTGGGAAAAATATTTGGAAACCATATAAAAATTCAAATATAAAAGAAATGGGGTTTAGTGGTGAATTCCTCTTGAATAGAAAAAAAAATCTAAGTGATTTAAAGATGAGGGTCACCACAGTTGGTATCAGAGCTATGTTTTAAATAACATAGTAAATGTTGTTGTATGCATATGGATGTTTGGATGCATTGTTTGAATTGTTGGTGTTGAATGTTTTTGTTTTATGTCAAGAAATATATGTGTGTACATGTGACACATGCACAGTGTGCACAGAAATAAAAATGAACCAAGTAAAAACACCAAAAACTGATAGGGGTAAATAAACTAACATAACAATCATATTTATAGCATTATGGTAGGACCAAGGCATCACACAGGTGCAGGATCTTCACGTGAGCCACCTGTGATGAGCATGGAAGATTTTATGAGAGCCTTAAGGGATGGAATGACACCAAGGCAAGACAATCCTCATGAGGAACTCTCCAAACTGCTTAAGACTTGTACCACTTTGGGAGGAAAGGATTTTGAAGGTACTGAAGGAGCTATAGGTGTTCAAACTTGGATAAAAACTATGGAGAGGGTCTTCACAGATATGCAAATCAATGACCAAAGGAAGAGACAGATAGCTTCAAGGAAATTGAAGGGGGCTGCACTGGATTGGTGGGAAGTTGTGACAGCAGGAAGACAAGAGAATACCATCACTTGGAATAATTTCAAGGACATGCTTGAGGCCAGATTTGTCCCAGCATCTGCCAAGGCCACACTGCTTGAAGACTTTATTAGATTAAGGCAAGGAAGCATGAGTGTGAATGAATACACTCAAAAGTTTGAAGCATTATCCAAGTATGGACTGGTGTTAATAGGGAATGCAGAAGCAAAGAATGCAAGGTACATTCAAGGCATGAACCCTAGTCTGTCAAGGGCAATGTTGCCATACAAGGACAAAACCTTCGATCAAGTAATTGATCTAACTCTCTCATTTGAGCAACATGACACTGCAAGAGAGAAATTCAGGAATATGAAGCTCAATAAGAAGAAGGGTGGTCAGAACAAAGTGCAACCTTATGACAAGAGAAATGCAAGTAAAGGAGCTAAGAAAGGGGAAGGAGCAACAGCACTTGAAAGCAAGAAATTCACTCATTGTTTTAATTGTGGAAAAGCTGGACATTATAGTAACCAATGCCCTGACCCTAAGATACCCAGAGGAGGCTGCTATAATTGTGGAAAGATGGGTCATCTCAAGAAGGATTTCCCAGAAACCAATAGGGGAACAGCAAGGGTAGGAGCTTTGGCAGCAAGTAACACTGGGAATGTTGGGCAACTTGAAGGTATAATTTTTATTCATACCCAACCAATATCAGTAATATATGACACTGGTGCCTCACATTCACTAATATCTTTGGAAATTGTAAAGAAGTTAACACTTGCATGTGTTTCCATTGATCAGCCCTTGGTTGTACACAGTCCCATAGGGAGTCATTGCATGTTGGGGATGAAGTGTATGGGTCTGAAATTAATTATAGGGGGTTATGAATTTAATTCAGACTTATATACCTTAAATTATCCTGGTATTGGGATTATTTTGGGGGTAGATTGGTTAATGAGAAATAAAGCAATTTTAAATTTAGAAAACCTTACTATTTCTTTGGAAACAAATGAAGGCAAAAGAATTACCATCTTAAGTGAAACAGCAAAGAATACATGCTTTAATAAAATCTGGAGTATTAATGAAGTTCAAAAGGAATTAAAAATAGAGGAAATCCCAGTAGTCAATGAATATATAGATGTATTTGGAGAAGTAAAGGGAATTCCTCAAAACAGACCAGTTGAATTTAAAATAAAATTAATTCCTGGAACAAATCCAATCATTAAGAAGCCTTATAGAATGGGTCCAAAAGAGTTGGTAGAATTAAAACATCAACTAGAAGAATTAGAAGAGAAAGGATTTATATGATCAAGTAGTTCCAGTTGGGGTTCCCCAGTGCTATTTGTCAAGAAACATGATGGAACAATGAGGTTGTGTGTAGACTACAGGGATTTAAACAAGGTAACTATTAAAAATAAGTACCCACTGCCTAGAATAGATGATCTATTTGATCAATTACATGGAGCTAAAATATTTTCAAGGCTAGACTTAGCCTCTGGATTTCATCAAATGAAAGTTGCAGAGGAAAGCATTGAGTACACAGCCTTCAATACAAGGTATGGCCTTTATGAATTTCTAGTAATGCCATTTGGCTTGACCAATGCTCCCTCCTATTTTGTAGACTTGATGAATAGAATTTTTAGAGACTTTTTGGATAAGTTTGTCCTGGTATTTATAGATGACATATTAATTTATTCAAAGACAGAAAATGATCATGCCATGCACCTACATTTAGTATTATCCAGACTTAGAGAACATGAATTAAAAGCCAAGTATTCAAAGTGTACATTTTGGCAACATGAAGTAAAATTCTTAGGACACATAGTGTCACAGCAGGGAGTAAGTGTAGATCCAAGCAAGGTCATTGCAGTTCAATCATGGAGTAGACCCAAAACAGTGACTGAGGTGATGTCATTCTTAGGTTTGGCAGGGTATTATAGGAGGTTCATCAAGGATTTTTCAAGAATAGCTGCACCAATGACCAAACTAACCAAGAAGAACCAACCATATGTGTGGACTGAGCAGTGTGAACAAGCTTTTGAGAAATTGAAGCAAGCATTGGTGGAAGCTCCTGTCTTACAAATCCCAGAAGCAAATGAAGGAATGGTTGTATACACTGATGCTAGTGGGTCTGGGTTAGGTGCAGTGCTTATGCAACATGGCAAGGTAGTGGCATATGCATCAAGACAGCTTAAACCTAATGAAACCAAATATGCAACTCATGATCTAGAATTAGCTGCAATAGTGTTTGCACTAAAACTATGGAGGCATTATTTGCTTGGGGCAAAATTTGAATTATTCACAGATCATCAAGCATTGAAATATTTATTTTCTCAAAAAGATTTAAATATGAGGCAAGCAAGGTGGTTGGAGTTTCTAGCTGCATATGATTTAGATATATTGTACACTCCTGGAAAAGCTAATAGAGTGGCAGATGCTTTGAGCAAAAATCATGTTAGATTAGCCAGTTTGATGATTGATGAGTTTAAAAATCTTGCAGTGCTTGGGGAGGCAGATATATACAGCAAGGATGCAGTGAATTTTAAAGAACATGGTGATATGGTGGAGTATGGTACACTGGGAATAATCACAGTGAAGTCTAATCTGGTGGAGAAAGTTGGTAGCATGCAAGATCAAGATCAAAGTCTAAAGGAGAAGAAAGAAATGTTATTAAATAACATTGAGCCAGAGAATTTTAAAATAGATTCCCAAGGTTATTTGAGGAAAAATGATAAGCTTTGTGTACCAAACATTGCAGAGTTGAAGGAAGAAATCATGAATGAGCATCACAAGACCAGGTACACCATACACCCTGGTGGTACTAAGATGTATCATGATTTAAAAAGAAGCTACTGGTGGCCAGGGATGAAGCAAGCAGTGGCAAGATATGTGGCAAAATGTTCCACATGTCAACAAATTAAAGCAGACCACCAAAAGCCTTCTGGCATGTTGCAACCTTTGGAGGTACCTCAGTGGAAATGGGAAAGCATTTCCATGGATTTTGTAGATGATTTGCCTAGAACTAAGAAAGGCAATGATAGTATATGGGTAATTGTTAATAGACTAACCAAATCAGCTCACTTTGTCCCTGTTAGGTCAGATAGAAATGCATCTAAGCTTGCACAATTATTTATTAAGGAAGTGGTGAGGCTACATGGTATACCCAAGACCATTGTAAGTGATAGAGACACTTTGTTCACCTCAAGATTTTGGGAGAGCTTCCAAGAAGCAATGGGAACACAACTTTGTTTAAGCACTGCCTACCATCCTCAAAGTGATGGGCAAACAGAGATAGTGAATAAAATATTGGAAGATTTACTTAGAGCATGTGTGCTTGATTTTGGGGGTAATTGGGAGGATCATATTCACTTGGCAGAATTCACTTACAACAATAGCTATCAATCAACCATAGGAATGGCTCCCTTTGAAGCCTTGTATGGGAGACCCTGCATGTCTCCTGCCTGTTGGTTGGAAGCAGGAGAGGGTGTAATGTTGGGGCCAGATCATGTTAAAGAAACTTCCAACATGATTGAATTGGTTAGGCATAGAATGAAGGCAGCACAATCAAGACAAAAGTCTTATGCAGATAGAAAGAGAAAGCCAATGGAGTTTGAAGTAGGAGAGCATGTTTTTCTGAAAGTATCACTAATGAAGAAAGTGTTCAGGTTTGGAAAATCTGGTAAGCTATCACCAAGATTTGTAGGACCATATGAAATTATGCAGAGAATTGGTGCTATGGCCTACAGACTTAAGTTACCTGAGGAGTTGAGTGGTGTGCATCCTGTATTTCATGTTTCTCAACTGATAAAATGGGTGCATGATGAAGGAGCAATTCTGGAGCCACCTACTCAAGTTCAAGTCCAGAAGAATTTAGTATATACAAATGAACCAGTAGGGATAGTTGCCAAGGAAGAGAAAAAGTTGAGGAACAAGGTGATCAAACTGGTGAAAATCCAATGGAGCTTGGACACTAATGATTGTACATGGGAGGTTGAAGATAAAATGAGGGCTAAATACCCCAATTTGTTTACTGATGGAGAGGTATGTTTAAGCAGCCTAAGATGATTTTTCTAAATATATTTATATATTGTTAGTTTTCATAAAATATGGGTATGGGGTTATGGAGTTAAAACAGGCTATGGATTAGTGCTTTTAATTGGAGAAATTAGGTGAAATTATGGGGACATAATTCCTTTAAGGGGGAGGGTATGTAATGACCCTAAAATAAAATAAAATAATATATATTTATATTAGGAAATTCTGAGATATATAAAAATATATATATTGCATTAAAACAGAAAAGAATTTGGCAATAAATAAAATTGCATGGGAGCTTCTGTTTGATAAAATGCAAGGAATTAAGGTAGTTAGAAGAAAAATTGGAACTCAAAATAAATATAGCTTTATGTTCAAAGAATTATGTAAATATATATACATTTAATAGATATGGGGTGTTTGCTGTTTTATATGAAGATAAAATAAAATGAAGTTTAATGCAAAAGTTTATATGTCTTATAATTGTGCCAGAAATAATTAGCATAATATATGTGATTTTTACTTTAAATATAAAAGGAGTTGCTGATTTGACAAAAAGGCAGAAATATATATATACACATATATAGAATCAAATAAAAATTTCCATCCCATATTTATTCCAAGCAAATAATTTGGGTAAATGATTTTTACATTACATAATAAGGTATGATAGTATGCATGATTAAGGGGAAATAACAAATAGGTAGAAAAAATATACAAAGGAGATTTTCAGATTTCTTAAACTTGTAAAAAAAAAAGAAACTGAGGGTCACATGCTTATTGCATGGGTAGAAAAGAGTCATGAAAATAGTATTGAGTGTTTAAAAATGCATGATCCCCGAAATAGCTAATTAAAGTACCCAAAATGTGTGCATTTTCAATTTACGCTCACACAGGAATATGATGTGTAAATAAACATCTAAGGGTATCAGGGGAATTACCCATTTTCTTAAACCCTAGAATGGAATTATAAATAACTGCACATAGCCAAAACCATCACTCTCTCGGGATCAAAACAAAAATAAAATAAGCAAGGAGAAACACTAGCTTGAGGCTTTGGGGGATTTACTGTTCTAAGAAATTAAGGCAGTGAAAGGAAAAACATAATGTGAGTATTTACCCTTTTGTATGCAATGGCATTAAGTCCTATTACAGGCAGCCTAAAAATATTATGAGTTATTTGAATCTCTAAAATGATTTGTTATGGGTGATATGGATGTTTGTTTGTGCATTTTTGTTTGGAGCATTAATCTGTAAGTAGGCTTTTAGAGTTAACAGGATTTGAGTATTTTTGTTCCATCTCATCATCATTAAACATGGATATAGATTAAATGGGGGAACATGGGGTTGAACCAGAAGATATACAAGCACTTATATCTTTCTGAAAGATGAATGTAAGAAAAACTAAATTGGTCACTTGGGGGTTAGTCAATGATCTGCTTACTTCAGGTGGAAGCAAGTATATGCATGGTGCAACTGCACCCTGAGGCCTTTGTGTGTTGGAATAATTTAAACAACCTGGGAGTTTCCTTCACAATGCATACATAGTGTTCATTTGATAAGGAGATGTAGACCATAAATTAAATAAGGAATGGGATTGGGATTTATAAAAATCTGGGTTATGAATATCTATACAGGGAGTTAAAACTAACCAGGATTTATGTGATGTTCTGGTTAGCTGCTGGGTGAAATTTGGAGTATAAACATGAGTTTACTTATCTAAGATTTGGTGAGGATGAGTTAGGAATTGTACACATAATTATTTTTAACTGTTTGTTATGTATTGTTTAATTTGTTGAATGTGATTTTTGGCCTTCTTGAATGAACCAAAACCTGCTAAGTATAAAACCTGTTAAACTAAGAAGGCATTGCAAGCTTACTAAAATTATGTGTAGGTATACAAAATTGATAAATACTCATACCAGTGTAAACTGACCCTTTTGGTTGCCCTTGCAATCATCTGGGTGTCTCAAAAATTCTTTGGGGCAGCTAAATGATTTGCTTGCAGGAAATTGAAGTTGGCTTGATGAGTAAGGAAGGCATTGGCTGCTAGTATAAATAAGAGAGACTTGTTTTAAATTTGCAGTTGCATTGTAATGAAATTACTAGACAAATTCTATTCTCTGTAATTGAAGTTACTTGTAGGAAACTTTCTAAGTATTTGGGGTTGAAAACTTGTACTTAAGTAAAATTCATTTTGAATGATATTTGATGGAGTTTGATTTTCTATTGATTCTATGATCATCTGATTTGAAGAAAACAAGGGGATAGATATAACACATAAATATAAAGTGTGAAAGTAATAATCTCTGGTTTTATTGCCTGAGTTTATTCTATAATTTTCTTTAAATAAAATATAATGGATTTGACAAGATCTGAATAAGAAATATTCAAGTGGAGTAAATGTATGCATGGCAGATAATTGATACTGATTTGTATATATATATATTTGATTCACTGATTTTTATTGCCTATATTTTGCCCTATGGAAATTAAACAGCTAAGGGGATTGAATTTTTGAAATAAACTCTCAAGATTTGAGTATTTAAATTTTCAAAGAAAACTATGAGGGCAGTAGACTTGGAAGACACAGAATTTTGAATAATTGAAAGAATACATACAAGAATGCATTTCAGAAAACAAAAAACTAGGCACTAACATGCTGGGGATTAGGAGTAGGAATTTGTAGAAGCTTGTTAAAATGAGGGGTATGGGTTTGCAAGTGGTAAAAGGGGGACTATGGCTGGTCTAGATGGCCATGGGTCAAACCCTTGGAGCTTGGAACCACTTCATTTCAATCAGTGAAGTGTAAAGTGCTACCGGGACAAATCAAAGAAAACACCAAGCAGCCTTGGGATAACACCAAGCATATCCCAGAAATCACCAAGTATGTAAGTCTGCATCATAATAAATTTGAAAATGCTAAAAATCCTCATCTGATCAACCTGAAATGATAAATGGAAATTAAGTCTAATATCCATGCCTGTTAGTAAAGATTTGTAAGTGATTTCATGCATATACTTGATAACTATCATGAGATCAAGGTAATACTATTTTAAGTGTTAAATAGAATTATTTAGGCAGATTAATATATATAGTCAAATAAAAGTATAAGTGTTGTAGTTTGCTAAAAACATACCTTTGGCAGTAGAACAAAATTAGAAAGGAAATAAGTAGCTTGTCAATAGCTTGTATGGTATTTTGTTTTCAATCTAATTTAAATTCCCTCTGATAAAAAAAAATAAAGAAACAATTGTATATCATCAAATATATAACTGTCTTAATTTGTTTGTACACTGATATGATTATATTGGTAAATCCAGGGTCTTGGGAAAAATATTTGGAAACCATATAAAAATTCAAATATAAAAGAAATGGGATTTAGTGGTGAATTCCTCTTGAATAGAAAAAAAAAATCTAAGTGATTTAAAGATGAGGGTCACCACATGTCACTCACCTTAGTTTCCCCTATCATGAATTCGAGGATCGAACAGCTCCGAGTGGAAGTTGTGGCATCACTACGTCGATCGAAGCCAAGCACGAAACCCCTTTGACGAATTGAAGCAGCCGAACGCACTCAAGTGGATGAACGATCGACAAAGCTTCACGTGAATACCCACTGATTCGATCGAATTAAAAACGGAACTTCGAGCAAGCCCTAATCTCAGATCTGAGAGAACGAAGATGAAGCCGCCATGTTTATTCTCGTTCGTTTTGTTTAGGGTTGAAGTCGAAAAATGAATGGGTCGGGTTTCCTTTTTCCAATCAATACGAAGAGGAATGGGTATGCAAGGTTATCACGCCAACAAACCAGTGGATAATTAAATTTTTAAAGCCCAACAATACTTAACCAGTTTATCAAAAGGGTTTTCAACCGATTAAAAACTCTGGGTTGTTACATTTAATTTAAAAATAAAGGTTAATTTGATTTAAGGGGTTAAATCAACTTTTGAAAATTTAACTCGAATTTATATAATTCGAGATGGTTTAAAATTGAGAATTAAATTAAGTTAGTTCAAACTGAATTTGATTTGAATTTGGAAAGAAGTTGAGGTTATTTCAACTTGAATTGGGGATAAATCAAGTTCAAGGGAAATTGAAGTTATTCAAATTAGAAGTGAGTCAATTTAAATGGGTGTGGAAATTTAAATTGAATTGATGGGGAATTGAATAGTTTGACTTTGGACTATTTTCAAAATAAATTGTTTTAATATAAATCTATTTTTCCAAACTATTTACTACACAACTTTTCTTTTTAAACCAAAAACTATCTTAAACTTATTTTACAATTACTTTTGGAACTATTTAACTATTGTACAACTGTTTTATAAACTAATTACTATTTTTCTACTACTTTATAACTGATTACTGTTTTACAACTATTTTACAAATACTTAACTATTTTACAGCTATTTTACAAACTAATAATTACTTTTCAAATACTTATCTATTTTTAATTTTTCAAGCTATTTTCTAAATTTAAGCTATATAGAGTTCAAACTGACTATAATTGAATAACCAATTGAGATAAGAATTGAAGTATTAAACCGAACGGAAATTCGGAGCAATTGTGAATAGTGAATAGAAATCTAAATGAATGTGAAGTAAAAGAGAATTGATTTAGCTAATAATCAATAATGATAAATACGTAGGGTGTACGTATATTATTCTATTCGCGTAGTGATTTGATCCGGATTCGAGCACATAATTTCGAGATAATGTTATCGATCCGAGTTGGGATTTTTCGCTCGATTTTTTACGGCGAACCTGAATATGGATTTTTGATTGGTTCTGGATATTCTCTATCATAGTTGTAACCTATGCAAGGAGAATGACGGTTTTTGATCAAGAAACCAGATCTGAGTTCGCACTAGGAAGTCGGGTGGACAATACTAGTTCGGAAGTGAAATTGTGTGATCGAGTGAGCGATCAGATTGATATAGCGTACGGATGATATGTGGACATCGTACGGGTTTGAATAAAATTGATATTGAAAATTTGTGGATAAGAACTATAAATGATTTTTTTAAAATTGGAAGTGTATTTTGTGAAATATACGATGAAGTAAAGTGGAAATTGGATATTTCTATGGTAAAAATTTACTTTATCAAAGTAAGTAATTTGGTAAGTGACTTTATAGAGTAATCAAATTTGAATATTAGATTTGGAATAAACAAAGTTATATATCCTTGTTGAATAAAATAAATCTCCCCTTATTGAATCTATAGCTAGAAAAAAAAGGGTTTTAAATATTTGAAAGTATTTAAAGTATAAAAGTGAATTTATACAAGTACAAATTGATTCAAAGATTTTTCAAAACTTTTATATATATGTATTTATAAAAAAGGATTTGTGAAAATGATTTTGAGGAAAGGTTTTGGGAACCCATGGCATTTGGAAAGGCTTTTGATTTTTGAGGAAAATCAAATTTGGAATTTGGAAAAGCCTAATATGAGAATTATCGATTTTGGGAATCAATTTTGTAAAGAAGCTTTATATGGAATTCATACTAGGTGTATGATTTGGAAAATACTATATGTGTATAGTATAAAGTGTTTTGAGATTGGCTCTGGGGAAAAAGGCGCTCCCTTGAAATGAACTTCTCAGGAGTGCCACAAGGTGGTACTGCCTTGAGCCTCTAAGGGGGAGGTTCTAAAGTTGATCCTGTGAGGAGTCCGGACAAAACTAGTTCCTGAGGATTATTTGTGTAGCGAAAGTCGAGGGGCTGGTGCCTACAGGGGCATTTGGGTTATGCTGTGATGATAGTGTAACTCGATGTCACTGCGATCTACTGCAGACCATAGCGAAAGTCGTGTGTGCCGCTGAGAGCCAACAGTCTACGTTTGATTTTATATCGGTAGACTGCGACACTATGGTAACATAGCGAAAGTCGTATGTGCCGCTGAGAGCCAACAGTCTATGTTTGATTTTATATCGGTAGACTGCGACCTATGTAGGAGTGGAGAAGTTTCATTTTGACAGCGAAAATCGTGTGTGCCGCTGAGAGCCAATAGTTACATGGACTTTTGCTGTGACGGCAACGTAACCCTGGAATGTAACTGCGATCTGTTATGGGTTCCATGGCGTAATCGAGGGGCGCGGAGACCTACAGTTACATGGACTTTTGCTGCGATGGCAACGTAACCCAGGATATAACTGTGACCATGGATGAGGGTGATGATTTCCAGAGCATTCTCACCAAAGCTATTTTCTCTATTTCAAAACTGTTTTCTACATTTTCAATAAAATTATTTTCCCAAGTATTTTCACTGGGTGTTGAAAACGAGTTTACCAAGTACTTATAGATTTTCAGTCCTACGTCTGATCAACGTATAACCGAATTTCTATGAGAACAAGGATGGACTTGTTAAAACATCGAGTTATAAAAGTATTTTTATAAAAACGACTTTGGAATAATATTATATAGATATTTAGAAGTATTTTAAAATGATCAAAGAAATTTATCTAACATTAAACATTTTGATAATTCTAGCTTCGTTTCTTTTCGAGGACGAAAAGTTCTGAAGAGGGGAGGAATGTGACGACCTGGGATTTTGGCAATATTATTTTAATAAGCATTTAATCTAATTAAATAAAATACAAAGCTTTCATTTTATTAATAAATAATTTTTTTGGACATTTACGAGTTATGTGTGTGTGTGTGTGTGTGTGTGTGTGTGTGTATGTTTGTGAAGGAAATTTTGATTTGAAAATTTAAAATAGAATCTTTCAAAAATATTTAAAATAAAATTTATCTTATTCACTTAAGTTAAAAATTCTACATTATCAACATTTGATATAATACATGTATGAATATAAATAAAGTCTTTAATATTAATGTTTAAAATAAAACAATCTTATCAATATTAAAAATAAATATAAGATATAAATATAAATATAAATTATAAATACAATATATGTTATAAATCAAATGTTTGAAAGTTAAATTACAAACAGAAAATATAATTGAGAAGTTATGTAACAACAACTTATATGGAAATAGAAGCATAAGATAGTTCTTGTATAAATACATATGGTATGCAAGACAAAAACAAAATCTTTGAAGAAAAAAAAAGAAAGACAAATCATATCATATACAAAATATCTTTGTACAAATAAAAAAAAATATCAACAATCATAATTAGGAGTAAACATATTTGAAGACGTATGCATTTAATTAGCACAACATTTTGTCATTTCGAATTGCAAGAAGATCTTTCAGCCTCCATAAAATAAAATAAAATAAAACCTGATCAAAACAGGGTAAGGCTTGTACCAGATGTTGCCTACCACTGTTTACAGCTATTCCTATATAATTACATCATCCTATTTTAGCTCGTACACAAAAGATAGTAGACCTGAGAAAAGAAAGAAAATAAACATCTTTATTTACAAACTCAATATCATTCAACAGTCAAGGCAGAGAAGATTTTTTGGAATTCTAACCGCAACTCTTCAACACAGAAAATTGTTCTCTGTTTCAACAATATTTAGGCGAGTAAACTTTTAAAACAGTTTTGAATTGTGTGATTTTAACTGGATGTTTGTGATGGATTGGATGAGAATGCATGAATGTATAAATTGTTGACTGTGAATGCATGTTGTAGTTATTTTAAGCCTGTGTATATATGAGATTTTGCACATCTACATCTTCTCTATTTAAAATAACATGCCCAAATTTTAAATAAAATCATACCCCTCAAACAAATCAAATCTTTACCTTGACCATAAAAGAAGAAATGATTGTAAGAATATAGGTTTAATTTTAAAAATACTCTCAAATAAATTTGTGAAGTATTTGTTTCAAAAATATAAAAATATCAGCTTTGTTCAATTTTAAACCAAAAATCGATTGTTTAGGATTCTTGTTTTGATTCTAGAATCTGATTCGAGTTTGTATATGTGGAATTTTAATATGTAAATCATGATTTTTATGTGCGTAAGTGATGAGTTATCTCAAGTTGATCAGATTCTTGGTTTTAGTCAAATGCCGTCAATCGGCGAGGCAAGGTTTGCTGGATTTGGACCTGGAGATGATTGATGAGTCGTTGATCACAGGAAAAATGCTAGGATGTTTTTCTGGTGATTAAAGGAGCTCGGCGAAGTCGAACTAGGGCTTGCGGTGTTATTTTGGTTGTAAGCATTCCTAGGGTTTGAACGGCATCGTGATTGCATCGGTGTGAATCGCATGGGGGGGATGGACTCGATGATTCAAGGAGTGTCTGAGGTCACCGCAGTTTGGGATTACGTGGCGTGGTTCGTCGTCCACCGATGATTTTGCCGATCTTGTTTACTCCCAGTTTCCGATCGGAATGGTGATTTTGAGTTCTTCTTCGATTTGAGTTCTGCTGCATAGCTGGAGTGTTTGTCGAGGTCGAAGGTGAGTTGCTAAAGGCCAGAGAGTCGGTCGGCGGTGTGTTTTCCAGCCATGCATGTGCACAGTAGCCTTGGCGTGCACCCTTGTTTTGGGATTTGGGGAAGAACAATATGGCCAGGGGGATTTTCGTGTTTCTCTCGTGATTGTCTCGGAGTAGTTGTGAAGACTGGTTGCGAAGTCTAGCTGTTTCGAGTTTTCACGAGTTTGCTCGAGTCTGTCTCGGAAAGATGGGCATTTTGCTCGGAAACAATGTTGTTTCCATTTTTTTTAACTTAACCAGGTTTTAAATTAAAGTGATTTTGAAAAGAAAAGGGGTAAACTTAAAATTTAAGCAAAGTTTTGACTAGTTTAAAAGGAGGTATAAAATGTTAAGTTAAAATGATGTTTAAACAACTCTGAATTTTAAAGGTATGGATTTTAAAGTTTAAATCTTGTTTTAAAAATAGTTTTGATTATATAAATATTACATTAGAGTAAATTTGTAATTAGTTTTAAATGTTTCAACTTAAATAAAATTGTTGAAATATAATTATGATTTAAGTAAAGAGTATTTAACTTTAATAATTTAAAAGATGATGATTTTAAATAAATCAAATTCAAACTTAAGTTTAATTTAAAAGAAAATTAAGAGTTAGTATAATAAATGATTCATCTAAATTAAATCCTGTTTTATTGACTAAAGTAATTAAAGTACAATTTCTTAATTAATCTTCGAATGTTTAATTTGGATAATTAAATTAAGATAAATTAATTTGTGGAATTAATTAAGTATAGATGATCACTTAATTAAGGAATTATTAATCAAGGGTAATTAAGAAATAATTAAGCGATAAGTAATTAAAAGGTTAATTACTTAATGTTAAGAAGATTATTAATAATTACTTAGTAAAGTAATTTAAAGAAATCAATTATTCAGTGTAATTATTTAAGTTAATGTGGTTAACTTTAATTAATTAATTAAGTTTAATTAATTAAAGGAAATCATTTGATGTTGGGTTAAGTATAATTACTTAAGACAATTAATGAGGAGTAATTACTTAGTGAAGTAATTAATGGAAAATTTCTATATGTAATAAATTACTTGATGGGAAGTAATTGAAGGATAATTACTTGGTGGAGGAAATTTAGTGATAATTACTCAGTGTAATTAAGAGACTAATTAATATAATTAATCAAGGAGTTGATTTAATTGATGGAGTAATTAAGGAAAGTTAATTACTAATTTACATTAATCAAGGTTGATTTATGAATGTAATTAAGTTAAAGGTTAATTATTAAATGAAATTTAAGAATAATTAACTAATGAAAGTAATTAGAGGATCATTAATTGATGTAGTTAATGGAAGAGATCAATCTTGCGTATGAATGATTGAATGATGATAAGTGTTTTGGATTGGTTGATATCTCTGATTTGAATTGCTTTGTGATATGATATGTTGGATGGACAGTGATTATGTGGTTATCTATCAAGTATGAATTGCTGTGTAAAAGTGTTATCCGGTAATTTAAGTTGAATTATACTTCATTGAATAACTTGGGTTTAGATGACAATTGGATTCGAAGAGACTGGAGTCGGGTATTAGTAAATACCCGAAACCACTTCAAATCTTCATAGAATTGTACGTGAAATAAATAAGCTGAAATGAAATGATTTAAGTGAATTGGACCATTTAATCTAAGTTTTGAGTACTTAGAAATTGATGTGTGTGATAAGTGATGTCTATAACAACTTGTGAAGTTGTAAATTGATATAAGTGACACCGGGTTTATATAGTTATATGCTTTGTATTCCATGTTAGATGGGTTTACTCACGCTGGTTTCCAGCCTGACCTGGGTGTTACTTTGATGTAATGCTCGGGTCAGACCGAGTATTACAGATTTTCAGGTAAGGACGTTCTGGAGCTCATGAGGCGAGCTGGATGGCAGGAACGTGTGGAGTGTATTCCGCTGCGATATATTGTAGTTTGTCTGGGACATGTTGATTGTAATTGACCAGTGTTTGTGTATATGTTGTAACTCTTATGTATTAAAGTGTAATTTGATCAAGTGCAGATTTCATTTGTATAACTGTTATTATTTGATATTATATTTTGATCCGCTGCGAATGTGAGATTCTGTGTTTTGTTTCTATTTCTTCTTCTATCTCTTTCTTCTTTTCCTAACTATCTGGAATTTTCGGGATCGAAAATTCCGGGTCGTTACAGTCAAGCTCCACAATAATGCTTTAGAAGTCGAAGACTAATTATTGATGGATGGAGAGATCAGAGGGAGAGAAATCTGGAAGGTTTCGGCCATTGATATAAGATGGAGGCACGGCTGATTAAATTAGGGTTTTGGGAAAAGATACGCGTATATAAATATGTGTATACGTAATATTTTATTATTATTTCGTCTATTCACGTATTTTTCCGGACGAACTCCAAACGAAGCATGCCGCCTGGCGTTTATAATGTTTTACCCCTATTCCGAACACAATGGAATATGTTTCGAGGCCTAATTCGATGGTATGTGGAAGACAGCTTTTTGATTCGAATTAAAATATTAAATTTTCGATATTAATTTACATGCATTTCTATCCCGTACGATCAAATAATAACTCCAAACGCTACGAAATTTGAAATCTGATAATTATACACTATTACGGATTCAATGGAACTAGTTTCGTCGAATTCCAAGACTGTGCCTCGGAAGGCTATTTTTACTCGTCAATTAAAATATAAAATTCCGAATTTCGATTTATTCTCTTTTAAATTCAATTTTAAAAGTTAACAATCTTTATTGTTGTTTAAATAAAATTTATATCGACTCTCGAATCATTTTCATTCACATTAAATTCAAAATTCAATTATTCTATTGATTTTAAACATAGTCAATACATATAATTTATTTCAATACTTGTTATCGTCAAAATCTTCAAAATTTAACTATTTCAAAATTTTATTCAAGTTCATATTCAATAACTTACATTAATAAATCATAAAATTTTTATTTTTAATCATTTTTTATTCAATAATCATATTAAATTTAATAATTTAAAATAGTTAAAAGTATGGGTCGTTACAAATTGCGCAATGCCTTTTTCGTTCTACAGTATTAGAATCTTGAGGACCATAAAATGTAGTACTTCACCACTCTGAACGGACTTTTTTCTCATCCCCAACAACTCGTCAGTCATTTCTTCTTTGATGCCAAGACACTTATCCAACAACTCACAAACATCATGATCACCTATTCCCCTAAACCCTCCAAGTGGCCCCGTAACTGCTTTTCCTTCAATGGGAAGACCTATGATGTGAAATGCTTCATCGGTAGTAATTATCATCTCACCAAACGGAAGATGAAAAGTGTTAGTCTTCGGGAAGAATCGTTCAATAAATGCGTTGATCAATGCCTTGTAAACTTTTTCATGTGCATGCTTTATTATATTCTAGATCCTCGATTCGGCTACGACATCCTTAACAAAATCAAATTCCTCACTTAAATCCAACCGTTTATGAGTCCCAACATAACTGTGGAGCTTAATAATTCTTGCTTCATCCCTTGGTGCCTAGATTTTCAATGTAATATTCAAAACTTACACTTATATTGTTTAAGATTCTATATGATATAGATATACAATAAACTTATCAAAGAGTTCCATATGCTACAAGCGATATGATATTTATAAGCAAACAGTAAGGATGGATGAACTTCACTTTCAATAGATCGACTTGATGGTTGTTCCGTTAACTTTTTTTCTTTTTTTTTACCTTCAGTGATTATATCTGTGTATTAGTCTCCTCTTCAATTTCTTGGGATGGTTCATTCACGTTTGCGATCTCTTCCTCCTGATCCGGTCCTTATACATTTCCTTCAACAGCGTCCTCCTGTCGACTACCTTCCTCCTCACTCGCACTATTGCTATTTTCACTACTATTGCTTTCGTCATATACAACATACTCCTCAATATGTTTTTTCATTCGTTCCAACTTTAATTTCTTGCGATTTGAAGCAAATTGAGTACAAGTGGTTATTAAGATGAAGCTGAAGCTTTTTTGCTATAACAAGAAAATGGATTCATTCACATACGCAGAAGAATATAAAACTATAGGAAGTTGCCAAATTAAAATATAAAACAAGACCGACATTAATGTTGCAAATTATATATATTAGTTCGACAGTTGAATACTGAACTAAAATGGGTTACCTAATGGTCAGTGGTCGATATATAAATTGACAATATACTGCTGAAATAAATTATACAAATCAACTTTAAGCCATCGAATTCAACTGTAATAACTAAACTCTAATTATTCAGCGCGATCAATAACGTCAACTACAACAACGCACTACCCACCGTGCGCTAATAAAAACCTGAAAACTACCATAAAATGGAAATACGTACTTTTCCATCACTTTTTCAATCAACTTCGAGTCTGGACGATTTGAGCTCGCAAATACTTTTGTTCGTACCATTTTTTAGAGCTGAAGTTGCTGGAAAGAGTTTTGGAGCCGAAGTTACTGGAAAGAGGAGACAGCAAAAGTAAGTTAGGGTTTGAAGGAACCGGGCCAGCCCACAGTGGATGAAATAGGTGAATTTCAAAAAAATTAACAATTTTGGATCTTTAATGGGCCTATAAAGTCTAAATTCAGTTGGAACTTTTCTAAGTTTCTTTTAAATAAATTCAATATTTTATTTATCTTTATAAATAAAGTTTCACTTTAATTTAATGTGCATGTAAGTTAGATTATATCAAATATACTCTTATATATAAATTTGTGTGTAACGTTTATTTTTCAACTTTATCCAGAGAAGGAAATATTTCATTTCCTTTCTCTTAACTTATTCAATTAATGAGGGAGGCATAAATTTATTTAGAGAAGGAAACTTTTAACTATTAAATTATTCAATTAATGAGGGATCATAAATTTAGTTAAAGAAGGGAACTTTCAGTTTCCTTCTTTTAATTAAATTAAACAATTGATTAATAAAATAACATTAATGATTAATCTAAATATGGCATGAATTGTAAATATATTCATAGTAAATATTGTGCAAGTGCAACATATAGGGAGCGTCCATAGTCAGTGGTAGTTGATATATATACATATAACAAACAAGAACAGTTTAGATAGTTATTACATAGGAACTAAAATGGAAATAAATAAGGGATGACAAGTGTGACGCCCCACATCTATACTCACACTAGCCAAGAACACTACGGGGTAATGCCATCGACTAGCACGAAGAATAAGGCTGTTGAGGAGCGACCATCTATGTAATTGCTTTGTGCGTGTACCGATATGTCAGATAATATAACTTACATTTCATTTCAGGAGGAAATCCGACATATCAGATACAAACTCAAAGCTACCACACAGTGGCTATGAGGCCTACGGAAACAAATATAGAAATAAGCATAACACAAATCAGTCACAGACATTCATATCACAAAGGCGGAATCAGATATGAATATAACACATAAAAGTGTACATCAAAATAAGGGTCAAACTAGATCCACTACATCACAAAAGAATAGATACAAGTGCTAGACAAAAGAATAAGTATACATCAAGGAGTCTCTATCTCAAAATGTATACTAACAAAAACTACTATGCTAAAGTAGTTAGCCAAAAGTCAGGTGACGGACCCAGATACGAAGTCAAGCAGGAGCACTTGAAATACCACGGTCTGACCTGAGTATTATTTAAGAAGAAAATAATAAACGGATCAGTCTAGCTATAAATATCAAATAAGATGAGATAGGATAAGAGATATGACCAAAAATGTATGATAACAAAAAATGCCATACTGTGTCAAGTATACATCAAATAACAACAAAAATCATACAATATCTCAAATCAACTCGAAGCACCAAAAAGAATCACATTCATTAAATAATTCACCAAAACACAAATATTGACAAAACATATCAATGCCAATCCACGAAAATTGGTGAAACACAAATTCTAGAAATCACAACCAGAAATCCAGAAATCACAAAAGGGGGAAGGCCTATCACAAACGGGAGCATGAAAACTCACCAACACGTGTATCACAAACGGAACGCTATTCCATGGTCGCTAACCATCAATTTTGAGCCGAAGCTCCACAAACGGCTCGAAGACCATGGGTTGCTACCCCACCAAATTGAACCGAAGTTCCACAAACGGGGTTTTTAGTCCCCACACAAACAAATAGACATATCACATCGCTAGTCTAAATCACAAAATGATCATCATCGATCAATAAAAAGTGTGAATCACACTAAGCAAGTAAATATAAGAGTTTAGCTTCATGTCCCATAACCACTAGCTTAACTTAAATATTTACGAACAAATTGTAGATTTCCACTCGAAAATTGTCACAAGATTTCAATCAAACAAGTCTAAGAATTAACTGACGAAGTAAACGCAAGCGTTTCATACCACTTGTTTTGCTAAGTCGTTTAATTGGATTTCTCGTACGAATGAGGTAAAGATTTGTATAGACTAATAGATTAGAAAATGATTTTATATACGAGATTTGTATTAAAATAGAGTTGAAAACATCTTTGTGAAAGAGTTTGAATAGTTACTACTAGTATAGAAACCTTTGTATTTTAAAGTGACAAATCACATAAATGATTGTAGAAACAATCAATCACCAAAATCCACATTCGAAGACGTGAATCGAATCCATAGAAATCGATATCAAATCCATCAAAATGGATATTCCCAAAAAATCCTGAAAAAGAAGTCATCAAAGTCGATAATAAATGATAACAACAAATCGGATCAACACGAATCGATTAAAATTGGAAACCCACGCAAAATAGGCAAATTGGGCTGAGACAAGTAGATCAGTCGACTGAACCAGGTGGTCAGTCGACTGATACTATGCTTGGAAACTTTTGGTTTCCAGGTCAGTCGACTGAACCAGGTGGTCAGTCGACTGATATAGGCATAGAACATTTTCTGCCCCCCTAGTTCAGTCGACTGAACCTGCTTCTACAGCATTATCAGCCTAGCCCCCAGGTGGGGCAAAATCCTAACCGGAGGCGAACGGACGAGCAACGGAGACTAAGGATTTATGCCAAGCTACAACCCAGCCTTGTATGGCTCTTCGAAACACCCCAAAAACGTGTTCAAACATCAAAGATAGGATTTTTAAAGATTTGACCTCAAAACACCAAAAATTGGAATATTCATCAAACCAATTCAATTCAAAAGAAAATGAACAAGAAATAGATGTTAGGAATTACTACCAAACAACTATCAAAGATATAGACATAGATGTGAGTTCAAAAACTCACCTTTAAACCTAAAAATAATGAATGAGAAGCTTTTAAAACAAGGCAAGAACAATTCCTCTTCAACACACTTCTAGAATCTTCAATCTATTATCAAAGGTGAAGTTTTCCAAAAGTTAGGGTTAGGAATTTCTGAGAATTGAAGAGAGATTGAGACGGAGAAGAAGAGGATGCTTACCTTAGCTTCTCTTTGATTTTGGAGCAAGAACTTGTGTTTCCAAATCAAACTAGGGTTTTGAATGTCTAATTTCCCATTCCTCTCCCCATTTTTACTTAAGTTTGAATGTATTAGGAAATGAGAATGAATGAAGAGGAGAGGGGGTGGAGTTAGGGTGTTATGTTGGGTTGATGGGCTGAAACCCAAACCCAAAGCCCTAAATGAAAATATCAAAATTTTACTCAACTCCAAACATATCGATGTTTATACTCAAAAAGGTCGCAAACGTCATTTTGGACTCAATGGAAGTGGTCTCGGGTCCTAATTCGACTGTTTGCAAAAAGTGACATTTCGGACCTAAATCCGACTAACGATGCTATATTTAAATAAAGCATTTAAATATACAATCGTAAAATATGCGGGTTGTTACAGACTCCCCTCCTTAAAGAAATTACGTCCTTGCAATACTTAAGAAAAAGGAATAAAAAGTAACAACCATACAAAGGCATAACAACACAAAAAGAAGAAATTTTGAAATAAGAAGTTCACCTTAAGGAACATGAGAGAGTAAGTCCAGATGTGTTCGCTCGATGAATTCTCTAGATTCCCAAGAGCAATCCTTAGGATTTGAGGACCATTAAACTTTCCCAAGAGTAACATCTTTATTTCGAAGGCGTTTAACCTCCGTAGCAATGATACAAATAGGATGTTGCCCATAAGTCAAATTAGGCGAAACTTCAATAACACCGGACTCAAGAATGAAATCAGAATCTCGAAGGCATTTCCGTAATTGAGGGACGTGGAATACGTCATGAATAGCAGAAAACTGAGCCGATAATAAAAGGCGATAAGCCACAGAACCAATGCGTTCGGTGATGGAAAATGGACCAATATATCGAGGTGCTAATTTTCCCGATCGACTGAAACGCACAACACCCTTCATAGTGAAACACGAATGAACACCAAATATCCCATAGAAAATTCTAATTTCCTTCTTCGGTTATCGGCATAGGATTTTTGTCTACTTTGAGCTTCTTTCATCCTATGACGAATAAGGTCAATCTTTTTTGTGGCATCACGAATAAAATCTGGACCTAAAACCAGCTTCTGACCGGCTTCAAGCCAACACGAAGGAGATCGGCATGGCCTTCCGTATAGTGCCTCGAAAGGTGCCACACCAATACTAGATTGGAAGCAATTATTATAGGAAAACTCAACAAGAGAAATATGATCTTCCCAACTTCCACCAAAATCAAGAACACACGCACGAAGAAGATCTTCAAGAGTTTGATTCACACGCTCGGTTTGTCCATCGGACTGAGGATGATAAGCGATGCTAAAGTTAAGCTTCATTCCCAAAGCTTTTTGAAGACCTTTCCAAAATCCACTAGTAAATAATGGATCACGATCACTAACAATAGAAGTAGGAACTCTATGCAATTTAACAATTTCCTTGACATAGAGTTTAACCAAAAGAGGTACGGTTCGATTTGACCGAACAGGAATAAAATGGGCGGATTTTGTAAGTCTATCAACTATCACCCAAAAGCTATCATGACCCGAACGAGAATGGGGAAGACCGTCAATAAAGTCCATGGAAATTTGATCCCACTTCCGTATTGGAATTTCCAAAGGTTGCAATAACCCACCGGGCCTTTGATGCTCGACCTTTATGAGTTGGCAAGTCATGCAATGCTTAATAAAGTTAGCAATATTAGATTTCATTCCCTCCCAATAATAAAGTCGCTTCATGTCCGCATACATTTTGCTACTACCGGGATGAATGGTAAATTTAGAACGATGAGAATCTTCTAAAATATCTTTACGAAGATCACAAATATTTGGCACGATAAGTCTACCAAATTTTCGAATACCGCCACAAGCATCAATATCAAAGTCTTTCAAACCTTCAATATCAATTTTATCCCTACAACATTGGCTAAGAAGAACCAATTCGGGATCACGCTTTTGAGCTTCAAGAATGCGGTCTAAAAGAGAAGGATGAGCCTCAAGGCTACATAAAACAAGAGATGAACATGAATTGGATTCACGATCTCGAATCTCACAAGTGGATAAAGTCGCGAGATCATTCCATTCGGATATCATCATGGAAACAACCGCTTGTTGCTTACGACTAAAGGCATCGGCTACAAGATTTCCCTTTCCGGGAGTATAGAGAATATCAAGATCATAAGATGCAAGGAACTTCAGCCAACGTTGTTGACGCAAATGAAGTTCCTTTTGAGAAAATAAATACTTCAAAGATTTATGATCGGTGTAGAGAATAAATTTCTCTCCCAAAAGATAATGACGCCAAATTCTAAGGGCGAAAACAATAGCCGCGAGCTCTAAATCATGAGTGGCATATTTAGTCTCGGCAGGCTTTAATTGCCTAGAAGCATAAGCGATAACACGTTCCCATTGCATGAGAACGACACCCAAACCAACCCGACTAGCATCGGTATAAACAATAAAGTTGTGAGGACCGCCCATGACCCCTGCACCGAACCTAGAGATAGTGCGCTGTAAAGTGTGTCAGGCGACCATGGACGATTGCCAGGGTAAATTTAAACAATAGAATCTATCGTATTACTCACAGCGCATGGACAAAATATAATAGAATATATATATATAGTGAAGCTTCACAGAATAGAATCTCATCAATAAAACTTCATAATAGTTGAATACAAATATCTGAACAGTCAATACATCAAGCCTCACTACATAACACTCAGAGAATATACAAGCAGCGGAACATCCAGTACATATAGTAAGAAGATAATATGCAATCCTCCAACTCGTCTTCGACATCAGCACCGTGGAAAGCAAGAACAGGACCTGTCACCTGCTACCTAGTCTGCCCGTCCCAAAATGGACGAACAGCCCAAGGCAATAAGAGTTAAAACATAAAGCCTTGAGTCAGACAACAGTCTTAGTGAACGGTAAATTAACTAACAACATACCAAAAGAGCATAAAGGAAAAAGGAATAGGAATACAACCCTCCCACTCCACCTCTTTCTACAGTGATAGCCCCCAGACACACACTAAGCAGAAGCAAACATAGCAAAGCATACAATTTAAAGTAAAGCAATTATCACTCGAGTCAAGGGCGATGTTTTCCAAGTACAAACCCCCAAGGCCTAAACCAAGATCAGATAAGCACCCAGAAAATACCGCTCTTGAGACCGAATGACGATACAACCAAACATCCATGACTCTGGCTATCACTGTTATCATTGCTTCGATATCATCGTTAATTGAATGACCGGCTCTTTATTTCATCCGTCCGTCAAGGGCTAATGGAAACCCCGGTTCTAGACATAACTCCGCACGTCATCGTGACCCGTGCCTAGGACTATCGAATCTGCCCAGAGTACTTGACTACCAATCAGTAGCCTTCAGGGACTATCGAATCTGCCCAACGTACTCTTGCTTTGAGCAAGCTAGAACCTTCAACAACGATGAGATCTCAGCCTTCTAGTCATCCTCCTCGACGACTATTTCCATACTAGCTCAAGCGCCTCTCGAGCAAACCATTATCCTCAAACTCGAACCATTTCACCGAGTTGTCAACATGCTTGGAATGATCCCGTCTGGACTAGACCAAGGCTATCTCATATCATGCTTCACCTCATCATCATCATAGCAAAGCCTCATCTCAACATCATCATCAAATCTATCCATATGAGCTTCCTCATCCGCCACATATGCCACGAGCAGCTTTTCCAATTCAAGAGCCTTTCCCTTAGCTTTTGAATCATCTTCGGTCTAAATCAAATCATCAATCATCTAATTCATAGCAATCAATCAAGTCAAACATTAATCCAAGTAAACAAGCATTCAAATATGATCTAAATAGACAATTATAACAATAATGGCAATTTCGTAATTAAAGAGTCAAAAGTCTAACAAGCATGAAAACATGAGCGATATCTCTATAATCTTGATGAATGAACTTTCATAGGTTAACATGTAGTAAAATGGATGCCAAATCATTATGAACAATGGGTCTATATGGATCTATACTTAGGATTAGGAAAATGTATGGAAATCACTACTTTAGCACAAAATCAAGCCAACGATCCGATATACTCCTTTGGATCCATGTGAGAGATAATCACCACTCACCAAATCACCTAAATACCCCAAAAGCAACACACTTCAGATCTGGACAGCGAAGGATCTAACTCGATCTATCACAAATCCGCTTTAAACGATGAAATCTCTCTTCGAAGAATGTAGATCTTCAATCTAAGCTCTTCGATCTTCGAGTTGATCTTTGATTTGGATGGAAGGAATCACAAGATTAGAGTGGAGAAAAGAAGTGAAGAAGTGTAGAAGTCGAGCTCTCAAAATGGCAGCACTTCGTCGCTTCAAAATCCGGATCCCAAAAATGAAGAAGAACCCTCCTATTTATAGGCTGAAATCCACCTTAGGTCGTTCACTTGGAGTTAGGTCGTCCACGACCTAAAAACCCTACGACCTAAAACCCCACGACCTAAAATCTTCGACCTAACAGCCCCAAGCCTCTACGCGACCTACGACCTAACAACTTAGCGCATCAGCGCACCCAAGCGACCTACGACCTAACCCAGATGTGCTTCCTCGCGACCTAACGAATGCGCATCCATGCGACCTAATAGATCCAACGACCTACGCGCATCCGCGACCTACGACCTAACAAACCTGCGACCTAACACACACACGCGACCTAACTATCTTAGCCAGGATATGACCTAACTCCTTAGGTCGTCTAACGACCTAACTACGCTAACTCGCTAACTCTCTTAGGTCGCTGCCTATCCTTAAGTCGCTCAAACCTTAGGTCGCCAACTTCCTATAGGTCGCTAACTCCTATAGGTCGCTCACTCTCTTAGGTCGCCAACTTCCTATAGGTCGCTAACTCCTATAGTCGCTCACTCTCTTAGGTCGCCAACTTCCTATAGGTCGCTAACTCCTATAGGTCGCTCACTCTCTTAGGTTGCTCACTCGACCTAACTATTACACGACCTATCTATCATACGACCTAACTTCTTAGGTCGTTCCAATCCTTAGGTCGCTCCACTCCACTAGGTCGTCTACTCCTTAACTCGCCATCTTCCTTAGGTCGCTCCAAACCCTCATATGACCTAAGACTTGGACTCTGGACGACTTATCAATAATGCGACCAAATGTCAACTGTTTTACGATGTTTCGATCCGTAAAAATATGGGTCGTTACATTCTTCCCCCCTTAGGAATTTCGCCCCCGAAATTCCAAACAAACAGAGCAATCAAAGACTATTCTGCATGCCTACCATCCATAGCAATCAACAAACCATGCATCCAATTCAAGCTTAGCATGCAGAATTCTAAAACTTAGAACAAGTTACAATGTCGTTAGATGACACGACACCTTAGGGCCATACCTTGAAGAGTTCAGGATGAGCTGCTTTCATCCTCTCTTCCACCTCCCATGTACAGTCGTTATCATCATCACTCCATTGTATCTTGAGCAACTTAACTATCTTCCTCCTAAGCTGTTTCATGTCGGTTTCCACAACACGAAGCGGCTTACGAGGTCTCCTATCGACTGGATCAACTTCGAAATCTTCACAGCTATCAGCAGAAACCACTGTATTCGAGTCGTGCACATACTTCCGTAGATATGATATATGAAAAACATTGTGCACACCCGACATCTTTTCTGGTAACTCCAATCTGTAGGCGAGCTTTCCAATTCGCTCGATGATCGGGAATGGTCCAACAAATCTCGGAGTCAATTTCCCTTTCTTCCCGAATCGAATAACATTCTTCAGTGGAGAAATCTTCACAAAAATCATATCACCTACGTCGAACTCCAAATCCTTTCGACGCTTATCAGCATAACTTTTCTGACGGTCTTGGGCTGCCTTCATTCGTTGCTGAATGATCTCTATGCAATCCGAAGTCTGTTGAATCATCTCTGGCCCAAGCATCAGCTTTTCTCCTGTCTCTAACCAACATGTCGGAGAGTTACACGGTCTTCCATACAATGCTTCATATGGTGCCATACCAATGCTGGACTGGTAACTGTTATTATACGAAAATTCAACCAAATGAAGGTGATCTTCCCATGATCCTCCGAAATCTAAAACACAAGCTCTGAGGAGATCTTCCAAAACTCGGTTGACTCTCTCGGTCAGACCATCTGTTTGAGGGTGATAAGCTGTACTCAAACACAACTCGGTTCCCAAAACTTCCTGGAAGCTCTTCCAAAATCCACTAATGAACAATGGGTCTCGATCGCTCACTATACTCTTCGGAATACCATGGAATCGAACTATCCACTTAACATACAACTCTGCCAACTTTGATGCAGTCCTAGTCGATCGAACAGGAATGAATCTTGCACTCTTAGTCAAACGATCTACAATGACCCAAATCCCTTCATTTCCCGTTCTTGTTCTAGGTAACCCATCAATAAAATCCATCGATACTTGCTCCCACTTCCATGTAGGAACTTCTAACGGCTGAAGCAATCCACTTGGCTTCTTCTGTTCGGCTTTTACCAACTGGCAGTTCATGCACTTGGAAATAAAATTTCCTACATCCTTCTTCATACCTTCCCAGTAATAGGTTCTCTTCATATCCCGATACATCTTATTTCCTCCTAGATGAATTGTCAGCTTCGAGTGATGACTTTCCCTCATAACTTCATTCCTCAATTCATCGATATCGGGAACAACTAGTCGTCCTTGCTTCCGAAGCCAACCCTCTCGATCGACCTCGAATCCTTTATCCTTTTCTGGGTCCAATCCAGATTCCAAATCACAGATAATCCTGACAAGCTTATCATCTCGCTTTTGACTCTCGCCAATTCTTTCCACAAGAGTCGGTCTTATTGATAAGTTTGCCAACATCTCAGGTTCCAATTCACATCTAGGCCTGAAGTCAAATCCAGCTAAATACTCGAGATTCTTCCATTCTGAAAACATGGCTCCCAATCCTGCATGTCTTCGACTTAACGCATCTGCCACTGTGTTACCCTTTCCCAGAGTATAAGCTATACCAAAATCATATGATGCTAAAATCTCTAGCCACCGTTGCTGCCGAAGATTCAAGTCCTTTTGGGAGAAAAGATACTTCAACGACTTATGATCTGTAAACAACTCGAATCGAACTCCCAATAGATAATGTCTCCACATCTTCAGAGCAAAAACAATCGCCGCTAACTCCAAATCATGAGTCGGATAATTCCTTTCATGCGGCTTCAGTTGTCGACTGGCATACGCAACAACTTTATCCCTCTGCATCAGCACTGCTCCAAGTCCAGTACCACATGCGTCGGTGTAAACCACCATCTCATCATTCCCGCTAGGAATAGTCAAAACAGAAGCGCTTGACAGTCGCTCTTTTAGGATTCTGAAAGCTTGCTCACACTTAGCATCCCATCTGAATACTACACTACAACAAAAAGGACTTTTTATAGCGTGTAAAAACCGCTATAAAAACTTTCTATAGCGATTCTATAATCGCCATAGATCAACATGTTGTAAAAAGTCTGGTAGATACTATAGCGTGTCATACTTGCAATGGAAAACGTATTTTTCTTGCCATCTAAAATAGGCCATATTGGTGCAACTGCTTTTCTATAGCATTATGAAACGTGCTATAGAACTTTTTATGACGCATTTCAGTTGCTATAAATATGTCGACATGCTATATTATTATAGCATTTGAACGCGCTATGGAATCATCGTGTCAACCTTTTATGACACGTTGAAATGCTATAGAAAATTCATTACTATCTATTATAGCACCGTCTTATTGCTATGAAAAGTATGTACTCTTTGCAAAATATTTTGTATAGCACTAACATGATGCTATAATATAACAAAGCTGAACAATTTTTCTTTTTATTGCATAGTCAGAACGCTATAAAAAAATTCTATTGCACATTTTTTGCTGCCATAACATTCAAAGCTTACAATTTTCAATTCTACTTGTATATTATAACTCAAAAAACCACATTCATCACATTAACATAAATACACAAATTGAGTCATAAGCCAAATCACAAAATATATATATATATATATATATCCGTAATATTTCATACATGAAGAATTAAACATTAATATTTGTGATAAAAATTAAGCATAAGTACACAAATTGAGTGTAGCATACCAAAACGATACATACTAAAAATATTTTAATGACCGTCGACAAGCATGACCGATTTAAAGGAGAAAGAGTGCGACCGATTTAAATGAGAAAGAGTGCGACATCATGTATCAACCTCAAAAGCATCATACAACACCTGTGAAGAAGAAACACAAACATACATATGTTAGTCAATATATACAAGTATGTATAAGTACGAAAGATTCATCGCCAAAGACTAAGTTACTGAAACTAGCATAACCCGTAATGAATCTGTTATTGTGATCAATCTATACCCTAATATGGTACAAAAAAATGCATTCCTTTTCAAAACTTGCATGCAACTGCAGTTGTAATTCAAGCACTAAAAGTTCAAAATGCAAAAGCAAAGCTAGCCTGCATGCAAAATTTAATCAACAAGCAACTCAGTTTTTAAAGCATAGAAGTAAAAGCATTCAACTGCAAATTTTGAAATCAGTTTCAAATGCTTTCCAAATCTGTGCTCTGTTTCATGCTATATCAGGTGAAATATGAAATGTGTTGTGCATATATCTGTATTTTCTATGATTCTAGTTCCAGGTGTGCATATAAACAGTGAAGAGATGTGCAAAGTTTCTTTGAAAACTAGCAACAATGGTTATCATGGCATAATCTATGGTGCAAAAATTTACAACCGCAGTTGACTACATCTGATAGAGTGAAGATTGCGCAGGGCAGTAACATACAACAATAAAGAAATTTACAATTTATAACCATGGTAAGAACGTCCTAGGCAGTTAATTCGGGTAAGGTAAATCTCGATAGCTATGGTAGTGTTCATCTTTTACGTGAAAAATTATCTGGCTCTGCTTTCAACATTGGAAATACAAGATGATCACAAGATGATGTACACTGAAACCATTCTATTAAAACAAAGTATTTGATTCTTTTCAAACCATCAATTCAACATTTCTGTATCTGATCAATCCTGAATCAAATCCAAACATCAAACTGCCAAAATCTCAACATCCTATAATATATAAAATGTTCTCATTTTCGAAAGAAGAATGTGGTCTGTTGTTTCACTTTTTAACCGGAAAGTTGTATAAGAAGGGGACGTTATTGAATTAATATGTCTGTGCAGTGTGTCTAGAAATCATATCAAATTAAAAAGGCGAATCTGACAACAACATGCATATAAAACAAAATGTAGTGTGTCTGTGCAGTGTGTCTAGAAATCATATCATATCAATTAAATTGTAAGGTTTTCAGATTATGAAAAGTTTGTGGATATGAAAAAAATTCTATACAGTGAAAATATATCCACCTTATAGGAAATGTAGTGTACATGGATTGATTAACTGGAAATAGAGAAGTTCAGGCAGAATATCTCATTTTTTGTAGTTTAGTTATGTGTTACAACAATTGCATAATGGATTGAACATATAATTTTCTTGGTAAGCTACATTAGGTATGATACAATCAATAAGGCATAAAGATACAAGTAATAATGCATTGCCTAACTATATATATTTATGAACTGCTAATTAACAAGTTGATTGCTAGGTCAAGGACTAAATTTATTGGATGTGCAATTTTATTTTCACTAAACCTTGTACTTTCTAATTACTGAAGTAACAAAACACATGAATTTTTTAATATAAAATGGACTGATTGCTCAAAGTCAAGGATACAATGCAATGTGTAATACATGTAAAGTATATGAGCTAGAGTTAAAATGCAATGTGTAATAAATAATTACTGTAATTATAGTACACAATTTATCAGTGGGTAGATAGTATTCAACCAAATCAAAAAAGTTTCATATCTAAACAAAGCTTGAATTATACTTACTAGAAATCGATTCCATTATAACGTTCGCAGCAGGCCAAGCTATCGTAGTACCAAGTGCATCTTCAACGACTTCTAAATCGGACGTTGTTCTCCATAGACATGATTTTGGAATTATTACAAGATCTACCCAAACTTTAACTGCATTTTTTCCCAAAGGGACACAATGAACCATTGTGTTTGGATCGGTTGAAGACACGCGGCCTAACGCAACTATTTCTCTCTTTCCCGACCAATCAATCAACTTGCATTTACTTTTTTCCATAAAATTCGTACTCTATCAATTAAACAAAAATGTTATTTTAGTATGTGCTTCAATAATTTGTCCGATGAAAAATAATTGAATCGCATATAAATAATTTTGATACCTACCTGCTCGACAACTCCAACATTGCTCGTATGATTATTTGATGACGCGGTGTTAATTGTTTCGATAACTACTTTCGATTCAGGCCATGCAACTTTGGTACCAATGGCTTCTCCAACTCGGGTCAATCCTTTAGTGGGCCTCCATAGAAAAGCATCTTCGATTTTTGGATTATCTATCCAAACTGCAATGGCAGCCGGACCAAGAGGAAGATCATTCACAAGTTCTTTTGGATCACTCGAATGCAGTCGTCCATCTGCAACTAATTCTTCACTCCCACTCCAATCGATTAATTTGCATTTATGATTTACGCTGTTGCTTTTACTCTAATAAAAAAAACATATTATTCTTTTTGTACATTGAAAATAAAAAATTAATTAGTAAAAAATATGAAAGATTACCCCATTATCAGCTTTTTCAAAGTTATCGAAGTTGCGCAAAACAACTCTAGTAACCGGCCATGCTACTATCTCACCAACAACGTCTCCAATGTTTGTCGAATAAAGTGAAGGTCTCCACAAGAAAGCATCCGGTTTTCTCACAGTGTCTATTATAATTTTATTAGCATCGGAACCTAAAGGGATTTGTTGGACAAGCTCCTTTGGGTTACTTGGCACAACTCTTCCTTTCGCAACAATTTCGTCCGTCGCAGTCCAATCCAGTAAGTGACATGTGTCATATTGTTTACCATGTTTGTTCTATTATTAATCAAAAGCAAATTATATTAATAATGAAATTAAATGTCAAATATAATAATATTACACTAGTACTATAAATAACTTTTACCGCTTGATGCACATTTGCTTCATCCAGGCTTTCTTTTCTCTGTCAAACAAAAAAAAATAGTACGTAAAAAAACAGTAACGATATATAATTTCATGATATTAATTAAAGATAGTCCGATAAAGCATAACTAATGATATTAGCAAATATAACGAGATTTTAGTTCATGCCATCATGTCATCCTATGGTAATCTGATTTCTATGCTTTCTCTGATCGCACATTTGCAACCATGCACGCTTTTTGCCATTCCTCGTCCAATTTAAATCTAACCTGCAATATTTAAAGGCATATGAACTTGTGAAAAAGAGTTTAAATTTGTCATAGTACAAGCTGTGCACATGTACGTACCAACTTGCAATTTCTAGCTCAACTAAGACGTATAGAATTTTTACAAACCTAAAGTGTTTTACGTGTTCATAACTAAAGTCAGTTAGACTGTACAATTTGGTTAACAATTACACTTGTAGTTGAGATGCGCTCTAATCTCATAGAAGACCTCTGAATTGCAGTGGGGTATATGTAGGATATTATAGTTGAGATGCGCTCCAATTTTGGTTAACATTTCTGAAAAAGAATTATAGTACAGTAAAGAAAATAATAATTTGTGCACATATTAGATTTCTTGCATGCATGGGGTAATCTTATTTTAAACAAAAATTGCAAGATAACTGGAGCTGTATGAGACAATGTTATATGGAATTAAATGTACAGATTATTCAGATGAAAATAAGAATACATGATGCAAGGTTAAAGTAAAAGTTAGATTCACTGTCTATATTGGGTACTTGTAATTGCATTTTGAATCAGTTTAATTCCTATATGCAGGATGATGGCAGATCTATCGATTAGTTTATAACTGCTGATCAACCTCCAATTAATAATTGCAGTGCTTATCCAAATTACTGTGATCATAATTCTGTCAGAATTTACTACTGATCAACCTCCAAAGCAAAAGTAAAAGTGTTTATTCTATGTGTTAATAATTCTGTCAGAATTTACTGTGATCATCCAAATTACTGTGATCAAAACAAATTGACCAAAAAACAAAACAAAACAAAACAGCAAGCTATAACAAATAAATAGATATAAACAAATGAAGATATACCTGAATGCAATCCCACAAAGCAACTTGTAGTTCGTCACTTAGATTCTTCCATTTATCAAGCGTAACCGGAACATGCTCCCTTACTAGCGGACCTAGATATGACGATAACTTGACAGATCCATCTCCTATTGGTTTGCCATTCAAATCAAATTCGACTTTAATACGGTTAGAAGGATTCAATGGAAGTCTTTTCACTTTTGTTGGACCTCTGCCATTGCGCTTCACAACTGGATTTTCATTGACATCTCTAGTAGTTCCCTCATTCGTGTCAACTTCAAAATTTTCTAAAACTTGCATTGTATCTTTGTCAACTGCTTCATCGTTGTCTTGAATTCGAGCATTGTTATTCTCAACGTTTACATCTATTTGGTTGCCTTGGTTTCCAAGTTCTTGCGAGTTGTCTTCAATACGAATGTTGCTATCCACCATGTTGTCCTTGCCTTTTGCATTATCATTGAACGTGGTGGATTCTTCGATTGTTTTTAGCCATTTTTGAGCAGCCCTCTTCCTTTTACTCATTTTCTGCATATAAAAAAAGATTATTCGAAGTGTGCAGGAAACTAAGATTCAGTGTACATTGCATTTTTTGTTTCCTATTTTCTGTTACAGTTTTTATGCATTACACTACATTTTATGTTCATTTGAATTTGCATTTCATTTTACTGTTATAGTTACATTTCATTTGAATTTGTATTTCAATTTCATTTCATTACCAAAAAAATGGTTTCATTTTAGTTGGCATTTCATTCACATGATAGTTTCAAACCTCCAAACAAATTGCATTTTTTGTTTACATTTCATTTTCTGTTTACAACCCAGTGTTTCTGTTCATATTCTTTGTTACTAACTTGCATTTCATTTACATTGCACCACACTTGCCATCACTAAACAGCAACTTCCACCAACAACATGCCATCACCTACCATTGCCTTCCAACTCCTTTTACCACCACTTCAACATCAATCTCCAACATCCTTCCCTCTTCACGACCAAAACTGCAACCCCTACCTTCATCAAAACTGCAACATTTCCAATACATCCTCACCTCCCTCCATCCCACTGTCGCAACCATTTACCGGACTTCATCTCCCCACAATTACTCCTCCTCCTCACTGCATTTCCTTCCACCTACACATACAACCTTCACCACAACATTCAACTTCCTTATGCCTACAACAATTTCAAACCAACCACTGCATCAACGGCCAACTTCCAACATCGATACACAATACACATACACTTCATTCATCACCTAGAACTCCTCCATCCAAATGTGTTGTCATTTTTCTTAGCTTATAATAAAAATCAATTACAGTTACTTGTACTCTAACTATATACTAAGGCGACACAATAAGATAACAGTACGCGGATAATGTTAACTCATACCTTGCCTACTTCCATTCAAATCAGCTTAAACTCTCTGGTCTATGTCGTTCCAGACTGGAAGAGATGATTTAGATGAAGCCCGTCTAGCTGTATATGATGAAAATAGGCATTGCAGTTTATTCATGTAAATGTTAATTGATCAAATCAATTTCAATACATATATATCACATTAAAAAAATCAACTTTCCACTTTCTTTCCTTTGTAATCAGACTCAGTAGTGGCGGTATCACCGTTTTGGGTGGAAATATTATCAAAATTTGTACTTTACTCACTCAAAGTAGTTATCTGAAGCATGTCTAATGGTTTAGTCATAAGTCTGAAAAACAGTGGTGTTTAACAAATATAAATAGTGTAGAAAAAAAATTACATAAGGGCAAAAATAGTTTACCTGAGACATAGAAGTGGATAATTGAGAGGACACGATTTTCATGCTTATTCTCTCTCCAAGCTATCATCAATTAAAAATACAGCATCTACTCCCACTAATTTTTGAAAAATGTTTTGCACCTTCAGTTCACCATTTTCCTGAATCAAACAGCAGAACATGTCATTAGTTAGTACAGACAATGTGTATAACATGTTTAGTTAATAGGAAAAACAATGTGGATGTACATGTTAATAAACGATAAATTTCTGCATAAGAAGAAAATAGTGAATACTGAATAAAAGAAGCTAGTTTTGACTTCTAAAGTGGACAAAGATAAAATATAAAATACAAAAACTAAATTACCTACACTAATATGTAGAGCTGATCTTTACTCATCACCATTTTCTCTAAATTCATCGTGAGCCTAAGACACTCAAAAGAGGTACATATATTCATGCAAATGCAGACAATATATTGTAAAATGAACATGTTTCCCCACGTAATCATGTAATGTTTACCTATAGTTTCCAAGCATAATCAATGACGGTTTTTAAAACTTTTCTCCAATATTCCTTCACAATCCTCCCTAACATAGCTAGCATCCTCCAAAAAATCGACATCCATCTCGTTTTCTTCACAATCTTGGACAACACCGCTTGTGCTTTCAATAGAATCGATTGTCTCTAATTCATGAAAACCTCTTGGTGGTGCCTTCATTACAACATACCAATTAGAGGAGTCATTCTCTCTTGAATAAAAAACTTGTTTCGCTTGAGATGCAAGGATATACGGATCCCTCGAAAATGAAACTTGATTTTGATGTAAATTAACAATAGTAAATCCATCTTCAACCTTCACCCCGTTTCCAATGTTTGCCCAATGACACTTGAAAATTGGAATATAAAATTTGTGGTAGTCTAACAAGATTATGTCGGTCAAAATCCCATAATAAGTGACTACATCTACTACTTGAGAGACATCTTTCGCACTTTCTCTACACATGGTAGTAGCATCATAAGTCACTCCAGAATTCTGAGTTTCTCTCTCAACATCTTTTGTGTGAAAACGTAACCCGTTAATTATATATCCTGTGTAGGACAAAGCAGTGCTACTTGGGCCATAGGCAATCCATTTTAATAATTCCTCATGTTCACTTGAGTTAATAGATATCTGGAAAAAACTAAATCCACTCAATATAGTCAAAAATAATATTTTCAAACCTATAAATGAAATTTAAAATATTTAATTAGCCTTCTTTTTAATCCAATCGGCGAAGTTTTTTGTGTGAGTTTTCCATAGCAATGTAGCATTTCTTTCCATGCGCTTGTCCAAACTTTGTAACTCTTCCAAATGCATACTAGCATAATATAAAAAATGCTAAGTTACATTTATAATTACACATATGTTAAGACAGAAAAAATAAAAAAATATGTGCTTACTCTACATATGGCTCTGTTGTAGCCATATTCATTAGCACGGCCAAATGAGCAACTTCCTTCTCATTAGCCATCAATGTAATTGTCTTGCATGATGATATTGGACGTCCTTCGAGTATTGCATCATCATTCTCATATTCTTCATTTCTACCTTCTTTCTCCCCTAATTCTGATGATTTCTGTAGAAAATCGCCAAAGAATCTCATGGATTCGTCTGCGAGATAGTTTTCTGCAATGCATCCTTCAGGTCGTGCATGGTTCCTTACATAGTCTTTAAGTGTTTTCATATACCTTTCGAAGGGGTACATCCATCGAAAATGAACCGGTCCACATAATCGAGCTTCTTTACTAAGATGAATTGTTAAATGTATCATTATGTCGAAAAACGAAGGTGGAAAATATCTTTCAAGATCGCATAAAATTTTAACAATCTCATCATCCATTTGTTGCAACTTCTCTCTATCAAGAACACGCTGGCATATTTTATTAAAAAATATACACAAACGAGTTATTGCTTTCCTTGGCTTTTTCGGGAGCAATCCTCTAATTGCAACCGATAGCATTTGTTGCATTAAAACATGATAATCATGCGACTTCAATCCACTAACTTTGCAATCCTCCAACGACACACATCTTTTGAAATTTGAGCAGTAACCATCAGGTCCCTTAAAGTCATACAATCTGTTGCAAATTTTTTTTTTTCAGAACTAGACAAAGTATATGGCGTCGGTGGAAGATATGTTCTCTTCCCACGAGGTTGTGCATATAGAGCATGTCAAATTCCCCAATCCTCTAAATCCTTTCTAGAATTAATACCATCTTTTGATTTGCTATCATGCAACATTGTGCTGAGTAAACTTTCGCCAACGTTTTTCTCAATATGCATCACATCTAAATTGTGGCGGAGTGGAAGTTCCTATAAACATCATTAATATGACAATTTAATATTATATAATTTTATAGTTAGATTATTACGAACAAAATAAATTTTGAACACTAACCTCCCAATATGGTAATTCAAAGAAAATTGATCTTTTTTCCACCTTGATAGCTCTACTTTTGTAGGATCGGTTTTATCTTCTTCGTAGGTGGTGCATTTTCTTTTCTTTGTCTTCTTGCCTTTTTCTATTTCAACATTTTCAATTTTTCCAAAATCATTTGGAAAATCTCTCAAAATAACAGAAATATCTCTACCTGTAAGAATTCTCGGTTTGTTACCTTTCTCCACTTTGTTATCAAACCAAGCCTTTTGTTTTCTTAATGGATCTAATAGAGGTAAGAATCTTCTGTGCCCCATATAGACATTTTTTCGACTATGATTTAGCCATCGATGATGAGTATTAACACCGCATAATGGACAACCTTTTTTCCCTTTTACACAACATCCAGCAAGATTTCCGTACGCTGGAAAGTCGTTTATAGTCCATAACAAAATTGCTTTTAAGTTAAAAAGTGTCTTGCTAAATGCATCATAAATCTCTACCCCGTTACTCCATAAGTGCTGCAAATCTTCTATCAAAGGAGCTAAATATATATCAATATCATTCCCATGTTGCTTTGGACCAGGGATCAATAATGTTAACATAATATTCTCTTTTTTCATACACAATATAGGTGAGAGATTATATGTCACAAGCATCACTGGCCAGCAACTATACTTGGAGCCCTTAATGTCAAATGGGTTGAAACCATCGGTAGCAAGACCATGTCGAAGGTTACGCGGATCACTTGAAAATGATTTCCATTTACCATCCACCATGCTCCATGTCAAAGAATCCACAGGATGACGCATTTTATCATCATTGCTTTTATTACTAAAATGCCACCTTAGATCTTCTGCCATCTGTTGGGATCTAAACATTCTTTTGAATCTTGGAATAATTGGAAAATATCGCAATACTTTGGCCGGAATACCTTGCATTATCTCTTTCGTCCGCTCATTTGTCTTCCATCTCGAAGAACCACATTTCGGACATCTATCCAAATCTTTGTACTCTTTCCTGAAAAGACAACAATCATTCTTGCAGGCGTGAATCTTCTCAAATCCCATGTCAAATACTTTGAGAAACTTCTTTAATTCGTATAAAGTCTTTGGAAGGACATTATTTTTGGGTAATAACAAGTGTTGCACACTTAGAAGCTTATCAAAACCAGTATCGGATAATCCAGTTTCACATTTAAGGTTATACAATGCAGTGATAGCAGATAATTTCGTTTGATCTACACAATCAGGGTACAGTGGTGTTTCTGCATCTTCCAAATTTTTAAGGAAATCATCCGTTCGCTTTTGTGCATCATCATTCTGCTTATCATCGGAGAAAAAAGTATGGTTGACAAAATCTTCATCTTCAAAGTGAATGGCTTGAAGTAATTCATATGTGTCATCCAACTTCACTTTTTTAGCTACATTTACCTGCTCACCATGACTATACCACATACTGCACTTGTATAAAGGATCCATTCCCCTTATAATCAGGTGCTCAACAATAATGTCATCATGATGACGACTAAGATTTCGACAATCTGAGCAAGGACACAAATTTTTTTCCATATTTTCTGAATTTCTCTTTGCTGCATGCACAAAATTCCTTGCTCCTTGCTCGTACTCCTTACTAGTTCTACGGTAAAAATAAAATATTTAATGACAAAAAAAATCATTATTATAAATTCCAAGTTCAATTTTAAGCTAAAATTGTACTATTACCTGTGTAAATGCACCCAATCTTTTTCCATCGCCATATACAATATTGCAACAAGCAAATTTCTAAAAAAACATGATAATTTAATACTCATCGATATTTACAAGTATAAAATTGAGAAGACAGCTGAACCTATCCAATATCTTGTATGTTAAACAAAAACAAGAAATAATAAAAATAAACTGTTCAAAAATGACCAAGGTCCCATATTAGTACCTACCAGCATCCAACAGTTCTAGGAAGAGACACCTCAAAAACCAACAAACATAAAAAAAAACTTAGATGTTTAAAAATGTCCAAGAGCCCATCAATACATGAACTGATACTGTTACTAGTCTAAAATAACATCCATCATTAAGTATACTAATTGGACTAATTATGGTCATACAATAAAATAACATCCATCATTAAGTATAAAGTTCCAACAAATATGAAAACATCCATCATTGGTTAATCATAAAGTTCCAACAAATAATATCTTAAAATAGTGCAATGGTACAAAATCAAATTCATGATTCTACATACTATTCTTTTCTAGATCTATTGAGATTAAAAAAATACAGAGAGTGAAAGAAAACGTAAGAATGAAGTATTATATAATCTAATGAAAATAGGGGAAACATGGGATTTGTTATGTCCACATGATTCAGAGAACAACAACATAATCACCTGACCAAAATCAAATATGAAAAAACAAAAAAAGCCGACTACATCTGACCATCATATACATAATGTACGGATACACTAAGACTGATTAACACAGAAATTTGATTAGGATTAACATAATAATTAAGCATAGTAGTAATAGAAGATGAGTGCTAATTCATCATGATGTTACAAGTTTCTTGTAGTGTGATGGAAGCATAAACCATTGTATCATTCAAATTATTACTACAGTTTACATCTAATATATTTATTTAAGGACACAAAATTGATCCCAGATGCTATAAATGAATAATTTCTCTTAATAGACAAAATTAAGAAATGCAAGCAATTCAGGTGCTTCAGGAAAGAGAAAATTATACTGCTTTACGAAAAATAACATAAAATTAGATGATCGTAACATACATGAAAGGGGTGCAGTTAACATTTCATGTGACTGCTTCACCTAATAAAAATAGGTAATAATTGTACCAGTTGATTAGCCACAGCTACCAACAGACAATCAATTTTATATTCTCAAGACTAGAAAATGATTGAACAAGGCTATCGTTTTGAGGAATAGTCTAATTTAATAGCACATGACTAAAACTATGTGTTCAAACGTATCCATCACAGTTCACAGATTCATTGCACACAGTTTCTATTTTACGAAATTAAGTATCCAGTTGACATTTAAGTATTTAACCACAACAAGTTCAGGTAATGCTAATCATAATAACACAGGGAAACATGACACAAAATGGTAAAAACTAAAATAAGGAAGAATATGGTTGGTATAGACTATGGTTGGTAAAAACTAAAATAAGCTTCACATATTCAAAACCTGAAGCCAGTGTTTACGATTAAACACTTAAAACCAAATTAGTTTAATAATCAAAATAATCGTTATATATCATAAATATATCAACATTATCTATAAAAATCACAAAATGCTTAAGTTTAATAAAAAATTACCGACACCCAGTTCACGAAGTTGAAATACCGAGAACTGCTTGAGGAAAGCGAAGTTGAAATACTTCTTCAGCTGCCTTGAAGAACCGCTTGAGGAATCGAGCCTAGAAGACACGCTTCAGCTGCCTAGAAGGATTCCAGTGAATCACTTGAGGAATCATGCTTTGAGGGTTGCGGAGGCTTAAGGAATCGTGCTTTGAGGGTTGCGGAGGCTTGAGGAATCGAGCGAAATCACTTGGAATCGATGCTGAGATCTGAAATTAAGGAAGAATTGCAGTGACAAGGAGAATCTGAAGAGGAAGTGATATCAAAAAGGAAAAGGGGATTTGGGCGGCATAGAAAAATGATGGAGGGAAATAAAATTTTGGACCGTAAAATTTTCTCAACCGTTATTATCAATGGCGTTAAATTATTATTAAGACTAACCAATATAACCATTACCTAGTTAACTATAGCAAGCAACCTCCCGTGCAATCCCCACTTGCTATCAATATAACATTTTCTTGTAGTGCTAGATTCTTTTTTGTCAATCCTGTTAATGGTGCAGCTACCTTGGAGAAGTCTTTGATAAACCGTCGATAATATCCTGCTAATCCAAGAAAACTTCTCACATCAGATGCATTCTTAGGTCTGACCCAATCCTGGATTGCTGCCACCTTAGCGGGATCAACCGCTATTCCATTTCCAGAAATAATATGGCCTAAGAACCTCACTTCATTCTTCCAGAAGTGACACTTTGAAAACTTAGCCTTCAGCTGATGTTTCAGTAAGATTTCCAAAACAATACGCAAGTGCGTCTTGTGCTCTTCTTCAGTTCTGGAATAAATCAGAATATCATCCACGAACACTAGCACGAACTTGCTCAACTGATCTCTGAACACTCTATTCATAAGATCCACAAAATATGCTGGCGCATTCGTCAATCCAAACGGCATTACCAGCCACTCAAAGAAACCGGATGGTGTCCTAAAAGCAGTCTTTGGCACACTATCCTTAGCCACTCTTAACTGGTGAAATCCCGTTGCCAAATCCATCTGAGAAAACACCTTAGCTTCGTGAAGCTGATCAAACAAGTTATCTATTCTCGGCAATGGATACTTGTTCTTCTTAGTCACTTTATTCAGCTCACGATAATCCACACACAACCTTAACGATCCATCTGCTTTGGTTGCGAACACAACTGGTGCACCCCATTCGGACACACTACACCGAATGAATCCTTTATGTAAAAGATCGTCAACCTGCACCCTCAACTCTTGCTGCTCCCTAGGCGCCATCCGCCTAAGAGGCATCACAACAGGTCTGGCTCCTTCAACTAGATCTATACGAAACTCGATCTCTCTATGCGGCGGTAACCCTTTGACCTCGTCAAAGACATCCTCAAATCCATTAGCGATTGGCACAGATGACAGTCCATCCCGTGGAACAACCAGCGAATACATGAAGCTCATGAAGACACCTTCTTCATGCTTACATCGTATCACAATCTTTCGCCCCTCCACATTCTCGACTGTCACCTCCAACCTTTCACAATCAACCTTTGCCGCATACTTCCTAAGCCAGTCCATACCCGAAATAATTCCGAACCCCGCAAAGTTCAGAACAAAACAATCACAAACAAAAGAGCAATCATGACTCGATACAATCAGACCACGGCATAGCATACACAAACAAGACGAACCCCCAACTGGATTAGTCACAACCAATGGCCTATCAACAATATCCGGTTCTAAACCCAACCGGCCTACAAGTTCATTACAAACAAAAGAATGCGACGCCCCAGTATCAAATAACACTCTAACTGGAACACCACATAGGAAAAGAGTACCCTGAACCACCACACTCTTTCCTTTCTCTTCAGCGGTAGGAGCTTTTAAAGATGATGGAACAGCTCCTAAAGCATAAGCTTGTACAATCTGCTTGTCCTTCCGCGGTGCTGGACAATTCTTCCTGATATGCCCCGGCTTGTCACAGTTGTGGCACTTCACCGGCACCTTCGGATTCTTGCAATCCCTGGAGAAATGGCCCTTCTGTTGACAATTGAAGCAAGTCACTTCGCCCTTCGCTTCTTCTGGCCATCCTTACCCTTTTGCTGCTGCTGCTTCCTCTTCTTGTTTCCACCCGGCTGTGGTTTAAACTCTTCTTTGGTCACAGCAACAACAGATCCCTCTTTAGGAAACAGATTCTCGTGCCTGAGAGCTTTCTCCACAAGCTTCTCAAATGGATCGTCTAAATGATCCACCAACTGCCTCCCAAGATAACTGTCCAAGCCTGTCACAAACTTCTCATTCTTCTAATATGAAGATTCAATATACGACGGGCATACTTGGACAAAGCTTCAAACTCAGAAACATACTCAAGAACTGGTCTTCCGCCTTGCTTGAGCTCCACAAACTTCTTGAACAGAACAGACTTCTGAGCTGTAGAAATGAACTTAGCTTCAAATCTGACTTGGAATTGCTCCCAAGTGATTTCTTCCTCCGGAGTATCAATGGTGATAGAGTTCCACCAATCAGAAGCTCTCCCATGAAGCTGTCTTGATGCTAACTTCCTCTTAGTCGCATCCTCAATTCCCAAATCACCAAAGATCCTTCTACAAGCATCTATCCACCTCTGGACTTCAATGGTTGATTTTGTTCCCAAGAAAACCTTTCCTCCAAGAGCAGTGTAGTCCTTACACAGCTTAGCAAATTCCACCGGTCTTGGAGTTTGAACTTGAACTCCAACATCCACCGATGGCCCCGGAGCTGGCATCCTTCTCATGATCGAAGTCATCATAGCTTCGAACATAGCAGCATAATCAGCAGCCCCTTCAGTAGCACGGCCTTCCCTAGCAGCTGGTCTCCCTCTTCGACTCATTCTCAATATCTATAAAAAGAAATGATTAGCACACCGTGAGAAACAACTGCATAAGGAATCCAAATCATTCTAAGCTACTATATTATATATAGTAATCATCCATCAAAATACAATTACGTCTCTCATACGTAGTTACGTCAGCGAGCGTTGGGTAAAATCGATTAACCAAGGCTCTAATACCAAATGTGAGGACCGCCCATGACCCCTGCACCGAACCTAGAGATAGTGCGCTGTAAAGTGTGCCAGGCGACCATGGACGATTGCCAGGGTAAATTTAAACAACGAAATCTATCGTATTACTCACAGCGCATGGACAAAATACAATAGAATATATATATAGTGAAGCTTCATAGAATAGAATCTCATCAATAAAACTTCATAATAGTTGAATACAAATATCTGAACAGTCAATACATCAAGCCTCAATACATAACACTCAGAGAATATACAAGCAGCGGAACATCCAGTACATATAGTAAGAAGATAATATGCAATCCTCCAACTCGTCTTTGACATCAGCACCGTGGAAAGCAAGAACAGCACCTGTCACCTGCTACCTAGTCTGCCCGTCCCAAAATGGACGAACAGCCCAAGGCAATAAGAGTTAAAACATAAAGCCTTGAGTCAGACAACAGTCTTAGTGAATGGTAAATTAACTAACAACATACCAAAAGAGCATAAAGGAAAAAGGAATAGGAATACAACCCTCCCACTCCACCTCTTTCTACAGTGATAGCCCCCAGACACACACTAAGTAGAAGCAAACATAGCAAAGCATACAATTTAAAGTAAAGCAATTATCACTCGAGTCAAGGGCGATGTTTTCCAAGTACAAACCCCCAAGGCCTAAACCAAGATCAGATAAGCACCCAGAAAATACCGCTCTTGAGACCGAATGACGATACAACCAAACATCCATGACTCTGGCTATCACTGTTATCATTGCTTCGATATCATCGTTAATTGAATGACCGGCTCTTTATTTCATCCGTCCGTCAAGGACTAATGGAAACCCCGGTTCTAGACATAACTCCGCACGTCATCGTGACTCGTGCCTAGGACTATCGAATCTGCCCAGAGTACTTGACTACCAATCAGTAGCCTTCAGGGACTATCGAATCTGCCCAACGTACTCTTGCTTTGAGCATGCTAGAACCTTCAACAACGATGAGATCTCAGCTTTCTAGTCATCCTCCTCGACGACTATTTCCATACTAGCTCAAGCGCCTCTCGAGCAAACCATTATCCTCAAACTCGAACCATTTCACCGAGTTGTCAACATGCTTGGAATGATCCCGTCTGGACTAGACCAAGGCTATCTCATATCATGCTTCACCTCATCATCATCATAGCAAAGCCTCATCTCAACATCATCATCAAATCTATCCATATGAGCTTCCTCATCCGCCACATATGCCACGAGCAGCTTTTCCAATTCAAGAGCCTTTCCCTTAGCTTTTGAATCATCTTCGGTCTAAATCAAATCATCAATCATCTAATTCATAGCAATCAATCAATTCAAACATTAATCCAAGTAAACAAGCATTCAAATATGATCTAAATAGACAATTATAACAATAATGGCAATTTCGTAATTAAAGAGTCAAAAGTCTAACAAGCATGAAAACATGAGCGATATCTCTATAATCTTGATGAATGAACTTGCATAGGTTAACATGTAGTAAAATGGATGCCAAATCATTATGAACAATGGGTCTATATGGATCTATACTTAGGATTAGGAAAATGTATGGAAATCACTACTTTAGCACAAAATCAAGCCAACGATCCGATATACTCCTTTGGATCCATGTGAGAGATAATCACCACTCACCAAATCACCTAAATACCCCAAAAGCAACACACTTCAGATCTAGACAGCGAAGGATCTAACTCGATCTATCACAAATCCGCTTTAAACGATGAAATCTCTCTTCGATGAATGTAGATCTTCAATCTAAGCTCTTCGATCTTCGATTTGATCTTCGATTTGGATGGAAGGAATCACAAGATTAGAGTGGAGAAAAGAAGTGAAGAAGTGTAGAAGTCGAGCTCTCAAAATGGCAGCACTTCGTCGCTTCAAAATCCGGATCCCAAAAATGAAGAAGAACCCTCCTATTTATAGGCTGAAATCCACCTTAGGTCGTTCACTCGGAGTTAGGTCGTCCACGACCTAAAAACCCTACGACCTAAAACCCCATGACCTAAAATCTTCGACCTAACAGCCCCAAGCCTCTACGCGACCTACGACCTAACAACTTAGCGCATCAGCGCACCCAAGCGACCTACGACCTAACCCAGATGCGCTTCCTCGCGACCTAACGAATGCGCATCCATGCGACCTAACAGATCCAACGACCTATGCGCATCCGCGACCTACGACCTAACAAACCTGCGACCTAACACACACACGCGACCTAACTATCTTAGCCAGGATACGACCTAACTCCTTAGGTCATCTAACGACCTAACTACGCTAACTCGCTAACTCTCTTAGGTCGCTGCCTATCCTTAAGTCGCTCAAACCTTAGGTCGCCAACTTCCTATAGGTCGCTAACTCCTATAGGTCGCTCACTCTCTTAGGTCGCCAATTTCCTATAGGTCGCTAACTCCTATAGGTCGCTCACTCTCTTAGGTCGCCAACTTCCTATAGGTTGCTAACTCCTATAGGTCGCTCACTCTCTTAGGTCGCTCACTCGACCTAACTATTACACGACCTATCTATCATACGACCTAACTTCTTAGGTCGTTCCAATCCTTAGGTCGCTCCACTCCACTAGGTCGTCTACTCCTTAACTCGCCATCTTCCTTAGGTCGCTCCAAACCCTCATACGACCTAAGACTTGGACTCTGGACGACTTATCAATAATGCGACCAAATGTCAACTGTTTTACGATGTTTCGATCCGTAAAAATACGGGTCGTTAGAAAAGTCTTGGTTCCCGTCGGGAATCACAAGAATAGGAGCATCAGAAAGGAGTTCTTTTAGTTTTTGAAAAGCAGCCTCACATTTGTTAGACCAAATGTATTTAACTCCCTTCTTTGTCAAATTAGTAAGAGGTACGGAAATTTTAGAAAAGTCTTTTATGAACCGACGGTAATAGCCCGCCAATCCAAGGAAGCTACAAATTTTCGTCACACTCTCCGATCTCTTCCAATTTTGAATCGCTTCAATTTTTGAAGGATCCACGGAAATTCCGGATTCGGAAATAATATGCCCCAGAAATTTCACACGAGATTGCAAAAGTGGCATTTAGAAAATTTTGCTTTCAATTGGTTGCTCCTAAGAGTTTCCAACACAATCCGAAGATGATTTTCATGCTCTTCCTTGGTTTTAGAATAAATAAGAATATCATCTATAAAGATGAGAACAAATCGATCGAGGAAGTCTTTGAAAACTCGATTCATAAGGTCAACGAAATAAGCTGGAGCATTCGTTAAACCAAATGGCATAACAAGCCATTCATAAGATCCATAACGAGTACGGAACGATGTCAAAGGAATGCTATCCTCTGCAATACGGAGCTGATGAAAACCGGTTACTAAGTCTAACTGTGAAAAGACTCTAGCACCACAAAGTTGATCGAATAAATCATCAATCTGAGGTAAAGGATATTTATTCTTAATGGTGAGATCATTAAGCTTGCGGTAGTCAACGCAAAGCCCAAGTGTACCGTCGGATTTCTTCAAAAAAATAGCCGAAGCTCCCCATGGAGAGGAACTAGATCGAACAAACTGTTTTTCTTCCAATTCGGATAATTGTTTATGCATCTCCTCATTTTCTTTATTGGACATACGATAAGGAGGACGAGTAATAGGTAGAGCTCCAGGGATTAGATTAATTCTGAACTCAATTGCTCGCTTAGGTGGTAATCCTAAAACGGGCTCAAATATGTCGGGAAATTCACAAACAATGTGAATGAGGGAAATGACATCTTCCTCATCATCATTATCGTCATCATGAGGATTTAGAGAATACAAGGATGCTCCCGAATTGGAATCTGAATCTTTAAGAACAAGAGAAATCTGCTTAACAGATTGAGGATGTCGAAGATATATAGTCCGCTCAGGACATAGGATATGAGCTCCATAACGGTTAAGCCAATCCATTTCCAAAATCATTCTGAAACCAAGGTAACGCATAACATGCAAATCGGCACGCAAAGAGTAATCACATAAAATAATCTCGACATCTTTACAAAGTAAACTGAGTGTTGCGGATCCACCAACCGGATTCACAATTCTTAATGAAGTCATCAAGCCAATAACATTCAAAGACAAAGCATCAACAAGTTCTTTTGATATAAAAGAGTGAGATGCACCCGTATCAAAAAGAACTCGAATAGGAAGATCATGAAATATAATAATGCCATCAAGGATAGAATGAGAATTACCTTGACCAAGAGAACTGTTAGTAGGGGCTTGTACAACATTTAGCTTGCCTTCCTTCTTGCTTTGAAGTTTGGGACATGAAGATATAGTATGACCCGAACTTTTGCAATAGCGACAAGTAAGAGACTTCGGACACTTATTCGCATATTGGTCCTTAGAACCACAATTGTAACATTCTCCACGACTAGAGGTAGGAGTTTTTTGCTACCGAAGTTGCTTGCTTCCCTTTCTTGTTGGGATTAGGCTTGAACTTAAAAGGCCTCTTCTTGTTATTGTTGAAGTTCGGTTTGGCACCCACAACTTCAACATCACTTTCTTTATCAGCCTCTTCAAGTCGAAGAGCGATATCAACAAGCTGATCGAAAGAAACTTCTAATTTCAGAAGTAATGTCTTTTTAAGGTTCTTATTCAACCCATAGACAAATCTCTGATTTTCCTTCAATGGGGTATTAATATACTCGACCCCATATTTAGACAGAGATTCGAAAGATGCGACGTAATCCATCACAGAAGATTCACCTTGAACAAGGTCAATGAAGCGTCGAGCTAGAGATACTTTTTCAGCTTCCGACACAAATTTTAACTTGAATCTTTCCCGGAATTGCTCCCAAGTAAGATCCACTTCAAGAATTTCAGAAATCAAAAGCTCATACCAATCTAATACTCTCTCCTGGAGCATGCTAGAAGCTACTTGGACTCGATGTAGATCAATAAGATTCATACGTGAAAAGATGCGATCGCATGTTCTAAGCCAAGCTTGGACTTCTATAACACTCTCGGAACCTTTGAAAGGCCTTCCACCCAAGTTGGTGTAATCACTACACAACATGCAAACCCAGATTTAGGATGAGTAGGCTCTGGAATGGGTCTGATAGCTTGAGCAATTTTCACAAGATCTAGAAGTTGTTGAGCAGACATAAATACTCCGTCCTGAGGAGTAGCACTAGATTAACCGGTGCTGGGACGGCCTGGTCTAACCATTTCTCTTCTTTAAGAAAGAAAAAAGAGGAAAAAGGTTATTCACAGAATGAATATCAAACAAACTTGATTGATAAAACAAGGCATCATAAAAAGAAATAGGATAGAATGGTACGAAGACTCGAATTAAATCCTATGGAATGGTTCCTAAGGAAGACTTAGGACAATGATCCTTGCTGGATTATTCTACATTGTTCCGAAGTTTGGCTTTTATACCAAGCTGTGACGCCCCACCTCTATACTCGCACTAGCCAAGAACACTACGGGGTAATGCCGTCGACTAGCATGAAGAATAAGGCTGTTGAGGAGCGACCATCTGTGTAACTGCTTTGTGCGAGTACCGATATGTCAGATAATATAACTTACATTTCATTTCAAGAGGAAATCCGACATATCAGATACAAACTCAAAGCTACCACACAGTGGCTATGAGGCCTTCGGAAACAAATATAGAAATAAGCATAACACAAATCAATCAAAGACATTCATATCACAAAGGCGGAATCAGATATGAATATAACACATAAAAGTGTACATCAAAATAGTGGTCAAACTAGATCCACTACATCACAAAAGAATAGATACAAGTGCTAGACAAAAGAATAAGTATATAACAAGGAGTCTCTATCTCAAAATGTATACTAACAAAAACTACTATTGTGACGACCGCCCATGACCCCTGCACCGAACCTAGAGATAGTGTGCTGTAAAGTGTGCCAGGCGACCATGGACGATTGCCAGGGTAAATTTTAACAACAGAATCTATCGTATTACTCACAGCGCATGGACAAAATACAATAGAATATATACATAGTGAAGCTTCACATAATAGAATCTCATCAATAAAACTTCATAATAGTTGAATACAAACATCTGAATAGTCAATACATCAAGCCTCACTACATAACACTCAGAGAATATACAAACAGCGGAACATCCAGTACATATAGTAAGAAGATAGTATGCAAGCCTCCAGCTCGTCTTCGATATCAGCATCGTGGGAAGCAAGAACAACACCTGTCACCTGCTACCTAGTCTGCCCGTCCCAAAATGGACGAACAGCCCAAGGCAATAAGAGTTAAAACATAAAGCCTTGAGTCAGACAACAGTCTTAGTGAGCGGTAAGTTAACTAACAACATACCAAAAGAGCATAAAGGAAAAGGAATAGGAATACAACCCTCCCACTCCACCTCTTTCTACAGTGATAGCCCCCAGACACACACTAAGCAGAAACAAACATAGCAGAGCATACAATTTAAAGTAAAGCAATTATCACTCGAGTCAAGGGCGATGTTTTCCAAGCACAAACCCCCAAGTCCTAAACCAAGATCAGATAAGCACCCAGAAAACACTGCTCTTGAGACCGAATGACGATACAACCAAACATCCATGACTCTGGCTATCACTGTTATCATTGCTTCGATATCATCGTTAATTGAATGACCGGCTCATTCTTTCATCCGTCCGTCAAGGGCTAATGGAAACACCGGTTCTAGACATAACTCCACACGTCATCCTGACCCGTGCCTAGGACTATCGAATCTGCCCAGAGTACTTGTCTACCAATCAGTAGCCTTCAGAGACTATCGAATCTGCCCAACGTACTCTTGCTTTGAGCATGCTAGAACCTTCAACAACGATGAGATCTCAGCCTTCTAGTCATCCTCCTCGACGACAATTTCCATACTAGCTCAAGCGCCTCTCGAGCAAACCATTATCCTCAAACTCGAACCATATCACCGAGTTATCAACATGCTTGGATTGATCCCGTCTGGATTAATCCAAGACTATCTCATATCATGCTTCGCTTCATCACATCCTCGCAAAGCCTCATCTCAACATCATCATCCAATCTATCCATATGAGCTTCCACATCCACTACATATGCCACAAGCAGCTTTCCCAATCCAAGAGCCTTCCTCTTAGCTTTTGAATCATCTTCGGTCTAAATCAAATCATCAATCATCTAATTCATAGCAATCAATCAAGTCAAACATTAATCCAAGTAAACAAGCATTCAAATATGATCTAAATAGACAATTATAACAACAATGGCAATTTCGTAATTAAAGAGTCAAAAGCCTAACAAGCATGAAAACATGAGCAATGCCTCTATAATCTTGATGAATGAACTTGCATAAGTTAACATGTAGTAAAATGGAGATCAAATCATCATGGACAATGGATCTATATGGATCTACACATATGATTAGGAAAATGCATGGAAATCTCTACTTTAACACCAAATCAAGCCAACGATCCGATATACTCCTTTGGATCCGTGTGAGAGATAATCACCACTCACCAAATCACCTAAACACCTTAAAAGCAACACAATTCAGATATGGACAGCGAAGGATCTAACTCGATCTATCACCAATCTGCTTCAAACGATGAAATCTCTCTTCGAAGAATGTAGATCTTCAATCTAAGCTCTTCGATCTTCGATTTGGATGAAAGGAAGCACAAGATTAGAGTGGAGAAAAGAAGTGAAGAAGTGTAGAAGTCGAGCTCTCAAAATGGCAGCACTTCGTCGCTTCAAAATCCGGATCCCAAAAAGTGAGGAAATGAACGTGTATTTATAGCTGAAATCCCTAAGCCGTCCGCCTCCTTAAGTCGTCCATGACCTATAGACCATCACGACCTACGACTTAAGAGATACCACGACCTAACAAATCCTCCGACCTAACTCTGTGCGACCTAACACCATGCGACCTAACATAGATGCGGCATGGCAACCTAACAAATACCACAACCTAAGACAGAAACAACCTAACGACTTAGGCATCCACGCGACCCATCATAAGCCGTCTTCGACTTAACGACTTACCATAAGTCGTCTTCGACTTAACGACTTACCATAAGTCGCGACCTAAAATGTCACGACTTAACAACTCACGCGACCTATCAACCCACGCGACCTAACTACTCACGCGACCTAACTGGGTTACGACCTAACACTTAAGTCGTCTGGACGACCTAACTATCTTAGGTTGCTTACGACCTAACTATCATATCACCCCATAGGTCGCTTACGACCTAACTACTACTACTAGGTCGTTAACTCGCAAAGTTTCCTATGCCGCTAACACTTAGGTCGCCACTTCCTTTAAGTCGTCCAATCCTATAAGTCGCCAAATCCTATAAGTCGTTCACTCGACCTAAGCCACCACACGACCTAACTGCTATACGACTTAACTCCTATACGACTTAACTTCCTTAGGTTGTTGCCGACCTAACTTCCTTAAGTCGTTTCACTCCTTAGGTCGCCAACTTCTATAAGTCGTCCCATTCCTTAGGTCGCCCAATACCTTAAGTCGCTCCACGACCTAAGTCCCCAGGTTGCACCACTCTCTTAAGTCGCTCACGATCTAACTCCTACGCGACCTAAGTTTTGAACGACTTAAACCCTAGACGACTTAACAACATGCGACCAAATGATAACTGTTTTACGATGTTTCGATCCGTAAAAATACGGGTCGTTACATTCTCTCCCCCTTAGGAATTTCGCCCTCGAAATTCCAAACAAACAAGAGCAATCAAAGACTATTCTGCACGCCTACCATCCATAGCAATCAACAAACCATGCATCCAATTCTAGCTTAGCATGCAGAATTCTAAAACTAGAACAAGTTACAATATCGTGAGATGACACGACACCATAGGGCCATACCTTGAAGAGTTCAAGATGAGCTGCTTTCATCCTCTCTTCCACCTCCCACGTACAGTCGTTATCATCATCACTCCATTGTATCTTGAGCAACTTAACTACCTTCCTCCTAAGCTGTTTCGTGTCAGTTTCCACAACACGAAGCGGCTTACGAGGTCTCTTATCGACTGGATCAACTTCGAAATCTTCACAGCTATCAGCAGAAACCACTGTATTCGAGTCGTGCACATACTTCCGTAGATACGATACGTGCAAAACATTGTGCACACTCGACATCTTCTCTGGTAATTCCAATCTATAGGCGAGCTTTCCAATTCGCTCGATGATCGGGAATGGTCCAACAAATCTCGGAGTCAACTTCCCTTTCTTCCCGAATCGAATAACATTCTTCAGTGGAGATATCTTCACAAAAACCATATCACCTACGTCGAATTCCAAATCCTTACGACGCTTATTGGCATAACTTTTCTGACGATCTTGGGCTGCCTTCATTCGTTGCCGAATGATCTCTATACAATCTGAAGTCTGTCGAATCATCTCTGGCCCAAGTATCAGCTTTTCTCCTGTCTCTAACCAACATGTCGGAGAGTTACACGGTCTTCCATACAATGCCTCATATGGTGCCATACCAATGCTTGACTGGTAACTGTTGTTATATGCAAATTCCACCAAATGAAGGTGATCTTCCCATGATCCTCCGAAATCTAAAACACAAGCTCTGAGGAGATCTTCCAAAACTCGGTTGACTCTCTCGGTCTGACCATCTGTTTGAGGGTGATAAGCTGTACTCAAACACAACTCAGTTCCCAAAACTTCCTGGAAGCTCTTCCAAAATCCACTAGTGAACAATGGATCTCGATCGCTCACTATACTCTTCGGAATACCATGGAATCGAACTATCCACTTAACATACAACTCAGCCAACTTTGATGCAGTCCTAGTCGATCGAACAGGAATGAATCTGGCACTCTTAGTCAGACGATCTACGATGACCCAAATCCCTTCATTTCCCGCTCTTGTTCTAGGTAACCCATCAATAAAATCCATCGATACTTGCTCCCACTTCCACATAGGAACTTCTAATGGCTGAAGCAATCCACTTGGCTTCTTTTGTTCGGCTTTTACCAACTGGCAATTCATACACTTGGAAATAAAATTTCCAACATCCCTCTTCATACCTTCCCAGTAATAGGTTCTCTTCATATCCCGATACATCTTGTTTCCACCTGGATGAATTGTCAACTTCGAGTGATGACTTTCCTTCAGAACTTCACTCCTCAATTCATCTATATCGGGAACAACTAGTCGTCCTTGCTTCCGAAGCCAACCCTCTCGATCGACTACAAATCCTTTATCCTTTTCTGGGTCCATTCCAGATTCCAAATCACGGATAATCTTGACAAGCTTATCGTCTCGCTTTTGACTCTCGCCAATCCTTTCCACAAGAGTCGGTTTTATCGATAAGTTTGCCAACATCTCAGGTTCCGATTCACATCTGGGCCTGAAGTCAAATCTAGCTAAATACTCGAGACTCATCCATTCTGAAAACATGGCTCCCAATCCTGCATGTCTTCGACTCAACGCATCTGCTACTGCGTTACCCTTTCCCGGAGTATAAGCTATACCAAAGTCATATGATGCCAAAAACTCGAGCCATCGTTGCTGCCGAAGATTCAAATCCTTTTGGGAGAAAAGATACTTCAATGACTTATGATCTGTAAATAACTCGAATCGAACTCCCTATAGATAATGTCTCCACATCTTCAGAGCAAATACAATTGCCGCTAACTCCAAATCATGAGTCGGGTAATTCCTTTCATGTGGCTTCAGTTGTCGACTTGCATACGCAACAACCTTATCCTTCTGCATCAGCACTGCTCCAAGTCCAGTACCACATGTGTCGGTGTAAACCACCATCTCATCATTCCCACTTGGAATAGTCAAAACAGGAGCACTTGTCAATCGCTCTTTCAGGATTCTGAAAGCTTGCTCACACTTAGCATCCCATCTGAACACTTGGTTCTTCTTCGTCGATCCTGTTAACGGTGCAGCATTCTTGGAGAAGTCTTTGATAAACCATCGATAATATCCAGCTAATCCAAGAAAACTTCTCACGTCTGATGCATTCTTAGGTCTAACCCAATCCTGGATTGCTGCCACCTTAGCGGGATCAACCGCTATTCCATTTCCAGAGATAACATGACCTAAGAACCTCACTTCACTCTTCCAGAAGTGACACTTCGAAAACTTAGCCTTCAGCTGATATTTCCGTAAGATTTCCAAAACAATACGCAAGTGCGTCTTGTGCTCTTCTTCAGTTCTGGAATAAATCAAAATATCATCCACGAACACTAGCACGAACTTGTTCAACTGATCTCTGAACACTCTATTCATAAGATCCACAAAATATGCTGGCGCATTAGTCAATCCAAACGGCATTACCAGCCACTCAAAGAAACCGGATGGTGTCCTAAAAGCAGTCATCGGCACACTATCCTTAGCCACTCTCAACTGGTGAAATCCCGTTGCCAAATCCATTTGAGAAAACACCTTAGCTTCGTGAAGCTGATCAAACAAGTTATCTATTCTCGGCAATGGATACTTGTTCTTCTTAGTCACTTTATTCAGCTCACGATAAACCACACACAACCTTAACGATCCATCTGCTTTGGTTGCGAACACAACTGGTGCACCCCATTCGGACACACTATGCCGAATGAATCCTTTCCGTAAAAGGTCATCAACCTGCACCCTCAACTCCTGCTGTTCCCTAGGCGCCATCCGCCTAAGAGGCATCACAACAGGTCTGGCTCCTTCAACTAGATCTATACGAAACTCGATCTCTCTATGCGGCGGTAACCCTTTGACCTCGTCAAAGACATCCTCAAATCCATTAGCGATTGGCAACGATGACAGTCCATCCCGTGGAACAACCAGCGAATACATGAAGCTTATGAAGACGCCTTCTTCATGCTTACATCGTATCACAATCTTTCGCCCCTCCACATTCTCGACTGTCACCTCCAACCTTTCACAATCAACCTTTTCCGCATACTTCCTAAGTCAGTCCATACCCAAAATAATTCTGAACCCCGCAAAGTTCAGAACAAAACAATCACAAACAAAAGAGCAATCATGACTCGATACAATCAAACCATGGCATAGCATACACAAACAAGACGAACCCCCAACTGGATTAGTCACAACCAATGGTCTATCAACGATGTCCGGTTCTAAACCCAACCGGCCTACAAGTTCACTACAAACAAAAGAATGCGACGCCCCAGTATCAAATAACACTCTAACTGGAACACCACATATGGAAAGAGTACCTTGAACCACCACACTCTTTCCTTTCTCTTCAGCGGCAGGAGCTTTCGAAGACGATGAAACAGCTCCCAAAGCATAAGCTTGCACAATCTGCTTGTCCCTTCGCGGTTCCGGACAATTCCTCTTAACATGCCCCAGCTTGTCACAGTTGTGGCACTTCACCGGCACCTTCGGATTCTTACAATCTCTAGAAAAATGGCCCTTCTGCTGACAATTGTAGCAGGTCACTTCGCCCTTCGGCTTCTTCTGGCCATCCTTGCCCTTCTGCTGTTGCTGCTTCCTCTTCTTGTTTCCACCCTACTGTGGTCTAGACTCTTCCTTGGTCACAGCAACAACAGATCCCTCTTTAGGAAACAGATTCTCGTGCCTGAGAGCTTTCTCCACAAGCTTCTCAAATGGATCGTCCAAATGATCCACCAACTGCCTCCCAAGATAACTGTCAAAGCCTGTCACAAACTTCTCATTCTTCTGATATGCAGATTCAATATACGACCGGGCATACTTGGACAAAGCTTCAAACTCAAAAATATACACAAGAACTGGTCTTCCACCTTGCTTGAGCTCCACAAACTTCTTGAATAGAACAGACTTCTGAGATGTTGAAATGAACTTAGCTTCAAATCTGACTTGGAATTGCTCCCAAGTAATCTCTTCCTCCGGAGTATCAATGGTGATAGAGTTCCACCAATCAGAAGCTCTCCCTTGAAGCTGTCTTGATGCAAGTTTCCTTTTAGTTGCATCATCGATTCCCAAATCACCAAAGATCCTTCTACAAGCATCTATCCACCTCTGGACTTCAATGGTTGATTCTGTCCCAAAGAAAACCTTCCCTCCAAGAGCAGTAAAGTCCTTACACAACTTAGCAAAATCCACCGGCTTTGGAGTTTGAACTTGAACTCCAACATCCACCGATGGCCCCGGAGCTGGCATCCTTCTCATGATCGAAGTCATCATTGCTTCGAACATAGCAGCATAATCAGCAGCCCCTTCAGTAGCACGGCCTTCCCTAGCAGCTGGTCTCCCTCTTCGACTCATCCTTAATATCTATAAAAAGGAATGATTAGCACACCATGAGAAACAACTACATAAGGGATTCAAATCATTCTAAGCTACTATATTATATATAGTAATCATCCATCAAAATACAATTACGTCTCTCATACGTAGTTACGTCAGCGAGCGTTGGGTAAAATCGATTAACCAAAGCTCTGATACCAAATGTGACGACCGCCCATGACCCCTGCACCGAACCTAGAGATAGTGTGCTGTAAAGTGTGCCAGGCGACCATGGACGATTGCCAGGGTAAATTTTAACAACAGAATCTATCGTATTACTCACAGCGCATGGACAAAATACAATAGAATATATACATAGTGAAGCTTCACATAATAGAATCTCATCAATAAAACTTCATAATAGTTGAATACAAACATCTGAATAGTCAATACATCAAGCCTCACTACATAACACTCAGAGAATATACAAACAGCGGAACATCCAGTACATATAGTAAGAAGATAGTATGCAAGCCTCCAGCTCGTCTTCGATATCAGCATCGTGGGAAGCAAGAACAGCACCTGTCACCTGCTACCTAGTCTGCCCGTCCCAAAATGGACGAACAGCCCAAGGCAATAAGAGTTAAAACATAAAGCCTTGAGTCAGACAACAGTCTTAGTGAGCGGTAAGTTAACTAACAACATACCAAAAGAGCATAAAGGAAAAGGAATAGGAATACAACCCTCCCACTCCACCTCTTTCTACAGTGATAGCCCCCAGACACACACTAAGCTGAAACAAACATAGCAGAGCATACAATTTAAAGTAAAGCAATTATCACTCGAGTCAAGGGCGATGTTTTCCAAGAACAAACCCCCAAGGCCTAAACCAAGATCAGATAAGCACCCAGAAAACACTGCTCTTGAGACCGAATGACGATACAACCAAACATCCATGACTCTAGCTATCACTGTTATCATTGCTTCGATATCATCGTTAATTGAATGACCGGCTCATTCTTTCATCCGTCCGTCAAGGGCTAATGGAAACCCCGGTTCTAGACATAACTCCACACGTCATCGTGACCCGTGCCTAGGACTATCGAATCTGCCCAGAGTACTTGACTACCAATCAGTAGCCTTCAAGGACTATCGAATCTGCCCAATGTACTCTTGCTTTGAGCATGCTAGAACCTTCAACAACGATGAGATCTCAGCCTTCTAATCATCCTCCTCGACGACCATTTCCATACTAGCTCAAGCGCCTCTCGAGCAAACCATTATCCTCAAACTCGAACCATATCACCGAGTTATCAACATGCTTGGATTGATCCGGTCTGGATTAATCCAAGACTATCTCATATCATGCTTCGCTTCATCACATCCTCGCAAAGCCTCATCTCAACATCATCATCCAATCTATCCATATGAGCTTCCACATCCACTACATATGCCACAAGCAGCTTTCCCAATCCAAGAGCCTTCCTCTTAGCTTTTGAATCATCTTCGGTCTAAATCAAATCATCAACCATCTAATTCATAGCAATCAATCAAGTCAAACATTAATCCAAGTAAACAAGCATTCAAATATGATCTAAATAGACAATTATAACAACAATGGCAATTTCGTAATTAAAGAGTCAAAAGCCTAACAAGCATGAAAACATGAGCAATGCCTCTATAATCTTGATGAATGAACTTGCATAAGTTAAGGTGTAGTAAAATGGAGATCAAATCATCATGGACAATGGATCTATATGGATCTACACATATGATTAGGAAAATGCATGGAAATCTCTACTTTAACACCAAATCAAGCCAACGATCCGATATACTCCTTTGGATCCGTGTGAGAGATAATCACCACTCACCAAATCACCTAAACACCTTAAAAGCAACACAATTCAGATCTAGACAGCGAAGGATCTAACTCGATCTATCACCAATCCGCTTCAAACGATGAAATCTCTCTTCGAAGAATGTAGATCTTCAATCTAAGCTCTTCGATCTTCGATTTGGATGAAAGGAAGCACAAGATTAGAGTGGAGAAAAGAAGTGAAGAAGTGTAGAAGTCGAGCTCTCAAAATGGCAGCACTTCGTCGCTTCAAAATCCGGATCCCAAAAAGTGAGGAAATGAACGTGTATTTATAGCTGAAATCCCTAAGCCGTCCGCCTCCTTAAGTCGTCCACGACCTATAGACCATCACGACCTACGACTTAAGAGATACCACGACCTAACAGATCCTCCGACCTAACTCTGCGCGACCTAACACCATGCGACCTAACATAGATGCGGCATGGCGACCTAACAAATACCACAACCTAAGACAGAAACAACCTAACGACTTAGGCATCCACGCGACCCATCATAAGTCGTCTTCGACTTAACGACTTACCATAAGTCGTCTTCGACTTAACGACTTACCATAAGTCGCGACCTAAAATGTCACGACTTAACAACTCACGCGACCTATCAACCCACGCGACCTAACTACTCACGCGACCTAACTGGGTTACGACCTAACACTTAAGTCGTCTGGACGACCTAACTATCTTAGGTTGCTTACGACCTAACTATCATAGCACCCCATAGGTCGCTTACGACCTAACTACTACTACTAGGTCGTTAATTCGCAAAGTTTCCTATGCCGCTAACACTTAGGTCGCCACTTCCTTTAAGTCGCCCAATCCTATAAGTCGCCAAATCCTATAAGCCACCACACGACCTAAGCCACCACACGACCTAACTGCTATACGACTTAACTCCTATACGACTTAACTTCCTTAGGTCGTTGCCGACCTAACTTCCTTAAGTCGTTTCACTCCTTAGGTCGCCAACTTCTATAAGTCGTCCCATTCCTTAGGTCGCCCAATACCTTAAGTCGCTCCACGACCTAAGTCCCCAGGTTGCACCACTCTCTTAAGTCGCTCACGATCTAACTCCTACGCGACCTAAGTTTTGAACGACTTAAACCCTAGACGACTTAACAACATGCGACCAAATGATAAATGTTTTACGATGTTTCGATCCGTAAAAATACGGGTCGTTACAACTATGCTAAAGTAGTTAGCCAAAAGTCAGGTGACGGACCCAGATAAGAAGTCAAGCAAGAGCACCTGAAATACCTTGGTCTGACCCGAGTATTATTTAAGAAGAAAATAATAAACGGATCAGTCTAGCTATAAATATCATATAAGATGAGATAGGATAAGAGATATGACCAAAAATGTATGATAACAAAAAATGCCATACTGTGTCAAGTATACATCAAATAACAACAAAAATCATACAATATCTCAAATCAACTCGAAGCACCAAAAAGAATCACATTCTTTAAATAATTCACCAAAACACAAATATTGACAAAACATATCAATGCCAATCCACGAAAATTGGTGAAACACAAATTTTAGAAATCACAACCAGAAATCCAGAAATCACAAAAGGGGGAAGGCCTATTACAAACGGGAGCATGAAAACTCACCAACATGTGTATCACAAACGGAACGCTATTCCACGGTCTCTAACCATCAATTTTGAGCCGAAGCTCCACAAACGGCCCGAAGACCATGGGTCGCTACCTCACCAAATTGAACCGCAGTTCCACAAACGGGGTTTTTAGTCCCCACACAAACAAATAGACATCGCACATCGCTAGTCTAAATCACAAAATGATCATCATCGATCAATAAAAAGTGTGAATCACACTAAGCAAGTAAATATAAGAGTTTAGCTTCATGTCCCATAACCACTAGCTTAACTTAAATATTTACGAACAAATTGTAGATTTCCACTCGAAAATTGTCACAAGATTTCAATCGAACAAGTCTAAGAATTAACCGATGAAGTAAACACAAGCGTTTCATACCACTTGTTTTGCTAAGTCGTTCAATTGGATTTCTCGTACGAATGAGGTAAAGGTTTGTATATACTAATAGATTAGAAAACGATTTTATAAACGAGATTTGTATTAAAATAGAGTTGAAAACATCTTTGTGAAAGAGTTTGAATATTTACTACTAGTATAGAAACCTTTGTATTTTAAAGTGACAAATCACAGAAATGATTGTAGAAACAATCAATCACCAAAATCCACATTCGAAGACGTGAATCGAATCCATAGAAATCGATATCGAATCCATCAAAATGGATATTCCCAAAAAATCCTGAAAAAGAAGTCATCAGAGTCGATAATAAATGATACAACATTTCGGATCAACACGAATCGATTAAAATTGAAAACCCACGCAAAGTAGGAAAATTAGGCTGAGACAAGCAGATCAGTTGACTGAACTAGGTGGTCAGTCGACTGATACTATGCCTGGAAACTTTCGGTTTCCAAGTCAGTCGACTGAACCAGGTGGTCAATCGACTGATACAGGCATAGAGCATTTTCTGCCCCCTGGTTCAGTCGACTGACCTCCTGGTTCAGTCGACTGAACTTGCTTCTACAGCATTATCAACCTAGCCCCCAAGTGGGGCAAAATCCTAACCGGAGGCGAACGGACGAGCAATGGAGACTAAGGATTTACGCCAAGCAACAACCCAGCCTTGTATGGCTCTTCGAAACACCCCAAAAACGTGTTCAAACATCAAAGATAGGATTTTTAAAGATTTGACCTCAAAACACCAAAAATTGGAATATTCATCAAACCAATTCAATTCAAAAGCAAATGAACAAGGAATAGATGTTAGGAATTACTACCAAACAGCTATCAAAGATATAGACATAGATGTGAGTTCAAAAACTCACCTTTAAACCCAAAAACAATGAATGAGAAGCTTTTAAAACAAGGCCAGAACAATTCCTCTTTAACACACCTCTAGAATCTTCAATATATTATCAAAGGTGAAGTTTTGCAAAAGTTAGGGTTAGAAATTTCTGAGAATTGAAGAGAGATTGAGATAGAGAAGAAGAGGATGCTTACCTTAGCTTCTCTTTGATTTTGGAGCAAGAACTTGTGTTTCCAAATCAAACTAGGGTTTTGAATTTCTAATTTCCCATTCCTCTCCCCATTTTTACTTAAGTTTGAATGTATTAGGAAATGAGAATGAATGAAGAGGAAAGGGGGTGGAGTTAGGGTGTTATGTTGGGTTGGTGGGTTGAAACCCAAACCCAAAGCCCTAAATGAAAATATCAAAATTTTACTCAACTCCAAACATATCAATGTTTATACTCAAAAAGGTCGCAAACGCCATTTTGGACTCAATGGAAGTGGTCTCGAGTCCTAATTCGACTGTTTGCAAAAAGTGACATTTCGGACCTAAATCCGACTAACGATGCTATATTTAAATAAAACATTTAAATATACAATCATAAAATATGTGGGTTGTTACAACAAGGGTGATTGATACGGTTTCCCTTTTAGTAAACTTAAATAATGCAACATATAAATGACAATTAATAGGCATCATAATATAATGATATAAACAATCAAAAATAAATGTATGTATATATAATTGCCTCGTTTTAAATTACATAGGAATTGAATGGTTTTTTTTGAAAAGACATCTAATTCATAATTTAACAATATGTTATACATATAATAAATTTTATATACACAAACATACATATAAAATTAATTGTGTGTGTATAAAATTAAAATAAGTCTTTCTAATTAATATAGATTAGAGATTTATAGCAATCGATTCAAAAATAGGTTTATTGTCAAAACATTAATTGCGTGTATGTAAGATTCCATAAAATATCTCTAATTATACAAATTATATACTTACAATAATCAAATTAAAATTTAGATTTATTGCCAAAACATCTTTTGTTTTTATTTTATTTTTAAAACAATACAAACACAAAATACATACATGTAAACTTTCAAATCTAAAATTACATTTTGTTTTATATGATTTAAAACATGAATCTTCAGTAAAACATTGTAATATTCATACACAAATTTTAGTTTAATTTGTTAAAATAATATCCAATCAAAACAATATGAACATACAAAGTTTTAGATCCAAAGGATTATACTGTTAACTGAATGTTTACAATATAGATCTATAATAAAACATTGTATTCAAACATATACAAATTTTAATTTTAATTTAACAAAATGAGAACCCAATTGATTAATTGAACATACAAAATTTCTAATCTAAAAATTAGACTTTGAATTGAATGTTTAGAACATAGTTCTAAAAAAACATTGTATTTAAACATGTACAAATGTTAGTTTTGATTTATTAAAATAAAACACCAATCGCTTCATTCAACAAACAATTCAAGCTACATAAACAATTTTGAAATTAAATGGGCTATGATGTGTACATACAAATTATGATAATTAAATTTCCCTTTCAACAAACATTACATCAAATATCATTATCTATTAATGAAAAACATACCTTATTACCCAAAGCCTTGAAGCACATGTTGAAAATGGACTCCCCTTAGGATGTTGTCTAGAAGTCACACCTTGAATGATGATATCTCCTCTGATCTTTAAGATCCCCATCCTATCTTTGCAAGAGATCAATGAACCACTTTTGTTTTATTTTATTTGATGTTTTATATAGAGTTAAAGATTTTTGGAAATTTTTTTGTTTTTGTTTTCTGCCATGAAAAGTTAGGAGGAGAGAAACAAACAGACTGAATGAGAAAGAATGAATTGTACGTATAAAATGAATCAGAGAATATCTTTTATTTGAAAGAACGAAACTTTTCTCATTCTTTAATTAAAACTTCCCTAATTAATTTACTTGATCGTTTCTCTCTCTCCAATCCTTTCTTTACATGTATGTCATCATTGACATAAAATTTTAACAAATCCTATCATCAAATGACATAAAATTTCCATAAATCATGTCATCAAATGGCATAAAATTTCCATATATCATTTCATGCAATTATCTTTAAATTACATCTATATCGTATATCAATGCGCACAAATATAACTTTTATAAATGCATTAAAATAATTACAAATAACTTCCAAACATCAAATAAATAATAATTAATATTTCTCAAATATCAATTAATCAAATCAATTTACAACATTTTATAATTTAGTTAAATCATGTGGTTTTTCAAAGAATTCATCGTTACGGTTGTGCGACTCAAAGGTGTAAATTCAGTCAGCGATTAATATTGAACTATTCGAATATTAACGTTCACATGTCACTTAGCAGATGGTGTGAGATTTTGGCTGAATTTATCGCTTACACATCTTTTGGTAAAATCCAATTTTACTTATTATAAGTGGTACCTAATAATGACAATTATTTACACCAATTCTCTTCGTCAAAACTATATCACTTTGGATTTATGAAATTCTTTAATGGTCAGAATTCCAATATCATCCACATTCAACTTTATAGTCTAAACGCAAAGTCTTTGGTTTAATAATAACAAATATTATTAACCGAAATGTTATGGCTAGGGACTTTGAGTTGACTTCAGTCGTCCGTGATACTAACCTCATATAACTGAGGAGACGAATCCTCTCTTAAATAGTGTTTCACTTCCAATGCTTCCACTCGACCCAACTATAGCCGTTTGATGGACGCCGTGCCACAATTTAACTATAATCAAAGCGGAGCTTCCATATTTAAGATCAACAGTATTCTCAAGTTGAGAGAACTGTGTAAATTAGTCACATCGATATTCTCTGCTTGAACTTAGTTATATTAACCAACAAAAAACTATTAAGTGAGTCATTCCATAGTTATCCAATAACTATCAGTACGTAACCCCTTGATTTCCCCAACAGTCATGAGGAAAATACACTGGCCAACATTTGGAGAGTGTTACGTGCTCTAGTCTCAACGAATACATAGATATCCAGTTTCGATACATCTTGACTAGAAACAATTTTAATGGTATATTTGTTTCATTGTGATAAATTACTCACGGTTACAACACTTTGCAACTACTATCACAAAAAATACCATTTATGGATTTTCTATTAAATATAATATTAATTAAATTGATTAATTAATACAACCATATTATATCAAGTATATAATATAAAGAAAATACCTTTATTTCGAACAAGATTGGTCAACAAGTTAGATATATGTAACAATTTACATAATTATGAAAGGGAGTGCGGATTAAGGATCTTAAGGCTAATTTAACACTAGAGGGGGGTGAATAGTGTTTAATGGATTCTAAGACTTATATGGACTAAATTAAAATTATGACACAAACAAATGCAGAACTTAATCACAGAACAATCACAGAATCAAACACAGATGCAAAAAGTAAATAAAAAGCAGTAAAAGGAAAGAACACACCGGATTTTATACTGGTTCGGAGTTACCCTACATCCAGTCCTATACCAAGGCAGAACACCTCATACAGATTTTTATTATACCAAAGTCGAGATTACAATCCTCAATTTCTAAAGGCCTTGAGGTACCCTCCTGTCTCACGAGTCCGGGGCAAACTCTCTTGATTTACGGGCCAGAAGATTACCCAATTGATTTTCAGGCACAACCACACCTTATAGAGAGACTCGATAAACTTTTGATTACAAATTGATCCTATAACTCTGAATAACACTTTGATCTTCGAGAGAGGGTAGAGAACCAAACAAGAATGAGATTCTAATTTGATTCACTTGAGAATTCGGCAGAATTTCGGCACGATCTTAAAAATATGATAATTTTAGAATATGGGTTTGTGGAGAAGGAGTGAAGAAAATAAGAAAATAGTTAGTTAAAAAATTTGTTTGTGAAGGTTATTTATAGACCAGTGACGGTCATAACCATTCGTGAAGAGATTTAACCTAATAGACGCTTCTTTTGAAAATTGAAACTTTTGAACTTAACGGCCACCATGTCGACATGGGGTATCCCATGATGTCGACATCCCTAAGTTAAAAATAATGTAGAATTTGTTTTGAAAATGGTATTGAACGGAAAACAAGATGAAATGATTCTGGAGTAAACTAAACTAATTTTCCTATGTTTTGAAATAAAGAAGAGTAGAAAAATATATTTTTAGAATGTATATATAAATTTGATTTTAAATCTCAAGTATATATATTATAAAAGAATATTTAAAAAATCAGAAGATAGTTTTTAAAATCAAACGAAGTTTGAAACAAGAGTTTATTTAAAACAAAGAATATTTTAAAGCTAAAATAATTTGAAAGCAGTTTTGAAAATCACTTTGAAAAACCATTTTGAAGTAGTTTTGCAAGCTTCTTCCTGCAGAATATCTCATCACATCAGGACTCGAGAACTTGTACAAAACCAGGATGTTCGTGGGTTTGTAAGCCACTTGTCGTGGGTTTGTAAGCCACTAAGAAGGTAGAAATGGGTTCCATCCCAAATGAAATTTGGAATGAAGATTTTCGTGCTATTATGAAGTTTTAACAATAAACTAGACACTTATCTTGAAATCTTGATACTCATGAGTCTTCAAACTTGATTTCTTCATTCTCGATCTTTATACTGTACAGTCTTCAATAATCAGTACCTGCCTTATATATATCCTGCATAATGACATTCATATATATATTTAGACAATAGTGTTAGTATATAAGTTATAATAAAATAAGTTACAAAGGTTGTTGTCATCAAAACCACTATCTCCAGTTCCTAACAAACTCCCCCGTTTTGATGATGACAACCTTATGAAATATACTTACCACTTCGATCATACCATAACTCCCCCTTACACCAACAACTCCCCCTTACTCCAAGCCTACTATTTTATATAACTTCTCCCCCTTTGTCATCAACAAAACAATAACCTATAAACCTTGAACTTAATAGAAATTGAGAAAAACAAACATATGACATAAGAATAATAACTATATATGAGTGAAATATAGCATCCTAAGTTAAATGGAATTCAAGATTTTATACCGCCAAAGATTGTTTTTAGAAGAACATTAATTAAGATAACACTTATATACAAATTAACAAACCAATATACAATCAAGAAAAAAACGCTTAACGAGGACCCTTAACTATTGGTGATTTATGGACTGAACAATTTGGATAGTAGAGACAAAAGTTTCCACTTTGTTCGACCAAGTTCCCATTAGCGTCAAAAAGGACCTCTCCAACGCAAATCACACCATCGTCTTCGTCCATATGAACATCCGGATTCGTTAGAGGATGTTCTTCTTCTTGATCCTCTTGTGGTTCTTCTGGAGGCTCTTCTTCTTCAGAATCAATAGCTTGTGATGATTCTTCGATGACAATGGGATTGGCATGGTTATCCATAAGGAATTTCTGTAAATTCCTAAGAATTCTGCCTTGCCTATCTTGTTCTCTAGCCATTCGCAGTTGACTCACTTGAATTTCCGTCATCATTTGAAGGAAATCTTTCATCTTCTCTTGTAATTTGATGACTTGTACGTGTGTGGAACGTTGAAAAGGGCCAGAATTAGGAGAAGTGGGTGAAGAATGTTCATTATTAGAAGAGGAAGCCATTAATTTACCGTTTTAGAAGTTTATTACAGAGAATAGAACAGAGAAAAGGAGTAAAAGTCGAAATATATAAATATATAACCAAATAACTAATTTTAGAGGGAAATTTAAATTTGAAAATCTCGACCTGTATGTCGACATGGGGGGATAGGTCATGTCGACATGCCCAGTTCAATTTTTGAGAAATTTTTATTTATATTAATTATTAACTATACTTGTATTATTTATAATTTATATTTCAGTTAATGAACATATACCTAATTCCCTTCTAAATTTAGTAAAGTTTTGTTCATTTAATGGTTTGGTTAATATATCAACAATTTGTTTTTCAGTATTAATATAATCAAGAGTTATGACTTCTTTACTTATATTATCTCTAAGAAAATGATGTCTAATATCAATATGTTTTGTTCTAGCATGATGAGTTGGATTTTAAGATAGGTTTATTGCACTAGTATTATCACAATAAATTGGTGATTTAGTTATAGTTAATCCAAAATCTTTTAAAGTTTGTTGCATATATATAACTTGAGAACAAGCCAAAGCAGCAGATATATATTCTGCTTCAGTTGTTGACAAGGATACAGTGTTTTGCTTCTTACTAAACCAGGAAACCAGATAATGTTCTAGAAAGTGACAAGTTCCACTTGTACTTTTTCGATCTGATTTACAACCAGCGTAATCAGCATCACAATATGAAATTAAATCAAATACATCATTTTTAGGGTAAAATAAACCATAATCTAAAGTATGTTTTACATATCTTAAAATCCTTTTAACAGCTTTTAAGTGAGTTTCTTTAGGTTGAGATTGGTATCTTGTACAGAGACAGACACTATGCATGATGTCAGGATGACTTGCTGTTATATAAAGCAGCAAACCAATCATTCCCCTATATAATTTTTGATCAACATCTTTTGATTTATCTTCTTTACTTAAAGCTACATTAGTTGTCATTGGATTTGGTTTCCCACTAGAAGTGGTCAATCCAAATTTATTAATTAAATCCTTAGCATATTTTTTTTGACTAATGAAAATTCCTTTTTCTAATTGTTTGATTTGAAGTCCTAATAAGAAGCTTAGTTCTCCCATATGTCTCATTTCAAATTCTTTAGTCATTATATCTGAAAATTCTTTATTCATTATGTTATTAGTTAACCCAAATATTATATCATCTACATATATTTGTACTAATTGAATATCATTTTTGTTTTTTTAATAAAAAGAGTTGTATCTATTTTACCAATTTCAAAACCAGATTGTAGTAAGTAAGATCTTAGTCTTTCATACCAGGCTCTAGGAGCTTGTTTCAGACCATATAAAGCTTTCTTTAGTTTATATACATGATTTGGAAATTCATTATTTTCAAAAAGTAGAGGTTGTTCAATATAAACATCTTCTTTTACAAAACCATTTACAAAAGCACTTTTAACATCCATTTGATATAACTTGATATTATTGTAGTTTGCAAAAGCAAGTAGAATCCTGATAGCTTCTAGTCTTGCTACGGGTGCAAAGGTTTCGTCATAATCAATTCCTTCTTCTTGACAATAACCTTGCGCGACTAAAAGAGCTTTATTTCTCACGACCTCACCGAATTCATTCATTTTATTTTTATAAACCCATTTTGTACCAATTATACTTTTATCCTCAGGTCTAGGAACAAGTTCCCAAACATCATTTCTGGTGAACTGATTCAATTCTTCTTTCATAGCAAGAATCCATGAATCATCAGATGATGCTTCCTTTGGATTTTTAGGTTCAATAGTTGATATGAAAGCTACATTACTCATACTATTTAGTTGATTTCTTGTTTTAACTATAGATTCAATATTTCCTAGTATATTTTCTACAGGATGATCTTTTAATAGTCTTATTCTTTTATTAGGTTGAATGATTTCACAATTAGTTTCATTATTTAAAGTTACAAAATCTTCTTCATCTTCTATTTGCATAGTATCTTTAAAATTTTCATCAAAAGACACATGCATTGTTTCTTCAATAGTGTTAGTTCTTAAATTATAAACTCTAAATGCTTTACTTCTATTAGAATATCTGATAAAGATACCTTTGTCGGATTTAGGTTCAAATTTATCTAAATTATCTTTTGTATTAAGAATAAAACACTTACTACCAAAAACTTTAAAATAAGCTACTATGGGTTTCTTATTGTAAAGTAATTCATATGGTGTTTTATTAGTTAATGGTCTAATTAAAATCCTATTTAATATATAACAAGCTATAGCGACTGCTTCAGCCCAAAAGTTTTTAGGTAAGTTACTATCAGAAAGTATTGTTCTAGCACACTCTTTAATCGTTCTATTCTTACATTCTACCACTCCGTTTTGTTGTGGAATTCTTGGAAAAGAGAAATTATGAGTGATTCCTTTTTTATTACAGAAATTCTCAAAATTTTCATTCTCAAATTATCCACCGTGATCACTACGAATAGTCTTTATTTTTAAAGAAAATTGATTTTGAATTCTTTTAGCAAAATTCTTAAATAATTCAAAAGCATCACTTTTAAGTTTAAGAAAAATTGTCCAAGTATATCTAGAATAATCATCTACAATTACGAAAACATATTTATTGTGATTAATTGATTAAACTTGAGATGGACCAAATAAATCTAAATGAAGTAATTCTAGAGGTTTAGAAGTAGAAATCATATCTTTTAGTTTAAATGAACTTTTCTTAAGTTTTCCTAATTGGCAAGCATCACATATACTATCTACTTTAAAGTTTAACTTGGGAAGACCTCTAACTAAGTCAAGTTTTGATAACCTAGAGAACAATTTAAAATTTAAATGACCAAATCTTTTATGCCAAATCCAAGGGTCACTTGTATTAACCAAAAGACATAAGTTATCATTTGAAACTTTCATACTAAGGATGTAAATGTTTTTCTTCCTAATTCCTTCAAAGATAATATTTGACTTATTATCTTCGATGTGACACTTATCTTTTCCAAATTTAATTTTAAATCCTTTATCACATAGTTGACTTATACTAAGCAGCTTATGTTTTAAATTCCTAACTAGCAAAATATCAAAAATAAGAGGAGTTTTAGAATTACCGACATTGCCGATGCCAATCACATATCCTTTTGAGTTGTCTCCAAAGTTGACCAATCCGCCATCTTGATATATAATGTCATTGAGTATCTCGGGATTTCCAGTCATATGCCTTGAACAGCCACTATCAAGTATCTGTTTATCTTTCTCAATTTGCATAGTTTGTCCATTGGTTGTCGATTCTTCAAAAGCCATGTAACATGTCCGTTCCTGCATAACAAACCAATTTGGTAGATAACTTGATTTTTCATAAAAACTATATGCAGACTTATGATACTTTGATGAAATGCATAAATTCAAACTAGTATTAACAAAATTTCCGAAAAATGCCATTTTTAACTTTTCAAGTTTCAGATTATGAAAACTATGAAAACCTATGCTCTGATACCAATTGAAAGGGAGTGCGGATTAAGGATCTTAAGGCTAATTTAACACTAGAGGGGGGTTGAATAGTGTTTAATGGATTCTAAGACTTATATGGACTAAATTAAAATTATGACACAAACAAATGCAGAACTTAATCACAGAACAATCACAGAATCAAACACAGATGTAGAAAGTAAATAAAAAGCAGTAAAAGGAAAGAACACACCGGATTTTATACTAGTTTGAAGTTACCCTACATCCAGTCCTATAACAAGGCAGAACACCTCATATAGGTTTTTATTATACCAAAGTCCAGATTACAATCCTCAATTTCTAAAGGCCATGAGGTACCCTCCTGTCTCACGAGTCCGGGGAAAACTCTCTTGATTTACGGGCCACAAGATTACCCAATTGATTTCCAGGCACAACCACGCCTTATAAAGAGACTCGATAAACTTTTAATTACAAATTGATCCTATAACTCTGAATAGCACTTTGATCTTCGAGAGAGGGTAGAGAACCAAACAAGAATGAGATTCTAATTTGATTCACTTGAGAATTCGGCAGAATTTCGGCACGATCTTAAAAATATGATAATTTTAGAATATGGATTTGTGGAGAAGAAGGAGTAAAGAAAATAAGAAAATAGTTAGTTAAAAAATTCGTTTGTGAAGGCTATTTATAGACCAGTAACGGTCTTAACCATTCGTGAAGAGATTTAAACGAATAGACACTTCTTTTGAAAATTGAAACTTTTGAACTTAACGGCCACCATGTCGACATAGGGTATCCCATGATGTCGACATCCCTAAGTTAAAAATAATGTAGAATTTGTTATGAAAATGGTATTGAACGGAAAACAAGATGAAATGATTCTGGAGTAAAATAAACTAATTTTCCTATGTTTTGAAATAAAGAAGAGTAGAAAAATATATTTTTAGAATGTATATATAAATTTGATTTTAAATCTCAAGTATATATATTATAAAAGAATATTTAAAAAATCAGAAGATAGTTTTTAAAATCAAACGAAGTTTGAAACAAGAGTTTATTTAAAACAAAGAATATTTTAAGGCTAAAATAATTTGAAAGCAGTTTTGAAAATCATTTTGAAAAACCATTTTGAAGTAGTTTTGCAAGCTTCTTCCTGCAGAATATCTCATCACATCAGGACTCGAGAACTTGTACAAAACCAGGATGTTCGTGGGTTTGTAAGCCACTTGTTCTAGGTTTGTAAGCTACTTATCGTGGGTTTGTAAGCCACTAAGAAGGTAGAAATGGGTTCCATCCCAAATGAAATTTGGAATGAAGATTTCCGTGCTATTATGAAGTTTTAAAAATAAACTAGACACTTATCTTGAAATCTTGATCTTGATACTCATGAGTCTTCAAACTAGATTTCTTCATTCTTGATCTTTATACTGTACAGTCTTCAATAATCCGTACCTGCCTTATATATATCCTGCATAATAACATTCATATATATCTAGACAATAGTGTTCGTATATAAGTTATAATAAAATAAGTTACAAAGGTTGTTGTCATCAAAACCACTATCTTCAGTTCCTAACAAATTGCCCCTAGGGCATACCCCTAACTCTATCAATCTCCCACTTGCATTTGAGGTCAGTTATGGAATCTTATTCCAAATTCTCCAATTAGTTTTCTCAAAACCAATTGGGTCAGTCCCTTATGAACAAATATGCTATTATGTTTTAATTATCTACTCTGTCAATTAACTCTCTTCGAAAGTGATAAACTGCTTTATCATGTGGAACAATTCGGGGTATGTCTCTCAACTTCTAGTGACCTAAAAGTTATGTTACAAACTATATCGTGACATTGTTATCATATAACAATGTTATGAGATTCTCAACATTTGGAATTAGCTTAGTTATAAATTTGTGCATTTATATTTTTATATACATTATTTTTATTGCGGCACTGCTTAAGGCGATGTACTTAGCTTTTTTCATTGAATCGGCCATGGTCTTTCATTTAGAACATTTCCAACTTAAAGATTTGTTATTGACATATTATAATCAATATTACTTGTGAAAGTTTGAGTTTGAATATTCCTTCATAAGGAATTTATTGTTTCTATAAACAATTCTCTAGTATTTCATAAATACATGAGAACACTTCAAACAACCATTTACTGATATCAATTTGGATTTGATATTTTCTTCATGTATCATATACATAAACAAATCATGATATCGTAGACAACATAACATGCATGATAATTCCTATTACCAATGCCAAGGAATCAATCTTACATGTTTCGTATTAAACATTTTAATAAGGTGTCCTTGCATATCATTTGGGACATTCCTGACATATTTTATACTTACTATAAAAGACATCATTTATTAATCCAATGTTGGGTATTAAAACAACTAAGGCTGATTTTGACACAAGTACATCGTTAAAATCAACATGTTGTTTACTTATAGTTTAGCAATATCAATGTACCTTTTAACGTTCTTTCTTATGACCACGTGCTTCCTCTGCACTTTGATTCACTTTGATTGAAAATCAAACTATTTGATATTTCTATCAAAGCACTTATTCAATCTTGGAGCTTATAAAATGATACTTTCGTATCATTTCTTGGATCATATACAAAGGCTCACAAACTCAATATCGCTCCTATTGACTTTGAGACATCTTTGGTTAATATGTGTAAACAGCTTACTCTAAACCGTTATTTAGAATTTTTTATTTCAATACATATGTACCAAAACACTAGGACTTATTAAGCGATAATTTTATGAGTAAATCTGAATTGACTTGAACATGCTGAATATCGAATCTATTACTCTAATTTCAACAATCGAAATTTGTGATATTATTCTTATCAACAACGCTCATTTAATTTCAACTACATTAGTCTTACTCATAAAGACACAGTCGTGGTTGATGGATCATATCCCTTCAATTACGACCGCCAAAATCTATATTTTGATAGTGTACTTGAAATTCTTTCGGATTTGCGCATCATACCATATAGAGTCAACACTCTCAATGGTTTAATTAAACAATCTAGGATTATATATTTTCGACATTAATAAGAAACTCATAGTTTCTCTTCAATGTGCGAGAATGCTTATTAGACACTCTAATGCATTGTGTTCGTTTAGGCTAGTTAATTTCATCTCATCTAATTAGTATTATCTATGGATTGTATCCAATTCCATTTTAACACAGTAATTCTTTAAAGAAATTTCTTCATAATAAAGTTGGTATTTCTTGAAACAACAATTGTTTCTCAGTGCAATAGAATAGGTATTCATAAATGTTTTATGAATTTCTTTATTTATAAAACTGGTTTGGTTTTAGTTTACAAAACTTAAGTTCAAAACATAAATATGTCATCCAATGACAGTCTTCCAAAATTTCTTTTGAGGAGATTCATACAAGATTCCTTACGAATAATTGTTACGTGCAATCTTTCGACTCACACAACCTGCCAACTCCTTGGCCTATGATATGTTGGAGTTTCTTATAAACCCTTGTCTTGTAAAATTGTGTAATTGTTATTCAGATGAAATAATATTAACCTTTTGTACTACTCTTAAGTACATTACCATATAAAAAGAAACTAACTCAACTTCACTCGTAATTAATCGTACATTGTCCAACAAAGTTCGATTACTCCATATCGATGCATCATTATGAATCACATGAAGGAGTAATTTTGAGACTGAGTCTTTATTCATTTTTGGTACGTTCGGAACATTTTCCAATATACTCACTCATTCGATCAAATCAAATCATTTCTATCGCATGTTATTTTATTTACTTCTGTTTTATATTCTTAAGTTTACCATAGACATACTACATGTGTATCAAATACACAAGTCCATGTCGACGATAACTCATCGGTGAATATGACGAAGTACGTGGAACCATTTTGGTATTTATAGAAGTACGATTGCATACATCTAAATGTATCAATCCGAAGAGTTCATCAACTCTTATGATACTCTCACTAAATGGGTGCATAGCCCTTTATTGTTTGAGATATAATTAACAAGTATCATATGATTCAAAATCATACAATAAAATTATTTCTCAAAACTACGGCTTAGTCTATAATTCTAAAACAACTGTAAATAATATTAGATACTTGCATCTTCCAATGCATCACTTTTGTTATAAAAAAATTAATACCACATTATAGTTTTATTTCATAAAGAATATTCATATTGAAATATAGTTATGTCTATTTTTTTCCTCAGTTGATACCGAAAAATAATCAATATTTCATAAATAATGCATGGTAAGTTTTACGAAAACAATTTATGTACTATGATGCAATTAATAAGTGCTATATGGCATGCTTCCACTATTTCCGCCATTACTATAATAGCGTACTAAATTCGGAGGTCCATCATTCACTTAATACAATTTGTTTATTTCATTCACTAGAACTATTTACAGTGGAGAGTTTGTTGATCAAATATCTTGAGCTCAAAGAAATAAATCTCATAGAAAACAATTTTCTATATTAAAATGCATTACGGAATATAAATCATATTTCTTATTCTAATATTAAGTATCAATTATTATTACAATTCTTATTTCCAATATTTCTCTATAAAGTAGAAGTGACTATTCATTCTCTTCATCCTAACTGTACCTTAAATTACATATATTCTTATACATTCGTTTTCCTTTCAGATGGTCAAATTATTCAAAAGAAAACCTTACTACAATATCACAACAAACTCTTTACAAAATCTCATTCGATTATCCTTAACATTGAAGGGCACCAAATATGTTGCACTTTACGTAAACCGATCAAAATGACATTTCAGCGATCGAGTTCTTAGATCTATCTTGTGATTTTTGGTCTTGTGTTACATTAATACAATATGATCCCTTTTGTAATCAATCAGATTGAACACTTGATCTTTCACTAAGGTCTATTTGGTTTTTTGGATGAACTAATTTCATCGAAATATTGTACATTACAAACTTTGACCGTTCACCATATAACATTTATATGCAATTGTATATGGATCAAATATCCATAGTCTTGTATTACTTTTAGAGTTTGAAACTCATAGAATGCAATACATGGTCTCAACCAAATAAATGCGTAAGTGGCCAAACTATGAATGTATTCAGTAGTTGTAAAATCAGGCACTTGCATGGGTGTTGAAACGTTAACATGCAATAATTTTTTCTTGGTAAGTATATGTTATATTTATATTTGTCAATCTTTAATTCATTTGTATATCTTAATTGATAAACATTTTATCAACCTTATTAAATGCACAAATTTATCAATATAGATTATTATAGCATTATATAGCATATGTTCTTACAATATTAGAAAGGTTAAATGTTATCATTTCATTTTTCTAATAAGGCTCCCACTAGTGTTTTATGTTTCTTCAAACCCTAAGAAGAAATATAAAAGTCTTTTGACTGCACCAATGGGTGTTAGGACTCGCCTGTCTTGGTATTCTGACCTTGAGTTTCCTCAACAAATCATAGCCCCACAAACGATGGATAACTCTTTATCGGTTGTATCACATACAACTCCTAACCCATGTTTCACTGTCCTAACCTCATTTCGACCTTGATTTTGCTCAACAAATCGAAAGAGATTATTCACTCATACCTACCATATCGTGACGGCCTAAGTATAGTATATGTACCTTTAGTTTGCTCAACAAATACATATAGTTATCTTACCTCGTCTATTCAATATATTAATAATACTACACATAATATTCCTAGCTTGAGTTTGCTCAACAACTAAGAAGTATGCAAGTAATTTATTAACATATATATATATATATATGGTAGAGGACAACATTATATTGAAGATTCATAATCTTCAATATATTATATTGAGTGATATCGACTTTATAAATAATGTATTTCTTATAAAATACCCTCATGATTCAAGTATTAAACACATCAGAAGTCACGATATACGTACATCTACGTATGTATTTATTCATTAAGTCCAATTAGGTTTCTTTAATGTTCCATCTTTAGTTTATACATTCATATCATATAAGTTTTGTTGTTATATAACTTTCATAATTCATATTACTCATATGATAGTCTTATGTATAATATTTTATTTAATTAAATCTTATTTATTAATTTAAATTAATTAACTCTTTAATTTATTTAATATTAGTATTCCAATACAACATTTATATTAGACATATATACTGTAGCCTTTATAGCGTATACTATAACTATTATAATATAATACATATATCTTATATATGTGTATTTTTTTATTTAATTAATTAAACTGTAATTAATTTATTTAATTAAATTATATTAGTTTTAAATTTTATCTTATATACATACATATATACTTATGTTATCTTAAACTCTTTAAAATAACATAACATTTATCAGCATATATAATACATGCATATAAATATTAATTAATAAACTCAATTAATTAATTTTTTTATATATATTATTAATAAATTTTAAATTTCGAAATTAATATTTAAATAATTTCAAACATTTGGAAATTTTCATTACATTTTCTAAGATTTTGAAAATTTATGTTATATTATAACCAATTATAATAAACATGTTTTTATTTTAAATTTAACCTTTAAATTTAAAATCCTGTCTTAATTTTCAAAACTATTTGAAAATTAGCTCAAGACCCAATTCAAATTGGGCCTATTCTATCAAAGGCAACCTTTGGGCTCTCACATCACCTTTCAAGCAAGGCAGGTAACCAAGTAGGAAATGGTACTTGATTACCCAATTCCAATCCTAGACACCACCTTTCTAGACACCGTATTAAGTGCGCAAGCTTAATTAGTTACCCTAACATGACTAATTTAGACCGCATAGGCTATTGGGCTCCGATACCATTGAAGGAACCAGGCTAGCTCGTAGTGGAAGAAATGGATGAATTTCAAAAAAATTAACCATTTTTGATCTTTAATGGGCCTATGAAGTCTAAATTTATTTGGAACTTTTTTAAGTTTCTTTTAAATAAAACCATTATTTAACTTCATAAATAAAGTTTCACTTTAATTTAATGTGTATGTAAGTTAGAGTATATCAAATTTACTCTTATACGCAAAATTGTGTGTAACCTTTATTTTTCAACTTTATTCAAAAAAGGAAATATTTCATTTCCTTTCTCTTAACTTATTCAGTTAATAAGGGGGGCATAAATTTATTTAGAGAAGTGAATTTTTAATTTCCTTTCTCTTAAATTAGTCAATGAATGAGGGATTATAAATTTAGTCAGTGAAGGGAACTTTTAATTTCCTTCTCTTAATTAAATTAAATAATTGATTAATAAAATAACATTAATGACTAATCTAAATATGGCATGAATTGTAAATATTTTCACAGTAAATATTATGCAAGTGCAACATATAGGGAGTGTGCATAGTCAGTGGTAATTGATATGTATACATAAAACAAACAAGAATAATTTGAATGGTTGTTACATAGAATTGAAATGGAAATAAATAAAGGATGACAATGGTGATTGATACAGTTTCCCTTTTAGTAAACTTAATTAATGCAACATATAAAAGATAATTAATAGGCATCATAATATAATGATATAAACAATTAAAAATAAATGTATGTATATATGATTGTCTCGTTTTAAATTACATAGGAATTGAATGGTTTTTTGTTTGAAAAGAAATCTAATTCATACTTTGACAATATGTAATACATATAATAATTTTTATATATACAAACATACATATAAAATTAATTGTGTGTATATAAGATTAAAATAAGTTTTTCTAATTAATACAAATTAGAGATTTATAGCAATCAATTTAAAAATAGATTTATTGTCAAAACATTAATTGTGTGTATATAAGATTCAATAAAATATCTCTAATTAATACAAATTATAGACTTATAGTAATCAAATTAAAATTTAGATTTATTGCCAAAACAACTTCTGTTTTTTTAATTTCTAAAACAATACAAACACAAAATACATACATGTAAACTTTCAAATCTAAAATTACATTTTGTTTTATATGATTTAAAACATGAATCTTTAGTAAACACTGTAATATTCATACACAAATTTTAGTTTAATTTGTTAAAAAAATCCGATCAAAACAATATGAACATACAAAGTTTTAGATCTAAAGGATTATACTTTTAACCGAATGTTTACAATATAGATCTATAATAAAACATTGTATTCAAACATATACAAATATTAGTTTTAATTTAACAAAATAAGAACCCAATTGATAAATTGAACGTACAAAATTTCTGATATAAAAATTAGACTTTGAATTGAATGTTTAGTACATAGTTCCAAAAAAACATTGTATTTAAACATATACAAATGTTAGTTTTGATTATTAAAATAAAACACCAATCGATTCATTCAACAAACAATTCAAGCTACATAAACAATTTTCAAATTAAAAGAGGCAATGATATGTATATACAAATTATGATAATTTAATTTTCTTTCAACAAACATTACATCAAATATCATTATCTATTAAAGAAAAACATATCTTATTACCCAAAGTCTTGAAGCACATCTTGAAAATGGACCCCCCTTAGGATTTTGCCTAGAAGTCATACCTTGAATGATGATACATTCTCAGATCTTTAAAATCCCCATGCTATCTTTGCAAGATATAGATGAACCACTTTTGTTTTATTTTATTTGATGTTTTATATGGAGTTGAAAGATTTTTGAAATTTTTTTGTTTTTGTTTTTTGCCATGAAAAGTTAGCAGGAGAGAAAGAAAAGGCTGAATGAGAAAGAATGAACTGTACGTACAGAATGAATTAGAGAATATGTTTTATTTGGAAAAATGAAACTTTTCTCATTCTTTAGTTAAAACTTCCCTAGTTAATTCACTTGATCGTTTCTCTCTCTTTCTCTCTCCAATCTTTTCTTTACACGTATGTCATCAAATCAAATGACATAAAATTTCCACAAATCATGTCATCAAATGACATAAAATTTCCATAAATCATGTCATCAAATGACATAAAATTTCCACAACTCGTGTCATCAAATGACATAAAATTTCCATATATCATTTCATGCAATTATCTTTAAATTACACAAATATCGTATATTAATGCGCGCAAATATAACTTTTATAAATGCATTAAAATAATCACAAAAAACTTCCAAACATCAAATAAATAATAATTAATATTTCTCAAATATCAATTAATTTAATTAATTTACAACATTTTATAAATTAATTAAATCATGTGGTTTTTTAAAGGCCTTGTTACGAGCTGGACTCGAACCTGCACTTCTGGGACCCAGCGAACTTTCATTCTTTCGCGACTTTGGTTTCATCAATACGGTTGTGCGACTCAAAGGTGTAAATTCAATCAGCGATTAATATTGAACTATTCGAATATTAACGTTCGCACGTCACTTTGCAGGTGGTGTGAGATTTGGGGCAAATTTATCACTTACACATCTTTTGGTAAAATCCAATTTCACTTATTATAAGCGGTACCTAATAGTGACAATTATTTACATCAATTCTCTTCGTCAAAACTATATCACTTTGGATTTATGGAATTTGGTAATGGTCAGAATTCTAATATCATCCACATTCAATTTTATAGTCCAAACACAAAGTCATTGGTTCAATAATAACAATTATCATTAATCAAAATGCTCTAGTAAGAGATTTTGAGTTGACTTTAATTGACCATGATACCAATCTCATATAACTGAGGAGACGAATCCTCTCTTAAATAGTGTTTCATTTTCAATGCTTCCACTCGACCCAACTATAGTCGATGGACATCGTGCCACGATTTAACTATAATCAAAATAGAGCTTCCACATTGAAGATCAACAGTATTCTCAAGTCGAGAGAACTGTGTAAATTAGTCACATCGTTATTCTCTGCTTGACCTTAGTTATATTAACCAACAGAAAACTATCGAGTGAGTCATTCCATAATTATCCAATACTATCAGTATGTAACCCTTTGATGCCCTCAACAGTCATGAGTAATATACTGCCCAACATTTGGAGAGCGTTACGTACTCTAGTCTCAACGGATACACCGATATCCAATCTCGATGCATCTTGACTAGGAAAATTTAAAATGGTATATCTGTTTCATTGTGATAAATTACTCACGGTTACAACACTTTGTAACTACTATCACAAAACATACCATTTATGGATTTTCTATTAAATATAATATTAATTAAATTGATTAATTGATATAACCACATTATATTATATCAAGTATATAATAGAAAGAATATACCTTTATTTCAAATAAGATTGATCAACGAGTTAGATATATGTAACAAATTACATAATTTCCCCTAGGACATACCCTAACTCTACCTGGGTTAGGGGCGAACAAATGCTTGGTTCGGTTAAAAATCGATCAAATATGTTGAAACCAAAATAACTATTCAAGAAACATAAACCAAACCAACCTAAACCGATATTTTTTAAACAGGAATATAGTATGAATGATAAAATTCATCAATTTTTTAGCTTCAAGGACATGCACTCAATTTTTTAGTTAGAAGGAGAAACTTTTCAATATAATATTGCAGAAAGACAATTTTTTAGCTTCAAGTACAGTGCTGCTGTATAGTATCAGTTTTGTGAATTGCAGTAGCTGTGACGCCCCACCTCTATGCCCACGCTAGCCAAGAACACTACGGTGTAATGTTGTCAACTAGCACGGAGAATAAGGCTGTTGAGGAGCGACCATCCGTGTAATTGCTTTGTGCGAGCACCGATATGTCAGATAGTATAACATGCATTTTTATTTCAGGAGGAAATCCGACATACCGATACAAACTCAAAGCTACTACACAGTGGCTATAATAGTTTAGAACAATAAATATAAAAATAACACAGATAAAAAGGAAAGTCCCATATATATAAATAACTGATGTCAGTTACAATACACTTGACACGATACATATGATACAACTACAACTGTCGACTCTGGAAGTTATATATATACAAGTACATTATCGACTAATATACATGGATACATATCAACCTAAAATAGATACACTGTCTACTACAAAAAAGACGAAGACCACTTCAAAATATATAAAAAGTCTTCATAGCTCAAACAGCAACCCAAAGCAGGAAATCTACAACCTGAAATAACTCGGGTCTGACCCGAGTATTAAATTCAAAAGAAAATAATACACGGGTCAGTCTAATTCAAACTCAGTTATTAATGCACGGGAGCAATAATAATTAAATAACAATTAGACGACAGTCAAAATAAATTCACCTATCCGATCCTTTAACAAGGGAGTAGGATAACGGTGAATATAACACGTAATAGTGTTATACAACAAATCAGCAGATTCAAAATATCAACAAAGATAAATGAAGAGATTATCGATGAAGATAATTTAGAAAACAACAGGATTGCTAAAACGGCAATTTATTAACAAAATCATCAGATTAAACCAAATCAAAATACACTTTAAAAATATGTCGAATTGGCCTCACAAAACAAATCCACCAATTGAAATATCAATTAAAATTATCAAATCTGACTGGGCTGCAGTACACGCACGCGTGTACTGCCTCGCCACTACAGTAGGAAATGCATAAAAGATCAACGGAAATTCACAAACGAGCACAAGGTCAAATCCAAATCAGATTCAACACAAGTGCAAATGGAAAAATCAAATGGCCATGACCAAAATATCAATGATCACTGCAACAATGAAATGTGCATGTACACAGCAACATGATCAAGTACATCAACCCAGATTCAATAGAAATGATCAGTAGTAACAGAGGTGATCATCAGATGCTCAAGTGAAGTTCAAACAACTGGAATTGACCAGTGCAACTAAAAAATGGCAACAGGGAAGTAAAGCAATGCAACAGTTCAGCAACTAAAGTATGAATGCTACTGTGGAGACCAGAGCATAGAAATGCCCGGACTCAAGTAAAATCAACAAACCAAGGAACTGACAACAAATTAATGCACAAAGTACACAAGTGCACAGCTGCAAGTAACAAGATGAAAAAATGCAACTTAAAATGACATAGCAATGAACTCAAGTCACAGGTGATACCAGACTACACAAGTGAAATGAATGCTCAAAGACAACTGTCTACATGAATTAGTTCAAATGGAATATAACTGCAACCATGATCAAGTGAACACATGCCCAGTCACAATAGTAATACAAAAATGTACAAAGGCTACAGAGACCAGAACATAAGGTAGACAAGCATTGTCAAAACAGTGGACTATCTACGAGTCAATGAAGCAGTGCAGTTCAACATAGATGTACAACTCATGAATGAACATGTACAAGTGATCTGTATACATGACTAATAGCTACAGTTCAAATGCATCAAGACTACAACATGAACCAACTTAATATGGCAACACAACTACTGGAATGTGCAGACTCAAGTGAATACAAGCTACAAGATTCAAATACATGAATGCACAGTGCACAGTGCAAACAAAGGCACCATCAATACAAAAGTCAGCAGTGAAAACAAGTAACAAGGCAGAGCAGTTTAACAACAAGTGAAGCAATAGTGGAAACATGATAGCAGTACACACAGGAAGGCAGAAAACCAGGCTATGATCAACAAATATCAAGGCAGTGGTCAAAAGTCAAAGAAGTCACAGAATTTACAAATGGCCAGAAAATCCCAATCGAAGATGACCAGAAACAGAATATCAATGCCTTAGATCAACAGTGATCAAGACAAGGCCAGGAAATCACAAAATCGAAGACGAGAGGACCAGAACAAGTAAAAAGTCAGAGACGTAAATCAAGTTTTAAAAATATGGAAATAGTCAAAGAATTATAATATAGGAAAGGTTCTGAATCAAAAGATCGAACGTTCAAGAATCAAAGCCGTGCATACAAAGACCTTTCCCAAAATATCAAAGCGTAAAAACGGAAAGTATAAACAACGTGGTGACCAAGACAATCAATTCAAGCAAACAAGTTAAAACGAGAAGAAATCACATACTGAGCACGAATTAGATGTGAGTAAATCGAATTACTCACCTGAATCGCCAGAGAAAAAGGCAACGCCCTAATTCCAGAGGAAGAGCCACGAACGATTCTATCGAAGCAGAGGCTAACTCGATAAAGCAGCCGAAATCATCTCAAGAGACGATCAACCGATAGAGCAAGAAAATCGAATTCAATCGAGCATTTACAGTCGCGATCTTCTAATTCCTGAAAGCCCTAATTTGCAAAGACGAGAACAAGCCACCACTTCTCAGAACAAAGAATAAATCGAGCTAAAGCCCAAATTGAAGAGCACCAAACAAACAAGTGTGGAAGCCCTAATTTTTCAGATCGAACGAGACGAGAATCAAAGTCGCCATTATCTCAAAGGAATCGGGCCAGAGAAAAAGAAAGGGGGATCGAACAAATAAAAGTGGGCCGATGTAAAATATAAGAAGGGGCCAGCCATTTAAAAAAATAAAAGAAATATATTTATTTAAAGCCCAAATAATTTGTCAACCATTTTTCAAAAGAATTTTAACAATTTTATTAAAAGAAATTTTAAACCGATTCAAAACTTCAAATAACAAACAGATAGGAAAATTAATCGTCTAGAGACGATAATTAATTGGTACGAAATCTCGGGTTGTTACAGTAGCAGTTTTGAAGTATTTAACATTTTTTTATTTGTAGTAGTACTTTTATGATTTGTAATATCATTTTGTTGGTGGAGTGTGTAACCTTAGACTACAATGCTATTTAGTAGTAGCATTTTACGAGTTGTAATAAATTAAATAAGAATAAAATAATACTATATAATATTAGTTTTGTTCAACGTTTTTTGTTGTATTTTACTTGTAATAAAAATTACAATTGTAGTATCATTTTATTTTATTTTTTAATACTTATTATGCTTGTAGTAGCAGTTTCTGAATTGTAGTTGTTTTTTTGAATTGTAGTAACAGTTTATACGCATTTAATAGTATTTATGAATTATAGTAGCAGTTTTATGGGTTATAGTATGAATTATAGTAACAGTTTATGAATTTTAATAGCAGTTTTTTGAACAAATGTACCATTTTATGGATGAAGTGTGCATTTATTATATTTGTAGTAGCAGTATATGAACTTTGGTTTTTTTTGAATTGTAGCAGCAGTTTATACACATTTAATAGTATTTATGAATTATAGTAGCAGTTTATACATATTTAATAGTATTTATGAATTATAGTAGCAGTTTTATACAAATTTTATGTTTTTTGATAGTAGCAGTAAATGATACTGTATACACATTTTGATAGTAGCAATTTTATACACATTTGATAGTAGCAGTTTTATACACATTTGGTAGTAGCGGTTTTTTGATAGTAGATACATATATTTGATAGTAGCAGTTTTATACACATTTGATAGAAGCAGTTTTTGATTGATAGTAGCAGTTTTATACACATTTGATAGTAGATATAAATGATAATGTGCAGTATCAGTTTTTCTGTTTTTTTTAAATAATGGTGCACATTTCCTTTATGTATAATAGGATATGTATTGATGATGATTATGACGAAGTAAATTTAAATTGGAAAAGTAGAAGTATATGTATATTTTTGCTTATAATGACATCAATGATACTGCCTAATATCATTTTATTTAATAAAAGAAAACTGATTCTACATAGTAGCAGTGTCGAACCTGCTACTAAAATTTCAGATTTTGATGATTGTGGTGGTATCGAACTTGCGACGACGAGGATGGTGGTGCAGGCGATGACTGCGGGTGGTGGTGCGAGGAGTGGTGGGTAATTTTGAAGGTCTGTCCTTATGACTAATTTTAGGAGAATGTTTGTCCTTATAACTAAAATATGAAGGGTGTGTACTTGAGGCTAAAAAAATACAAATATTTGTCTTTTAAACTAATTCCTCCAGTTTTTAAAACCAACCAAACCAATAATATTTGGTTTGGTTTAGTTTGGTTTATTTGGTTTATCTTAAAATAAATTAGATATTTTGTCTATTGATATAATATAAGATTAAAACAATTAATTGAGTCCATATGATGCAAACAATTTGAAAAAAAAACTCATCTTCTAAAAATATTAATATATGAATAAAAAGAAAATAATAGTTATACGAAAATATTGTAAATAACAGCGTTGCTATTAGTAATTTTGTTATTTTAAAATAACTTAACTTTTAAATTTGGTTTAATTGGTTGGTTCGGTTTTCAAATATTGAAAATCAAACATAACAAATAAACCAATGAAACATAAAAATAAAAACCAACCAATTAACTAACGAATCAAATCGATCATACTTAATTGGTTTGGTTGGTTTATTCGGTTTTAACCCATAAATATTCATCCCTAGTTGGTAAAAAGCAAGATGGATAGAACATTAAAAATAAATATATATTTTATAATGTTCGTGTACCATAGTTTTATTTTCAGCGGAACGAAAACAAAAGACTGCTCTCCATGTTTAAGTATCTCAAACAAAACCGTCGTTATGGTATCAGTTGCAATTATGGGCCCTAACCCTGGTTATTATTGCTAGCCCGTTGTGCATAAAACGAAGTTCCCGCTTTCCATTTCACTGCAAAAAACCCTAGGTTTGAATTCCTGAAATCAAGTTACAAAAATATATAATTCATGAGATCGCACAGTAATTTCAAGCAATCTATTCGATCTAGTTAACCCATCAAAGTAGCCTATTTAAACTTCAGAAATCGAAATGCGTAAGGTTTCAATTCTTTCTCAGTTTAATGTTTTGCAGCTACATTATTGTATCAATCAGTTTTCGAAACGTAATTCGTTGAATCTCATGTTTTTTACTGTTATAGCTTCTCAATTTGCAACGCTTCTTATAATATCTAGTTATATACATGGGCTTTGTACTTTTATAGTTGATATGAGATAATTTGATGGCTAAATAACAATTGGAAGTGTCATGGTATACATTTATGTGTATGAGAACATGACAAGTTGGCTACATACATGTTGTCACTAGTCAGCATGCTGAGTGCTTGATGAGTGACAAGTTAGGATGGTAAATAGAATGTATGCGTGTATGCAGCTTTAACTAATACGGGCAGTATGTTACAATTGCATATAATACCCGAAAGCCCAAAGCCCATCTATGTTTTGTATTGTATATAAGAACAGGATCAAAGAAACTGTAACACTATCTTATTCTCTGCAATAAAGAATAACTACTAGCATTCATTTTAATTTCCTCTTCAAGATTTTACTTTCGATTTATTTCAAGGGGCTTTGCACGAAAGGTCCCTATTTTTTATGGTGTTACAAGAAAAGTCCCTGTAGAAATAAGTATGTAAATTAAATCTCTGTTTTTTCTAAATAAGAAAACGCAAGTTAGTTTGTGCTTTTTAAATTTTCAAAATTTTCAAAATCATAAAGCGCAAACTAGCTTGCGCTTTCCTGATAGAAAGCGCAAGTTACCTTGCGCTTTTCAAAAATTTTAAAAGTTTCAAAATTTTCAAAAAAAATTCAAAATTAGAAAGCGCAAACTAGCTTGCGCTTTTCTGATAAAAAGTGCAAGTTAACTTGCGCTTTTCAAAATTTTCAAAAATTTCAAAAATTTCGAAAAATATTTCAAAATTAGAAAAGTGCAAGTTATCTTGCATTTTCTATCAGAAAAGTGCAAGACATTTTGCGTTTTTTTAATTTTGAAAAATAGAGACCAAATTTACATATTCATTTCTACAGGACTTTTTGTATAACAACATCAAAAACAGGGACCTGTGACTCTTTTCTTGTTATTTCAAATTCTAACTATGGTAACAATCTCAAATTAGACTAGAAGATTCAATGATTGGAATTCCGTCTGTAACCTGATGTTTTTGCGTTGTAATAGTTGTATAAGGCAGTAAACTATATGAACACTCCAATACTCTTGTACAGAAAATAAATAATCAATCCCTTTTAGTTCCCTTCATTGTTACTATTAGTTTAATTGTCAACTACCGTTTTAGTTAGTCTTTTCCTTTTATAAATTCTAGCTTTTATCACCTACCTTATACTGTTGTTTTTTTAATTCATCCATATTATTCCATTTTTCGTACTTATTACATCTTTCTTATTGTTCCTACTCTCTCATTTGTCAGAGATTAGAAATAATACAAATGATGTAACAATTATGAAAACTGAAATTAAAGGAAAAGAGTATAAGAAGGAAATATATGAAGTGATCGACAGAAGGAAAAAAAAAACCAACTAAAAAGGTTTGTTGACAATTGATAAACATCGGAACAAGGAAGGGAGATAAAAGAAAAATTAGATTACAATTTCGAATACTGTTTTGCGAAAACAGATATAAGAGTATTGGAGCGCTTATGTAGTTTAGAATGTCCACATTTATTGGGCTTAAACCAGTTGAAGACAAATAATTACTAGAAAAAAAAACTTGTTAATAATAATCATCTAATTGACTTATTAGAGATAAGCCATAGATCCATCACATGTTTGTTTCAGGGGAATGACAAAAGATTGTTGCAATTTACTGGTGTAATGAGTACTGAATATGTTAGCTTGTTTGGAGCTCCCAATAGTTAGTTTAAGATCATGCCCAAATCATTACAAATAATGTTGGTACTGCCAAACACTTCTGATTGATGTCATGGAGTCATTATTTGTACTAGCATACATGCACACACAGAAGACGCAATGTTTATATTTTTTGTATGTGGTTTTCAGTAATCTTGTTTCATTATTGCACTAAAAGTTTATTTATACGCATGGAAAAATGAAGACAAAACAATGTTGTTAGTTTGTCAAGTAGTGAAGAATTGGTTTCACATTTTGTGAGATTCATTAGTAGTGAAAGAAATTAATGTTGGCTTCACATGACTCATTGCCGTGTGTGCACACACGCACATGCACGCGCTCCCATGTGTGTGTTTATACACACACACACATACATATAATGACTATATCTCTATCTCGATAGGAAAGTACCTACATGTGTCTGCGCGCATGCGCTGTTATACATATTTGTACGATACAGTAGGGCGTTACTAATAGTACTGTTCACTAACTATAGTCTGACTAATGTGCTAAAGTATATATATATATAATAATAATATGTAGCAGTGTTAACATTCTTCATCTCTATTCAACATGGAATTGAAGTAGGAAGGAAAACAGAATACATCGCTAATCACACAAGCACATTGTATTGGTGAACTTAGCAAATTGCATATTTTGACTTAAATGCTGTCATAATGAAGAGAGCTTAAAGTATACTTATACAATGCATGAGAAATACAAAGTGCTCATCACTAAGTTAGATAATTTATCATTAAGCATACGACTTGATTTTGTTTTTGCTCAATTAACATCATGAAGAGTTCAAGATATCATAAGGCCTGTATGAGTGAATTAACACCTCTCCAATGTTCTCATTCTGCTGCATGTGCAAGTATGCAACAAATGCGATATTCTTATGCTCCAAATTAGATAGTTCCTAATTTGTGTAAATTGCAAGAATATAAACGTTCAAATCTACATATAGTAACATTACTGTATTACTAATAGTGCGATATGTAATACATTTCTGTTTATGTAGTATTTGGCTTGCAAGAGAAGAATCCACACACGATTAATGTTCTGATTCCTCGATTAACTTTTAACTTTTAAGTATTGTTTAAAACTCTAAACAGGTTTTTATGTCTAAATTCACATGACTTGTGTACGGTGTGAAACTCATGCTTTAAGTAATTCTAAGCATCATAAATTTACATATTTACAAATATGGTTATAGCTCAAAACAACCAGGGTTTCTTTGATCAGACAATGTAATCACTTAGTGGTCAATCAATATGGGTTTTACTTTTATATTTCATAGCAGTAAAGAAAACAATATATTTGAGTATATGGCACTAAAAAATGTGCATTCTCATTCATTTGCATTGGTACGAGTATATCAGTATATGACACTATGTCACTATACTCTGTCCCATAAAGGAAAGTTGTTCTGAGTTTAGGCATAATATTAAGCGACCCAATATTTATGAATACGGTGGGAACCCACCGACGTTTATATTTATTGCAATTAAAACCTTAAACATAATCCAATTTCCAACCATATTCTTAAAAGTGTTGTATTTGAAAGATCACCATTTAGATGTAAATTAAACCACGATTTTTTTCTATTTTTCACCATTTTTTATACGTGTTTGTGTATATTCGGCAAAAACCATGTATTTAGTTGTAAATCACACATATTTGCATATATTTGTCAAAAATATTGATGCATAATGTAACATGAAACAGAACTTTAACTCTTGTTCGTAATAAAAGATTATTATGTTTTATCGAAATTGGATTTGATGAAGGTTGTGAATCATAATTACATCTTTAGGTTAATTTATTTGGTAGAAATTTATCTGTTAACATAAGATTTTTATTTGGTACATGTTTACAACCGTTAGCTGTAAACCTTAAAGTCAAATTCTGACCATCTATTTGGATTATTTTACATTTTTACATTGCACATTTTCTTTTGAACTGGCATTAAATATATGATGATGTAATTATGGGAAAAAAAAAATATACGGTACAAATTTTGTACAAAAATATTACATTTATAACATTGGATTTGTTGTGGAGAAAAAGGAATAAAAAAAAAACCAAAATTTTCATGGCACAGCATTTTTAACTTGTATGTAAAACCTACTTTTCTATTTGAACAACATGGAGAAATAACTGTGTTATGTCAAACAAATTATCCAAATATATATTTATACTATTATTTGGTAAAAGTTTACAACCAAATCAGTTATTTCATTTGTCAATGATATTTCTCCTTGTGTGCTTAAAATCACCTGGGGTGGTGGCGCAGTTGGCTAGCGCGTAGGTCTCATAGCTGAAATGTTGAGTAATCCTGAGGGCGAGAGTTCGAGCCTCTCTCACCCCATTCTTCTAAGTTTTAAGTGTTTAATCCGTATTTGCACTGTATTACTTATCACTGTACATGCATTTTTAGCCATCTTCTGTAATGATGACATGACATAAGCATTTTATACTTTTAGAAAAATAATAGTACTAAGCAATGTACATATAAGTTGTACAAAAATATTACATTTATAACATTAGATTGTTGTGGACAACAAGGAATTCACAAAAAAAAACTTAATATTCATGGCGCAACATTTTTAACTTATTTGTAAAACCTGCTTGTCTATTTGAACAACATGGATAACTAATTGTGATATGTCAAATAAAATTATCCAAATATATATTTATACCATGATTTGGTAAAAGTTTGCAACCAAATCAGTTATTTCGTTTGTCAATGATATTTCTCCTTGTGTGCTTGCAAAACAACTGGGGTGGTGGCGCAGTTGGCTAGCGCGTAGGTCTCATAGCTAAAATGTTGAGTAATCCTGAGGTCGAGAGTTCGAGCCTCTCTCATCCCATGTTTTTTAGTTTTGAATGTTTAATCCACCAAATATTTGCACTTTATTACTTATCACTATATATACATTTTTAGCCATCTTTTGTAATGATGACATGACATACGCATATTTTACTTCTACAAAAATAATAGTAATAAGCAATATACATATAAGTTGATTGTGAAACAAATATTTAATTCAAATTGTTTTGAATCTGGTTATAAGTTATAATTTGTAATAATTACATTAATTATTATCTGAATCAATTTAATAATGAAAAAGAGTATTGTATTCTAAATTTCTACATACAGAATGCATTGATTAAATTGGATGTATAGGGGAGAAAAAAAATAAGGATAAAAGACATCAATTAGACAATCATCAGTGTATAATTATTTTTACATTTCTCTTCAACATCTAAATGGTTGTGAAGTTACAACTTATAGATATTTATCTTAGAACTAAATCTTATTCGTATGTTATTTTTTTTTAAATGCACACACACCACATATCTTTGAAAAAGGATTAAATGTTTAGTTTAGTAAATAGTATGAATTTTGTAATTTAAATATCCACACATAAAAAATGAATTTATACAACTGGATTTGCAAGGGAGAAGAAAACGAGATAAAAAAAACTTCAATCAGTATATGATTGTTTCCACATTTGTATAATGTGTGTGTATGTATGTATACTCACACACACACTATCGGAATAGAGTTTCAATCTTTTGGTCTAACCGTGAAGTTTCAAAATTGCCCTTGTATATAAACGAAAGGTCAAGAGTTCGAATTCCATTAAGAGCAAAAATAATATATATCTTCAAATGAAAATTTTGATATATAAATAAAATCAGAAGTTCAAATCCCAATTTCAACATAATGTTAATAATATTTTTTTAAATTTAATTTTCACCTTTTACTTACCAAATCTACAATTAAAAAAATTTAAATTCAACAATTTTATATCATTTTATAAGAGTTTTTTTATACGCTCATGCGTTGCATGTGCCAAAAAATCTCGTGTGTGTGTATATATATATAATACATGGATACGTGTGTGATATGAATTTACAATTATTATATGAAAACCTCAAAATTAAATTTTAATGGTATGTTTTAAAATAGTGACATATCTTTGGAAATATGATTGAGTTTATAATTTGGTGATGATTTTGTATTCTTATTTTCTACAATATGAAAATTGCATTTATAAAATTGGATTTACAAGGTTGGAAATGATAAGAATAGATAAACTTCAAGGGGAAATTAATTTAAAGGACAAAAATTTGTATATTTTTAGCCTCAAGGACACGACCTCAATATTTTATCCACAAGGACAAACATTCTCCTGAAATTTTTTCATAAGGACAAACATTCTTTGAAAATTATTCACAAGGACAAACATTTTTTCAAAACTGCTACCATGCTAAAAACTGATACCTAAAAATTGCTACCGATAATTACAAACTGATACCTAAAAACTTAAAAACTGATACCTAAATAAAGTTGTCCTTCAGGCTAAAATACTGAATTTCTGTCCTTGAGGCTAAAATACTGAGAAATTTTGTCCTTGACAATAATTTCCTGTAAAGGCTTCAATTAGTATATGATTATTTTTACATTTCTTTGCAGTAAGTTAAACCTACTTAATTATCGGTTTGATAACATAAAAATTGGTGATACAATCAAAGTTCAATACCTAAATTTCGGAATAGCATCATAACAAGAGTTGGCATCACAAATGTTTGGTGTAACATAGTTCATGAGTTCAATATATAATGAAAGCATTCTTTCGTCTTTTCTTTACATTTCTATATTCTCTTAATTGTCAAAAAGTTATAATATAATAAGAATAAGTATTATTCTCCATAAAATGATAAAATGTGTGAACTATGATCATCTACCTATCTATATCCATTTATATAACATTCTTGATCTGGGGTCATATAATAATGTATTGTTCAAAGTTACTTGCATGAGTGGACAAAAAGTACATGTTATGACGAAATGAGCTTGGATGGATAAAACAAGGCGATGAAGTCGCAGTAGGTTTTATTATACATGTAAATAATGATGTTTATACCTTCTAATGTAAATATGATTCAACGACGAGAGTGAGTATACTTTGGCGTTTGAATGTTTTTTGGATGTTGTAAAATGTCTTCTATTATTTCATATTTTGGCTTTTTTAGATTGATTTTTCTACTCGAAATTACTATGTTTGTAATATTATTGTAATGGTCTATACCTCAATCACGAAGATATTGCTCCTAACTTAGTTGCCTCCGTATCATGAGCAATGATAAGATGTGAGATTTTTGATTCTTAAAAGGCTTCGACGTTGTTTTGACTTTTGAGTTGAAGACTAGGTATTTATATTCCTTTTATAGTGTTTTTCTTGCGACGTATAAATAAAGCTTTATAGTGGAACCACTGGCGCACAAGTTCGAAACCTGTTGAGAGCATCAATATAATTTAGTCAACAATGAGTGCCTAAATTCGATTCTCGCCGAAGGCAAAGAAGTGTTACAATTATGTCCAACAATATTCCTGGAAAATGATAAAAAAAAATTAGTTGGGCATATTTCAGTAAAAGTTATACAAAGTATATTTGTTTTATTTAATTAATTATGATTTATAATAAATTTATAGCCTTTTAATACATGCATAATAATTCCAAAAGATGCGTGTAATGTGTGCCAAGACTTCAAGAAAGTTCGTGTTTTTGTATGTCGTAAAGAATTATGATATAATCCATTTAACCAATTCCGATCAAAATTTAAACCAATAAAAAAAAATGAAGATCAAAATTATACACTACATATTCATCTAATGAACCATTCCTTGCCCGATGCAAATGCAACACACTGGTTTGAAGTGAAGTTTTGCAACTCTGAGTAAAATAACAAAATATAGTTGAAAAGTTGGCATCTACTTGGCAAAGTGATTTCACATTCATATGTATTAAGAGTTCATCGATGTACATTTCAGCAGTTATATTATGTCTTTGGTGCAAATTATTTTTCTAATCATTCCTACCCATTTCAATTCAATCAATCAACATGCATGCTAGTTATGTTATTATCACATAGAGTTGTCAGTTATCTGTGTTCAGCTATAGATTGCCACATCCATATGATTAAAAGTCACAAGATCCTAATAAATGCATCAATTTTTAATCGTGGTTTGTAACCAGTGTTTGGTACAAAGTGGGAGTGGCTTTTACAAGAATAAGCTTCTGTTGGATGTATGTTTATTTCTCAGTCTCGAAACAAAAGATTTCAGAGTGTCATGTGTGTTAACAGTACTTTTTCACAAAAGTCTTGGCCTATCAACGGTCACTGGTTGAACAAGGGGTACAGCATCGGCATCTTTTAGTCAAAGCAGTGTGTAATTTTCCAGAAATATACTGGTTGTATGCAAAACGATACATGTCTGCTCTAGTCACTCTCATTCACGATTGGCCAAGTTATATTTGATAATTCTGTAATTTTATCATAAAAATGTCAGGCTAACATTTGACAAAACTATATTAGAGAATTTGGCCATTCTGTAATTTTATTGATAATTAAACTTTCCATTAACGGTTAAATACGGAAGTTCTGGTATTAGTAGCAGATGTATGCTCAATTTATATTACTGTAGTGTTCCCTAGTCATTCCCATAGGAGACTGCAAATTGTTTAGGCTTCTATTTTGTCCTTGTCTTGCTACACTGGTGTTGTACAATATACAGTACACGCGGTATCTGTACTTCCAATCATATATTATCTTGTTTCAAAGATCAGAGATATACTTTATGGCATACCATAAAAATTAAGCCATATATGATGCATTGTATCAGAGATTCTTCGTGACACTTGGAATGTTATATCAATTATTAGGTATGTCATATTGGTGAAGAAGAGATAGTGCATGGCTGACATTAAGCTATGTAAGTATTTAATCATTATCCTACCTAAGCATTTAGCTACAGAAACGTGTTGTTTTTATATGGTTTGTTTTACAAGCCTTAATAGACATTCATTTTTGTTCAGTAGTCTGTTCCAAAGTGGTTGAAACTTGCCAATTATTGCACAATATCTTATTTGATGTTACTATTTGAATTTGAAAATAATGAAACTAATTATACGAATGATGCTCTTCGTAGAAATTTTAGACTTGGATTCATTATTATGGACACAAATTTATGGAGAATCTAATTTATATCATATACTGAGAACTCTCTCTAAGTTAAATGGCAATGCCGAGTGCTTAAGTGGAAGTCGCAAATGCATTTGCATGAAATAAAGATTATGGTTCAGGGTCATTTCATTTTTGCCTCTGTTTATTGCCATTTATTTCCCCTTTATATCGGCAGAACCTCCTTGATTTTATGTTTGTTCATATTTCTTAATTACTAATGTTCTGTTTACACTTGTATCGACATGACATTTGCTCTTATATGTGTATAATTAGTCAAAATTTCCCATTAAGTTGATAGAAGTATCAAAATTTTGCTATGCATGTTATTTGACCCTTTTCTTTTCCATGGATCTCCAGAGCACATGAATGGTGTAGTAAGTATGTTGTTGACATTTCGGATACGATTCTATTACTATGTTTCTTACAGCAACATACTCTTGTTTCTCAGTACTGTTTTTTTTAGCGTTTTGTATTTTGTAGCACCTCTTTAGAATATTTTCGCTAACTGATAAAACACCTTCAACATTAGAACTGTAATTCACTTTGTGCTAAATAAGTAGGTAATCTGTAATCAGAATATAACTTTTATATCAGATAGTTTACACAAATTTTTGGTCAAAAGTCTAACTTTAGCTGCTGCAAAATTATTTGCATGGTCCTACCGTAGATATATTAATCCAAATTTTGAGGTTTCGAAAGAAACATCATGATTCCGCTCGTTCCGTTCCGGTTTTAGTAGAGACCAAAACGAAACCAAATCGAAACTCTGGTTCAATATAAAAAACTATTGAAATTCAAATTTTATAAAAATAATAATAATAAAAAGAAGAATTAATTTAAGTTTCAAATAAATAAATATTCAAAATTCAAAATTTGGAAATATGCAGAATCACAATATATATGAATAGTATAATAAGAAAGTTAAATATGAAGTAATAAATGTGAAATTTTGGCGACGCTATATGTATAGTTGAAGAAGAGGAAAGTAGCTTGATATCGGTGAAGACGGTCCGCAAATCAGAGCTCGGAAGAGGGAGATATCGCAGTTTCAAGTAATTGTTTGGGGTTCTGACAATTCATAGAGTTTGTAGTTCATTTTGGATGATTTCAGACATCTGAAATTGGGGGTTAGACGTCGGGGGGTGTGAGGTAAGACGTCTGAGTTTGAAAATTCAACCATCTAAACGATGTATTGAAGACAGTTTTGCCCGTGCAATTTTGTATTGGTTGTTTTTGCACATCTATCGATCTTGCTTCAAGGGGCAAATTTGGTATTACCAGTCGGTTTTTCATTATATAAAAGGCTATTTCAAATTTGAAAATAAGGTGTGTTCATTCAAATTGAAAAGGAAGTTCTCCATCAAATTTCTTCAAATTTTAATCTCCACAAATCAAATGCAAAAGATAAGTTCTTTCATTATTGGTAATAAAAAGGCTCTCTCCAAACTGGATATAAAATAACACGACGTTAGTGGAACCACTATAAATCTTGTATGTGATTTACTTTCGTTATTACTTTTATTGTTTGTTTGAGATTGTGATTTGATTTGGATTAGATTGTGATTTGATGTTAATATATTGATTGGTTATTTTTGCAGATCTTTTGATCTAGCTTTTCCGCTGCGTTTGAAGTTTGGATTTAGAGTGGTCTCGGAGTCCAATTTCATAACAATAAATAAATATTTGTTATTGTTATAACTAATCAATTTTATTCATTTGTATCTTATATTTCAATTAAAGATAATTTACATATCTTGTCTCAATTAATTAAACTAATGTATGTGTAATTATACGGAACATAAATTATGAAATCCGAAATCAAACTTGAATTGAAATTCTCGAAACTTACGAATTAAATCGAAAATTTTAAAATTACAAAAGACCGAAGTTGAGACCGAAACTGGTGCTCAAACCTTGATTAATACTGTATGCTGTAGTTGGTTAGCTTTTATATCTGGAGTAAATGGTCCATCAGTTTCACATAGTTTATCGTTTAATACATTCTATTATTATGCTAATAGCTGTATATAGTGGACACTTGTGCATATACTATGGTCTATATCATCTTTGGTTATGTGAAAGATGTTATTCACCATGCAAATGATTCTCATACGTTAACTGATGGGGGGAAAATCTTGACAAGACTGACTAAATTTTTTGCTTCTTTAGACGTAAAAGGTCTAGTTTAGGTATTATGCTTATTTGATACCTCTTTACAAGAAGTATGGAATCCGGTGCATAAATCTTCTTCATAATAGTCTATTGTCACAGTTAGAGCTAGTTTGACATGAAAATACATTGGTTAACCTTAGCATGACATTGATACATATTGCTTGTTTATACCATTGAATTATTGCTTCCATGTTTTGCATATTATGTAGTCCCTTCTATTTAATAATCTAGAAATTGGACAATGAGTAGAAGACGCAAAAGATAAGATCTCATTTCCAAGGATTAAACCTTCAGCTTGAATCAAATCAGTTGTTGTTTAATAGCTTAAGAGTCTTGGATTTAACTCTGTGTATTTGTTCTTGTGTTCTTCTTGGTCTGTCACTATCTTCTTGTTGTCTCTTGACTCTTGAGTGCACTGATTAGTGTTCACGTGGATTTGTAATATCCACATGAAATCTCATGGGAGGAAAATACTTACAAAAAAATCAGTCAGTACTGCTCATTAGTGTAGGCTGCGTATGCTATGAGAACAAGAAAGAATGGAACCTTTTCAGGAGCTTTTCTGCAAAATTCTTGATCAGTCTGATTAACAAGCCAATTAGTGATTATGAAGCTTAGCATTAATGATACAACGATCATTTATTTTGAAATTAGGCGTGATTATACATTTAATTGATCATCTACTAAGCAGGCTAGATTAACACAAAGTTTGATTAGTTTATCCTTGTGTATTTTTTTTTTGTCGATGAACCAAATTCTACTTTATTTTCAAACCTTGTTTAAACTTAAACATAAATGTTTTAGTTTTTTCACCTCAGTTATGAATTTTAACAACTTTTTGAGTTTACACCCAACTCCGAATATGCCAAGCCAGAGCTAATAAATTAAACTTCTGTGAATCCCCTCTCCATTACGGCTTTAAAATTAAATTTGGCCCCTGCCATGATACCTACTTTTCTCGTTTTTCTTATTTTCTTTCAGTATTACATGATATACAAACTGCATGTTGCTAGAATTGGGCATTTGTTTATATTAGAGAGATGATTTTTTTTTCTTTCTCTTTTCATTCTTGAACAATAACCGCGTTGCATTACTACATTATCCAATACATGCAATTTTTATATTATACTCAATCGCATCAAGCAACACACAAAATAAACTTATTTTTTTCCCTTCAAATTTGTTATGTAGAAAATAAATATTCTCTCATGGCTTAGGAGGACATTGATAACACTTAGCAAATAGACCAAACGTATCAATTTGATGTATGAAATTAAGCGTGCTTGCCCACCCTCCAAAACCAAAGCCAACCACAAACACCCAAATCACCACAAAGATATTCACTGAGTACAAGCCAGCCCATCCTCCTACTATTTTCGGTGGTCTTTCCACAGCATTCTGCATGAGTTGGCAGATATTAAACACTCGATTATTGAAGGAAAAAAAAAAATCATGTAGATTTGTTTAAAAGCTTGCACACTTGGTTTTATGTAATTCTTGTTGTGATATACATTATTGAAGCATAAAACTAGTCTTGTACTTGAAACATGTCAAGTTACTTCTCTGATCTGCGGAAAACCTTCTCTTGGCCATAGCTCTTATCGACTATATAACTAATATCCAGGTGGTTAAATTAAGTAGACAGTCTTGTTGCAGGGACACGGTTACAATACACACATCTGGTACAATGTCATTTAATCATGGTATCATATCAGTTTTGACATATTTAAATTAAGTAGACATTTAATCATGGTATCGATCATATCAGTTTAATCATAGTAAGAAATACCTCTCTAGCAGCAGCCGGGGCGAATGTTACCATATGAGCCAAAGCAGGGATAATATAAACTGTGAAGCTGACAAGTAAAGATCCAACTGTCGAGTTTATTGGGCCAAAGAAGGGGAATATGATTGCCAGAAACCAAATAGGGATCACAACTGGAAGTCTTGCCAGTGCTCGTTTGAACACACTCTTTGTTTCATGCATGCCAATAGCTTTCTCCCACACAAAGTACAGCGGTGTGCATGCAAATCCGAAGGTTATAAACTGCATTATTTTCATAAAATATACGTCAATTTTGTATCAAGGCAGCATAATTTCATTGTTTCTTTTGTTATTCTTGCTATAACTTAGCAGGTGTATTAAAAGTTTAAATCAATGGGCAACGGAGGTAAATCTTTACTTGATGGATGAGCATGAGGATAACAGCAGTATCTCTGAATCCATTACGTGGAAGCAAAGCAAAAGCATTGGAGTGAGTGAGCAGCATATCTCCGAATGCCCAATACATAGAAGCAGCCGATGGTAATGTTAGTGTAAGCACATACAGTGTTGCTATGAGGTATATCAGCTTAAATTTCTGTGGCTTCCACATGGCATGCATAATCTCTCTGAAATATTTAAAACCATAATATTGCTAACTAACAAAGCAACTGGGACGAAACCGATTAATTTATGTGGTTCAATAATATGTAGGCTTACACGGTGACAGCATGTCCTCCAAATGTGTAGAGAATGTTTGTTGCACCAGTGAAATATAAGACCATCTTTGCAGGACCTGAGTGTTGTACTCCATCAACCTTGGATTGATAAAAATATATATTACAGCGTTATATTACTGAAAATACAGGTTCTTTTGTAAGAACCTTGGAAATTGCTCTAGATGATATTCATCTTCTTCAAGTGACATCAATGCTGGTAGAATACTCTCTATGAAGTTAAGTGGCTAAATGGAAAATAATTATCAATTCGAGGGACACGTGCTAAGGCCTTCTGAAGAATAACAAAACTTATTTGTTTGGCACATAAGTGGGTGTCACAGAATTTGTAATATTTTATGCTTTATGTACGTGGCATATGCCTTATATCTCAATCAAATTCTTGCCAAAACTGACCATTTAGGATTACCCACTTTGTTCAGCAGTTTGTTGCTTGTGAGAATAGTAGCCCACAAAAATATCTGTCATGAATTGGATGCTTTAATATGTACATGTTTGATAACTATGCATCTACCAATAACATGCTGCATATCATGTATTCTATCGATGTGTCCAATTTCAGGAGGACGTATTGAGAATATTTAGTCAGCTAGGGAACCGATATACAACTGTAAGCCTATCCAGTTACTGTCAATTAGCTCTGAATTGGATGCCTTTTGAGCAATCACGACAAGATTACTAATATTAAGTTGTGTATTGCACATTTTTTGGTTTCTTTTCTGTTTGCACCTTTGTTCAAATAAGGTGACATATTTAGGTACCTACCTGGCCATGAATCAAAGCAGCAATTGTTAAGTACCATGCCGTGAATGTTGTCATTAGCAAACCAAGGAAGGACCACATCCTATAATTTTGAAATGAGGGGATGAATACTGTTGTGGCACAACATGCACCAAAAATATACGTCCATGTTCTCTTGTCCAAGTTATCATTGATGTAGTAAATATTGCTGCACATATTAAATGATGCATGATTATAAATATTATTTTTCTATTTCCAGACAACATTCATATATATTAATTTTGTTGTCTTTATGTTGTGTACCTTGCACAGGCAATCAACTGAATAACTGAACCAAAGAGTAGGAAAGTGCAGTTAAAGAGAAGGCCTATGTTTCTCCAATGCTTTCCCAGCAGTCCATCTAGTACTTCAAACCACTAACCGCATATCCATTTCACATGGTATTAAGGTAAGATATTTGCAGTTTTAATTAGTTTATACATGATTGATATTTTATAACTTAGGACATATACCTGAATGACATGATTTCGGAAGTCTACTTTCTCCCTCTCTTTCCTAGTCCTATACTCAACATAGAGCACACTTATTAAATAAGCTGTCCAACTCCCCATCAACCCGTAAAATATCTGAAATATAATTCCTGATACCATCCCTAGTTGAGAGAATGAATATGGCAACGTCAATAGCACTTGTGCCACCTACACATTTGCAACACCTTATCCAATTATTCAAGGTAAACCGAGTTATACACACACTGACACACATACATAAGAGCTAGGATAAATAGCCTCTTTCCTTAATACCATTTGTACCTCTCTGATATCAGCCACAAATATTTATTTAAATATTTATTCTCTCTGCTCTGTTACATTGATCAAATATTTAAATATAAACTTGTGGCTGATATCAGGAGACTGCGAAATGTTGCTAAATAAAGGATGTTATTGATCCTAGCTCATACGTAGTGTATGTAAAATCAAACCACTGTGCAATTCAACTTGCAAAATTCTATGAAATATTAGATGACTTTATTTCAAAATTTAATCTAGTTTTTAAGTGAAAAGCAACAGGCTCAACACCATCATGATTATTCAGACAGTTAGCATGTTAATACCTGATTAGAAGCACAACTAAACCATGCATCATAGACAGAGCCACCGTGCCAAAAGAGTTTGGAAAGCTTGCTTTTCGAACTTTTATCCTCACTTCCTTCAGTTTCCATTTCAACATAGTTTCCAGCCACTATTGTCTCAACCTTTTCGGATGCCATAGCTTTATATATACCTATATCTATTTATTTGCCTTGTGTTTGTGGTATGCTGTTATGAGAGGAAGAACAATGAAGTATGGGACATTATAAAAGGAGTTTGTATGGCAATTTCATGTGCTCTTCCTTTTGAGTATCATACTCTCTTTTGCTTCACTTTTTATAATGTGGGAGTTAAGGACCGGCCTTTGCCCAGCATTACACGAGCGGGCTGGCCCACTGCACCATTCTTTTGGTGATGTTAAAGCCCAATTTGCACAATTGTGGTCCATAACTTAACTTTCTGCTGTTACTGCTTATGTGCCATGCATTGACAAATTTTAGTTTCATACCATGCATTTAGGTATGTATTTAAAATAACTCGAGCTTCATGATATCTTTTTTTAGTTTTTATTTATTTTTTTGGGTCGGAATATACCGATCGACAGATTTATGTAGGACCAATCCAAATCTAATTTAGATCTCGAAGGGTAATTGAATAGATTTTTTCGCTTATATACAATTGTATTCCCATCTTAATTAAAATGATTGTAAAATTTACCTTTTACAATAAACTATTTTTGCAAACGTAGTTGAAATCATATCTAAAATGTACATGAACATCAAATTCGAAGCTATAAAAACTAAAACTATGGTAAAACATCTAAGCTATGGATCTTATGCGTATGAAACTCCAGACATTAAGATGCTTACTGGGTAATACACATATTCGTGGATGCTTACTGATGTATTACTCATATTTGTGGATATTTGCTGCGCAAAACTCGGATGTAAGTTTGTTAATTTTTATAAGGTCACTGAAAATAAAAAAAAATAAAAAAAAAGTATTTTTATCATAAAAAATAAAGAAATGAAAACAACAACAAAGAGAAAATATTGACAACAAAGAAAACAAGCACCATTATTCCAGTATTTAAGTGATTCGACTTTGGTGCGAGAGGTTACAAATTCGAAACTTGCGTACTGTGATTCGAACATTTATTAATATACGTTTTGAGGATAGAAAATCTTATTTGGTACTTCAAGAAGTAAACGCACTAACCAACTTAACCAATCACATTGTTTTCATTGGCGTACTAAGGATGCGTTTTTGAACGACATAGAAGTTGCACACGAAAGTGACATGAAAGGAGATTGGTTTGTGAAAAGAGAATGCGTTCTTGTGTATGAAAGAGGCATTCTGAAAGGGCATTTTAATTGTTTTGTTTAAGTTAATTGTTTTTGTGATTTTAATTTCAACTAGAACTCTAGTGGTTGATACCATGAGTGGTAGAAAGGTTGACGTTCCATCTTATACTTCTGGTACTTGATTGCATGTTGCGAACATTCAATCTTCAACCGTAGCTAATTCCGGACTTTATCATCTTCCAAAAAATAAAATGCTTTCCTGTTCTTTTGAATCTTCAATAGTGACATTGCTTCAGAAAGATGAATTTCTTCAAACTTTTTCACACGAGCAATAACATTCTTCAAGTCCATAGTCGGGTTCACAGACCGTAAACTTGGAAGGGAAGTATAATAGGGGGAGGGACTTTGATTAGGGGAAGGACTATTAGATTTAGAACGACATTTTTTCAAATTTTTTTGATATATTATGTCAATAATACCATTCATCCTTTTCTCATTCTCCATTCGACTTCTTCTACCACGAGCTTTGGAAAACGAACCTCTGTTGCGCACTGGAGTGGCTGTGGTGATGGTTTCAAGCGGAGTACAAATTCCATCAATTCCTCATGTGTTATCGAATGACGTGTTGGTGGTTTGTTCTCGAGGAGGAGACCGCACTTGCCTTTTTGTAGCACCACGTGTGAATCCACCCAATCCCGTTGCGATAGACCATTGATATATCTGCCGCATTAACTTCAAATGAGCCATTGGTTGTTTCTTGCTTCAAAATTGTAGACCTGAACTCCTTAAAAGTAAAAAAAATTAGCACTACACGTAAACAATCGAAAAAAGTTCAAATTTACCTTCACACAATCGGTCCACCATTGTTCACTTTCGCTAATCATTCCCCTAACTGGATCGCATCCTGCGTCCGTTTTGTTACACAAACTGGACCATACAGACCATTATTTCTTCAAACCAACTATTATCGATATTTCATTCAGAACAGTTGTCAATGCTTAATTCAATGTTACTGTAATTTTCTTACTTACGCCCTTTTTCTTAGTTCCATAAGCACCGACGGCGCAACGCAGGAACGGCACTATGGCTTATTCTGACCAATTTTTTAGACTCCGACGGAAGTTCTTTTGAAAGTTTTCGAACATTCTGTAATTATAAAAATCTAAAAAAAAAAATGAAAATGTAGACAGAAATGAAATTGAGATGAGTATATCGAAAATGACTTGATCGCGTGCTTGATTTTACTAGATTATGAATGAAGTTGGGGTTGATGATGGCTTGGGATTGTGGATGAGGAGAAAGGTGGAGGGAGGTAATTTATAGAGAAAAAATGAGGTTACCGTTGAGTTAACAAGTGTCGTACGTCAGACGTTTCGGACGTCATCCATTGCTTTTTCAACGGTTGATCCAAACGTTCCATATGGTGGGCTCTATGTCAGACGCGTTCTCAATGGACTTCAACTTAAACATACAAAAAAATGACAGGGCAGCGCACCCTAAAACATTACTAACTTAAATACGCTGGGTTCAATGTCATGACCCTTGACCAGCTCTGGCCATGGATGGTAAACTACATATATGATTACTTCCACTACCAGTGCTGTCATTTCTTGTGACTACTAAAGTATATGAACTTTCTAAACTCTTCAACTTTCTTTTAAGTTGAGACTTTAGTTTCATTGCTTTTTATAACGGAATTAAATATGTACTTAAATTTTTTGGACGGTGTCAAATGTTCTGAAGAGATGGCACATCCAATCATTATCATTATGTCAATTCCCATTCTCTATTCAAATACATGATCATTATATTTACTCCATATCTTTGACAAATTTCTAGTCTTAAATCAATTAACCTATGTAACCACAAAAAGTCATAGAAGGAACAATCACATTGTAGAATATGCTGAAACCACAACTGACCAGTTAGAACATGAGACAGATTGTTAAGTTGCACTCAAAGAAGCTTTGGGCTGCCATGTGCATTTCATAATCATTTTTCAGATGGTAATTTGAAGTAGAATCCGAAAAAGGCTCCGTCTTCGTGTGCTTATTTGATTTCAACAGATATAAATCATCCATCTTTCATGTGATACACTGGATCACACATGATAATAAAATCATGACGATGAGTGGATGAAGTTAAAAAGGACACATGGATACAGAGGATTTTATCCCATGAATGGGTAGACATGGTTGATCGGCTTTGCGACCTGGTTCAAAATGTAATTTTAATAGCGTAGAATGAAAGACTTTAGATGCCGTAGAGTGAACATATATTTTATTATGACATGGTGATGTTAAACTCTTCACAACTTAATTTATCTCCCTGTCCATTGCCTATTGAAGAGCCGAATACTTCTTCTGCTGCAGTCAAATTAGAAAATAATGCTTTGATATTAAAAAAGGAAAAAAAATAAAAGTTAATTCATCCATAGATAGTTAATAATTTGGCATAAAACCTCTTGACAATTTTTTTATTTTCCTGTTTGCAAATATTTTTCTGCAGTTGTAGCATTTTTCGTGGCTCTAGCAGGGAATCAAGACCCACTAATAAAATTATGTTAGTGGATCATGGATTAATTGGTTTTGTTCAAAACAGAGATTAATAAACAACTGATTAAAGTGGGATTAATTATTACATAGAACGTATAGATTAGTGAACCGCATGATTAAGCCACAAAGCTGCATTTTTAATGTTGATCTTTAGTGTGCAAATGAATGACTTTGGGGGTATAATTTGGTATGAAACCTCTTGACAGAAGGGGAATCTTCTATATTTTACAGTGAAAGTATATTTTACAGTGAAAGGAGAATATTGTATATGGATTAATAAAGTTTAGCGGCATGATTTTCTTTCTTGTGCTTAAAAAGGGAAATGCTAAACACTTTCTAAGAAGGGTATTTTGACTAAACTCCACTTGATTAGTGTAGAGGGGAGGAAATCACCTGGTCCCATTTTTCTCAGTCCTAATGAGGCAACCAATAAAAACATTTAATTTTCTGGAAATTTTGCAAAAATTCCTTACTTGACTTTTGTGGAAAAGTCTCGATGTTTTTATTGCCTTGGCACATCGAGACGGAGGATGATAGCAGAGTGTAGACTATATGCAATAATTACCTGAGGGTAAACCAATTATTGTTGGTGTTAGACAATATTTTATATTATTTTGTTTTTATATTATGTTACAGGTGTAGATTAATCTTTTATTGTTTATTTTCTATCGTCGTGCGGAGGTGGCACAATGGAAAAAGATGCCTAGATCTAGTAACGAACACAGATTCGAGTCCTACTTTTCACACGAATCATAGATGTCATGAGTTGCAAGTTAATATATTGTTTTTCAACCTGTGAATTGTTTTGAGAATTATGTGATAATTTGTTAAAATATTATAGATTAAACACATTGGATGGGTGAATTAGGACCAGCTGCTCCCAAAGTATTATTAGCATTACTCATTGCTAAGTTCAAATTCCTTTGTTCTCCAATCCCATGATCGTGGTTGAAATAAAATCTGAGCCATCCATTTTGTTTGGTAAACCCTAGTCAATGCACTTTAATCATAATCAAAACTTAAGAGATTTGATTTACTTAGTTGGATGCCCAATTCAGTGACAATTGAATAATTCGTGGGATATGCACTTAATTACTTTGTTGACACAAATCTTTTACTATTAATAAGTAACACTCAAGTCTTATCAGTTTAGAAATAATTATTTATTGTCATAGATCTTAATTTTTACCTTTTCTGGATTTATTCGTAGGGGCAGTGTTTTGTTTAGGTTGAAAAAAAAACGAAAAATAATTGGTCAACAAATCATATTTGGATTCCATTTGCGTCAGATGTGGATTGACAAAATTTTTAAAGTGATAAACACATTAAAGAATGTACATTGCATTCATCATCCTACAATTTAAAGTCCGCATTTTTTTTAATGGGGAATTAATTTAAAGGACAAAGATTTTTATATTTTTGCCTCAAGGACACAACCTCAATATTTTTACCATAAGGACAAACATTCTTCTAAAAATTATTCATAAGGACAAATATTTTTCAAAATTATTCATAAGGACAATAAAACTGCTACCAAGCTAAAAACTGATACCTAAAAACTGCTACCGATAATTACAAACTGATACTATTAATGACTAAAAACTGATACCTAAAGAAAGTTGTTTTTCAGGATAAAATATTGAAGGTCTGTCCTTGAGGTAAAAACGCTGAAAATTTTTGTCCTTGACAATAATTTCTTGTTTTTTTAATATGTTGTCCTGGGCGAGAGTGAGCTGAATGCTCATGATAATCATATGGTAATAGATTAAGGTGTAAGAGCTTATTTGATAACTCTTTATACATGTCCAGTTAGTTGGAAATTTGCATAGTTTATCTATTAACATTGACGTATTAACATTGTGTATTATAAACTATCTAAAGCCGTGGTACTATCATGTACTACCATTCAAGCATCATTTTAAAAATAAAGACAAATTACATCAAAACTTTTCTACTTATGACTTTTTATGGAAAACTACTTAAAAATTATTCAAAAGTTTCAAATTAAGTTGTTTCCAAATGCACTCTAAAAATACATGTGATTGTTGGATTTTGACTTTGGTTGAGTGGGTTGTTGTTAGTGGATAGCTTTATTGCTGATACAAAAGATAAATCAAGATTTTGACATGGTTCCTATACTTTATCTTTAATGATCTAAATTTTAGTTGGCTTAGTCATTATATATGTTTATGTATGTCTTGAGTCATGCTAAGCTCGAATTCATAAAAATGTAAGCTTGCTTAGTTGCATACTTTCCTAATTAATTGCAAGTGGAAAATAGGCACAAGGACAAATTTTCATAAAATTTTTGGCTGAAGGACAACAAGTTTCATTTTTAGGCTGAAGGACAAACTTTGAAAGGTAATTAGGCTAAAGGACAATGCTAAATACAACTAGCATTTTGTACAATGTAAAACTGGATATAATGCTAGTTATAATTAGCATTTTGTACAATGTTTGCACTGTACAAATGCTATTATATTTAGCATTGTCTTCAGCCTAATTTTCTTTCAAAGTTTGTCCTTCAGTCCAAAAATGAAACTTTGTGTCCTTCAGCCTATTTTTTTTTCAAAGTTTGTCCTTATGCCTAATTCCCTCTAATTGCAATTTGAAGCTTAGTTATATTAATAATTAGCATTCTGTTGTTGAAGAGCAGAGCTACTTTCTAATTTGGCATTACTAATTTCTAATAGCAAGTACATCATTTTTATTATTTTATTGGTGAAAATTGTGTTAAGTTCCAGTTGAAAAATGTCACATCTCACAATTTCTCTATAAGTAACGTGAAGCTTATGCATCATAAAGTAAATAGAAGATATATCATGCTCAGATGTTTTCATGATAGAGGTTTAGAAATAATAAGATTGAAATACACCGTGATGAAACTAAGATAATAACAACAGTTAGCCATAATGCAAGGATGCAAAAACAAGTAACGGAGGTTCAAGAAATTATTTTCTTCAATGTTAAATAACTAATAACCATCGGTACAACTTCATACTGTTGATTTAAAGACCACAAATCCGCTTGGCATCAAGGATCAATCCATCAAGAAAATAAGGGTTCGTTTGGTTTCGTTTTGAGTTTTGTGTTTTGTGTTTTCAACCCACACTACAAAATACAAAAAAATGAGGGAATTTTTTTACAATTCCTAGTCATTGCGACGATGGACGGAAAATGAAGGAGATGAATTGTTTTCCGTCCTTTTGTTATGTCTCAAAGCACGAAAAATCAAATAAACTTGTTTTCTATTTTCTATGTTAATTTCATTTTTCAAAATTGTGTGTTTTCCAACAATGCATAAGAAATGCGCATTTTTGTTTAGACGAAAACACAAAACAGCAAACCAAACGGACCTTAAAATTTTGAAAAAAAAAGTAACAAAAAAAAATGGTTGTTTTTGGATGAACCATTTTTATGACTGCAACATTTAAAAAACACAAATTTTATTTTGCACCACATCAATAAACTTTGAATGAAGCCGTTCAAAGTTTCTAATGTACAATGAACTTTGTATGATAAATAAACCTATGTGGGCACATTCTTATATTGTTAGCTTTAATGTGATAAATAAATCATATAACCCATCAATTAGTCATAGGACATCCGATGTTCATGACAATATTATGCTAATTGAAAACTATTCTATTTAAATTAACATAATATTTTAAATAAAACAATAATAATTTAAAATTCAAAATATAATTTTAAATAAAATAGTAATAACATTACCATTAAGGACCATTAGCTAAAGTGTTAAATTTCTATATTGTGATTTTGTAGGTCTTGGGTTCGATTTCTTGTGACACCAAAATGAGTGCTTGAGTTAAATTAACACTCTCGGTCTGAAAAAAATCTAACTAAAATCTAATTCAAACAGTAAACACAAAATATTATTTAATGCGTGTAAACTTTATTCATGCTAACACACTAAATGATTCAGTGCATAATGAAATAAAAGATTTATTTCTTTTGAAATTTTCACTTTTACCGCACAGCTAGATGCATCTTATCCAACAGGCCCAAACCTAGGATTCCAGAGTTGTGTTGAAACAAGATTTATAGTAGCCACAAAAACATAATTTTCGTCTTTTAATAACATTTCCCTCTACCATTAATCATTTTACAATACTTTTTGGTATGACTGTCAATGAGTACCCGAAAAATTCGAAATCCGTCCGTATCCGTATCCGAAATATGGAAAATTATCCGATATTCGAAAAACGGATACGGATACGGATATGGCCATATCCGTATCGGATAATTATTCGTTCGGTTTTTATCAAGATTATAGCTATTTTTTATGTATTTTAGTACATAAAATAATTGTCGTTTACTATTATATCCCGGTAAAAAAATTAATATGTATATAAAAAATCAATTTTTACCGCTTAAAATTATTTTTCTTAGTGTATTTATTATTTCTATATATTTTGTACACAAAACGAATATATGATAAATCAAAATTTTCTATTTATTTGTTTAGATTTATCAGTTGTAAACTGATCGAAGAATATCCGATAAATATCCGATATCCGTCCGCATCCGTGGATACGGATATCCAATATCCGAAAATGATTTCGGATACGGATACAGATATAGCACTATCCGTATCCGAAAGTATCCGTTTACAGGTCTACTTTTTGGCAAGAAAAGAGAAAAGAGAGATTCTTCGCTGTCTAACACTGGTTTTAGGTAAAAATCATCGTTTTATGAAAATATAGAGAAATCCATCAAAACTCCAAGGTGTTACACCCGGACCCACAAACAGACATTGGGTTAGTGAATGGCATTAGATTTTATTGCGAAGTAAGCTAGAACCCAAACTAGTAACCTCCTGTATTATTATTCCATTTTGGGTAAAATCATCGTTTTAGGTGAGTGGTTCTATATTCCGTACTCATATTTGTGTTATATATGTATGATTATGGTTTCAAATGATTTTTGGTATTAAAACTTTATTTTAGACTTTTGATCGAATTTGAAAATATAGCTAAAATAGTGTTTTAATGATGATGCTAAGGTTATATAACATATGAATCGTCAAATGTCATACACTTTGCTTATAAATGTCCTATTTAGGTTTGGTTTATGCTTGATCTTGATACATATTGTTAAATATTGAATATTGATATGATCTATATGTCTTAGATGTACATGAGTGAATTTTACACAAAAATTAATTTATTTTTCACTGTTCCAAATTAATAGAGTATGAATTGTGATGTTAGCATTATTAATTATATGTAATATATAACCACTTAGATCCCTATTCTATGATGCTAGTGTTAAAATGATTATTTGGATTGATATTGGATGTCTATTGGTTGATATGTTTGATCTTTGCTTTGGTTGTAGTTGTACATTAGAAACTATTGTTTAGGTGATTGATTGAGGATGTGAATGCATATGTGAGAGATAGAGAAATCCAAGTCCGTATATGAAGATTTGATGTTGAAATTTGAGAATCACGCAGGGCGTTCAACTTTTTTTCGAACGCCTAAGACGAACGCTAGAATCCAAGTATGGCAGGGACAATTACTAATTATGGTTTTGATTTATTAGGTGACAGCATACGATACCAGAGATGATGCGGGATTGGGTGATCAATTCATCTCAGCGAGCAGAAGCCGATGGAGGTGCGATACAACGTTTAGTGGTCGAAGTAAGGAGAATTCAGTAGGCATAATTAACCACATCGGTCTATGACACATCGAGGAAGAATGGCAGGTATGGAAATTTATTCTTAAACCCTTGGTAATTTATTGTTTGCATTAAAACTTGTAAACTTCATAATCCCACATATGAACTATTGTTTGACATAATACTACATCATTGGGTTCGTATTAAAATTATGGACATTTTGATATGATGTAACCGTATATTGCATGCTTGTATATAACATTCTTAATTAGACATTAATATAGTAATAATCACTATTAACAGAAAATAACAAATCAAGACGTTATTTATTAGTAAAAGTTTAACATTCGAATCAAAACAAAATATAAATTATTTATTTATGTGTATATATATGCATAATTTATTACGTACTATATTAAATAAATATTATCCAAATTAATAGTAAAATTGTTTTGTTAAATACTATTGTGGAATAAATTTTATTCAAATTAGTAATAGAATTATTTTAAATATATTACTTTAAGTAAATAGCAGTATAAACTCATAATGAATTTATTCTAGTAAATCCCACATTAAAACATATGTTATTCGTATTAATAGAAATATAACTTAAAACTCAAATCAAATTCAATTGATAAACATTAGATATGATTTAGTGTCAATCATTTATTTCTAATAACTTATTAAAAGACCCATTGCATAATAAATAAGAGGATCTTTTTTTCTAATTTGTCTCTTTTACCCCGTTGTATGATGCACTTGATCCAACAATGGTGCTAAAGCCCGCATTGTGTTATTATGAATAATTAACCAAGACGTAGGCCAACCTCTTGAAAAGTCCAATTATATGGATGTCTAGGAAATGATGTTTGACTAAGGAGAATATTACTTTAATTAATGATCATTCTTATGAACAGAAAACCTCTTTACTCTTGGTTCTTAATGGCTCGTCGAAGTGGTCTGATTTTTGGGCTATGTGTAATGACCCACTCTTTGTAACACTCATAATTTATACATACAAGCGACTATATTCCATAAATATCACAGATGACATTTTGTTAAGGGTTGAATATAAAACAACACATAACATGCATATCACAGCTAAATCTCACAGTGAAAGGAATAAAATAAAATATAAATATAAACTTGTAAAAAATGAAATGTATATCTTATCAAGAGACACGCAATTTGGTATCATAATACAACGTGCAAATGGGATATCAAATTCCATATACAAAATATTTCAAAATGAATATATAATCTACATGTCAATATCCTAAAAATATGGATAGATATAATATAGCGGTAACAATTATGGCTCTATGAATCGCCTCTAACTAAGGGAAATCCCCATCTCTAATCAGCTTACTCAAAGTATCGATAACAAAAGAGACAACAAAATGAGGGTAACACATAAAGTTACCAAGTGGTAATACTCAAGGTAATAAATCTATACCTCAATCTGCATCTTGATCTATATCCAACAAGTTAGCATATTTTTACTATAATGTTACACTATATGATAAGTCTATCAAATACTAATCATCATGGCATCCTTCGTGACTCAATCGTCACACACTAGGTTAGTGGGCCTTGGGTCTTCTGATAGGGCCAAGACCCGCTAAGTACGATTAATAATGTAAGACAAATACTACAATGCTTCAATGCATCATCCAATAACCGCAATCATACCAAACCCGAATCGATATACATGTGTCTAATCGCTATCGTTTGTTTAACAAAAAGACATAGGACAAGTAGCTTAAGGCTGATCATCTTTTACTATAAATTAGCCTGAGGTCTATCGCCTTTACTAATGGAACAAAACGTCTTCTTTTCTCCGAATAAGTGTCGCAATACATGCACAACTGAAACGATCGTGCCTCATTATATAAATGATGTAAAATTATCAAACCGTAAAGCTATAGCTAAGGGATACAGACTTACACCATATATGCAACATTATACATAATCGTATATTGTAATACCCTATTTGTCATGTCTCAAAACCACTAGATGACTCTATAAAGTTACCATACGAATCAAATCATGTCTAAAACAATGACCATAGTTTCTACCTCATCCGACATCAACTGCCACGTTTTTTGAGACAAGGTATACCATCCTTGAACTCATTATCTTGCCCTATAGTCACTCCGGACTTTCCAAGCATCGCATAGGTCCCCAAACAAACCAAGGATCCCAAAACACCAAAATCCAAAACCAAAACTCAAATGCCAAATTGACAGCATTTCATATGTATGAATTGTATTTTCAAGCGTCTAACCCTTATTTCATACATCTGGACCCAACTTTAAACGTTTGAAAAACGTTGAAAATACACATAAACAATGTAGGATTTATTTCTTGAAAAATTTCAAAAGTTTGAATCTTTGATTTAGACATCTGAATGCCTTGATACTTGCGAGCCTTAACCTAGATGGGGAATTTCCCTTTATGGGAATTCTTTCCACGGTTTCATTGTTTGCCTTTCTCTTTTCCATCTTCGACGTACGACTCCATGTCACCGAGACACTTGACACTAACATCGTTCGACACAAGTTCACGCCTTTGTTATACATTGTTTGATATTCGTATGAGTGCTTCACAGCCGACGAATGACTCTAAGGCAATGGACCAATTTCACAGCTATTCGAGTTCAACCACCCGATTCACCATTACAACTCTACATTTCATTCACAGTGACATTTACAAATGTCATGAATCTTTTCCTATCATTCTATCAATTTCCAAACCAACAATCAAACCAAACACAACATTTCTGAAACATTCATCAAATAAGACTCTCATCTCTAAAACCCCATTAAGTCCATTACTTAAGCCCTAACTGACATCAGATATTTAACATGATTTCTTTATTGACATCATATATTGACCAATACCATAGTTTGTAAATCCCAATATCGAGAAATCTAAGCTTCAATAAAATACACTTTGAAGCTTTACTTTGATTTCTAAAATTCCCGCTCACCACATATATTTTTTATGTATATACAACGTTGCTAAAGATAACACGGTCCTAGAAACCTTCATTAGAATGAAATAAGCGCTTTTAGTCAAACGGTCTACATTGACCCATATACCCTCATTTCCTCTCCGACTCCGTGTCATCCCATCTATGAAATCCATGGAATGTTCCCACTTCCAATGCGGAACCTCCAAATGTAAGAATAAATCATTGGGCTTCTTTTGTTCGACTTTGGCTTATTAACAAGTCATGCACTTTTACATAAACCTGAAACATGTCGTTTATTTGATTCTAATAATAAGTGCACTTCACATCATTATAAATCTTGTTGCCATGGAGATAAATAGTCATGCAGTTGGTATCAGTGCAGCAAAGTTTGCTACTGGATAAAAGGTGTTTGATGGAATGACAAGTCCAGAGGATGATAATACATCAGAGACTAATTCAGCTCCAAAAGTTGCATCATATGTTAGGGGTCTTGTGTGGGGTCCGATTCTCAATTGGTGATTAAGAAGTGGAACGGAGACAATGATTTCGAGAAAAGGAATTCGAAGATGAAGGTAGTGTTGAGGAGAAATCATGTTCATTATGTAGAGTTTAAGACCGAGAAGTTGCTTGCAGCTATTTCAGCTATTGAATTGGAGGAGATGGAAGAGTGAACTTTTACAACTCCCCATCTTTCATTGGGAGTAAATGTTATTTCCGAAATTAGCGATGAAACCACCGTTAAGAGTATTTAAAACAAGTTAGAAGATACCTACAAAGAAGTTCCTTACCAACCCTTTGATATTATTGATTCCTATCAGAAAAGGAGGGTGCTTTAACAACATCACACCTAAGTGTGTTTGATGGTATGCTAATGAATGTGTATTCTATTGATTTGAAGATTGATGAGGAGCAAAAGGTTAAGGTTCTTATGTGTTCGCTTCAAGAGTGATACACTGACTTTGCCAACGGTCTCATTTATGGCGGGGATACCCTAACATTTGATCATGTGAAGATGAGTCTACTCACAGAAGATTTGTGTGATCAGATGAGGGAGTTGGGTGTAGGCGACATTAGTGGTTGAGGCTAGTTTTTTGATAGAGGTAAAACGAGAAGAAAGGGAAGAACTTTAGAGGGTGTTCCAACTCTAGGAAGCCTCGTTAGCGGAGCAAGTTTAGAGATGGTTGGTGTCATTATTGTAAGAAACCAAGTCATTGGTGGAGAGACTATCCATACTTGAAGAAGAAGGAAAGTGGTTGGTTCTTTATCTATTCAGTGGAGAATGACAACAGTGATGTTTCGACGATAGTAGTACCATATGTTTCTGACTATTGGATTCTAAATTAGGGAGCGTCTTTCTATATGATGTCCAATAAGGATTGCTACTCTTCCTTTGTCGACAAGGAGGGAAGTGCAATCCTTATGGTCAATGATACTACATGCAGGTATTTGGAAACTGATTTGGTGCAGATTCAAATGTATGATTGTGTAATATGTACATTAATCAATGTTAGTTATGTTCTAGGTCTTTGAAAGTCTTTGATCTCTTTAGGCTAGTTGGAGTCATATGGATGCAAGAATACTATTGAAAGAGATAGCTTGAGGATTTCTAGGGAGACACTTGTGATTATGAAGAGTATTATGCTCCAGAATTTGTATTTGCATAGGGGTACTACTATTCTTAGGGAGTCTTGTATTGGAGTTGATAGTGCTAGAGACTTGGATGCTAGCAGACTTTGACATTTGATATTGGGTCATACTACAGAGAAGAATTTGGAGTTACTTCTTAAGAAGAAGATGATTAAAGGAGAAATCTTTAAAAAATTGGATCACTATTAGGAGCATGTATTGGCTATGTAGACCAACATATACAAGGGTATCATTTGGTGTTGGTAAGCATAATTATTGGAGGGTACTCGACTATGTTCATTCAAATGTTTGAGAACCTATTTCTACGGCTTCCATTGGGGAATTCGTATACTTCATTGATGACTACTCATATAATGTTGGATGTATGTAATGAAAGCCAAGTCGGAAGTGTTTGAGAAATTTAATGTCTTGTTGGCTCTTGTTGAAAACCAAACTCAGATAAAGATTACAAGGTTCGACAATGGTGGTGAATATGTCTTGATGGAATTTCTTGATCTCAAACTCTTATGTTTCTTTTCCACTTTCAAGATTACTCAACCCCAAACATTCCTATGCTACTTTTCCTTTTCCCTCTTCAAGATTACTCAATCCCAATCCTCACATATCGCAAATCCGCTCCTACGCACAAGTTGTGAAAGACTCCTTGAACAAGATTCCTCAATATTTTACCAAAAGCCTATTATCAAAAACTGATTTGATACCAAATAAAGAAATTCATTTGTTTTAGATGCGGAGGGGATTCACATTTCGCCAAAGAATATCGCGAACCAATACGTTGCTTTAAATGTGGAGTCTTCGGTCATAAGAAAGATCAGTGTATGATGAGCTCTGGGGATTTGATTCCAAGGGTCCAAAAACAATTAAGTATTTCTGAGCATGGTTTTTCACTCTGTGTTAAAGATCATGAAATTGAAACGTATTCTGTTTGATCATTTGTGGAAATATTTAAGCATTTTGATGCCATAAATTAGTTAACATAGGTAAGCATTATAAGAATAAATTTGGGGCTTCAAACAGCGTTGTTGACGATGGTAATTTTAATGGTGAAAAGTATTCAATAATGGGTTGAAAGATGACAGTTTGGGTAGGACCGTAGGACTGGAACTCTTGGCCAGAATCAAACAGTGAAGAAAATGGAAACCGAATTCAAGAAGTTCTCCAATAACTCAGTGATTGTTGGGTCTGTTTCAAATCTAGTTTCCGATGAAAAAACTATGTCCAAAATATTCAATGATAATGGAAATGAAATGTTAATGGTTGCAAAGGATAATACTTCTAGGATCTTGCCTTTGATATTATGCTTTATGATCCATCAATAATGAAATTGGGTTCGATTCAACAGTTTTCTTGTTCGCGTCCTTGTTCAAACATGATTGAAGTTGGAGATAATATTTTAATATCTAATGCACTAGTGAATCATGCAAAGGAAAATGATTTCATAATTGCCAATAATCATCCAAAGAATAGTAAACTGTTGTTGAAATCAGATTTTAAGATTTTTGTTTCATATAGTTTTAAGGCATTGATGATGAAGGTGACGTAGGGACTGGTATGTTTTACAGGAAAAGTGAAGAGAAGGACTTCAGGTGGAGGAAAATATGGGTTCTGGAATTAAAAAGGAGGGGATGGTGACTGTTTGTGCTAAAGAATAAAGGTTTAATGTTATATCAAAAGATAATGCTGAACTTTTGATCGTGAATAAAGCCGTAGGTTTAGATGAAGATGTTGTTGGTTTTAATGTTTCAAACAATCAAAGTAGCTATGATGAAAACGTCGTGGCTACTGCTGTGCATAGATTGAATTCTGAAATAGTGGCGATACATGATAAAGAGGTAGATAAAGCCATTATCCCTTACAGTAGGTTTATGCTTGGTGAGTTAACTAAAGTGAAGCTCATGGCATAGGTAAAGTAGTAAATGATGATAATGTGAGCGATAAAGGGATGAAGTTGATATGCAGTGGAGACCATTATAATGGGTTTAGTTTTAGTGTAATAAAAAAGAGGACCGTGCATGTTATATCTCTGGACATGCACAACTTCCCTGAAAAATGTACAATAAAGAAGGAGTATTGGGATGAATTATCATGGTTTGATAGGATATCAAGTATGCACATTGAAAATTTGAGTGGGAATGACAAAAATATACTTGATAATGGAGTAAGTTTGGACACCGCTCAGATGATTATATGTGGAGGTAGAGAGATGAACAGTTTTAACACTGTTAAAACTTCACATGCAGTAAAGGATGATAGTAGTAGTAATCACATATATGCTGACGAAAGAGATATTGATACGATTGATGCAGCAAATTCTATGGATTTAAATAACAAATTAAATGGGAACAAAAATGAGAAGGACGGTAGGGTCATGAAACATGTTATGGTTTCAAGGCAATATATGACACAAGATGCTAGGGCTAGTGATTCATTTATGGTAGTGAAACAGAAACCAGTGCAAGAGGTCGATCCGAGGTCGATCCGAGGTCTAGATCTTCTAGATCGGTGAGGAGGAGTGCTTGTATCCGTGGAGCGCTACTAGAGTTTTTGAAGACTCTAGCTCATATATGGATCTTATTTTAGGTAGTACTTATTGTCCTTATGCTTTGAGTAGGTTATCTACTACCGACATGCACTATTTAGCTAGGAACTCTGGTTTTATATTTGATGATGTTTAGTTAGATACTGAATATATTAGGAGTAGGGAATTAGAACGAGTTAGAACAATTGGACCATGAGATACATCGGTTGGAACATTAGGGGTTTACATGATTTAGGAAAACGTAGTAAAATTAGATCATTTTTTTAAAGATAATAACATTGATATTGCTTTATTACAAGAAACAAAAATAGAACACTCTGATTATAGATTTTATAGGAGTTTAAGGAACCTATATATTAGTCATTGGGTTCATCTCTCTAGGGGTAGTTCTGATGGATTAATGGTGGGTTGGAAAGAAAACCATGTTAAACTTTTACAATCTATTATTAAAGCTCATTCAAGACATTCAATTTTTTATGATCTTGGTATGGCTCATATCTAAATATCACTAATGTTTATGGCCCGAATTTTAAATTGGATCGTAGGTTCTTTAGAGTTAGTGTCTGGAGTTTAGATCACTTACTCCAGGTCCTTGGGTGAGGGGTTGGGATTTCAATGTCACTAGATTTCTAAGAGAACGAACTCCTAGAGAATGTGCTTTTTCAGCCATGGAAAATTTTGATCAAATCAATTCATTATTAATAGTAATTTAATTAAACTACAGTTAGACAATAGACGGTTCACTTGGTCGAATAAAAGGGATGATCCATCGATGGCCCTTTTAAATGGATTTTTTATATTAATGATGAAGTGGAAGATAATTATCCTATTTGTAAGGTGGTTAGGCTTTCGAGTATTTACTCGAATCATTGTCCAATTATTTTATCTTGTAATAACCAAAATAGTAGAAATAAAATATATAGATTTGAAAAAATGTGGTTGTTGGAAAATAATTTTTCAGAATTAATTGCAAATAAATGGTTTTCTCCGAGTAAGTATAATTATAAATATTCAGGAAATACAGCTAAAATTTTTGTAAATAAAACTAGAGATTTAAGAATTTTTTTTAAGAAATGGAATAAAGATGTTTTTGGTAATATTAAAGTTAAAAAGGATAAATTACTAAATCAGATTTTAAGGTTGAATAAAATATAAGAAATCAGGAATTTAAATATTTCAGGAAAAATGTGCATTCAACTTTAAAAGATGAATTACATAAAATTCTACTATAAGAAGAAGTAACGTGGAAACAAAGATTTAGGGTATAATGAATGGATCATGGTGATATAAATATTAATTTTTTTCATAAAGTAGTAAATGGTAGAAATTGTAGTAATACCATTAACTCTATTTTAATTAATAATGTTGAGATCTTTGACTAAAAAGAATTAAAGAAGGCATTTACTAACTATTATAAAGAAATTTTTTGAACTAAAAATGGGCATATGATTAGAGCTAATTGGGATGAATTATATCCTAATGACACTAGTATTGATTTAGATGACTGGATTCTCCATTTACGGAAGAGGAAATTTCAAGAGCTATAAAAGATATGTCAAATGACAAATCACCTGGCCCTGATGGGTTTCCTATATTATTTTACGAAATCTTTTGGTGTTTTAAAATATAATTTAATTAATGTGTTTAACAAATTTTATTATGGTTCATTACAATTAGGTAGGTTTAATTTTGTTAATGTAATCTTATTACACAAGAAATGAGTGCAAATGAGTTAAATTTTTTTAGACCTATTTCATTATTAAATTGTTATTTCAAAATTATTTTTAAGGTTTTAGTAATAGGTTAAACACTAGAATAAATGAATTAATTGATATTACTCGAACTGCATTTACCAAAGGTAGAAATATTACAGATAGGGTAGCAGTAGTTCAAGAATTTATTAATTATTGTTGTAAAAATAATATCACTTGTGCACTTTTAAAACTTGACTTTGTAAAAGCTTTTGATTCAATTGATTGAGATTTTCTTAAGGATTTATTATTGGCTAGGGATTTCAGTGTTTGATGGATGGGTTAGATTATATCTATACTTAGAACTAAAAATTCATGTATTATGGTTAATGGTATATTAGGAAATAAAATTCAAAGTGGACTTAGGCAAGGTGATCCATTATCACCTCTTTTGTTTAATTTAGCTGCAGACGTTTTTGCTAAGATTACCAAATTAGCCACTAGTATTGGGATTTTAAATAACGTTGGAAATGAAATTATGAGTAGTGGCATCTCCATTCTCCAGTTTGTGGATGATACCATACTCTTTATATCTTATTTACCAAGACACACCGTATCAATTAAGTTCATATTATGTAGTTTCGAGTTGCTATCTGGACTAAAGATTAATTTTAATAAGAGTTTAGTGTTAGTATTGAATGTATAGATAAGATAGAAAATCAAGCCGCTTATACATTAAATTGTAAAATTATGAAATTTCTCATAGAATATTTAGGATTTTTAATAAGACCAACTAAACTCAAACATGACGATCAACTAATAATAATAGATAAAATTAACAAAAGATTAACTAAACAGAATGGTAGATTTTTATCAAGGATAGGTAAGATAGTCCTTATTAACTCCGTTTTATCAGCATTGCTCATATACTTGATGTCGTTCTATCGCTTTTCAAAATGGGAAATTGACAAAATAGATAAAATTAGGAGATATTTTTTATGGAGCTGTGATAATCCTAATGATACTTCAACTTGTTTAGTTAATTGGGAAATTGTATGTAAATCTAAAGATGAGGGAGGGTTGGGTATATAAATTTACATAATCTAAACACATCTTTATTAAGAAAATGGATATAGAAATTTATCGATAATAACGAGAATTTAATTTGAAAAGAAATAACATCGAATCAATAGTATAATGTTACATATAATCTACATCATATTTCTACTAATAAGATAAGGGACGGAGCTAGGATTTGCCATCACCCTGGGCTATTGTAACAGTGGTACTTCGCCAAAATACAGAAAACAATAGAAAATAATTGCTAAGTTAGAATATATCTAGTTTCATAGCATCAAAAGGTGAGTAGAAAATTGAAACATCTAAGGGAAACATGCATATGAAAATAATATAATTGAATATATGAACGACAAGTTAATTTAAATTCCAAGCACAATGCGAACAAACAAGTGATAAAACAAGGACAAAATAATGATTAAATATTGTGCTATAATTTATGCATTTGCTCAGTTCTCACCACTTCAATTAACATATTATTTTAGTAATTCCTTTTGTCAACATCAAAGTTATAATCGTACAATATATTTTGGCTTGTCATTTAGTTAAAGGAACGGACAATTTTACTTTAGTGGTTAGATTATTAATTTATAAATCATGTTGCATGTTGCAAATTAATGACCCGGGCTGTAGCCCAGGGTACAACAAGCATAGATCCGTCCCTGAATAAGATAAATAATATTTCTCATTTTTGGAAATCGATAATAAAAAATTATGATATATATATATAAATTAGGAATTAATAATTTCGTACATTTGGGGAATAATACCACTTTTTGGCATGCTAGTTGGATATTAGTAATTCCACTTAAAGTAGAATTTAAAGAACTTTATGAAATCTGTAATTTTAAAAATGTGTTGATTTCAGAAACGTGTAGACCAAATTTAAATTTTCCATAAGAAATTAGTTTTAATCGTACTTTAGTTAGAAATACATTATATAAGTTTGCCTTACTTTGTGCTAAATTAGAATTATATAACATTGATAATAAAAATGACATTGAAATATGGTGTTGGGATAATAATAAAATTTATACTACGCGCTGTTTTATAAATTTCTTAACTTTTCGGATACAAAGTCGAATATATTTAGATATATTTGGAAAAGTAATATTCCACCCAAAGCTAAAGTACATATGTTGTTAATTATACATGGAAAATTAAATACTATAGAACTATTAAAAAGAAAAATACAATTATTGATAATGAATGTTTTTTCTATAATATGAGGATGTAAAATATTTTGCATTTGTATTTTTAGTGTCATATCACTAATTATATTCTTATAAATTGTCTTAATATTTTTTACTTTAATTTAACTAATAATGATATTAATTATGAACAATTTTGGAATAGGCTTAGGTTTTATTATAATGGATTTCACAGATTTGTAATTGATACTATTTATACTATAATATGTTGGTATATATGATTTGAAAGAAATCAAAGGATTTTTAATAATATAAATACTCCAACAGACAATTTAATCTATAAATTTGCCTTTTTTGTTTTAATTAGTTTCAAACCCTAGTTATAATAAAGATAGTAATATTAGTTTCAATAAATACCTTAATAAAAGTTAAATCACGTATAAATTTAGTTAAGAAAAATGTAGTATTTAAAAGTAGAAATAATAACAACACCTTAAATACCCTTTCAATTGATATATATGCCAGTGAATCTGACGCTATATTATATTTAGGAAATTAGTTAGATTTTAAAATGTTATAGTTTTGAATATAACATTTATCTCAAATCAAATTTAGCTTCCTTGGACACCCTTACTAATGACACATTTGATATTGCACTATTATTATGATATTAGCTTTGAATTAGAATTCTCATTACTGGTTTGTTTTTTATGTAATAGGATTGTGTTATTCCCTTTATTGATCCTTACTCAGTTTTAATCTTAATTTTGCTTGTTTTATTTTTTTATTATATTAGTATATTTTTATTTCGCATATATATATATATGCATATAAATATGTATATACGTATATATATTTATATACATACATACATGCATGCATGCATGTATATATATATATATATATATATATATATATATATTGGTCTTACACATTTAGTATAGTCTTCTTTGCAGCTTTAGATATGCTTGTTGGACTGGATGGATCTAGCTGATTTTGAGGACATGATCACTCATCGTATTTAGTGTAACGACCTGCCAATTTATCACTTGGATAAATTATATTTATTTTTAGAATATTTAGATATGGGTTTAAAAGTAAGAAATAATCATGTTTTAAGTGATAAATAATAATAGTTATTTCGTTTGGGAAAAATATTTGCGGACAAATTACTGAGGTAAAATATTGATAATTTGTAAATGTCGTCCTAGGTAAAATATCGATAAAACAGCCGGAAATCATTTTATCAATAAAACTGCTTTTAAACAATAAGGATCATGAACGGCTCTGGATACTTACACTAATATATGTAATCAAACAAGATTATGAAATAAAATAATTTATTTTATTTTTTGAAAATAAAATGTTCATGACATCGACCGTTGATATTATCGATTTTATATATTTCTTCGAATATTCAAGTTAAGTTTAAATATTAAATAAATGAGTTTTTATTAACAAATAAACCTATTATAATTATTTAATAATGATGGTAAAATCAATTTTAAAATTTGTTTATCAAAATAGATAGTTCGTAGAAGAATAGAAAATGCGACCGAAGAACGTTTTTTGAAATTTCGACTTTTCGATACCGAAAAATTGTTGGGAACATTGTTCATCTTTGTGCACTATATACACACACATATAAGAGTTAATTAACCAAATAATAATAATACACTAATAGTATACTATCTTATGTTAATTATGTTTAGCAAGTGATGTGACGGGTCATGGTTTTAAAAATAATAACTTATATATAAGTATATATCATTATCTCTTGTCATATCTTAGCCTTATCATCATTATCCATCATGGCCTAGAGGATGTGACTAGAGAGGGGGGAATGTGACATATGAGAGGGAGGAAGGTGGTGACGTGACTTGTCAAAATAACGACATATTAGGATATTTTAATCTAACGTTAGTTTGGTAATTTTCCTACTTTCTTTCATCTATAAATACACATCCACTTCACATATTTCATTTACTTCTCCATTTTCATTTCCCTAAACTTCATGTTTCATGGCTTCTTATGTTAGTTTAAGCTTTTTTTTTAAAATCAAAAGATTTAAATTGTTTTAAAGATGCAAACTTGTTTTTAAACTCTTTCTTCTCCATTTTTCCTCCAATTTATTCGGCCATAACTTTCTCTATTTTAGACCAAATCAAGATTTTCTTTTTTTAAAACGATATAAAATTTCAATAGCTACAACTTTCATTTTTACCACTTTTTCTAATTTCAAATTTAGTTTTGTAAAAATCTCATTTCTTTGCAGTGTACTTTTAAACTCAGAAATTCAGGTCCGAAAATAGCTCTCGTTCTTTTGACCATATCTACCTCAAAAAAAATCTGATTTGAGTGATTCTTTTTTTAAATTGTAGAGAAAAGAATTATCTAAAACTTTTCTTTTGATCACCTTTTCAAAATCCGAGAGTAATATGGCCAAAAATCAAGTGGAAGATGACATATTTTTGGGGTGATTTTTGGTGCATCTAAGGCATTTCAGGTTTCAAAGATTTTCGGTGAGTAAAACTACTTTGTTTTGGAAAAGTTTTTGACTTTATTATGATGTGTTATTGTGGTGATAAAATGATGAGAAAATTGAATGGTTATTATGTTGATCGATGATGATTTGATGGATGTTATGTTTGGTATTGAATTTGGGATTTGAATGTGATGTTGTTGAGTTAGTAAGCATATAACCTTATGTTTATATATGTGTTTCATTGTGATGTTAAAAGTATGGTAGTGTGTATGTATGATTGTGATCTAAGAACCAAAGTATGCCGAGTTGAAACAAATTTAACAACTTTGTGTGTTGCGACGGACGTGAGATCCGATTCAAAATCAAAAACTATGTTTTCTTGTTTTAAAGTTTTGAAATTGTTTCAAAGTTTCTATCTTTGTTTCTAAGTCTCAAAAACTTTAAAAGTTATGTTTCTAAACATGAAATAGGGAAGAATAAGCAAGTGTTTTCGCTTAAAGTATGTTTAAGCGAACTGCGCTCATAGCGATAGTTGCTACGAACGCAGTTCGATAAAATTGTCGATTTTCGTTTTAAAATGTTTTCTTTTGAAATGGTTTTGCAAAAGTTTTCCAAACTTAATTAGTAAAATAAAAAGAGATTAAGTTTAGTTGAATTAATATTTTATTATTTAATGAATTAATTAAAAGTAATTAGTACTTAATTAGTAATTAAGTAAGTGATAGAGGTTAAGTAACACTTAAGGAAGGTTAATGATTAATTAGTGATTAATAAAGTTTTTAATTAGTGATTAGTGAAGATAAGAAGTAATTAAATGGTTAATTTTTATTTAATTAAGTTAAGTAGGTTAACTAATTATTATTATTTAATTAAGTGATTATTAAATTAATTAGGGTTTAACTAATAATGAATTGTTTAAACCTTAACTAAGATGCATTAAGAAGTTAATTAGGATTTAACAAAGTTCGTTAAGTTAATTAAAGTTTAATTATGATTTAATCTTGATTTAATTATGATTAATTAAGATATAATTAGGGTTAAGCCAACTAAATATTCTTTAATCTTTTCAAAGGTTGTTTTAAACCCAATCGGTTATATTTTAAATCAATTTTCTTTTTAAGATTAATTGATTTTAAATCAAAGGATCTCTCGTCTGGACCATTAAGTAGCCAAATGAATTAAAGTAGTGATTATAAAACGTTGACATGTTTTATGGAAAGTAAGTGACTTGTGTTTAGCACAAATGCCGAATATCGGTAACGTGATAGACACAAGGAAGTTAATTTCAATAAGCGGGTCGTGACAACTTAAGCATATAGAATATATTTCGGTATGTAAAAATTTTACACCCGATAATGGATGTATCTATATTTGTAACTTGGACATCTATCTATGATTGATTGTATGTTATTTGTGAATCCCTTACATATATGATGTTAGGCAATACCCATGATATAACTTGGATAAGTAAACCCAAATTTAATGATCCATTGTAGTCATTAAGCCTCCATTTGGTTTTAGAAAGTTAATATTTCATTTTCTTTTAAAATGGTCATCAAGGTTATTCTATTTTGAACAAGATATTTGAAGAATGATTTGACAGTTGTTTGAATATTATATAAAGAAGTTTATGAATAATTTTGGGGTATTCATAAAAGGAGTTTCAGAAATAGTTTTGAACGTTTATAACAAGATTTTATAAATGGGTTTGGATGTCCATAAAGGAAAGTCTTATACAAGGTTTGAAAGTTTATAAAGAAGTTATATTAACCAGGTTTGAATAATTATATAGAGTCCCATAAATGAGTATGGAGGTTGATAAATATTTTGTATACGAGTTTGGGGTAAAGCAAAAAGGGTTTCATAGATAAGGGAAATCTATAAAAGGATTTATTAAAAATAATTACAATAGGAAATTGAGGTTTGGGTTTCTCAAGGCCGACCTTTTAAAAATTGGCGGTATGGAACATCCATTCCACACTTTACATCAAAGGAATAGTGCTTAGAGTTATCCTTTCTCCAATTTAAATATTGTAGTTAAATCCTTTTTAGAGATTTGGTAATGGAAAATCTTACAAATGTTTTGTGCATATACTTATGTCAGAAAGATAAGTATATGAATGTTTTTGAAAGAGATTTATTAAACAAAGGTGTGTTTTGAGGCTTAGTGGTTGCTATGGATAAATAAATCTCAAATGGAATTAGTTGTTGTTGGTTTATTTGACAGTTAAATAACCGACTATCAAGTTTGACCCAATTTGACTTAGGAAGCATGAATGTAAAATTCAAGTTTTCGATAAGGATTCAAATACTTACTTTTAAAAGAACCGGAAATGAGTCAATCAGACATTATCGGTTGTTGGTACGGAGAGACCGGGATCAGATTTGTATATCCGAAAACCACTCCATACCAAATGGTACGTTTGAGTGGAAGACATCTTGATGACGATTGAAGACGGTGCTCTTTGAAGTGCAAGAGCTACTACTACTAATCCTAAGGTTGATTTCAAAATGGATGTAGTAGAGTTAGTGCCTTCGGTTTCGTTCAGACCCAGAACGAACTTGTATGGATGAATGCTGACATTGCATTGAAGCCTAAAGGGCAGTGTTAGCATTCCAAGATGGATTACTATTCAAAAAGGTAAAACGTAGCCTCAAGCCTCATCAACAGGGAATGACTAAAACATGGGATATGAAGCAGTGCTATGTGGGTCACTCCCATTAGGGTTTATCATCACCCTTCTAGATACACACACAATTATATATGAATTCGTGTACGTGGGAGCGCTCAGTTAAAGGTTGCAAAGCAACCGGGGTGATGATATATTCGATACTATCCAACAAGGGGTAGGCCGGTCCTGTGTTGGAATGGGTCGTTAGGTATGACCTTGGTACATTTTTCTAGAGGTGTACTGTGGCGAGCGGTACCCCAGTAGCCCAGTCACTAGTTGGAATCCATTCTCCAATACGTGCCTTACGTTTTCTATTGTAGAGCCTAGTATGCTGGAATGTGAGATTCAAACATTTTAGCTATTTTATCTATCTGCTTTAAACCTAGACACTATGATAATATCACTAGATTTTGATATAAAATGTTTTGGTTATCGTATGGTAAAAACCTATCCGTTTTTATGTGCAGTGTGTGGTCTTATGAGATACCCTTTGTTTGAAAAGTTTTCAAATGTAGATATCAGTTTGGTTGTTACTTGTTATCGAGTTTTACTCACGCTGGTTTACCAGACTGACCCAGGCGTTATTCCATGTAATGCTCGGGTCAGATCGAGCATGTTTTACCAAGTTTAGCTGGATACTTTGGAGTTGGAGAGGAGCTGGATGGTCAAGACGTATTCACATATATTTTTCTTCCGCTGTATTATAGAGTGCATATGTCAATGTAAGAACATGTTTCTATAACTGTCCAAATTTAGGATAAGTCTAATGTACTCTAATGTTGTTTATATGAATAAAGATGTTTCCTTTTTGTAAAGATCATTGTTGTATTATATATTTTCATTGCATTGTGAGATTATGTGTTGTTTAGTTTTATTCTATCTTCTACCTTCTTCTTTCAGCTTAACAAATCGGTATTTCTAGCACTTGAATGTTCGGCATGTGATACAGTGGACGTATTAGTGTCGATTTTTGAGGGTCGAAAATCTGGTTCGTTACATTTAGTGGATTATATTGTTGTGTTATTTTATATAGACCTTAGCTTTCTAGGATTGGGGTTTCTTTTTATCTTTATTCACATTATACATGGTTGTATTGTTACTTGTCAGGCATGTTGACAACTCCATTTTCTAGTGTAAAATACATAAGTGCTCTTCTCTACTAATAGAGGATCACTCATTTTTCTCAAAAAGGGCATTAGGAGACATATAACTACATCTGAGACTCTTAGTTCGATTATGTTGCGTAAAGGATGATTCAGACTCTACTTGAAAAAGCTTGTTGCTTGTGAATGACTACTGGCTTGCCCAAAGGTTTTTGGGTTGAAGCCTTTTCAACTGCTGCTCATATTTTAAATCAATTTCCATGTTAAGCCATTGATGGGAAAATTCTAGAAGAAAAATGGAAACATAAACTTGTAAACTTGAGTTATTTCATTACTTTTGGTTGTTTTGTATTTGTTCATAACACATGAAATGATAAGTTGGAATCTAGAGCTTTCAAACGTATTTTGCTTTGTTATATAGACGGTATTGAAGGGTATCGTATTAGGAACCTTAAGACGAATAAAATTTTCCATTCAAGATATGTTACCTTTAATGTGTCAGCTATGTTTGTACCTTTACAAGCTTAATTCGATAGTCCAGATTTACATGAAGAGAAGTGAGATTGTTCCCTCTTTTCAACCCAGGAGTAGATTTGATACAATTGATAATAAGGAAAATGCAGCTGATGAGACATTACATGATATTCCACATAGTTCTTTTGTAGTGAGAGTGATATTAATGAAAATAATGAGGATTTAGATCAAGGTGGAGCTAATGGTGGTTTAGGCAATGTTGGAGCCATTCAATCTATTTGGCATATTAGGAAGGCACCAAAGAGATATGGAGAGTGGTATCATGCAAATCTTAGCCTTGGTGATAAATTTGACTATGCATTGCATTTTGTCTAGGATGAACCTTTAGACTTTGATGATGCCTCAAAGTCAAGTGACAATTGAAATTAGATTTGCGCTATGGAAGAAGTGATGCAACCTTTGTAGAAGAACATGACTTGGGAATTAGTTCCATTACCTAAGGAAACCCTATTATAGGATGCAAGTGGTTATTCAAGGTGAAGAGAAAAGGAGTTCATAGAGAAAAGGGAAAGAGTACAATGAGATCTTTTCCTTTGTAGTTGAGCACACCTCTGTTCGGATTTTATTGGCTATCATTGTTATTCAGGACATGCAATTGGATCCACTTCATGTGGAGACAGTTTTTTTTGCATGTAGACATTGAAGAGACTATGAAGCAACTAGATGGGTTTGATTTAGATGGAAAATATGATTTGGTTTGCAAATTGAAGAAGTCACTTTATGCTCCGAAGTAGTTGCCTAGACAACGGTATATGAGGTTTGATTCTTTTGACAGAAGTATTGGATTCGACAGAAGTATAAATGATGATTATGTTTATTACAAGCATTTGAATAATAGAGGTTGGGTGTACTTCTATATCCGGATGACATATATTTGAATGATATTATTTTTTCTTCTAAAGATAGGAATTAAATCAATGAATTAAAGTTGCATTTGAAAGCGGAATTCAAAATGAAAATTCTTGGTGAAGCAAAAAAATCCTAGATGTAGAGATTTATAAGGCCTGAAAGAATGGAATTATAAGATTGACTCAGAAAAGTATATTAGTAAAGTGTTTGCTTGGTTTCAAAAGGAGAAGGCAAAGGCCATTAGTACATCTTGCCTTTGCATATAAATCTTTCTAAAAAAGACTCTCCGAACTCTGATGAAGATAAAGCCTATATCAAAAAGATGCCCTGTGCAATTGAGTTGATGTAGGTTTTGACTTGTACTAGGCTTGATATTGCACATGCTATTAGATTGGTTAACCGCTACATGACTATCCTAGAAAATTTTATTGGGAAGTTGTCAAAGTTATTTTAGGATATCTTAACGGAACATCGGATTTTGGACTTGTTTTTGGTTATGAAAAGAACTGAAGTTCAGCTAGTTATTGAGATTAATATTATGCTTGAGATAGAGATCAAAGAAAGTCAACCTTTGGATATGTATTTACTTTTGGTGGTACTAATATTAGTTCGAGAGCAAGGTTACGAACTCTGGTTGTGTTGTCAACTACAGAAGCTGAGTTGATATCTATCGTTGAAGCAACTAAGGAACACTCTATTTGAAGCAATTATTGTGTGACTTGGGTTTTGTACATGATAGTGAATTACGATAGCCAAAGTGCAACTCACTTACTTGAAAATTTGGCTTTCAGCTCGAGGACGAAGCATATAAAGGTAAAAAAATATTTCTTGTAGTTATGAATGAAGAAAAGTTGGTTCGCCTATAGAAAATTCACACAAAAGATAAAGCAATAAGCATGTTTACTAAATCATTGCCTATTGGTATATTTGAGCATTACTCGAACTTGATTCGCTTAATGAGATGCTAGGCCACATGTTGACCCAATATGGGAGAGGGAGGCATAATTGGAGCTTGTAAATGCTGTATTATTATTCTTGTGTACGTGAGATTGACTGGTGTTTTCTACCTTTGGATTTGATACTTTCAACATTTCCTTAGCATGATGTGGCTTTTTCAGAGATCATTTGCAGAATACAATAGGCAGTGGCATTACTGTTGCTCATTGAGGAAGTATCCATGTTCGTATCATCTTGGATTTAATGAATATTGGTTGAATGTGGAGTTTGGTCTTTGTTTGGATGTATAGTGTTGAAATTGTGAGTCAAATATATGTTAGAGCATATAAATTTCCTCTTTAGTAATGATTTAATTGCATTAATGAAAAGATAAGTAACTATAAAGATAAAAAGAAATGAGATGAAGGCAATTAATCAATTGATTAATAAATGCATGCTATGAAGTGCAAACATATTTGAAGAAACTAAAGATTGGAAAATATTTGCATTTCTATATGAACCAATGTTGAGTTAATGTGGTATTGATTTATTAACATAAATCAGTTTCTTCAACCCAAGTATTAATTTCTATATAAATGCAGTCATTCATCAGAGGTCAACATAAACCAGCCTCTTGTATACTTCTTTGAAATTTTTAATAAAATTCATCTTCTTTATTGTAGATGTATACTATCACATCAATAGTGGAAGTGCTATAAATTTCTATATCCTATTTACTTTTTGATTATTTCAATTTTCTCTGTGTTTGATTTGGATTTGAAAGAGTTAGGGGTAGGCCCTAAGAGAAATTATATAATTTGTTACATATATCTAACTCTATAAACAATCTTATTCACAATAAAAGTATTTGATTTATATTATATACTTTGTTATATAATGATATAATTAGTTAAGTAATTAATTTAAAGTATATTAAATATAAAATCCACAAGTGATATTTTATGTAATCATGAGAAAATTATCATAATATAAAATAACATATTATTTAGATATTCTTGATCAAGATGTTTCGAGAAATGATATTGATATATATAACGCTCTTTAAATGTTAGGCAGTGTATTGCTCATCGCTGCTGGGGACACCAATAGGTTAAGTACTGAAAGTTATTGGATAGCCATGGAATGACTCATCCAAGAGTTTCCAATTGGTTAATAACAACCAGGTTAAACAAGAAATTTTGAAGTGATAATATCAAACAATTTTCTCAACTTGAGAATATCGTTGAGCTTTAATGAGAATACTCCACTTTAATTATAGTTAAATCATGACATAACGACTATCGAGCGACTATTGTTGGTTCTGAGCTGAAGCATTGGAAGCGAAACACTATTCAATAGAGAATTCATCTCATCAGTTGTAGTAGGTTAGTATCACGATCTACTATAGTCAACTAAAAGTCAAAATCTCTGGCTAGAGTAGTACAACTAATAATAAATGTTATTATTGAGCTAAGAACTTTGTTTATAGACCAATCAAGATGAATACAGGTGATGTTGTAATTCTGGATAAAACCTAATTTCGTAAGTCCTAAGGTGATAGTGTAAATGAAGATAATTGGTGTAAATAGTCATTACTAAAGGCACCGCTTAAGTTGTAGAATTGAATTTTACCGATAATGATGTATAAGCGATAAATTTGGCCAAACTTTCACTCTGTTAGCCAAAGCGACATCAAATAGTTCGATATTAATCGCTGGTTGAATTTACGCCTATGAGTTGCACAACCGTATTAGTGAATTCTCCAAGATACCACACGATTTCGATTAATAAATGTTATAACGTAATTCAATTAATTAATATTAACAAATATTAATTATTTGTATATTTGATGTTTTGTATGCTACTAGTAACTTTTTGAGTACCATTAGTAATTCATTGGGTGCGTATATAAAAGTTATATATTTATCGATATATATATATGATACCGATACATATTTAAATATGATTTACATGCAATTAATTGATAAATGAGTTTTGAGATTTATTAGCCCATAAAGGGTCAAATACAAGGCCGACCATGGTAGAGGAATATGGAGTTTTAATTTTAGACCTAGATCTAAGATGTTTTGGTAAAAAGAGGACTAAAAGGTGGAGAAGTTTTCTCCCTTTTATCCTCTATATAAATCAAACCATGCTCATTCATTTGCTTCTTCTTCTCCTCTCTTTTACCAATGTCGGACTCACCACCCCTTCCCCCATCTTGGCCAAAAATTCTCAGCATAAATTACATTAAATTAATAAAAGGCAATGGTTCATTCGATCGTTGCACAATCGGGTAATTGATTTTAAAGAGTCTAGGAGGTTTACTGATCAATGTGTGTTCGAAGGCATCATCTTTAAAAGGTAAACATTTTGATTTACATTTATATGTTAGTTAGTTGTCATTTTAACAAGTATATATATAATATTCTCTTACGATAATAATTATTATTTTAAAACTTTTTAAACAATTAATTCTGTTTGAATAAATTTGATTAATTAATAAGTTTAAAGTCAAATATATATGTACAAATATTTAAATTAGCCACATGTATTTTCTAAACCGTTACTAATAATGGACTTGTTCACTCCCCATCTCCCTCTTCCTTTTGCACTAAATGAACCAATTACGCACCCAAATAACCCCTAATCTAGCCACAAACAAATTTTTTTTAAAAAAACCAATACAACTTAAAATGGCAGAGACATCGCCGTTTTAATTAAAATGGAGAAATCTCTGCCGTTTTAAATTATGAACCCCTATCCAGTTGCCGCCCCTTTCCTTTCCTCCTTCCTTATTTGCATTTTCTTTTTCATCAATTCGAACGAGAAAGAAAGCTCCCCAATTTTCACCATTTCCCTACCCCAAACCACCAAATCCAAGAAAAAATACACAAATTAAACATTGTTTTTTAGATCTACATGTGTTGAAATGTCTAGACTGCTCAATTTTTTTGCCAAAAAGTTCATGCATGGAGAAAGTAGTAGCGGCGGTAGTGGCTATGATGTGGTGATTGTCATGGAGAAGATAATGTGATTGTGCCGTATGGATACGAGCAAGGAATATAATAGCTACTTGATACCGTTGAAAATGCTGACGAGGAGGGTGGAGGTGAAGGTGGTCAAGGAGGTCGACGGGGTCATGGAGACCTTAGAGGTGGTCGAGGGGGCATGAGTCGTATGGGAGTGTGGCAGGTTTCAGCTAGAGTTGTTGAACTTAGTGGTTTTGAGGATCCGAACTTGAGTGCAGATAAGGTTCTTATAGACTTTCGTATACTTCTAGAAGGGGAAGTGCACGTCAGCACACAGACCGGCTTAGCTGTAAGTATCTTTTCTTCATGGTATAGTTAAAGTAAATTATCATTTTATAACGTATATTTAAGAATTCATTTAACTTAAACAGTCACAGAATATTCGTTTCTGAGGTTCATTAGCTAATACCCTAAGATATTTTCATAAGCTTGGATTTCATCATTACTTTGGTATTTAATCATTCGTTTAATTTAAGAAAAATTTCGTCAATTTATTGTAGTTTAGTTTAGCTTGTCATGTAATTTAATATTCCGCACATTAATAATGTTATTAAAGGCGATGTTCAATTGTGTGCTCCTATTGCTCTTCGGTGGTATAAAACCACCCATACATTTCATTTTCCTTGCGGTCAGTTAGGGATTACACCATTAGATTTTACAATGCTCACTAGTATTAGCATAGGAGTGGATGCTTTTCCATAGCTTCCATATGTTGATTGGTGGCATGACCCCATGCTTGTTTATGATAATTTTTCATATTTATACACTACACCGAACTCTTATCAGACCACCGCTATCAGAGCCAGTGCGATTATAGTTACTATGGACAACACACTGACAGCTTATTCACCAAAGCATGATTTATAGCTTGCTCAACTTTTGTTCTATACATTATGAGAAACTTGTTTTTTGGTACCTCTAATAGTAGTGTGCAGGTCGCCATTATTGAGGCTGTTGTAGGTTTGGATTTTGACTGCACTGTCATGTATTATTTGGTTACTCTATACTTGCATACCTATACAGATGTTTGGATGAACAATGCGTCGTTTCTGATTCACAAGTTTTATTATTTGGTTTTTGGGAGTTGTTGCAGTATTGGCATGTTAATTATTCCAGGAACCTCCATTTTGTGACAGGGACTACTGATGAATCTTGTTTCTTCCCTCGTTTATTATTTTGGTCTATAAATAATAGGACTAGGGATAACGAATCCCGTAATGTATATTCGGCTGCCTATAACCAGGTTGACTTAAGGATGTACAATGGGCAGTTGATATGACGTCCATTTGATACTAGCGACTCGATCGAGCTTGAGTTTGTGAAGTTAGCTAGGATGCTCAATGTGCAGAGATTTCCTCTTATATCGTATCCTACAGTGTACGGTTCCTATTGGTATCTCGGTGAGAGATGTTGGAGACTGTTATATGACTATGATGCCATTTCCGATGAACCACACCCTCATATTTATCAATGTATGATTTATAATAAAGATCAGCTTGTTGCTGCAAGAGCGGTAGGTTGGTGGCTAGTTAAGAGATTTGTTATTACTGGTCCATCATACATTGATTTCTAGCATAGATTTCATACTGCATATGGTGATACTATTACTCATGTAGCATCGATAGATTTGGTCGGGCCAACTGCTATACGTCATGGGGTAGCACCTCCGGTTGTCGAGGATCTTACATGGCCAAGTAAAGGGTATCGTATACTAGATCATATGTCTGCTGCTAGCCACTTTGGTTGGACCATGCCAGTGCCCACATCTTCTGGAGCTAACCGTTATGTTGACGTGTATCAATCTCTTGCACATGACTAGTATCCGGATCCCACCCAGATATCATACAGTGATCTATACGACATGCAAATGGGACTTCACCATACTGGATATGTAGAGCACAAATGTAGCATTGATTATTACAAGGATGCATTACATCGACAGGCAGAGCAGATGACACGACTACAAGTCGAGCTAGAGGCGGAGCAAAAGAGATTCTCTGACTATAGTTTGTAATATAATCACTTATCTAACAGAGATGACGACGACGAGACACATCGCCACCGTGTTTCCTGTCCACATATGGATGACTAATGACATGTTTTATGTGTCTTCAGTTATATATATCCATGATGTATATTTCGGTGTTTATGTTCATAGTTTATGTATTGACTTTGATCGATGTTATATTTAATTTTATTCACTGTTTATGTACCGTGACTGATGTTATATTCTTTATTTTTCATGCTTTTCATTCCGATTCATGTTATATTCATCATTTATGCATTTTGATTCATGCTATATTCGATGCTATATATGATTTACGCACTGTGATTGATGTTATATTTGTTTTTATTCTTTGTTTCATTCTGATTCATGCTATATTTATTGTCTATGCATTTTGAATCATGTTATATTCAGTTTCTTTCATATTTTACGCACTCTGCTCATGATTTATAGTCAATATTACGTTATGATTATATTCAAAATTGTTCACAGGTTATTACACTCTAGTTCATTGGTTATACTACTTTTGTGTTGTCTTATCTCGCATTGTAGCAATTTGGCAGGTATCATTCAGTGACTTGTCTTATCACCCACTGTAGTCATGTTGTATGTAACAATCCATATTTTTAAACATTTAAAAATATTAAATTAAATAAGATTTTTGAATAAAATTGTTAGGAATAAAAAAAATTAAGATTTTACTGATACAAATTAAATTATAATACAAGTTATGAGCTTAAGTAAAATTTCTATTAATGACACATGTTTGCAATAATGTAAGGATGATAACAAATGTTAGTGTATATTTTAATAAAATTGGTTTGAATGAAATTAACAATTGTCTGAATGTAAATTTCCAATTGATTGGAATAATAAATTTTAATAAAGAATAATAAATGTTTCTTTACTAAAGAAGAAATTGTATGTTTATTTATTTGAAATGTTTGGTAGCTGAAAGATTGATTCCAAAGACGAGAAACTATTATTTGGTAAGAAATGTATAATTCCTACTTTTACCCAATAGTGTATAAATATGTTTAAATTACTATTAGATAGGAAATAATTGTTCTATTTCTCATTACATTTATTTTGCCCATTTTGAAATTCACCTTTGTAAACAATTGAAATTAATGTAATTGAATAATTTCAATTAAGGGTAGAGAGGACACCAAATTGTAAATTAATAGGTGTAATTAAGCGTAGCTTATGTTTTGTGAAAATATAAGGAAAGTTGATTTAATGAAAAGAACATTTATATCAAATAAAACGAATGTTTCATTTGTGAATGTAGTTTTAATTTCATTAAAATAAAGAATAGAATGATTGATTTAAAGGAAGAACTATATGTACATTTGAACTGTGTTTTAGCATACAGATGCATTATAGGAGTAGGAAAATAATTTATTTAAGTAAGTTATTTATTACTCTACTGTATAAACAACAAATTTATAAAGGTGTTTAAATGACTAAAGGAAACAATTATTCTATTTTTCATCCATTTTAGTTGTCTGTTTTGAAATTTAACTTTGTAAGTAATTGCAATTAATGTTATTGAAATATATCAATTAGAAGGGAAGATAACGTTGATTGCAATTAATAGATTTAATAAAAGAAACACACCTTTATTGTTAAACAGAAATGATGTTTTAATGGAAATAAAAGATTATTTTGGGAAAACCAAATTGAACGTTTTCATTTTTAAGGTAAGTAATTTTATTTATTATGCATAAATAAAAAAACTAAATGCATACAAATTTGAATATTATTTAAGTTAATGAAGTTAATTTGGTTACGTTTCACAAATTGAATTTCAAAAAGGTTGTGCGATGTGCATGGTCCCTTCATTTCTTTTGTTATTAATTATTGCATGTACGTTTTAAAATAGTTATATACTTATTAATACTTGATCCATTCATTTCTCATTCTGTTTAATACCTGAGCCTAGACTTTTAGGTTGTATTTAATTCTTGCCACCTCATTTTCGCGTATACAACATTTCACTTTCCTTTGGTTTGCAAACTTTTCCATTCCTACGTACATTTCTTTATGCATTATTAATGCCTGAAGCTTTCAAAATAAACGAGACATTTATTTTTCTCTCTCCACCTTTATTTCCTAATTATTAAATAACATGCAGCTTATTTCTTTCATTTGCAGTGTATATTTGTGTTCTTTTTTATTTTGACTAAGTCTTATTGGGTTTGTTTTAGACTAATGAGCTCCTTAGTAAACCAAGAGACCCTAGGAACCTTAAGAGACTTTGGACCCTTCCTTTTCCCACCCATTGACCTTCCATTTCCTATCTGACTAAAACCAAGTACGTACAGAAATTCCTCATTTGAGAAACTTTCTGCGTGCTCTTTTTCTTCTTCTTCTTCTTGCTCAAATCTATAGAAAATTCCAAACCCCAAAACTCCTAAATCTCCAAATCAAATTCCATCCTTCCTACTTCAAAATCCTAGCCTACCTCTCTCCTCTTGCCGCAACCCACCTCCATCACCACTCACAACCCACGGCAGTAACCCATGGCCAAAGCCCCACCTTCCCTCTCCTCTTCATTCCCTCTTTTTCCCTTCTTTTTCCCTTTCATTTTCCCTCTTTCTTCCCCTTATTTCCATGGCTTCTATATTCCACTAAACTACTTAAAATCAAATAATTCTTTTTTTGAAACCGTGTATAATTTCAATGGGAACAATTTTGATGTTGAACCCTTCTTCCGATTTCGAATATTTCTATATCAAAAACTCCATTTTCCAAGTCCTTTCTCGTGTCCAGTTTTGGCCAAAAATATCCCATATTGTATCAATCATATCTCCTTCATGAATGAATCAAATTATGCAATTCATTTTTTCAAATCATTTATTTTTCCAGTGGCTTCAACTTTCATTTAGATCAGTTCTTCAGATTCCTTAATTTTCTATGCTAAAAACTCAAATATTTTCGAAGTATTTTTGAACTCAGATTTTCAACTCAAAAAACACCTCTGTTTGTTTTGACCATAACTTCCTCAAAACTGAAGCTTTTTAAGTGATTCTTTTTCTGATAGTGGAGTGAAAAGAATTGTCAACAACTTTCTAGTTAGTCACATTTACAGATTCAGTGATATTCTATTCCGAATATTTTCTTAAAGATGACCTAGTTTCAGGTTTGTCTGTAGTTTGGATCTTGGGTTGTTTGGAAGTTGGAAGTAGTTGAAACTTGTTTATTGATTCGTGTTCGTGTCTAGGCTTTGTTGGATTAGCTTTTCATTTGGATCTTTGCTAGTAATCTCCATATTGCTCCATTTTATCATCACCTTCGTGGCCACGAAAGGTGAGCAAACACTCACAACTACTAGATTTTCTTATATTAGTTAAATTGTATTTATGATATGATTAGAAATTGATTGGTTACTGTTTAGTACATTTTAAATTGTCATTCAAGTTAAATATGACTTTTATTGAATTTAATTGCCATTTAATTTAATATTGAAATTTAAATTGCCAGTTAAATAACTGTTAATGATAACAAGTAAATTGTTGGTTGTTATTGGTTGATTTCAATGATGATTGTGTTGTATGTTCAATTGTTGATATTTGGGTGATTGGATGGATGTTATTGGTTGGCATTTTGGATGCTTGGATGTTATTTATGTCTATATCTCTGTTATCCCTATGGGTTGAAATGATACATACCCAAACGATCTTATAGATTAAGGGAAAATCGTTATGGGTTGAAATAATAAACCCGAGCGCTTTTCATTGATTTGGAAATGTTGATTTTTGATACTGGTTGAAATGACATATACCCATATAATTTCTTGAATTTGGACTTTTATTTGGAATTGAATTATTTGAAGGGTTTAAGTTAATTCAAACTTCGGATTTGTTTTAATAGATGATTAATATTGATATTTCGAATTATTTGAAACCCTTTAAATAATTATATTCACGTTGTACACTTGATAGGAGATGAAAATCCCGTAACATCCATGAAACCATTACACTAATATTTCTCTTTTACTTATTTTGATCTGACTTACATAAGATCTTTTTAGTTCTGATTCGAGTGTTTTTCTTTTCATTACGCTCGGGTCAGTTTGAGCTTTTTTGTAACGACACGTAATTTTCGATGATTAAAATAGTTAATTTGATAAGATTTTTGTGATTTAAGATTTGGAGAAATAAAAATTTGTGATTTATTAATGAAATAATAACTAGAGTGAATTATAATAATGTTAATTTAAGTTAATTTTTAACAAATTTATGAAAGTCCAGTTAAGTGGAATAATTTAAATGTTATAATTGGTTATAAATTGTAAATTAATTGTAATAATGAATGTATTAACTGATAACTGAATTAAAAGAGAAATTGACAATTTAAATATTGTATAAATTAAATAGTATGTAATAAATTGTAAATTGGAACAAAAAAAAATGAATGTTGTGTAAATAACTATAACATTTGTGTGTAGATAACAAACATGCAAATGTAATTAAACAAAGTTAATGGTGACAATTACAATATACTACCTATTTATTTAGCCTGTTAAATTTGATTTGGAAATCAACTTCAATTAATTCACTTAATCAGTGTAGTCAATGTAGATTTAATTTGATAATTATATAATATTAATTCAATAAGATGTAACCAATGTAACTAATTGTAATTGAATAAAATTAGTGTTGTAGTAGTAGTTGTAATACTTGTTGTGGATAATAAATGTTATTAAATATAGAGATGGTGATAATTGTTATTTGTTACCAATTTGAATTGGAAATCAATTACAAATAAATGTAAATAAATGTTACGTTAATGCGAGTTATGATAATGACTAGAGCGAAATGTAATAATGTAAATTTAAGTTATTTATTAAATATGTTAATGATAGTCTAATCAATTGAAATAGTTTAAATGTTATACTTGGATATAATTTGAATAAGTAAATAAGTGTAAATGTTGTATAAATTTATGAACTAGTATATAATTAATGGTAATTGAATAAAATCAGTGTTATGTAAGAAATGGTAACCTTTGTTTGTAAATAATGAGCTTATAAGTGTGATTAAAAGTTAATGGTAACAATTATTATATGTTACCTATTTATTTGGTCTATTAAATTAAATTGGAAACCAATTGCAATTAAATGAAATTAAATCCTACGTTAATAGGAATTAAGATGAAATTGGGAAATATTAATGTAGTAAGATATAAACCAATGTTAATTATACCATAAGATGACAATTGATTGAATAACAAGATTGACAATCAAATAAATGGATTTATTGAAATTTAAATTTATAATTACTGAATTATCTGAAATTGAAATTAAATACTGTAATTTGGGCAATATTGAATATTGAATTGATATAGAAATTTGTTTTAAAAGATTATAAAGTACTAAGTAATCTAAATGATAGAAATTGTAAATTATTAAATTTGAATTGAAAAAGCGATTTAATTAATTTAATATTAATTTATTTAATTAACGTGAAATAGCCATTTTGGCCACTGGCTCGGATATTGACGAAACTAGTTTCATCGGATCTGAAATAGTGAATTATAGTAGGATGTTAAGTTCCGTAGCGATCAGACTTGTCGTTTGATCGTACGGGCTTGAAACACGTAGAAATTAATTTAATTGAAATCAATTTGAAATAAGCTGATTTTAAGCTAGCTTCTTCATACGATGGAATTAGGGCTTGAAACCTGTTCCATTGAGTTTAAAACTATTCAAAACGTCTATTTTGGTATATGGGATGACCCATTTTTGTTTCTAGGACAGAACGGGCTTTTCGGGTCGTTTATCGTTCCAATCCAAATCGATCTTGTCCATTCATTTCTATTTCAGTTATACCTATAAATAGCTCGTTATAAACCCTAATTTTTTCTCATTTATTTCTTATTCTTGTACATACAATTCCTTCTGTCTGTTCTTTCTTCAATGGTAGAAGCCAACTCAACTTCAAAACCCTCAATCCAATATCCAAATCAATTAAAAAAATTTAAGCTCCTCCAAACCCTAACAAATTATATACCATTTCGAAGCTCTCGAAGAGCGTAACCCAGATCTACAATTCGTTTTTGTCATCGAATCATCATTTGACCAGAAATTATGGATAAAGTCTCGGCCGTTCGTATGTGGATTTGTGGATGGACGGTGGATTGGCGACGAGAGCTCGATCGGGTTGTAGGGGAGCGTAGAGAAGAGCATGAGCGTTCGATCCATGCAGCTATCTCGTGTCAACTGTGCCTAGATTCATCGCGGTTGATCGTTGTTCATTGGCGACGGCGAGCTTCCTCTGGATGACCGGAGTGGCTCGCATGGGTACTGGTAGAGGCGGCAAAACGCGGGGAAGGCAACGACGACCCCTGATGTGATCGCTGGTGGAGGTAGTGGCGGCATTTGGCACATTGATCGTGGCGGCTGGAAGCATGTAGTGGGGTCGTGAATAGTTCGAACTAGTAAGGGTTCCATTGCCTTGGTGACGTGGCTAGGGTAACGTTTGTTATTTTATTTTATTTCAAATTTAAATCGTTTAATCTTCTAACTATCGTAACTTTTACATACGAGGTCCGTTTTACGCTCGGTTTTCTCCGCTAGGATCGAATTGAAATTCCGGATATTTTGACGCTAGTTTGGACGAATTCTGAGACTGTTAGATTTTGGGCCCTATTTTGAATTTCAAATCGATTTAAAATCAAAGGTGAGTGTTTTGACCCACTCACAACCACTAAAATATTTTATATTAGTTAAATAAAATTTATGATGTGATTAGAAATCAATTGATTGATGTTTGGTATGTTTAAATTGTTATTCTAGTTAAAATTGACTTTTATTGCATTTAATTATCGTTAAATTTAATATTGAATTTAAATTGTCAATTTAATACCTGTTATTGATTATCAGTTATCTATGGATGTCTATTGATTGATTTGGATGATGATTGTGATGGATGTTAATTGTTGATATTGGATGTCTGGATGTTGTATTTTATACTGTTATGACACTGCCAGTTCCCTGTGGGTTGAAATGATACATATCTGAACGATCTATAGGTTAGGGAAAAATCATTATGGGTTGAAATGATAGACTCGAGCAATTTTATGGATTTTTATTTAATTCGGGATTGCTGTTTGAAATGATATATAATCGTAAAATTTTTAAATTGCGGATTGAAATGATAAATATCTGTATCACTTGACCCTAGGGTAGAGAATTATATACGGACACCGGATTGGTTAAATTAAATGATTTTTAATTCCTTAAAATTTGTATTCAGTTAACTCATATTTTGAAATAGAAATTGATTTATATAAACTGAATTATTTTCGATAATCCAAGTGTTAATGCTGAAATTTGAATTGGTTTAAGTTGAATTGTTCAAAGGATTTAAATTGGAATATCAAGGTTGAAGTGTCGAATATGAATGAATTTATCCGAATTGAGTTATTGAAAATGTTTGGATATAACTTTGAAATTTATTTTCAACTGATTTAAACTATTTCCATTAAATTAACTATTTTAATCAATTTAACTATTTTAATTTATATTAATCTATTATAACATATTTAATCCAATTTAATCTATTTTACCAATTTTAAACAAATTAAATTTATAAAATCTATTTTAAATCTATATAAACTATTTTAAATCTATTTAAACTAATTTAAATCTATTTAATCTATTTTGAATCTATTTAATCTATTTAATATCATTTAAATCTTTTTAATATCATTTAAATATATTTAAATCATTTTTAAACCTAATTAAATTAAATTTAAATCTATTTAAACTATTTTCACCATTCAAACTATTTTAATCTATTCAAACTATTTTAACTCTTATTAAAACTATTCATGACTATCTAAACTAATTCCTAAATTTCAGACTGTGTAAAGTTGAAGTATTCATATTTAAATCCTTAATGATGACACAAATTAAGTTGTAATTTGGAATTGATACCTTTTGAAAATTTACAATTTGAGTAAATATGATTTTTGAAAGTGAAATATGATTTGAAAATGAATATGAATTTCAAAAGCGAATATGATTTGAAAGTGAATATGATTTTGAAAGGGAATATAGTTGGAAAGTAAATATGATTTCGAAAGTAATATGGCTTTGAGAATATGATATTTTGACTACTAATTGTGAATTGACTTTTGAAATGTAAAAGAACCATCCGGTGTAAAATAAGTGTTTGGTTGTTAAAGAGACCGGGATCATATATTGTCATACTCTCTGCCAATACCGAAAAACACTTTAACAACTATGTACGTGGTGGAAATTCCAGAAATGAAGTAGGATGGTTTGGCGAACGATTTCTGTATGAGGTATGATGTGACCCTGACTCCCGTGAGTCAGCTTAGATGTGACTAAAACAGTAGTTATGCCGGGCCAAGTGAGGTCGCACCTCCAATCGGCCACATTTCTTCGATACCATTCTATTACTTTGTGATTGATTTGGTGGCCACCCTGATTTGATTTGGGAGTGTGTCCGAGGTGGGCGGTAGTAGCTGCTATGCGTTACCACCAGTCCGGATCCACAATCGGTATATCTACCCTGGCATTATCGCGAGTGCCGTGTTCACATGCCCTTGATCGCCTTCTATGAGTTTGTTTTGTACCATACCTATGGAGTGCCCTCTGATAGCCTTCAGTTTACGGAGGAGTTACGGTACTATATAGACCATGAGAATATATAAAATGTGTTAAGGGGAATATGGGTAACGCCTTAACGCAATTTTAATACTTTTACTTTATTGTAGACATATTATAATAGCGTATTATACTACATAGTAGATAGGTTAACAGATTCTTAGGAGATGGGAATCCCGAACATCTCTTAAGTTACTGCACCCATGTTAGACACTGGATAGGAGATGCCAAACCCCATAAACATCTCTGACACCGTTACACTCATATTTTATCGTAGATTTAACTTACATAAGATCTTTTAGTTCTGACTCGAGTGTTTTGTCTTTTCAATTCGCTCGGGTCTGCTTGAGCATTTCAGGGTTGAAGACCTTATTTCTGGAGGACGAAGACGAAGATTTGTACTAGTATTATTTATTATATTCCGCTGCATCATGATGTTTTGCTGCATTTATTATTTATTTCTTCCTGTTTCTGTAACTCTGATTTTGTGTTGTAAAAGAATAGTCAAATGTATTTATAAACAGCTTCATGAACTGTTATTTGATTATTATATTTTGTCATTCCGCTGTGAGATTCTGTATTTGTTTTATTTCTTTCTCTTTTTCTTATTTACCCCATAACAATCTGCCCTTTTGAATGGTTTGAGTCTGGCATTTGTGTCTGCTTAAAACATCCAAAAAGGCAGGTCGTTACATTTTCAGTGTATTGAAGACCATTTTTTGGAGGACAAAGGCGAAGATTCAGTATATTTTTGCTATTTATTATTCCACTACATTCTGCGTTCCGCTGTATTATTTGTTTTTTCTGATGTATGTATAATTCTGATTTGAATTGTAAAAGTGTAATCAAATGTTATTCGTAAAACAGCTTCATGAACTGTTTATTTGATATTATATTTTGTCATTCCGCTGCGATATTCTGTGTTTTGTTTTTTTCCTTCTTCTTTTTTTCTTATTTACCCCATTAACAATCCTCCCATTTGAATGGTTTGAGTCTGACATGTGTGGTTTATTGTCGATTTGAACTGTCCAAAATGGTGGGTCGTTACAGTTGGTATCAGAGCTTTGGTTTAGACATACCTTAGCCAGTTGGGGTTAACTCATTAGAGATAGGGTAGTAATACCCTTGAATGAGTTGTCTGAGTGTATATACGAGAGCGCGTATTTGTTAGTGTTATAAAAATGTTTTATATAAGTTTTGAAATGAAATTATTTTTCCTAATATTATATGATATATATAAAGGAATAAATTTTTATAACTAATATAGTTATTTGTAATGTGTTTGATTTATGAAACGATAATATTTAGTTATTATCATTTATTGTTGATTAGTTGAGTTGTTGTCAGTTTATAAGCATTGGCTAATTATTGTTGATTGAATTAATGGACTAAACACTAGTTTAATAATGGTGTATTAAAGAGAATAAAATGAATAATTAGGATATTTGTTTATGAAATTGAAACGTTGTTGTGAATTTTGTTGTTTGTTGACCGGCAGTTTCAATTATTGAAATAAAATTGAATATCTGGATATATTGGATAGTCGAAACTTCTGAATTAATATATAAGTTGAAATGTAGAAGTTATGTTGAATTATGCAGTTGAATTTGATAACCTTAATTTGAAAGCAAGTGAAACAAGGTTTAATTTGTTATATCTATGTCTAGTAAATGAATAGAATTGTTGTATACATTCTTGGCATGTAATGTAATAATATACAAGTGTGAACTTTAAACCTTGGGATATTTAAATTTAAATTGTGATTAAGGAAATGTTGTAAATGAGATTAAATTGGAAAAAAATATGTTTATAAACTTAATTAACATTTATGAAATGTGTCATAAATAAATTGAAAGGCAAAGGTGAAACTAAATGTGATAAGCAAATATGAATTAAAAGTGAAATGATTATAAATAAATCCATGACTTGTAAATTGCTATGAAATAAATGGATGTTGCAATAAATGGTTATAAATAAAGTTGTGATAACTTTAAACTCGAACAATGTCTTATAAAAACGAATTAAGCTCTTATAAATTGGTTATGAACTTAAGAAAATTCCTATGAAATGATTTGCAAATAAATGTAGTATTAAATGAGAAATATTACATGTCAAATGAATGTAATTTAATTTGAAGAGAAATATAGGTAATATTATGAGAATGAATATATTAATGTTTTATATTAAATGGAGAAATTCTGCGAAACAAATATTAAAGTATGAAGTGATATTTGTGTTAATCAATGAGATTAAAAATGAATTTAATTGAAATGTAATTGTGATGAAACAAATTGGAATAATTACGTAAGTTGTATGTATATTGTTTTATTCGCAAAATTAATTTGATCCGGATTTGAGTACACAAGTTCTATGTGAATTACACCACTTCGTGTTAGGATTTTTCATTTGATTCTTGATGGCGAATATTTGAGATGGATTTTTGGTTTGATTCTAGAATTCTCTATCATGGTATATGGCTATACAAGGAGAATGATGGTTTCTAGTCAAGAAACCTCGAAGTCCGCATTAGGAAAGTCGAATGAAAAATACTAGTACGAAAGCGAACTTGTGTAATCGAGCGAGCGATCGAATATGATTTTACGAAATGATGACATATGTACATCTTATGTTCTAATATTATTGATATGCTTTGACGCTGAAATTGAAAGTTGTTGGGTTGGATATCTTTGAAATTTAAATTGGAAATTTTCTTGTATGCAAAACTACTGTTAATTTAAAACCATTTTACAAAACTATTTTCTTTTATTTTTCTTATACAAACTATCTTATTGTATTTTATTTACAAAACTATTTTACAAACTATTTTATTTACAAACTTGTTTTACAAACTATTTTATTTACAAAACTATTTTACAAACTATTTTATTTACAAACTATTTTACAAAAACTATTTTATATACAAAACTATTTCACTAAACAATTTTATATACAAAACTATTCTAAATTCAAAACCTTTTATAAAGTAAAGATGTTCAATTCCATATGGCTTTTCATACAACGAAATTGATTTTGGAAAAATTTTGATTCTTGTATAAGATGGACTTTATATAAGTATAAGGTGATTTTGAAAACTGTTGATTTTGGAAGGTATTCGATCTGAAGAGATAAATCTTATATATAACGGAATTTATGTAAGAATGATTTGATATATATGAGATTATTGATATTGAAAAGTACTTTATCTGAAAATGAAATCTTATATATAATGGAATTTATATAAGTGCGATTTTTGAAGCTACGATTTTGAAAGGGTACTATATATGGTATGTTATATTTTGAAGTAAGAGGTATGGGGAAGTACCCTCCGCGAAGAAGTATAGTATGATATGCTTCGACCCAGATGGACTTGGGGAATTCAGGAATGGATTCGACCGATAAACCCTAATATACTTGGGTGAATTTAGAAATGGATTCGAACCGATATTGTTGTCCGGACTTAAACTCATGAGTTCCTCGATTTTTTTCAGAGTAGACGGTTCTTTAGTTTACCCAATGGAGGCGCTTTCGATCCCGGGATCTATTGTTTATGGATCTTCCGGGAAGGAAGTGCATCCATTGCGTAAATCATTGAATCAGCAGTTACCACTACAGCAGGGGTCGATGGTCCCTTGTTTACGAAATGGCTACGATATTTTTCTAGAATCCGAAAGGTGGAAGGATCTTTTGGAAAGTTTTGTGTCCATTGCGTAAACACTGGATCAGCAACGGGCCACTGCTATCGTAACATCATCATTTGACATCAGATTTTGAGTGGTACTTCGCATACATGTTTTTAAGTATTTTTCACTAGGTGTTGAAACATGTCTCCTAAGTACTTGGAGATTTCTAGTCTTACGCCTGATCAACGTACGACCAAAGTCTGCAAGAACGAGGATAAACCTGTTAAAACATCGAGTTATAAAAGTATTTTGATAAAGTATTATATAAAAGATATTTTGGTCATTTTTTCTATTTCTAAATACTTTAAAATGTTTAAAATATTTTTTATTTATGTACAACATGGTTTAGTAGTAAATCATTAGTGTTGTAAATATTGTGAGAAGTTATTAATTAAATAAAACATATTTAAAGTTGATGATTATTGATTAATTAATGATGTTTAAAAGTATTTTGAGATTTAAAACTAATAAAATTTATAAATAATGGATTTAAGGTTTTCAATAACTTCTTTTTAAATATAGGTAATGATGTAAATAATTGTTTTCAAATAGTTTACATATATTTATAAAGAAGTTATTTAAAAAAAAAATTATGTGGTATTTATAAATGAAGCAAGAAATTTTACAGATGAAATTTTTCCGTAAAGTATTAAAGTATTAAAGATGATTGATTTGTAAATGAAGTTTTCAAATGAATATTTCAAGTAAAATTTATATAAGTTTCTTTGAATGCATAATTTAAAGATATTATATAAATGAAAAAAAATGATTTGCGAAGTTTTATTTATAGTAATATACTTGACCAATACATTTGAATCTCTATTTTGGAACTATGGTTTGAAATATTTACTTGATTTCGAAGCACTAGCGGTAAATTTATAGGTTTATTCAGTATTTGAATTTTGTATTAAACCATAATAAATGTTTTTCCATGATTTGAATATTCATTTTAAACAAGTGTGTAAAATTAATTATGAAGATATGAAATTTTATACTTTGATTTGGATATATAATGTAAGATTTGAGCATACTATTAGTTTCAGTTTAATAATCTAGGGTTATACTTATTTTTAAAATAACGAGTCTAATAAATTATCGGATTTAAGGAACTTTATAAAAAAGGGCTTATCCTAATGTTTTGATATAAACTTCTAACATTGTTTAAACTTTTTGGAAAATTCTTGCATAATGCTATGAAGATGTTTTAAATATATCTTATATTCTTACTAAGTGAACGAGGTTAAATGTTTTAATTGAATTTTTAGATATATTGGAATATTTCCTTTCTCTTCAAGGGCGAATACCAAAAACTTATGTAACATTCAATTACATTCCTAAAATATATATATAACTTACCAGAAATGTTTAATAAGTTGAAATGTTAATAGAATATGTAATGGAATATTATACAAGTAAAACTTAAGTAACGGAAGTGTTCAATGAAATTATTTCTAAACAACAATTTCGATGTACAAGAAATGTTATGAATGTAAGTTAATACTGTGAAATAATTTATATAAGTACATGAAAGAAAGAAATAGACATTGTATGAATGAACGGAAAAAAGTAAATAATTATGTGAAAAGAAACCAATTAAATAAACTTAAATAATGTGTGGAAATCCTTGGTTGTTTTGGCTTATGAGATGTTTGGAAAGGATAATTCTAATTGTTTAAGGTTGTATGGATAGTCTATTCAGTAATTACCAAAGAATGTGACGACCCGGAATTTTTGAGCATTTGAAATAGGAATATTTAATTAATTTTAAATATTCAAAAGATAATTATTAACTTTAATTTCAAATATACAGTATTTATTTGGATAATTAATTATTAAATTTAATTATCGGGATTGGGTAAAATATTGAATCTTGATTTTAAGCCTGTTAAAAATAGTTCAAAGGTTCAGAAAATTTATATTGTTAATACTGAAGATGATAGAACTTTTAAAATAGAATTTTAAAAGAGTTTGTTCAGTTTTAAAAAAATTTATCGTTGAAATTAAATTTAAAAATAGCCGTCCGAGGCATAGTCTCGGAATTCGACGAAACCAGTTCCATTGAGTCCGTAATATTGTATTATTATCGGATTTCAAATTTTGTAGTGTTTGGAATTGTTGTGTGAGTGTACGATATATAAACGTGCTGAAATTTATATCGGAAATCCAATATAATAACTGGTTCAAAAAGCTATCTTCTCCATACGACCGAGTTAGGACTCGAAACCTTTTCCTGTGCGTTCGGAATAGGGGCATAACATTATAAACGCCTGGCGGCACACATCGATAGGAGGTCGAGATTTTGAGTTGCGTAATTTGAGACGATTTTGGGTTTAAATAATTTATATTCAAATTTGTTTTGACAAAAGTTATTTCTTTCCAACAGCCTTTCTCTTCTTTCAAACACGTGTTTCACTGGGTATAACACTTGTCTACCCATATTAACACGCGTCATCGATTGCCTCAATACTTCGTTTCATCCTCGAGTTCCCCTTTTCAATTTTTTTCCTCGTTCAAAATCAATAACCGATTGAGATCGGTTCATTCTAAAAATATAAAAAGAACTAAAAAAAAAGATGGAGATCAAACGAAGCCAGAAATCTCGCTGTTCACTTTTGGTCAAGGTAGTAGATGCTCGAATTCGAATAAAGCTAATTCGCGATAGAGAGGACAGGCAATCGCGTTCGTATGCGATGAAGGCAGGGTGGGGTCGTCGCGTTCGCCGTAGGGCATCGCGAGGCCAGATGAGGCGACAACAAACTCGTGATCGTGATTGGAGGTATCGATCGCGTGAGGGTTGTTCGTGGTCTCGAACACGAGGCCAAGCTAGGGATTTGGGTTCGTAAAGGGGCAGCGGAAAAAGGAGATATCGTGGCGATCTGGTTCATGGTGGCATGGTCTCGAGCTCGGAAGTGAAGGAAGGAAGAACGAGGCGTCGAGGTGCATCGATCATTGGAGGAAGGCAGTTCGATCTGGGGAGGAAGTGCTGGTTGTTTGAGGGGATGCTCGACGTTCATTTCGTCTGGGGTTTGGAGACAGTTGGGCGATGATTTCTTTGGGGAGGCCTGGGTTGAATTGTGGGGCGCGGAAGCTCGGTTAAGGATTGCGAACTGGTGGTCGAAATGGAGGTTTAATCGATTTAAGGAAGGAGGCAGTAAAGGTATTCCCTTAATTAATTTTAGCTTATGGGTTAGGGGAAGTTAGTTTTATTTTAAACAAAAGTTCTAAACTGTTTTGATTTACAAGAGAGAAAAATTTATAGTAAAGCAAATCCTTATTTTTATTATTTACTAAAGGGAAATACCAGTTAAGAATATGTGCACACCTTTGTTCATTTAAAACAATATATACATTAAATTGAAATTTGTTTAGTTGGTGAAAATATTTTAATGAAATAGAAGTAGTTCACATTTAAATTTATCTGTTTAGCTTTTTAAGTCAAACTCTAAGTCATTTTCCTAGTATAGGAAGTTGTTAAGGAAATAAATAAAATAGTAAATTTAAATTATTGGTTAATTAAATCTATTAAATGATAATTGATCATTCGATTAATGTAAATATTAATAAGCCGTATAATGTGTGTACAAGGTTATAAACTGGGAAACCGAGACGGGTTGGATCGGGTTGCAAAACAAATCAAAGGTGAGTTAATCTCACTCAGTTGAATTTTATTTTAAATTTAAATGGTTAAATTTAAATAATGGATTGGATGATTGCATTGATTGAATATGCTATATTATATATATAGTAGTATATAGCAATATATACATATTGGCATATGTATATATTTGAGTTGTTGATATTCCCGCATTTATATAGCGGATGAGACCCTATGCGCCGCATAATAGCGGATGATTTATATAAATCCCATATACCGCGATATTCCACTTTGAAGTGGAATTGGTATTGTGCTAACGTTTGTGGATGCAGGGAAACAGGTTGGAGGGATCCAACTGGATTCCTCAAAATTATTTAGATTATTTGATATTCTGTTCTATGAATATTGATATCCTGTGATGATTTTATTGATGATTGAAATATTGGATGATATGGTTGGATTGAATATTTCAATAAAAGGAGTTATCAAAATATATTGAATTGGATTTTGAAAGAAATAAAAGAGTAAAATTTAAGTAAATAATTCAAGTGAATTGGAATAAGGGAATTTCGAAATAACAAGGGAAATATTAACTTTAAACTAAAGTGATATTAAATTTAAAGAATAAAGGATTTATTTTGAATGTAAGGATTAAATTTAATTAAAGGCTAAAGAAGGAATTTTGGAAGTTTAAAATTGGTATTTTCAGTTAAAAAGGGTTTTAACTCAAATAAAGGAATAAATCTAAAAGTTAATGTATTTTGAAATAAATAAAGTAGTAAAGGAAATTTATTTCAAAGTAAAGTAAAGTAAATTGGAAAATCAATTGGAAATTGATTTAGTTATTTAAAATTGGAATTTTAAAAGAGAAGTGAGATTTTGGAGATATAAACTGGGTTTATAAAGTAAAATAAAATATCAGTGGATATTTGAATATAAATTAAAGGTGGGAATTTATAAAAAGATATGGTTTGGTTTAAAAATAAATGTTGATTTATTTTTAAAAGATGGAAATGAGAAGTGTATTTCTCTGGATAGCCAAGTACGTTTTCAAAGCAATTTTAAATATAAGTTAAAAGTTTTAAGTATGATTTAAAAAGCATGTTTTAGAAAATTGATTATTTCTAAATGTTAATTTTAAAGTAGGTATTTTTAAAATCTATTATTGTAGTAATTATATAAAAGTGATTTGCTATTCTGTTTTAAAAAGAGAAATTTAGTTTATATTTATAAAGAGGTTTAATTTAAAGTATATATTTTTAATAAAGTATTAAAGTAGTTTGATTTCAATGTTATAAAATATATTTTAAATTAAAGTGTTTTTAAATTATTTTAAAATCTAAAAGTGTTTTGTACTTGGTGTTTCAGAGAAATAAATATTTGGAAATGTATTCCGTAAGCGGAAAAATGTTTGAAATTGTTTTCAAAAGGAGTTTGAAAATTTGGAAATATATCTTGGAAAGATATTTGGGTAAATAAATAATGTGGGAAATTATTTAAATGTGTGATGGTTGCTTGTGGATGTTAATTGATAGTTAAATAACCGACTATCAATATTAGCCAATGCGCTGATCGTTTCGAAGAGACCGGGATCGGGTTTCCGTATACCGGGATTCTAGGTCTGGAGACCCGAATACCACTTCGATCCGGTTTGTACGTTTCGTGTAACGATTTCGGAGTCGAAGATGGAGCTGTGAAGTGCAAGGGCTAGTCGCTACTAATCCTGAGGATATTTCCAAAATGGATGTAGTAGGAATAGTGCCTTCGGTTCCGTTCAAACCCAGGACGGACTGGTATGGACGAATGCTTGCGAAACATCGTCAGCGGACGATGGGCATTCTAAGGGATATGTTCTGAAAAGGTATCGTTTAGCCTCGAACCTCATCAACCGGGAATGACTGAAAATCAGGGGTTATGCAGCAAGGCTTCGTGGGTAGCTCCCACTGGAGGGTAAGGTCATCCCTGTCTAGATGTCCCTTTTTATTTCGGCTTAGTGGTGCGGTTGCTGATCCCAACCGTGGGGTGATTTTATTCGGGATCATCCAGTAAGGGATGGTTCCGGCCTTGTGTTGTAGGGGAGCGGGCGTACTCCTCGGTACGGTGATCTAGGCCACGTACTGTGATAGGTGGTACCCCAGTGCCTAGTCATTCGTTGGAAATCCATTCTTCCTACGTGCCTTGTACGGTTTTGATTGTGCCCAACTATTGTTGAAATGTGAGATGCAAGCATTTCAGCTAGATTATATTTTACTTTCTGTAGACACTATTATAATATCAGAGGAATTTGATAAAAAGTGTTTTAGCTATCGTAAGGTAAAAACCCGACATGTTTATTTGTGGCGTGGTCTTACGAGATGCTTTTGTTTTCAAAGGATTTTGAAACTTTAATAATCAATTTGAGTGTGATTTTCTCATGCTGGTTTTCCAGACTGACTCGGGTATTGTTTTATATGATGCTCGGGTCAGACCGAGATAAACAGGTTCAGGATATGATGCTGTGGAGCTCAGGAGACGAGCTGGATGACGATACGTACTCTCGTACTTGCTATTATTTTTCCGCTGTGTATTCAGTTGTATGATATTGATGTGATGTACTCTGATGATGTATTTGGATGTATATATATATATACAGATACAGTTTGATTTGTGTAAAGATCTGTTGATATATATTATATTTTATTCCGCTGCGTATGTGAGATTCTGCTGTTGTTTTCTATTTTTCTTCTTCTTCTACCTCTTCTTCTTAACTAAAATGGTCCGGTTTTTCGTGTAGAAAAACCCGGGTTGTGACAGTGGTATCAGAGCTTAGGTTGGCGATAACCTTGGCTCTGGTGGGAATTTTGAGAGTATTAATAGATATGAGCGCGTATTTGTTAGTGAATATAAAATGGTTTTATATTGTGTTGGTTGGTTTATTGAGTGGCATATGAACCTTCGTCGACACAGTCTGGACAACTGTATCGAAGGGGTTTCTAAACACTTGAATAGAACAGTTCGACACAGTATTGTTTTAAATAGGGTGAATGAAATAATTTTGCCCAAATTATTTTTATATATAAAAGGATAACTTTTGTAAATTATATATTTGGTTGCTTGGTTGTTAGAAAATGACAATAATGAGTTAGTCTCATTATTGAGTAGAAATTGAAAACTTATAACCTAAGTTGAAGGATAAATTTGTATAACAAATGGAATTTGAGAATATAGACTATAAATGAAATTTATAAATAAACTTTATATACAAATGTGAATTACAAATGTGATTTATAATCAAATGAGGTAAATTCATAAACAAATGAAATTTGTAAATGTAAATGTGACTTATAACTTGAAATAAAATGTGATAGAATTCCAGAGTAATGTTTGGATATAAAAATTGGATGGATTTTTGTTTTGGGAAAGATTTAAATTCCTTTGGATTTAAAAATAGTTTAAAGGTTTTGGGGAAATAATAGTGATATTATTTCATGAATATTTTTGAAATTGAACTGAAATCTGGTGGGATTTGGGATTTAAAATGTTTGAAATGTTTAGAGTGATAAAAGCATTAAATTCTCTTTTGGTCGCTGGAAAATAATTTCGGTGATGACTGCAGCATCATCGATGTCTATTTTCGAGTTTCCAAAGAGAAATTGCTACCAAACTGTTTTAAAACTGGAAATGATTTTGAACTGGGTTGGTTTTGAAATTCAAAGGGAAAATTGTTTGATAAAAGCAGATTGTTTTGGAAATTGGGGTTTGAGGTGATATACCAGATATGTATGAGTTATTTATGGATTCAAAATGGTTTTGAAATAAAACCGGGCAATTGGATTCTGGAAATTCTATTTAAAATTTAAATGTGGAAATTTAAATGAATCAACAACATAAAGTATAGAATGAAGTTGATTGAAATAAGAAGGGAATGAAAGTTTAATTCTGGGATTATAATTATGAGATAAAATTAACTCAATGAGTAATATAAGCTGGTAGATAAAAGAGTTAGAGAACTTGAAGGTGAATGAATTGTAAAACTTGTATAAAATTATATCCTAGAATTAAAATTTAATTCGAGTATATGAAGGTGAATAAAATATATTTGAATTTAACTTAAGATGAGTTAAATAAAATTGAGAATTGGAATTGAATTAAATGTAAGTAAGTTGAAGTTGAATTGAATTGGATATAAAGGTAATGTAAAATGCTTATAATTGTGTAAAGAAATTCATATTCTTAAATTCTTAAGTGTAATAATTTGAAATTTGATGTAAAGATGAAAATGGACTTAAATGAATAGTCCTAGATCTTAAGTAAGTTAAAACTTATGAATAGAAATGAAATTGTAAGTCATAAATGGGAATCCATTACTTTGAACCATTAAGAGTTATAATTTGAAATTATGATTATCAAATGGAAACGACTAAGATGAGCAATCTTAATTTTTAAATAAATCCAAACTTGAATTTTAAAATATATTGAACTTAAGAAAATTAAGTGAAGTGATATTTGGAATTATAAAGCAAGTATTTAATTTTAACCAGCGGAGGAACTAATTTGATAATAAATTAGTTATTGAAATTTAATGGTGAGTTAATGGAATTGGATTAAAACAGTGATGGTTTGAATTACGAATGAAATCCAAATAAGTGAAAATAAATTGGAAATGGCCTGGTTATTAATAAAATAATTCCAGATGAATTGAGTATGGAAAATAAAATTCATAATGATTGAGTGAATGAACCAATTAGATTTAATAAATAAATGGATGAATTTGATTAAATAAGAATCAAATGAAAAGATGGAAATAAAACTTTAAAGGGTTGGCTAAATGGAAAATAAACTTAAGTTATTGACTTAAGTAAATGTTGAATGGAAACTGAACTCAACAGAGGAGTGGTTTAAATAAGTTGAGAAATATTTATTGAATGAATTAACTTGGATTGTTTCCGAGCTAAATAAAATTCAATTTTTGGAAAGTTGGAGATGAATTGAATTTAAGAAAAAAAAAAAAAAATTTGGAAATGAAGTAGTAAATAAATATAAGAAAATTTATATGAACTTAAGAATTGAAGAATGAAATTCTTAAGAAATTTGGTATTGGAAATATACTTAGTAATTTTGAGATGGAAAATTATTCTAAGTGAATAATTGAATTAAGGTTGAAACTGATAGTTGTGAATGGAATAAATTGTGAAAAGTGAATATCAATCAAATGAAATTGAGTAAAAGAGAATTGATATAATTGATAATCAATTGGGCTAATTACGTAAGATGTACGTATATTATTTTATTCGCATAGCTATTTGGTCCAGATGTCGAACACAGAATTTCGAGATAGTTTTATCGATCCGAATCAGGATTTTTCACTCGATTTTCAACGGCGAACCTGGATATGGATTGTTGATTGATTCTGGATATTCTCTATCATAGTTTGTGGCTATGCAAGGAGAATGACGGTTTCTGATCAAGAAACCAGATCTGAGTCCGCACTAGGAAGTCGGGTGGACGATACTAGTTCGGAAGTGAAATTGTGTGATCGATTGAGCGATCGAATGTGATATTACGTACGAATGATATATGTGCATCGTACGGGCTTAAGTAAAGCAAATATTGAAAATTTGTAAAGAAAAGTATAAAATGACTTTGGGATTGTGATTGAATATTATTGCTTAGTAGGATATACAGGTGTATAAAAGCAATGGATAAATTGGGATTTTTGATTTAGAAGATAAAATTTAATGGCCCGACAAAAAGGTATGTATTTGAATTTCTATATGAAATTTGATTGGATTTTGGATCCAGCCACTTGGCTTTTTGTTTTCTTTTTGAGATTGGGAGGCCGTAGAGCCATTTTGTAGTTGTACCGAGCTAGCCGCGCAAAGGAGACGCTGGCGAAATTTTTCGGAAATTTAGGGAGTTAGAAAATTTTTGGAAAATTTTGATAATTCAAAATTTGAATTCAAATTTAAATTTGAATGGATAAGTAGGTGGTATGAGTTGAACTTATGAATAAGTTTGGGAAGTTAAAAGATGATTACTGTATCATTAATAAAAGATTGTTTGGGTATTATTAAAACTGTTTGAATTTGGGGAATAGCTAACGGGAAATGAGACATTCTTCTTAACTGGTAATTTCGGGGACGAAATTCTTTTAAGGGGGGAGGAATGTGACGACCCGGAATTTTTGAGCATTTGAAATAGGAATATTTAATTAATTTTAAATATTCAAAAGATAATTATTAACTTTAATTTCAAATATACAGTATTTATTTGGATAATTAATTATTAAATTTAATTATCGGGATTGGGTAAAATATTGAATCTTGATTTTAAGCCTGTTAAAAATAGTTCAAAGGTTCAGAAAATTTATATTGTTAATACTGAAGATGATAGAACTTTTAAAATAGAATTTTAAAAGAGTTTGTTCAGTTTTAAAAAAATTTATCGTTGAAATTAAATTTAAAAATAGCCGTCCGAGGCATAGTCTCGGAATTCGACGAAACCAGTTCCATTGAGTCCGTAATATTGTATTATTATCGGATTTCAAATTTTGTAGTGTTTGGAATTGTTGTGTGAGTGTACGATATATAAACGTGCTGAAATTTATATCGGAAATCCAATATAATAACTGGTTCAAAAAGCTATCTTCTCCATACGACCGAGTTAGGACTCGAAACCTTTTCCTGTGCGTTCGGAATAGGGGCATAACATTATAAACGCCTGGCGGCACACATCGATAGGAGGTCGAGATTTTGAGTTGCGTAATTTGAGACGATTTTGGGTTTAAATAATTTATATTCAAATTTGTTTTGACAAAAGTTATTTCTTTCCAACAGCCTTTCTCTTCTTTCAAACACGTGTTTCACTGGGTATAACACTTGTCTACCCATATTAACACGCGTCATCGATTGCCTCAATACTTCGTTTCATCCTCGAGTTCCCCTTTTCAATTTTTTTCCTCGTTCAAAATCAATAACCGATTGAGATCGGTTCATTCTAAAAAAATAAAAAGAACTAAAAAAAAAAAGATGGAGACCAAACGAAGCCAGAAATCTCGCTGTTCACTTTTGGTCAAGGTAGTAGATGCTCGAATTCGAATAAAGCTAATTCGCGATAGAGAGGACAGGCAATCGCGTTCGTATGCGATGAAGGCAGGGTGGGGTCGTCGCGTTCGCCGTAGGGCATCGCGAGGCCAGATGAGGCGACAACAAACTCGTGATCGTGATTGGAGGTATCGATCGCGTGAGGGTTGTTCGTGGTCTCGAACACGAGGCCAAGCTAGGGATTTGGGTTCGTAAAGGGGCAGCGGAAAAAGGAGATATCGTGGCGATCTGGTTCATGGTGGCATGGTCTCGAGCTCGGAAGTGAAGGAAGGAAGAACGAGGCGTCGAGGTGCATCGATCATTGGAGGAAGGCAGTTCGATCTGGGGAGGAAGTGCTGGTTGTTTGAGGGGATGCTCGACGTTCATTTCGTCTGGGGTTTGGAGACAGTTGGGCGATGATTTCTTTGGGGAGGCCTGGGTTGAATTGTGGGGCGCGGAAGCTCGGTTAAGGATTGCGAACTGGTGGTCGAAATGGAGGTTTAATCGATTTAAGGAAGGAGGCAGTAAAGGTATTCCCTTAATTAATTTTAGCTTATGGGTTAGGGGAAGTTAGTTTTATTTTAAACAAAAGTTCTAAACTGTTTTGATTTACAAGAGAGAAAAATTTATAGTAAAGCAAATCCTTATTTTTATTATTTACTAAAGGGAAATACCAGTTAAGAATATGTGCACACCTTTGTTCATTTAAAACAATATATACATTAAATTGAAATTTGTTTAGTTGGTGAAAATATTTTAATGAAATAGAAGTAGTTCACATTTAAATTTATCTGTTTAGCTTTTTAAGTCAAACTCTAAGTCATTTTCCTAGTATAGGAAGTTGTTAAGGAAATAAATAAAATAGTAAATTTAAATTATTGGTTAATTAAATCTATTAAATGATAATTGATCATTCGATTAATGTAAATATTAATAAGCCGTATAATGTGTGTACAAGGTTATAAACTGGGAAACCGAGACGGGTTGGATCGGGTTGCAAAACAAATCAAAGGTGAGTTAATCTCACTCAGTTGAATTTTATTTTAAATTTAAATGGTTAAATTTAAATAATGGATTGGATGATTGCATTGATTGAATATGCTATATTATATATATAGTAGTATATAGCAATATATACATATTGGCATATGTATATATTTGAGTTGTTGATATTCCCGCATTTATATAGCGGATGAGACCCTATGCGCCGCATAATAGCGGATGATTTATATAAATCCCATATACCGCGATATTCCACTTTGAAGTGGAATTGGTATTGTGCTAACGTTTGTGGATGCAGGGAAACAGGTTGGAGGGATCCAACTGGATTCCTCAAAATTATTTAGATTATTTGATATTCTGTTCTATGAATATTGATATCCTGTGATGATTTTATTGATGATTGAAATATTGGATGATATGGTTGGATTGAATATTTCAATAAAAGGAGTTATCAAAATATATTGAATTGGATTTTGAAAGAAATAAAAGAGTAAAATTTAAGTAAATAATTCAAGTGAATTGGAATAAGGGAATTTCGAAATAACAAGGGAAATATTAACTTTAAACTAAAGTGATATTAAATTTAAAGAATAAAGGATTTATTTTGAATGTAAGGATTAAATTTAATTAAAGGCTAAAGAAGGAATTTTGGAAGTTTAAAATTGGTATTTTCAGTTAAAAAGGGTTTTAACTCAAATAAAGGAATAAATCTAAAAGTTAATGTATTTTGAAATAAATAAAGTAGTAAAGGAAATTTATTTCAAAGTAAAGTAAAGTAAATTGGAAAATCAATTGGAAATTGATTTAGTTATTTAAAATTGGAATTTTAAAAGAGAAGTGAGATTTTGGAGATATAAACTGGGTTTATAAAGTAAAATAAAATATCAGTGGATATTTGAATATAAATTAAAGGTGGGAATTTATAAAAAGATATGGTTTGGTTTAAAAATAAATGTTGATTTAATTTTAAAAGATGGAAATGAGAAGTGTATTTCTCTGGATAGCCAAGTACGTTTTCAAAGCAATTTTAAATATAAGTTAAAAGTTTTAAGTATGATTTAAAAAGCATGTTTTAGAAAATTGATTATTTCTAAATGTTAATTTTAAAGTAGGTATTTTTAAAATCTATTATTGTAGTAATTATATAAAAGTGATTTGCTATTCTGTTTTAAAAAGAGAAATTTAGTTTATATTTATAAAGAGGTTTAATTTAAAGTATATATTTTTAATAAAGTATTAAAGTAGTTTGATTTCAATGTTATAAAATATATTTTAAATTAAAGTGTTTTTAAATTATTTTAAAATCTAAAAGTGTTTTGTACTTGGTGTTTCAGAGAAATAAATATTTGGAAATGTATTCCGTAAGCGGAAAAATGTTTGAAATTGTTTTCAAAAGGAGTTTGAAAATTTGGAAATATATCTTGGAAAGATATTTGGGTAAATAAATAATGTGGGAAATTATTTAATTGTGTGATGGTTGCTTGTGGATGTTAATTGATAGTTAAATAACCGACTATCAATATTAGCCAATGCGCTGATCGTTTCGAAGAGACCGGGATCGGGTTTCCGTATACCGGGATTCTAGGTCTGGAGACCCGAATACCACTTCGATCCGGTTTGTACGTTTCGTGTAACGATTTCGGAGTCGAAGATGGAGCTGTGAAGTGCAAGGGCTAGTCGCTACTAATCCTGAGGATATTTCCAAAATGGATGTAGTAGGAATAGTGCCTTCGGTTCCGTTCAAACCCAGGACGGACTGGTATGGACGAATGCTTGCGAAACATCGTCAGCGGACGATGGGCATTCTAAGGGATATGTTCTGAAAAGGTATCGTTTAGCCTCGAACCTCATCAACCGGGAATGACTGAAAATCAGGGGTTATGCAGCAAGGCTTCGTGGGTAGCTCCCACTGGAGGGTAAGGTCATCCCTGTCTAGATGTCCCTTTTTATTTCGGCTTAGTGGTGCGGTTGCTGATCCCAACCGTGGGGTGATTTTATTCGGGATCATCCAGTAAGGGATGGTTCCGGCCTTGTGTTGCAGGGGAGCGGGCGTACTCCTCGGTACGGTGATCTAGGCCACGTACTGTGATAGGTGGTACCCCAGTGCCTAGTCATTCGTTGGAAATCCATTCTTCCTACGTGCCTTGTACGGTTTTGATTGTGCCCAACTATTGTTGAAATGTGAGATGCAAGCATTTCAGCTAGATTATATTTTACTTTCTGTAGACACTATTATAATATCAGAGGAATTTGATAAAAAGTGTTTTAGCTATCGTAAGGTAAAAACCCGATATGTTTATTTGTGGCGTGGTCTTACGAGATGCTTTTGTTTTCAAAGGATTTTGAAACTTTAATAATCAATTTGAGTGTGATTTTCTCACGCTGGTTTTCCAGACTGACTCGGGTATTGTTTTATATGATGCTCGGGTCAGACCGAGATAAACAGGTTCAGGATATGATGCTGTGGAGCTCAGGAGACGAGCTGGATGATGATACGTACTCTCGTACTTGCTATTATTTTTCCGCTGTGTATTCAGTTGTATGATATTGATGTGATGTACTCTGATGATGTATTTGGATGTATATATATATATACAGATACAGTTTGATTTGTGTAAAGATCTGTTGATATATATTATATTTTATTCCGCTGCGTATGTGAGATTCTGCTGTTGTTTTCTATTTTTCTTCTTCTTCTACCTCTTCTTCTTAACTAAAATGGTCCGGTTTTTCGTGTAGAAAAACCCGGGTTGTGACAGCTGTTGAGCATAGTATACACTTTTATTTATCACCCTTGTACGATTAAAAGTTTCTAAACTAAACAAACCATTGATTTTGGTTGCTATGAATGTATGATGGATTCCGTGGTTGCATATAATGGTTGTATTGTTTGTTTGTATACGTTTTTATAGTGATTTGCTTTTTTTTCAAATTGAACAACTTAAATATTTCTCTTTGTGCATAATTATTAACCTATATTGGATTATATAAGTGAAATACAGGTTTATGGAAGCAATAGTTACTGCTTTTAAGCGTTGTTTGCCCGACAAATAGGTACGTTTTCGGATTACGGTTTTCTAGCGATATTATATTATTTTCCCATGGTTTGGGATGTTTTATTTTTGAAATATGATATATATATTGAAATTATTGATATCATTATTTTTCGGACGTATCCGCGCAAATGAGAGTCTGCCGAAATTTTTTGAAATTTAAGACTTAGAATTTTTTTGTAGAATTTGAGTTATTTTCAAATTTTATTAAACTTAAATATGCAGGTTTAATTGTTTATAAATTGACTGTTTTAAATAAAATATAACAAATTTTTGGATTCCTTCTTGTTTCTTTTCGGGGACGAAAAGTTTTGAGTGTGAGAGATTGTAACGACCCGTATTTTTAAACATTTAAAAATATTAAATTAAATAAGATTTTTGAATAAAATTGTTAGGAATAAAATAAATTAAGATTTTACCGATACAAATTAAATTATAATACAAGTTATGAGCTTAAGTAAAATTTCTATTAATGACACATGTTTGCAATAATGTAAGGATGATAACAAATGTTAGTGTATATTTTAATAACATTGGTTTGAATGAAATTAACAATTGTTTGAATGTAAATTTCCAATTGATTGGAATAATAAATTTTAATAAAGAATAATAAATGTTTCTTTACTAAAGAAGAAATTGTATGTTTATTTATTTGAAATATTTGGTAGCTGAAAGATTGATTCCAGAGACGAGAAACTATTATTTGGTAAGAAATGTATAATTCCTACTTTTATCCAATAGTGTATAAATATGTTCAAATTACTATTAGATAGGAAATAATTGTTCTATTTTCCATTACATTTATTTTGCCCATTTTGAAATTCACCTTTGTAAACAATTGAAATTAATGTAATTGAATAATTTCAATTAATGGTAGAGAGGACACCAAATTGTAAATTAATAGGTGTAATTAAGCGTAGCTTATGTTTTGTGAAAATATAAGGAAAGTTGATTTAATGAAAAGAACATTTATATCAAATAAAATGAATGTTTCATTTGTGAACGTAGTTTTAATTTCATTAAAATAAAGAATATAATGATTGATTTAAAGGAAGAAATATATGTACATTTGAACTGTGTTTTAGCATACAGATGCATTATAGGAGTAGGAAAATAATTTATTTAAGTAAGTTATTTATTACTCTGCTATATAAACAACAAATTTATAAAGGTGTTTAAATGACCAGAGGAAACAATTATTCTATTTTTCATCCATTTTAGTTGTCTGTTTTGAAATTTAACTTTGTAAGTAATTGCAATTAATGTTATTGAAATATATCAATTAGAAGGGAAGAAAACGTTGATTGCAATTAATAGATTTAATTAAAGAAACACACCTTTATTGTTAAACAGAAATGATGTTTTAATGGAAATAAAAGATTATTTTGGGAAAAACAAATTGAACGTTTTCATTTTTAACGTAAGTAATTTTATTTATTATGCATAAATAAAAAAACTAAATGCGTACAAATTTGAATATTATTTAAGTTAATGAAGTTAATTTGGTTACGTTTCACAAATTGAATTTCAAAAAGGTTGTGCGATGTACATGGTCCCTTCATTTCTTTTGTTATTAATTATTGCATGTGCGTTTTAAAATAGTTATCTCATTATTAATACTTGATCCGTTCATTTCTCATTCTGTTTAATACCTGAGCCTAGACTTTTAGGTTGTATTTAATTCTTGCCACTTCATTTTCGCGTATACAACGTTTCACTTTCCTTTGGTTTGCAAACTTTTCCATTCCTACATACATTTCTTTATGCATTATTAATGCCTGAAGCTTTCAAAATAAACGTGACATTTATTTTTTTCTCTCCACCTTTATTTCCTAATTATTAAATAACGTGCAACTTATTTCTTTCATTTGCAGTGTATATTTGTGTTCTTTTTTATTTTGACTAAGTCTTATTGGGTTTGTTTTAGACTAATGAGCTCCTTAGTAAACCAAGAGACCCTAGGATCCCTAAGAGACTTTGGACCCTTCCTTTTCCCACCCATTGACCTTCCATTTCCTATCGGACTAAAACCAAGTATGTACAGAAATTCCTCATTTGAGAAACTTTCCGCGTGCTCTTTTTCTTCTTCTTCTTCTTGCTCAAATCTACAGAAAATTCCAAACTCCAAAACTCCTAAATCTCCAAATCAAATTCCATCCTTCCTCCTTCAAAATCCTAGCCTACCTCTCTCCTCTTGCCGCAACCCACCTCTATCACCACTCACAACCCACGGCTGTAACCCATGGCCAAAGCCCCACCTTCCCTCTCCTCTTCATTCCCTCTTTTTCCCTTCTTTTTCCCTTCCCTTTTTCCCTCTTTCTTCCCCTTATTTCCATGGCTTCTATATTCCACTAAACTACTTCAAATCAAATAATTCCTTTTTTGAAACCGTGTATAATTTCAATGGTAACAACTTTGATGTTGAACCCTTCTTCCCATTTCGAATATTTCTATATCAAAAACTCCATTTTTCAAGTCCTTTCTCGTGTCCAGTTTTGGCCGAAAATATCCCATATTGTATCAATCATATCTTCTTCATGAATGAATCAAATTATGCGATTCATTTTTTCAAATCATTTATTTTTCCAGTGGCTTCAACTTTCATTTAGATCAGTTCTTCAGATTCCTTAATATTTTATGCCAAAACCCAAATATTTTCGAAGTATTTTTGAACTCAGATTTACAACTTTGAAAACACCTCTATTTGTTTTGACCGTAACTTCCTCAAAACAGAAGCTTTTTAAGCGATTTTTTTATTTAAAGTGGAGTGAAAAGAATTATAAACAACTTTCTAGTTAGTCTCTTTTACAGATACAGTAATATTCTAGTCTGAATATTTTCTTAAAGATGACCTAGTTTCAGGTTTGTCTGTAGTTTGGATCTTGGGTTGTTTGGAAGTTGAAAGTAGTTGTAACAACCCGGGATTTGCATTACCAACTAATAAATAAAAGTTAGGATTTTTATTTATTTTAATGAAGCATAAAAGGTTTTGGAATAACAAAATTTATGTGAAAAAGGCTATTTTAATTAAATGGGAAATATGAGATTTTAAAATGAGGATAAAATGTTATTTTTGGGAAGTTAAATATTTTAGGAGAGATTTTAAAACGGGTTTGGATAAGAAAAATGAGTTTTATAAACATACATGAACACTTAGACTAATTTTTGGAAAACATGTAAATAACTCTCTTCTTATTGGGTTTCTAAACCTAGCCCAATAACCCACCCTAAACCTCCTCTTTAAATTATCTCATACTCTCCAAACCTCATTCATTCATCCCTAATCAAAACCCTAATCATTTCCTAAAGCTTTCTTAACAAAAATGGCCTCTATCTTCATCTCCTTCTAGTTTTAGCTTATGCAAGTCATTCTATGCAAAGGTAATGCAAATACCCACCTCAAATCCATTTTTCTATCTTTCTCATTTCTGAAATTTAATTGGTAACACATGTTTTATGTGTTTTTTTGATCTTATAGCCTCCTAATCATCTTTTGCTAACTTGGGTTGATGCTATAGTAGTCTTTGTTGCTTTTGTGAGAGGTATATTGCTAAAAACCTCTTCTAATATGTGTTTAATCATCTTTTGATTTCGGTAATCATTTAGTAACACATGTTTTATTATGTAACATGTGAATCATAGCTCTCTGATCCTCTTTGCTTTCATTTTGGGTGTGCACACAAGTTGCTTGCTATATTGGTTGAGGTAAAATTGCTAGCTAAATCCTTTTCTACTTGGTGCTTCTATAATTTTCGTTTTGGAATTGTAGCTGAAACGAAATCAGGCATAACTTCTTCATTTCTCATCCGTTTTTGGTCAGGTTTTTTTTTGCTGCAAACTAGATTCAATAACGAACACTTTTTGTTCAGTGAGTTTTCTGTAGTTTTGCGATATAGATGACCTGAAATGTGTTCAAAGACAGAAGACCAATTCTGTCTTTAACAAGTTATCTGGAGTTTCAATCTGATATTGTTTTGCATCTATCTCTCTCGTTTGTGATCCGAATTAGATAATTTTGGATGTTCCAGAAAGGTTAAAACATATGCTACAATTTTTGTTCAGTGAGTTTTTTGTAATTTTGCCATTTAGATGACCTGAAATGCGTTCAAAGACAGAAGACCAATTCTGTCTTTAACAAGTTATCTTGAGTTTCAATCTGATATTGTTTTGCATGTATCTCTCTCGTTTTTGATCCGAATTAGATAATTTTGGATGTTACGGAAAGCTTAAAACATATGCTACAATTTTTGTTCAGTGAGTTTTCTGTAATTTTGCCATTTAGATGACCTGAAATGCGTTCAAAGACAAAAGACCAATTCTGTCTTTAACAAGTTATCTTGAGTTTCAATCTGATATTGTTTTGCATGTATCTCTCTCGTTTTTGATCCGAATTTGATAATTTTGGATGTTCCGGAAAGCTTAAAATATATGCTACAATTTTTGTTCAGTGAGTTTTCTGTAATTTTTAGTCTAACTAGGTCAAAAATTGGTTTTTCTACTATCTTCCCGAGAGCGATACACATATTAGCTCTGTGGATGAAACTGAAACTATTTTGGTCATAACTTTTGAGCCACTAGTCGGAATTTGACGATTTTGGTCCCGTTGGAAAGATGGAGTTATGAACTCCATATCTGGAAAGTTTGGTCATCATCTGAGTTCATTAGACCCTTCGAATTTCCTGTCAGAGTTGAACCCAGATCGCTGTGCAAAACAGTGCATTTCATGTTTCTGTGTCCGACTTTGGAACGTCGCTACGCCTTCGTTTCAAGTCGGAATTGAGTAATTCTTTTTGCGTTCTGAAGTAGGCATGTCGGACTACGATCCTACTAATTTTTATGCCATTCAGATTCAGTCTGCTGGTCCGATTAATTTTCCGAACTTGGGTTCGCGTCAGTTTTGGACTATTTTCCAACACTTAGAATATTTTCAGTGATTTTCTGGTTTTATCGATTTCTTTGAAATTTGTCTCTGGATTTTGTACACGGGCCTTATAAAAAGGTTTTAAAAGGATTTTTCGCTCCGAAATGGCTTTCAAAATTATTATATAATATTATTTTTAATTAGTAAACTATTTACTCCATAATATGAGAGTTTTCAAAAGCCGTTTTAAAGTGTTCTCAAAATCAATTATAAATCCGTTTCGAACCATTATTTTCTATAATAAAAATCTCACACTCACTTTTTTAGCACGTCGAGCGAAGTGGAAAGGTGCTTAAACGGTTAGGAAATCTCCGGCCTATGGAACCGTGTGTATTTTCTTTCCAGTTAATCCCCGACCTATTCGATTGATCGTTTTGACCTTTGGGTCTAGTTTACCGATGATACGAGGTGCACTTTTTATTGTTTGGAGTGTGAGCTTGCTATTGGTTAGTAAACCGTTTAGTGCGAACGTGGGGTATGAGACTCATTGTTAACACTTTACGGGTTCTTCTCCAAGAAGTTTGTGACACATTAGCCTCTGGGCAGCCAGTACCGGACCTCTGGGTCACCACGCCTCTGGGCAACCGTCTCTGGACACCTGTTCTATGGAGCAATTTCTTTTTCGGCATGTGCCTCTGGGCCTTTATCCTTCTGGGAAGGATCTCGCCGTCTCGAGCGTTCCGCATCTGTGCGAGTGATCGAACACAACTCTACAGTACTTGGCAATAACGACTCCGGTCGGTGCATGTGCTATACTTGTATTATCTGATGATTTTTATATCCATTCGAGTACCGCCATTCGGTGTTGGTTTTATGGAACCATACGATGTAAGTGCGATTACCTTGTGGATTCACAGTGTCTCTGGGCACTGCTTTTCAGTGTTTGATTTCATTGACTTTTCAGTATATCCCCATTGCTCTTTGGAGCATCGATCTTTGCTTGGGCATTGATTACAGACTCTGGTCATTCTTGGGATTATTGCCTATGGGCAACTTTATATAGCTTTGGCTACGCCGATGATATGAAGCGATTTTATTTATTCAACACTTTGGTGCTGATATTCTCTTTGGAGATTTTTACTGTTGATTGATGATTAGGGACCGTCATTATATTCATGTGGTCCAAAATACTCTTCTCTTAGGAAAAGTATTGTTTTATTTATGTACCGCATTATTATATATCTCAGTTATTACTGATTGTTTAGCTAGCCTGACCCGAGTGTTTTCGCTCGGGTCAGACCGAGTTGTTTCAGGTTAGGTCTCTGGACTTAGCTTCTGTGCTTCCGCTTTGGACATTATCTGCTATGCTGATAGATAGCTCTTTTATTTGTCCACTATTCCGCTACTTTGTTATTATTCAGACTTTGATATGTACATATTTTTGACTCACATGTGTGGGCAGTGGCTTTGTACCCACTTATAGTATTTGGATCTGTATTGACGATGTATTGTCCTGGGATTTTATATCTGTTATGTGATTCTGTTCTGTGATGTTTTATCATTTTATTACTATGCTTATTCTGATAGATCTTTAGCCATTGTAATTTCGTTATAAATATTTATTGAATATGTCGAACCACTTGAAAAAAAATAGATACCACCCTTTCGACGTATTCAGTAGATAGTTATAGCTTGATTATAAATGGTCGCTTCCACTATACTCTATTCTCCGCTTTAACAGACGGTATTACTCCCGTAATACTCTTTATTACAGTAGGTCTCAGAGTGGGGAGTTACAGTTTGGTATCAGAGCCTGGTTTCAGGAATAAGCATAATAAACACAGAACAGATACACGTAGTACAATACGTTATAATACGATCCAAATTTAACATATCCACCTTTAGATAAATAAGTTAGGAATATGTGTAGGAATCTATTATATTCCGTAATATTCCTTAATGAATTATCTATCTTTGAATCGTGCTTAACTAAATCTACCGATCACTTTATTCGAGAGTGTCCCAAACCTCTCTATTGCACCTTCTGCAAGAAGGAGGGACATAGGATCTCCGCTTGTCCTATTGCTCCAACTAGTGCCAAGCCTGGCAGGCTTAATGCTGCCAAGGCTCCTACCACTTCTGCTAAGCCTAAAGGTACACCTCCTTCTGTTCTTGAAGGCTCTATTTTATTTCATGGTAGATCTTGTAGAGTTCTCTTTGATACGGGTGCCTCCCACTCATTCGTATCAAAGGAACTAGTTGATACTTTATCTTTGGATGTTACTTGTCTGGTTTCTTCACTAAGGATTGTGAATCCCATTGGTGGATCCACGACCCTTAGCTTGCTCTGTGAGGATATAGATATTGATCTTTGTGGCTTTTCTTTCCGTGCAAAACTCCACGTTATGGAGTATTTGGGCTTTGATATGATTCTTGGCATGGATTGGCTCGTTCAGCACGACGCCAAAATCATTTGTTCGGAGCGGATATTATTTCTTCGTCATCCTGACTCATCCGCTCCGTTAGCTATTGCTCTTCAGGATGTTGGGATTTCTGATATTACTTTATTTGCTCTTGATTCACGAGATGAGAATGTGGACATATCTCGTATTCCTGTTGTTCGGGTTTTCCCCGACGTATTCAAGCCAGTATCCGGACTGCCGCCAAAGCGAGCTATTGAGTTCCGCATCGATCTCATTCCAGGCTCTCATCCAGTTGGGCGTCCTCCTACGAGAATGTCTACTAAAGAGAATGAGGAACTCAGGAAGCAGTTAGTTGAGCTTGAAGCGAAGCAGTTCATTCGATCTAGTTCTTCGCCATGGGGTGCTGCTGTGGTCTTCGTTAAGAAGGCTGATGGCTCTCTTAGGCTTTGCATTGATTATCGCAAGCTCAATGAGCTGACCATCAGAAATCGCTACCCACTTCCTCGGATATACGGCATGTTTGACCAATTGAGCGGTGCGAAGGTCTTCTCTCAGCTTGACCTTGCCACCGGATTCCATCAGCTACGAGTCGCAGAAGACAGCATTCCTCTTACAGCATTTCGCACTCGTTATGGTTCTTTTGAGTGGTTGTTCATGCCGTTCGGTTTGACGAACGCTCCGGCTTTCTTCGTCGATCTCATGAATCGAGTATTCCGGGAATACATCGATAGATTCGTTCTGGTTTTCATCGACGATATTCTTGTTTATTCTAGATCCGAGGCAGAGCATGCTCGTCATCTACGGATCGTCTTGGATACTCTTCGTCAGCATCAGCTTAAGGCCAAGCTCTCCAAGTGCCATTTTTGGGAGAGCAAGGTCAAGTTCTTGGGCCATATTGTATCATCTGAGGGTATTTCTGTCGATCCTGCCAAGATCGAAGCTATTCAGAATTGGAGGTAGCCCGAGAACGTTCATGATATTCGCAGCTTCCTTGGTCTGGCGGGTTATTACCGTCGATTTATCAAGGATTTCTCTCGTGTTGCACTTCCCCTCACGACTCTGACTCATAAGGGGGTTCGCTTTATTTGGTCTGATAAGTGTGAAGTTTCTTTCCAGCGATTGAAGGAACTTCTCACTCATGCTCCTATCCTTGTGGTTCCTGAGAGTAACCAGGATCTTGTTGTATACACCGACGCTTGTGGTAGCGGCCTCGGTGCTATGCTTATGCAGAATGATCGGGTAGTTGCTTTTGCTTCTAGGCAGCTATGTTCGAATGAGGTTCGCTATCCGACTCATGATCTTGAGTTGGCAGCTATCGTCTTTGCTTTGAAGACGTGGCGTCACTTTCTATTAGGCGAACGCTTCACTCTTTACACCGATCACAAGTCGCTGAAATATTTATTCAGTCAGAAGGATCTCAATATGAGGCAGCAGCGATGGCTTGAGTTTCTCGCCTTATATGACTTAGACATTCAGTATAACCCTAGCAAGGGTAATCGTGTGGCTGATGCACTCAGCCGCAAACACTCGGCGGTAGTTTCTATGATGATAGCCGAGTGGGATATTCTTGAGACTCTTTCTATGTGTTATATTCGAAATCGAGCTCCGTCTTCTGAGCCTCAGATCTTGCTATTCAGCTTGGAAGCTCGACCTATTCTATTGGATCGCATTGCTCATGCTCAACGGCAGGATCCAGACTTGTTGCGATATATTCATCTCCTTGAGTCCGGATCCAGTGATGAGACATTGTTGGATTATTCTATTGATTCTCATCGGTGTCTTCGTAGGAAGAACCGTATTTTGGTACCATCTGATTTATCACTTAGGCATGACATTCTAGACGAGTGTCATCGCACTAAGTACACTATACATCCCGGGTCGAGTAAGATGTATGCCGACATGTGTCGCCTATTTTATTGGGAGGGCATGAAGAGTGACGTTGCAAGTTATGTAAGCCGTTGCATGACTTGTCAACAGATCAAAGCGGAGCATCAGCGTCCATCCGGTCTTCTTCAGCCGCTTGAGATTCCATTGTGGAAATGGGATCAGATATCCATGGATTTTATTGACGGTCTGCCTCGATCGAGGTCATGCCATACTTCTATTTGGGTCATCGTCGATCGCTTGACCAAATCAGCTCATTTCATTCCTATTAAGTCCACTCGGACTACTACTCAGCTTGCCAAGCTATATGTGAAGGAAGTCGTTCGACTTCATGGCATTCCTAGCTCTAACGTCTGTGATCGAGACACTATCTTTACTAGTCACTTCTGGAAGTGCCTACAGTCAGCTTTGGGCTCAAAGCTGAATCTCTCGACTGCTTATCATCCTCAGACCGACGGTCAGACGGAAAGGGTGAATCGTGTTTTAGAGGATCTTTTGCGCTGTTGTATTCTGGATTTCGGAGGTAGTTGGGAGGATCACTTACCGCTTGTAGAGTTCTCCTACAACAACAGCTTTCAGTCTAGTATTGGCATGGCTCCTTTCGAGGCTCTTTACGGAAGGCCATGTCGTTCTCCTTCGTGTTGGTTAGAATCTGGCGAGAAGCTTCTTCCTGGTCCAGATTCAGTTCGGGAATCTTCGGAGAAGATTATTCTTATTCGTCAAAGAATGAAAGAGGCGCAGAACCGCCAGAAATCCTACACGAACAACCGTAGGAAGCCTCTTGAGTTCTCCATTGGTGATTCTGTCTTTATTCGGATATCTCTCATGAAAGGGGTTGTGCGTTTCAGCTCTACGGGGAAGTTGGCTCCTCGCTATGTTGGACCATTTCCTATTACGGAACGCATCGGCCCCGTTGCTCATCGTGTGGCTCTACCTGCTCACTTCTCTAGAATACATGACGTGTTCCATGTTTCCCAGCTTCGCATGTGTGTCCGCGATCCTGATTCTATCATTGAGCTGCATGCTATGCCTGATTTAGAGATCTTACCTGATTTATCTTTGGAGCAGCAACCTCTTCGTGTGCTTGATTCGGAGGTTAGACGCCTTCGCAACAAAGAGGTTCCATTCATGAAGATTCAATGGTCACCGAATCCTAAGGACTGCACTTGGGAGACCAGAGAATCTATCGAACGCTCTTATCCTGGCTTTCTCCCATCTTCTTCTGCGGGTGAGAATTCTCTATTTTATCTCTATCACTTCTTTTGTGGATTTGACGTTATAGACGATATCTATCTTAAGGAATTGCGGGGACGCAATTTTCTTAAGGGGGGGAGTCTGTAACAACCCGGGATTTGCATTACCAACTAATAAATAAAAGTTAGGATTTTTATTTATTTTAATGAAGCATAAAAGGTTTTGGAATAACAAAATTTATGTGAAAAAGGCTATTTTAATTAAATGGGAAATATGGGATTTTAAAATGAGGATAAAATGTTATTTTTGGGAAGTTAAATATTTTAGGAGAGATTTTAAAATGGGTTTGGATAAGAAAAATGAGTTTTATAAACATACATGAACACTTAGACTAATTTTTGGAAAACATGTAAATAACTCTCTTCTTATTGGGTTTCTAAACCTAGCCCAATAACCCACCCTAAACCTCCTCTATAAATTATCTCATACTCTCCAAACCTCATTCATTCATCCCTAATCAAAACCCTAATCATTTCCTAAAGCTTTCTTAACAAAAATGGCCTCTATCTTCATCTCCTTCTAGTTTTAGCTTATGCAAGTCATTCTATGCAAAGGTAATGCAAATACCCACCTCAAATCCATTTTTATATCTTTCTCATTTCTGAAATTTAATTGGTAACACATGTTTTATGTGTTTTTTTGATCTTATAGCCTCCTAATCATCTTTTGCTAACTTGGGTTGATGCTATAGTAGTCTTTGTTGCTTTTGTGAGAGGTATATTGCTAAAAACCTCTTCTAATATGTGTTTAATCATCTTTTGATTTCGGTAATCATTTAGTAACACATGTTTTATTATGTAACATGTGAATCATAGCTCTTTGATCCTCTTTGATTTCATTTTGGGTGTGCACACAAGTTGCTTGCTATATTGGTTGAGGTAAAATTGCTAGCTAAATCCTTTTCTACTTGGTGCTTCTATAATTTTCGTTTTGGAATTGTAGCTGAAACGAAATCAGGCATAACTTCTTCATTTCTCATCCGTTTTTGGTCAGGTTTTTTTTGCTGCAAAATAGATTCAATAAGGAACACTTTTTGTTCAGTGAGTTTTCTGTAGTTTTGCGATATAGATGACCTGAAATGTGTTCAAAGACAGAAGACCAATTCTGTCTTTAACAAGTTATCTGGAGTTTCAATCTGATATTGTTTTGCATCTATCTCTCTCGTTTGTGATCCGAATTAGATAATTTTGGATGTTCCGGAAAGGATAAAACATATGCTACAATTTTTGTTTAGTGAGTTTTTTGTAATTTTGCCATTTAGATGACCTGAAATGCGTTCAAAGACAGAAGACCAATTCTGTCTTTAACAAGTTATCTTGAGTTTCAATCTGATATTGTTTTGCATGTATCTCTCTCGTTTTTGATCCGAATTAGATAATTTTGGATGTTACGGAAAGCTTAAAACATATGCTACAATTTTTGTTCAGTGAGTTTTCTGTAATTTTGCCATTTAGATGACCTGAAATGCGTTCAAAGACAGAAGACCAATTCTGTCTTTAACAAGTTATCTTGAGTTTCAATCTGATATTGTTTTGCATGTATCTCTCTCGTTTTTGATCCGAATTTGATAATTTTGGATGTTCCGGAAAGCTTAAAATATATGCTACAATTTTTGTTCAGTGAGTTTTCTGCAATTTTGAGACTAACTAGGTCAAAAATTGGTTTTTCTACTATCTTCCCGAGAGCGATACACATATTAGCTCTGTGGATGAAACTGAAACTATTTTGGTCATAACTTTTGAGCCGCTAGTCGGAATTTGACGATTTTGGTCTCGTTGGAAAGATGGAGTTATGAAATCCATATCTGGAAAGTTTGGTCATCATCTGAGTTCATTAGACCCTTCGAATTTCCTGTCAGAGTTGAACCCAGATCGCTGTGCAAAACAGTGCATTTCATGTTTCTGTGTCCGACTTTGGAACGTCGCTACGCCTTCGTTTCAAGTCGGAATCGAGTAATTCTTTTTGCGTTCTGAAGTAGGCATGTCGGACTACGTTCCTACTAATTTTTATGCCATTTAGATTCAGTCTGCTGGTCCGATTAATTTTCCGAACTTGGGTTCGCGTCAGTTTTGGACTATTTTCCAACACTTAGAATATTTTCAGTGATTTTCTGGTTTTATCGATTTCTTTGAAATTTGTCTCTGGATTTTGTACACGGGCCTTATAAAAAGGTTTTAAAAGGATTTTTCGCTCCGAAATGGCTTTTAAAATTATTATGTAATATTATTTTTAATTAGTAAACTATTTACTCCATAATAGGAGAGTTTTCAAAAGCCGTTTTAAAGTGTTCTCAAAATCAATTATAAATCCGTTTCGAACCATTATTTTCTATAATAAAAATCTCACACTCACTTTTTTAGCACGTCGAGCGAAGTGGAAAGGTGCTTAAACGGTTAGGAAATCTCCGGCCTATGGAACCGTGTGTATTTTCTTTCCGGTTAATCCCCGACCTATTCGATTGATCGTTTTGACCTTTGGGTCTAGTTTACCGATGATACGAGGTGCACTTTTTATTGTTTGGAGTGTGAGCTTGCTATTGGTTAGTAAACCGTTTAGTGCGAACGTGGGGTATGAGACTCATTGTTAACACTTTACGGGTTCTTCTCCAAGAAGTTTGTGACACATTAGCCTCTGGGCAGCCAGTACTGGACCTCTGGGTCACCATGCCTCTGGGCAACCGTCTCTGGACACCTGTTCTATGGAGCAGTTTCTTTTTCGGCATGTGCCTCTGGGCCTTTATCCTTCTGGGAAGGATCTCGCCGTCTCGCGCGTTCCGCATCTGTGCGAGTGATCGATCACAACTCTACAGTACTTGGCAATAACGACTCCGGTCGGTGCACGTGCTATACTTGTATTATCTGATGATTTTTATATCCATTCGAGTACCGCCATTTGGTGTTGGTTTTATGGAACCATACGATGTAAGTGCGATTACCTTGTGGATTCACAGTGTCTCTGGGCACTGCTTTTCAGTGTTTGATTTCATTGACTTTTCAGTATATCCCCATTGCTCTTTGGAGCATCGATCTTTGCTTGGGCATTGATTACAGACTCTGGTCATTCTTGGGATTATTGCCTATGGGCAACTTTATATAGCTTTGGCTACGCCGATGATATGAAGCGATTTTATTTATTCAACACTTTGGTGCTGATATTCTCTTTGGAGATTTTTACTGTTGATTGATGATTAGGGACCGTCATTATATTCATGTGGTCCAAAATACTCTTCTCTTAGGAAAAGTATTGTTTTATTTATGTACCGCATTATTATATATCTCAGTTATTACTGATTGTTTAGCTAGCCTGACCCGAGTGTTTTCGCTCGGGTCAGACCGAGTTGTTTCAGGTTAGGTCTCTGGACTTAGCTTCTGTGCTTCCGCTTTGGACATTATCTGCTATGCTGATAGATAGCGCTTTTATTTGTCCACTATTCTGCTACTTTGTTATTATTCAGAATTTGATATGTACATATTTTTGACTCACATGTGTGGGCAGTGGATTTGTACCCACTTATAGTATTTGGATCTGTATTGACGATGTATTGTCCTGGGATTTTATATCTGTTATGTGATTCTGTTCTGTGATGTTTTATCATTTTATTACTATGCTTATTCTGATAGATCTTTAGCCATTGTAATTTCGTTATAAATATTTATTGAATATGTCGAACCACTTGGAAACAAATATATACCACCCTTTCGACGTATTCAGTAGATAGTTATAGCTTGATTACAAATGGTCGCTTCCGCTATACTCTATTCTCCGCTTTAACAGACGGTATTACTCCCGTAATACTCTTGTTACAGTGGGTCTCAGAGTGGGGCGTTACAGTAGTTGAAACTTGTTTATTGATTTGTGTTCGTGTCTAGGCTTTGTTGGATTTGCTTTTCATTTGGATCTTTGCTAGGAATCTCCATATTGCTCCATTTTATCATCACCTTCGTGGCCACGAAAGGTGAGCAAACACTCACAACTACTAGATTTTCTTATGTTAGTTATATTGAATTTATGATATGATTAGAAATTGATTGGTTGCTATTTAGTTTATTTTAAATTGTCATTCAAGTTAAATATGACTTTTATTGAATTTAATTTCCATTTAATTTAATATTGAAATTTAAATTGCCAGTTAAATACCTGTTAATGATAACCAGTAAATTGTTGGTTGTTATTGGTTGATTTCAATGATGATTGTGCTGTATGTTCAATTGTTGATATTTGGGTGATTGGATGGATATTATTAGTTGACATTTCGGATGCTTGGATGTTATTTATGTCTATATCTCTGTTATCCTATGGGTTGAAATGATACATACTCGAACGATCTTTTAGATTAAGGGAAAATCGTTATGGGTTGAAATGATAAACCCGAGCGCTTTTCATTGATTTGGAAATGTTGATTTTTGATACTGGTTGAAATGACATATACCCATATAATTTCTTGAATTTGGACTTTTATTTGGAATTGAATTATTTGAATGGTTTAAGTTAATTCAAACTTCGGATTTGTTTTAATAGATGATTAAGATTGATATTTCGAATTATTTGAAACCCTTTAAATAATTATATTCACGTTGTACACTTGATAGGAGATGAAAATCCCGTAACATCCATGAAACCATTACACTAATATTTCTATTTTACTTATTTTGATCTAACTTACATAAGATCTTTTAGTTTTGACTCGAGTGTTTTTCTTTTCATTACGCTCGGGTCAGTCTGAGCTTTTCAGTGTATTGAAGACTATTTTTTGGAGGACAAAGACGAAGATTCAGTATATTATTGCTATTTATTATTCCACTACATTCTATGTTCCGCTGCATTATTTGTTTTTTTTCCGATGTATGTATAATTTTGATTTGAATTGTAAAAGTGTAATCAAATGTTAGTTGTAGAACAGCTTCATGAACTGTTTATTTGATTATTATATTTTGTTATTCCGCTGCGAGATTCTGTGTTTTGTTTTTTTTTCTTATTTACCCCATTAACAATCCTCCCTTTTGAATGGTTTGAGTCTGGCATGTGTGGTTTATTGTCGATTTGAACCGTCCAAAATGGTGGGTCGTTACATTGTGCACCTGTTGTGGACGACTAGTCTTATTTTACACTGTAGCCACATTGTTCTTGTGTTTACCTAATATTTATTTTTCTATGCACCATAATATTATAAATAGCATTCTCCTACCATTGAGTTATGCACAAACGTTTTTTACAAATTCAGATACAATATATCAACATGGTGGACTACAGCCACATTTCCTTGCCTTCTTCATACTGATATGATGGTCCTCTAAGTCACGAACTCCATACAAATTCTTCATCTCCTCAACCATCGACGGAGTGGCATGTCGAAATGCAGGAAATGCACTGCGAAGACCTAAGGGAGCATAAGAGGGAGGAACAAGAGCGTTGGTTAAGTGAAGAGGGAAGAAGTGTAATAAACCGCTTTTCCGTACCCCTTGAATAGACACTAATCTCCATCTATTTACTCAAGGTGAACGAAAAACCGAACCATTAGGGTTTTTTTTTTTTAAAGAAGAGGTAGAAGAAAAGATAGAAGAAAAGAGAAAGAAGAAACAAAAGAACAACATCAGAAACAGAAACAATATCAGAATCTCACATATCGCAGCGGAACAATATATAATAGATAAATGAATAATCTTTAAAACAAAGAACTATATCATTTTATACATACATCAATCATCAGAGTCAATATACAACAATGGACAGTTATATAAACTTGTCCTCATACAGAATACACAGCGGAATAAATACTATCAGATACAAATACTACGTCTCGCCATCCAGCTTGCTTCCAAAGCTCCAGAATATCCAGAATATCCTGATAATATAACTCTAGGCTGCCCGTGTGGAAATTGGTGGGCACCCAGAGTTTAGAAGGGAACAATAAACTCCGAGTCAGTCATGGTGACTGGTGTGAGATCGTAAAACAGTTATTTTTCACAAAGAAAACAAAACAAATTCGCAATGCTTTTGGAAAATGAAACTACCATAAGACCTCCCGCCACACACACAATGCAAACGCAGAATTGGAGGAGATTTCTTCTTATGATAGTCAAAGATGCTTACTACGCAAAATCAAATCATTTTTGATATTATTATTAGTGCATAGTGTCGAAAACATTTCGAAAGTATAATATTAATCTTAGCCAACATACGACCAGTATCGTATGCCTACTATAGCTACCATCTAAACAGTGGTGACCACCGTACGTAAATGGCAGGTTCTACAACTAAAACCGTACAAAGTTCGTATTGGAAGAATGGATTTCCAACAAATGGTCAGGCTAAGGAACTTCCTTTCCTCCTGCCGAATAGGATCGCCTCTGGCTGGACGTCCCGAGAGACAAACTGCTCTCTGCCAAACAAGGCCGGGTTACCCCTGTAACAGGTAACTCACGAATATGTCATCACCCGGTCCTTTGGGACCTTTATCCGAGCGCTCGATATCCAACATCACACATCATAAAGAAAGTGTATCCACATGAGTAAGTATCTGGGCTCCATACCATGATACCACCCCTTTCCAGAAGGAAATGACATACCCTAAAGGGCGCGACCCTCATAACCTTGCCGCAACATTCCTGTTTCGACCATTTCCGGGTTGTTGAGGCCCTGACGAAGTCTCGTCCACAAAGCTACGCTTTCTCAAAAAGCCCTGCTTCGGGTCAAACAAAATGATCAACCTATGATCACAAAGATATAAGATCAAACAAATGATCATATCGCAAATGATCAAACACTGATCATTTCACAGCAACACTCAGTATGCCACGTTACCAAATTGGGATATATCGCTGATAAATTTCAACTACATAACCTCTGAGCTCGTACGTCTCAGAGAAGGGTGTTAAGCTAAGAGAATAAATTCTCCGCCACCAACAGATATGTATTTGAAAGAAATCGGCTTTATATCTCAAAGTGTAATGTCAGACATACAATCCATATAAGTCTGTTCCGGGATCGAACAGAACCGAAGGCACTTCTCACGAAGCCCTTGCATATCCGGATAATTTTCAATCACGTCAGGACTTCCCGTCACTAAGGGTGATAAAAACCTCTAAATCGGAGATCAGCCGATGTAGAGTAACTCGACGGTAATCCTTCCGTTTTCAAAAATATCCGGTCTTCAACACCGGTCTTCAAATGCAATTCATAACGACGTATCACATATTCGGAATGGGTTATACGACCCCATGGTCCTTTCCCGGCTAACCCGAATAGTGAGCGATTTTTCAAAAATAAGTGTGGCATTCAAATTCATCCAATTCACAACAAATACCTATCTAAAGGTAATTATTGATAGTCGGTTATTTAACTATCAATAAAGATGCGCAACATCATCAGATTCCAAATAATTTTCCCAAATTATTTATTTTCCAAAATATCTTTACTAGATATAAAATTTCCACACTTCAAAAATAAATCAACGTTTATTTTTCTAAACAGTTTCCATTTTCCTTTATAAATTCCATAGTGAATTTATATTTTCAAAATATCTACAGATATACGATTTTCAAATCGTTTTCAATATTCAATCTCGATTTATCTTTAAGAAGATAAAATCTCAAAACGTTTCATTTCATTTTGGAAAAGCATTTCCATACTTATTAAATAATAAGTATTTCACAAATCTATTTATTTTCAACATTTGAAAATATTCGATATACTTAAATCAATATTAAGTATATATTCATTTTTATTTTTTTTTAAGGAAATCATTCTTTCAACACAATTTATTTGAGTCAAAACGAATGTTGCGTAAAACATCGTTACGACGACTCAAAATCACTAGTATAGGGATTCGAAATTAAGATAGATATATAAATCCCAATACTACATAAAAAAACATTTCCTTTCGGAAATCATTTACTATAACAACAGTGTTATAGTCCATCATTTCCTTATTTTTCGAAAACGTCTATTTCAACAATAAATGTTGAAATCTATGATTTCGATAGTTCACACGTTTTAAAACATCTTTTAAAACAATTAACTTCATTTTATAATATCGCTTTCCCAAAACATATCCATTTTACTCAATAATACATTCACTGTCCAAAATCGTGAATATACTTCACAAATTACATTCCACTATTTTCTACACATTTTATTTCAATAAAAATTCGCTATCCAAAATCGCGAATATATCTTCTTTAAAAATCTTCTATATTTAATTTATCAAATTCTATCGATTTCGAATTTATAAAACAACGTTTATAAATTCTATTTCTATTTTCTAACGACTTCAATTTAATAAATCTCCTTTATTAATAATTCGATAAATATTCCATCTAAAGGTAAAAATCCAATTTTTAAGTTAATCTCTTATAAATCTTTTATTCTACAGTTTCATCCATTTTATAACTTCACAATTTATAAATCTATAAATTTCATTCACTTACGAATTCCATAATATTTCATTTTAACACTTATAAAATTCGTTTTATAAGTCCAATATTTTGATTTATAAAATATCAATTTTATAAATCTTTCTATACAAATCGTTTATAGTTATTCAAAAATCCCAACTTAAACCATTTTATAAATAAATCAACTTTTGTTTCAAAAACGACACTTCGGTTATATTTCACTAAAAATTATAACTTTTATAACTTTAAAATTTTACGTTTATAAATCGATTCAAAAATTCCATAAAACGTATATTTTCAAAAATCACTTTAAAACCCTTTTTAAAGTAAAAGTCGTTATTTTTACATTTCAAAACTGAATCCGATGATGCAACAACACCAATCAGTCCATCACAACAGTCAAATATCATATATCATCATATGATAACAGAATATATCAAAATATCTGTAAATAATCAATACGGTGAGGAATCCAGTCGGATCCCTCCAACCTGTTTCCCTGCATCCACAGATGTTAGCACAATACCAATTCCGCTCCAGTACGGAATTATCGCGGTATATAGGTTTTTTTATAAATCCGCTTACTAACGGCGCAATAGGGTCTCATCCGCTATACGAGGCGGGAAATCATCAATCCAATATATACATATGCCAATATGTATATATTGCTATATATAGATATATATCCTACTATATCTAATATCACATCCAAACAGTCAATCATCAATCAATAACTGTAAAAATTCCACATTCATTTGAGTGAGAAGATCTCACCTTGATTTTCCAATAGAAGTTTGTAGCGTTTATTTCGAATGAAACTAAACGGACGTTTAATTTCACTCAAAATTTTCACTGACCCCGATCGCTTCCAAATCAGTTGCATCACGTAGTGCTCGTCGAAACGAAGACAACGCAACTTGTTTCGTAATTTTTCAACCTCGTATGACAAAGTTATGGGGTTTAGAAGTTTATACGAATTAAAATACAATTAAATTTTACAACTTCTTTTAAAATATTTTCAACCTTTTATCACAGCCGTGCATTTCAAACTACCAGATCGTGACCGTGCATCCATCCCCTTCCCTCCTTCTTTTGTTCGCTACTCCCAGTAAACATCGCGAACAAAGAACCCATAAGCACGCGAACAAAATTCGAAGCCGCATCCCCTAACGTTGATCGGAGGTTGATCGGAGACCCCCATCCAGTAGCCCTAGGTCGCCTTCACCCACGCCCCGAGCACGAGCGAACTCGGTCGCCCCTCGTCCTCTGAAATCACACGCGAACGGTGACCATCCCTGCCCCGATTCCGGCTGCCTCGTCGAGTGAGACGCCTCTTCACCGTACGGATCTGTCGAGCTCGACGTCCTCCACGATTTCCTAGTTGAAGCCTTCGTCTGAAAGTCGACCGATTGGAAGTAGTTGTGGGATGAAGATAAGAAGATTTCGGCCATTAATAACAGCAGGTGGCGGCAACTGCTGAAAACCCTAGGGTTTAGTCTTCTTTTGCAAAGGAAAAGGTTGAGGGGCTTATATAGAAAACTTACGAAAACACTATTCAGCCCGGATTTTCCGAACTCCAAATCGAGCGTGCCGGCTGACGTTTCTAAGGTTTACCCCGTGTTCCGAACGCAATGGAACAGGTTTCGGAAGCTAATTCGATCATCTGTGCGAGATATGGCAATAAACGATCAAATTAAATTAAACCGATTTAAATCGATTTCGAGGCGTTTTAATTTGCACCGGACAAATGGTAAATCCAAAAATTATGAAATTTGAAACCATGCAATAATTTCACATTACGGATCCGATGAAACTGGTTTCGTCGAAATCCGAGACCTTTTGAAAAATGACTATTTTTACTCGCCGAATTAAAATTAAAATGATATCGATGCATTTCGAGCTGCCACGGTCAAACGATAACTTCGATTGCTACGAAAATTGAAATTCGATAATAACTAACTATTACGGATCCAATGGAACTGGTCTCGTTCAATTCTGAGACTGTCCGAAAATTGGCTATTTTTACAGTCGATAATTAAATATTAAAATATTCGATTTTCACAATTTAACTCCAAATTCAATTCTGAAAGTTCTATAACCTTTCTATAACTCCAGTATGATTAAATAAAATTTTACAAATCATTTTCAGCACATTAAACCCATATTTCAATCATTTCTGGAATTTCAATCATTAAATTATCGATTTAATTGACCAAATTAAATCCAATATTCGAATAATAAATTATTCGACTTCTAAATTCCATTTATTAATATTAAAAATCAATTAAATATTCGAATTTTAATTATCAAAAATTCTGGGTCGTTACAGACTTCCCCCCTTAAAAGAATTTCGTCCTCGAAATTACAAGTTAGGAAAAATGGTCCTTAACTCGTCTACTGTTTTTCACAATCTAATAGTTTTATCAATTTATCAAAACAAACCTTTCTATTAAAGATTCGTCATCATTCAACTCGTTTTCCAACCTCAATTATAAGTTTCAAACAACATTGTTTACTTTCAATTCAAATTCGAGTTTAAATTCAAATTTTAAACTTTCAAAATTTCTCAAAAATTTACTAACACTCGAAATTTTCGAAAAATTTCGCCAGCGTCTCCTTTGCGCGGCTAATACGGTACTACTACAAAACGTCCCTACGGACTCTCAGATTTCAAAAAGAAAAAGAAAAAGCCAAGCGGCTAGAGAGAAATCATCAAAAACTCATATTAAAACTCAAATACATACCTTTTCGAGCAATTCAAATTTATCTTTGAAATAAATTTTCCAATCCCTTTATACACCTGTACATCCTACTAGCCATTATATCTAGTTACAGCATTCAAACTATTTTGCAAATTCGATTACAAAATTTCAATATGTACTTCTTATATCATTTTTACTTCACTGTTGAAGTTACACCTATTCATTTTCCTTCAATTTTACAGTTCACATTCATTTGAATTCAATTCACGATTTCAATTCAATTTGAATTCTATTCATCTTCAATTCTGAAATATTGAATTTCATCGATTAACTTTCATTTACAACTGCTTATTTTAAATTAGTTTCAATTACTAATTCATTACAAATTCTAATCTACTTATTCAAATTTGTTTTCAATATTCAGTTTCAATTCCAGTTTTATTCTTTTGTTCATTCCCAAAATTTATTTTCAATTTGCCATTTTGGTTTATAACCACTCATATTAAACTGGATTTCCAATAGCATATGAATTTTAATTCATCTTTCAATTTACATTATTCAATTCAATTCATTTGCTTACGAATTCGAAATGAATTTCAACCTTCAATTTCATTTAATTGATTCACTTGTACTTACATTCATTTAACTTCATCCTTTAAGTTAAATTTATTCTATCAACCTTTCAAATTGTATAAGTTATCAACTTGACAATATTTCATAAATATCTTTATATAGCATTCCAGAGTTTTACCAACATTTCAAAGCTCATTTTTTTGAAAACAATTCAAATTATCCTTTGAATTTTCTAAAACAAAATCCAAATTTTCCAAACCACTTCTATTTAAAACAATTTGGCAGCAATTTCTCTTTTGGAAACCCGAAAATGAACACCGGTGATGTCGCGATCATCATCGGAATTATTTTCCAGCGACCGAAAAGAGTTTAGAGCTTTCATCTTTCCAAAATACTTTTCAAAACCTTTGAAATTCATTTTCCACTCCAAAAAGAATTTAAACTTTTCAAATCTCCAAAATATCAAATTCTTTCAATTACATTTCCAAAAACTTTTCTGGAATTCTACCTCCAATTATAAGTCACATTTATAATTCACATTCTTAAATTTCATTTGTATATGAATTCATTTCTTATTCAATTTCAGTGATGATAATTCACTATTATTACTTCCTAACATCCATGCAACCATATACTATAGTACTTTATAGAAAAACATTTCTTTTTTATACAAAAATAGTTTTGGGCAAAATTATCTCATTTACCCTATTTAAAACAATATTGTGCCGAATTGTTCTATTCAAGTGTTTAGAGATTCCTATCGATAGAGTTGTACGGACAATACCGACCAGAATCCATATACCACTCAACAAATCAACCATCACAATATAAAACAATTTTATATTCACTAACAAATACGCACTCGTATCTATTATTACACTCAACTCATTCTAGAGTACTACTGACTCTATCTCTAATGAGTAACACCCAACAGAGCAGGGTTGTCGCTTAACCATATGCTCTGATACCAAATGTAATAAACCGCTTTTCCGTACCCCTTGAATAGACACTAATCTCCATCTATTTACTCAAGGTGAACGAAAAACCGAACCATTAGGGTTTTTTTTTTTTAAAGAAGAGGTAGAAGAAAAGATAGAAGAAAAGAGAAAGAAGAAACAAAAGAACAACATCAGAAACAGAAACAATATCAGAATCTCACATATCGCAGCGGAACAATATATAATAGATAAATGAATAATCTTTAAAACAAAGAACTATATCATTTTATACATACATCAATCATCAGAGTCAATATACAACAATGGACAGTTATATAAACTTGTCCTCATACAGAATACACAGCGGAATAAATACTATCAGATACAAATACTACGTCTCGCCATCCAGCTTGCTTCCAAAGCTCCAGAATATCCAGAATATCCTGATAATATAACTCTAGGCTGCCCGTGTGGAAATTGGTGGGCACCCAGAGTTTAGAAGGGAACAATAAACTCCGAGTCAGTCATGGTGACTGGTGTGAGATCGTAAAACAGTTATTTTTCACAAAGAAAACAAAACAAATTCGCAATGCTTTTGGAAAATGAAACTACCATAAGACCTCCCGCCACACACACAATGCAAACGCAGAATTGGAGGAGATTTCTTCTTATGATAGTCAAAGATGCTTACTACGCAAAATCAAATCATTTTTGATATTATTATTAGTGCATAGTGTCGAAAACATTTCGAAAGTATAATATTAATCTTAGCCAACATACGACCAGTATCGTATGCCTACTATAGCTACCATCTAAACAGTGGTGACCACCGTACGTAAATGGCAGGTTCTACAACTAAAACCGTACAAAGTTCGTATTGGAAGAATGGATTTCCAACAAATGGTCAGGCTAAGGAACTTCCTTTCCTCCTGCCGAATAGGATCGCCTCTGGCTGGACGTCCCGAGAGACAAACTGCTCTCTGCCAAACAAGGCCGGGTTACCCCTGTAACAGGTAACTCACGAATATGTCATCACCCGGTCCTTTGGGACCTTTATCCGAGCGCTCGATATCCAACATCACACATCATAAAGAAAGTGTATCCACATGAGTAAGTATCTGGGCTCCATACCATGATACCACCCCTTTCCAGAAGGAAATGACATACCCTAAAGGGCGCGACCCTCATAACCTTGCCGCAACATTCCTGTTTCGACCATTTCCGGGTTGTTGAGGCCCTGACGAAGTCTCGTCCACAAAGCTACGCTTTCTCAAAAAGCCCTGCTTCGGGTCAAACAAAATGATCAACCTATGATCACAAAGATATAAGATCAAACAAATGATCATATCGCAAATGATCAAACACTGATCATTTCACAGCAACACTCAGTATGCCACGTTACCAAATTGGGATATATCGCTGATAAATTTCAACTACATAACCTCTGAGCTCGTACGTCTCAGAGAAGGGTGTTAAGCTAAGAGAATAAATTCTCCGCCACCAACAGATATGTATTTGAAAGAAATCGGCTTTATATCTCAAAGTGTAATGTCAGACATACAATCCATATAAGTCTGTTCCGGGATCGAACAGAACCGAAGGCACTTCTCACGAAGCCCTTGCATATCCGGATAATTTTCAATCACGTCAGGACTTCCCGTCACTAAGGGTGATAAAAACCTCTAAATCGGAGATCAGCCGATGTAGAGTAACTCGACGGTAATCCTTCCGTTTTCAAAAATATCCGGTCTTCAACACCGGTCTTCAAATGCAATTCATAACGACGTATCACATATTCGGAATGGGTTATACGACCCCATGGTCCTTTCCCGGCTAACCCGAATAGTGAGCGATTTTTCAAAAATAAGTGTGGCATTCAAATTCATCCAATTCACAACAAATACCTATCTAAAGGTAATTATTGATAGTCGGTTATTTAACTATCAATAAAGATGCGCAACATCATCAGATTCCAAATAATTTTCCCAAATTATTTATTTTCCAAAATATCTTTACTAGATATAAAATTTCCACACTTCAAAAATAAATCAACGTTTATTTTTCTAAACAGTTTCCATTTTCCTTTATAAATTCCATAGTGAATTTATATTTTCAAAATATCTACAGATATACGATTTTCAAATCGTTTTCAATATTCAATCTCGATTTATCTTTAAGAAGATAAAATCTCAAAACGTTTCATTTCATTTTGGAAAAGCATTTCCATACTTATTAAATAATAAGTATTTCACAAATCTATTTATTTTCAACATTTGAAAATATTCGATATACTTAAATCAATATTAAGTATATATTCATTTTTATTTTTTTTTAAGGAAATCATTCTTTCAACACAATTTATTTGAGTCAAAACGAATGTTGCGTAAAACATCGTTACGACGACTCAAAATCACTAGTATAGGGATTCGAAATTAAGATAGATATATAAATCCCAATACTACATAAAAAAACATTTCCTTTCGGAAATCATTTACTATAACAACAGTGTTATAGTCCATCATTTCCTTATTTTTCGAAAACGTCTATTTCAACAATAAATGTTGAAATCTATGATTTCGATAGTTCACACGTTTTAAAACATCTTTTAAAACAATTAACTTCATTTTATAATATCGCTTTCCCAAAACATATCCATTTTACTCAATAATACATTCACTGTCCAAAATCGTGAATATACTTCACAAATTACATTCCACTATTTTCTACACATTTTATTTCAATAAAAATTCGCTATCCAAAATCGCGAATATATCTTCTTTAAAAATCTTCTATATTTAATTTATCAAATTCTATCGATTTCGAATTTATAAAACAACGTTTATAAATTCTATTTCTATTTTCTAACGACTTCAATTTAATAAATCTCCTTTATTAATAATTCGATAAATATTCCATCTAAAGGTAAAAATCCAATTTTTAAGTTAATCTCTTATAAATCTTTTATTCTACAGTTTCATCCATTTTATAACTTCACAATTTATAAATCTATAAATTTCATTCACTTACGAATTCCATAATATTTCATTTTAACACTTATAAAATTCGTTTTATAAGTCCAATATTTTGATTTATAAAATATCAATTTTATAAATCTTTCTATACAAATCGTTTATAGTTATTCAAAAATCCCAACTTAAACCATTTTATAAATAAATCAACTTTTGTTTCAAAAACGACACTTCGGTTATATTTCACTAAAAATTATAACTTTTATAACTTTAAAATTTTACGTTTATAAATCGATTCAAAAATTCCATAAAACGTATATTTTCAAAAATCACTTTAAAACCCTTTTTAAAGTAAAAGTCGTTATTTTTACATTTCAAAACTGAATCCGATGATGCAACAACACCAATCAGTCCATCACAACAGTCAAATATCATATATCATCATATGATAACAGAATATATCAAAATATCTGTAAATAATCAATACGGTGAGGAATCCAGTCGGATCCCTCCAACCTGTTTCCCTGCATCCACAGATGTTAGCACAATACCAATTCCGCTCCAGTACGGAATTATCGCGGTATATAGGTTTTTTTATAAATCCGCTTACTAACGGCGCAATAGGGTCTCATCCGCTATACGAGGCGGGAAATCATCAATCCAATATATACATATGCCAATATGTATATATTGCTATATATAGATATATATCCTACTATATCTAATATCACATCCAAACAGTCAATCATCAATCAATAACTGTAAAAATTCCACATTCATTTGAGTGAGAAGATCTCACCTTGATTTTCCAATAGAAGTTTGTAGCGTTTATTTCGAATGAAACTAAACGGACGTTTAATTTCACTCAAAATTTTCACTGACCCCGATCGCTTCCAAATCAGTTGCATCACGTAGTGCTCGTCGAAACGAAGACAACGCAACTTGTTTCGTAATTTTTCAACCTCGTATGACAAAGTTATGGGGTTTAGAAGTTTATACGAATTAAAATACAATTAAATTTTACAACTTCTTTTAAAATATTTTCAACCTTTTATCACAGCCGTGCATTTCAAACTACCAGATCGTGACCGTGCATCCATCCCCTTCCCTCCTTCTTTTGTTCGCTACTCCCAGTAAACATCGCGAACAAAGAACCCATAAGCACGCGAACAAAATTCGAAGCCGCATCCCCTAACGTTGATCGGAGGTTGATCGGAGACCCCCATCCAGTAGCCCTAGGTCGCCTTCACCCACGCCCCGAGCACGAGCGAACTCGGTCGCCCCTCGTCCTCTGAAATCACACGCGAACGGTGACCATCCCTGCCCCGATTCCGGCTGCCTCGTCGAGTGAGACGCCTCTTCACCGTACGGATCTGTCGAGCTCGACGTCCTCCACGATTTCCTAGTTGAAGCCTTCGTCTGAAAGTCGACCGATTGGAAGTAGTTGTGGGATGAAGATAAGAAGATTTCGGCCATTAATAACAGCAGGTGGCGGCAACTGCTGAAAACCCTAGGGTTTAGTCTTCTTTTGCAAAGGAAAAGGTTGAGGGGCTTATATAGAAAACTTACGAAAACACTATTCAGCCCGGATTTTCCGAACTCCAAATCGAGCGTGCCGGCTGACGTTTCTAAGGTTTACCCCGTGTTCCGAACGCAATGGAACAGGTTTCGGAAGCTAATTCGATCATCTGTGCGAGATATGGCAATAAACGATCAAATTAAATTAAACCGATTTAAATCGATTTCGAGGCGTTTTAATTTGCACCGGACAAATGGTAAATCCAAAAATTATGAAATTTGAAACCATGCAATAATTTCACATTACGGATCCGATGAAACTGGTTTCGTCGAAATCCGAGACCTTTTGAAAAATGACTATTTTTACTCGCCGAATTAAAATTAAAATGATATCGATGCATTTCGAGCTGCCACGGTCAAACGATAACTTCGATTGCTACGAAAATTGAAATTCGATAATAACTAACTATTACGGATCCAATGGAACTGGTCTCGTTCAATTCTGAGACTGTCCGAAAATTGGCTATTTTTACAGTCGATAATTAAATATTAAAATATTCGATTTTCACAATTTAACTCCAAATTCAATTCTGAAAGTTCTATAACCTTTCTATAACTCCAGTATGATTAAATAAAATTTTACAAATCATTTTCAGCACATTAAACCCATATTTCAATCATTTCTGGAATTTCAATCATTAAATTATCGATTTAATTGACCAAATTAAATCCAATATTCGAATAATAAATTATTCGACTTCTAAATTCCATTTATTAATATTAAAAATCAATTAAATATTCGAATTTTAATTATCAAAAATTCTGGGTCGTTACAAGAAGACTTGGAGATCAACGTAGAATCCAGCGTAGAAACAGGAAAAGAGAATAGGAACTCCTTAATCAACGGACTAAAAGAGAACATGAGGTTAACTCTCCTTTAATATTTTGTGTTTGTGGAGTTACAGTTACATATTCCATCATAAGAAGCAGAAACAACATTGGACGGTGCCACTATAGATGCCCCAACTTTCCAGACAGTTGTGGGTTATGGGAATGGATATGTCACCAAACTTGAACAAGAAATAGCAATGCTTCGTAACAGGTTAAGCTCATTGGAATTTCATGGTGGTCGTGGACATAATAAATATCTGCAATCTAGCCTTGTTGTTGTATCTTAATGTATGTCTGTGTCTGTCCATGTATGCTTATGTTTTGTATGTTTACGTATGTTTATGTGTGCGCTAATGTATGTTTATATATGTTTAGGTATGAATCTGTGTAATATAATTGTCTACTAAAACTAATCCGTAGAATAAGTATAATCCATAAAACACGTAGAATAAATACAATAAATAGAACAATGAAATCATTTAAACTGTCTAATATAACTAACCCACAGATTATAAATAACATGATCAACAAAGGTTGTTCGATGATCCATAAAATACAGAGAGTCAAATTTTGACCTAGACATCTCAAATACATCTTTCTATTCCACTTTGGCATTAATTTTCTGGTATTTTTGATATGCTCTAGTAGACATAACATGTGACGACCGCCCATGACCCCTGCACCGAATCTAGAGATAGAGCGCTGTAAAGTGTGCCAGGCGACCATGGACGATTGTCAAGGTAAGATTAAAACAACAGGATCTATCGTATTACTCACAGCGCATGGACAAAATACAATAGAACATACGTATAGTGAAGCTTTACAGAATAAAATGACATCATATAAAACTCCATAATAGTTGAATACAAGCATCCACATAGTCAATACATCCAGCCTCACTACATAACTCTCAGAGAATACAAAACAGCGGAAAAATCCAGTACATATAAGAAGATAATATGCAACCCTCTAGCTCGTCTTCGATATCAGCATCGTGAGAAGAGAACAGCACCTGTCACCTGCTACCTAGTCTGCCCGTCCCAAAATGGACGAACAGCCCAAGGCAATAAGAATTAAAACATAAAGCCTTGAGTCAGACAACAGTCTTAGTGAGCAGTAAATTAACTAACAACATACCAAAAGAGCATAAAGGAAAAGGAATAGGAATACTCCCACTCCAACCTCATTCTACAGTGATAGCCCCCAGACACACACTAAGCAGAAGCAAACATAGCAGAGCATACAATTTAAAGTAAAGCAATTGTCACTCGAGTCAAGAGCGATGTTTTCCAAGTACAAATCCCAAGGTCTAAAACCAAGGTCAGATAAGCACCCAGGAAATACCGCTCTTGAGACCGAATGATGATACAACCAAACATCCATGACTCGGCTATCACTGTTATCATTGTTGCGATATCACCGTTAATTGAATGACCGGCACATTCTTTCAGCCGTCCGTCAAGGGCTAATGGTAACCCCGATTCTAGACATAACTCCCGCACGTCATCGTGACCCGTGCCTAGGATTATCGAATCTACCCAGAGTACTCGACCATCAACTTAGTCTTTTGGGCGTCCCCATGTACTCTTGCTTAGAGCATGCTAGAACCTTCAACAACGATGAGATCTCAACCTCCTAGTCATCCTCCTCGACGACTATTGCCATACTAGCTCAAGCGCCTCTCGAGCATCCATTATCCTCAACTCGAATCATATCACCGAGTTATCAACATGCTTGGAATGATCCCGCCTGGATTAGACCAAGTCTTCATCATATGATGCCTCGCTTCATTACATCCTCGCAAAGCTTCATCTCAACTTCACATCATCAAATCTATGCATAGGAGCTTCATCATCCCGCTACATATGCCACGAGCAGCTTTTCCAATTCAAGAGCCTTTCCTTTAGCTTTTGAATCACCTTTGGTCTAAATCTAATCATCAATCATCTAGTACATAACAATCAATCAAATCAAACATCAATCCAAGCAATCAAGCATTCAAATATGATCTAAGTAGACAATTATAACAATAATGGCATTTTCGTAATTAAAGAGTTGAAAGTCCAATAAGCATGAAAACATGGGTTATATCTCTACAAACTTGATGAATGAACTTGCATAGGTTAACATATGATAAAATGGATGCAACATCATCATGAACAATGGATCTACATGGATCTACACATAGGATGAAGAAAATGCATGGAAATCACTAATTTAACACCAAATCGAGCCAACAATCCGATCTACTCCTTTGGATCCGTGTGAGAGATAATCACCACTCACCAAATCACCTAAACAACCTCAAATCAACACACTCCAGATCTGGACAGCGAAGGATGAAGCTAGATCTACCACAAATCCGCTTCAAATGAAGAAATCTCTCTTGAAAAGATGAAGATCTTCAACCTAAGCTCTTGAATCTTCAATCTTGATCTTCGATTTGGATGGATGGAAGCACTAGATTAGAGTGGAGAAAGGAAGTGAAGAAGTGTAGAAGTCGAGCTCTCAAAATGGCAGCACTTCGTCGCTTCAAAATCCGGATCCCAAAAAGTGAGAACAACCCCTCCTATTTATAGCAGAAATTTCCTTAAGTCGCTTAACACGGCTATCTCCCTAGGTCGTTTCCGACCTAAGACTCTCCGACCTAAGCTTCTCCGACCTAACAGATAGATCTACGCGACCTAACACAAACTATCCTAGCGACCTAACAACTTAGCAATCTACGCGACCTAACAGATAGATCTACGCGACCTAACACAAACTATCCTAGCGACCTAACACTTAGGAAACCCAGCGACCTAACAACCTAACGACCTAACTACCTAAGACTCAGTTGGGTTGCGACCTAACACAAGTCGACCTAAAACAACACACGACCTAACACTTAGCCTAACTCCTAAGGTCGCCAACTTGTTAACTCCTTAGGTCGCCAACTTGTTAACTCCTTAGGTCGCCAACACGGAACCACTAGGTCGCTAACTCAGAACCACTAGGTCGCTAACTCAGAACCACTAGGTCGCTAACTCGGCAACTACTAGGTCGCTAACTCGGCAACTACTAGGTCGCTAACTCGGCAACTACTAGGTCGCTAACTCGGCAACTACTAGGTCGCTAACTCGGCAACTACTAGGTCGCTAACTTTCCCAGCCGACCTAACACTTAACAAAACTTAGGTCGCTCACAACATTTTCTTAAGTCGCAGACCTTCTCTAAGTTGCCAACAACCCTTAGGTCGCGTACGACCTAGGACTTAGACAAATCTGCCTAAAAATCTGAAATGACATGAAAGTGCTAAAATTCCAGATTTTGACGAACATGTCGATCCGTAAAAATACGGGTCGTTACATTCTCTCCCCCTTAGAAATTTCGCCCCCGAAATTCCAAGCAATCAAAACTATTCTGTACGCCTACCATCCATAACAATCAACAAACCATGCATCCAATTCTAACTTAGCGTACAGAATTCTAAAACTTAGAACAAGTTACAATATCGCGAGATGAGACGACACCTTAGGGCCATACCTTGAAGAGTTCAGGATGAGCTGCCTTCATCCTCTCTTCCACTTCCCACGTACAGTCGTTATCATCATCACTCCATTGTATCTTGAGCAACTTAACTACCTTCCTCCTAAGCTGTTTCGTGTCGGTTTCAACAACACGAAGCGGCTTACGAGGTCTTCTATCAACTGGATCAACTTCTAAGTCTTCACAGCTATCAGCAGAAATCACCGTACTCGAGTCGTGCACATACTTCCGTAGATATGATACATGAAAAACATTGTGCACACTCGACATCTTCTCTGGTAACTCCAATCTGTAAGCGAGCTTTCCGATTCGCTCGATAATCGGGAATGGTCCAACAAATCTCGGAGTCAACTTTCCTTTCTTTCCAAATCGAATAACATTCTTCAGTGGAGAAATCTTCACAAAAACCATATCTCCTACATCGAATTCCAAATCCTTTCGACGCTTATCGGCATAACTCTTCTGACGATCTTGGGCTGCTTTCATTCGTTGCCGAATGATCTCTATACAATCTGAAGTCTGCCGAATCATCTCTGGCCCAAGCATCAGCTTTTCTCCAGTTTCCAACCAACATGTCGGAGAGTTACACGGTCTTCCATACAACGCCTCATACGGTGCCATACCAATACTTGACTGGTAACTGTTGTTGTACGCAAACTCCACCAAATGAAGGTGATCTTCCCATGATCCTCCGAAATCTAAAACACAGGCTCTGAGGAGATCTTCCAAAACTCGGTTGACTCTCTCAGTCTGGCCATCTGTCTGAGGGTGATAAGCTGTACTCAAACACAACTCGGTTCCCAAGACTTCCTGGAAGCTCTTCCAAAATCCACTAGTGAACAATGGGTCTCGATCGCTCACTATACTCTTCGGAACACCATGGAATCGAACTATCCACTTAACATACAACTCAGCCAACTTTGATGCCGTTCTAGTCGATCGAACAGGAATGAATCGTGCACTCTTAGTCAGACGATCCACAATGACCCAAATTCCTTCATTTCCCGTTCTGGTTCTAGGCAATCCATCAATAAAATCCATCGACACTTGTTCCCACTTCCATGTAGGAACTTCTAAGGGCTGAAGCAATCCACTTGGCTTCTTCTGTTCGGCTTTAACCAACTGGCAATTCATACACTTGGAAATGAAATCTCCAACATCCTTCTTCATGCCTTCCCAATAGTAGGTTCTCTTCATATCCCGATACATCTTATTTCCACCTGGATGAATTGTCAACCTCGAGTGATGACTTTCCTTCAGAACTTCACTCCTCAACTCATCTATATCGGGAACCACTAGTCGTCCTTGCTTTCGAAGCCAACCTTCTCTATCGACCTCGAATCCTTTATCCTTTTCTGGCTCCAATCCAGATTCCAATTCACGGATAATCTTGACAAGCTTATCATCTCGCTTTTGACTCTCGCCAATCCTTTCCACAAGAGTCGGTCTTATCGATAAGTTTGCCAACATTTCAGGTTCCAATTCGCATCCAGGCCTGAAGTCAAATCCAGCTAAATACTCGAGACTCTTCCATTCAGAAAACATGGCTCCCAATCCTGCATGTCTTCGACTTAACGCATCAGCCACTGCGTTACCTTTTCCCGGAGTATAAGCTATACCAAAATCATACGATGCCAAAAACTCTAGCCAACGTTGCTGCCGAAGATTCAAATCCTTCTGGGAGAAAAGATACTTCAACGACTTGTGATCCGTAAACAACTCGAATCGAACTCCCAACAGATAATGCCTCCACATCTTCAGGGCAAATACAATCGCCGCTAACTCCAAGTCATGAGTTGGGTAATTCCTTTCATGCGGCTTCAGTTGTCGACTGGCATACGCAACAACTTTATCCTTCTGCATCAGCACTGCTCCAAGTCCAGTACCACATGCGTCGGTGTAAACCACCATCTCATCATTCCCACTAGGAATAGTCAAAACAGGAGTACTCGTCAATCTCTCTTTCAGGATTCCGAAAGCTTGCTCACACTTAGCATCCCAACTGAACACTTTGTTCTTCTTCGTCAATCCTGTTAACGGTGCAGCTATCTTGGAGAAGTCTTTGATAAACCGTCGATAATATCCTGCTAATCCAAGAAAACTTCTCACATCAGATGCATTCTTAGGTCTAACCCAATCCTGGATTGCTGCCACCTTAGCGGGATCAACCGCTATTCCACTTCCAGAAATCACATGGCCTAAGAACCTCACTTCACTCTTCCAGAAGTGACACTTCGAAAACTTAGCCTTCAGCTGATGTTTCCGTAAGATCTCCAAAACAATATGCAAGTGCGTCTTGTGCTCTTCCTCCGTTCTGGAATAAATCAGAATATCATCCACGAACACAAGTACGAACTTGTTCAACTGATCTCTGAACACTCTATTCATAAGATCCACAAAATATGCTGGCGCGTTAGTCAATCCAAATGGCATTACCAGCCACTCAAAGAAACCGGATGGTGTCCTAAAAGCAGTCTTCGGCACACTATCCTTAGCTACTCTCAACTGGTGAAATCCCGTTGCCAAATCCATCTGAGAAAACACCTTAGCTTCGTGAAGCTGATCAAACAAGTCATCTATTCTTGGCAATGGATACTTGTTCTTCTTAGTCACCTTATTCAGCTCACGATAATCCACACACAATCTCAACGATCCATCTGCCTTGGTTGCAAACACAACTGGTGCACCCCACTCGGACACACTACGCCGAATGAATCCTTTCTGCAAAAGATCATCAACTTGCACCCTCAACTCTTGCTGTTCCCTAGGCGCCATCCGCCTAAGAGGCATCACAACAGGTCTGGCTCCTTCAACTAGATCTATACGAAACTCGATCTCTCTATGCGGCGGCAACCCTTTGACTTCGTCAAAGACATCCTCGAATCCATTTGCGATTGGCACTAAAGACAGTCCATCCCGTGGAACAACTAGCGAATACATGAAGCTCATGAAGACGCCTTCCTCATGCTTACATCGTATCACAATCTTTCGCCCTTCCACATTCTCGACTGTCACCTCTAGCCTCTCACAATCAACCTTAGCCGCATACTTCCTAAGCCAGTCCATACCCAAAATAATTCCGAACCCCGCAAAGTTCAGAACAAAGCAATCACAAACAAAAGAGCAACCATGACTCGACACAACTAGACCACGGCATAACATACACAAACAAGACGAACCCCCAACTGGATTAGTCACAACCAATGGCCTATCAACAATATCCGGCTTCAAACCTAACCGGCCTACTAGTTCATTACAAACAAACGAATGCGAAGCTCCAGTATCAAACAAAACTCTAACTGGAACACCACATAGGAAAAGAGTACCTTGAACAACCACACTCTTTCCCTTCTCTTCAACAGTAGGAGCTTTCGAAGACGACGGAACAGCCCCCAAAGCATAGGCTTGCACAATCTGCCTGTCCTTCCTTGGTTCTGGACAATTCTTCCTGAAATGCCCCGGCTTGTCACAGTTGTGACACTTCATCGGTGCCTTCGGATTCTTACAATCCTTAGAGAAATGGCCCTTCTGCTGACAATTGTAGCAAGTTACCTCGCCTTTCGGCTTCTTCTGGCCATCCTTACCCTTCTGCTGCTGCTGCTTCCTCTTCTGGTTTCCACCCTGCTGTGGTTTAGATTCTCCCTTGGTAACAGCAACAACAGGTCCTTCCTTAGGAAACAGACTCTCATGCCTAAGAGCTTTCTCCACAAGCTTCTCAAATGAATCGTCCAAATGATCCACCAACTGTCTCCCAAGATAACTATCCAAGCCGGTCACAAACTTCTCATTCTTCTGATAAGCAGATTCAATATACGACCGGGCATACTTGGACAAAGCTTCGAACTCAGAAACATACTCAAGAACTGATCTTCCACCTTGCTTGAGCTCCACAAACCTCTTGAACAGAACAGACTTCTGAGCTGTAGAAATGAACTTAGCTTCAAATCTAGCTTGGAATTGCTCCCAAGTAATCTCTTCCTCCGCAGTATCGATGGTAATAGAGTTCCACCAATCAGAGGCTCTCCCTTGAAGCTGCCTTGATGCCAACTTCCTCTTAGTTGCATCATCAATTCCCAAATCACCAAAGATCCTTCTACAAGCATCTATCCACCTCTGGACCTCAATAGTTGATTCTGTTCCCAAGAAAACCTTCCCTCCAAGAGCAGTATAATCCTTGCACAGCTTAGCAAAATCCACTGGTTTCGGAGTTTGGACTTGAACTCCAACATCTACTGCCGCCCCCGGAACTGGTATCCTCCTCATGATCGAAGTCATCATAGCTTCGAACATGGCTGCATAATCAGCAGTCTCTTCAGTAGCACGACCTCCCCTAGCAGCTGGTCTCCCTCTTCGACTCATTCTCAATATCTATAAAAAGGAATGATTAGAACATCTAGAGAATCAACTGCATAAAGGACTCAAACTCTACTAAGCCACTATATTATATATAGTAATCATCCATCAAAATACAATTACGTCTCTCATACGTAGTTACGACAGCGAGCGTTGGGTAAAATCGATTAACCAATGCTCTGATACCAAATGTGACGACCGCCCATGACCCCTGCACCGAATCTAGAGATAGAGCGCTGTAAAGTGTGCCAGGCGACCATGGACGATTGTCAAGGTAAGATTAAAACAACAGGATCTATCGTATTACTCACAGCGCATGGACAAAATACAATAGAACATACGTATAGTGAAGCTTTACAGAATAAAATGACATCATATAAAACTCCATAATAGTTGAATACAAGCATCCACATAGTCAATACATCCAGCCTCACTACATAACTCTCAGAGAATACAAAACAGCGGAAAAATCCAGTACATATAAGAAGATAATATGCAACCCTCTAGCTCGTCTTCGATATCAGCATCGTGAGAAGAGAACAGCACCTGTCACCTGCTACCTAGTCTGCCCGTCCCAAAATGGACGAACAGCCCAAGGCAATAAGAATTAAAACATAAAGCCTTGAGTCAGACAACAGTCTTAGTGAGCAGTAAATTAACTAACAACATACCAAAAGAGCATAAAGGAAAAGGAATAGGAATACTCCCACTCCAACCTCATTCTACAGTGATAGCCCCCAGACACACACTAAGCAGAAGCAAACATAGCAGAGCATACAATTTAAAGTAAAGCAATTGTCACTCGAGTCAAGAGCGATGTTTTCCAAGTACAAATCCCAAGGTCTAAAACCAAGGTCAGATAAGCACCCAGGAAATACCGCTCTTGAGACCGAATGATGATACAACCAAACATCCATGACTCGGCTATCACTGTTATCATTGTTGCGATATCACCGTTAATTGAATGACCGGCACATTCTTTCAGCCGTCCGTCAAGGGCTAATGGTAACCCCGATTCTAGACATAACTCCCGCACGTCATCGTGACCCGTGCCTAGGATTATCGAATCTACCCAGAGTACTCGACCATCAACTTAGTCTTTTGGGCGTCCCCATGTACTCTTGCTTAGAGCATGCTAGAACCTTCAACAACGATGAGATCTCAACCTCCTAGTCATCCTCCTCGACGACTATTGCCATACTAGCTCAAGCGCCTCTCGAGCATCCATTATCCTCAACTCGAATCATATCACCGAGTTATCAACATGCTTGGAATGATCCCGCCTGGATTAGACCAAGTCTTCATCATATGATGCCTCGCTTCATTACATCCTCGCAAAGCTTCATCTCAACTTCACATCATCAAATCTATGCATAGGAGCTTCATCATCCCGCTACATATGCCACGAGCAGCTTTTCCAATTCAAGAGCCTTTCCTTTAGCTTTTGAATCACCTTTGGTCTAAATCTAATCATCAATCATCTAGTACATAACAATCAATCAAATCAAACATCAATCCAAGCAATCAAGCATTCAAATATGATCTAAGTAGACAATTATAACAATAATGGCATTTTCGTAATTAAAGAGTTGAAAGTCCAATAAGCATGAAAACATGGGTTATATCTCTACAAACTTGATGAATGAACTTGCATAGGTTAACATATGATAAAATGGATGCAACATCATCATGAACAATGGATCTACATGGATCTACACATAGGATGAAGAAAATGCATGGAAATCACTAATTTAACACCAAATCGAGCCAACAATCCGATCTACTCCTTTGGATCCGTGTGAGAGATAATCACCACTCACCAAATCACCTAAACAACCTCAAATCAACACACTCCAGATCTGGACAGCGAAGGATGAAGCTAGATCTACCACAAATCCGCTTCAAATGAAGAAATCTCTCTTGAAAAGATGAAGATCTTCAACCTAAGCTCTTGAATCTTCAATCTTGATCTTCGATTTGGATGGATGGAAGCACTAGATTAGAGTGGAGAAAGGAAGTGAAGAAGTGTAGAAGTCGAGCTCTCAAAATGGCAGCACTTCGTCGCTTCAAAATCCGGATCCCAAAAAGTGAGAACAACCCCTCCTATTTATAGCAGAAATTTCCTTAAGTCGCTTAACACGGCTATCTCCCTAGGTCGTTTCCGACCTAAGACTCTCCGACCTAAGCTTCTCCGACCTAACAGATAGATCTACGCGACCTAACACAAACTATCCTAGCGACCTAACAACTTAGCAATCTACGCGACCTAACAGATAGATCTACGCGACCTAACACAAACTATCCTAGCGACCTAACACTTAGGAAACCCAGCGACCTAACAACCTAACGACCTAACTACCTAAGACTCAGTTGGGTTGCGACCTAACACAAGTCGACCTAAAACAACACACGACCTAACACTTAGCCTAACTCCTAAGGTCGCCAACTTGTTAACTCCTTAGGTCGCCAACTTGTTAACTCCTTAGGTCGCCAACACGGAACCACTAGGTCGCTAACTCAGAACCACTAGGTCGCTAACTCAGAACCACTAGGTCGCTAACTCGGCAACTACTAGGTCGCTAACTCGGCAACTACTAGGTCGCTAACTCGGCAACTACTAGGTCGCTAACTCGGCAACTACTAGGTCGCTAACTCGGCAACTACTAGGTCGCTAACTTTCCCAGCCGACCTAACACTTAACAAAACTTAGGTCGCTCACAACATTTTCTTAAGTCGCAGACCTTCTCTAAGTTGCCAACAACCCTTAGGTCGCGTACGACCTAGGACTTAGACAAATCTGCCTAAAAATCTGAAATGACATGAAAGTGCTAAAATTCCAGATTTTGACGAACATGTCGATCCGTAAAAATACGGGTCGTTACATAACATAAGTACTTTTAGTATCCAAATTTCATCTTCTTAACCCACAATCCGGATGGTTATTATAAGCTTCATTAACAGTGGCATAAAAACCTTCATCGACCTTCTATTCCATGTGCCTTTGATCGGCTTGTATATAAGCTTTAACCAACACCAAATAATCATGGGGAATCCAAGTTTTATTTGCCATTTGAAATCCTATGAACATCACATACCAACCTTTGCATTATAAATAGTAATTTCATGATCTACGTGACTTGCAACAGCCTATTCAGAATGTTCGCGTGTCAATCATCCATGTTCATAAAAGAAGAAAAGTTGTCTTATACGATATAGCTATATTGTGCAATTCATAGCCATTCAGTGGTCTGTCCGATATGATTACCATAACCATGTTGTGCAATCAGTGACTATTGAATAACCTATCCTATACCATTACTGTAGCCATGCCGTAACCATTCATATCATTACTGTAGCCATGTTGTGCAATCCATAGCTATTCAATGACTTGTCTCATCATACACTGTAGCTATGCTATGCAATATGTAGCCATTCAATGGCTTGTCCCATGATACACTATAGCCAGGTTGTGCAATCCATTTCCCATCGTACACTGTAGCCATGTTGTGCAATCCGTAGCAATTCAATGCCTTGTTATCTCCCACACTAATATATACTCCGATTCTGAACTACTCAAACACAACTATAGAAAAATAAACAAACGAAAAATAAAACTATAAATAATCTAAACAAAAACGGATCCATTCCTTTACTACTATAACCAAAACAGGGAACACACTGTTAATACCTCAGCAATTGAATTTGATGACAACAACCACATAAAATATATATACTAATGTTTTTCCAAGTTATATAGTATATAGTGCAGTATATTACATTAGGTGTTGAATCAAAGACTGTATAGTATAAAGACTCGGGATAAAAATATAAAGACTCATGAGTTCAAAGATAAAGAAATGAATATCACAAGGTTATAATTTTGTATATAAAGTCATATTGTTAAAGACCTTGATAGCAAATTCTGATCTCTATTTCCAATTTCCGATCTTTGATATTTTAAACAAAAATAAATTATTTTAGTTACAAAATATATTTTTAAAATATTTTACAAAAGATTTTTTAAGTCCAAAAATATTTAAAAACTATATTCAAATTATTTTACAAAAGTATAGAATTTTCAAATCAATTTAAAGAAAATAGTTATTAGCATACATCGACATACATATTTAGGATATGTCGACATACATGCCGCCAAATGGTTTTTCAAATTTTGAATGGAAGTGTCTATTCGAGACAACTCTTCACGAATAGACATATCTGTTAATTTACTATATAAAAGGGAGTGCAAATGAATTTTTTGATAACTAATTACTCACTTTCTTCTTACTCTTCACTTTCTGAAAATTCCCTTGAAAAATATAATCTATTCTCTTCAAAATTTTATAGAATCAATTCACACTTCATTGTATTGATTCAGCACTACTTTCTTACTCTTTTGGAAACATCTCTCTCTCAATTCAAAGATCAAAGTTCTATCCAAGAGGCTATAGGGTCCATTGTATCCAAAATACAAGAATTTGTCTTTGGAAAAACTATCAACTCTATTTGTGTTTGCTTGAGTGTGCTTGTAGGCCATTCAATTCAAGTGTGTGTGCTTAGGTGCCCGTTCAAATCTAGTGGGTATGCTTGTAGCCTGGTCAAATCAAGTGAGTTTACCCCGAACTCGAAATAGAGGAGGGTGTGTCTCATAGCCTCAAAATCGAGATTATATTTGGGTTTGCCTTCTATTTGGTTAAAGATTGGAATTTGAATAGAAATCTGTACAAGCAATTGTACATGACCGGATATAGGAGAAATCCGAACCAGTATAAAATTCCTACTATCATCTCTCTAACTCTTGCTGTAATGACCCGCCTTCTCGACCTCCGAATGTCAACACTAATACATCCACGGTATTCATGTGTCGAGCACCCAAGTGCTAGAAAGATGAATTGTTAGGGTAAAATAAAAAAATTAAAACAAGAAAGTAGAAAACACAATATCAGAATCTCAAAAGTAGAACGATAATATAAAATATCTCAAAATGTCTTTACCAAAAAGAAAACTTTTATATACATACATCAATCAGAGTAGACTAAAGTATCATCAGCCTAGACAGTTACAACAATCTGTCCTTACAAATGGTGATAGAAACAGGTCAAGTAATGCAGTGTAAAGTAAATACGGTAAGAAATCATCCAGCTCCTCTCCAAGAGCTCTAATGAACCACGGCTGCATCTAGAAACATACTCGAGCTGACCCTAGCATTAAGAAAATAACACCCGGATCAGTCAGGTAAACCAGCGTGAGAAACTCAAATTATATAGATTTATTATATTTTAAAACCCTTCAAAATAAGAGTATCTCATAAGACCACGCCGCCAATAAACACGGACGGGTTTTTACCTTACGATAACCAAACCATTTATATTATAAAATCCAGTGATAATATAATAATGTCTACGCTATGGAATATAAATAATCACATAGCCGCGATGTATGTGAGTGTACATCGCAACAATAATAGGTATACAATCAAAACTCCTAAGGCATGTTCACTAATTGTGTAGGATTCCACGTAGATCTTCTCATATCAAAGCCGACTCCGATCTACTTCACAAGGATCAAAGACATCCTTCCAAAGTGTTGTACATCTCTAGTGAATGTACCATAGGAAAACCATAGCTAGTCTTGTTAAGACCTGATGCATCATTTCCGCATGCATATCCCAATAAGTATCTCTAGAAATGGAGTCGCATACACACTATGGGTTTGCCAACACTACTGGCTATGTCTCCTATCTCTGGTTTAAGTCATACCCCCTAATAAGGCTACATCCGGCATTCCAGCCCACGAGTCACCACTAAAATTGATCTTCCACACAAACTCCAGGTCGAACAGATCACGGAAGCACACATGGATTCCCATATCTAAACAGATCTCGGAACCACAAATGGATTCCTCAACAAATCTCAAAATCACACGTGGATTCCCATACCTCAACAGGTCTTGGAATCAAAAATGAATCCCTACAACTCGAATAGAACACAAATAACTACATGTGTTTGAGCATCTCAAATAGATGTTGAATCTCCACATAGATCCTAGCATCACGAAGCAATCCTGAACCTCTTCCAAAGCATAGAACACGTATATGGTTTTGGAGTGGTTATGGTTTCAAGTCATCTCATATAACTACACTCCCTTGCTTACCGGGTGCTCCAAAACCAATCGATCGATTTTCTGAGAATCTCAACCCCGATTTTGTGGGAAATACACAGATAATACATAAGATTAGAGACCACCTCCTAACCGTTTAAGCAGACAGATTTCCTTATCATTCGTCCTAGAAGAGCAAAACGAGTTTATACGTAAAGTATGACATCACCGAAGATAACTGTACCGTATAATTTTCGTGTTTCTTCTAGATATTTCTAGAGTAATTTGGCTAAATAAAAAAACAACGAGAATAATCGCATATGGGAAACTAGTTCCTATATACTATCCATAAGCAATAACACACAAAGCACAATTGAAACAAACAAGCACGATCAAGTCATATAAACGACTTCTAATCCTCTTTTTAATTAATCTTCCTTTATTAATTAAAATCCTCTTTTATAAATGAATCTCCATTTGTTAATTAAACTTCACTATTTAAATAAAACATCACTACTCATTTCATCACATTTCAACACTTCCCAAAAGTATTCATATACTTATCTCAAACGGTTTAAGTATATTCACAAGTCATTAACAAGATTTCTTACTTTAAACCTTTGCTTTTCCTATACCTTGAAAATATTTATTTTAAGGATTTGAATACTTTCACAAATCCATTCAAAAGGTTTAAGACTAATGTTATTCAAACATTGTCACTGCAAACCCAAAACCATTTCACTTATGCTTATCTTTAAAAATTATTAAAGATCCATTTACATTCATAAATATCATCAAAAAGGTTAAAGACGAATGTTATTAACACATTGTCACAACAAACCCAAACCATTTTCCTACTTGTTACTATCTTTACAAACCTTTGTTTTAAAGATCTCTGTTCGTATTCAATTAAGATTGATAATTGACTAATCGATTATCTAGTCAAAAACTATTATTTATACAAATCAAGATTCATAAACTTACTCATTTTTGACATTCCCGCCTTAACTATTCCTCATTCTAGAGGGAAGCCTGGTAGATTAGAGCTCTATTGCTCTATCCCTACTCGAAATCAATCTTTAACTCTCAGAAATAGGTAAACCTACTTCGTCGGCTTTTAGTGTTTTGTAAAGTTAAATACCTTTTTTAAACAAGTAAGTAAACAACATGATTAACACATTTTCGATATTTCTACTTACACTGTTCCTCATTCAAGAGTGAAGCCAGGTATGTTTGGGCACTGGTTGCTCCAAGCCTTGCCTAGACACCTCATTCTTGAATCTCACAAACAAACAAGTTACTCGTTGGCTTTTAATGTTAAGCCTAGTCAATCACCTTTGTCAACTCATATATATAAAATAATACTTCAGAAATACATTTAAATAATTTTTAAATATCTATGTAAAATATTACTTGAAAATAAATAATTCAGAAGTTTGATTAAAAACATGTTTCACATTTTGCAGCACTTTACATTCAAAATTCATAAATAATCATCAAGACTATATTTAAACTTCTACTCTTTTTTTCATACTCAATACATTTTATAAGAACTTCCATAAAATGATTTTATAAAGAATAGAATTTAGAAACCATTTAAATTACAAAAATAAGCCAAAACATCACATTTTAAACACTTAGAACCATAAGCGACTTACTGCAGCATTTATAAGTGCTGTTAAAAGTGCATATTAAAATAACATTGAAAAGTATAACCTTTGGGACTTGTTTAACCACTTAAACAAATGATTTGAGACTTGATATTTTTATAATAAGTACTAAAATTAGGGTACTTGAAAACCATGGAAAGAAATCATAAGAAATATTTCCATTTATTTATAAAAATTCCTGAAAACAAGGGATTACAAAGTGCACTTATAACGACTATTCTCGTTTCAAACACTTTCAAACTTAATTCATTTTAAAACACAAGTTAAACAACCATTTAAACAAAATTCAAGGCCATGCCACATGTTTTAGAGGGTAATAGAAGTAGGGGTATAAAATATAAAGTTATCGTTTGTTTTCAAAAGCAAGAGAGGTCCAAACTTTACTTAGTTAATGTCACTTTAACTTTATAATTTGCATGCAACTTATATATACATAATATATACTTAAGAGATAGTGAGATAACTCACTTAGATCCATGATTAACCCAAGCACAAAGCTACAAGAACCAAAGAACCACCTCCTTCCATCAACACAAGCCTAAAGGTCCAACTTTTGGCATTTCCAAACCAAAGCCAACACCTTCCTCCTCCTCCTCCATGCTCACGGTCCATCCAAGCTCCCCCTCTTCCTCTCACCTCCTCCTACTTCTTACTTTCTAATCTTGATTTCCATGATGTCTTATGCCCAAAGCCAAAGTTTAAAAGAAATTAGAGAAGATTTGGTTAACTTTTGAAAAAGTTAGAGAGTAATTAGTGGATTAGTGCTTAAGCACTTCCACCATTTTCAATCCTCCTACTTCATCTCAAGCTTATGAATTTATTTGTGATTATCATGTGAACCCCTCCCATCTATTTATAGACTTCAAACGGTGAAGCATAAGCTTTCTCTCACCCCCTTGAAAGGCTTACCTCCAATCACATCTACCTTATCATATGCTTAACACTTACGCATTTCCATTTATGCACACTTCTCCTTTAGGCTAATTACCATTATACCCTCACCATGATAATATCTCTTATCCATTAGAACATTCTAGAACCTTCCAAGCTCAATGAAGAGGTGCGTGTTTTAATTAGTTGCTAATGTGTTATTTGATCATTAGCTTAAGAGTTAAATGTTTCCTTATTTGCTCATTTTTCTTTTTTGCTCATTTTTAAAATATCTTATGACATCATCACATTTAGTTAGCCATAAACATGAAAATATTTTAAGTTGCTAATTTCCTCCTTAATGATTAATTAGATATGCATAAAAAGTTCGAACAACTTTTGTTGAGAAAAAAACTGTTTATCGATAAAACAATTTTCGGTAACATATTCGATATTTTTCCAAATAATATATTTTTGTGAACATTTTTCCAAAACAAGTTTACTATCATCCATTATGATTTAAAGGGAGGTTGAAAATCTTATTAAATCATTTTAATAACATTTAATCCAAGATTCAAATATTTAAATAATTCAGATATTTAAATACGAAATGCCTGAAATTCCGGGTCATCACACTTACTTTAATTTACTACTTTTATGTATATTTGTGATTGCTTCTGTGGCTGATTGTTAGTATATTTTTGTATTGTTAATCTATGATTTAATATTAATCTTGAAAGAAAATTAAAAAGATTTACATAAGTTAGAAAACACTATTCACCCCTTCCAGTGTCAAATTAGCCCTAACATTAATAATTCCGAAACCCACATTTGGTATCGGAGCACTAGGTTTTCAAAAACTCATAATTTGATTTTTGAAAAGTTTAAATGGTTAGCAACACTGTTAGTACTCTTTTTAACATTTTTGTAGAAAAATAATTTTGTGAAACCAATATGTTATTAGAAACTAATTATTTTGAAAAGTCACTTGATATGTTGGAAAGGTATAATGTTGTATTACAGGAACAAGTATGATATATGGTTGATGGTGAACAGACACTTGATATTCATTCATTACAAATCAAGATGGACAAATAAATACTAGATAGTGGATGCTCAAGACACATGACTGGAAATCCAAAGATCTTAAAAGATATTGTTTACAAAGATGGTGGATTGGTTAACTTCGAAAATAACTCTAAAGGATATGTGATTGGCATCGGCGATGTTGGTAATTGTATAACTCCTACTATTTCTAATGTTTTGCTAGTTAGGAATTTAAAACTTAACCTGCTTAGTATCAGTCAATTATGTGATAAGAGTTTTAAAATAAAGTTTGGAAAAGATGTTTGCCACATCAAAGATAATGATTCAAACATTATCTTTGAAGGTATTAGGAAACATAATATTTATGTTTTAAGTATGAAAGTGTTCAATGATAATATGTGTCTTTTGGCTGAATCTATTGACCCTTGGGTTTGGCACATAAGATTTGATCATTTGAATTTTAAGCACCTATCTGAAGTTGCTAGATATAGACTTGTTAGGGACTCCCTAAAAGATTTTTAATATCAACAACTTATATGATGCATGTCAACTAGGAAAACTTCATAAAAGTTCTTTTAAATTAAAAGATATGATTTCTACTTCTCAACATCTTAAACTTCTTCATCTGGACCTTTTCGGACCATTGCAAATACAACAAATAAATCACAATAGATATGTCTTTGTAATCGTAAATGATTTTTCCAGATTTAGATGGACAATTTTCTTAAAACTTAAAAGTGAATCTTTTGAAATGTTTAAAATTTTTACTAAAAGAATTCAAAAGCAAATATTAACTAAAATTAAAACAATTAGGAGTGATCATGGAGGGAGAGTTCGAAAATGAAAATTTTGAATTTTTTTGTAAAAAGAAAGAGATCACACAAAACTTTTCATTCCCACGAACACCCCCGACAAAATGTTAGTAGTAAAACATAAAAATAGAACTACACAAGAATTTGCTAGAATGATGCTAAATGATAGCGATTTACCTAAATTATTTTGGGCTGAAGCATTTGCTACAGCATGCTATATTTTAAATAGAATATTAATAAGATCATTGACAAAGAAAACTCCTTATGAGTTATTTTATAATAAAAAGCCTAAAGTATCTTGTTTTAGAGCTTTCGGTAGTAAATGTTTTATATTAAATACAAAAGATAATTTAGATAAATTTGATGCTAAATCAAATACAAATTTTTTATTGGTTATTCTAATAGAAGTAAAGCTTATAGAGTTTTTAATATTAGAACTAACACCATTAAATTATATGTTTCATCTGATGAAATTTTAAAATCAATAATACCAGTTTTGATGAAGAAGAAAATATTAATGAAATTACAAATAATGAAAAAACTAATAATGAAAGTAATAATAACTCCAAAAATTTACATCTAAATAAAAGAACAAAATATTTGAAAGATAATCCTATAGAAAATATTCTAGGAAATATAGAGCCAATTGTAAAAAAACAAGAAATCAATTAAATAAAATGAGTAATGTAGCTTTTATCTCAACTAATGAACTTAAAAATCCAATGGAAGCATAATTAGATGATTCATGAATTCTTGCTATGCAAGAGGAATTGAATAAGTTTACTATAAATGATGTTTGGGAATTAGTTCCAAGACCTGAAAATAAATCTGTAATAGGAACTAAGTGGGTCTATAGAAATAAAGTGAATGAACTAGGAGAATTCATTAGAAATAAAGCACGTTTAGTTGCTTAAGCTTATAACTAGGAGAAAGGTATATATTTTTGTGAAACCTTTGCTCCTGTAGCCAGATTAGAAGCTATTAAAAATCTACTTGCTTTTGCAAATCATAATAATTTTAAACTATTTCAACTGGATGTCAAAAGTGCCTTTTTAAATGGCTTTATTAAAGAAGATGTCCATGTAGAACAACCCCCACATTTTGAAGATGAAAAACTTTCAAATCATGCTTATAAATTAATGAAACCTTATATGGTTTAAAACAAGCTCCTACAACATAGTATGATAGACTTAAATCCTAATTATTACAATCTAACTTTGAAATAGGAAAAGTATATAGTACTCTTTTTATTAAAAGAAATAATAATGATATTCAACTTATAAATATATGTAGATGGTCAACAAATGAACAATTAAATAAAAAAAATTCTGATATAATAACCAAGGAATTTGAAATGAGTCATATTGGAGAACAAGCTTTCTTTTTAGGGTTAAAAATAAGACAATTAAGTAATGATATTTTTATAAGTCAAGAAAAATATGCTATGGATTTAGTTAAGGAATTTGGTATGTCAAATACTAGTGGTAAATCAACTCCCATGGCAACTAATGAGAAATTAAATAAGAAATAAAACTCAATAGACGTGGATCAAAAACTGTATAGAGGCACGATAGGATCCTTACTCTATATAACTACTAGTAGACCAGATATAATGCATAGTATCTGTCTCTGTGAAAGATACCAACCTCAACCTTAGGAAACTTACCTAAAATCCATAAAACGAATTCTAAGATATGTGAAAGACACACTAGACTATGGACTCTTTTATCCAAAGGAAGATTCGTTCGATTTAATTTCATATAGTGATACCGACTATGCTGGATGCAAATCAGATTGAAAAAGTACAAGTGGAACTTGTCACTTTTAAGGACACTCTCTTGTTTCTTAGTTTAGGAAAAAGAAAATTTCTATGTCTCTATCTGCAATAGAAGCATAATATATCTCTGCTGCATTAGCCTATTCATAGGTTATCTATATGCAACAAACTTTAAAGATTTTGGTTTAAATTTCACTAAGTCACCAATATACTGTGATAAGACTAAATCTATCTAAAAAACCAACACATCATGCTAGGACCAAACATATAGATATAAGATACATTTTCTGAGAGATAATGTAAATAAATAAGTCATTTCACTCGAATTTATAGATACTGAAAATCAAATAACCGATATATTAACAAAACCTTTAATTCAAACATCTTTTATTTGACTTAGAAGAGAATTAAGAATATGTTCTTTCTCTGAAATATAAATATAATAGCCTTTAAATTCTAAATTTAAAATAAAATAAATATATCAAAATTTACCTATATATGTTGACATACTCATTTCCCATATGTCGACATACACTACAATTTCTGAAAACTGTTTTTTCCTCTTAAATTCAAAATTCGAAATATGATTATATAACCGCCAAATTTTGAATTCTTTCTCATTTCCCTGTCTTCTTCTCTCTGAAAACTCCAAATAAAATAATAATTAATGAATTCTTCAAGTTCCAAAAGACTAAGAGAAGAAAGTACCCCCTTGAACCACAATACCTCCACTCTAGGCCTCTTCCAAAACACCACCATGACCAAAGTTATCAAAGTAGAGGATGAGCTGAAGCATGTCCTAAACATGCTTTCAAAAATAGATGTCATCCAAATATGCCTCTTAAGGGAATAAGAAAAGCTAGAGTGAATCCTTCGCAACCTTCAGAGCATCTATTGAATGATAAAGCCAATCTAATAGCGATTGAAGAGGGAACTCCAAATATTGTCATTTACAATCCTGTGGATTATGAGGTAGAGGAGGAAGATGTAGCAGAAGATGACGATGAAGTCAAGTGTGTAGGAGAGGTTTTCTTTGATCGTGATGGAAATCTTATGGAACAAAAAGGAAATTTTTGTCTCCACAATCCCTTTTGTCCAATCCATAATCTTCCATAATAAAAAAGAAGCATTAATTCATAAAGTTTAACCTTAGCTTGTCTAGGTTTGGTGTAACGACCCGTAAATTAATTGCTTTGTATTTGAATATTTAAATCATTTTTAAATATTTAAATAGTGGATTTTAATAACCAAATAAACATATTTTAAATATTAATTAATGGTATTAAAATCATTTTCAAATTTTTTTTACCAATATAATTAGTTCAAATAAAAATAGAAAATGTGACCGAAAAACGTTTTCCAAAATTTTGACTTTTCAGCATCGGATAGTCATCGAAAACATCGTGCACGTTTAATGTAACTCATATACACATCCACTGTAACAACCCGCATATTTTACGATTATATATTTAAACGTTTTATTTAAATATAGCATCGTTTGTTGAATTTAAAGTCCGAAATGTTGCTTTTTATAAACAGTAAAATCTAGACCCGAGACCACTTCCATTGAGTTCAAAACGACGTTTACAACTTTTTTGAGTATAAACATTGATATGTTTGGAGTTGATTAGGATTTTGGTATTTTGTTTGGGCTTTGGGTTGTGTTCTAGCCCACTAACCCAATAAGAGAACCCAAACTTCTCTACCAAATACCCTAACTACTCTACTCTTTATTCATTCTACTCCTCATTTCCTAACACTCAAGCTAAAGAGAAAAATGAGGGAAAAGAGGTGAAATTAAAATTCCTATGCCCTAGATTCATAGGAAATTCAAATTCAAGTTCTAAAATCAAAGAGAAGCTTAGGTAAGCATCCTCTTCATCTTCTCCATCTCATTCTCTCTTCAATTTTAAGAAATTCCTATAACATAACTTAGGAAATTCATTGCATGTGATAATAGAATGAAAATTCTTGAGGTGTTGTTGAAGAGAGATCGATCTTGCTTTGTTTTAGAGCTTCTCATTTCTTGATTTTGGGTTTAAAGGTGAGTTTTTGAACTCACATCTATGCCTATACTTTTGAGAGTTGTTAGGTATGAATTCCTAACATCTATTTCATGTTCATTTGCTTTTGATTTGAATTGGTTTGGTGAATATTCTAATTTTTGGTATTTTGAAGTCAAAATCTATGAAAATCATACTATGAATGTTTGGACATGTTATTTGGAGTGTATTGAAGAGCCTATATGGTTGGGTTATCGCTTGGCATAAATCCCTAGCCACCGTCGCTCGTTCGATCGCTTCTGAGTTGAATTGGCCATCAATGGCTTAGGCAAATTTTGTCCTGAGCTTCAACTCGGACGTCTGGTAAAATGCTCAGACGTCTGAGGTAAAGGAATAAATGTTCCAGACCTTAAGTTCAAACATCTGGGTGACTTGGAAAAATTCCAGACCTTCAGCTCAGACGTCTGGGGAGAACTACCAGGCGTCTGGCGCTGTTGAATTCGGCCAATTTGCCTGTTTCGAGTGGATTTCCAAGTTTTATCGATTTTTGTTGATCCGGTTGGTTGTTGTCATTTATTATCGACTTTGATGACTTCTTTTTTGGATTTTTGGGAATATCCATTTGATGGATTTGATATCGATTTTTATGGTTTTAATTCACGTCGTCGGATGTGAATTTTTGGTGATAGATTGTTTTTACAATCGTTTCTATGATTTGTCACTTTAAAATATAAAGGTTTCTATACTAGTAGTAAATTCTCAAACCCTTTCAAAAAAACGATTTCAACACTACTTTTAAATACAAAGCTCGTTTTTAAAACCGTTTTCCAATCTATTAGTATATACAAACCTTTACCTCATTCGTACGAGAAATCCAATTAAACGACTTAGCAAAACAAGTGTATGAAACGCTTGCGTTTACTTCGTCGGTTAATTCTTAGACTTGTTCGATTAAATCTCATGACAATTTTCGAGTGGAAATCTACAATTTGTTCGTAAATATTTAAGTTAAGCCAGTGGTTATGGAACATGAAGCTAAACTCATATATTTACTAGCTTGGTGTAATTTACACTTTTATTGATCTATAACGATCATTTTGAGGTTTAGACTAGCGATATGCGATGTCTCTTTGTCCGCGTGGGGGACTATACCCCGTATTATGGAGCTTCGTCTCATTTTTAGGGGCTAGCGACCTATGGTCTTTTGACCGTTCGTGGAGCAATCGGCTCAACGAGTTCGAAGCATGGAGCGTATCGTTTTAGGTGCGTTGATATTCAGCTCAATAAATATATGCATGGGGCGTATCTTTTTAGGTGCGTCGATGTTCGCCTGTGCATGAGGCGTATCTTTTTAGGCGCGTCGATGTTCAGCTTATCAGTCCCCAAAGGGGGACTGTACCCCGTATTTTTATGGGATAGTGTCCCGTTTGTGATACACGTGTTTGGTGAGTTTTCATGCTCCTGTTTATGATAGGCCTCCCCCTTTTTCTGATTTATGGATTTCTAATGATTGATTTCTAGAATTTGTGTTTCACCAATTTTTGTGATTTGCATTGATAAGCTCTATCAATAGTTTTGATTTGGTGAATAAACTAAAGAATATGACATTCCTTTTGGTGTTTGAGAAAATTTAAGATATTGTATGATTTTTGTTGTTATCATATATATTTGTGATATCTCTTATCCTATCTCATCTTACATGATATTTATAGCTAGAACTGATCCGTTTATTATTTTTCTTCTTAAATAATACTCTGGTCAGACCGAGGTGTTTCAGGTGCTTTAACTTGACTTCTTAGCAGGGACTAGCTTCTGACTTTTGACTAACTACTTTAGCTTAGTAGTTTTTGTTTTTATACATTCGAGATAGAGACTCCTTGATGTATACATATTCTTTTGTCTAGCACTTGTACCTATTCTTTTGTGATGCAGTGGATCTTGTATGACCACTACTTTGATTTACACTTCTATGTGTTATATTCATTTCTGTTTTCGCCTTAGTGATATGAATATCTGTGACTAATTTATGTTATGCTTATTTTATATTTGTTTCCGAAGGCCACATAGCCATTGTGCAGTAGCTTTGAGTTTGTATTTGATATGTCAGATTTCCTCTTTAAATGAAATGCATGACATACTATCTGACATATCGGTACTTGCATAAAGCAATTACACAGATAGTCGCTCCTCAACAGCCTTATTCTTTGTACTAATTGACGGCATTACCCAGTAGTGTCCTTGGTTAGTGTGAGTACAGAGGTGGGGCGTCACAGCTTGGTATCGGAGCCAAAATTTGGAATAATGTAGAATAATCTAGCAAGGATCATTGTCCTAAGTCTCTCTTAGGAATCGTGCCTTAGGATTTAATTCGAGTCTTAAAATCCATTCTATCCTATTTTCTTTTATGATGCCTTGTTTTATTAATCAAGTTTGTTTGATATTCATTCTGAGAATAACCTTTTTCCTCTTCTTTCTTTCTTTCTTTCTTAAAGAAGAGAATTGGTTAGACCTGGTCATCCCAGCGCCGGTCAATCCAGTGGTACTCCTCAGGATGGCGTATTCATGTCTGTCCAATAGCTTTTGGATCTTGTAAAGAATGCCCAAGCTACCGGAACCATTCCTGAGCCTACTCATCCAAAATCCGGGTTTGCACGCTTGTGCTGTGATTACACCAATTTGGGTGGAAGGCCATTCAAGGGTTCCGAAAGCGTTATAGAAGTCCAGGCTTGGCTTGGAACATGCGATCACATCTTTTCTCGCATGAATCTTGTGGATCTACATCGAGTCCAAGTGGCTTCTAGCATGCTCCAGGAGAGCGCATTAGATTGGTATGAGCTTTTGATTTCGGAAATTATTGAAGCGGATCTTACATGGGAGCAATACTGGGAAAGATTCGAGTTAAAGTTTGTGCCGGAAGCTGAAAAAGTATCTTTAGCTCAACGCTTTATTGACCTTATTCAAGGTGAATCTTCCGTGACAGATTATGTCGCATCTTTTGAATCCCTCTCTAAATATGGGGTCGAGTATATTAATACCCCATTGAAGAAAAATCAGAGGTTTGTCTATGGGTTGAATAAGAATCTCAAAATGCCTTTACTTTTGAAACTAGAAGTTTCCTTCGATCAGCTTGTAGATATCGCTCTTCGACTTGAAGAGGCTGATAAAGAAAGTGATGTTGAAGTTGTGGGTGCCAAACAGAACTTCAACAACAACAAGAAGAGGCATATTAAGTTCAAGCCTAATCCCAACAAGAAAGGGAAGCACGCAACATCGGTAGCAAAGACTCCTAGCCCTAATCATGGAGAATGCTACAATTGTGGTTCTAAGGACCACTATGCGAATAGGTGTCTGAAACCCCTTTATTGCCGCTATTGCAAAAGTTCGGGTCATCATATATCTTCATGCCCCAAACTTCAAAGCAAGAAAGATGGAAAGCTGAATGTTGTGCAGGCCCCTAGTAACACTTCCCTTGGTCAAGGTATTTCACTTTCTGTTCTTGATGGCATTATTATGTTTCGTGATCATCCTATTCGAGATCTTTTTGATACGGGTGCATCCCACTCTTTTATATCAAAAGAACTTGTTGATACTTTTTCTTTAAATGTTATGGGCTTGATGACTTCATTGAGAATTGCGAATCCGGTTGGTGGATTCGCAACACTCAGTTTATTTTGTAAAGATGTCGAGATTATTTTATGTGATTATGCTTTCCGAGCTGATTTGCATGTTATGCGCTACTTAGGTTTCGGAATGATTTTGGAAATGGATTGGCTTAATCGTTATGAAGCCCACATCCTATGTCCCGAGAGGACTATCCATCTTCGACATCCCCAATCTATTAAGCGGATTTCTATTGTTCTTAAAGATTCAGATTCCAATTCGGTGGCATCCCTATATTCTCTAAATCCACATGATGACGATAATGATGATGAGGAAGATGTCATTTCCCTCATTCACGTTGTTTGTGAATTTCCCGACATATTTGAGCCCGTTTTAGGATTACCCCCTAAGCGAGCAATTGAGTTCAGAATTAATCTAATCCCTGGAGCTCTACCTATCACTCGTCCTCCTTATCGTATGTCCAATATGGAAAATGAGGAGATGCGTAAACAATTATCCGAATTGGAAGCGAAACAGTTTATTCGATCTAGTTCCTCTCCTTAGGGAGCTTCAGCTATCTTTGTGAAGAAATTTGATGGTACACTTAGGCTTTGCGTTGACTACCGCAAGCTTAATGATCTCACCATCAAGAATAAATATCCCTTACCTTGGATTGATGATTTATTCGATCAACTTAGCGGTGTTAGAGTCATTTCACAGTTAGACTTAGCAACCGGTTTCCATCAGCTTCGTATTGGAGAGGATAGTATTCCTTTGACATTGTTCCGTACTCGTTATGGATCTTATGAATGGCTTGTTACGCCATTTGGTTTAACGAATGCTCCAGCTTATTTCGTTGACCTTATGAACTGAATTTTCAAAGACTTCCTCAATAGATTTGTTTTCATCTTTATCGATGATATTCTTGTTTATTCTAAAACCAAGGAAGAGCATGAAAACATCTTCGAATTGTGTTGGAAACCCTTAGGAGCCATCAATTGAGAGCAAAATTTCTAAGTGCCACTTTTAGCAATCTCGTGTGAATTTTTTAGGGCATATTACTTATGAATCCGGAATATCCGTGGATCCTTCAAAGATTGAAGCGATTCAAAATTGGAAGAGACCGGAGAGTGTGATGGAAATTCGTAGCTTTCTTGGATTGGCGGGCTATTACTGTCGTTTCATAAAAGATTTTTCTAGAATTTCCGTACCTCTTACTAGTTTGACAAAGAAGGGAGTTAAGTACATTTGGTCAGACAAATGTGAAGCTGCTCTACAGAAATTAAAAGAACTCCTTTCTGATGCTCCTATTCTTGTGATTCCCGAGGGGAACCAAAACTTGATTGTTTATACCGATGCTAGTCGTGTTGGTTTGGGAGCAGTTCTCATGCAAAGGGAACGTGTTATCGCTTATGCTTCTAGGCAATTAAAGCCTGCCGAGACTAGATATGCTACTCATGATTTTGAGCTCGCGATCATTGTTTTCGCCCTTAGAATTTGGCGTCATTATCTTTTGGGAGAGAAATTTGTTCTCTACACCGATCATAAATCTTTGAAGTATTTGTTCTCTCAAAAGGAACTTAATCTGCGTCAACAACGTTGGCTCGAATTCCTTGCATCTTATGATCTTGATATTCTTTATACTCCCAGAAAGGGAAATCGTGTTGCCGATGCCCTTAGTCGTAATCAACAAGTGGTCGTTTCCATGATGATATCCGAATGGAACGATCTCGAGACTCTGTCCACTTGTGAGATTCGAGATCGTGAATCCGATTTATGTTCATCTCTTGTTTTATGTAGCCTTGAGGCTCATCCTTCTCTTTTAGACTGCATCCTCGAAGCTCAAAAGGAAGATCCTGAATTGGCTCTTCTTAGCCAAAGTTGTAGGGATAAAAATAAGGTTGATGGTCTGAAAGACTTTGAAATCGATGTTCGTGGGGCATTAGAAAATTTGGTAGACTTATTGTGCCAAATATTATTGATCTTCGTAAAGACATTTTAGAAGATTCTCATCGTTCTAAATTTACCATTCATCCCGGTAGTAGTAAAATGTAAGCGGACGTGAAGCGACTTTATTATTGGGATGGGATGAAATCTGATATTGCTAACTTCATTAAGCGTTGCATGACTTGCCAACTCATAAAGGCCAAGCATCAAAGGCCCGGTGGGTTATTGCAACCTTTGGATATTCCAGTTTGGAAGTGGGATCAAGTCTCCATGGACTTTATTGATGGTCTTCCCCGTTCTCGTTCGGGTCATGATAGTTTATGGGTGATTGTGGATAGACTTACAAAATCCACCCATTTTATTCTCATTCGGTCCAATCAGACCGTACCTCTTTTGGCCAAACTCTATGTTAAAGAAATTGTTAAATTGCATGGAGTTCCTACTTCTATTATTAGTGATCATGATCCATTATTTACTAGTGGAATTTGGAAGAGTCTTCAAAAAGCTTTGGGAACAAAGCTTAATTTTAGCACCGCTTATCATCCTCAGTCCGATGGAAAAACCGAGCGTGTGAATCAAACTCTTGAAGATCTTCTTCGTGCATGTGTTCTTGATTTTGATGGAAGTTTGGAAGACCATATTTCTCTTGTTGAGTTTTCTTATAATAATAGCTTCCAATCTAGTATTGGTATGGCACCTTTTGAGGCACTCTACGGAAGGACATGCCGATCTCCTTCGTGTTGGCTTGAAGCCAGTGAGAAGCTGGTTCTAGGTCCAGATTTTTATTCGCGATGCCACAGAAAAGATTGACCTTATTCGTCATAATATGAAAAAAGCTCAAGGTAGACAAAAATCCTATGCCGATAACCGAAGAAGGAAATTGGAATTTTCTATGGGAGATTTGGTATTCATTCGTGTTTCACCCATGCGGGGTGTTGTGCGTTTCAATCGATCGGGAAAGTTAGCACCTCGATATATTGGCCCATTTCCCATCACCGAACGCATTGGTTCCATGGCTTATCGCTTTTTAATACCGGCTCAATTTTCTACTATTCATGACGTATTCCACGTCTCTCAACTACGGAAATGCCTTAGAGATTTCGATTCTATTCTTGGGCCCGGTATTATTGAAGAAATTGAAGTTTCACCTAATTTGACTTATGAGCAACATCCTATTCGTATCATTGCTACGGAGGTTAAACGCCTTCGTAATAAAGATGTTCCGCTTATGAAAGTTCAATGGTCCACAAATCCTAAGGATTGTTCTTGGGAATCCAGAGAATTCATCGAGCGAACACATCCAGACTTACTCTCTCGGGCTCTTTAAGGTGAACTTCTCACTTCAAATTTTTCTTTTGTGTTATTGTACCTTAGTGTGGTTGTTACTCTTTATTTCCTTCTTAAAATATTGCGAGGACGCAATTTCTTTAAGGAGGGGAGTCTGTAACAACCCACATATTTTATGATTATATATTTAAATGTTTTATTTAAATATAGCAACATTTGTTGAATTTAAAGTCCGAAATGTTACTTTTTGTAAATAGTCGAATTCGGACTCGAGACCACTTCCATTGAGTTCAAAACGACATTTACAACTTTTTTGAGTATAAACATTGATATTTTTGGAGTTGATTAGTATTGTGGTATTTTGTTTGGGCTTTGGGTTGTGTTCTAGCCCACTAACCCAATAAGAGAACCCAAACTTCTCTACCAAATAACCTAACTCCTCTACTCTTTACTCATTCTACTCCTCATTTCCTAACACTCAAGCTAAAGAGAAAAATGAGGGAAAAGAGGGGAAATTAAAATTCCTAAGCCCTAGATTCTTAGGAAATTCAAATTCAAGTTCTAAAATCAAAGAGAAGCTTAGGTAAGCATCCTCTTCATCTTCTCCATCTCATTCTTTCTTCAATTTTAAGAAATTCCTATAACCTAACATAGGAAATTCATTGCATGTGATAATAGATTGAAGATTCTTGAGGTGTTGTTGGAGAAATCGATCTTGCTTTGTTTTAGAGCTTCTCATTTCTTGTTTTTGGGTTTAAAGGTGAGCTTTTGAACTCACATCTATGTCTATACTTTTGATAGTTGTTAGGTATGAATTCCTAACATCTATTTCATGTTCATTTGCTTTTGATTTCAATTGGTTTGGTGAATATTCCAATTTTTGGTATTTTGAAGTCAAAATCTATGAAAATCCTACTATTGATGTTTGGACATGTTATTTGGAGTGTATTGAAGAGCCTATAGGGTTGGATTATCGCTTGGCATAAATCCCTAGCCACCATCGCTCGTTCGATCGCTTCCGAGTTGAATTGGCCATCAATGGCCTAGGCAAATTTTGCCCTGAGCTTCAACTCAGACGTCTGGTAAAATTCTCAAATGTCTGAGGCAAAGGGATAAACGTTCCAGACCTTAAGCTCAGACATCTTAGTGACCTGGAAAAATTCCAGACCTTCAGCTCAGACGTCTGGGGAGAACTACTAGACGTCTGGCGCTGTTGAATTCGACCAATTTTCCTGTTTCGAGTGGATTTCTAATTTTTATCGATTTTTGTAGATTCGGTTGGTTGTTGTCATTTATTATCGACTTTGATGACTTCTTTTCTGGATTTTTGGGAATATCCATTTGATGGATTTGATATCGATTTTTATGGTTTTAATTCACGTCGTCGGATGTGAATTTTTGGTGATAGATTGTTTTTACAATTGTTTCTATGATTTGTCACTTTAAAATACAAAGGTTTCTATACTAGTAGTAAATTCTCAAACTCTTTCACAAATATGATTTCAACACTACTTTTAAGTACAAAGCTTGTTTTTAAAACCGTTTTCCAATCTATTAGTATATACAAACCTTTACCTCATTCGTACGAGAAATCCAATTAAATGACTTAGCAAAACAAATGGTATGAAACGCTTGCGTTTACTTCGTCGGTTAATTCTTAGACTTGTTTGATTGAATCTCGTGACAATTTTCTAGTGGAAATCTACAATTTGTTCGTAAATATTTAAGTTAAGCTGGTGGTTATGGGACATGAAGCTAAACTCATCTATTTACTGGCTTGGTGTAATTTACACTTTTATTGATCTATAATGATCATTTTGAGGTTTAGATTAGCGATATGCGATGTCTCTTTGTCCACTTGGGGGACTATACCCCGTATTATGGAGCTTCGTCTCATTTTTAGGGGCTAGCGACCTCTGGTCTTTTGACCGTTCGTGGAGCAATCGGCTCAACGAGTTCGGAGCATGGGGCGTATCGTTTTAGGTGCGTTGATGTTCGGCTCAATAAATATGTGCATGGGTTGTATCTTTTTAGGTGCGTCGATGTTCGCCTGTGCATGAGGCGTATCTTTTTAGGCGCGTCGATGTTCAGCTTATCAGTCCCCAAAGGGGGACTGTACCCCGTATTTTTATGGGATAGTGTCCCGTTTGTGATACACGTGTTTGGTGAGTTTTCATGCTCCTGTTTATGATAGGCCTCCCCCTTTTTCTGATTTATGGATTTCTAATGATTGATTTCTAGAATTTGTGTTTCACCAATTTTTGTGATTTGCATATTGATAAGCTCTATCACTAGTTTTGATTTGGTGGATAAACTAAAGAATATGACATTCATTTTGGTGTTTGAGAAAATTTGAGATATTGTATGATTTTTGTTGTTATCATATATATTTGTGATATCTTTTATCCTATCTCATCTTACATGATATTTATAGCTAGAACTGATCCGTTTATTATTTTTCTTCTTAAATAATACTCGAGTCAGACTGAGGTGTTTCAGGTGCTTCCACTTGACTTCTTAGCAGGGACTAGCTTCTGACTTTTGGCTAACTACTTTAGCTTAGTAGTTTTTGTTTTTATACATTCGAGGTAGAGACTCCTTGATGTATACATATTCTTTTGTCTAGCACTTGTACCTATTCTTTTGTGATGTAGTGGATCTTGTATGACCACTACTTTGATGTACACTTCTATGTGTTATATTCATATCTGTTTCCGCCTTAGTGATATGAATATCCGTGACTGATTTATGTTATGCTTATTTTATATTTGTTTTTGAAGGCCACATAGCCACTATGTTGTAGCTTATAGTTTGTATTTGATATGTCAGATTTTCTCTTGAAATGAAATGCATGACATACTATCTGACATATCGGTACTCGCATAAAGCAATTACACAGATGGTCGCTCCTCAACAACCTTATTCTTCGTACTAATTGATGACATTACCCAGTAGTGTCCTTGGTTAGTGTGAGTATAGAGGTGGGGCTTCACATCCACACACTTGCACATATGTCATGTGATAAGTTAATGATAGTGTTAAAATAAATAAACCAAGCTTAGATTAAAATAAAACAACACATAAAAATAAAATATAAAATAACCTTTCATGCACCACCATAACCTAAAAAACCTAGGTTGTACACAAGGCATGGTGGAGGTTAGACCTAGGGGGGTGCGTGTGCACCTAGGGTGAGCGGGGAGGCATGGAAGCATGCTACATAAATATAGTTTGTTATTTTATATTAATAAGTTACTTTAGTCACCTCTTCACTTCCTTTGCTTATAAATACCCCTCATCTTCACACATTTCCACTATACATTTTCATTTCCTTCTTCACTTCTCTTCTCTTCATATACATGAATGTCCATGTCTTCTAAGTCCATGTTTAAATTTGGAAAAATATAGTTTTCTTCACTACAAAACTCCATATATTCATATACAAACACCCCTTTGCCAAAACAAAAGCCATTCCCACTCAATACTCCATGGCTGAGCCTAATATTGCCTAGGCCAAAACCAAATCTAACCCATTAAGGGCCCAAAAGTCCAAGTTAAGGTGTAGTGAAGGTAGTTCAAGAGTTTGGCAACTTGTTGTGGTGATCCGGTTAAGTAAGTAATGTTTTGATGAGTAAAGCTTCCACCTTTGAACCATAAAGTTTAAACTATATTCATGCTCATATTTGTAGCCATTTAATGCTTATTGTATAGTTGTGATAATGGTTTGGTTGTTGGATTGGTTAGTCGCTTTGAAAAGTTAGCAAGCGAATCATAAGACATATGAAATTTTACTAGTTAAATTTATGCCTTTGTTAATAAATGCTTGATATATGTTGTATTATTGTAAACTACCATGTATATATGTTCATACTCTTGCTATGTGATGTGTGGTTGTATTGCAAATGACATAAACTTGAATTCCGAACTGCCTGTATAGCGATAGTCGCTATATCGACACTTTCGAAAAATCGCCTTTTATCGAAACCGTTTGGTTTCATTATTGTGCTTGGAATTATTTTACAAGTTAAGCAAGTTATTGATTAATGATGTTTTCAAAAATAGTTAATTATTTTAATAATGATTATTTAATTTAATTAATAAGGATTAAAGTTAATTAATTAACTTATTAACGATGTGTTTAAATTAACTACTCACCATGTTAATGATGTTTTGAAATTAACTAATCATTTTATCTAATGCTGTTTAAGGTTAATTAATCTCTTAATAATGATGGATTAAAGTTAAATAACCTATTTACTAATGATGTTTTTAAATTAATTAGTCTTTTTAGTTAATGACTTTTAGAAGTTAATAATTCTGTTTAACTTTAATTAATCTTTCCTTTAAATTTTTTTACAATTAAAGAATCATTTTTAAATAATGAGATTTGATTATTTATAAACTAATTAATTATATTTAAATATTATTAGTTAATTGAATTAATGATGTTTAAAGGTAATTAACTTTAAAGGTTATTGAAGTTAAATAAATAACTTAGTTAACAAAGTTTTAAAGTTAATTAGTCAATGTAATAAGGATGTTTTAAGTTGTAAAATCCTTTTTATAATGATGTTTCAAAGTTATTAAACTCTTTTAACAAAGTGTTTTAAAGCTAATACTTGTAATGTGAAGCCAAGTACGAATTTGGGGTTTTAAAAGAAAAAGTTTAATTCGTTTATGGAAATGAATTAATTTCCGTAAAGCGATTCACTTATATGAAAACGTTTTATTTGTATAATTAGCACTAAACATCGAAGAAGTTGAGTTATCGCTATTTCAAAAGTTAAGAATAATCATGAGACATGACTTTGAGGTAACACTACCTTGATTTGTCCGTTATTATTGTTAACCAAGAAATAGTACAAGTTTGAATTCGATGAGTGGTGGTAAGTATACAAGACTTAATTTTCATATATGATCGTTTTATATCCTCGATAGTTGGTTTCATGGCTATCGGTTACTTCAACTTCTTTATTTTCGTCATTTTAAGATGATTTATTGCTCCATTGAGCATTGATATCATTTGTCGGAAATGACTAAAACCAAAACGCGAGATAAGGCCAAGCTATGTGGGATTGCTCCCATTAGGATACTTTCACATCTCATCTGCTTAGGTATAGATGGTGCAACAAGATAGAGGCTTCTTGCTTCTTGTTGGGTAGCAAACAATTGACTCTTACCCCTACATGTCCTCTGGGTTGGTCAGCCATTACAGTCGAAAGGCTAACCTTAAAAGCAAATGGGAGTTACCAGTGTAAGCTACGGTGGGGGTGTATCCAATGTCGATGGTTGAAAAGCCTAGATCTTCGCAGTTTGGTATCAAAGCAAGGTTGAGCGAACACCTTAGCATGATTGGGATACAACTCATTAGAGATAGGGTGAGTCTAACCTTGAGAGAGCGTTTCCTTTTCTCCCTTAAAAGTCTGGTTTTAGATCCTTTATTGTGGTTTACCTTTTATCACCTTTGACCCTATCTTCGTATTCTAATATTACCTGTCACTTATCCAGGTTATTGAAAATGATTACAATAGGAAGAAGAGGGAGGAGATCTGGAACCAGCATGGCTACAAATAGCAGAGCTCCTAGAAATGAGCTAGTTATAGAGCCGATAGATGAAGCAATGATGCAAGTTTAGCTGCCTCCGAACTTTGCGACCTTGTGCAGAAATTACACCACTTTAGGTGGTAATCCTTTCTGTGGAACTGAAGATATTTTGGGAGTTCAAACATTTTTCTCTACTCTTATGAAAGGATATTCAGGGATCTTCGTTTGGGAGATGCTAGAAAGAGATTGTTGGCATTGCATTAGCTTCAGAAAGTAGCAATGGATTGGTGAGATTCAGTCACCATGAATACACTTGGGCGCAGTTTGTGGACGATTTTGAAGCTTAGTTTATCCCAGAGGCGGGAAGGACTCAGTTGTTCAGAAGTTTTATGAATTTAAAATAGGGTAAGATAACAGTGGCGTAGTATGAGCATAGGGTCAATGCATTGTCTCACTTTGGACCAGGATTGATTGATACACCACTCAAAAAGAGTGAAATGTTCGTAAAAGGAATGCGACTGGAATTCCATCGTGAAATGACCAATCATCTGAACAGTACTTTTACCAATCTGATCAGTATGGCTTTAAGGTTTGAAGCACTTGATGAGCAAGGAGTTCTGAAGGGAGTAGTGCCAGCAGTTAATGCCCTACCTTTATCAGTGATACCAGTTGCTAGTTGTTGGCACCAAAATTGGCCACCAACACCCAATTACAAGTGAAAGAGCCAATTCATAGTCACAGATCGTGGATAGGATATATGAAGAGGACATAAATATAAAAACAACAAAAATTAAAAAGAAAGCAGTAAAAAGAAGAGATTTATAGTGGTTCGGCTGACTCTGGCCTACATCCACTCCAGAAATTTCCTTTTTATTATCAGAGAATTGATTACAGTTACAATCTAGAGTTTTTTGAAAAATGGCAGAGTAACTTTTGCAGCCTTTGTAGAAGAAGTTAACGAAGAACATAATGAGAATCCCTTTTTTTTGAAGCCTCGCCTATTGTATTTATAGGCAAAATTCTGGTTACTGGGCTTCCTCAGCGATATGGGCCCACCAAAACCATAGTCGAGCCCATATCCTTCGTCACAACCGATCCCAAGTTGCTAATATGCCGACCCGGAGTTACCTCGAAGATGACCCAAAGCAGATCCCTATATGACCCGAAGCAAACTGCAATATGACTCGAAGTGGAAATATGCCGACCCCTTGCTTTTATGCCGACCTGATTTCCCAAGGTCGACCCAAAGTATGTCCATAGCCGACCCGAAGCAAGTAGAAATATGCCGACCCCATACCCAAGTTCCTATGCCGACCTGAAAAGCTATTGCCGACCTGATGAAGCCTGCTCCTTGACCCGAAGTAGTGCCGACCCCTTATACTATGCTGACCCTTGAGTTTTGCCGACCCGAGGCCACCATTGCCGACCCGAAGATAGGAAGTTGCCGACCCGGATTTAAGCTTCAACATGCCGACCTGATTTTGATGCCGATCCCTTAATTCATGCCGACCCGGAGCATGATTCATGCCGACCTGAAGTATATTGGATGCCGACCTGAAGTTAACACAAACCCCTCTTCAAAATGCTGATCCCAAGCAATGAGCTTTGACCCGAAGTAACTACTCTTCTAACTCGAAGAAAACTGCCTGAAAATCCAAAGTAAATCCATAAGTGACTCGAAGCAAACTCCAACCATCCCGAATCATCTTGACTTTTGCCAAAATCCATATTCAAAGTATCCCGAGCTTTTTGTCCATCGAATATGCAGAATCCCGGCCTCATAATCATGTTTATCATCCATGATTGATCGTCTATCCATCCAGTCGAATCAAACCTGTACTATTCCAACCTCGATAACCGTGCAGTTGATTTGGTTAAATCCGCCTGTATGCTGCCTTGCCAAAAGGCGGGTTAACACTTTGCCCCCCAAAACATTCCTTGCGATAGGAAGGTGTGTTTAGTATTGCCACAAGTCCAAAATTCGAAGTCCATAATCCATTGATCGCCATATCATCCAACCTTGAATCCAATCCATTACCAAACTAATTCCTCGATCTATCTAGGTCATTAAAAAAAATCCATGACTGTTCTGAGTTGATATCCAATTTTGAATTCATTCCAAATCCAGTAAATGAATCCACGATCTCTCCGGATCGTTTTATCCAAGTCTGGGACCACTCCGGGTCCTGTAACTCAAATCCGGGACCTCGCCGGGTCAACATCCAAATTCGGGACCCCTCCAGGTCAATATCCAAAACCGAGACCTCTCTGGGTCCATATCTAAATCCGGGACCTCGCCGGGTCTGTATCCAAAGCCGGGACCTCTCCGAATACTGTATCCATAACCGAGGCCTCGTCGGGTCCATATCCAAATCCGGGACCTCGCCGGGTCCATATCCAAAGCCGGGACCTCTCCGAGTCCTTTATCCATAGCTGGGACCCTTCCGGGTCCATATCCAAATCCTTTGACCTCTCTGTGTCATTTTATCCTGCTCCGACCTCGACTCTCCGGTCAAGGACTTAATCCGTGGGTTATCCTTCTCCGGCCTCGATCTCCAGACGAGGACTTATATTCTCCGGCCTCAACTCTCCGGTCGAGGACTTGTATTCTCCGGCCTCGACTCTCTGGTCGAGGACTTGTATTCTCCGGTCTCGACTCTTCGGTCGAGGACTTTATATTCTCCGGCCTAGACTCTCCGATCGAGGACTTTTTATTCTCTGGCCTCAACTCTCCGGTCGAGGACTTATATTCTCCGGCCTCGACTCTACGGTCGAGGACTTTTTATTCTCCATCCTCGACTCTCCAGTCGAGGACTTATATCCTCTGGCCTCGACTCTCCGGTCGAGGACTTTTTATTCTCCGGCCTCGAATCTCCAATCGAGGATTTGTTATTCTCCGACCCCGACGCTTCGGTCGAGGACTTCTATTCTCCGGCCTCGACCGGAGCCGACCCTCCGGTCGAGGACTTTTTATTCTCCGGCCTTGACTCTCCAGTCGAGGACTTTATATTCCATGTTCGAGTCCATTCCTTCGCTCTCCGATGAAGGGACTCGTAACTCGCGATTATTGCCCCATCTCTCCAGTCGGGACCATAACCGTAACCTGAAAAACTAAAGTTTGCAGTAAACAAAAAAACATGATTTCATAAAACCGAGCACCATGGTTCATCGTCATCTCAGAGCATGCCTAGGGACCGTCCTCGATCCTATACATGTGTAAGTGACTTAGCCGCATTACTATGGGGTTTATTACTTATTCCATATCATTAAGAGATGATAACCCGTGCCCTTATGCCGGGCTAGCTCTGATTTGTGGCGGATGATAGCTGCTCCTGTTCCATCATCGCTATCCATTTCCAAACAATGGCATCCAAATCCATACCCCCAGTTCCATGGGTAGTTGTGCCAATATATTATCCTTGGTCGGGGTTTGCCCCCGGCTAATCCAATCCATATCCAAGCCTACTAATTTCCACTCCAAATCTTGGGTTCCTATTTCCAGCTGTTCCAGCATCCATAGGTTGTTTCCGATCATCATTCCCATCCTGCCCCCGAGTCCACGAGGGAATCCCAGATCATCCACTTCCAAACGTGCATCCAAGTTTTGTTCCATGCCAAAATCCATAGCTCCATCCAATATCATGCTTGCTTCTTTAGCATCCTTTCGTGCATAGCAGCCATCATTGTTTCCAGCTTGTCCTTGCTCTTTGTCTCCTTGTTGATTGCCTAACCATAGCTTCCAAAATTCGAGTTCCTAAGCTTTAAAGTCCAAAATCCAAGCTTCAGAATCCCTGAGTGCTAGATTTCTCAGTGAAAGCACCAAAATATTGGTGCCAAAATTGGCCACCAACACCCAATTACAAGTGAAAGCACCAATTCACAGTCACAGATCACAGATAAGATATATGAAGAGGATATAAATATGAAGAACAACAAAAATTAAAAAGAAAGTAGTAAAAAGACGAGATTTATAGTGGTCCAGGTGACTCTGGCCTACGCCCACTACAAAAATTTCCTTTTTATTATCAGAGAATTGATTACAGTTGCAATCCAGAGTTTTTTGAAAAATGGCAGAGTAACATTTATAGCCTTTGTAGAAGAAGTTAAAGAAGAACAGAATGAGAATCCCTTTTTTCTAAACCCCGCCTACTGTATTTATAGGCAAAATCCTAGTTACTTGGCTTCCTCAACAATATGGGCCCACCAAAACCATAGTCGAGCCCATATCCTTCATCACGACCGATCCTAAGTTGCTAATATGCCGACCCGGAGTTACCTCGAAGATGACCCGAAGTAGATCCCTATATGACTTGAAGAAACTGCAATATGATTCGAAGTGGAAATATGTCGACCCCTTGCTATTATGCCGACCTGATTTCCCAAGGCCGACCTAAAGTATGTCCATAGCCGACCAGAAGCAAGTAGAAATATGCCGACCCCATACCCAAGTTCCTATGTTGACCTGAAAAGCTATTGCTGACCCAAAGATGCCTGCTCCTTGACCCGAAGTAGTGCCGACCCCTTATACTATGCCGACCCCTGAGTTTTACCGACCCGAGGCCACCATTGCCGACTCAAAGATAGGAAGTTGCCGACCCGGAGTTAAGCTTCAACATGCCGACCTGATTTTGATGCCGATCCCTTAATTCTTGCCGACCTGGAGCATGATTCATGCCGACCCGAAGTATATTGGATGCCGACTCGAAGTTATCACTGACCCCTCTCCAAAATTCCGATCCCAAGCAATAAGCTTTGACCCGAAGTAACTGCTCTTCTGACTCGAAGAAATCTGCCCGAAAACCCAAAGTAAATCCATAAGTGACTCAAAGCAAACTCCAACCATCCCGAATCATCTCGAGTTTTGTCGAAATCCATATTCCAAGTATCCCGAGCTTTTTGTCCATCAACTATGCTGAATCCTGGCCTCATAACCATGTTTATCATCTGTGATTGATCGTCTATCCATCCAGTCGAATCAAACCTATAGTATTCCAGCCTCGATAACCGTACAGTCGATTGGGTTAAATCCGCTTGTATGCTGCCTTGCCAAAAGGCGGGTTAACACTAGTAAGCCGTTTTTCAAGCGCAAAAGGAAGAAGAAGTGGTCAAGAAAGAAGCCTGGAGGTAGAGCTCCTGCACAGAATAAGCAGATAGACTTGAACAAGATTCTTTATTTTAAGTGCAACAAAATGGGCCACTTTGCAAATAGTTGCCCGGAGACTAATCTACCTTTATGCTACAATTGTCACAAACATGGACATATAAAGAACCAGTTCCTTTTTCCAAAGAAGGGATCATAGGGACAAGTTTTTACTATTGAGGAAATACCATCTACTTCTACACACCTAAAAGGGAAACGGGTGTTGCAAGGTACATTATCCATTTCTAATGTTCCTATTGGAGTGTTTCGGGATTTTCTTAACAAGTTTGTCCTAGTCTTTATTGATGACATTCTCGTTTATTCTAAAACGGATGGAGAGCATAAGTACCATCTTCAAGTTGTTCTTAGTACGTTAAGAAGTCATGTTTTAAAGTAAAGTTTTCTAAGTGCCATTTTTGGAAATCCGAAGTTAGATTTCTAGGGCACGTAGTTTCGGGAGAAGGCATATCAGTGGACCCAGCTAAAGTAGTTGCAATTCAAGATTGGAAAAAACCCGAAAATGTGACCGAGGTTAGAAGTTTCTTAGGATTGGCAGGTTTCTATAGAAGATTTATTAAAGATTTCTTGAAGATTGCTTCTCATCTAACAAAGTTGATGAAGAAAGATGCTAAGTTTGTATGGACACCGAAGTGCGATCAAACATTTAATGAGTTAATGGAGAAATTGACTAGTGATCCGATCTTGACTATTCCAAATAGGATTGAAGGATTAACAGTTTACATGGATTCTTGTAGGACCTGATTGGGTGCAGTTTTGATGTAGAATGGTAAAGTAATAGCGTATGCAAGTCAACGGTTAAAACCTCATGAGAAGAATTACGCTACGCATGATTTGGAACTGTTGGCAGTTGTCTTCGCATTGAAGGTGTGGAGGCACTATCTTTTGGGTGCAAATTTTGAGTTCTATATGGATCACAAGTCATTAAAGTATCTTTTTACTTGAAAGGACTTGAACTTGAGGTAACAAAGATGGCTGGAATTTCATGCATCTTATGACCTCGAAATTATTTATACCTCAGGGAAAGTGAACGCCGTTGCAGATGCATTAACTAGGAATGTGGCGATGATTGCAAATTTGGAAGTTAAGCCAACACTAATGGAGAGAATTGCATATTTCCAAGAAGAAGACCCTATTCTTGCTTGGCTTAAGAAGGACGTTGAAGATGGAATTGATTCTAGTTTTCAAATTGACTCTCAAGGCATTTTAAGAATGAATGGATGGATTTGTGTGCCAGAAGTTAATAGAATTAGACAAGATGTACTAAAAGAGTGTCATCGGTCAAAGTTATCTATCCACCTAGGAATAACTAAAATGTTTTAGAATATGAAGACCTTTTGGTAGAAAGGTACGAAGAGAGACATTTCGATTTTCGTAAGCTGGTGTGCGAATCGTCAACAGGTTAAGAGTGACCTGCAGAAGACTGCTGGGTTACTCCAACCATTGGAGATACCGAATTGGAAGTGGGAGCAAGTATTCATTTACTTTATCGATGTGTTGCCTAGAACAAGAAAAAGTAATGAAGGCATTTGGGTAATAGTAGATCGATTAACAAAAAACACCCATTTTATTCCGGTGAAGTCAACAAGAACTGCAGCTTCTTTGGTAGGAATTTACTTAAGGGAGATCGTTCGACTGCATGGAATTCTAGTATGTATAGTCAGTGATCGAAATGCCATCTTCACCAGTCGATTTTGGGGAGTATTGCAAGCCGCTTTAGGGACCTAGTTGAATTTGAGCACAACCTATCTCCCACAGACAAATGGACAAACCGAAAGGGTAAATCGAATTTTGGAAGATCTCTTAAGAGCATGCATTTTGGATTTTGGAGGTTCTTAGGAAGATCATCTACATTTGGTAGAGTTCCCATATAACAACAATTACCAAGCCAGTATTGGCATGACACTATATGAAGCTTTGTATGGACGACCATGTAAATCGCCTTCATGTTGGGTAGAGACCGGAGACCGTCTAGTTCTTGGACCAGAGATAATTTGAGAAGCATCAATAAAGTGGCTATGATCAAGGAAAGGATGAAAGAAGCCCAGGATCGACAGATAAGTTATGTCGATTAATGGAGAAGGGACTTAGAGTTTGCGATCGGGGATTTGTTATTTGTGAAAGTTTCCCCGATTAAAGGAGTTGTAAGATTCAGGAAAATATGAAAGCTAGAATCCAGATTCATTGGATCATTTAGAATCCTTAAGAGAATTGGATTGTTGGCTTATAAATTAGATTTGGCTGAGAGAATGTTTGAAGTTCATATTGTTTTTCATGTATCTCATCTGATAAAGCATGTTCATGCTCCATCTTCGACTGTTGAGACGTATGTTCCGGAAGACATGGAAATAGAACCGAATTTGACGGTAATCCGACATCTAGTTCATGTTATAGATCGGGATGAAAGGAGATTGAGGAACAAGGTGGTGAAGCTTGTAAAGGTTCAGTGGAGTGATGATCTGCGATTGTACTTCGAAGACTGAGGATTATATTAGAGAAACTTACCCTGATGTAATGCAGGTTAGTTATTTGTTGTTTGAATGCATTATGTATATTATTTTATGGCATAGTTTCTTTGCATTGTTATATGGATTTCTTGGTATAATATATACCTTCGGATTATCTTTTTGTGTAGCAATTTCGAGGACGAAATTCTCCTAAGGGGAGAGAGTGTAACAACCCGTAAATTAATCGCTTTGTATTTGAATATTTAAATCATTTTAAATATTTAAATAATGGATTTTAATAACCAAATAAAAATATTTTAAATATTATTAAAATCATTTTCAAATTTTGTTTACCAAAATAATTAGTTCAAATAAAAATAGAAAATGTAATCGAAAAATGTTTTTTCCGAATTTTAGACTTTTCGGCATCGGAAATTCATCGAAAACGTTGTGCACATTTTGTATAGCTCATATACACATGCACACACATGCACATATGTCATGTGATAAGTTAATGATAATGTTAAAATAAATAAACCATGCTTGGATTAAAATAAAAAAAGAATTGACTTAAAAATAAAATATAAAATAACCTCTCATTCACCACCATAACCTAAACAACCTAGGTTGTACATAAGGCATGGTGGAGGGTGGACCTAAGTGGGGTACATGTGCACCTAGGATGAGGGGGGGGGGAGCATGGTAGCATGCTACATGAAGACATTTTGTTATTTTATATTAATAGTTTATTTGAATCACCTGTTCACTTCCTCTGCCTATAAGTACCCTTCATCTCCACACATTTCCACTTTACATTTTCATTTCCTTCTTCGCTTCTCTTCTCTACATATACATGAATGTCTATGGCTTCCAAGTCCATGTTTAAAGTTGGCAAAATATAGTTTTCTTCACCACAAAACTCCATATATTCATATACAAACTCCCCTCCACCAGAACAAAAGCCATTCCCACCTCAAAACTCCAAGGCCAAGCCCAAATTGCCTAGGCCGAACCCAATCCCAGCCCACTAAGGAACCAAAAGTCCAAGTTAAGGTGTAGTGAAGGTAGTCGTGTTTTGGTGAGTATAGCTTCCACCTTTGAACCATAAAGTTTAAACTATATTCGTGCTCATATTTGTAGTTGAATGCTTACACTACAAGAAAATCAGCTTTTTGTTGCAAAAATTGGTGGCGTTTTAATGTAAATGCAACTAATAATATTTCCCCTTATTATATAAATGCAACAAAAAATATTTCACTTCCCGCCTTTATAAAAAAAATTCCGCGTTTGCCCAAATAAATGTAACCAAAAGATTACCGCCTTGTTATTCCTATACTCCTAAGAAAAATTCAATTCTTTCCCCTAAAATAAGCTAACCCTAAATCAAATTCGTTCTCCAATCCAAATTTGTAATGCTCAGCTGTTCTAATCCTTGATAAGTTGCTATCGCGATCTTTATCCACTTCGATATACAAACTTATTGAAAATCAAATTGATATTCACATACGTACTTTGATACTTACAGATCAATAGAACATACAGATATGGCGTTAATGGCGGTGCTGGAGTCAGATCTACGAGCCTTATCTTCCGAAGCAAGAAGAAGATATCCAGCCGTCAAGGACGCTGCCGAACACGCCATTTTGAAAGTACGTTTTCTATTATTATCAACTCAGATCTATGATTACACATCTTGAATTCGTTTAATATTCGATTTAGCATGTTTATTAGTTGCTGAAGTTGATATCGAATCAGTTCTCCCCTCCAGTTATTAGGTTATCATTGTTAAATACTAACACCGACTGCTTAGGTCTTCAATCAGAGTTTTGATTAATATACTGCGATTATACTTGAGTTTCTGCATCATTGCAGCTGCGTTCTCTGTCAGGTCCGAATGAAATAGCCCACAATGTGGAAATTGTGCGGATATTTTTAATGGCGTGTGATGTTAAATCAGTAAAACTGAGCGTTATTGGCCTTTCTTGTTTGCAAAAGCTCATATCACATGATGCTGTTGCACAGTCTGCTTTGAAGGAGATACTTTCCACATTGAAAGATGTAAGAATTCAATTTTTTTGTTAGTCTTTAGATGTTCGAATTACAAGTTCCGCGCTCTTATTTTATGACAATGATACAACAGATTAGATGTTGATTTGATTTTGTATTTCTCCATGATCGTGAGCAAGATCTCCTAATCAGGCTGTTTTTGTTTTGCATCTCAAGTCCATTTGCCGAATGCTGATTATTTTTTTGGTTTACAATCAAAAGTTTATGCTTGGTGTAGCAAGCGCTAAAAGCTTCAATAAACTCTACAATTGTGCTTCATGTTTAATAGTATAGTCAATAAAAAACCTTTCATTACAAAATGCTTAATGGCATTAAATACTTTTTAATGCAAAATAAAGAAGTTAGTTATTGTTAATCAGAAACTAACTTCTTTTTTATGCTTAGTTGTTTGAGATCCCCTAAGGACAATATTTTTCTACTCGAACTGGTCCAAGATAAACCCAATATCTGGTGAAATATTGGGCTCAAAACTAATGCTAAACCACATCATAGATATCTACTATTAAATGATCAAAACTTTTCAGTTTCAGTTGTCACTGAGAGTTTCACAGTGTTCACAATTTCAAAAATATCTTTCATCAGCCGTTATGTATATAACCAAAACAAAGACACGTAACAAGAATGAAATTGCTTAGAACAAAAAAACAACTAAAAAAAATTATATCACTACCTAGGTCCTTTTCTCCCAGCCTTCCTGCAAGTGCTGTCAGTTGGGTTGGTGACGCATGCATATGTAGACATCACAAAATAAGTGGGAGACAATTTATTAACATATGCTAAAGTATCATGCATAGTAGAAATTTTAATAAATAATTTATAGGATTTAAATGCAATGGATGGTAATCATACTCTCAAAAATGCATTGTTTGATGTTAGCTATTTTAAAACATTATAATGGGCATATCTCTAATAAAGTAACCAAACAGTAGAATTTCAACTGCCCATATCTAGAGGCAAGTGGCGTGCGAATTGTCATGCATTTAAATGAATGGGTTAGTTCGAATTTACTTTGGGTGTATAAATGTTATTAAGTTAAAAAAAATTGATTGCTGTGCACTTTCATTTAGTTGCACTGTACGTGTATTATTTAAATGAATGCAAAGCCTTGGTTGCCAGGTCATTTGCATTTTTTTACCAAGCCACATTAATATTTGAACTTGGTTTCAAGAATTCATTATCCTGTCATTTGTGTGAAAAGAAGTTTGCCCAGGCTTTGGTAGTACTTTCTTTCGTGTGTATACAGTTTTATATTTAAAAGTGATAAGTAGATAACAAAGATGTATATATGTCCACTAACTATATATGCATTTGAGCATAGATTGAATCATCATCTTCAGACATAATATCAATAGCAAAACTAACTTGTTTCCTGTTCACAGTGGTTGCTTATTCATACGTCAGGATTCTCAATTTATCAACAACAGTACCAAAACTAGAATTTTTTCACTGCTTGCATGATGAATGACCATCTTATAATCTTTATTAAAAGATATGTCATAGTGTCAAAAGTCAGAAGGCTACAATTGCACTTGTAAATATTGTTATTAAGTGTTTTGGCTATTTTAGTTGTATATATCAAGAAAAACAACAACAATAATGATCATTCTTTTGGCTCTCTTCTGACTTAAGACGCTACAAACTATATCGAAGCGGATAAATTTGTAATGCTCAGCTGAAATTTGATGTATGTCAATGCAGGCCTCCATTACCTATGTTACTACCAGTATCGGCTGGCCAAGGTCTGTAGATCAGTGGACAGCTTTTAAGGTGAGATGGAAAAATTCTATGGTTTGATGTTTGAGAATAGTACAAAAACTGTTTGGATAGATTTCTAATACAATTTAACAAAAACTCATTTGGTCTTGCAGCTGGAGGACCTCTACAGGTGATATTTCCCTCTTGAATATGTATTGACACTCATATGACAGTTTAGAATATTTCTAGTAAATCAATCCCTAACATTTTAGTTTAGAATATCCGTACTGGAATTGATAGTCTCAAAATCATTCTGGGCTTCATTTGTATTTGAATGCTTATTACTAGTTGAATGTGTAGAGTCCAGTATAGAGTCAGTTGTATTATGAAATGTATTACTCGATACATGATCTGTACCACTGGACCGTGTGTTGTTTGATGAACTCTGTCTAGGTTGCCATTGTTTACGAGTATTAGCAGTACAATTCCTTGTATTATGTCCATCATGTTGCAACGGCTGAGCAAAATGCAAATCGCAATCTTTTGCCTCCTCATCCACTGGAATGGTCCTACGAACTGTCTCTTCCCAGGATTTTGATGGCAGCGCTGGCGCTGGAGTGGATTTTCAAGCATTAGTACATTGCGTTTTCGCTTTATGTCCCAATGAATATGGTAAGTCTTACTTCTCAGATCGTGTAAAATATTTTACTCGTCAATATACATGTCATGCTACACTTGCAATATATGCAATATGAAGATAACGATGAATACTCAAGTAGATCAGAAAGACCAGGTACTTTTTTTAGATTGACATTTTAACCTGGTGAGAATTGATTAGTAAAATGATCTAATACCAAGAGCCATCCAATCACTTTTTTGATTTGATGAGGCTTTTTACAGCAGCAATCCTGTACGCATGATGGCTTCTGGAGCAAATCTGTTGTGCTTTCACTTGTGTAGGCATCAGACTTTTGAAGAGAGCGAAGTTGGACTTGATGATGCTAGCTTTCACTTGTGTATGCAACAAAGAATTATGGGTAATCAAACGTTTTGTTAGCACTAGTTAGATATAACATTTATTAGTACCCGATGTGTAAATTTGTATACAAATGGTTATTGTATGTGAGTTAGGTCATTTTGTCGAAAAATTATTGTATTGGAATGGTTATGGATATTTTATTTGATTATATGGTTAATGTGTTTTTTAACTTATTTGAATATGATGATTATGTGAGTGATTGTTGATTGATATAATAGAACCAAAATAGACCATTAACAGGAAATAATAACATGAAAAAATGGTGTAAAATAATAAACAACTTTTAGTAGCGTTTCAAAAACGCTACCGAAATATATATAGTGGCGTTGAGAAAATGCAACCGTAAAACAGGGGTAAAGTTGGAAATTTTATTAGTAGCGCCAAAAAATCTTTTGGTGACGTTTTTTAAACGCTACAAAAACATTTATGGTGGCGTTTTAAAAACGCTGCCAAAAATGCATTTATAGTGGCGTTAAAATAAATGCAACAAAAAATCATGGATTTTTAGTGGCATGTTTTCTCGTAACGATTATCAAAACGCCACCAAAAGTTTTGTAGCGTTTTTTGAGCGCTACAAAAAATAAAATTTCTTGTAGTGTTATTATATAGTTGTAATAATGGTTTGGTTTTTGGATTGCGTTGTTGCTTGAAAATTATTCGCTTTGAAAAGTTAGTAAGCGAATCATAAGACATTTGAAATTTTATTAGTTAAATTTATGCCTTTATTAATAAATGCTTAATATATGTTGTACTATTGTAAATCACCATGTATATATGCTCATACCCTTGCTATGCGATGTGTGGTTGTATTGCAAATGTCATAAACTTGAATCTCGAATTGCCCGTATAGCGATAGTCGATATATCGGCACTTTCGGAAAATCACTTTTTATCGAAACCGTTTGGTTTCATTATCGTGGTTGGAATTATTTTACAAGTTAAGCAAGTTTTTGATTAATGAAGTTTTCAAAAATAATTAATTATTTTAATAATTATTATTTAATTTAATTAATTATTTAATTAATAAGGATTAAAGTTAACTAATCAACTTATTAATGATGTGTTTAAAATTAACTAATCACCTGGTTACTGATGTTTTGAAATTAATTTATCATTTTATCTAATGATATTTAAGGTTAATTATTCTCTAAACAATGATTGATTAAAGTTAAATAACCAATTTACTAATGATGTTTTTAAATTAATTAATCTTTTTAATTAATGACTTTTAGAAGTTAATAAATATGTTTAACTTTAATTAATCTTTCCTTTAAAGATTTTGACAATTAATGAATCATTTTTAAATAATCAAATTTAATTATTTATAAATTAATTTAATTAATTATATTTAAATGTTATTAGTTAATTGAATTAATGATGTTTAAAGGTATTTTACTTTAAAGGTTATTGAAGTTAATTAATTAACTTAGTTAACAAAGTTTTAAACATAATTAGTCAATGTAATAAGGATATCTTAAATTGTTATATCCTTTTTATAATGATATTTCAAAGTTAGTAAACTCTTTTAACAAAGTGCTTTAAAGCTAATACTTGTAATGTGAAGCCAAGTACGAATTCAGGTTTCTAAAAGAAAAAGTTTGATTCGTTTATGGAAATGAATTAATTTCCATAAAGGGATTCACTTATATGGAAACGATTTATTTGTATAATTAGCATTAAACATCAAAGAAGTAGACTTGTCGCTATTTCGAAAGTTAATAATAATCATGGGACATGACTTTAAGGTATCACAACCTTGACTTATCCAGTATTATTGTTAACCAAGAAATAGTACAAGTTTGAATTCGATGAGTGGTGGTAAGTATACAAGACTTAATTTCCATATATGATCGCTTTATATCCTCAATAGTTGGTTTCATGGCTATCAGTTACTTCAGCTTCTTTTTTCGTCATTCTAAGACGGTTTATTGCTCCGTTGAGCATTGATATCCTTTGTCGAAAATGACTAAAACCAAAGAGCGAGAGGAGGCCAAGCTATGTGGGGTTGCTCCCATTAGGATACTTTCACATCTCATCTAGATTGGATTCGATAGCGCTAGTAGATGTGAAATATTTGGATTCTCGGTAAGGTTTGGTAGGGTCCGGCTTGGAGGGTTCTGACAAGTTTCATAGAGTAAATTAGGTTCTCAGATGTATATTACTAGAGGTACACTTCAAGGGGATGCACCTTCCTAGTCATTTGTTGGAGATTTTTCTTTTTTGATTTGATTCGAACCTTCAAATTTATTTCCTTATTTGCATCGAGAAGATTCGACCACTCTACACAGAGTTTAATTATTTATCCATTCTTTATGTTTAGATATTGATTTATGTGGGAGTAAACCCGTTTCGTGTTCAGTGGCATGCTCTCACATGTTTGTGTTTAATTACACCCCTATTGCTTAAAGTTTTGCTCATACTAGACATATCGTCTAACCCGAGTTGTTTGTTTTCCCTAAATTCTCGGGTACTCATTTTATTTGAGTAGTCTGAGAGTAGTAGGTCTTTGTTGGGCTCTTTTGAAGATGACATCCGAGCAGGAGGCTTTCATCTTCTTAGTTATCTATTCCGCTGTATTATCTAGTTTGTGTATGTGTATTTTGTTTTAGCATAAGTAAAGGCAGGTTGTTATTGCTGCCTAAACTGATTTATTTGCACTTTTGTGTAACTCTGACAACTTCCTATTAAGGAGTAACCTAATCTACTATTGACCATTATGTTATATTAGCAGCTTCGTTGTGAGCTTTTCTGTTTTGTTCTTTTATTTCACCCTACGACGATTCATCTTTTCGACGCGTGGCAATGGCACATAAACACCGAGGAAGTATTAAGTTTCGTTTCTAGGGGTCAGAAAGGTAGGTCATTTGGATTGTTAGTATTGTTAGGTTTTGATTTGATTTGTTATTTGGATTGATTTGTATGCTTGGAATGTTAATTTGGTTCGTATAGTTTGATTTGAATAAATAAAGATTGTCTTATCTTATTTATTTTAAGTCTCCATTTGTTAACCATCATTTATATGTCATAATTACATTATAATCATATTCTTATATAAGCATAAATCATTTTAATTTAATATTATTGATTTTAACTCTTTAGTTTATAAGTATTTCAGTTAAGGAGGGTTTTTCACCCATTTTTATTGATGACAAAAGGGAAGAAAAATATAAAATATACAAATGCATATATTCAAGGGGAGTTATGTAACTCAGGGGGAGTTATGTAACTCAGGGGGAGTTATATCATATTTTATGAATAGGAATATTTAATGGTTGTCATCATCAAAAAAGGGGAGATTGTTAATACCTTAGTTATTGATTTTGATGGCAACAACCATATAAAATATAGATACTAATGTTTTGCCAAGTTATACAGTATATAGTGCAGAATATTACACATGTGCTGAACCGAGGACTATACAGTATAAAGGCTAAAGATAAATATACGAAGACTCATGATTTCAAAGATAAAGAAATGAAGATCTCAGGGTTATAATTTAGTATATAGAGTCATATTGTTAAAGTCCTTGATAGCAATCTCTGATCTCTTTCTGCAATTTTCAATCTTTGATATTTTAAACAAAAATAAATTATTTTATTTACAAAATATATTTTAAAAATATTTTACAATTATTTTAACACTACAAGAAAAACAGTCTTTTATAGCGGCATATAGCCGCTATTAAACACAACTATAGCAGTTTGATAAACGCTGTATATCGACGTGTTATAAAAAAGAATTGCACATTTATAACACAAAAACCGCTATAAAAGAGCATGATTTCATAGCATATATATACCGCTATAAAATGTGTAGATACAATAACGCCTATTTGCTGCTATCCTTTGACAGTAACCTCATACACTGCATTATCTTTTTATAGCACTTATGTCATATAGTTATAACGCTTTTTAGGAGCTATACTTTATTTTACTATATATTTGATGCCCCCACTATTACATTTTAATAATAACAATCAAATTGAATCTTCTTTAAATAGATAACAATTTGAACAATGTATGAACGTAAGAAATATAATAATCAGCAAATGTAACGCATATTCATGATAACAAAATAAAGTATTAACTAACAAAAAATAAGTTCAATACATGAGTTACCAAATTCAATACATATTCATGATAACAAAAGACAACATAGTTCAAAGTTAACGTCTACAAGTACCAAATGCATCACTAAGAACTTGAACTGCTCAAAGCCTTTCTTCATGCATGTCATCCTTAACATAAAAGATGCAAAAATACTTTGAACCTACATATTATAAAGTTGAGAGCAGAGCTCGCAAGTTGCCTTTTTTGCTAGCAGCCCAATTTCTTATCTCAGCATCCAGTGTTTCATTAATTCTCTGGCAAGGGATGAAAAAACATAGAACAATACTGTTAAATAGGTTTTTATGCAATGTAATAATCGAAACCAATTTAAGACAGAAAGTTAAGTGAAACATTACTTATATACAGTAAAAAATACCTTGAACTTAAGCTCAGCAATGACACCCTCCAAAGTTTTTGTGCTCCCTTTTTGTGTATCTCACAGCAAACACAACCCAAACTCAGCAATTTCATAACTCCATTATTTATCAACAGATTAACAAAATTTTATGATTTTATCGACAAGGGGTAAAAGATCAGTTTTGTTATCACAACAACTACACAGAAATATTGAACATCCAAATCAGTTTTGGTGCACACTACAATTTTAATTGAATATAGAGTACGCCTATTTTCAAAAACATATTAGAATTAAATAAAACCATAAAACACATCAAAAACCATTGTTGTACTTGTAGAAAAAGCTTTCAAGAAATATTATATAACTTTATTAATAGTTAATCCGATTCCTTCAAGAAGAGATGCCAACTGATCTCGTTTGCTTAACTTCAATCCATATGTATTTATATTGTATTATAGTTGTCTGTGGTGCAAAAAAAGATTCAAGAAATGTTGTTGTATGAGTTTATTACCTGTTCATAAGGAGGATCTTTATGAGCTGGAATTAACCGCGAAACAAAGTATCTTGCTTGAGAGCTTCCTTCCTGCAAAAATAAAATGATAAAATTATAAGAGATATTACTGGATATTTGAATTAACAGATTTCTAATATGAACTCTCATAAATTTTTATTGGATTTCAGTAGAAGCGTGTCTCAAACATGTAAAGCAAGCATAATAACCAAACAAAGACTATTTTATACATATAATTTGCAAAAGAAAAAAAAAATCTTCATTGATACATAGGAACAAAAGAGCGTGTAGAACCTATAAACATAAGTATTTTGTGCATTTAAGCTATTCTTAAACGTTTATCTTGTAAGAAAAACATATGACTATATACCTATGATATGTTCAACATGATTCAGCAAAGTAACAGGTGCCACAAAATTGATTAGTCAAAAGCTAAAAAAACATGCATCCCCAATACCCAAGTATTTTTTTGTTTTGTACAATCAAATAAACCATGGAAACTGGAAACATGACAAAGTCAAAGGAAAATTATAAAAAGAAGGGAAGTGAATTACTTTGAAAGCAAGGATGCATGGAGCATGAAATCTATGTTCAGTGAGCTAATCCGCTAATGTTCTGCAAGCTGCTAAAGCTGCCGCACTGTTTCCTTCTTGATATGCCAACTCGGTACCCTACATAAGTTGCAAATGAAATTTCAGATACAATTAAAACACATGAAACATCAGCACATCAGTATAAACCAAAGATGCTACTTTGTCTTACAACTACATGTGCATCCCTTTACACATGAAATAAAATGGAGTAAGATTCCATGGCAACACTTTAGCACCCCTATCATATTTTGCTACACTCCCAAATGCTACAAAATTCTGTAGATTTGGTCGTAACAAAATTAAGATCATCTTCATAAAATATGAGCTCATTTGAGTGTTTTTTGTATATCTGTGTGTGTGTTTTATCGGTAAACATTGACTTATAATTTTGATAGGGCTAGCGGTTTTGAAGTCATCTCATCTCTATTGACATAGCTTTCAGGTAATAAACTTGATTGAATGCATAAACCTCGTTTGTTTTACATCAATTGGATGCCAAAAGGGCTATGCTTTTATGATGTATGTTTGTTTTCTTTTTTGACATAACAATATAGTAAATCAAACATCCCATACTTTATGATTGATCTTAGTAATAGTTATAGAGGTAATGCCTTAATATAAATTTATTATGATTGATCTTAGTACATCAGTGAACTTTGATAGTTAAGGGAATGATTTATGCCAATAGAACTATATATATCATAGTATTATCTGTTTTCGTCTTAATATGATATTATCTATTTTAAGTTGGATGCTTAATCAACGTGTGAATATCCATACAGTTTAACATTGAGCATAAGTATAGGTTTTATTCCCTGCAAATATCATTTTCTACAGACTTCACATAAGTGTACACATGCATAACTTTTATGCATGATTGTGTAACAATTACTATAGTTAAAGAGCATATCTAGCTGCTTATCCAAAAAGTTGTAATTATTTAAAATCGATATTATAATATTTAAAATAAACACATATTTCAAGAAAAGGTTGTAACTTGCTTGCTTACAGTTGTAATTATTTGTAAAAAGGATGACAATTACACAATGAAATGCTCATCATTATTAGTTTTATTTTATCGTTGAAAATTTATATATTATTAATTTAAGGCTTCCTCGAAAATGTTTTCAAATGCTTGTACTCGACTTACAATATTTACAAAGTGTAATAGTACCAGTCATGGTAGAATTCTGCTTGTACCTTGTATTCTTTACGTCAGAATTGAAGCAGTCGCTCGTTTGATTTACTCTTTAACATTGTCTCTTTTGTATATTAGGAATAGTAACCTAATTATGAAAGGTGGTTAAAATTATGGATTATTAAGTTATTTTCACTATTTAATTTTTGTTACGTGATTGAATTTCTGCTAAAATTGGAATAAATCACATCCAATAGCCAATGAACTGGTGGGTTTTTGTAAACAATTACTACGATGACTGGATGCTATACAACTAGTAATATAAGCTCAATTTGAAGATTAGAAAGAGAGGCCGGACAACCCATATAAGACACAACTGACCATTTTCAAAACTGGTAAAACAAGGCTCATTTTCATATTTCTAGAAGAGAACGCGGTTGAATCATCAAAAATAGCTAAATCAACAACTTATATAAGTAATAACTTTTCAACAAGGAGCACAAAATTAAATCTCTATGTTTGCTTGCTGAGGGTTTGCACTATTTACTTGTCTAACTCGGTTATATGGTTGTTTATAATGTAGTTTATGCACGTCGAAAAGATTTTAAGTATATAGCTTAAGTCACAGTCGATCCGTACAAACTTGAATATGATCACCACAATGTCATACAACTTTAACTATAAACGGAAAATTGATAGCCATTAGCATAATAATACCACAACAGCTAGAATTTGCTTAATTAAATATCATGATCACAGAAACTGGAACTAATAGAGTTGCCAAAACAACTAAAATATGAATAGAAGAAAAGAAAGCTGTTGTTATTTCTAAACTGACTGTATTTCTGATTAACAAAGTAAAACTCGGCCAAGATTTCTGGATACACGTAATTTGTAAAATCGACAATATGATGGCACTAAAAAAAATCCAATGTCCAGGATTATAATCATCATAATTCTGTTCCATTATCCAAACACATAAAAAGATGCAGAAACACTAAAAACCATAGCAACTTATCTCAGTGCATCTCCTACCATAAATAGCTCACTTCACCTCTAAAGTTCATCCTGCATTTACAAGACAAAAGGAGCCATTAGCCAAAAATACAAATTCCAGTGCTCATAATTTATTTTTTACTCCTTTTCCAAATAGACTTTTTTTGATGAAAAAAAAGGAAAAAGAAGAAGAAGAAATAAAACTATTGTAGAAACAGATCCGGTTGAAACTTGTTACAAAAATTAACTCTCATTGTTACACTTGCATGTCCCAATTTCAAAAAATACACAAGCACATTCCACATATATTAACTTGGGGAAAATACAAAGATGCTGAAGGCGTATGGAGCTAGTCTAAGCAGTTACATAGTATAGAATCTAAGCAGTTACATAGTATAGAATCATAGTTTCAATGTGTCAATGTTTACTCTAGATTTCCAGATTTATGCTGCTATCTAAATTAGCTAGCTTGAGGTAATAAGAAGGAAAAATAAGTATAGGTTATGAGGCAAAGTAGAGAAAACATTACATGTTTTTCATCATCTTCATTATCATCGGCATCTGTATCACCTTCAGCATCAACATCATCCACTGGATCTTCGTCATTTTCATCTGCATCGGAATCAGCATCCTTCTCCTGTTTGTTTTATTTTTCACAACAGAAAACGGAGATTAAATAAAATAAAAGATTTTTGAATCAGACGACAAAAAAGATTATCGAATATGCAAATAAATCATATTTGTTAACAAATATTTAAAAGATTAGTTCATGTAAATACCTCTTCCTCTTTCTTTTTCTCTATTTCCTCAAATGCAGCTTTCTCGGCCTGCATAAATATTAACATCCAGGCTTAATACAGTAACCGTTGCATAAATACTAACATCTAATACTATCATAAAAGTAATTTCTATATACATACATCTTTGTATTTTCCCCAAGTTTCCTCAGCATATTTCTTTGCACATTCAGGGTCATCGCAGACCAAAACATTGTCAAATAAGGTTCCCGACTTCACCTATATGAAAATTAAACAAAAATAACAAGTCAACAACTGCGCGCAACGAAAAAAAAACTGAATATTAAGTTGATTAAGGGGGAATGTCAAACACTTACTTGCCACAACTCAATGCCTACATATTTGAGCTTGTCGAAAGCATAGATGTATGGATCGTCCTTAAAGTCTGCAAAGATGTCAATTTAGTCATTATTTTTGTTCACAAACCAGAATTGATCATTTTTTTAAAATGCATTAGAAAGAGATTATAAACCTGGGTTATCAATCATTGGTGCCTTCCATTTTCCCTTGTAGTTAGGGTTCTTAATTTTCTGATAATACAAAAATATACCATAAATGACATGGAATAAAGGTTACATAAGTTAAGACTGCCACTTGCAATGTTACAAAAATATACCTTTTGTTTCCAGGGTCCCTTGTATTCAGGGTTTGGTATTGTGGGAATGGTCCATTCACCATCTTCTTCTTCATCCCAATCTTCTGGCTGCAAAAGTACATATAAAAGAATAAAGGCTTCAATGATCCATACATCAAATTCAGTTATAAAAACAGACTTACATTTGGTGTGAACTATGTTTATGTAAAGAAGTTTATATAACTTTGGTTAGATTACAAAGGTTATATATATATATGAGTTTTTAATACATCTATCTGCATACATTTGGTGATAGTTGGTTTATATTTTATCAAAATATATAGTGTAAGTTTACCAGCTCGGTTGCATTAGCTGTTTGCAATTGCGTGAGTTTGTTTTGGGTGTAATAACTTTATATATAATATGTGACGTATATGCGGTTAGAAAAGTTTACTGATGTGTTGAGAAATAGTTAATATTCAGTGATGTTATTGTACTGTTTTGACCAAAAAAAGGAGGATTTTAGAATATAAACCTTTGACTGTGAAATGTATATGTTATATTTGTATTTAAAAAAAGAGAGTTGTTTATGATATCATGCTATTTGTAAATATGTACGACAGTAATTGTTTAAATTGATGTATAAGTATTTAGGTGAAATTGTAGGGTCTGTTAGATGTAAGAATTTATAAAGTTATAAAAGGTCTACATAGTAAGCTGCATTGTTTTATAATAAATATTGTAAAATATAATAGAGGTATGCAAGTTTAAGTACAGCCTACATATGTATATATAATATAAGGTTTGTAGTCTAATTGACTTTTAAGGACAATGTAAAAAGTTGATTTGCTTGCTGATTTATATTTTATATTACAGTAAATATGATAGTCCATATATATAGGTGTTTATCGTATAATATTGTGACGACCCGGCTTTTTCTCCACAAAAAGTCGTATCATCAAGAAGAAAGAAAGGGATAGAAAAGAGATAAGGTAGAGAAGAAAGAAAGAAACACATCAGAATCTACACAGCGGAACGAATAAATTATATTAATCAAATAAGATATTACATTGTATCATATACATCAGAGATACACAGCTTATACAACACATACTAGACAGTTATAAACATCTGTCTAGTCATTACAACTCAAATACACATAACAAATGACTCATACAGACTAACACAGCGGAACACTATATCTACGAACGCTGAAGCCTCCTGCTCCATTGCTCCTCCAAAGATTCGTCAAAGCAAACCTGAATCCCTTGGCTACTCGTAAAAATTTGAGTACCCAAGGTTTAATAAAACAGAAAATAAACACTTGGGTCAGACATGGGTCTGGTGTGAGTAAACGGTTTAAATTGCTTAACTTCAAAACCTTTTGAAAACAAAGGTATCACGTAAGACTCCCCACAAATAAACATGGGTAAGTTTTTGCCTTACGCTAACCAAAACATTTGATAGAAAATCCAGTTATATTATAATAGGGTCTAGGGTTTTCAAGTAAAATACAGAAATAGCTGGAATGCTTACATCTCACGTTCCAACATAGTTGGGCACAACTAAATCGTACGGCACTTATTGGATTTTGGATTCCATACAATGGCAGAGCTACCGGGGTACCGCTCGTCACAGTACGTGGCCTAGATCAACGTACCGAGGATCACTCCCAATCCCCTGCAACACAAGGCCGGAACATCCCTTACTGGATAATTCCCGCATAAGAAACCCCGCGGTTGGAGCCAGCAACCGCCCACACAGCCGAAATAAAAAGGGACTCTAGACAGGGGAATCTTATACTACTTGGGTGCTACCCACTAACCTTGCTGCACCTCCCCTGTTTTAGCCATTCCCGGTTTGATGAGGCTTGAGGTCACGATTACCTTTAATCAGAACACATCACTTAGAATGCTCATCGTCCACCTGACGATGTGCTGAAAGCATTCAATCCATACAAGTTCGTTCCGGGTTCGAACGAAACCGAAGGCATTATCTCATTACACTCATTTTGGAATCACCCTCAGAGTTAACGACAATAACCCTTGCACTCTGAATCTTCATCTTCACTTGAGATTCACGACCTATCGTTAATTTGGATCGATGTGGTATTCGGGTCTCCAGACCTGGAATACCGGTATACGGAAACCCGATCCCGGTCTCATCGAAATCCAAAACGTATCTTTTAAGGCCAAGTTGTTTAAAGGTTTAAACAATTTAATTTAATTCAATACTTGAATTTACACAGCATTTAACACAGATAAATATCACACATTTATCACAGATATATCCAATATCATATCACAGAATATCATAGCATATCATTTAATAGATATCAACCAAATCAGATATTCTACACAACCAATCATCCATAAGCAACAATTTATTAACCCTATGTTATAATTAATTTAATTAACTTAAATTAAATTAATTACTTAAGAATTAATTATCTAATCTTGCTTAATCAACCATTAATTAATTACAACCCTTTAATTAATTAATTACTTATTTAATATTAATCACCCTTGATTAATTATTTATTAATTACATAAAGTAATTATTCTTTAATTAATTTCACAAATTAATTATTCTTAACCATTAACAGTAATTAACCTTTAATTACTTCATTAATTTCATTAATTAATTACCCTTCTTATTAATTAATTAATATTAATTAATCACATTCATTAATTAACTTTAATTAATTGCATTTAGAAATTAATCATTCTTTAATTAATTACATTAAGTAATAAATTCTTTAATTACTTTCATTAAGAAATTACTCTTTTATTTAATTACATTTAGTAATTACACATTAATTACTTACTCTAAGTAATTATACTTATCAAATCTCATTAAGTAATTATATTTAATTAATTTCCAATTGACTATCTTTAATTAATTAACAAATTAATTTACTTAACTTAATCACATCCATCTCATAAATCATAGCTGAGTAATTCATTCTTTAATTACTCTTTAAACCAATTAATTAATCTTTAATTACAGATTAATTATTCTTTTAATTATTAATTAATAAACCTTAATTATCAATTAAGAAAACTTAATAATAAATTAATTAATCCTTAATTATTAGTTAATTAACCTTTAATTAATCTTTATAGATTAATTATTTCTTATTTATTAATTAATAAAACCTAATTATTAATTAATAAACTTAATTAAGTACTTCTTAAATACAAATTATTCAACCTCTAATTACTTAATTAATTAATTACAAATTAATTAATCTTTAGTCATTTATTAAATCAATCTTAATCATTGAGTTGATTAAATAAATTAATTACTCTTAATTAATTTCTTAACTAATCCTTAATCATTATTAATTAAATTAATTAATTATACCTAATTTTCTTAATTAACTTAATTAATATCAAGACATTAAAACTTTAATTATCTTAAGATAAACACTATCTTATTAATGCCTTAATTATCATTTAAAACATCTTATCTTAATAACTAACTTTTCTTAATTAAATCATTAATTAAGGTTTAAAATAAATAAACATTTAACTTGATAAATTAAAGTTAATAAAACATAACTTCCTTTTTCGTTTTTAAAAAAAACTGTTTTGCATTAACTTAAGATTTAAAACAAATCTGGTCAGACTTCGAAAACTTAAAACCAGACAACCAAAAACAAATCCGAGCAATCTGCTCGATTCCCCGAGTAACCCCCGTGCATTTACGCTTCTCCTCTCCTTCGAGTCGTACTTCAAAACGCACGAGCCCAACACCGAGAAAAAACTTCATCTTCCCAAACCATCGTTTCGCCTGAAACAAAGCGTACACGCGTGCACGATGCACGCCGACTGGACCACCTCCGATCACCGTTGACTTCACCGACATGTCACCCAACATCACAGCAACTCATCTCGACCACCAAACCACACTTGCAGGCCCTCGAATAAGATCGAGCTACCAGTTGATTCTGAAACCAAAACAACCTCCAGCAAATCCCTTCGTCCACACTGTTCTGACCACCAGAGGCCGAGAGACTCTGACCACATCCTACCGACACACCATGCCATCATTCCACTAAGTATCAAGCAACTCGCATCATCAGAGAAGATGCGACGACCCCAAACCCAGCTTCAACAAAACTAGGGTTTAAAACCCCTTTTGGCCTACCGCCGACGCCATAGGAGGTGATAAATCCTCCTTGCATTTTTGCCTGAACCACCAGTACCTCCTCCACCTCCAGCAATGTTCCCGACCATCCCAATTTCTCCGGCCACTAGAATTCGCCCAAAAACTAAATTCTAGTCAATTCCAAATTGCATTCTTAATACATTATTAGAAATCCTGATTCTCTTTTTAAAATTCATAATTTCTAATATCAATTCAAGTTATAAACTTGAATCAGTAATTCTTGTTGATGGATTTTAACCTATTTTTAAGTTCTTATGATTCTTCCTATTTCCCAGATAATTACCATTTTAATTTGCTTAAATAAAATTACCAGCCTTACTCTTTGTTTAAACAAATAAAAGTCATAAGAAAACTAGAACCAAACATAGAACAAGTAGAGATATTGAATTTATGATTTTATTTTAAACTCTGTAGTCTGTAAACAGAGAAGCACATACATGCATAGTTGAAACATAAACAATATAAAGAATTCACACTTGTATATACACATGCAGAAACAATCTTCATCACAAAAGTTCACATGTAACAAACATTTATCTACTTAAGCTTTCTAAATAATTGTTTACTCACAAGTTAAAAAGGCAGAGAGCTTTTAAAATGGACTGTAATACTAGATTTTGAAAACTGGAAAGAATTTCTTTGATCTAAATTTAAATCTCTGTAACTTAGAAACAGAGAAGAACACATCTTATATATACAGATTTTTATACTTACATACACACACATGCATGGCATCATTATCACAGCAACTTCACAAACAACATCTACTTACTTAAACTTTTAATTTAAGAGTTTATTCTCAGGAAAATAACAGAGAATAATACATTCATATGCATAACAACTCGTATGTAAACATCCATTTATATCTAATCATTCAAGTAAACATTTCATCATGTATTTATAACATTTATCAGACCTATCAAACATGGTAGCAGATTTTTAAAACTGTTTTTAAAATTTGATTTACTCACCAGTTTTAAAAAGAAACAGAGGCTTGAAAAACTGAAGCTTTCGACAATTTGAAAACTGATATGCTTAGATCTCTGAAATGCTTTGAAACTGGAAAGAATTTTCTTTGGCTTCAGATATACTTGCATGCATACTTGAAGGATGGTTACAGGCTTGATATTACAGAGCTTTGGAAAATGCTTTACAGGGTTTTGAAAAATGATTACAGGAGAATTTGTTACAGATTTTTGAACTTGAATTTGAGGAGTATTTTGATCTTGATTCTTGGATTCTCTGGTTTGAAAAGATTACAGATTTTCTCTTCCTTTTTTTTTTTTTTTCTGGTTTTGTAAATTAGTTTAGAGGTGAAGTTTTCTTTGCTTTTGAAATGAGAAGATAGAAAAAAGGAAATGAAGAGGAAGATATATGTTTATATAAGTAAATTTAGATTTAATTAAAAATAAAAGAAAAATAAAATAAATGTGACACTTGTCTTCAACCTTACCTAATTACTTAACACATGTTACTTAGCATGATTTAGATGTTAACACTTGTAATTAATTACTTTTTATATTATTTCTAAAAGATTTTAAAAGCTTTTATTATTAATTTCCTAATTGATTAATACATTTCTTAATTTATAAATACTTTCCTAAACCTTAAGTAAATAAGATCTTTAAAAGGAAATAGAATATAAACCAATTATATTCTAATAAAATCATATATATTATATTTAATCCATTTTTAAATGAATATTCAAATGCTTTTGTATTTATTCCTATTAAATAAATACTCTTTCAAATTTCTATAAATAAATTTCTTTAAAGAGAATAATACAAAACAAATCTTATTTTTAAATACAACTTTTATTCATATATTTTAAATCCAAACTATATTATTATTTTATTTTAAGATTTAAGATATATATATTTCTTTAAATTCAATTCTTAAATTCAATTTCAAAGTTAATTTAAAATCTAAATTTAAAATCAACTCAAATAAATATAGATATCCATTTTAAACAATTACATTATAAATTTTAAATAATCATCCTATTTAAAAATCAATTTAAATACACATATATATACATTTAAACAATACTTATTAAATTTGAAATTATATGTCTATTAAAAAATCTATTTCTACTTATATTTAAAAACAACTCAATATTAAATTGTTTGAAAACAACAACCTTTACCAATATTTAATAATTAATTTAAAAGATTATCTCATTTTAAATTCCCCGAAATCCCGGGATATCACATTCCTTCCCCCTTAAAAGAATTTCGTCCTCGAAATTTAAAACAAAAGATAATCTAAAGTTTTTATTTTATTTTAACCAATTTTAAAACAATTCAAGCCTACTTATCAACCATACACTATCAACAAACAACTATTCATCCAAACAAACAATTTTATCCAAACAAACAATTTTATCCAAACAACTATACTAGCTACCCGGACACAGATCCGGATAAGCTTCCTAAAATTTCCTCGAGTTTCCCCAAGTATATATATATACCGGGATACTCGCTCAACAGAATCCAAACAACCAATTCTACTGAGCTACAGAGCTCCTACACAACTAGATCTATAAAACTAAACAGAATATCAGACTACAGATAAGTCTAACTCAACTACTAATTCCTTCCCGAACTACTGGTTCCAAAACCAGAGATAGATCAAACACGTACTTCCTCAAAGATACGCGATATACTCTGAATCCCAGTTATCCAAACTGACAATTCAACCAAGTAGATCAAACACTTATCCAAATCAGAATATAGAAGAGATCCAAAACAACTCGGAGCTGACTTCACAGACTTACCCAATCTTGTAGCTCCTTTTTACCAGAGAAAACTTCTATAATAATGAAGTCTCCAACTTCGAATTCCAAATTCCTCCGTCTCTAAGCTTCAGAACTCTTCTGACAATTCTGGGCTGCCTACATCCTTCTTGATCAGCTCATCCTTTGCCGATGCTTCTCGAAACAAACAGGACCAAAAACAACTCAACAAAACGATCCTTCAAGATCTACCAAAAATCCAGAGCACAAACTCTACTCTACCAACAGTAGGCTACCACTTCTTCTCCTATCCGGAAAAGATATACAGATGCACTGCCAATCTGAACTCAAATCTAGAAAAATTTCCTGTAGCAACTCTTAATCCCAACACTGCAACTTCCAGGTTCTTCCAGCTGTCACCTTGCTTCCCCTGCACAACTCTGATCTGGAGAGAATGAGAATGCCGTCGATGAACTCGAGCACAAACTAGACAACACATCCTGGAAACACGGTTCAACAGATCATAAAAAGAAAACTCAGCAGTTCCAAGAAATACTGAGCTGCTTCACCAAATCCTTTCTCTAGGAGACACCCTTCTACCTAGCTGAACTACCGGTACTACTCCTGAAATTAAGTCGATAAGGAACTCAATCTCAAATGCAGACAAATCTCTGACTTCGGATAAGACATCCAGAAAGTCTCAGATAACTCAAGAGAATATTCACTATCGCAAGTCACTTTTTCGATTCACTCAGCTTAATTCCAAGTAAACTGTTCTCTCTTAACCACTCAGAACAGCTTATGCTTGACTAACCCATCCATCGAAGAACTGGATCCACTCTGCTGCTTCTGAACTCCAACTCTAGAAAATGATTAGCCAAAAGATCTTCTTGTCGGCACACGGAACACTCCGAGCTGCACTGCTGACCCAGACGCCAAGACTCCCTATCCAAAGCTTCGAGAAACTCGGACTCTAAACCAAACAGAAACATTATGCTGAACTCAGCCCCAATACTGAAGCATTCACACTTCCTCAAACTTGCTCCAAAAGAAAATGTCTTTGGAGACATCCATAGTCACTGCTTCTCATCACGCAACTACTTCTTCCTGAGATTGCCAAGATACCATTACTCGCTTCTGCTCATCCGACAGATTCAAAATCTACTCAAAGATGGACTCTGAACCTTTACAGGTTTCCTTCAGAGATCAGAGAAATCCTCACACCATATCAAAGCTTACTCGAGACGGTATTAGGTCTACAGTCTCGACAGATACATTTCCAACCTCAACATTCAAACTCCAACCATTGGTAGTCGTGTTACACACACACCACTACCTTATCTACCTTTATATCTTATATTGGGAAAACCCGAACAGGTAACCCAACAAATAGGTAGAAATAAATATATATATAGTTATATAAAAATTACAAATACGCTCTCTCAAGATTGATAGAAATCACTCCAGAGCTAGGTATTCACTCAACCTACAGCTCTGATACCAACTGTGACGACCCGGCTTTTTCTCCACAAAAAGTCGTATCATCAAGAAGAAAGAAAGGGATAGAAAAGAGATAAGGTAGAGAAGAAAGAAAGAAACACATCAGAATCTACACAGCGGAACGAATAAATTATATTAATCAAATAAGATATTACATTGTATCATATACATCAGAGATACACAGCTTATACAACACATACTAGACAGTTATAAACATCTGTCTAGTCATTACAACTCAAATACACATAACAAATGACTCATACAGACTAACACAGCGGAACACTATATCTACGAACGCTGAAGCCTCCTGCTCCATTGCTCCTCCAAAGATTCGTCAAAGCAAACCTGAATCCCTTGGCTACTCGTAAAAATTTGAGTACCCAAGGTTTAATAAAACAGAAAATAAACACTTGGGTCAGACATGGGTCTGGTGTGAGTAAACGGTTTAAATTGCTTAACTTCAAAACCTTTTGAAAACAAAGGTATCACGTAAGACTCCCCACAAATAAACATGGGTAAGTTTTTGCCTTACGCTAACCAAAACATTTGATAGAAAATCCAGTTATATTATAATAGGGTCTAGGGTTTTCAAGTAAAATACAGAAATAGCTGGAATGCTTACATCTCACGTTCCAACATAGTTGGGCACAACTAAATCGTACGGCACTTATTGGATTTTGGATTCCATACAATGGCAGAGCTACCGGGGTACCGCTCGTCACAGTACGTGGCCTAGATCAACGTACCGAGGATCACTCCCAATCCCCTGCAACACAAGGCCGGAACATCCCTTACTGGATAATTCCCGCATAAGAAACCCCGCGGTTGGAGCCAGCAACCGCCCACACAGCCGAAATAAAAAGGGACTCTAGACAGGGGAATCTTATACTACTTGGGTGCTACCCACTAACCTTGCTGCACCTCCCCTGTTTTAGCCATTCCCGGTTTGATGAGGCTTGAGGTCACGATTACCTTTAATCAGAACACATCACTTAGAATGCTCATCGTCCACCTGACGATGTGCTGAAAGCATTCAATCCATACAAGTTCGTTCCGGGTTCGAACGAAACCGAAGGCATTATCTCATTACACTCATTTTGGAATCACCCTCAGAGTTAACGACAATAACCCTTGCACTCTGAATCTTCATCTTCACTTGAGATTCACGACCTATCGTTAATTTGGATCGATGTGGTATTCGGGTCTCCAGACCTGGAATACCGGTATACGGAAACCCGATCCCGGTCTCATCGAAATCCAAAACGTATCTTTTAAGGCCAAGTTGTTTAAAGGTTTAAACAATTTAATTTAATTCAATACTTGAATTTACACAGCATTTAACACAGATAAATATCACACATTTATCACAGATATATCCAATATCATATCACAGAATATCATAGCATATCATTTAATAGATATCAACCAAATCAGATATTCTACACAACCAATCATCCATAAGCAACAATTTATTAACCCTATGTTATAATTAATTTAATTAACTTAAATTAAATTAATTACTTAAGAATTAATTATCTAATCTTGCTTAATCAACCATTAATTAATTACAACCCTTTAATTAATTAATTACTTATTTAATATTAATCACCCTTGATTAATTATTTATTAATTACATAAAGTAATTATTCTTTAATTAATTTCACAAATTAATTATTCTTAACCATTAACAGTAATTAACCTTTAATTACTTCATTAATTTCATTAATTAATTACCCTTCTTATTAATTAATTAATATTAATTAATCACATTCATTAATTAACTTTAATTAATTGCATTTAGAAATTAATCATTCTTTAATTAATTACATTAAGTAATAAATTCTTTAATTACTTTCATTAAGAAATTACTCTTTTATTTAATTACATTTAGTAATTACACATTAATTACTTACTCTAAGTAATTATACTTATCAAATCTCATTAAGTAATTATATTTAATTAATTTCCAATTGACTATCTTTAATTAATTAACAAATTAATTTACTTAACTTAATCACATCCATCTCATAAATCATAGCTGAGTAATTCATTCTTTAATTACTCTTTAAACCAATTAATTAATCTTTAATTACAGATTAATTATTCTTTTAATTATTAATTAATAAACCTTAATTATCAATTAAGAAAACTTAATAATAAATTAATTAATCCTTAATTATTAGTTAATTAACCTTTAATTAATCTTTATAGATTAATTATTTCTTATTTATTAATTAATAAAACCTAATTATTAATTAATAAACTTAATTAAGTACTTCTTAAATACAAATTATTCAACCTCTAATTACTTAATTAATTAATTACAAATTAATTAATCTTTAGTCATTTATTAAATCAATCTTAATCATTGAGTTGATTAAATAAATTAATTACTCTTAATTAATTTCTTAACTAATCCTTAATCATTATTAATTAAATTAATTAATTATACCTAATTTTCTTAATTAACTTAATTAATATCAAGACATTAAAACTTTAATTATCTTAAGATAAACACTATCTTATTAATGCCTTAATTATCATTTAAAACATCTTATCTTAATAACTAACTTTTCTTAATTAAATCATTAATTAAGGTTTAAAATAAATAAACATTTAACTTGATAAATTAAAGTTAATAAAACATAACTTCCTTTTTCGTTTTTAAAAAAAACTGTTTTGCATTAACTTAAGATTTAAAACAAATCTGGTCAGACTTCGAAAACTTAAAACCAGACAACCAAAAACAAATCCGAGCAATCTGCTCGATTCCCCGAGTAACCCCCGTGCATTTACGCTTCTCCTCTCCTTCGAGTCGTACTTCAAAACGCACGAGCCCAACACCGAGAAAAAACTTCATCTTCCCAAACCATCGTTTCGCCTGAAACAAAGCGTACACGCGTGCACGATGCACGCCGACTGGACCACCTCCGATCACCGTTGACTTCACCGACATGTCACCCAACATCACAGCAACTCATCTCGACCACCAAACCACACTTGCAGGCCCTCGAATAAGATCGAGCTACCAGTTGATTCTGAAACCAAAACAACCTCCAGCAAATCCCTTCGTCCACACTGTTCTGACCACCAGAGGCCGAGAGACTCTGACCACATCCTACCGACACACCATGCCATCATTCCACTAAGTATCAAGCAACTCGCATCATCAGAGAAGATGCGACGACCCCAAACCCAGCTTCAACAAAACTAGGGTTTAAAACCCCTTTTGGCCTACCGCCGACGCCATAGGAGGTGATAAATCCTCCTTGCATTTTTGCCTGAACCACCAGTACCTCCTCCACCTCCAGCAATGTTCCCGACCATCCCAATTTCTCCGGCCACTAGAATTCGCCCAAAAACTAAATTCTAGTCAATTCCAAATTGCATTCTTAATACATTATTAGAAATCCTGATTCTCTTTTTAAAATTCATAATTTCTAATATCAATTCAAGTTATAAACTTGAATCAGTAATTCTTGTTGATGGATTTTAACCTATTTTTAAGTTCTTATGATTCTTCCTATTTCCCAGATAATTACCATTTTAATTTGCTTAAATAAAATTACCAGCCTTACTCTTTGTTTAAACAAATAAAAGTCATAAGAAAACTAGAACCAAACATAGAACAAGTAGAGATATTGAATTTATGATTTTATTTTAAACTCTGTAGTCTGTAAACAGAGAAGCACATACATGCATAGTTGAAACATAAACAATATAAAGAATTCACACTTGTATATACACATGCAGAAACAATCTTCATCACAAAAGTTCACATGTAACAAACATTTATCTACTTAAGCTTTCTAAATAATTGTTTACTCACAAGTTAAAAAGGCAGAGAGCTTTTAAAATGGACTGTAATACTAGATTTTGAAAACTGGAAAGAATTTCTTTGATCTAAATTTAAATCTCTGTAACTTAGAAACAGAGAAGAACACATCTTATATATACAGATTTTTATACTTACATACACACACATGCATGGCATCATTATCACAGCAACTTCACAAACAACATCTACTTACTTAAACTTTTAATTTAAGAGTTTATTCTCAGGAAAATAACAGAGAATAATACATTCATATGCATAACAACTCGTATGTAAACATCCATTTATATCTAATCATTCAAGTAAACATTTCATCATGTATTTATAACATTTATCAGACCTATCAAACATGGTAGCAGATTTTTAAAACTGTTTTTAAAATTTGATTTACTCACCAGTTTTAAAAAGAAACAGAGGCTTGAAAAACTGAAGCTTTCGACAATTTGAAAACTGATATGCTTAGATCTCTGAAATGCTTTGAAACTGGAAAGAATTTTCTTTGGCTTCAGATATACTTGCATGCATACTTGAAGGATGGTTACAGGCTTGATATTACAGAGCTTTGGAAAATGCTTTACAGGGTTTTGAAAAATGATTACAGGAGAATTTGTTACAGATTTTTGAACTTGAATTTGAGGAGTATTTTGATCTTGATTCTTGGATTCTCTGGTTTGAAAAGATTACAGATTTTCTCTTCCTTTTTTTTTTTTTTTCTGGTTTTGTAAATTAGTTTAGAGGTGAAGTTTTCTTTGCTTTTGAAATGAGAAGATAGAAAAAAGGAAATGAAGAGGAAGATATATGTTTATATAAGTAAATTTAGATTTAATTAAAAATAAAAGAAAAATAAAATAAATGTGACACTTGTCTTCAACCTTACCTAATTACTTAACACATGTTACTTAGCATGATTTAGATGTTAACACTTGTAATTAATTACTTTTTATATTATTTCTAAAAGATTTTAAAAGCTTTTATTATTAATTTCCTAATTGATTAATACATTTCTTAATTTATAAATACTTTCCTAAACCTTAAGTAAATAAGATCTTTAAAAGGAAATAGAATATAAACCAATTATATTCTAATAAAATCATATATATTATATTTAATCCATTTTTAAATGAATATTCAAATGCTTTTGTATTTATTCCTATTAAATAAATACTCTTTCAAATTTCTATAAATAAATTTCTTTAAAGAGAATAATACAAAACAAATCTTATTTTTAAATACAACTTTTATTCATATATTTTAAATCCAAACTATATTATTATTTTATTTTAAGATTTAAGATATATATATTTCTTTAAATTCAATTCTTAAATTCAATTTCAAAGTTAATTTAAAATCTAAATTTAAAATCAACTCAAATAAATATAGATATCCATTTTAAACAATTACATTATAAATTTTAAATAATCATCCTATTTAAAAATCAATTTAAATACACATATATATACATTTAAACAATACTTATTAAATTTGAAATTATATGTCTATTAAAAAATCTATTTCTACTTATATTTAAAAACAACTCAATATTAAATTGTTTGAAAACAACAACCTTTACCAATATTTAATAATTAATTTAAAAGATTATCTCATTTTAAATTCCCCGAAATCCCGGGATATCACAAATATGATGATATTTGATTTAATGAGTGTTTAAGATTTATATCTGTCCTGATTGATATTTTGGTTTCTTTTATATTTCTAAAAAAAATATATATAATACACACATATATATATTAATAATAATATATATAAAGTGATTTGGATATGTATTATGATTTGAAATATAATATTGTAATTTAAATTTAATATGAGTTTTAAGAAAATAATAATATAATATAATATTGTTTTGATTATATCTGCATCGATCCAGTTCTTATTTGAGTTCGTTTATTCCTATTTATCAGCTTGTCCGCCAAATTCGTGCCAATCTAGCTTGTTTTGGGATTCGTACCTGGATTCGTAACTCATCGCTTTCTCGTTCGTTTCTAGCCTCGAAAGGTGAGCAATCACTCACGATTAATGTTCTTATATTTATTAAATTTGATTTCAATTGAAACGACAATTGAAATATGCTGCAGTTAGTTATTTACACTGTTTTATATGCTATTACCTGTATCAGTTCACATATGACATCTGACATCTTTTTCTGTTTATTATTTATGCGATGATAATACAGTTTGGCTGACAATTGATTGATTGATTGATGTTTATATTAAACGTTAAATTTTTAATGTCAAGGTGATAAATAACATGCAATTGAATTTGATATAGGATAGTTAAATTTGTATAATGTGACCCCTTAAATGTTAAATAAATTGACACGTAGAAATAGTGTTAACTATACCTTGAACCATTGACTGTATGTTGTATAAGTTGATATAGTATGAAATTGAATAGTGGATATCAAGTGAGAAACCGTATAAATATTTGTGTAATAATCTTTAATCTACATGAAATGATAGTGTAGATTCTAGAAATAATTATATTAATTTGCACAAATAACAATGTGAATTAATATGATTATTTCGGGATTATTTGAATTGATTATTGGATTGATATTGGTTGTTATTGCTTGTTTATTTACTTTGACACCATCCCTGTTATCACACTGCAAGTTCCCTTTGTTATGCTTTGATTTTTGAATTGGAATGGAATCGGGTTGAAATGATAAATACCCAAATTGAACTTTGACCTAGGATAGAGAATTAAATAAAAAACCCGATTGGTCAATAATTTGACTTAAAAATAAAATGAAGATTTTATTTGAATAAATAATATGGTTTTGAAACGAAGTTGGAAATTGAATTTTAATGAAATTTAAATGTGAATATTTAATAATCTGAAACAAAATATTAATAAAGAAATTGATGAAAGAATGTTGTTTAATTTAAGGAATGATTGAATTAAGTTTTGAGATTATTTAATAATTTAATGAGATTGAATTATTTAATAATTAAATAAAATTGAATTATTTGTTAAGTGAAATTGAACTTCTTGAACAAGTGAAATTAAGTTCTTTATTAATTGAATTCTGAAATTGTAACTAAGTAAATAAATAAGTGAAATTAAATTTCTCTAACGAGAAATAAGATGTGTTTATTGAAATTAATGTGAGACTTGAAATGTAAAGAATTTGATTTGATGAATTAAATTTAATGTAATTTGTAAGTTTTGATACAATGGAGTTGAACTTAAATAATTGATTTAATAAATTGGAAGTTAAATAGAAATTGTTTTGAATGACAAATTAACTTAACGAATATTGAATGAAATAGATAAATGAATTTAAATTGATTTGAATGTTAAATTAAATTAATTTAAATGATTTCGGAATGAAACTTATATACGAATTTGAAATCAATATTTGAATTGTTTTAAATAGAAATTGAAATTGAATTATAAGAATTTTGAAATTATGAATGTGGAAGTTTTGAAACGTAAATTATGGAAATTGTTTTAGAAAGACAAATGGAATATTGGTTTATAAAAATTCTAATTGGAATTGAATTTGATTTGGTTTGAAATATATTAAATGACCAATCGGTGTAATAATTACGAAAGTGATTAAAGAGACCGGAATCGGTTAGGGACATACTCACTGTCTAAACCGAAAACCACTTTAATAACTATACGCGGTGTGTGATCCAGAATGAAGTGGTTGGAATGATGTACATGATGACTGAAGAAAGAGAACGATAATGGATAGCCTTGACACATGCGTCAAATTGGAAATGACTAAAAAAGGAGCCGTGTCGGGCCAAATGGGGGCTAGCTACCTCGAGCGAACACACTTCTTCAAAAACTACTCATTACTTGTTGTCGATTGGTGCACCCTTGATTTTGGGAGTGTTGTTTCGCGGTGTTGCGATCGCTGCGGCAATGCGTTTTCACCAGTCCGGATTAGGCAAACGGTAGTTTCACTACCTTGGGTATTGCCTCATTTGCCTTGTCATACTTATATCCCTATATGCGCGACCACTACGAATTTGTTTTGTGTTATACCTATGGAGTATTCCTTGATATCCCACTAGTTTACGGTGAAGTTTACAGTGCTGTATAGACTATAACGCTTATATGAATGTGTTAAGGGGGATAATGGTAACGCCTTAACACTATTTTGATATCTTATATTACTGATAGGCATTATCTACTTATCGTACACTACTACATAGTAGATAGTTTAACGGATCCTTAAAGGATGGTTATTCCAAACATCCTTTGAGTTACTTGTATTTCAATTGCTATTTCACTTGAGTTGGATATATTGATATAAGAATGTTAATCCTGACTCGAGTGTTTTAATACATCTGTCTGCATACATTTGGTGATAGCTGGTTTATATTTTATCAAAATATATAGTGTAAGTTTACCAGCTCGGTTGCATTAGCTGTCTGCAATTGCGTGAGTTTGTTTTGGGTGTAATAACTTTATATATAATATGTGACGTATATGCGGTTAGAAAAGTTTACTGATGTGTTGAGAAATTGTTAATATTCAGTGATATTATTGTACTGTTTTGAAAAAAAAAGGAGGATTTTAGAATATAAACCTTTGACTGTGAAATGTATATGTTATATTTGTATTTAAAAAAAAAGAGTTGTTTATGATATCATGCTATTTGTAAATATGTATGACAGTAATTGTTTAAATTGATGTATAAGTATTTAGGTGAAATTGTAGGGTCTGTTAGATGTAAGAATTTATAAAGTTGTAAAAGGTCTACATAGTAAGCTGCATTGTTTTATAATAAATATTGTAAAATATAATAGAGGTATGCAAGTTTAAGTACAACCTACATATGTATATATAATATAAGGTTTGTAGTCTAATTGACTTTTAAGGACAATGTAAAAAGTTGATTTGCTTGCTGATTTATATTTTATATTACAGTAAATATGATAGTCCATATATATAGGTGTTTATCGTATAATATGATGATGTTTGATTTAACGAGTGTTTAAGATTTATATCTGTCCTGATTGATATTTTGGTTTCTTTTATATTTCTAAAAAAATAATATAATACACACATATATATTAATAATAATATATATAAAGTGATTTGGATATGTATTATGATTTGAAATATAATATTGTAATTTAAATTTAATATGAGTTTTAAGAAAATAATAATATAATATAATTTTGTTTTGATTATATATGCATCGATCCAGTTCTTTTTTGAGTTCGTCTATTCCTATTTATCAGCTTGTCCGTCAAATTCGTGCCAATCTAGCTTGTTTTGGGATTCGTACCTGGATTCATAACTCATCGCTTTCTCGTTCGTCTCTAGCCTCGAAAGGTGAGCAATCACTCACGATTAATGTTCTTATATTTATTAAATTTGATTTCAATTGAAACGACAATTGAAATATGCTGCAGTTAGTTATTTACACTGTTTTATATGCTATTACCGGTATCAGTTCACATATGACATCTGACATCTTTTTCTGTTATTATTTATGCGATGATAATACAGTTTGGCTGACAATTGATTGATTGATTGATGTTTATATTAAACGTTAAATTGTTAATGTCAAGGTGATAAATAGTATGCAATTGAATTTGATATAGGATAGTTAAATTTGTATAATGTGACCCCTTAAATGTTAAATAAATTGACACGTAGAAATAGTGTTAACTATACCTTGAACCATTGAATGTATGTTGTATAAGTTGATATAGTATGAAATTGAATAGTGGATATCAAGTGAAAAACCGTATAAATATTTGTGTAATAATCTTTAATCTACATGAAATGATAGTGTAGATTCTAGAAATAATTATATTAATTTGCACAAATAACAATGTGAATTAATACGATTATTTCGGGATTATTTGAATTGATTATTGGATTGATATTGGTTGTTATTGCTTGTTTATTTACTTTGACACCATCCCAGTTATCACACTGCCCCTTTGTTATGCTTTGATTTTTGAATTGGAATGGAATCGGGTTGAAATGATAAATACCCAAATTGAACTTTGACCTAGGATAGAGAATTAAATAAAAAACCCGATTGGTCAATAATTTGATTTAAAAATAAAATGAAGATTTTATTTGAATAAATAATATGGTTTTGAAACGAAGTTGGAAATTGAATTTTAATGAAATTTAAATGTGAATATTTAATAATCTGAAACAAAATATTAATAAAGAAATTGATGAAAGAATGTTGTTTAATTTAAGGAATGATTGAATTAAGTTTTGAGATTATTTAATAATTTAATGAGATTGAATTATTTAATAATTAAATAAAATTGAATTATTTGTTAAGTGAAATTGAACTTCTTGAATAAGTGAAATTAAGTTCTTTATTAATTGAATTCTTAAATTGTAACTAAGTAAATAAATAAGTGAAATTAAATTTCTCTAACGAGAAATAAGATGTGTTTATTGAAATTAATGTGAGACTTGAAATGTAAAGAATTTGATTTGATGAATTAAATTTAATGTAATTTGTAAGTTTTGATACAATGGAGTTGAACTTAAATAATTGATTTAATAAATTGGAAGTTAAATAGAAATTGTTTTGAATGAAAAATTAACTTAACGAATATTGAATGAAATAGATAAATGAATTTAAATTGATTTGAATGTTAAATTAAATTAATTTAAATGATTTCGGAATGAAACTTATATACAAACTTGAAATCAATATTTGAATTGTTTTAAATAGAAATTGAAATTGAATTATAAGAATTTTGAAATTATGAATGTGGAAGTTTTGAAACGTAAATTATGGAAATTGTTTTAGAAAGACAAATGGAATATTGGTTTATAAAAATTCTAATTGGAATTGAATTTGATTTGGTTTGAAATATATTAAATGACCAATCGGTGTAATAATTATGAAAGTTATTAAAGAGACCGGAATCGGTTAGGGACATACTCACTGTCTAAACCGAAAACCACTTTAATAACTATACGTGGAGTGTGATCCAGAATGAAGTGATTGGAATGATGTACGTGATGACTGAAGAAAGAGAACGATAATGGATAGCCTTGACACTTGTGTCAAATTGGAAATGACTAAAACAGGAGCCGTGCCGGGCCAAATGGGGGCTAGCTACCTCGAGCGAACACACTTCTTCGAAAACTGCTCATTACTTGTTGTCGATTGGTGCACCCTTGATTTTGGGAGTGTTGTTTCGCGGTGTTGCGATCGCTGCGGCGATGTGTTTTCACCAGTCCGGATTAGGCAAACGGTAGTTTCACTACCTTGGGTATTGCCTCATGTGCCTTGTCATACTTATATCCCTATATGCGCGACCACTACGAATTTGTTTGTGTTATACCTATGGAGTACTCCCTGATATCCCACTAGTTTACGGTGGAGTTTACAGTGCTGTATAGACTATAACGCTTATACGAATGTGTTAAGGGGGATAATGGTAACGCCTTAACACTATTTTGATATCTTATATTACTGATAGGCATTATCTACTTATCGTACACTACTACATAGTAGATAGTTTAATGGATCCTTAAACGATGGTTATTCCAAACATCCTTTGAGTTACTTGTATTTCAATTGCTATTTCACTTGAGTTGGATTTATTGATATAAGAATGTTAATCCTGACTCGAGTGTTTTGTGTTTTGCTTTACGCTCGGGTCAGACTGAGTGTACCAGTATTTAAGACTCACCTTTGGAGTTGGAGCTTTGCTTGGAGATCCAGCTACTATCCAGCTTTCAGATATCCGGTTGATTCCAATGATGTATTTTGATTTGTACCTGATGTATAGTGTTACTCTTCTGCTGTATCTTGTTTAACTCTGATGTATCTTATATATTTATATAGTAGCTTCATGAACTACTATCTCTTTTACTTCCGCTGCATTTATTACTCTGTGTCTGTGATCTGTGATTACTTATTTACTATATATGTTCAGTTTTGCCAAATTTAAATTAACAACGCGGTATTTTGAATTATTCAAGTCCGACATGTGCGGATGCGAATGGTCCAAAATAGCGGGCCGTTACAAGCATGTTGGTTAGAGACTGGAGACAGATTAGTCTTAGGTCCAAATTTGGTTAGGGAGGCGTCCGAGAAGATTGAGTTGATCCAAGAACTGATGAAGGAAGCTCAATCCATACAGAAGAGTTACATAGGTAAAAGGTGTAAAGACCTAGAGTTCTTAGTGGCAGACAAGATTTTCATTAAGGTGTCACTGTGGAAGGGTGTGATAGGATTTGGAAAGTCAGAGAAGCTGGCCCCAAAATATGTTGGTCCATTTCAAATTACAGAAAGGATTGGGAAGCTCGTGTACAGAGTAGAGTTGCCGAGTAGTATGGCAGGTGTCCATAATGTATTCCATGTGTCTCATCTTCACAAGTATGTGGATGATCCAAAAACTACTATTTCTCCGATAGGGTTGGAAGACATGGTAGTAGAGCTTGATTTGACTTTTGTTAGACAACCAGTTCGGGTTGTAGCGAGAGATGAGGAAAGATTGAGGAACAAGATAGTCAAGTTGGTGAAAGTTCAGTGGAGCGACAACAAGAAGGACTGTACTTAGGAGACTGAGGACATGATTCGAGATACTTATCTCGATCGGCTTTAATGGTATGTCTATATTAGATTTATATAGATTAGTTACTAGTCAGGTAAGCTAGTATGAATGTTAGGAGTTGTTACAGATTACTGCTATGGTTGATATTTAGTCCTTACCGAATTTCGAGGACAAAATTCTTTAAGGAGGGGAGCCTGTAACACCCCTAATTTCGATAACATTATTCAGGAGATATAATTAGGTAAATTAAATAGAATAATGTAGAGTGATAAAAAGATTGAGATTGGTTAATAAACCTAGAGGTCGTGCTTAATTAACTCTAATGGGCTTATTAATGGTTAAATGATAATTAAATTTACATAAGGGCATTAGAGTCATTGCCGCCCATATCTCCTACCCTTATACTATTATCCCTATACCATTCACGTTCATTTAATCATGAGAAAAAAGAAACGAAAGAAAGCTAAAACCAAGCCGGCCATTAGGAGGAAGAAAAGATGAGAAATTCAAGTTTAAAGCTTAGAAACAAGCTAGGGGGAATCAATCTCAATCAATCTCCAATTTCCTTATCCAAACTAAGGTGAACGATAATCACTACATCTCTATTTTGGTTTTTATATGATCATTGATGGTCGGATTTAATATTAAATCTAATATGATGATTTTTGATGATATGCTTGATTTCAAATGAAGGATAGAGTTAAACAAGGTTGTTTGCATTTGATAAACACGGTATTAAGGGTAAATCCATATGTTTTGATTTTAAAATGCCATGGGAAAATTATATATTATGAGAAACATGATTTTGGATTTGGGTTTCAATTTTTATAATTTTCCAAGCCGTGGATAATCAATTATGAATTTTTAAAGGAAAAAAACATGTATTATTGGGGTTAAAAATTATTTCCGATTGTTATATGATGAATTTGGGTCTGAAATTTATATATGTTTGATAACATATTAAAAGTGAATTTCTATGATTTTTGGGGATTTTTACTAAGTGATTTAGTATGGAAATTAAATTATTTTGAATGAAGGACCTAAATGATTTAATTGCTTTATTAACTGGAAGGGCTTATTTGTTAATGTTAATCCAGTTCTAGATCTGAGAAAATGTGGCAATTATTTGTAAAATAATTTGAAAGTCTATGGTAACCAATCAAATGTTTACAAGTGGGCAAGTTAGTTACAAATAGATTACTTTAATTGGTAAAAACAGCCTTTTTACTTAGAAAAGTAGGTTTCGCCACTTTCGAAAGGACCCTTTTGACTCAGACCTTCCACTACCAACCAGGTCGAAATCTATCTGATCGAAACTAATGAAGCCAAAACCAATACACATGGCATCACTTAGTTGGTACGCAGTGGATTGGAGAAAGGCGGAAGGTAGGGTGTCGAAACATAGCTTTCGAAGGGGTCGAGACCTTTGGTTTTTTTTCTAAAGAAAAGCGCTTGCCTGTTTACAAAGAGGTTTTGAAGGACTCGAAACCAATGCTTGCGAAAGGGTATTTTAAAATAAGCTTTCGAAGGAGAGCTGCCTCCTTTTTAATGTAGTAGCTTCCGAAGGAGTTACTTTGTATTCAAATTGAAGCTTTCGGAAGGGGTATTTCGACCAAGTCGAAACCCTTCTGCAACTTGATGCCTTTCGATGGTATTGAAGATATCAATGCTTTCGAAATACCTTTTGTTTTATAAATATAAGCCACTTCCTATAGCTTTCAAAAGGGGTTAGGGGTTTTGAAGGCAATGGTTTCGAAAAGGGTTTCGAAGCCAACCTTCCAATATTTTACCCAAATGTTTTATGCTTTCGAAAGGATGGTGCCTACACCATCAAGTTTTCCCCAATACTTTAAAAGGATAAAGAATGGTTTTGGCAAGAGTTACTTTCATTTATATTCACTTAGCCCAAATAATATTTTAAGTATAACCCAATGTTTTCGGAAGGGGTACTTCCAAAAGTTTCGAAAGGGTGACTTTCAATTGGTTTCGAAGCTATGCTTCTAAGTGTTAAATGCTAATGCTTTAATACATTCGCAAGGTTTTGAAAGAAAGTTTTAAAGTGTTCGAAAGGCAGGGGCCTAACGTTTTGAAAATAGATTTTTATGCTTTCGAAGGAGGGTATCTAGTGAGGTCGAAAGCTAGGATTCGAAGGAGTCGAAAGGTTTTGGTTTTCAAAACTAATAACCCAAACTACATTTTTTTCAAAAAAGGAGAAACCCATGGCTAAATTAAAGGAGTTTTGTAATGGTTTTGAGAAGAAGCTTTCCTTTAAAAAATAGGTTAAAGGGATTAACCATGTTTTATATTAAACCCACAGGAGTGGTATTGTTATGCTATATTGTTGCTTCTTCAAATAAAAGTATATTCACATTATAAAGGACCCATGATAGCATTTTGGGGAAAAGGGCAAGAGAACTAGCTAGGTTGACCCAGTAGCAAATATAAATTGATTAAACTCCTGAATGAGTAGAATTGCATCCAGGAGGTCAGGGAGACCAAAATATAGGATGTCTAAATATAGAAGTTTTCAGGGAGACAGGTTCATAGTGCACCCATGAAAACTATGATTAGGAAGTTATTGGAGTTACCAATAGGTTCATAGTGATCCCATGAAAACTATGTTATAAAGAGTGGTTGGTAGGGGCCAATTGGTTTGTAGTGCACCCATGAAAACTATATCCGGATTATGTTATTGACAGGTGTCAATAGGTTCCTAGTTAACCCATGAAAAGTAGGATAAGAGAGAAGTTATTGGAGTTACCAATAGGTTCAGGGGAACCCATGAATCAATTAAACCCACAGGAGTGATAATGTTAAGTTAATTGGCAGAGGCCAATAGGTTCATAGTGCACCCATTAAAACTATGAAATAGGACAGGGAGTTCAGAAGTTAAATACAGGTTATTAGTTAGTCCATGAATACTAATAAGTTAATAGTGACCCTAGAAACTATGAATATGATGGGAAGTCAGTTAAACCAGGGATAGGAAATCAAGAATGTTTTAATATGTATGCATATCATCATAATATTTTGAAATGACTGCGTTTTAACCATTGTGGATGCAGGAGCATAGTATATGGTTTTATAAAAGGTCTTAGGTACTAGTGAGGGGGAAACCCTTTCCGCAAAGTGGCGTGGTCTCACTAGATGTCTATATGGTTTGAGATGTTAGATTATTATTCATACCAGGCTTTATGTCCGACTAGAAGTTTTTGTTTTCCACTTAAACTCTCGGGAACTTAATTGATTTTGAGTAGCTTGAGGTTTAGGGTTTCCCGGTTCTCTTCTTAGATGAATAAAGCTTCCGGATACGTGAAGGAGGCATTCTAGTTATTTAGAGTTATCTTTTCCGCTGTGTATTTTGGATGTAAAGGTAGACTTGTTTTATTGCCTACTATATACTCTGATCAACCAAGGTGGCATCTTCATATGTTGCTCTTGGCGTATGTGTAATAATTATATTTTTTTGAACGTGGCTTACATTGTGGGATTATGTTATGAACATGAAATGTTTTGAATGGAATGTGGAAATGTGTTTTGATTTGTTAATTTTTTTCCATATTCTTGTGAACTGTGTATCAATTTATTTAGCACCGCTGTATTTGGTCACCAAGGATTAATAACTATGGATGACTGCAGCATTCGTAGCCGTTATTTATTGGCCTCCAAGTAGAAGGATGTTACAAGTTGTGCCAGGACAACCATCAACTCCAGCACAACCAGATGATGATGCAGCTAAGATAAGACATTTAGACGAACAAATACTAGAAATGCAAGAGCTCCTGAAAGCAGCCCTATCTCAGAAATCTTCTAAAACTACTAAACCAACAACAGGAGACGAAGTAGTCTCCCTAAGGAGGAACTTGAAAGCTTATATGTTTAAAGGCAAGAGCAAGATCGACTTAACTTTATCAAAGAAGAAGGAACATCATGCAACCAAATCCGATCATCAATGTAGAATGCGGGATAAATCTTTGGAGCTATCTGGAAGCTCCACTTCGAAGGAATACAATCCAAATGGGAAAAGCTATCATAATGCTGAAGCTTATCTAAAGGATGTGGTAGAGAAGGCTATTAAAGACATGCTAAATGCTAAAAGGAAAAGAACTCTACACGAGCGAGTGAATGACAATGAACGAGTAGCTCCGTTTACCGATGAAATTATGTCAACAGTAATTCCATCTCATGTCAAGATTCCAACTATGAAATATCATAGCACTACTGATCTCGATGTCCACCTGATGGCTTTTGACAGCCAAATGGATCTATATAATGCTTCTGGCGCAGTGCGGTGCAGGCTATTCCCAGTAACACTTTAAGGGGCTGCCGCAAAATGGTACCGCCAATATCGAGAGAAGTCTATTTACTCGTGGAAACAATTTTCCTACGAATTCTCCGCTCAATTTTGCATATGCAAAGATCCCATAGTTAATTATACTGTTTTAGAAAACATCAAACAAAGGCAAGGAGAATCGCTGTGTGACTATCTCAAAAGGTTCAATACAGAGATACAGAAGGCCAAAGACATGAACGATAGGGATAAGTTAATTGTAGTGCATTCAGGGTTGATATAAAATATATCTTTTTCGAAAGAGCTCTTCATTTGTGCATGTGTAGATTTACAAGACTTTTTTTTCCAAGTTGATAAATTCATTCGAATGGATGAATTGTACCATGCCAAAAAGAAAGCTAGTCCCAAGAAGGAGAGTGGAAGATTCGGATTTGACTGAGGACACAAAAGGCCGAGGTGGGAAGACTCCAACACTAATTCAATTGCTTTAAACAAGCCATTGTCTTATATTTATGCCACAACCAAAGAACAAGTTAACTTTCCAACTTCATTCAAGGCCAGAAACTACCCTGAGCAAAGAAGGGGGATGATTATTGAGGTTATCATAAAGCGAATGGCCATAAGACTGATGAGTGCCAAGTGCTAACTGAAATTATTCCAAAGCTAATACGTTAAGGACACCTGAAAGAATTCGTCCAAGATAAACAGAAAGCACCCCGGACTAGCGATGGACCAAAAAAGTTCCTTAATAATATTGGGAATATCTTAAAAGATGAAGGTCCATTAAACTTGGGTCCACTTTTGAATAGGATTGATGTGATTCATGGGGGACTGCATCCAGCAGGAACTAGTAAAGGAGCCAGAAATAGATATATTAAGGAATCTAGGGAAGGAGTATTTTCTGTCAGGGAAGAGTCCCCGCTTAAAAATTCGAGGCTCAATATACAAATGTCGAATCTTGTCATCACCCCACAAGAGCGCAAAAAAGGAATTCATCATCCCCATAATGACCCCCTTATGATCATTGCTCAAATCTGGCTAAGTAGTAACCAAGATCCTGGTAGAAAGTGGAAGTGTTGTCAATGTCATCTTCAATCATGCCTTTGATCAAATGGGCATTCCTAAAGATAAGCTAGATCCTAGTCTTGAACCTATTTTTTGGTTCAATAACAAAGGGCCAACTCCGTTAGGGCAAGTAAAGCTGCTAGTACAGATGGGAATACCACCATGCTGCAGAATTTTTGAAACTCATTTTGTGATCAACAATCAGCCATCATACTACAGTGCATTATTTGGCCGCCCTACGTTGGATGAAGTGGATGCTTTTGTCTCACTGGAATATCTGATGGTAAAATTCTAGACCAAAAGAGGTTGGGTACTATTCGGGGAGAACAATTTAGCTCTCGCAAAATGTATTTTTCCACTCTTGATCAATATAAAAGGGAGTACTCTTCTTATTATGATTCCTCTACTATTTTTCAGCCTTTAAATGATGGATTTTTACATCCAACATTTGAAGCAAAAATAAGATCTAATAAAATAAAAAAATGTGTATTTGGAAGGTACATCTTGCTTGGGAGCAAGAGGAAGAGGGCTGATGCTAACTCTATAGAAGAAAGGGAAATCATTACAGAATTAGATCGTCGAGGAAAAACGAAGAGGATAAAGCCTACAAAGGATCTTAAGGAGATATATATAGATCAAATTGATTCAACCAAGATGGTTAGAGTGGGTAAGGAATTGAAGAACAACTTGAAAGCAGACTTAATGCAATTTCTTAAAGCTAACAAAGATGTATTTGCATGGACTCATTTGGATATGATCGGGATTGGTCCATCAGTTATGTGCCACGCACTAAATATTGATCCAAATTTTACCCCGTTCGATAAAAGAAGAGGCAATTTGATAAGGTTTGATTTGACGCCTTGAAAGAAATGGATAAAAGGCTGTTTGAAAATGGTTTCATTTGAGAAGTTTTTATCCAAAATGGCTAGCAAACCCAGTGTTGGTAAAAAAGGTAAATGGCCAATGGAGAACATGTGTTGATTAAACTGATCTGAACAAAGCATGCCCGAAAGATTGTTATTCGTTGCCCATAATAGACCAGTTAGTTGATGCAACTAGTGGCCATATGTTATTATCTCTCATGGATGCTTATTCAAGGTATAATCAAATACCAATGTTTAAACTAGACGAAGAGCATACAAGCTTCATTACCGATTGGGGAACTTTCTGTTATAAAGCAATGCCTTTTGGGCTAAAAAATGCGGGAGCTACTTATCAAAGATTGGTCAATAGACTGTTCAAGGAACAGATCGGATGAAATATGGAAGTGTATGTGGATGATATCCTAGTAAAGTCTCATGAAGCTAAGAATCACCTTATGAATCTTGAAGAAATGTTTGAAGTATTACCAAAGTATGAAATGGGACTAAATCCTCAGAAATGTTCTTATGGAGTTCATTCCGGGAAGTTCTTATGTTACATTGCTAGCGCACAAGGATCAAAGCTAGTCGACCAGATCCAAACTATCAAAGACATGGTTGAGCCCAAAACCTGCAAAGTTGTAATGAGTTTGAATTGTAGAATTGCAGCCCTAAGAAGATTCATCTCCAAAGCAACCGATAAATGCATCCCCTTCTTCAATGTGATCAAGAAAAGAAAGAACTTTGAGTGGGGAGAAGATTGTAAGAAAGCCTTCTGAGAATTAAAAAATCATTTAGAAAGGCCACCAATATTATCCAGCCATGAGGATGGAGAAAGTCAATATTTGTAAATGGTGGTTTCAGAACATGCGGTTAGTTCGGTGTTGATTAGAGAAGAAAATGAAACTCAACTTCCTATTTATTATGTAAGCAGACGGTTGAAGGCTGCAGAGGTTCGATATCCAGTCATAGAAAAGTTAGCTTATTGTTTGATACTTATAGCACGAAAACTCAAAGCTGTTAGTCCCTGAGAAGTTGGTTTTGATGACAACAACCTTAGAATAAGATTATAAAATATAAATACTAACATTATTTATTAGATATATATATATATGTATATGCAGTATATATATGCAGGTACCAAAGAATGAAGACTGTATAGTATAGAGATTCAAGAACTGATGAACTCAAGATCGAAGATATCAAGATTCAAGACTCATGAGTATCAAGATTATCAGGAGTTCAAGATTAACTAGCTTTCCACTAAAATAGGTTTTCAGCAAACCTGAGACTTCAGGGAGGCTCGGAAAATGGGGAATTGAACTTAGCCAATATGACATTGAATTTCCGGCACGAACGGTAATTAAAGGGCAGGCATTAGCAGACTTTATCAATGAATGTGCAAACTTCGTTAGGGAACAGTCAGAGAAAGAGAGAGATCAAAAGCCCATGGCAACTATTTGTCGATGGGGCATCAAAATGAATAGGGAGCCAGAGCAAGGTCTGTCATTATCACACCCACTAGGTGTCGCCCACACTATGTAATGAAGCTAGGGTTTCCTGCAACAAATAACACAGCTGAATATGAATCGATGGTGGCAGGGTTAACTCTGGCCTTACAGCTTAAAATTCCATGAATTCAAATCTTTTTCGACTCTCAACTAATGGTGAATCAGATAAAGCAGATATATCAAAAGATGCCAAATTATATATGTTAAGAAGATGCTAAAAATGATTGCCTTATTTGAAGATTTTTCTATACACCAAGTCCCAAGGGAAGATAACTCTCAAGCGGATTCACTAGCAAAATTGGCTATCTCAAGAAGAGCTCCAGAACCCGTATTGTTCCAGTAGGGTATCATTCAAATCCCAGTATTGAAGAGGAAATGCCTAGGCCAAGGAAGGAACCATTGGTTTTAAGTAGATCCCAAGTCATGACGCAAGAAAGGGAAGAAAGAGAAATTAAAGAAGAAATTCCATATGAAGGGCCCAATCATCCAAAGATAGATAGTTGTTATAGTAACACTTGGATGACACCTATTATAGAATATCTTACAGATGAGACATTGCCATTTGATAAAATGGAAGCTAAGGGAATCAGACGATAGGCTCCGACCTTCACTATGATAGATGGAATTCTTTATAAGAAAGGATATGCTCTTCCTTAGTTAAGATGTGAGAATCCAGATGATGGGTTGAAATTACAAAGGAAGCTCATGCGGGATTATTTGGAGACCATTCCAATAAGATAAAGCTGGCTAAGAAAATAACGAGACAAGGTTTCTATCAGCCTCAAATGACTAATCAAGCTATAGAACACATAAAGAAATGTGAAAGGTGTCAAAAATACTCGAAGATTTCCCGTTTACCACTAAGCCAGTTAACTTCGATCTCTAGTCTGTGGCTCTATGATGTATGGGGAATCGATTTAATCAGACCATTGCCGATCAAGGAGGAGCAAAATATGCTGTAGTGGCCATTGATTACTTTACTAAGTGGGTAGAAGTAGTGCCACTCCCCAAAATCACTTCTGGGAAGTACTTAGATTCGTCATTACAAACATCATTACTAGATTAAGAATCTCTTACAAGATTATATCTAACAACGTAATGCAATTTGAAAGTGAAGAATTTTCTCGATATTTCTACAAGAACGGAATTGTCAAAAGTTTTTCTTCTATGGCACATCCAAGGGCTAATGGAATAGTTGAAGTAGCAAACAAGACTATTAAGACTATTATGAAAAAACGATTGAATAAAGCCAAAGGAAATTAGGTAGGAGAATTGCCACTTGTACTCTAGGCCTATCGTACATCCACCAAAAGTGCAACGGGTCATGCCCCTTATTCTCTAACAAATGTGTGCGAAGCGATGTTACCAATCGAAATTGAGGTACCCTCGCATCGAAGAATTGCACATGCATTCGATCCAGACCAAGAATTGGAGAAAGAGCTATTGGATTTAATACATGAGCTAAGAGATGAAGGAACTATTCAGACTGCAGAATATAAAAGAATAATCTCAAAATACTACAACTCGAAGGTAAAGGCAAGGTCATTTTAAGAGGGAAATTTAGTGCTCCGAAGAGTGATGGCAAACACAAGAAATCCTACGGATGGATCGCTAGGACCAAACTGGGAGGGTCCCCTATTCGTGTGCAAAGTAATTCCTCCTAGAGTTTACAAATTATATCGACTAGGTGGCAATATGGTTTCTAGAACGTGGAATACGGAGCATTTGCGACCATATTTTCCCACAATGAATGAATAAAGCGCCTCATTCCTAAGAAAAGTCTAAATGGTTGGGACTAGAATTCTACTTAAACTTGAAAATTACCTTAGAAGTCATAAGCCTTTGTCCACGCCGAGATGGCTAGGTCAAAGCACCTACTAGAGGGAGGACAGTGTAATCCTTTATCTGCGCCACGCTATGGCCAGGGTAAAGTATCTGCAAGCCCTTGATTGCTCCACACTATGGCCAGATCAAGGCGCCCCCTGGAGGGGGAATGGAGTAAGCCCTTGAATGCACCAAGCTATGGCCAGGTCAAGGCACCAACCAGTCTTCAGTCCCATCTATAAGGCCTGGCTGGAGCACCTCTTGGAGGGAGGAAGGAGTAAGCTCTTGATCCCGTCATGCTATGGCCTGTTCATGGTATCGAAAAAGCCTTCGGTCCCGCTTATAAGGCCTGGTTGGAGCGCCTACTGAAGGGAGGTCGGGTAAGTCCTTAGGTCCTGCTTGTGGATAAGCTAACCGAGAATCGAGAACCGGAAGAGGCAACTCGAAGCAAAACATTCGAACAATTGAAGCCAAAAAGTGGTGCAAAATAAAAAGTTTAGATAATAATTTAGATCTGTTGGCTAATTTCCAAAGGATGATTTCTGAGCTTTACTAATTAATGCCTGAATCTAGGTTTCAGGTCTTTCACTATTAATTTCTAGTTATCCTTTATTAATACCCGAATCTGGGTTTTAGGTCTTTTGCTATTAATTTTTGGACTTCACTCATTAATGCTTGAATCTGGGTCCCGAAACTGTTGTTATTGAGACCTTTATTATGGACTTCTAGTTTTCTATTAAATGCTGGATCTGTCTTACAAATACCCGAATCAGTGTCACTTGTCTTCTACTACTAACTTTCGGATAGCACTTATCAACACTCGAATCTGGGTTTTAGGACTACTATTATTTCCAAACAAGGATTTCTAAACTCCTATCCCTACATAAGGATTCCTGGTTTTCTTTGATGTTAATTTCTGGACTTTTATTACCAAACAATTGTTATTACCAGAAGAAGACTTCTGAACTTCAATTATTAATGCCAAATCTAAACTAGATGCTTGGTCTTTTATTAATATAACAAGAGTTTAATATCCAGATTTCTTTCATTATTACCAAAGTTGGATGTTGGGACTTCTATTATTATTGCCAGACAAGAATTTTTGATCTTTAATCATTATCAACTATTGATTTCTTATCACTTATTAACTCCAAATGATGGTATATTAATTCCCATTGTTTCCAGATTTAGAATTCTAGAATTCTGTTATTAAAAATGCTAATATTATCGCTAATAATATTACGAACAAACCACTGAACATATTCTTACACAAATTTTGTCCTAAAAATAAGGAATGTTGCCTTCTTTGTACTTTGCAGGGAAATACGGTCATTGAGGATGAAATAGTGCAAAAGGAAAGTCATTAAGTTTTTATCCTAAAGAACAAAAGCTTCTTTCACACAAGGGAGGGAGGCAAAATGTTAACCATAAACTCACTTAGAACAAACTTATGAAAGAAGGCCCATGAAAGTATTGAAGAAGCTTCGCAAGAATTGAAAAGAAGGATTTCACCATGATTCAAAAGCAGTGTTTCAAAGGTATTGAACCAACTTTTGAAGAGGTTGTATTGATGCCGCAAGAAACTAATGCTCCTGCAAGTATTAAATGAAATAAGGGCTTCCAAAGGAGTCAAAAGAGAGGCAAAGCTTTTCGACTCGGTTGATCCTTTCGAAACTATTGGGTCCGCACGCATAAATGGGGTTTTAATGTGTTAAGAATGCCTTTCGAAGGTATCAAAATAATAAGCTTCCGCACATATATCAGATCCTTCGAATGGATTGAGAAGATTCTGCTAAAACAACCTTTTCCAAAGCAAAAACTAGCCTTTTGAATTGGTTAAATCCTTCCACAAGTATTAGGAAGGTTTCACACGTAACCAATACTGCCTCCACAACATCAGAGGATCAGCTTTCACACTAACCAAACGACGCTTTCGAAAGCTACCTTCCACAACTATCATTCGACCACCAAGAAGCCTCGTTCATCATAAATGACCTTTCGCACCGGAGCTATTGTCACCATTAAACCCTTCCAAAACCATCCAAATACCCTGCCCCACCTATTCAAGCGGCAGCTTATCATGATAGTGCCAGGTCTTAACAATAATGAAGAAGTTTTGATGGAGATGAAGGAGTTAAAAGTGCTTTCGCCTACATTCAAACAGCACAAAGACGTACCATGACTCATTCACCACTAGTGAAAGTGTACCTTTCGATGATGTCGAAAGGCTCTAGATGTACTTGAAAGCAATATTGGTAAACGACGGATCAATATTTTATACTGGTATGATTTTGACGAAGACAAGATAACGAAGGTGAAAGAATGGGTTCGAAAGGTACGAGAAGATGCCTACCAATAGCTTCGAAAAGATAGGTGCGGAAGGGTCCAAACTGCATCTATAAACACGACCCGAGGGGTCCAAGTTCATGACCAATTTTTGAATTTTTGAATTTTCCATGTCGCTTCTTAGCCAAATCAAATTCTTGTAACCCTAGATCAAATTGGGGGAAAATTCCATTACTTGTAATTCAATATTGAGAAATAAAAATGGAGAGGATGCATGGATCTAATATTGATTTCGAATATGAGGATGGTCATTTTAGACATTAGCTTGTCTAATGACCAATTGCACATGATATAAACTTATCTCCCTAACCCTTATTTGGCATATGCAATGTAATGGAGTTTACTTGGATATCTTGATTTCGAAGCAAATATCATCATGTCTAAAGTCCATTCGATATTAAAGTGACGTGATGATGATAAGTCAATATTATCAAGTCTATTGGACTTACATCATTTATCCAAGATGAGATTCCATAGCATATTAATTCACTTTTTATTGATATATATGTTGTGTTCTGGATCCCTTCTAAGGCATAAAGACCTTCTCAACTCATTCGAAAAAGGGTTTCGAAGGGATTCACCATGTAATCATTCAGGTCAATCCTTTGAGAGGAATCCTTCGAAAGGGCTTGAATACTTCAGGACATATCATAACTTTCGGAAGAAACCTTTTTATGACTACAGAATTAATACCTTCGAAAGGGTTCCCTTTAAAGGCAATAAAACCTATTTGTCTCACTCGAAAGGGGTTTCGTAGGGATTTTTTACTTCTAAAACTTTGGTTGGAGGTGTTAACAAGATTTCTTGTTAACATTTTTGGCGCTAGAAGGAAGGCTTGAACCTCCGGCCTTGTTATTTCCTTATAGACTAATTATAGAACATTTACTTGTTGTAGGAAAAAGAAATCGAAAAGACTTAGTCGAATGGATGAGGAGGCAGTACACATAACAGTTTTGGAAGAAAATATTACTCCAACCTTCAACTTGGAAGGAGTTGTGCCAGGACAACCATCAACTCCAGCATAACCAGATGATAATGCAGCTAAGATAAGACATTTAGAGCAACAACTACTAGAAATGCAAGAGCTCTAGAAAGCAGCCCTATCTCAAAAATCTTCTAAAACTGCTAAATTTAACAAAAGGAGACAAATGTACTCTCCCCAAGGAGGAACTTTAAAGCTTGTACATTTGAAGACAAGAGCAAGATTGACTTAACTTCATTAAAGAAGAAGGAACATCATGCAACCAAAGCCGATCATCATGGTAGAATGCAGGATAAATCTTTGGAGCAATCCGGAAGCTCCACTTCAAAGGAATACAATCCAAATCGGAAAAGCTATCATAATGCTAAAGCTTATCTAAAGGATGTGGCGGAGAAGGCTGTTAAAGACATGTTAAACGCTAAAGGGAAAAGAAATCTAGATGAGCGAGTAAATGACAATGAACGAGTAGCTCCATTTACTGATGAAATCATGTCAGCGTAATTCCATTTTATATCAAGATTCCAACTGTGAAATATCATGGCACTACCGATCTCGATGACCATCTGATGGCTTTTGACAGCCAAATGGATCTATATAATGCTTTTGGGGCAGTACGATGCAGGCTATTCCCAGTAACACCTCAAGGGGCTACCGCAAAATAGTACCGCCAATATGAGAGAAGACTACTTACTCATGGAAACAATTTTCCTATGAATTCTCTACTCAATTCTGCATATGCAAGATCCCACAGGTGATTCTACTATTTTAGAAAACATCAAACAAAGGCAAGGAGAACCGTTGGGTGACTATATCTGAAGATTCATTATAGAGGCACTGAAGGCCATAGACATGAAAGATAGGGATAAGCTAATTGTCGTGCATTCAGGGTTGATGGAAAATACACCATTTTGGAAAGCGCTCTTCGTTCATGGGTGTAAAGATTTACCAGACTTTCACTTCCAAGTTGATAAATTCATTCGAATGGATGAATTGTATCATGCCAAAAAGGAAGCTAATCCCAAGAAGGAGAGTGGAAGATTTGGATTTGACCAAGGATACAAAAGGCCGAGGTGGGAAGACTACAACACCAATTTAACTGCTTTGAACAAGCCATTGTCTTATATTTATGCCACAACCAAAGAAAAAGTTAACTTTTCATCTTCATTTAAGGCCAGAAACCACCTTAAGGAAAGAAAGCGGGATGGTTATTGTGCTTATCATAAAGCGACTGGCCACAAGACTGATGAGTGTCGAGTGCTAGCTGGAATTATTCAAAAGCTAATATGTGAAGGACACTTGAAAGAATTCATCCAAGATAAACAGAAAGCACCTCGGACTAGCGTTGGACCACAAAAGTTCCATAATAATGTTCTGAATATCTTAGAAGATGAAGGTCCATTAAACTTCAATCCACCTTTGAATAAGATTGATGTGATTCATGGGGGACTGCATCCAGCGGGAACTAGTAAAGGAGCCATAAATAGATATATTAAGGTAGCTAGGGAAGGAGTATTTTCCATCAATGAAGAATCCCCTCTTAAAAATCCATGGCTTAATATACAGATGTCGAATCTTGTCATCACCCCACAAGAGCTCAAAAAAGGAATTCATCATCCTCATAATGAACCTCTTATGATCACTGCTCAAATCGGGCTTTCCGTAGTGTCCAAGATTCTGGTAGACACTGGAAGTGCTGTCAACGTCATCTTCAAGCATGCCTTTAATCAAATGGGCATTCCTAAAGATATGCTAGTGCCTAGTCTTGAACCTATTTTGGGTTCACTAACAATAGGTCAACTTCGGTAGGGCAAGTAAAGCTGCTAGTATAGATGGGAATACCACCACGCTAGAAAATTTTTGAAACTCTTTTTATGATCATCAACCAGCCATCATATTACAATGCATTCTTTAGCTACTCTGCGCTAGATGATGTGGATGCTTTTGTCTCACCGAAAAATCTGATGGTGAAATTCTTGGCCAAAATAGGTTGGGGTACTATTCGGGGAGAACAATTTAGCTCCCACAAAATATATTTTGCCACTCTTGATCAATATAAAAGGGATTACTATTCTTATTATGATTCCTCTTCTATTTTTCATCCTTTAGCTGATGGATTTTTACATCCAACATTTGAAGCAAAAATAAGACCTAATAAATTAAATAAACATGTGTTTGGAAGGCACATCTCGCTTGGTAGTAAGAGGAAGAGGACCGATGCTAACTCTACAGAAGAAAGGGAAATCATTACAGAATTAGATTGCCCAGGAGAAATGGAGAGGATAAAGCCTATTGAGGATCTTGAGGAGATATGTATAGATCCAACTAATTCAGCCAAGATGGTTAGAGTGGGAAAGGAATTGAAGAACAACTTAAAGGCAGACTTAATTCAATTTCTTAAAGCTAACAAAGACATATTTACATGAACCTATTTGGATATGATCGGGATTGACCGATCAATTATGTGCCACGCACTAAATATTGATCCAAATGTTACCCCCGTTCGACAAAAGAAGAGGCAATTTGATAAGATTCGATCCGACGCCTTGAAAGAAGAGGTAAAAAGGCTACTTGAAAATGGATTCATTCGAGAAGTTTTCAATTCAAAATGGCTAGCAAACCCAGTGTTGGTAAAAAAGGCAAATGGTAAATGGAGAACATGTGTCGATTACACCGATCTGAAGAAAGCATGCCCGAAAGATTGTTATCCATTGCCCAGAATAGACCTGTTAGTTGATGAAACTAGTGGTCATAAGCTATTATCTCTCATGGATGCTTATTCAGGGTATAATCAAATACCCATGTTTGAACCAGGTGAAGAGCATACAAGCTTCATTGTCGATTGGGAAACTTTATGTTAAAAAGCAATGCCTTTCGGGCTGAAAAATGCGGGAGCTACTTATCAAAGATTGGTCAGTAGAATTTTTCAAGGAAAAGATCGGATGAAATATGGAAGTGTATATGGATGATATGCTAGTAAAGTCTCATGAAGCTGAGAATCACCTAATGGATCTTGAAGAAATGTTTGAAGTATTACAAAAGTATCAAATGAGACCGAATCCTCAAAAATGTTCTTTGGAGTTCATTTCGGGAAGTTCTTAGGTTACATTACTAGCGCATAAGGAATCGAAGCCAGTCTCGATAAGATCCAATCTATCAAAGACATGGCAGAGCCCAAAACCAACAAAGATGTAATGAGTTTGAATGGTAGAATTGCAGCCCTAAGCAGATTCATCTCCAAGGCAACCGATGAATGCATCCCTCTCTTCAATGTGATTAAGAAAAGAAAGAACTTTGAGTGGGGAGAGGATTGTAAGAAAGCTCTCCAAGAATTAAAAAACCATATAGAAAGGCCACCAATATTATCCAGCTCTAAGGATGGAGAAAGTCTATATTTGTATATGGCGATTTCAGAACATGCGGTTAGTTCGGTGTTGATTAGAGAAGAAAATGAAACTCAACTTCCTATTTATTATGTAAGTAGACGGTTGAAGGCTGCAGAGGTTCGATATCTAGTCATAGAAAAGTTAGCTTATTGTTTGATACTTACAGCACTGAAACTCAAAGCTGTTAGTCCCTGAGAAGTTGGTTTTGATGACAACAACCTTAGAATAAGATTATAAAATATAAATACTAACATTATTGTTTAGATATATATGTATATGCATGATATATATGCAGGTACCAAAGAATGAAGACGGTACAGTATAGAGATTCAAGAACTGATGAACTCAAGATCGAAGATATCAAGATTCAAGACTCATGAGTATCAAGATTATCAGGAGTTCAAGATTTCAATATAAGTAGTTTAGTTAGGATTTTTTTTAAAACTCCTAGAAAAGCACTGACATCTTAAAATCCATTTTATTCGTGGAATGGAATCCACTTCGAGCCCGTTAAAGGGATGGAACCCTAAGTAGGATGGAACCTACGAAAAATCTAGTGGAACATTGTTTTGTATCCACTAACATTTATTCAAATGTTTTACAAAATTATATCTTGTTTTCAAAATGATTTCAAAATTTTCCTTTTTTAAATCAAAACATCTATCTTGGTTTTAAAATACTTTTAGCCTCAAAATAATCTTTATTTTCAATATCAAATTATCCTTGGTTTTAAACTATATTTTAATTATAATATATTCAACTTTTAATATTTATACTTAGATTTAAATATAAAATTATAGTAAAATTTTATATATACCAAAATATTATTCTCTATACTTATTTATGTATTTTAACTATAGTTAAGTATATTTATAAAGTTTAAAATAGTTTTAATACAAGATAGAAATTATTTTCAAAGAAAAACAAATTACCAAAAATAACTTAGGCCTGTCGACAACCCCAAGTACCCCTTGTCGATAAGGTGACAGTTTATTTCAAAAGTTTGAATTTCAAAGGAAGTGTCTATTCGTCATATCCTTTCACGAATGGACATGGCTGTTGTTCTACTATAAATAGGGTATGTTTTAAACGAATTTATAATTTTTTTTCTCTGATTTCACTCCTCTTCTTCTTCCACATTTCTTTATATACATTTTACCATTACTCTGCCGAAATCACCACTGAATCTAACTAGATGATCTCTGGTTTGATTCTCTATCACTATCTCAACAAGATCCTAGTGCTATTCAAAGTTATAGACTTCTTTGTAATCAATCGAGCGAGAAAAGGTGTGATTGTAGCCTAGAAAATAAATCGGATAAACTTGTTGCTCGTAAAATCAAGTATCTCTACCCATAGGATTGTGAATCTGGAGTGGTGTACCATGTGGCCTTGAAATCGAGGGTGTAATTGTAAGAATTGATTTTGAAAGGAAATCCGTACTTGTGTTGCGGGACTGGATGTAGGGTAACTCCGAACCAGTATAAAATCCGGTGTGTTCTTTCCTTTATTGCTTTTACTTTATATCTGCATATGTGTTTGATTCTATGATCATATCTGTGTCTGAATATTGCATATATTTGTGTTCAAATTAAGATAAACTCAAAAAGAATTAGTAATTCCTTAAAACACTATTCACCCCCCTCTAGTGTTTATAATAGCCTTAAGATCCTTAATCCGCATTTCTCACATTTGGTATCAGAGCAAGGTTTTCAAAGTTTCATAATATGAATTTTGAAAAAGCTTTTAAAATGGCTATGTTTGAAAAACTTGTTAATACTAGTTTAGAATTATTCAGATCATCACTGTCTCATGAGTCTGCATATAATCGATATTCAAATTCAAGTTGTCTACCAAAATTGTATGATGTGCATGAAACATGTTTTATGGGTGTTGAGGAATAAATCCACAATGGACAAATTGTGCAGATCAAAAAGAATAAATGGATACTCGATAGTGGATGCTCTAGACACATGACTGGTAATTTGGATATGCTGAATGATATAATATACAAAGACGGAGGACTGGTTAACTTTGGAGACAACTCAAAAGGATATGTGATTGGCATCGGCAATGTCGGTAACTCTGAAACTCCTATTATCACTAATGTTTTGCTAGTTAAGAATTTGAAACATAATCTGCTAATTATTAGTCAACTTTGCGATAAAGGATATAAAATTAAATTTGAAAAAGATAAGTGTCACATTGAAGATAATAATTCAACCATAATATTTGAGGGAATTAGGAAAAAGAATATTTATATTCTTAGTATGAAAGTTTCAAATGATAACCTGTGTCTTTTGGCAAATACAAGTGACCCTTGGATTTGGCATAAGAGATTTGGGCATTTGAATTTCAAACTCTTATCTAGACTGTCAAAACATGATCTAGTAAGAGGTCTCCCTAAAATGAATTTTAAAGTAGATAGTTTATGTGATGCATGTCAATTAGAAAAACTTAGAAAAAGTTCCTTTAAATTAGAGGTATGATTTCAACTTCAAAACCTCTTGAATTACTTCATCTTGATTTATTTGGTCCATCTCACAATAAATCACAGTAAAAATGTTTTTGTAATTGTAGATGATTATTCTAGATTTACATGGATAATATTTTTGAAACATAAAAGTGATACTTTTGAAAGTTTTAAGAACTTTACAAAAAGGATTCAAAATTAACTTTCTGTAAAAATTATAACCATCCGTAGTGATCACGGTGGTGAATTTGAAAATGAAAAGTTTGAAGAAATCTGCAATAAAAAGGGAATAACTTACAATTTTTCATCTCCAAGAACTCCATAACAAAACGGAGTAGTAGAACGTAAAAATAGGACGATTCAAGAGTGTGCGAGAACTATGCTTTCAGATAGTAAATTACCAAAACATTTTTGGGCAGAAATAGTTACTACCGCCTGTTATATTTTAAATAGAATTTTAATTAGACCTTTAACTGATAAGACATCTTATGAACTTCTTCACGGAAAAAAACCTAAGGTATCTTATTTTAGAATTTTTGGAAGTAAATGTTTTATTTTAAATACAAAAGATAACTTAGATAAATTTGATCCTAAATCCGACAAAGGTATCTTTATCAGATATATTCTAATAGAAGTAAAGCATACAAAGTGTTTAATTTAAGAACTAACACGATCGAAGAAACAATGCATGTTTCATTCGATGAAAATCTCAAAAATTTTGAAGATACAAATGATGAAGAGGATTTAATTACACAAAATCAGGAGTCAACTGAAACTAATAATGAAATTAATCATCCTAATAAAAAGATTAAACTTTTAAAAGATCATCCTATATAAAATATACTAGGAGATATGCAATCTGTTGTTACAACTAGAAATCAACTAAGTAAAATGAGCAATGTAGCCTTTATATCAACTATTGAACCCAAAAATCGAAAAGAAGCATCAACCGACGATTCATGGATTTTGGCTATGCAAGAAGAACTAAATCAATTCACTAGAAATGATGTTTGGGAACTTGTTCCTAGACCTGAAAATAAAACTATAATTGGAACTAAATGGGTTTATAAAAATAAAATGAATGAACAAGGTGAGGTCGTTAGAAATAAAGCCCGGTTAGTCGCTCAAGGTTATTGTCAAGAAGAAGGAATAGATTGTGATGAAACCTTTGCTCCCGTAGCAAGATTAGAAGCCATTAGAATTCTACTTGCTTTCGCAAATCATAATAATTTCAAATGGATGTTAAAAGTGCCTTTTTAAATGGATTTGTAAAAGAGGAAGTATATGTTGAACAACCACCACTTTTTGAAGATGAAAAATTACCAAATCATGTTTACAAACTTAAGAAAGCTCTATATGGTCTAAAACAAGCTCTTAGAGCCTGGTATGATAGACTAAGATTTTACTTATTACAATCAAACTTTGAAATTGGTAAAGTAGATAATACTCTTTTTACTAAAAGAAATAAAAATGATATTCAACTAGTACAAGTTTACGTAGATGATATCATTTTCGGATCAACTAATTTTGAAATGAATAAAGAATTTTCTAAAATAATGACAAAAGAGTTTGAGATGAGTCATATGGGTGAATTAAACTTCTTTCTAGGATAGCAAATAAAAAATTAAATAATGGTATCTTTATCAGTCAAGAAAAATATGCTAAAGACCGAGTTAGCAAATTTGGTTTTACTACTTCAAGTGGAAAACCCACTGCCATGGCAACCAATGAGTACCTAAGTAAAGAAGATCTCTCGAAAGTTGTAGATCAAAAATTATATAGAGGAATGATTGGATCACTACTCTATATCACTGCTAGTAGACCTAATATCATGCATAGTGTTTGCCTCTGTGCAAGATATCAATCCCAACCTAAAGAGACCCACTTAAAAGCTGTAAAACGTATCATAAGATATGTTAAACACACCTTTGATTATGGCTTATTTTATCCTAAAAATGATTCTTTTGAATTAATATCTTACTGTGATGCTGACTATGCTGGTTGTAAATCAGACCAAAAAAGTATACGTGGAACTTGTCATTTTTTGGGGCATTCTCTGGTTTCTTGGTTTAGTAAAAAGCAAAACACAGTTTCTTTATCAACAACCGAAGCAGAGTATATTTCTGCTGCTTTGGCTTGTTCTTATCAACAACCGAAGCAGAGTATATTTCTGCTGCTTTGGCTTGTTCTTAAGTAATATATATACAACAAACTTTAAAAGATTTTGGTTTAAATATCTCAAAATCACCAATTTATTGTGATAATACTAGTGCAATAAATTTATCCAAAAATCTTACTCATCATGCTCGAACTAAACAGATTGATATCAGACATCATTTTCTCAGAGATAATATAAGTAAGGAAGTAATTACTCTCGATTATATCAATTTCGAGGATCAAATTGCTGATATCTTAACAAAACCCTTAAGTGAATCTATATTTACTAAATTAAGAAGAGAATTAGGTATTTGTTCAATAACTAAAATATAGAATATTAATATATAAAGTATAATTAAAATTAAATTAAAATAAATCAAATAGCAAAAATATAAGTACCTTGTCGACAATCCTCTTTTACCCCTGTCGACATATAACGATTTTTTTTTTCTTTTGAAATTTTCCCACCAAAATTCAAATAGGTGGTTATATATTCTTCTTATTTCGAAATTATGTTCATTCTTTCTGTTCTTTCTCTGTTCTAACTTCGAAAATAATAAAACAATGGCCTCCTCCTCCAAATCAAACAAAAATTCAACCTTTTCATTCTCTTCTCGTTCTACCGGACCATTTCAACGAACTACGCTTGCACGAGTTATGAAAATGGAAGTTTCCTTGAAGGATGCACTGCAACTTATGACTGAAATTCAAGTGGTGCAAATCCGAATGGCCAAAGAACAAGAACGGCAAGGAAAAATCCTTAGAAACTTGCAAAAGTTTCTAATGGACAATCACGCCATTCCCATCTTGATCGATGAAGAAATTTTCAGGTGTTCAAGTGCAAGAGGACGAGGAAGAAGAAGAAGAAGCCCCTATGGACGAAGAGCACGCTGAAGATGACGACAAAGTTGTTTGCGTTGGCGAAGTGTGCTTTGACAAGGATGGAAATCTAGTCGAACAACGTGGAAATTTCCGTTTCCACTACCCGAACTGCTCGGTTTATAGATCTCCCATTGTTAAGTATACACATTAGTTTCTTTTCTCTCTTTCTTATCGTTATTTGTATATGATCTTACTTACGTTTTCTACGCAATTGTAAAAATAACATTATATAATTAATAAATGAATTGTGTTCTCATATTTGAATTCTCACATTATCATTATTATAAATATTATCATATATGGATTTTTAGTTTGGAGAGTTAGTTATTAAGGGCTAAGCTTTAGTTTCATAATTAAGTATTGATTATTTATGATAACACTATCATTATAATCATATGTAATATAGTATTAGATTATGGGGGAGTTATATAGTTTGGAGTTAGTTTTTGTTGATGACAAAGGGGGAGAAGTATAAAATAGGATAGTTAGGCATAGATTAAGGGGGAGTTATTAGTTTTAGGGGGAGTTATTAGGATAGAAGTGCGAGTTATTAGAATAGAAGTGATATTTTATAAACAAAGGTTGTCATCATAAAAAGGGGGAGATTGTTAGTCCCTGAGAAGTTGGTTTTGATGACAACAACCTTAGAATAAGATTATAAAATATAAATACTAACATTATTGTTTAGATATATATGTATATGCACGTACCAAAGAATGAAGACTGTACAGTATAGAGATTCAAGAACTGATGAACTCAAGATCGAAGATATCAAGATTCAAGACTCATGAGTATCAAGATTATCAAGAGTTCAAGATTTCAATATAAGTAGTTTAGTTAGGAATTTTGTTAAAACTCCTAGACAAGCACTGACATCTTAAAATCCATTTTATTCATGGAATGGAATCCACTTCGAGCCTGTTAAAGGGATGGAACCCTAAGTAGGATGGAACCTACGAAAAATCTAGTGGAACATTGTTTTGTATCCACTAACTTTTATTTAAATGATTTACAAAATTATATCTTGTTTTCAAAATGATTTCAAAATCTTCCTTTCTTAAATCAAAACATCTATCCTGGTTTTAAAATACTTTTAGCCTCAAAATAATCTTTATTTTCAATATCAAATTATCCTTGGTTTTAAACTATATTTTAATTATAATATATTCAACTTTTAATATTTATAATTAGATTTAAATATAAAATTATAGTAAAATTTTATATATACCAAAATATTATTCTCTATACTTATTTATGTATTTTAACTATAGTTAAGTATATTTATAAAGTTTAAAATAGTTTTAATACAAGATAGAAATTATTTTCAAAGAAAAACAAATTACCAAAAATAACTTAGGCCTGTCGACAACCCCAAGTACCCCTTGTCGACAAGGTGACAGTTTATTTCAAAAGTTTGAATTTCAAAGGAAGTGTCTATTCGTCATATCCTTTCACGAATGGACATGGCTGTTGTTCTACTATAAATAGGGGATGTTTTTAACGAATATATATATATATATATTCTCTGATTTCACTCCTCTTCTTCTTCCACGTTTCTTTATATACATTTTTACCATTACTCTGCCGAAATCACCATTGAATCTAACTAGATCATCTCTGGTTTGATTCTCTACCACTATCTCAACAAGGTCCCAGTGCTATTCAGAGTTATAGACTTCTTTGTAATCAATCGAGCGAGAAAAGGTGTGATTGTAGCCTAGAAAATCAATCGGGTGAACTTGTTGCCCGTAAAATCAAGTATCTCTACCCAGTGGATTGTGAATCTGGAGCGGTGTACTTCGTGGCCTTGAAATCGAGGGTTTAATTGTAAGAATTGATTTAGAAAGGAATCCGTACTTGTGTTGCGAGACTGGATGTAGGGTAACTCCAAAATAGTATAAAATCCGGTGTGTTCTTTCCTTTATTGCTTTTTACTTTATATCTGCATCTGTGTTTGATTCTGTGATCATATCTATGTCTGAATATTGCATGTATTTGTGTTCAAATTAAGATAAACTCAAAAAGAATTAGTAATTCCTTAAAACACTATTCACCCCCCCTTTAGTGTTTATTCTAGCCTTAAGATCCTTAATCCGCATTTCTCACAAAAGCGAACTTTCAAGCGCATCCAATTAGAGTATTAACTAACATTCCACTCAAACAGGTTTTTATTAAACCTGAGACTTTAGGGAGGCTAATAAAATGGGGAATTGAACTTAACCAATATGACATTGAATTTCAGCCATGAAGAGCAATTAAAGGGCAGGCGTTAGCAGACTTTATCAATGAATGTACAAACTTCGTTAAGGACCAGTCAGGGAAAGAGAGAGATCAAAAGCCCATATGGCAACTATTTGTGGATGGGGTGTCAAATGTGTAGGGAGCCGGAGTAGGGTATGTCATAATCACACTCTCTAGGCATCGCCTGCACTATGCAAAGAAGCTAGGGTTTCCTATAACAAATAATGCAGCTGAATATGAATCGATGATGGCAGGATTGACTCTGGTCTTACAACTTAAAATTCCACGAATTAAAATCTTTAGCGACTCTCAGCTAATGGTGAATTAGATAAAGTAGATATATCAGACTAAAGATGCCAAGCTAGCCCTTTATGTTAAGAAGGTGCTAAAAATGCTTGCCTTATTTGAAGATTTTTCTATACACCAGGTCCCAAGGGAAGATAATCTCAAGCGGATTCACCAGCAAAATTGGTTAGCTTAAGACGAGCTCCAGAAACCCGTATTTTTCCAATAGGGTATCAAGCAAATCCCAGTATTGAAAAGGAAATGCCCAGGCCAGGGAAGGAACTATTAGTTTTAACTAGATCCCAAGACATGATGCAAGAAAGGGAAGAAAGAGAAATTAATGAAGAAATTCCATATGAGGAGCCCAATCATCCAAAGACAGATTATTGTTATAGTAACACTTGGATGACACCTATTGTAGAATATCTCACTAATGGAATATTTCCATCTGATAAAATAAAAGCTTGGAGAAGCATACGACAGGCTCCGACCTTCACTATGAAGGATTGAATTCTTTATAAGAAAGGATATGCTCTTCATTATTTAAGATGTAAGAATTCGGATGATGGGTTGAAATTACTAAAGGAAGCACATGCGGGATTTTGTGGAGACCATTCCAGTGAGATAAAGTTGGTTAAGAAAATAATGAGACAAGATTTCTATTGGTCTCAAATGACTAATCAAGCTATAGAAAATGTAAAGAAATGTGAAAGGTGTCAAAAATACTCGAAGATTTCCTATTTACCACTAAGCCAGTTAACTCCGATCTCTAGTCCATGGCTCTATGATGTATGGGGAATCGATTCAATCAGACCATTGCCGATTTCCAAAGGAGGGGCAAAATATGCTGTAGTGGCCAATTATTACTTTACTAAGGGTAGAAGCAGAGGCACTACCCAAAATCACTTCAGGGAAAGTGCTTAGATTCGTTATTAAAAACAAATTACTAGATTCAGGATCCCTTAAAAAATTATATCTGAAACCAGAATGCAATTTGAAAGTGCAGAATTTTCTCGATTTTGCCATAAGAACGGAATTTTCAAAAGTTTTTCTTCTGTGGTACATCCAAGGGCTAATGGAGCCATTGATGAAGCAAACAAGACTATTAAGACTATCTTGAAAAAATGATTGAATAAAGCCAAAGGAAATTCAGTAGAAGAATTGCCACTTGTACTCTGGGCCTATCGTACATCCAGCAAAACTGCAACGGGTCATACCCCTTATTCTCTAACATATGGGTGCGAAGCGACGTTACCAGTCAAAATTGAGATACCCTCACATCGAAGAATCACATATGCATTCGATACAAACCAAGAATTCAAGAAAGAGTCATTAGATTTAATATATGAGCTAAGAGATGAAGCAGCTATTCAAACTATAGAATATTAAAGAAGAATCTCAAAATACTACAACTCAAAGGTAAAGGCAAGATCATTTCAAGAGGGAGATTTAGTGCTCCGAAGAGTAATGGAAAACATAAGAAATCCTGCAGATGGACCGCTAGGACCAAACTGGGAGGGCCCCCTAATCGTGTGCAAAGTAATTCCTCCTGGAGCTTACAAATTATGTCGACTAAATGGCAATATGGTTCCTAAAACATGGAATGTGGAACCTTTGCGACCATATTTTCCCACAATGAATGAATAAAGCGCCTCTTTCCTAAGAAAAGTCTATATGGTTGGGAGTATAATTCTCCATAAACTTGGAAATTACCTTAACGGTTATAAACTTTTGTCCACGCCGAGATGGCCAGGTCAAAGCATCTCCTAGAGGGAGGACAGAGTAATCCTTTATCCGCGCTATCCTATGGTCAGGGTAAAGTATCTACAAGCCCTTGATCGCACCATGCTATGGACAGATCAAGGCGCCCCTGAAGGGGGGACGAAGTAAGCCCTTGAACGTGCTAGGCTATGGCCAGGTCAAGGCACTGACCAGCCATCAGTCCCGCCTATAAGGCATGGCTGGAGCACCTCCTAGAGGAAGGACGGAGTAAACCTTTGATCCCGCTACACTATAGTCTGGTCAAGGCACCGAACAGGCCTTCAGTCCCGCCGATAAGGCATGGCTTGATCGCCTCTTGGGGGGAGGTTGGGTAAGTCCTTGGATCTTGCTTGTGGATAAGCTAACCAAGCGCACCGGACAACAACAGACTAAGACGTCCAAGCCCGAGAAGTGGCACACCAAACAATAACAACATACAAAGCCTAAAAAGTGGCACATGTCAAAAGAATCGAGAACCAGAAGAGGCAACTCGAAGCAAAACATTCGAACAATTGAAGCCCAAAAAGTGGAGCAAAACAAAAAGTTTAGATAAGAATTTACAACTGTTGGCTAATTTCCATAGGATGATTTCCGAGCTTCACTATTGAATGCCCTAATCTAGGTTTCAGGTCTTGCGCTATTAATTTATGGTCTTCATTTATTAATACCTGAATTCGGGTTTCGAATATTTTGCTATTAATTTTTGGACTTCACTCATTAATGCCTGAATCTATGTCCCGTAACAGTTTTTATTGAGACCTCCATTATTGACTTCTATTTTTCTATTAACTACTGGGTCTATCTTACTAATACCCGAATCAGGGTCACTGGTCTTCTACTACTACCTTTTGGACAGTACTTATCAACACCCGAATCTGGGTTTCGGGACTACTATTATTTCCAAACAAGGATTTCTAAACTCCTATTATTTATCCCCAAATAAGGATTCCTGGATTTCTATGATGATAATTTCTGGACTTTTATTACTATACAATTTTTATTATCAAAAGGAGATTTCTGAACTTGAATTATTAATGCTAGATCTAAACTAGATGCCTGGTCTTCTTTTAATATAACAAGAGTTTAATTTCTAGACTTCTTTCAATATTACCCTAGTTGGATGTTGGGACTTCTATTATTATTGCCAAACAAGAATTTTTGATCTTCAATCATTTACAACAGTTGATTTCTTATCACTTATTAACTCCAAATGATGGTCTACTAATTCCTGTTGTTTCCAAATTTAGAATTCGGCAATTCTTTTATTAAAAATGCTAATATTATCTTCAATAATATTAAACCACTGAACATGCTCTTACATAAACTTTGAACTAACAATAAGGAATGTTGCCTTCTTTGTACTTTGCAGGGACATTGAGGATGAAATAGTCCAAAAGAAGAGTCATTAGATTTTTGTCCTAAAGAACAAAAGCTTCTTTCATACAAGGGTGGGAAATATGTTAACCATAATGCTCACTTAAGAAAAGAGGTATGAAAGAAGGCCTATGAAAGTATTGAAGAAGCCTCACAAGAATTGAAAAGAAGGGTTTCTCCATGATTCAAAAGCAGTGTTTTGAAGGCATTGAAGTAGCTTACGCAGAGGTTGGATTGATGCTGCAAGCATTGATAATCCTGCATGTATTAAATGAAATAAGGGCTTCCGAAGGAGTTGAAAGAGGGGCAAAGCTACCCTTTCGACTTTGTTGAACCTTTCAAAACTGTTGGATCCGCATGCATAAAGGGGTTTTGAATGTGTTAAGAATGCCTTTCGAAGGTATCAAATAATAAGCTTCCACATATATATTAGATCCTTCGAATGGACGGAGAAGATTCTGCTAAAACAACCCTTTCGAAAGCAAAAAAACTAGCCTTGCGAATCAGTTGAATCGTTCCAAGTATTAAGGAGGTTTCTCACATAACAAATATTGCCTCCGCAAACATCAAAGGATGAGCTTTCACACTAACCAAGGGGATGCTTTCGAAAGCTACCTCCCGCAACTATCATTCGACCACCAAGAAGCCTCCTCCATCATAAATGACCTTTCGCACTAGAGATTTCATCACCATTAAACCCTTCCAAAACCATCCAAATACCCTGCCCCACTTATCGAAGAGGCAACTTATGATGATAGTATGAGGTCTTAACAACAATGAAGAAGTTTCGATGGAGATGAAGGAATTAAAAGTGCTTCTGACTACATTCAAATATCATAAAGATGTACCATGACTCATTCGCCACTAATGAAAGTGTACCTTTCGATGATGTCGCAAGGCTCTAGAAGTACCTGGAAGCAGTATTGGTAAACAACAAATCATATTTTATATTGGCATGCTTTCGACAAAGACTGGAGAACAAGGCAAAAGGATGGGTTCGAATGGTGGGATAAGAGACCTTCCGACAACTTCGAAAGGATGGATGTGAAAGGGTCCAAACCGCATCTATAAATACGCCCCTAGGGGTCCAAGTTTGTGACCAATTTTCGAATTCTTGAATTTTCCTTATCACTACTTAGCCAAACGAAATTCTTGTAACCCAAGATCAAATTGAGGGGAAAATTTCCATTACTTGTAATTCAATCTTGAGAAATAAAAATGGAGAGGATGCATGGATCTGATATTGATTTCGAATATGAGGATGACCATTTCAGATATTAGCTTGTCTAATGGCCAATTACACATGTTATACACTTATCTTCCTAACCCTTATTTGGCCTATGCAATGTTATGGAGTTTACTTGGATATCTTGATTTTGAAGCAAATTATCATCACGTCTAAAGTCCATGCGATACTAAAGTGACGTGATGATGATAAGTCAAATTTTCAAGTCAATTGGACTTACATCATTTTTCCAAGATGAGATTCCATAGCATATTGAGTCACTTTTTATTGATATATATATATATATGTATGTATGTATATGATGTGTTCTGGATCCCTTCGAAGGCATAAAGACCTTCTCGACTCATTCAAAAATGAGTTTCGAAGGGATTCACCATGTAATAATTAAGGTCAATTCTTTGAGAGGACTCCTTCGAAAGGGGTTGAATACTTCAGGACATATAATAACTTTCGGAGGAACCCTTTTTATGACTACATGATTAATACCTTCGAAAGGGTTCCCTTTGAAGGCAATAAAACCCTTTCTTCTTACTCGAAAGGGGTTTCGAAGTGATTTTTTACATCTAAAACTTTGTTTGGAGTTGTTAACAAGATTTCTTATTAACAACTTACTTTGAATTCCAAAGCGTATATGATTTGCTAATCAAAGATTGCATGGAATTCCAAAAGTACTCATATTCTTGATTTCTCTTTTGATTATATGAATGCCTAATATGGATTTACTTCAAGCATACATGATTTCACTTGGCATTGCAAATGATCTCCCTATGAACCTAAACTTGCTTGTTACTCAAAGCCCTAACTCAACCGAGTGTCGCCTTGTGCTAACACTCGTCGAGGTTAAACTTAGGCTCCCTAAATTCCATATTCAGCCAAGGTTCTCATCCTTGCACTTTTAGGGTTGACAAAGAAATTCATCAACAATATGCAGCCTAAGTTTCTCAATCATAAATCAATGTAGCCCGCGTGGGTTTTTCCAAAGCAATAATGGGTTCCAATAGAGTGATCCTCTTTCCATATTTCTTTTTTCGATTGCCAGGGAGTATATGACGCTACTAATGGACCATATGTCGAGAGAGGTAGAAATATGCCCTTTCAAGGTGAAAAACATTAAGATTTTGCACATTATATATGCTGACGACATCATGAATTTTACTAATGTGGAGAAAGGGACAGCTTTAGTCATCATGGATTTCTTAAAAAAATGCACAAAACAATATGCCTATAATTGAGCAGCAAGAAACCGAAGGTTTTCTTTGGCGTGGCGTCGGTAATGTAGAAGAAATAGAGAGTTGTTTGGGTATTGCTCAATGTAATTTACCAATTAAATGCCTGGAGATTCCGCCATCAAGTGTCATTTGGAAGACTGGGATTGTGTAAGTTTAATATACAAAATCAAAGGGAAAATTAATGGTTGGAAAACTAAAATGATGAGTATAGTGGGCATGATTGAGCTTATCTAGTCTACAATATACGCCATTATTCAGTATTAGGTGCAATGTTTCAAAATTTCTCTCTTAATTTCTTATGGAAAGGTAAAATTAGTAAAATTCCATAAGAGGTCTGGTGTAAAGAAAAAAGTGAAGGTGGAATGGGATTGGAAAATTTAGAGGATATCAATAAATCTTTGTTTATCAAACTGTCATGGAGGGTAGTGAATGGGGAAGGACTTTGGGCTTATCTTATGAAAGAAAATACTATAGAAATCAATCCATATAGAAGGTGAATATCAAAAATGACAGTCCTGGGGTATGGAATTTTATGATGGAAATTAGAGAAGTGCTTGTGAAAATGAATAGTTGATGGCATATCTACCTCACTATTGTTCAACCTATGCTTGCAAGGTGGAAGGGTGTTCGATAAATTAGGAATCAGAATGTTAGAAAGAACAAAAGGTGAAAAACTCATGGTTCATGATATTTTAGAGGATGACACATGGCGTACAAACAAGTCCTATTACATTCGTCCTGCTGGAGAAGAGGTGGAGAGAGTTCAAATCTGGAATGATAATGATGAAGATTACTAGGCGTGGACTTGCTGAAAATATGGTAAATATAGCCTTAAAAATATTTGAAAATCTATTAAACATTCAGTTGACAAAGTTCGGTGGGCAGAGATTACTTAGAGTAGGATTAATTACCCCCAAAATGTTAATATGTGTATTCAAAGCCCTTCACAATCATTTACCAATAAAGAATTGGATCATACAAAGGTGCATATGCATTGACATGTTATATGGTATGTGTAATCAACATGTAGAGGGTGCAGAACATTTATATTTCAAATGCAAGTTTGGTGCTTACATATAGAAGTGGTGCAAAATCAAACTGAAATGGCCATTTTTATATACCGGTACGTTGGATTTGTGTCTATAAAGTTCAAACAGCATTTCAAAAGCAAGGACTTAGCCTTAATTACTTTTCAAACTTGTATATGGTCAATATGGAGAAAACGTAACAACAAGGTGTTCAAGGGTAAATCATTCACAAAAGCAACAATATGCAAACAAATAATAGATCATGTCAGAATTCTCACAAATAGATCCAAGCACAAAATGTATATCAATTGGGTAGATGAAGAGATGTAAAGAATGGTAGAAATTACATACCATCCATTTGGTAGTTTCCCTTGTAGGGAAAGATCATATGAACTACAGCCTTCGTGCTCTATTACATCAAGTCAAGTTTAGTCCTCGTATTAGTTACATATTTCTTTAACATTTTTATATTATAAATAGAACATTTGCAAATTATCAAATAAAAAAGTGGTAAAGCTAGCTAAAATTAACCTGATAACTGGATTCCTTCCCCAACTTGTCTGACAAACAATAGCTTAATTATGACCTTGTAACAACCAACCTTTCCGTATAGTTTAACTGGACAAATAACCACACAGGACCCACCCAAATTAGATGGAAAGGTGGATAGTTAGGGAAAAAGAAGAAGAAAGAAGATAAGAAGAAAGAAGATAAGAAGAAAGAAGAGAGAAAGAAAACCACAACACAGAATCTCATAGTGGAACGAACAATCTACAATATACAACAAATCTTTACACAAAGAAAAAATGTAATAAACATACATCAATCAGAGTATACTAACCTATTTCAGCCCGGACAGTTATAACAACCCGTCCTCACAATTGCTGATAAATATAACAATGAATGCAAGGGAAAAATAACCATATATATGAATATGTCTCTAGGCCTCCAACTCATCTCCTGAAGCTTCAAAGCATCCAAAATAAATCTGTAATATGCTCGATCTGACTCGAGCATTATAATAAAATAACACCCGAGTCAGTCTGGAAAACCAGCGTGAGAAAAACACACCTCAATTGAATTTTAATGTTTCAAAAATCTTTTGAAAATAAAGGTATCTCGTAAGACCACGTCGCATATAAACACGGATGGGTTTTTACCTTACGATAACCAAACCATTTCGTATGAAATTCTCTGATATTATAATAGTGTCTAAGATATAAATACTTATTAATTATAGCTGAAATTGTTACATTAATTAAATTCCAGCATAATAGGTATACAACTAAAACCATAAAGTCACACATTGAAATGGATTCCATACAATTCCTCGGCTACTGGGGTACCGCCCATCATGGTGCATCTCTAGATAAAATAACACCGAGGACCTCGCTAGGTTCCCCTACCAGCACAGAACTGGCCTACCACTTGACTTGTAGTACCGAATATGATCACCCCTCCCTTGATGGGTCCTGAAGCATACAAATGAGAGATAATATTGACTCTAGATAGGAATGATCATACCCTACTTGAGAGTGACCCACTTAGCCCTGCTGCATCTCCCATGTTTTAGCAATTCCCGATTGATGAAGCATGAGCCTACATTTTACCTTTTATATAGCACTTCCCACTTGGAAGCTAACACTGCCCTCCAGGCAACAATGCAATGCCAGCATTCATCCATACAAGTTCGTTCTAGATCTAAACAAAATGCTTGAGAGCTCCATCTTCAATTCCATCATCTTCAAGATGTCTTCACTTCGAAATGTTTGAGTTGGATTGAAGTGGTTTTCAGATAACATATCTGATCCTGGTCACTTCGAAACAACATTCGATAGTTTTCGGTAAACTCAACCCCGGTTCTTTAGGAAATAAATAGTTAAAGATAAGAGCAAAGATCACCACCTAACCGTTAGTGGATGGATTTCCTTATCATTTATCCTAGGTGAACGAAACGCGATTTATACGCACAATACAACATCATCAGAGATGACTGTGCCATATAACTCACGTGTTTCTCCTAGATATTTCCAAAGTTACATTTGGGTCCATATTTGATAGTCGGTTATTTAACTATCAACAAACACACATCCTAATCAAGGATTTATTTCAAAAGGGAAAACCAACATTTGTTAAGCATATAGGAAACCACTAGCCTCCTTGACTAATCCTTTCATTAATTAATATCACTTTGTAAATACTTGTATCAAATTACTTTTACAAAAATACATTCACAATTCCTTATATTTTTAATACTTGGAAAAATATCCATATGCTTATCTCAATTGTATAACCATATCCACAAAACGAAGGAAGATTTCCTTTTTACCCAATTCTAAAACCATTTATAAATTCCTTTATAAATTTTCTAAATCCATTTATAACCCTATTCATTAATTTCTGAAAATTATTTATAAAACTTCCTTTAATACATTCCTAAAATACTTTATAAACCCTTTATAAGTCTATAAACCATTTATAAACTCCTTTTATAAATCTATAACCCATTTCTAAAGTTCTTTTATAAATATCTAAAACCATTTATAAAACTCTTTTTACCCTTTAACTAATCTTTCCTTAAGTTTTCCAAACCACCTTATGAGATTCCTCTTATAAAACCCAGATCTATTTATAAAACTTTATTTATAAATCTCGAAAACGTTTATAAATAATTCTAATCATTTACTTTAAAACACTACTATATAATGATAATTATTATTAATAATAAACATTATAAATAAATAAATAATTATTATTAACTTTAAAACATAAATAATAATTAATAATTCACAACATTATTAATAAATCAATAATAATTAATCTTTACGACTATTATAATAATAATAATTAATTTCCAAAATATTATTAATAATCATTATTATTAATTTACAACCATATTAATAATTTAGAGAATTAACTTTTCAAAATATTAAAATATTGACAAGTAACCTTAAAGCAATATTAAATATAAATAAATAACATTTCAAATGATATTAAAGATAAATAAATGACTTTTAAAACAATATTAAATATAAATAAATAACTTAGAAAAAGATAGATAAAATGGTTGGAATAAAATAGAAGTTAAATCCTTTTAGAAACAAATTGTTTTTGAAACCCATGATGAGTTTTGACTTTAGCCATTGGAAGCTTGATGATGAGAGACTGCATGATGCGTTTTATAGATAAAGACTTCAACGGAGCCGTCTTTTTTAGCAATTTTTAGCACTATATTAGTGTGAAGTACTTTTTGCCATTATTTTTGGTAGAGGGAAAGTGGAGCAAACGCATGAAGTGGCTTCGTAATCAATGTAACAAAAGTTTTACATTTCTTAAGTTGGTGAAGTATTAGGAGGACTTGGGCATGAAGAACTAATTCAGGATTTCCCACTTTATTTTATAAACTATGTTATATTTTTATATTTTTCTCAAGTGCACGGGCCTTCCACTTGATTTGTACATACACTTTAGTTGCTGAAAAACGAACTTTGAAATTTGTTCCTATGAAAGTAATAAATTAAATTAAAATTGACACAGAGAATATCTATACTGATACCTAATTTTTATTTTTATTTATTTTCAAAATGTTACGTGGAACAATGCAAAAAAATGCCCAAGTCAATGTGATGCCCTGCTCTAGTGACATAAGTAATAAAAGACATTTACCGTTCAGTAACTCGAACCAATGGGCACAGAAGGAGCGATCTCTCGTATACACTAATTTTTGTTAACACGAATACGTTTCAATATCTAAATACATATAATAACAATACGTATCTCATCTCAAAATAAGGCAGTATACATGAGTTCTTGAAGTGAATAACTCAATTATCAGGAACACATATAAAAAATGATCACATATGTATTGATGTCATAGAAGAAATGGTGTTATATATATATATATATTAGAAGATGTCTAATACATGGAATACTCAAAATACATCTCTTTAAACTCAATGGACAAAGTACAATTTAAAAGCTGCCTATTCAAACATCCATGTTATGACTCATTTTGCAATCAATCTTCAAATATGTCCATATCTACTTGAATAGACTCATCTCCATCTTAAATCTGAATATACTGAATAGTGCTACGGATCATGGCTTCCAATCAATGGTTGCTAACTCAAACTTAGTAATTGTTATACAGGTTTTTAACCCAACAGGATCTAACAGGAGACAACACAATCTGGTGTTATCAGAATGGTTTAGAACTTAACCAGAAAGGCTAAGGCAAGAAGTTAACGAAAGCCAAGATATATAACTAAGGCAACGACTGGCATCAACGAAACCAAGAGATCAACATTCCTTTAGCCCAATCAACGGCTGAGCGCAAACAGCTAGTAAATTGTCATTAAAACGGAACCACGATGACTATGGAAACATCTCCAATTCCGAACTCCAGAAGAATCCTAAGTGCTCAGATCCTTGGCAACCCAAACATCTTTCTGATCCAATAGCAAGCTACGTAAGGATGCAATGAAGGAAAGGCTAAGATATTGGCTCGCAAAACGACCCAAGTCTATGGGTTGCCAGCGACCCATGGATCATGGGTCGCAAGCGACCCATGGACCATGGGTCTCCAGCGACCCATGGTTTTGCCTCAGGTTGTGAGCCAAACCCCCCTGGGTCGTTCCCTACCTACCTGCGAGCAGATGATGAAGTGGCCTGGCCCAGAAGTCCTTGGTTCTCTATAAATACCAACCTACCTGCAACACAAACGAGAGTTTCTCCGGACTGGTTGCTGAAGCTCTGCTGGGAACCTTGTTCTTTCTCTTTCTCCCTCACAACAATCTCCAAAGGGATTCACTGTGATTCTCCAGTGCATTCCAACTCCGGGGATTCAATCCAGCTAAGGATAATCAAAAGCCTTATACTAAAATACTACTTGTAACAGAAATCAGTTATAATAAAACTATAAAGTGGACGTAGGCTTCATGAAAAACCGAACCACTATAAAAATTCCCTATCTTCTTTCTTTTACCATTCTTTTTCTATACCGTTATCTGTGATATTGCTCTCTCAGAACAGGGCTGGTGCTTTCATACTCAAACCAGGGTGTTGGTCCATTTTTAGGGTAAACATTTTGGTGCTTTCACTGAGAACTCCAACTTAGAATCTAGATCTAGCTATCTACTTTGGATCCCATAGGTCCAGAAGTTAGATCCTTAATCTTCGCTTGAAGAATCCAATGTTTGGAATCAATGGCACATGGAAGAAGATGAACTTCCTCTGGAAGGTCCATAGGGGCAGTAGTAGTTGGAGAAGATGTTAATCCCCAACAAACCGAAGTGAATGGCGCTAACTTAGTGAATCAGGCACCGGCCTCCTCCAGTCAGCATGAGGTTGTTACCAGGGATGAGTTAAATAAAATGGTTGATGAGATCAACCAAAAAATGGAGAGAAGGCAAAAGGCTCTAATGGATAAGCTTAAAGCTCTCCTAACCCTACAATCAAACCCCGCTCCAAGGACTATGCCCAAACCTGCAGCTGCTATGGAACAAGAGAATTCCTTTGTTTCTGGTCTACATCGAAGAAACGGAAAACAACCACGAAAAAGGATGACAATAGGACTTAACATGGACAGAAATGTAAGTACTCTGTTTGCCACAAGGCAACCTATTCTGAATTTGAGTCAAGGGGCAAAGACCCCCGTAGAAGACATAGCTATGGATTTTTTCCGACTCAGAGGACGGAGAGCCAGACGATAAATTGGAAGAAAATGCCAATGCATTTGATAATGCAAGGAATACCCAAACTGCCCAAGTTAGACCAACCGCAAGCAAACATGACCCTGTAGGAGTGGCTCCCCCGAAGATAGGAGAGCCTAGGTCTTAGCCCACTCAACAAGACCGTTAGCAAAGTCAAACACTTGGCACAGTGACTGATTGCCGTCCTCAGGACTACCGAACATCAGAAGCATACATAGCGGACATGGTTAAACAATTAATGGAGGAGAGTAAAGACAGAAGAGATGATGAATGAGGATCTGCACCAAGTCGGACTCACTTCACTGATGAAATCTTGAATGAGAGATATCCAGAAAAATTCACAATGCGAACTATTCCGTCCTATGACAGGACAAAGGACCCGAAACCTCACCTGTACAAATATAGTTGGTATATGGACGGAGCAAGTGCCTCTAAAGCTGTTTGATGCAGACGCTTTCCTATCTTTCTCGAAGGGGTTGTGTCAATGTGGTTCACTAGGCTTCCACCAAGATCTATTTCTGCTTTTGACCAACTAGCGACAAGGTTCCTTGATCAGTTCAGACTCTATACTGCACAGCCAAAAGATATCATGTCCCTATCCGGATTGTTCCAAGGGCATAACGAGTCACTGAAATCTTCCATGAACAGGTTTAACACCGCGGTGACGGAAGTAAGCAATCCCAATGAAGACATGGTTTTTATTGCATTAGTCTGTGCCATTCACCCGAAAACTGAATCCGAAAAGTGGATTAACATGAAGCAACCTACCACTAGGAATGATTTCAATCGTAAAGCAAGTCAGTACCTACTGTTGGAGGAAGCATAGGAATTGGAAAGGAAGTCTACTAGTGTACAACTGGTAAACGTCGGGCAAAGCGATGTAGCAATGAATCAAAATGCACACACTTCTCGAACTGCTGAAGGAACCACTGGGAAAGACGGGAATTCAAAGAGGAAAGGTCAAAACTCAAATAAGAAGAATAGAAATGGCAGAAATAGAAAGCTCAAACGGTTTAGGCCCGAAGGCTACACTCCCTTAAGAGACACACCGAAAAACATTTTTCTCGCAATTCAAGGAACTGAGGAATGCAAAAAGCCTCCCAGAAAAGATGCAACTGAGCAGCAGAAGCACTTAGAGAAGTTCCGCCGCTTCCACGAGACACACAGCCACAATACGAACGAATGCCGCCACCTAAAGAATCTCATTGAGGAACTGATCTAGAACGTACGTAAGACAACCGCAAAACCTCGATCAATCTGCAAATCCTCAACACCCAAGAGAACGAAGGAATGAAGTAGGAACCAGCGAAGAAGGGTCGAAACGGACTGACCAGAGACTCATCATCAGAACAGTATCTGAGGGACCTCATCCCGCACAAAGAAGTTGGGGAGAAATGGAGCGGTATGCAAGTTCATTGAAGCATGCTCCGAAGGAATCATGTTTGGCTGTGGAAGACGAAACTCCAGTTAAGATGCAAAAGATCTTGAATGACGATTTGTGTTCCGAAGTTGGGACAACGAGGGGATCGAAGCACCAACTCTCGATTCGATGGTGGTGATGGTAGGAATTGGACCTGATGTAGTTCGGTGGGTGTTGGTTGACAGTGGTAGTTCTATGAGCATACTCTTCAAATGCACTTTCGATCAAATAAAGATTGGCATGAAAAGTGTATCCACATGCCAAACAAAGATTTAAGGGGTTTACCGGTGAACCAAAACAACCGGTGGGAACAATTTACCTACCTGTGGAGCTTGGAGAGGGTGAGCGAAGGGTCAACCTCATTCAGACTTATGTGATCGTGGATGAAATGTCAGCATACAATGCCTTCTTGGGATGTCCCGTATTAGCCGACTTCATAATAGCACTGGCCCAATGGTGCCTAACAATGAAGTTCCCTACAGAACACGGAGTCGGAATTTTGAAAGGAGACCAAAGCACCGCTCGGGAATACTACATTGCAGAATTGCACAAATCAAGAAGAAAGGAAAAAGAAAAGGATGCGGGGAAAACCCTCCACATTTGTGTACCCTTCGAATAGTAACTACAGAGCCACCCTTGGCTTGGGGACAATAGCCGATTCGATAGGTCTTTGGACCCTAGAAAAAAGAGCTCAGGGGAGGATCGGGCAGCATCGGCAAAATTGATGGTGTCTGTCCCAGTCTATATGGATGACCCAACACGGGTCCTGAAAATTGGGTTGCAGCTTGGAAACAAGACGCGGTCAGAACTAACCAAATTCCTTCATGCCAATTTGGACGTATTTGCTTGGACACACTCCGATATGTGTGGGGTATCACCTGAAATTGCCTACCACGCTCTCAATATTTACCCCAAATTCACAACGGTAAAGCAAAAAAGGCGCAGCTTGGGCCCCGAACGGTCCAAGGCATTGAGAGAGGAGGTTGATAAGTTGATGGCTAACAGCTTTATCCAGGATGCAACTTACCTTGAATGGGTATCGAACCCAGTTTTAGTCAAGAAGTCTAATGGAAAATGGCGAACTTGTATTGACTTCTCGGATCCAAATAAGGCTTGCCCGAAAGACAGCTTCTCACTCCCCAGAATCGATCAACTTGTGGATGGAACGGTAGGGCATGAATTGTTGTTATTCATGGATGCATACTCGGGCTACAATAAGATCATGATGCATGAGCCTGACCAAGAGAACACTAGCTTCATCACTGATTTGGGATTATACTACTATAGAGTAATGCCATTTGGCTTGAAAAATGCAGGGGCAACGTATCAAAGGCTATTGAATACTATGTTCAAATGCCAGATTGGAAAGACTATGGAAGTTTACGTGGACGACATGTTAGTCAAATCTTGAGCAGCTGCTAACCATCCAAACAACCTCGCTAAAATGTTGGGATACTCTGAAAATACGGGATGAAGCTCAACCCGCTCAAATATCACTTCAGAGTAGTCTTTGGGAAATTCTTGGGGCTCATAGTAAGTGCCCGGGGCATCGAAGCGAATTCGGAGCAAATACCAGCGTTACGGGAAGTCCAAGCCCCTAAAAATAAGAAAGAACTTCAAAACTTGAATGGAAAAGTCGCAGCACTGAGTCGATTCATCTCAAAAGCTATAGACAAGTGCATACCGTTCTTCGACGCACTGAAGAAGGGAAATAAAAACTTTGAATGGAGTGAAGCTTGTCAGACAGCTTTCGAGGAATTGATATGACAAATGGAAGCTCCCCCAATGTTATCAAAGCTGGTGGATTGAGAAGACCTATTCGTCTATTTAGCAGTTTCCCCGCATGCACTGAGCGCCGCTCTCATGCAGGAAGAAGCGAGAATCCAACGACCCGTGTTCTACATTTGCAAATGGTTCACTGGAGCTAAGAAGAATTACCCAAAACTGGAGACGCTAGCGTATTGCCATTTAATCGCGTCTTGGAAATTACGACCATACTTTCAGGCTCATCCAATTAAAGTGTTGATTGACCAACCCATAAAGCAAGTTTTATACTGACCAGAAACTTTCGGACGACTACTCAAATGGAATATAGAGCTAAGCAAATATGACATCGCATATCACCCCCGGAAAGCCATCAATGGGCAGGCGTTGGCCGACTTCATCGCCGAATTTACTATAAGGGATGACGAGGAAGAAGTCCAGTTAGAAGTAAGTACCCAATGGAAACTCTTCGTTGATGGTGCATCCAACCATTTCTCTTCAGGAGCAGGGGTAGTGCTTGAAACCTCCGAGGTGCGAGCCATTAGCTATGCTTTGCACTTGCAATTCCCAACAACAAATAACGAAGTAGAATATGAAGCACCGATCGCTGGACTGAAGGTTCTGAAGGAACTCAAGATAAAATCAATTCACATATACAGCGACTCTCAGTTGGTTGTCTGTCAAGTGAAAGGGGAGTACCAAGCACGTGGATAAAATCTTGCTCCATACCTGTCCAAAGTACAAGAACTGCTAAGCGACATCGAGCACTACACTATAACTCACATCCCATGGGAGCAAAATACCAAGGCAGATTATTTGGCTAAGTTGGCAAGTTCTGGAGAAGCTCAGTCGTTAGGGGTGGTCCCGGTTGAAACTCTAACCAACCCAAGCATAGACGAAATGGACGTAGACTGGATTCTCAAGACCACCGTCGAACCAGATACATGGATGACGCCAATAAAGGACTATCTACTTGCAGGAACCCTTCCAATTGATCGAAATCAACGGAAGAAGCTCTTTCGGAAGGCGGCATGATTCATAATACAGGATGGGATACTCTATCAAAGGGGATTCACAACCCCTCTCCTTAGGTTTGTGACCAATGATGAAGCACAAAGAATCCTAAAGGAGGTACATGAAGGCGAATGTGGAGACCACACTGGGGGGAAGACCCTTGCAAAGAAGGTCTTTAAGTATGGGTATTTCTGGCCAACGATAAATCGCAATGCAGCAGATCATGCCACGAGATGCGATTGCTGTCAAAGGTTTGGAAAAATTAAGAGAGCTCGCTCAACGGAGCTAACGCGGATGGTCAGTCCATGGCCATTCGCAATATGGGGGATAGACTTGATTGGCGTCTTTCCAATAGCAGAAGAAAGGGCCAAATATTCAATAGTTACCGTAGATTATTTCACAAAGTAGGCCGAAGCGGAACCGCTGGTCACTATAACCACAAAGAAAGTTATTAAATGTGTTACTAAAACATCATTTGTAGGTTTTCTTTGCTGCAAAAAATCATCAGTGACAATGGATCTCAATTTGAAAATTCCGAGTTCAAAGACTTCTACAGGCGCTTCCGAATCAAAAAAACTTCTCCGTAGTGGCTCATCCGCAAGCAAATGGGCAAGTGTAGGCAATCAACAAGATCATCAAGTCCACTATCAAAAAGCAACTAACAAAAGCTAAAGGAAACTGGGTTGATGAACTTACACTCGCACTATGGGCTTACAGAACTACTCATAAAGCGACAACCGGCCACACTCCGTTCGCCCTAGCATATGGTTCAAAAGCAATGATTCCTATTGAATTAGAAGTCCCCTTGCACCGAAGGCAGAATTTCAACCAAAAATAAGACTAGCAGCTCCTACTCGAATCGCTGGATATGGTTGACGAAAAAAGAGAAGAAGTAGAGCTGAGATCCGCCGCCCACCAAAAAAGGGTCACACGGTACTTTAACTCCAAAGTTCACAATCAAATCTTCGAAGTGGGAGATCTTGTGCTCAAGCGAGTTTACTTCGTTCCCAGGGCCTTCGGGCCAAACTGGGAGGGACCATATGTCATTAATCAAAAGCTAAGAGATGGGACCTTCAAGCTAGCAACCGTGGACGGAGCTTAAATTCCCAGGGCATGGAATAGCGAATCACTTCGCCATTACTTTGTCTGAAAGCTATCTTATGTATTTTTTATTTTTCAACAACTAAGCCATCTCGAGACACCGGGGGCATCGTATATAGGCAAAAACTGCCATGCCTTCCTTAATAAAGTTTGCTTCCTGAACCAACAAAACCGTGTTCATAATAATAACCCACCGGGTCGACGAAAGCGAATTGACCCAAACCGTTAGATTGGCGGAACCCGATCTTGGACTTCCAAAAATCGGTGTTGCTCCGGCAAAATCGAGAAGGCTAAAATCAACACTCCTCGCATTGCCCTAAGATAGGCAACACCGAGGAGTGCCAAAAGCCGCGCATCCCATAAGCCGCGCACTAAAATAATAACTCCTCACATTGCCCGAAGATAGGCAACACCGAGGAAAAACATAAAGCCGTGCATCCCATAAGCCGCGCGCTAAAATAATAACTCCTCACGTTGCCCGAAGATAGGCAACACCGAGGAAAAACAACAAGTCGTGCATCCTATAAGTCGCGCACTAAAATAATAACTCCTCACGTTGCCCGAAGATAGGCAACACTGAGGAAAAACAAAAGGCAATGCATTCCATAAGCCATGCACTAAATTCCAAAACACTAGCTCCTCATGTTTCCCGAAGATAGGCAACTCCGAGGAGCATGAAAAATCTTGCATTGATTCTTAAAACTTAAACTCCTCATCCTGCCCAAAGATAGGCAGCATCGGGGAGAACTAAAACACACGCTCTTCGCGTGGCCTGAAGATAGGCAACGCTAAAGAATTTCAAAACCGTGCATCTCATAACCAGCTCCAGCTGCTCCCATACTCAAGAATAATAAGCACAACTCCAACAAGATTGGAATGCCACAAACCAAATGAAAAGCCTCAGCTATATACACTTAAGGGATAAACTGCCCTCAATTAACCTATGCATCGTGTGCCTCTAAAATATGCGTGTATTGCATACTTGCTGAAATATCAGAAGAAGCTTGATTGCATGCTAAAGTTGCAAAACTTCTAAAAAAGGAGAATCGAGTCGTAAGTTAGCCAAATTTTCAATAAAGATTACTTAAACCCTAAGTTACCGATTATCTAAAACTAATTAAAGTAAACAACCCTGTGAACTGGGGGGTATACACCGGTACTTGGAAACAAATGCATGAAAACAATACGTTCACAAGTTCTGTTTTTCTAAACAAAGAAGTTAACAAAGAATTTCTAAACAAAAATTTTCTAAGTTCCATTAATTTCTGAAGTTCTAAGAACCTCTGAACAAAAACTTTCCAAGTTCTGTTACTTTTTGAAGTTCTATGAATCTCTAAACAAAAACTTTCCAAGTTTGTTACTTTTTGAAGTTCTATGAATTTCTAAACAAATTTTTTCTAAGTTTTGGTTATTTATAAAGGTTCTATCAACTTCCAAAGTGTTGTTAATCTCTAAGTTCTGTTGCTTCGAACGAAGGGCTTTGGCTATAATAATAGAACTAGAAAAGTATGAAATAAAACAAGCACAAGTACACATAACACAGATGACAGATAAGAGTGCAGTCAAAATACTAATATATTGCTTATAATTTTCTGTACATAGGGTCAAAATGTGAGGGCCGTACCCACACAACCCTGGCCAACCAAAAGAAAATACAGACTCTATAGTGAAGATGCAAACCGCAGACTCTACACTTGAACAGAATGACTCGAAAAGAAACATAAACAAGTCAATCTTCCTGCAAGTTGTTGACCAAAATCAAGTTAACCTTCACACAAGTCACTCAACGTTTCTTGCCGCCGCTCCCCTTTCCGCCCTTGATCGGCAGCTTCTGCTTCTTCTCAGGAGTGGTGTCACTATTGGTAATGTCGACGAGTAGCTCGGTGGCAATGTCCTCATCTTCCTCTGAAGCCTTCTCAGAAGTCCCTCCCATCGTCTTTCGCCTTCGAGATTTGCGGGAGCTTTTGGAGGCTTTGATTGCTTCGACCTTTTCCCTCTTGACGTTAACCTGCTCGTGTTGAGTCTTCTATAGTGGCTCCATCCTAGTCTCATGCTCCTTGGCCTCTGTAGCTATTATATTGCCTTCTAAAGACACAGAAAAATCATCCAAGCTATGGAGTGCAGCTATAATTTCGGCCTCTGGCCCCGGCTGCGAACCAGATGCGGAAGTGGGAGCCAGAGTAGGAATAGAAACAACCACAGAAGATGTGGAAATAGCTGCAGGCGCGGGTGCCGAAGTAGCTGGACCGTCAACGGGAAAAGTAGATGGACCTATAAGATCAAAAATGAAAGCATTAAACTCCTCTTGCTCTTGTGGCGTAAGTTGAAAACTCCCAAATTCAGAGGAGACAAGGACATTACCTGTGCCAAAGGAATGCTTGAGAATGTTTATTTCGTATTCACCACCTTTGCCCTCTTTTGATGGCTCCACCACTTAAGGAATAATTTCAAGTCCTGAACTCGTTGGCTGGTCATGGAGCTGCTATGATAATTTGCCTACGCCAGAAATAGAAGGCTTGGTAAGCACATCGGTGGTGGTCGTTAAAGCAGCATCGGTGGCCTCCTTCTCTCTTTCAACTCGGAGAATTTCCTGGCCCTCAAGTGACGCCTTCTTGGATTCATCATTGAGATAGGCATCTCGCAACTCTCGATCGGAATAAACATCGCCGCTATCGGTAAAAAGAGATAAGATTTCCTCCCAAACAAGAGCGAGAGTGTGTGGAAACTTCGTATTAAGATAGCTAAGACTTTCTTGATGCAACAACGAGTTTACATAGAAATTCAGAATAGTCGCATCCAGCTTCTCCAATTTCCTTTTGAAAGCACTTTGGAGATCCAAGTAATCCGCTAGTATAGCAGCTTTCTCAACTTTAGCAGCTGTCTTGTCGGCACTGAGCTATGCGACCTAGGCCTGTAACTTGCAGTGATCTCAGCATTGTCGGAAATAGTTTTTGTTGTGCCTTTCAACGATGAGATCATGATCAGTGATAGTCTTTCATTTAGCCTCAATCGTTGCGCTGCAAGCATTCACTTCTTGCTTTAACTTCTCCTCCTCCGCGTGAGCCTTTTTGATCTCGTCTCTATAGATGATTTCTATTCGATTGTGGGCTTCTCTCAACTCTTTCAGCGCGTCGGCATTTCTTTTGCTATCTTGCGGTGCCGCTGCTTTCTCTTCCTCTAATCGCTTAATCTCGGCGTCACGCTCGGCCAACGTCTTCTCAAAGTCATCTTTCTTCAATTCGAAGGAGAGGATCTCCTGGTAATTATTTCTGTTTGTATCCACTAGCAGTTTACATAGCTTCTCCCATCGTTCGACCTGTTCCAGGTCGCTTTGGATAGCTTGGAGATGCGGCATGAAGGAATCCCTGCGAACGAGGTGGAGATCTAGGTCAAACTTTACCCCCTTTAAGGACCAACCAGGAAGCACTGCCTCAAGTTTAGGGGGGCCCGAAGGAAGGACGTAGATAGGTCTCCAATAGGAGCGAGAAGCACCGGGAGTAGTAGTGACAATAGAAGATGATGATACATGAGTTGAAGGTGGAATCAGAGCAGAAGTGATGGGAATTTCTTGGCCTATGGAAGAGTGTTTTGAAGCGAGCTCCGAAGAATGAGGGCGATGTTCAAACTATGACTTTTTTTATGGCTCATCTCTTTCCTCAAAAGATCATCTCTTCTCATACCCACCTTTATATGATCGAGCTCGGTCTCTTTCTTCTTGGTGGAGGGTTTTAGCTTCGAGCTCTTTTCTCCGCTTGTATTCCTCCTCCGTCTCTCGGACTTGATGGCGGCTAGAGGAGCGCTTGGGATATAGCTGTGAATCGGTGAAGTCTTCGAAGTCGTCATAAAAGCACCATCCTCTCGTTATACCTAAAATGGGGCATACATAAAAGGTTTCAGAAGAATGAAAGTGAGTGTATCACAACGAATATGAAGAGATGAATGGAAGTGAGTGTGACCCTAATGCAACGTGTAGTGTGTTTCTAATATGGGCCTAAAACGACATCACGAACCAGAACGAACAGCCGTAGTAGAAGAGATCAGACTGACTTCGGTTATTGTGGGCAGAACCGGGCTAACTGCTGGCGCAATATCACCCGAACCAGGAAGCGTCGTGTCAAATTTAAAGTTAAGCGCATCGAAGTCAACAAATACATCGCTAAAATCTCCAAACTCCGCTCCGACATCCCTACTTGGAGAATCTTGATGTCTTCCAGTTTCAGGGGCTTTGCCTTCACCACTTGCATCGGGAAGAGGTGAACTTGGGAGACCGGGATTCATTCCTAGAGTTTCATCACAAGACTCTGAGTCCTCACCATCGGATTCGGACGAGAAGTATCACTAGCAGTGGACTCATCGCTACTACTTTCAAACTCTCCCTCTTCATTTTCCGAATCCACCACGGCCTTGCCCTCTCTTTGTTTGAACTAATCTTCTGATTCCTCCGAGATTGGAGGCATTCTACCTTGGTTGCTTAATCTAGTCATAACAGCCTCTTCCCTCTCACGGGTTTCGTCGACGAATCCTCTGGATGGGGTTTCTCTCTCTTGAGAGGCGCCTTCTTCAAAATCATGGGAGGAGGAAACAATCTCGTATAAACCCAAGATTGAGCAGGAGAGGGAATTTCAACTTGAATGGCAGATTTACCCGGAGCCAACAGTCCATAACGATGCAAGTTTTCATTAGTCAGTAATACTTTAATGCTTCTCTTCTCGACATCAATTGCCTTTAAAGTCTCGCAAACTTCATTGAGTGTCGCATCTCTGTTTGTTCGTGGAATAACTGCAAAAGACATATGGTTGGTTAGGAACTCCATGGCCATGCATCAAAAGCCCGATGAATAAAAAGAAGCTTACCTCCTATCATCCTTCGACGATTGAACCCCTCGAGGTATCTGACAAAGAAATATTGCATCTTGAATTGTGATAAGTTGCTTTGCAAGCGCTGGATTATTATTCGATTTCTCTGGGCTTCGATTATAATCAAGGAAGGACAATCTTCTCTCCTCTTGAATGCTAGAAAGTACCACAACTCGTCGAAGCATGGAACGCGGTTGAACGCCGGCATAAAAAGAACATGCAAGCAAGTCAGGATGGTGTAGTCATTCGAATAAAGCTAAAATGGGGCAATACCCAAGTATGGGAGAGTCTTACGCAGAAAGTCATTGAAGGGAGGCATGGCTCCATTCAAACACATGTATCGGTTGCAAGTGGTGTACCCCAAGGGAGGTATATGAGCGAATTCGTCCTTCTCCAACAGACGAACATCCTATTTGGGAATTATGTGTTGCGCACAGATGTTCCGAAGGACCTTGGCAGAAATAACCGATGAAGCTCTCTCAAGCAGATTAAGCAGAACTTTGAAGTTGGGAGGCGTACGATCCACGATTGGCCCAACTGGGACTGACTAGCCGTATTGAGCTTGCGAAGTGGATGATGACTCGGCTTTTGAGAGCATCGAGCTTCCCCCGATTGACTTACGACGCGTGGATGGCGGCTTTATTCTAAATAACAGAACTCGCGTCCGAAAACGGTCAGGTAAATCTATCATAAACTAATAGCATCCCCTGCCACATTTGAATTCCAAAGAAACATAAACTTGTAATTGTCACATCAGATTTCAAGTGCGGACTGAGGCAAGTGAAGTGTGCTATCTATATGGGATGAACTCGGTGCTCGATACAATGCAACCGCCCTATCCCATGTAGATAGTGCGCTCGCAGTGGAGAAAGAAAAGAACTTCCTGTGTCACTTCGTTTTCTACTTTTATTTCTACTTCCTATACACTTACCCGTTATCGATCCATGATCGATAACGGATCCGTTGTCCGTAGCGATGCAGAAAACTCTTCTCACTACAGAAACACCGAGTATGCAACAAGCAAGCAGGATAAGTCCAAATTCTACAAAAGAATCATGATCGACTGGTGATGTGGCATACAGTAATAGCTACGAAACTGGACACAAGTCAATTCTGGTCTAATGGACAAAGATATCAAAATGTGTCAAGCACTAGGCCGAAGCCTGTAGGTCATTACGGGAAACAACTCGAGACTCGATTTACTATCTTCCTCCATTAAACCGCAATCAACTCGAGTTTCTCGCAATCAACATAGAAAATGGAAACCCATCATCAAATCATTATACCAATGTAATCATTAGAAAACTAATTAAGAGAACCCATCACTAACTTGATTCAAAGGCACATAAAGAATCAAAAATCAAACTCAGTGAGCTATGGAATGGATCGGTGGCAAGCTGATGGTAGGTCGGCTATAGTTCAACAGCGGACTAGGGTTTGGATTCAAGCGAGATGATGGGATGACTATGGTTTTACGAAATGGGCGAGTGCTTGGATGAATCAATAGTGAATGGATTCAAGCGAAGTGATGAATCAGGTAGGGCAAGAGCTTGAGTCGCCTGGAATCGAGTCGCACAGGGTTTTGATTGCATGAAGAAGCAGAAGTAGTTCGGGTCAAATGAGCGAATTGGGTCGGCTTGAGTACAAAAATAAGCGAGCAAAAAAGAATAAATTTTGCTAAGTAATAAGGTCGCATGCGAACCATCATGGGTCGTTGGCGACCCGACCTAACGTTATAAAATTAAAAATTTCCTTATGCAGCTAGTTCGCCAGCGACCCATTCCACATGGATCGCTGGCCACCCCCAACAAAAAATAAATAAATAAGAGACTTCACCTATTCTTCTTGAACTCGATTTCCTACACCTATTCATCATTACGATGCATACCGGGAAATTACAGGAAGAAATTTGATCCGTTGTGACAAGTAATAGTAGTCAGAAACAAAGCTGGATGACCGACAGCACGACCTGCCACGCATTCGTAAACTTTAATGCGATCACTTGGAAATCAATGGACAAATATCGAGAGCGATAACTTCCAGAGCATGCCTTGTTGACAACGAAGACGCATTCTAGGGGGCAAATGTTATACGGGTTTTTAACCCAATAAGATCTAACAGGAGACAGCACAATCTGGTGTTATTAGAGTGGTTTAGAACTTAACCAAAAAGACTAAGGCAAGAAGTTAATGAAAGCCAAGCTATATCACTAAGGCAACGACTGGGATCAACGAAACCAAGGGTAAGCATTCCTTTAGCCTAATCAGTGGCAGAGTGCAAACAACTAGTAAATTGTCATTAAAGAGGAACTGCGATGACTATAGAAACATCTCCAATTACGAATTCCAGAAGAATCCTAAGTGCTCAGATCATTGGAAACCTAAACATCTTTCTGATCCAACAACAAACTACCTAAGGATGTAATGAAGGAAAGGCCAAGACATTGGCTCGCAAAATGAGCCAAGTCTATGGGTCACCAGTGACCCAGGGTTTTGCCTCGGGTTGCGAGCCAAATCCCCCCTGGGTCGTTCCCTACCTACCTACGAGCAGATGATGAAGTGGCCTGGCCTAGAAGTCCTCGGTTCTCTATAAATAACAACCTACCTACAACACAAACGGGAGCTTCTCTGCACTGGTTGCTAAAGCTCTGCAAGAAACTTTCTTCATTCTCTATCTCCCTCACAACAATCTCCAAAGGGATTCACTGTGATTCTCCAGTGGATTCCAACTCTGGGGATTCAATCTAGATAAGGATAACCAAAAGCCTTGTACTCAAATACTACTTGTAACAACAATCAGTTATAATAAAACTATAAAGTGGACGTAGGCTTCATTAACAACCAAACCACTATAAAAATTCCTTATCTTCTTTCTTTTACTGTACTTTTTCTATAACTTTATTTGTGATATTGCTCTATCAGAACAGGGCTGGTGCTTTCATACTCAAAACGAGGTGTTAGTACATTTTTTGGGTCAACGGTAATACTCCAACATAATATACATTTCCAATGGTCCGCTATAAACAAAACAGACTGACGTCCGATTGGTAGCCGTCCTAAAAACAGAACACCTCGGTTTAACCCAAGGTGTTGTCATAAACATAACAAACCTCGATTTCGGTTAGAAATATGGTTGTGAGTATAATAATGCACAATACAAACATATAAGCTTAGTTTCGACAAAAATACACGGCATATCAATCAGATAAGCCAATATCACTCACACCATACAAAATCCCATGTAAGGTTCATTTTCACAAACGTATCATGGATTTATTCACTATGACTCACAGCTACAACTCTAGTCAACTGGGATATCATAATTTATCCATATTATATGGGTTGTTTTTGTTGTATAAATTTAAATCATCATTTCAAAAGTATCATTTTATGAGATCGACATTTCTAGTTGTACTTACGAGAAGGCTAAATCATCTTCTCAGAACTTTTAAAACGCTAAATCATTTCTCATGAGAATGCTAAATCATCTTCTTGTCTATGAGTTACAATAGGATATAACGATGATAAATATCCTTAGTAGACTCACCCTCTATATAGACTATCTGCCCTAACAAGTCAACATGGTCATTTTCACTAATATACTTCCGGTCAGTTGTGGTTGGCCTCCACATGATCCCTAAGTTGCCAAACCCTTAGGGTACTTAGAGATGAGATAAATCTTACTTGTGTTGTAGCCCACTTATACCTCCATTTGTTGGTGCTACTTCTATTCATTTCCACTATGCCTCTATAAATCTTCAATATCATCAATAAATTCATATGTTCCGGCAAGAGATCATTTGGACACTATGACAAGCGACAAGGTTATCACGATTCGGGTTACGATCCATAAATTTATTCATTAGGATAGAAAGTCGCAGTCCAATAGTCAATACCTCCACTAGTATAAAATATGCATGTTGCTTCCACCTCATTTGCATCGGTTGTGGTCGCAGCTGAAGCAAATAGTACCATTTGCTTCAGTTCCAGCTTAACAACCAAAGTAATTGGTGCATGGAAAGCAATAGAAAGTACAAAAATGCAATCTACATTTGTTGTCATCAACAACTGAAACAAATGCACTGAAGAAAATAGTGTTATTTGCATCGGTTGTCTTTACAACCAAAGCAAATACTATTATTCGCATCCGTTCTTTGGGAACCGAAGCAACTTCATTCTAGGAGGATCCAAATACCACTTTTTGCATCGGTTTATTGCGAAACGATGCAAATTCAAATTATTTTAGATGGGTTAAAAATCTTTCACTTCCACTAATTTCCGCCTTCCAACTTATTTTTCCCGCTTTGTTTTCACAAAAAATATCCTCACCTTTTTATAAAGAAATAAGATAAACCCTAGAAATTGGATTTCGCACTTGATTTCGCGATTTGGATTTCGCTCTGCCTTCTCATTATTAAGGCACTGAATCTCCTTTTTTATGTCCTTACTTTTAAATAATTTTAATTTGTGTGTTTTCTTCTTCCCGTTTTCTTAAGTTGACCGGTTTATCTGTAAAATATCAATTATAACCAGCTATTAAAATCGTTACTTGTAAGATATATAGATTCTTATGAAGTGGTTTTCTAAATTTTGATTTTGATAGATTCGATAATCATTTATAGTTTTTCTGTAATAGATCATTTTGATAAGCTTCCAATGATGAGTGATATTATTATGTTCGAAAGTTTATAATCAAAATTTCAATTAATGTAATTTCTTGTGAGTTTGTATTATCGTGTAAAGAAAGGACACATAGAAAGTGGAAAATATGATATGGTAAAGTGATAAAAGTTCTTGAAGTTTTAACTTTTATATTTGTTTTTAATGATTCCATAGCATAAAGTAAAGATACATTTATCAAATTTACTCACTTCAATCCCAGTATCAAAGTTGTACAGCAGGAACCATTTTTCCTTTCTCTTTTAGACTTGGTTCGAACCTTACGCATAAATGTCACAAGACATGCTAAATATGGGATTGATGTTGTTGTTTCCACTACTAGAAAAGGCTGGAATACCGACAGCTACTGGCGACAGCTTCCGATGGCCTTTTTCGGACGGCTTTCGACGGGCTGTCGGCGGCCGTCGAAAGCCGTCGCAAATTCGTGAATTACAGGCCTAGTCGAGACCTTTCTTCCTCATTCATTCAGCATGAAAAAAAAATCTCAAAACCCCCAAAACCCTAATTTCTTGCTTCCAATCCATAAATTCAAGTTTTCGGATCCTCCACGGCTGCCTAATCACACTATATTGTATTTAATCTTAGATATAAATCTCTTATTTTTGCAAAAAATATAATTTTTACCGTAAGTCTAGATTTGCATAAGTTGATAAATTATGGCTAATTAGTGATTGTAATTGTTTCTAATAGCCTAGTAATGGTTTATAGTATCATATGGTATACCTATATCATTTGTTAGCATGAAATTGTAAAAAGTAGGTATAATTTGTGATTTTGTGTGTATGTGTAAATCATTATTTATGTGTTGTTTCTACCATTGTCTTGTGTTAATTGGAATAAGCCGTAGAACTTAGTTATTGAAAAATAGAGATACATTCTACTTCAGTCGGAGTTAGAATCATCCATGTCCATTGCTTTTAAACATCTTGACTTGTATAAAAATGAATGCATGAGTCTAAAAAAGAAATTGACTACATTGGAAAATGACAACAATATCGAAGCAACCTTATTCGATAAAACACTCGGAATAATGTGGTAAATTAATAATTTTTTGAAATATATAAAATTAGTAAATTTTCAACCGTTTACAAACAATAATATATTACATAATAAATAAGAAGACAAATTATAAAACTTCCACTTTTTGTATAAACTACTTTTTTATAAACAAACAAGTTATAAACCGCTTTTTGTGAACCATTTACAAACAAGTGGTGTACATGATCGTTATATAAATATTAGTTTTTTTCACAAAAAAGACATTTATATTCATCTGGTACAATACTTGTTAGATTTGTCTCTGTGTTGGACAAGTTATAAACATAGTAAACAATTACATTTCGTACATTATTTCATTTTAAACGGTTCACAAAATTTCTCCATTACTTTTTTTGTTTCATGTGTACACGCATTTGCGTACAATGTAGGAAACAAAGGGGAAGTGCTGCCAAATTTTTTTTGAATTGTTTAAAATGAAATGTACGAAATGTAAGTGTTTACTTTGTTTGTAATAGGAAGTAGGATGACCGACTAGCAAAAAAGAAAACCATAAAGCAACATTTCAATATTGTATTCTTAAGTGGGGTAATATTGATGCGTATAAGTTTATATATCAATACATTGAAAAATAAAATGCTAATTCGTAAAATGGCCAATATTTATTTTTGAATTTGTGACATATGTTTTTAAGTAGGAAAAATGATCGATTATTTTGTTGATCGGAGGAGATGGATGTATCAAAGAAGGGGATTAAGAGGCTCAATAAAGGAAGATTTTTATAATGGTATAAACTTATTTGTTGAATTCGTTTTAAGTAATAACGAAAATGATGTAGAAATTCGTTGTCCGTGTAGTAAGTGTAAATATTTGAAGTATTTGTTATCCGATATTGTGAAAGTCCATTTGCAAAAACGGTTTCGTGCCGGAGTATTATGTTTGGGATCGTCATGGAGAAGTTGTAGCACATACTTCTGCAGAGTCTGAATTAAAGATTGCTGGTAATGAAATTGTTATGACGAACCGTATAGAAAATATGGTTGAAGATGCAGCACCATCAATGTTCCCTACGGTTGAAGTTAATGACGACGATGTAAATGTTGAAGAACCAAATATTGAAGCAAATTTTTTTTTTATGATTTATTGGATGCTCCTAAGAAACCTCTTTGGAATGGTTGTAAAAGCGGCACTCAGCTATCAGTAACCGCAGAATACATTGCGATGAAGTCAAAATACAACATCATCGAAGCCGGATTTATAGCTGTTGTACAAGCTGTTAAAAGACATATGCCGCCCGATAATTTAATGTGTGAAAATCACTATGAAGTTAAAAAACTTATGCCGGCTTTTGGTTTACCTTATCAAAAAATAGATACATGTTTAAATGTCCGCATGTTGTTTTGGAAAGAGGACATCACTCTTAGGAAGTGTAGAATATGTAATGAGGAAAGGTACAAACCAAGAAAATAGAAGGGAAAGGAAGTTCCATACAAACGTATGCATTATTTGCCCATCACTCCTAGGCTTCAAAGATTATACACATCTTCTGTAACTGCACATCATGTGAGATGGCATAGTGTGAGAACAGAAGAAGAAGGTAAGTTGACACATCCAGCCAATGGAGAAGCATGGAAGCATTTCGACAAAACTTATCCCAATTTTGCAGCAGAGAGTCGTAATGTTAGACTTGGGTTATGTACGGATGGTTTTTCACCATTTTCTCAACTTGGTGCTAAATATTCATCTTGGCCCATTATCATCACACCTTATAATTTACCTCTGTGGATGTGTATGAAAACGCAATATATGTTTCTTACTATTGTCGTTCCTGGCCCCGACGATCCGACATAAGGAATCAATGTTTATTTACAACCGTTGATTGAGGAGTTAAAAATACTGTGGAACGAAGGAGTAGAAACGTACGATGTTTCAAAGAATTTTTTTTCGTATGTTTGCTTATTTGTTGTGGACTATAATTGATTTTCCTACCTACGGAATGCTTTCAGGATGGAGTACATCCGGTCGTCTAGTTTGTCCTTATTGCATGGAAGAAACAAGGACATTTTCTTTACCGAATGGTAATAAAATTTCATGGTTTGATTGCCATCGATGTTTTTTCCATGTCAATCATCCCTTCAAAGGAGATAGAAAAACTTTTTAGCTAATAGAGTAGAAACCAGACAACGACCAACGATATGGTCAAGTGAAGACATATACGAACTTGTAAGGGACTATCCAAAGATATATGAAACTGGAGTGCAAACAGAAATTGTAGGTAAATCGACTATTCATAATTGATGCAAACAAAGTGTATTTTGGGAGTTGCCTTATTGGAAACATCTTCTGCTTCGTCATAATATTGATGTGATGCATAATGAGAAAAATGTATTTGATAATGTTTTTAACATAATTTTGAATGTCAGGGGGAAAACTAAGGACGATTTGAAATCAAGACGCGATATACAAGAATTATGCAAACGTCTTGAGCTTCATATGAAACCAAACGATAGTAAAAAACCCAAAGCATGTTACGAGTTAGATAACAATCAAGTTAAAGGTGTGTTAAAATGGGTGGGAGGATTAAGATTTCCTGATGGGATTTCATCAAATCTTCGTAGATGTGTTGACTTTAAAAATGGTAGATTGAGTGGTATGAAAAGCCATGACTGTCATATAATGATGGAAAATTTATTACCCGTTGTATTCAAAGAACTATTGCCCTTAAAAGTTTGGAAGGTAATAACATAACTTAGTCTGTTTTACAAAGAGCTTTGTTCGACTACGTTAAAAGTGCAACGTTTACGTAAACTTAAAGAAGATATTCCTATATTTCTCTGCAAATTGGAGAAAATATTTCCACTAGGTTTTTTTAATGTAATGGAACATTTACCTGTTCATCTCCCATCTGAAGCACGACTTCGAGGTCCTGTGCAATATAGATGGATGTATCCATTCAAGAGGTATGAAATATGTTACCTATTAATTTAATTACATTCGGAAATTAAAGTTAATGTAAATTAATTTGGCATAGATACTTGAATCATCTAAGGAAAAAAGTGAGGCAAAAAGCATGAGTTGAAGGTTCGATATGTAAATCTTACATCAAAGAAGAAGCTTCATTCTTTTTCTCTCACTATTTCATTGACCATGTAAACATAGCATTTGAAAGTGTTCCACATAATGATGAAGGCGATGAACAATAGTCCTCTCAAACAATGTTATCTATTTTTAGACAACATGGTTGACCTTATGGAAAATGTGTAGAAGTATGGTTAGACGATAGAGATCATCATGTAGCACACACTTATATTCTTCTTAATTGTGCTGAGGTTGCATCATTTGTTAGGTAATATGAAATAATAATTTTTGATTTATTCATTTCAATAATGCAAGCGTGTGTAGAATTTAATGTAATATTTTATTCATATATGCAGTATTTATGAAAGTGAACATCCACAAGGAGATCTCAGTAAAGAATTTTCTGATTGGTTTTCAAAGTACGTTTATGAACTGAGAAATTGTATAGCCGACGAAGGATTGAAACATCTTGCGTTGGGACAAAAAAGAAATGTCAAGGCATATCTAATATATTTCGTCAATGGATATAAATTTAACACCAAAGAATACGGTGTAGAAAAATTAACTAATAATACAGGTGTATTTTTTTAAGGTAGTGATGATCAAGAAAATAGCATAAATTATTTTGATCGCGTTTTAGCTCAAATTTTGCAACCGGCATATTTCTCACGACCCGCGGAGGATGTGTTTCTATTTAGATGCAATGGTTCAGCAATCTTGCAGGTTCTAGAATTAATGTGCACAAGGATTATAATCTTATTGAAATAAAGCACACATCGCATTATCACAAGTGTGATCCTTTTGTACTAGCCAAACAAGCATTGCAAGTTTATTATGCTTCTTATCCGTCTCTAAAAAGAGATAAAGCAGATTGGTCAGCAGTTTTTAAAACAAAGGCAAGATTTACGTTTGATGGGAAGAAAATTCCAAACAAACAAGCTTATCAGGCAGATCTTAAGCAAAGCAACGAAATAATAATAACAAACGATCATACTTATTTTGGACCTCTGAACGATGAATCAAATGCTTTGGTAGAAGCATTTGAGAGTAGGGAGGAAAATAACATAGAATATGAGACCGAATCCAAATCAAAAGACGATGAGGATTGATATAAATATTATGTTGAATTCTTATGTATTATGCAATTTATGTAATTGATGAATTTGTGTAATTTATGTAATCAGAAGACAAATGTATTCTGCAAGTTATGTAATTTATGTCATTTATGAAACCAAGTCTGCTTATCGTCATTTACGTCATTTATGTCATTACCATTTCTGTCATTTATTTAGCAATCTATGTTAAAAATGCAATGTATTCTGCTTATCGTTGGAATATGAGACCCAATCTGAATCAGGTATATTTTGTACTTTATGTACTTTATGTCATTTATGTCATTTAAATATAAAATATATTTCATTATTATGCTATTATTCTTTTTTAAAATGATGTGTCCGTGACAAGTATCATGTCGTCCAGAAGGAGGAGTTCTTCCCATTCATCAGAAGGTGATGGCAGCGGCCCATCGCAGCCGCCACTGCGTCCCGCTGTGTATTTGGTACCTAGAGCGGAGGGGTAAGTATTAAACTTTTTTCAGCATCTTAAATATTTTGTGTAAGATATAATAATATGTATCATATTTAACACAGAGGGTTTGACCTATAGCCGTTAGTTGTAATTCTATCAGTTTCAATAGATTCGTATAAGATTAGGATGATGGCTTGTTGGCCCAAGTGGGATAATATCCCTTCCCACATCCTGGAGTGTATATGATAGGATTTCGTTGTAAGTATAATCTTTTGTTTTCCATTCTTAATTTTTTTGTCGCTTATTTATTGTTTAATTATTTGTCGCTTGTTTACCATGAAATGCAGGCCGCAGTTGACGTACAATCAGATGACCTGCAGTTGGTATGACACTACTGGATGCAGAAGATGAAGAAGAATTACCGGGATTCTATGTCGACTGTGAAACATAAAGGGCGGAAGCCGAACTGGACGGGAGCGAGTGTGTGGGAAGGGTGGTGTGCGCATTGGGATAATGACGAAGCGAAACTAAGTATGCTAAAATTTTATTAATTATTTGGTTAATACGTAAATATCAAAAAATATTTGGTAAGTAAATAATGTATTGTTTATTTAAATGTACAGGCAGAGTCGGAAAGAAACTCTGCAAATAAGAATAGAAATCTTGTCACTCATCGAGGAGGGTCCAAGTCGTTCCAGCAATATCGCCAAGAGTTGGTAAATTTATTAAATGTGAATTGTAAATAGTTATTGTGCTGTATAATTTTGAATATACAATAATAGTACATAATAATCAATTTCAGGAAGCTCAGGTGCAGGGTCCCGTATCGTACATGGATGTATTTACCCGTACTCATGCTATCAAGCATATAAATCCAGACGGGACAGTTTCATATACCTGGCATGACGATAAATTGACAAAGAGCCATGTAAGCATATTTTAGTGTATATACTAGTAGTAACTGTTTTAATTTTTAAAGTATAATGAATTAAGATATCATGCTATTAATTTCAACTGTATTTTTATTTGTTCAAGCATGCAAGGTTTATGGAACAACGCCAGAAACTCCTGAAGGATACTGGTCGAGAGCAGCTGATTATAGACGAGGAGGAAATCATTTTTGAGTCAGTCATGGATCCACCTTCATGGAACAGGCGTTATAGCTTTGGCAATCAAGTGGTAATGAATAATATATTAAGATATAACAATCAAGTAATCTTTCAGTTCTAAAGAACTTCACATCGATTTAGTTTCAATAATAAGTTTATAGATATAACAATTAACATATTATGTTGTAGTTTTGATAGTAAGATTATAGTAATTGAACTTTTACTAAATTAAATAAGTATTGTCGGGTAGACAGAGGAGAGCCAGCCAAACCAGAGCTAATATCGATCTAGTAGAGATTTAAGAGTTGAGAGCTAGGATGGCGCACCTTGAGTAGCAGAACCGTCGGCGGGCCATTCTGATGACATAGCTATTGGACCAGCGTATTGCTAAGTACATGCAGCAGTATAGTGGTCGCTTTCCATCTTCAGCTGGTTCTGGAGGTTCTGGAGGTGATTGATAGGAGTGATAGGTATGTTTTTTTGTTTTGCGTCATTGTTTAGTAATTTTTGATGATACATTGAGTTGGTGGAATTGGATACTTTGAAATGTTGTGTATATTATTTGATTATACATTTGGTGATGGTAATTTTGACATTTGGGAGTTGATATTGGGGAGTTAATGAAGGATTGGTGTACATTTTGTACAACGAGATGTATGTACATTATGTTAACGAAGTGTTGGTTTGATTTTATGCGAGTTATGCTTGGTTTATTTCTTTATGTGATTTGATTATATATCTATGATTTGATATTATATTGAATATCTGAATTGGATATATGCTTCTGTGTGGGAATATATTATGTTTATGGATTGTGTATAGTAGGCAAAAATGCAGCAGAAAACACAAAAAAAGCTTCAGGGTTTCTGACGGCTTATAGGTCGAAATTTTTAGATGGCTTGCGATGGAAAATACCGACGGCTAACGACGGCATACTCCGATGGCTTTCAACAGCTAGCGACAGTTTTTTTGCACCCCCGTGATTGTCCACGTGTCTTCGACGGCCGTCAGAAGCTATCGGTATATCCGTTGGTAGTCGTCGAAAATGCTACGATGGACGTTATCGGAAGCCGTCGGAAAACCTATGCGGCGACGAGTATTGTTGCGACGGTTTTTTCCAACGGCTGTCAGCCATCGAAAATTGTACGTTTTCTTGTAGTGTGCCACCGCCATAGTTCTTTTCTAATGCTATACTGATGAGCTCTTTATTTTATTATATGTTCTGTTCTTAGTTTTGAGACTTTCTTTCTGGAGGATGATGGTTCATTGTTATTTATTTCTATTTCAATCTATGGTTATTTGCATTCCTTTTGATTATCTTATTATTAATCTTTTATTCCTCTGTGTTCACTTAATTTGATACTGGATCTGTTCTATGTGACATACCTTTATAGGTGGTGAAAATTACTTTGTTGTTACTATATTTAGTTGTACATGTTACTGACATACTGTTAGTAGTGAAAATAGAAGCTTTTATGTTATAATATTTTTTTAAAATTCATTTCATAATTTAAAGTATATTCTTTTTTAAGAATAGTTTTGAAATTTAAACCATTACCTACCTCTGAATTATAGAGTTAATTTTTTGACCCCTTGTAGGAAATCCGAGACCTTAGAATGAAATAATGGAATTCAAGATAACCCAATCTTTGTTGATAATTTTGATCAGATTGGGGACTCCTCTTCTTCTCCCTCCACTTCTTCTCCCCCTCTACTACTATTCCTCTTTCACAGCAAATCAAAAGCAATGGCAACCCTCAAATGCCGGTTATTATTGATATTGACGAGGAGGGTTTTCAGAGAGTCGTTTACAATAAAAAGATGAATAGAAGGGATCAAGCTACAAGTTTTCAGAGAAATATTCAGAAAAAACCTGGCTCAACCAATCAAAATTCTTTACTTGCAGAAAGAACTGTAGCAAGAAAGTTCAATACCCAATCAAGAAATGTATTTAAACCTCTGATGGACTCAAGAATCACTGCAACCGACATTTCTGTGTGTGTAGATACTGCATAGTAAAATCAAACAGCTTCCTCATGGGTAGATCTTCTTAAGAAAGGAGGGTTGGATTCATATTTTGATCTGCATTTTATTGCTTCTATCAATATCAACAATAAAAGAATCATCACTGTGAAAGAGGATATTGATAAACGAATAGAGAATAAATGGGAATACTCGATTATAGCTTATGTTTTTGGTCCTTGTCCACCATATCATCATTTCAAGACTTACATTTCCCACACTTGGAATCCCTCAGGTGGCTTTGAAATTTATACTAGAAATAATGGATTTTTTATAATCAAATTTTCCAATCTAGATGATTGTGAAAAAACTTTGAAAGAAGGACCTTATTTTATAAATGGCAAACTCATTATCTTGAAAAAGTGGAACAAGAAAATGAATTTTGATAGGGATTTACTAACCACTATGCCAATATGGATTAGACTACCTGAACTTAACCTTAGACTTTGGAACAAAGATGCTTTTAGTGCAATTGCAAGTGTGGTGGGCATCCCTCTGAAGTTGGATGAACCAACAGCCAGAGAGACCAGATTGAATTATGCAAGAATCCTCGTTGAATAAAAGCAGATGCAAACTTGCCAAATGAAGCAAACATCACAATGTATGATGGTGATTGCATAGTGCAAAATATTGAATATGAATGGATCCTTCCAAGATGTAAATTATGTGTTTTTTGGTCATACAAGTGAAAATTGTACTGCTAAAAAAATCTGGAAGGAAAAAATCAGAGATAATGGTGCAGAAACTGTGATGAATGCAAAGGATAACACAAATTCAAAAAATTTAGATGCAGGGGTAAAAATTGGATCTGATTTGCAATCAAGAAAAACTTTCTATCAAAATCCTTTATGTGATATAGACACACACACACATATTATGGATGTAGGAAATTCAATAAATGCAAACATTCAGAAAGATATGCAAAGTGAACAGAATAACTCCCCTCAGATTTTGCAAGGGAAAAATGCTGATATAACTGAGATTGATCTCCCAAATGCATCCCCACTTCTTTGGTAGAGACTGCTGTTCAGAAGGAACCTGATCTTACAAATAATTTAGGGGACAACATGAATGTTGATCTCCGTCCTCTAAAAAATCTAGATCTTCTTGATTTACATGCATATCCAGAAAACATTGGATTTGCTTTTCTACCAAACACACTTACTCCTCAAAATAGGAAGTCTTTATCTGAAAAATCCATCTAAGCAGCAGTTAATGCAGTGTCTTCCCTATCTTCTGCAGAAAAAAACAAGGAAAAGAGGAAGAAAACTAGAACAAGAATTAAAAGTTTAAATGATATCTCTTCTGTAGAGCAAGTTGAGGATGCTACAGATAAGAAATTTAGAGAAAAGTACATTTCTAAAAATGAAAAATGAGAAAAGCTTTTAAAGGTTAAAAATGATTCATCATGTAAAAAGAAGAGGAAGAAGCTGGAAGTGCAGGAAGATGAGGATAATTACAGTGATTCACTATAACTATCTACATATCTTTTGAGTATCCTTTATTATATTTCCATACTTTATTTTATTTATGTCGATTATTTCTTGGAATGTTGGAGGGTTAACTCTCCATAATAAAATTGGATGTTTCAAATTTAATTTTTGCTAAAAAGCTAAGTATATTCGGGCTGTTAAAGCATAAATTAGATAACACAAAAATTGTTGATTATCATACTAGGCATCTCTCAAATTGGAAATTTATTAATAATAATCAAATGGGGGTAATGGTAGAATTTTAATATTATGGGATGATAATATCTGGAATCTAGTAAGACATTTTTAAAATTTTCAATTTATTCATTTCTTGTTTATTAATAAAGGTGGTCTACAACTAGAAGTCACTTTTATCTATGCATCAAATTTTGAAAATGAGAGACTTTCTTTATGCCATCATCTTGAGCAATTAAATAAACAAATCTCTCTTTCCTGGATTATATTAGGTGACTTTAACACTACCATGCATGCATCTGATAAAAGGGGTGGCATACCGGTCCCATTCAGTAAATTAGAATTTATTAATAATTTCTTTTTAAGGACTGTTATTGTTGAAGCTAACTTAATAGGTAATAGATACAATTGGAAGTCAGGTAAGTATAGAAATATACATTGCAAGCTTGATAGGATTCTAATAAATCCAAAGTTTATAAGTTTATTTCCTCATTACAAGTGTTTCACATTACCTCAAGCTACAAGTGACCACACTCCTATTCAAATTTTTCTCATAGAAAACTTGTTATGCAAGAAGAATGTTCCATTCAGATATATGAATGAATGGGTGTTTGAGGAAAATTATAAAGAAGTCATCAATAAATGTTTGTCATTTAAAATATAGGGCACTGCCCAATTCAAAATTTTGCAAATTGCTAAGGGTCATATTAAAAGCTGGAATAACAGCAGAAACAAAAATGAGCTGAAACAAGTAAGAGCAGATTGTGAAAAATTATAGAATGCTCTTGATATTGATTGCTCAGGCAGTAATATTATTAATAGTTTTTTTCAAGCAAAAAATAAGCTTATTTCCTCCCTTCATGTGCATTCAGTTAATTTAAGGCAAAAGGCAAAAGTTGAATGGTTAACTAATGGGGATGAAGCTAGTAAATTTTTTTATGCCAAAATGTCTAATAGGAAAAATAGAAATGTCATTGGTTAATTTATTGATGTAAAAGGGAATGCTTTAAAGGATTTAAATGAGATTCAGGGGGAAGCCATTAATTATTTCACAGATCTATTTAACACAAATGAGTATGTGGATAAATTTCCTAATATTAATACCAAATTCTTATTGAAAGATAGTAGTTAGGAACTTCTTTTATCTCCTATCAGTTTATTAGATACTAAAAATATTATTTTCAATGCTAATAATGACAAAAGCCCAGGTCCTGATGGATTTGGTGCAAAATTTTATAAAACTCATTGGTTTGAAATCAGTAATAGTATTTATGAGGTTATTTCTTAATTTTTCAAGATAGGGAAGCTTTTAAAATCTTTCAATCATACTTTCATAACCCTTGTTCCAAAAGTTAGCAATCCTATTGGGCTGGAAGATTATAGACCTATATCTTGTTGCAACTTTATTTATAAAATTATATCTTCTATTTTATGCAATAGATTAAAAGTGTTTTGAAAACCAATATGCCTCCTGGCAGGCTTATTACTGAAAACACACTACTTGCTCATGAACAAATTAGAAACTTTAACAGTAAATATAAGAGTGTTATGTGTATTAAAATTGATTTACACAAAGCATTTGATAAAATAATACACATGATGAATCAAATGAGATTTAATGAAAAATATTGTGCACTTATAAAAGAATGTATTGACAATGTTTCATACTCTGTGATGATTAATGGCTCCCTAAAAGGATATATTCATAGCAATGGAGGAATCAGACAAGAAGATCCACTTTCTCCTTATATATGTACTATTGTTATGAAATATTTCTCTTATTTAATTGATATTGATCAAAGTGAGGGGCATATTAAAGCTATAAATAGAGTCAGGCCCTCCATTACTCATCTTTTATATGCTAATGATTTGCTTTTGTTTGTTAATGCAGATGCTAAAAGTTCTTAATCTATTGCAAGTATCTTTAAAAAATTGTAAACCTTTGCTGGTTTAAAAGTCAATGAATGCAAAAGCAAAATTTATTTCAACAAAGGATGCAAATGCAAGGAGGAAATTTTAAGCATTCTAAAATTCAAAGAAGGTAGCCTGCCAGTCAAGTATTTGAGTCTGCCTCTAAGTATAAATCAGCTAAATGATAGAGATTGTTCAAGGTTGTATGACATTATTCAAGGTAGACCTTAAAGGCGGTCTAGTAAAATATTGTCTATAGCTGGTAGACTAGAACTCACCCATACTGTCATCACTATAATTATTATGTACTGGGTACAAGCTCATAATATTCCAGTAAAAGCAATTTGTTAAATTGAAAAAATGTGTGTTAACTTTATTTGGAAAGGTAAGCAGCGTAAAATAGCTTGGGAAAAAGTATGCACGCCTAAAAGTGCTGGTGGATTAGGGCTAAGAAATATCAGAGACTTGAGAGAAGCAGCAAAATACAAGTTATTTTGGAAATTTATAGATGGTAAATTTCTTTGGGCTAGATGGATGAGAGAAAAATATCTTAAAAATAAAAATTTTTGAACTGCAAATGTTGAAAGCCATCATTCCTTCACATGGAAAAACATCCTTAGCTGTAGAGAGAAGAGAAAATAACTTTTAGAAAGGAAGTTTAAGGATGGTAGTTTAACCAGCTTATGGTTTGATCCATGGATTTTTATAAAATCACTTATTAATTTGCTTGGTTGGAACAACATGTATTTATTTGGGGTGCTAATGACAAGGTTCATAATATTATCCAAAATCAATGTTGGAATACAAGCAATCATCAAGCAACAAACATATTTAGATCAGCAATTGAAAAAATCACAATAGATCAAAACCTTCAAAGAGAAACTTGGATTTGAAAACTTAGCTCAAAAGACAAATTCTCTTTCAAAAAAGTGTGGAAATTTGTTAAGTGTGAAGAAAATGAAGTTAGTTGGCACAAAGTCATTAAGAGCAAATCAAATTGTCCTAAAATGTCTCACTGTTCTTATTTTGCTATTCTCAACAGGCTTCCCACAAAGGAGAGATGTGTCAAATGGACTAAAAATGCAGAAAACAAATGTCTTCTATGCAAAAATGGTGTGGAAAATGCAGACCATCTTTTCTTTGACTGCTCTTTGTCAAAACATGTTTGGTATATTGCTAAAAATGTTTTAAGATTCAATCAACAACAATCCATTCAAAGCATAAGAGAAAGTATTCAATATATTCAGAACAACTTCAAGCCCAAATCAAAGGAATTTAAAAGAGCTTTCATTATGTTAACCACTGTTATATATCACATTTGAAGAGAAAAAAATCAAAGGCTACATCACAAAATTGAGAAAAGTTGCATCCAATTATGGAGAAGTATATATTCAGACTTTCAGATTCTCAGTAGAAAAACAAAAATGCAGCACCATTGTAATGAAGCAGCTAACTCTAATTCTAATAAGCTCGACATTTATGAATATAGAGTCGATGATTTCTTACAAAGGGGGAAATTCACTACTGATATTCCCCAAAGGAGTCACAATTGCAACTGCTAATGTCATGTATATGCTACTAATAAGACATTGACATCGTTAGGTCAGAACAGCAGCTCCTTGGACTATCTTCCTGGAGGCCACCATTCCGGAGCTGTAGACAAAATCGAATCCTACAAGGGAAGTATGCATATAATATTATTAATAATGACAATTTATATTATATTATGAATAATAAGACTCGCTGTTTACCTGTTATAGCTCAGAGGAGCTATCGATGTAGTCAAACGAAGATTATACACAACTGAATGTAAAGATAGCAGAAAGGGGAACATTTACTACAAAAGCTTGCTAAATAACAGAGTATATCATTTATCTAGCTGGTGTAAAGGAGAAAGCAGTAAGATTCCCGAAGGAATCTCTCAAATTGGTTGTAGCCCCTCCAATCGCCACTATTCTGAAGAGGAAATCATAGATCTGGAGAATAGCAACGAGATTAGAAAGTTGGAGAGGCTTAATTTCATCAATTCCCAATTTTCTAGTGATAAACTTCGGGATTGGAAAGCTAAAGCCGCTTGTATTGGGAAGAAGAAGCTATGAAAGCCTCCGTGAGTAGAAGTTTGACTGGAGGACTGGAGGTAGATAGCGAGTTCGAAATCGCTAATTGAAGAAATTGATGAATCACCATTTTCTTTCTCTCAATTGCTTAGAATAAAAGATTGTTGCGCCTAGGGTTTAGCTGTGTTTATGATGTCGGTTTGGTGGTTTATGTTGTATTTTGAACGGGCCTTGGGCCATTTTTATCTTTTCAAAAAAAAATTCAAGACCTTGTTTTTCTCGTTTATGGTTTTAGTTGTCTTTCTACTGTGTGGCAAAGAAAACTGAAATATTTAAATTTATTTAAATATTTGAAACTGTACAGAAGGCTAAACTATGATAGCTGACTAATACATTAGTTTTATGAACTCACAGCGATATTCTGATGTAGATGACAGTATCAAAATAATCGGAAATACTAATGAAAGATCGAACAGTTTGTGTGCAACTTCTACTTACATACATTAACATGTATAATTTATAATTAGTGATGTATATACATGGTTACTTCACAGGCTTCAGTGAAACCCACAGGGGAGAGATTGACATTGTATCGTTTCAGCTACCTGTTGGTAACACATTTATTAGTTAAGTGTTGCAAACATAACTTCTGTTAATAGGTCTTGATATAAATATCTTCTTATGATAATTGTTGAACCTTCTGCACTAAACCAGTTTTTGTACACCTTTTTGTTTATATTAGATTGGTAGTAGATTGTAGTTTCTGTATTATTAGTGAAACCAGTTCTTACAAATAATGTCAACGGCCTCACAATTTCATGCTAGCCCACATAGAGAAGTGTGGACTCTAGCTTATTGATAATGTGAGACCAACATATGAAAAGGTAGGCTAAACATAATTTTAACTGGAAGCTTTGAAGACAGGACATCAATCTAAGAGTGATTGGTATTGTTGTATCCTTAATTGGTGATAGTATTAGACCGTTACTTGTCCTGCGGCAATTTTGATTAAGCGCGATCTAAATTAGATGCTAATGTCAAATTTCTGAGAGATTTCATTGGAAAATGACTTTGATTTGTCCATTTTATTTTATTAAAAAACATATTCTTGACTCGATTTTGGTTACTTAGGAGCCAAATTTTCACTATAGATAGAGTAGCCCATGACATAGGATGCTGTAAGCAAGATCAATGTCGAATTAGAGCATCCAATGTGACGCAGCGGCGGAATACAAAAATTGATGATACGATGAACGTAGCAATCGGTGGATTGATGAATACTGAAATGCCCAAATTCGTTGATCCGAAGATACCGAATTTTAGCTATCTACGTCACGTTGATCGATCACGATACCGTGAAAGTAGATCTTCAATTCTTCGAGCGTTGATCAAGCGCACTTGATACCGCGAATTGGCTTCACGATCGTTGAATCGAGCGCACTCGATTGACCGAAGGTGGAGATAGGAGATCACACTCGACTACCAATTGGATGAAAGCACAAAGCTAACAAAGGAAATTTTATTTCAAAATCAACAACCCTTTACAAATGATATGACTCGCCTATTTATAGGCTTACAACACGACACTTACAACACAACTCATAGGTCATGAACGACCTAACACTTAGAGTATTTACAACACTTAACAGATACAAATTCCTAACGATATAAGCAAATAACGACCTATACAATAGTACACGACTTAACAAAAGAGCTTCAACGACCTAAAAATTTACACGACTTAAAGAAAACTTCCGACCTAAAAATTGGCATAGCTCGCGAACTTTTGGAAATCGGTACAAGGCAGTTCGCGACCTAAAATAATGTCTGGAATGATAAATCGCGACCTAAGGCTAGAATATTGGCGACCTAGGGCTTGTTAACTTGCAGCATAGTCTCGTTCGCGACTTGGAGAGATGGAGTTAGGTCGTGGAAAGGGATTTAGGTTGTTGGAGTTAGGTCGTGGCGAGGGTTTTAGGTCGTTGGAATTAGGTCATGTGGTGGAGTTAGGTCGCGGAAAGGGGGTTAGGTCGTTGGAGATTGGTCGTGGAGGAGTTACGTCGCGTGGTGGAGTTAGAGTTAGGTCGCGTGGAATGTTAGGTCGTGGAAGCACTGGTGATAGGTCGGTGATGGAATTAGGTCGCTCGCGTTTGTCTTCGGTATGTGCTGCATCATCCTCCCCAGATCGAGAAAAATTCGTCCTCGAATTTAAAAGTTCCTCCCCATTGGATTGTTCATCTCCATAATAAGGTATAAGATGTTTAACATTAAACACGTCAGAAGTGTAAACATCCTCGGGCAGCTTCAACTTATAAGCATTTTCATTGATCCATTTTATAATTTCTACTGGACCAATCTTTCGGGCTTTCAATTTGTTATAAGCACCCACTGGAAAACGATCTTTTGTTAACACAGCATACACCCAATCACCCTCGTTGAACTCCACACTTCTTATCTTCTTATCTGCCGCTTGTTTATACTTCTCATTCGTCTTCTCCAAACGTTCCTGAACGTTTCGATGACAATCTTTCAACTCATCAACGAAATCTGACGCCCGCTTAATCACTCCTTTCGGTTGTGGTACTACCGTTAAATCCAACGGCCCCTTTGGCAAGCTTGAATATACAATTTGAAATGGACTGTAACCAGTGCTTCGGTTAACAGCATGGTTATGAGCAAACTCTGCCTGACACAACTTCATATCCCAACTTTTCAAGTTATCCTGTACAAGACATCGCAACAAATTTCCCAATGATCTATTCACAACTTCAGTTTGCCCATCTGTCTGAGGATGATATGCACTACTAAAATTCAGCTTCGTTCCCACCATCTTCCACAAACTTAGCCAGAAATGACTTAGAAATCTAGTATCCCTGTCTGAAATAATCGATTCAGGTAGCCCATGCAATAGATACACCTCCTTAAAGAATAACTGAGCGACTCGGACGGCATCCGCTGTCTTCTTACATGCGATGAAATGTGCCATTTTAGAAAACCTGTCCACCACAACGAATATAGAATCATTTCCCCTTTGAGTTCTAGGCAAACCCAAAACAAAATCCATGCTCACATCCACCCACAGTTTAGTAGGCACAGGTAACGGCATATATAATCCTGCGTTTGTAGCGGTTCCCTTCGACACTTGACAGATATGACATCATTCCACAAATCTCTCAACCTCTTTTCTCATCGATGGCCAAAAGTAAGATTGGGAAATCAACTGTAATGTACGGTCTATTCCCACATGACCTTCTTCATGTAGCTCCTTTACAATCTTCATTCTCAAACTACAATCAGGTATGCACAATCGATTTCCTTTGAACATAAAACCATCTATCATCATAAACTCATCCGTCTCTCCCTCCTTGACTTTATCAACAAACTTTGCAAAGTAAGGATCATCAACAAATAACTCTGGTAACTCATCAAACCCGGTCACTTCAACTTTCATCGTAGTTAACAAATGATTCCTTTGGCTCAAAGCATCAGCCACACGATTCGTCACTCCTGACTTGTGTTTGACAACAAAAGTAAACTGTTGTAAATAAGCAACCCACGAAGCATGCCTTGCTGAAATTTTGTCTTGCCCCTGCAGATGTTTCAATGCCTCATGATCAGTGTACAACACAAACTCCTTGTGAAATAAGTAATGTCTCCAATGTTTAATCGCTTGTACAACAGCATAAAATTCCACATCATACGTACTATATCTCATCTTCGCTCCTGATAACTTCTCACTGAAATATGCAATCGGACGTCCCCTCTGACTCAACACTCCTCCAATTCCAACCTTTGACGCATCAGTGTGTAGCTCAAACAACAACTGAAAATCTGGTAATACTAGAATTGGTGCAGACGTCAGCAACTCCTTGATCTTCCCAAAAGCATCCCCTGCTTCCTCTGACCATGAAAACTGTTTACCCTTCATACAATCTGTAACAGGCGCCATCACACTACTAAAGTGTGGAATAAATCTTCTATAAAATGAAGCCAACCCATAAAAACTCCGAACCTCTGTTATCGTCTTGGGCTGTGGCCAATCTCTAATCGCCTCTACTTTACTCCGATCCACCTGTATCCCTTCCTCTGATACAACATACCCCAGAAATAAAACACTATGCGTCATGAACACGCATTTCTTCGTTGCAGCATAAAATTGTTCTTGTCGCAGTACCATCAGCACTTCTCTCAGATGATTCAAATGTTCCTCTGGACTTCCACTATATATCAGAATATCATCGAAATACACCACCACAAACTTCCCAATGAATGGTCTAAAAATCTGATTCATCACCCGCATAAATGTACTTGGCGCATTTGATAAGCCAAATGGCATTACCAACCATTCGTATAGACCCTCCCTGGTTTTAAAAGCAGTCTTCCACTCATCACCTGGCCTGATACGAATTTGATGATATCCGCTCTTCAAATCAATCTTCGAAAAGATAGTAGCTCCGCTCAATTGATCTAGCAAGTCATCCAACCTCGGCATTGGAAATCTATATCTCACAGTAATCTTATTCAATGCTCGACTGTCAGTGCACATTCTCCACGTCCCGTCCTTCTTCGGTACTAACAAAGCTGGCACAGCACACGGACTCAAACTTTCCTGCACATGCCCATGTTCAAGCAATTCTTCCACTTGCCTCCTCAATTCTTCATGTTCCTTCGGACTCATTCGATAATGTGGTCTATGTGGCAACAATGCTCCCGGAACAAGATCAATTTGATGTTGAATGTCTCTCAGTGGCGGTAACTCCTTTGGTAACTCCTCTGGAAATACATCCTCAAATTCTTTCAAAACTGGCTTCGCTTCTTCTAGAATTTCAACCTCTTCACTGCTCTCTCGCCCAATCAACAAAAACACCTCAGGCTCCTCTTCAACTTCTTTAACAAACTCCTTTAAGGATAATAAAGTTTTCAGCTCTTCAATCTCCTCCAGTTTGTTTTCTTCTTGTTGTCGCTTCTTGGGAACTAACGTGATCTTTGTGCCTTCAAACATAAAGCTATAACTGTTGGTACGCCCGTCATGTTGCACCGCCCTATCATACTGCCACGGTCTCCCCAGCAACAAATGACATACGTCCATGTCTACCACATCGCACCAGATTTCATCTTTATATTTCTTTCCAATTGAAAAATTCACACAAGCCCTTCGTCCAACCTTCACCTCCCCGCCTTTTCTCAACCAAGCCAACTTGTACGGTTTCGGATGTTTCTCAGTCTTCAATGTCAATTTCCTCACCGCTTCTGAAGAAATTATATTATCACAGCTTCCAGCATCAATAACAAATTTGCAAACTTTCCCTAGAATTGTACATGTCGACTGAAAAATATTGCTCCTCAACCAACTACAATCCTCCTCTAGCTTTGGTGTTAAACAGGACCTCCTCATCATTAGATTATAACCTTCGTCTCCCGTCACTTCTTCTTCCTCCTCATCAGGTGGTGAATTGGAACATTCAGCTTCTTCATCCTCATCCTCAACCTCCGCTATCATAGCTCTCTTCTTCGGCTTTGGACATTCATTACTCTTGTGGCCCATTTCTTGGCAATTATAACACTTGAAACCATTATTGACCTTCGTCTTCCCAACCTCATTCACAACTGGTTTTGCAACAACTTTTGAAACATTAGAACTTCCACTAACACCCTTCACTTGATTGTTGGAATTAGTAAACACACCACCACCTCGTCGTCCCTGTTTCTCCCAAGCCAACGCTTTCTGGTGCGCTTTCGCTATAGATCTGGGATCAAACATATTTACCATGTCTTGAATCTGCATACGCAATCCTCCAACAAATCTAGCTGTTAATTGTTCCTCTGTCTCCATGATATCGTTCCTTGCAATTAGTTGATAGAATTCATCAGCATAGTCATTAACAGACTTCGTTCCTTGCCTCAAGTTTTTCAACCTCTGATACAAGCGATTGATAATTATAAGGTAAGAATGTGGCTTTCATCATTTTCCTCATCTTTTTCATGATTCAACCTTTGACTTCCCCATCCGTTTACGTGTAAGTTTGGTTTGCTGCCACCATGCCAAAGCTCTACCCCTCAACCTTGTAGCAACCAACTTCACTCTACGATGTTCTGGAACTTCCTTGAAGTCAAAAATCTCCTCCATATTAGACAACCAATCCAAAAATTCCTCAGCTTGCATACCACCTTTGAATTCTGGAATTTCAGTCTTCATCCCAGATTCCCACTTGTGATCGTACTCCGACTGATTTCTTCCTTGTCCACGTCCTCGTCCATGAACACTACCACCATCATACTCTTCTTCACAATCCGATGTATATCGATGTCGATCCTGACCACCAACATCTCTACTACCATCACGTCTACCACCAACATTCCTTCTATCTACATTCCTCCGATCTCGATCAGTCACATTTCTATCACGAATTCGATCATCAACATTTCAATCACAATCTCGATCCACGCTTCTATGATCACTATCAACACTTCTCTCTCGATTTGAATGTGGTGAAACTCTACTTCTCCCATGGCTCGATTCAGGTGATACCCTTCTCTGATTTCGACTCATCTCCAACATCATTCTCTCTAATCGACCAATCCCTTCATTAATCTTCTCATTAAAGTTTTCGTTAATTCTTTGCTCCATTTCATCGGCCTCTTCTCTTCCGTACAAAGCATTAATATTGCGATGACGTTGAGCTCGTCTCGGCGGCATGATCACTCTTCAACAAACTCCAACAAACTTCACTTCGATCAAACGAACAAATCTCTTCAAAATCTCGAGAACCCAATTCTCCAAATGATGTAAATCTTGCACAAACTCCAAAAATCTACGCAAACTCCTTGCGTTCTAGCTCCGATACCAAATGACGCAGCGGCGGAATACAAAAATTGATGATACGATGAACGTAGCAATCGGTGGATTTATGAATACTGAAATGCCCAAATTCGTTTATCCGAAGATACCGAATTTTAGCTATCTACGTCACGTTGGTCGATCACGATACCGTGAAAGTAGATCTTCAATTCTTCGAGCGTTGATCAAGCGCACTTGATACCGCGAATTGGCTTCACGATCGTTGAATCGAGCGCACTCGATTGACCGAAGGTGGAGATAGGAGATCACACTCGACTACCAATTGGATGAAAGCACAAAGCTAACAAAGGAAATTTTATTCCAAAATCAACAACCCTTTACAAATGATATGACTCGCCTATTTATAGGCTTACAACACGACACTTACAACACAACTCATAGGTCGTGAACGACCTAACACTTAGAGTATTTACAACACTTAACAGATACAACTTCCTAACAATATAAGCAAATAACGACCTATACAATAGTACACGACTTAACAAAAGAGCTTCAATGACCTAAAAATTTACACGACTTAAAGAAAACTTGCGACCTAAAAATTGGCATAGCTCGCGAACTTCTGGAAATTGGTACAAGGCAGTTCGCGACCTAAAATAATGTCTGGAACGATAAATCGCGACCTAAGGCTAGAATATTGGCGACCTAGGGCATGTTAACTTGCAGCATAGTCTCATTCGCGACTTGGAGAGATGGAGTTAGGTCGTGGAAAGGGATTTAGGTTGTTGGAGTTAGGTCATGGCGAGGGTTTTAGGTCGTTGGAATTAGGTCGTGTGGTGGAGTTAGGTCGCGGAAAGGGGGTTAGGTCGCTGGAGATAGGTCGTGGAGGAGTTAGGTCGTGTGGTGGAGTTAGAGTTAGGTCGCGTGGAATGTTAGGTCGTGGAAGCACTTGTGATAGGTCGGTGATGGAATTAGGTCGCTCGCATTTGTCTTTGGTATGTGCTGCATCACAACGTTATAGGAAACAGATAAAAAGTGGTACCAATACTATTAGGGGTTGTAATCAGATGAAAACAATGACCTATATGAGTAAAATTATGAGGATAATATTACCGATACTATTAGGAGTTGATATCTACTACCAACCAAATCTCTGGTAACCAACACTCCTTCGGATCAGCAAAGCCCAATGGCATGCCCAAGAGGAGTTCCTAGACATGATTAAGGGCATAGATCGACTGGTAAAAACACAAATTATGATTCAATATTTTTGTTCATACGAGGCTTTAGTTTCTCAAGTTTAACATCAACAATCATCATGTTTACTTGCTTTCACAGCATGCACATGTATCTTTCACTGTACAGTTTGATTCCAGTTGATCCCAGATGTAAATATGACAAGTAAACGATTCCAACTGATAAGAAATCTTCAAATTTTGAAGTATTCAAGGAATGCATGCAGTGAAAATATGATTTGACTAATGTTAGTATCGCTTGAACCAAAATTTAGAACTTTTTTTCATATATAATAAGGAGCAATGTTTTCAAAATGGGATTTAAATCGTAAATCGTAAAGTTCAAGCTTTAAATCGAAACAGGATTCAAATCGTAAATCGTAGATTCAAAAGATTCGTATTTGAAGGTTTGCACACAATTTGAAATTGGTTTTGATGTTTGAACTTCTACAATTAAACATAAAACTTAATTTCCTCTCTTATAATATTTTTATTATATTTTGAAAACATTGTATTTTGAATTTGAATCCAAATAAACATATTAAGTATGTTAGTATATAAATAGAATGTTTTTGTATTTGCGTTTTTGACTAAGTTTGGATCGGAATGTAAATCGAATCATTAAGGGAGAGATCCGATCCGAATCGGGATTTAAATCGTAGAATTTTAGGATTTTTGACAACAATGATAAGCAGAACAATGTCTACATTTTCCCTATAAAAGCGTAGGAACATCAATTGTTAAGTTTGAATGGAATTCGCCTGTCCCCGCTGCAGCCCCGTCTGCTGTCCTGCCTTTGCCTCGTCTGCTAAACTGATCCTTAGCTAGTTTGTACCTTACCTGATTGCGGAGCTCGTTCGGCCAGTCCAAAAGCACGAGAAAGAATGAAGTGAACAAGCCACGTTGTTGTAATGGTGTATAATGGTGTAAGCATATAATATGTGTGTGCGCATGCTTGTTAATATGCGTTGAGTTTACAAAGGCTGTTGCGTCTTTGATGTGTCGGTTTTGCATGGTTATATTTTATTGTGAATTCATTTTGTTTGCTGCACCCTATTTCATTTTTGTTTTTATTAGCCTGTTATAGTAGACTTGACCATATTCATTCAAATTATACTGCTACTGCCAAAACGCGGTTGCATTGTTATTATTCACAATATTTTTGTAGTGAAAAATTGGCGATTGATAATAATTCAACACCACGGTGTGCTGCGGAAGCGATTTCAAATCAAGACCTAGTATTGTCTATTTGAATACCAATGCAACTTAAAAATAATAGCAGAATTAAGAGACACAGAAGATTTAACGTGGTTCGGATCTGAAGATCCTACGTCCATGGAGACCCAATAACCCTTTTATTATTATCACCAGAGATTACAAGCCAATACAATGATTAGAGAGATACAATAGGTGGAGACTCTCTCTAATCAATTACTCAATTGAAGAGATTAATAATGGAGCACTCAAAATAGAAAACCCCCAATTTGATTTCGTTAGGGTTTCTATTAATTACAATTATTGGAAATCTGATTAAAACCTAATCTCTTGATTTGGAAGATGATTAGGAGACAATATATAATGACCTAAATGATCTAGATCATCCATCCACGTCAAAAGAATCTGCACCATCAGTTTAGAGAACCAAGCTCCGGAATTGAAAAAATTGCCCTTCAGAATTCGGAACTGGGAGAATAACTTTCGTCGCCTCAGACGTATGACCAGGGGGGTCAGATGTCTGTAGAATGTTTCAGGAAACATTCTGAAACAGGGTCAGACGTCTGACCTAGGTAGGTCAGACGTCTGCAGTATGTTTCAGGTTACAGCATATGCAGGAACTCCTCCTCTTCTGACAACTCTTCTTCCTCCAACCAACTCCAATGCTTTCCAATGCATAGCTCTACCGAATCTTCACATCAAACACATATATGAATCGCATAAATTCAATACTCCACCTCGATTCAATATATGTATGTCTCATCAACAAAGTATCATAGGGGTTATTGGATCTCGCGCCCAATGGCGCCTAAGCAGCTGGAATCAAATGGATCAAGTTTGAGCAATGATCAAACTTATCCTTGGGAAGTGGTTTTGTCATCATATCTGAGGGGTTATCTGAAGTATTCACTTTCAACAACTTGATCTTACTCCATTCTTCCTCCAGCATAAGAAAGAAACCTCTAACATCAATGTGTTTCGTTCGTGAACTATAAGCTTGATTATGAACAAGATGAATTGCACTCTGACTGTCTGAAAATAGCTCCACGGTCTTCTGCACCATAAAAATATCATCCAACAACTGAAGTTAATACAAACCCTCCTTAGTTGCTTCAACAATCGATATCAATTCTGCTTCGGTAGTTGATAGAGGTACAATAGATTGCAGCTTTGATCTCCATGAAATCGACCCTATGCCAAGTGTAAAAACATAGCCCGACACTGACTTCCGTGCATCTCTATCCCCAGCATAATCTGAATCACAGTATCCTCTAAGTGAGATGTCGCCGTCCACTCCACCATATAACAAGCCAACAGATGAAGCACCTCTAAGATACCTAAGTATCCACTTTACTGCTTGCCAATGTTCCTTGCCTGGGTTAGACATATATCGACTTACAACACCCACTGCGTGGGCCAAATCTGGTCTAGTGCATACCATGGCATACATAAGACTACCAATAGCACTGGAATAAGGTATATTAGCCATATACCTTTTATCTTCTTCCGATGTGGGAGATTGGTCTTTTGACAATTTAAAATGAGAGCCTAATGGAGTACCAACCGGTTTGGCTTTCTCCATTCCAAATCGAGTGAGGACCTTCTCGATGTATTGCGCCTGAGTGAGTCTCAACTCTCTCCGCTTTCTATCTCTACAAATCTCCATACCCAATATTCTTTGTGCTTTTCCCAAATCCTTCATATCAAACTCCTTTCTAAGTTCAGTTTTCAACTCCAAAATTCTTACCATACTCCAAAATGCAATTAACATATCATCAACATATAACAACAGATATATTAAATCATTATCACATCTCTTGAAATAAACACACTGGTCTTTGAAGCTTCTAGAATATCCTTGTGAAAGCATAAACTTATCAAATCTCTTATACCATAGTCTAGGTGACTGTTTTAGTCCATATAGAGATTTGTTAAGTTTACAAACATAGTCAGGCCTGCTACTATCAATGAACCCCTCCGGCTGCCGTAAATAAATTTCTTCATCCAGATCACCATGCAAGAATGCGGTTTTGACATCTAGTTGCTCCAACTCCATATCATAATGAGCCACTAATGCCAATAGAATGCGAATGGAGGTATGCCTAACAACTGGAGCAAAAATGTCATGATACTCAACTCCCTTCTTCTGAACATACCCCTTTGCTACTAACCTTGCTTTATATCTGAAATTTCCATTGCCGCCGTCTTTTACTCTATAGATCCACTTACAACCAATAGCTCTCTTGTTGGTGGGAAGAGGCACCAAATCCCAAGTATGATTTTTCTGCAAAGATTCAATCTCCTCTTCCATAGCAACTAACCAACTGGAACTGTCAACTGAAGCAATAGCGTCTCTATAATCTCTGGGTTCGTCATGGACAACATTCAAAGCATATGTTGCCATGTCATCGAAATCAATGTCTTCGATGCTCAATCCAACAAAATCATTAAGCCAATTAGGCTTCTTCTTCTGTCTAACAGGTCTGATCTCTAAACTAGCTCCACCTTGAGTCTGATCCTCTGTACTAATCTCTGTACTTTCCTCATCAACCACGGTGTCATCGGAAACACCTTCAGAACTTCTACGAAAAGGAACGGTAGATGACTTACTTTGTGTTTGGTATTCTTCATTTGTCCTCTCATTGTCATCTGATGAGGAAGGCTCCACCTTCAACATAGCCTTCTCATCAAAAGTCAAATGCCTGCTGGTAACAATCTTCCTGCTAAGAGGAAACCACAATCTATATCCTTTCACTCCTCTTCTATAACTAGAAAGATACACTTGCGAGCTCTAGGTTCCAACTTCCCTCTGCTCTCATGTACGTAAGCTGGACAACCAAAAACTTTGAGGAATGAATAGCTAACAGGCTCTCCTTTCCATACATCTTCTAGGATCTTCATGTTTATGGCAGTAGAAGGTGTGCGGTTGATGAGGAAAGCCGCCATAGATAAAGCTTCTGCCCAAAATCCCTTTTTCAACTTTGCAGTCAATCTGAGGCAACGAGTTCTCTCCAATAATGTCTGATTCATTCTTTCAGCAACTCCATTGGACTGAGGGTCGCCAGGTGTGGTGTAATGCCTCTTGATACCTTCAGACTCACAATAATCGATGAATTCCTGTGATACAAATTCACCGCCGTTATCTGAACGGAGAACTTTCAATTTCTTTCCTGACTGCTTCTCAACTGTAGATTTCCACTTTCGAAACCTGTCAAAAGTTTCACTCTTCGAATGTAGAAAATATACCCAAACTTTACGAGAGAAATCATCTATAAATGAAACGAAATACCTGGCTCCACCTAAGGAGGGGCAAGGGGAAGGTCCCCAAACATCTGTGTGAACATACTCTAAGACAGCTTTTGCCTTATGCTCTCCAGTACCAAAAGAAATCTTCGTCTGCTTCCCAAGAACACACTCTTCACAAAAGCCAAGCTTTGAATAATGAACACCATCAATCAAACCTCGCTTTCTCAACTCATCCATGCTGCGCTCACCAATGTGACCCATCCGTAAATGCCATAATCTGGAAGAGTCCGAATCAACAGAAGTAACAAATGCTGATTCGCCAACTACAGTAGTGCCCTTCAAAAGATAAAGATTTCCTTCCCTTACTCCTTTCATAACTATCATAGAACCCTTTGATATTTTCATCTTCTCTCCTTCAACTACAATCTTCAAACCAAGCCTACTCAGAGCCCCAATAGATATCAAACTTCTTCTCAAATCAGGTACATGTCTAACATTTGTAATAGTACGAATAACACCGTCAAACATTCTAACCTTCACACTACCAACACCAATCATACGGCAAGAAGCATCATTGCCCATCAGAACTTCTCCTCCATTAATCTCACGGTAAGTGGAGAAATAATTCCTATCAGGTGTCATATGATAGGATGTGCCAGAATCGATCAGCCATAGGTTGCTCTTCCCAGAAGAGCCAGAAGCTGTAAACACATCGGTATCACTCTCTGTATCTGACTTCTCAGCGGTAGATGCTGAAGCTTGCTTTGGGTCTCTTCTTCTACCTTCAAGCTTGTGACAATTTGCTACAAAGTGCCCTGGCCTTTTACAATAGTTGCAAGTCAATTTATTAGGCCCCCTAGACTGAGACCTTGATTTATTTCGACCTCCACCATATTTTGACTTGCTTTGGCTTCTACCTCTCTGAACAGATAAGCCCTCCGTATCACTGTCTAAACTAGTGTTTGCTAATCTATCCCTCAACACTTCATTATGAAGTCCAGCTTTAACATCAAATAGGCTAATTTTACTATGACCATAAATCATAGAATTAACAAAAGCAGTGTACTCCTTAGGCAAGGAACATAAAAGGATTACCGCTTGAGCCTCATCTGTAATTTCAACTTCCGCTGCCTTCAAATTCATTACTAAGGTGGTTAGGGCATCCACATGCCCCATGAGATCAGCTCCAGGCTTCATCTTGTACGAATAGAGTTGTTGTTGCAGAATTATTCTGTTAGTGAGAGACTTTTCTTGATATGCATCAGATAATGCATCCCATAATTCCTTTGCCGTTTTCTTTTGAGAAAATTCTCTAAGAACCTCATTTGAAAGACTTAGCTGAATGGTAGTTAGGGCTTCATCTTCCATCTCTTCTAAAGTTTCACTATCTAACTCTTTCATCTTCTCAGGCGCAGAAACTATCTTAATAGTCTTCTCCTTCTTTAATACGGCCTCCATCTTCATCTTCCAAGTTCCAAAGTCTCCCTTTCCATCAAAACGAGCAAGTCCATAATTGACCCCAGATCTACCAATAGATTTACTTGAAGTAGCCATTAATATCCAAACGAAACAATAACACCAGCTCTGATACCAAACTGTAGTGAAAAATTGGCGATTGATAACAATTCAACACCACGATGTGCTACGGAAGCGATTTCAAATCAAGACCTAGTATTGTCTATTTGAATACCAATGCAACTTAAAAATAATAGCAGAAATAAGAGACACAGAAGATTTAACGTGGTTCGGGTCTGAAGATCCTACGTCCACGGAGACTCAATAGCCCTTTTATTATTATCACCAGAGATTACAAGCCAATACAATGATTAGAGAGATACAATAGGTGGAGACTCTCTCTAATCAATTACTCAATTGAAGAGATTAATAATGTAGCACTCAAAATAGAAAACCCCCAATTTGATTTCGTGGGTTTCTATTAATTACAATTATTGGAAATCTGATTAAAACCTAATCTCTTGATTTGGAAGATGATTAGGAGACAATATATAGATGACCTAAATGATCTAGATCATCCATCCACGTCAAAAGAATCTGCACCATCAGTTTAGAGAACCAAGCTCCGGAATTGACAAAATTGCCCTTCAGAATTCGGAACTGGGAGAATAACTTTCGTCGCCTCAAACGTCTGACCAGGGGGGTCAGACGTCTGCAGAATGTTTCAGGAAACATTCTGAAACAGGGTCAGACGTCTGACCTAGGTAGGTCAGACGTCTGCAGTATGTTTCAGGTTACAGCATATGCAGGAACTCCTCCTCTTCTGACAACTCTTCTTCCTCCAACCAACTCCAATGCTTTCCAATGCATAGCTCTACCGAATCTTCACATCAAACACATATATGAATCACATAAATTCAACAATTTTTACTTCTAATATATATGTATGTGTATATGTATGGGTGTGTCTATACATACATGCATGCATGCATGCATGCGAATTCAACAGTATTGAGCTATAGTGTTTTGTGTTTTAGTTTATGTATGCGTGTGTTTATGTATATATTTTGCATTAGAAGCGTTCGAGTTTAATATTTAATAGTCAATTTTGCACACATACATTCTGCACTTTGAACTGTATAACTTATGCATTTTCAGAAAATGTACAACTTACGCATTTTCAGAAATGTCATTTTTTTATATATCTTAGTATGTACTTTAGGCAGTTGCATATATTTCGCACTTCAATTTTATTTTAATATGCGTGTGCATTTTTACAATATGACTTTCTTTTACATTTTTATATTTTTTGATACAGATTATGCAACATTTAGTTATATGCTTGGTTATTTCAGATAGTTTGCAATTTTGATTTTGTTTATTTTATTTTATTTTATTTTAGTATAGTGCTTAACATCTGCACTGAATTTTTTTTCTTCCCATTTATGTTTTATGTACTTGTAGTATGTTAGTTTTTAGTTATGTTTCAATTTACTATTGAGAATTTGGACTTTTGCGTATTATTTATTATTTTTCAAAATCTGTAAAGGTTATCCTTCTGAAGGTATCTATAAAGGTTATGCTTGGATGCGTATATGATTGAACTCCTTATGATTCGAAACCAAATAACGTGTTTTTAATTTTTAAGTAGCAACCTTATGAAACTTAGGAGTACAGTCCATTATTTCCACTGATTAGTTAAGAAGTAGATAAAAGTAGTTCAGATTATAACTACCTAAATGTTTTTAATAATGCATTTGCCAATGGTTCTACGCAATTATAATTAAAAATTGATTCTGATTTTCAATTTAATCTGGAATCAACAAAGTTGATCCCAAAGAGCTCTTATGATTCTAGAATTCACTAGAAAAGGACGCAAGCCTAAATTTCAACAAAATCCTTATATTATCGCATTCCCTAGCTTTTTTTATGAATTTCACAGTTCATTTTACTTTTTCTTTCACATGACAAATAGACGAAGTCAAAATCTAAATGATCGTTTCATATTTGCATCTGTGACCTGGAATAACCAAATAATAGTTTAGAAACGTTTATTGCCACCTTTAACTACCACAAAATCATATGCTCTATCATGTAAATATAGGGTTCTGTCTGTCTCTGCTTTCTTGTTTATTGCAATCCTAATGGTTTTGGGTATATATAATCCTAGTAGTACAGGGTATGTATATTCTATGCTTACTACTAGGGTATGTATATTCTATGCTTACTAATGTCCATCACTACAGTGATACACTATACCTCTTGGATATTTTTGTTAAATGAATTACCAATAATACTCAGGATAATTAGATTTAGTGTGGTGCTTCTGACATCTAAAAAGTACTTCATGATACCGTAAAATTCAAATTCATTTTTTATTCACGGGCGTTGTATCTACTATTTCAACTCAGGTTCTTGTTTTGGATCAAAGTTGCGACTGATAATGATGCTGGAAGCGTTGCTGTAATAGTGTATGTAACAGTCTAGACTATATTACTTCTTAATGATTGTATTAAACATCTGAATTATATTACTAATATGAATGTATGAATCACTATTTTATATGGATTATGAACATTATAATTGAAATATATTTATTTTGGTATTATATTGTTCAATTTGTATTTCTCATCCAGTTTGATTTTAGATGATTATAATATTACATGCAATAATTGTTTTTTATGACACACACATATAATTAATATTATTGCCTATTTGAGTATTTTAGGGATTTGTGAGGAGAGTTTTTTTGCATCGGTTGTTACTACAACCGAAGCAACAGTGAGAGTATTTTGCATCGTCTGTTAGTAATAACCGATGCAAAAGAGGAGGCTTTTTTAAGCTAATGACCCCCTTTTGCATCTGTTGTTACTAACAACCAATGCAAAAAGTGGGTTTTTGCATCGGTTGTTATTACCAACCAAAGCAAAAAATGAGACTTTTTCTAAGCCAAAGACTTTCTTTTGAACTGATGCAAAAAAACCCAGTTTTTGCTTCGGTTATACAACCGAAGCAACAAGTTTAAGCCTATTGCATCGGTCGTCGTACCGAAGCAACAATGGGTCAACAACCGATGCAAATGACCTATTTTGTAGTAGTGCTCGCACTGTCCTCATCAAATTCTAAATATATTACTTTCAAAACATTTGGCTTCTGTTAACAAGAAATCTTGTCAACACCTCAAAGTAGGAATAAAAGTGAAAACGACCTCTTCGAAACCACCTTTCGAATCAGCCAAGAATCTTTCGAAAACACCTTTCGAAATGTTGAGGTAAGTAGGATTACAAGTAATAACATCCTCTTCGAAACCATCTTTTGAATCTATCAAGATAATCTAAGACTCCTTTGAAATCTCCTTCCGAAATGGTCGAGTTAATTGAAGGATGTAGCCTAATGGTGATTAAGGGTTTTATTCCTTCGAAAAGTATCCTTTCGACAAGCTTTGATGCAAGCACTCAATAATCAAATTCATATATGGCATTGAACCAGATCCTATGTACTTGAAAACACCATGCTCTTGCTTTATTAATAATTGTTTATGAATACAAGAGGCCTAAGTAGTACAAGGATGTAAATTCCCCAATTTGATTTAAGGATTTAGGGTTTACAAATTTTAAGAAAAGAATAAGTATCGAATGCATCATTTCGGATCGTCAAAACAATACCCCTAGGGTCTTGTTTATAGGTGCAGACTGGATGCTTTCGTATCAGTTTTTTCGACTTAGTCGAAAGGGTGCCTTGAAAACCTTTCATCGCTGTTGAATTTAGGGCGCCCTTCTAATTTTGCTTTTGAAAGGAACTTGGGCTGTCGACTCCATCGGAAGGTATAAAAGTGACCTTCACCTTGTTGTTGATGCGCTGTGTAATTTGGAGAGGGTGTTTGCTTTGGATGCCGTCGAAAGGTGTATTTTTGGGGCTTTGAATGACTTGAAGCATAGTAGAAGACTTAGCCATGGAAGATAGTTTTCGAAAGCATTCCCATTGATTAATGCGGAACCTCCATTTTCTAGTGTTTGAAGAAGCAATATTGGTCATATATAAGATCTCCTTCACATTCGTGGAAGGTTCCAACCAATTTGAAAGGCTGATCTATGCTTTCTGTTAACCATAAAATATATATGAAGATAAAGAAGGCCCTTCAGAAAGCTTCCGCATGGATAAAGAGCAGCGGGAAAAGTCACCTTTCGATGAAGTCGAAAGGATTGTTCAATGCTAATAAAGAAGAGTGTGTAGGAACTTTGGACAAGGCTTCCGCGAGTATGAAGGAAAGAATTACTAAGGCACAACAAAGCAGCTAGGCACAGAACCACCAAACACCTTCTGGCTGGGATAGAAGAACAGCTCCGCAACCAATCATCATAAAACAAAGGCCAAAGAAAAGGAGTTCAAATCAAATTTTTTGAAGGAGTCAAAAGGATGCTGTTACACTAAAAATCAACCTTTCGACTAAAACGAAAGGTCTATCAGCAAGAGCAAAGGAAGAGAAACACAACCCATACCTTTCGAATGTGTCGAAGGGATGCAATCATTAAATTTCATTAGCATCAAACCTTCTGAAGGAGTCGAAAGTTTCCGTCTCTAGTATCCAAAGTGTTCTTACCTTTCGAAGGGAATGAAGAAGTCAAAGCAAGTGTGAGCAAGTACTTAATGACCTTTTCGAAAGCATAATAAGCCTTTTGAACCGGTTGAAGCACATCCAGGGTACCTTTCGACAATGATGGAAGGTTTATGAAGAAGGCAACATTCATAAAGAATGGAAAACAACCCTTCGACAGCATTGAAGGGAAGCATGGCTCTCGACAACAATCAAGTAAAGAGCAACCTTCCGACAAGATCGAAGGGTTCACCGTTGTAAAGTGAAGGGCAACCTTCCTATAAGATCGAAGGGTTCACAATAGCATATAGAAGGCAAATCCTTTAACAAAGACGAAAGGTTCATGAAGGCATAGAGGAGAGCAAACCCTTCAACAATGTTCAAAGGTCCATAATGGCATATGATGGGCAAACCTTTCGACAAGCTCGAAAGGTTTACAACTGCATATAAAAGGTGACCTTTCGACCTCGATGAAAGCATGAAGCCAAAAAGAGAGCCATTTGCATCTATAAACAAGACCTAAGGGGTCCAGTTATGGGATTCGATTCTTCCCATTCTGCACTCATTCTGCAACTTCTACTTCCGCTCATTAAGTTTGTATCCCTAATTTAGAAATCAAATTGGGGATTTGCTTCTTAAACTTTGTATTAAGCTTCATCATGAGAAAATAAAGAGGATTATGGCTTGCGATCAACTTTGAATTTGGAGATGATCATGATCAGGCATTAACTCGATATTAACGGTTGATCAGACATTATTTATTTCTTATCTTCTCTGTTCATTCCAAGTATATGTTATGAAATCATCATAGGATATCACCACGGGTTCTATTTCCTTACATATGAAATTCATGGGAAATACAACTTATGACTCAATAAACATGTAATGCCAAATCCCTGATATGGTTTCATGACATATCATATCAACTCTTATTTTTATCTAAACAAGATCGAATGATACATACCTTTCGAAGGGATTCCACAGGAGAAATATCAACCCGAAAGGTCGAAAGCAATAAAGAAATATAAAATAGAGTAAGCATCTCCTTTCGACAAGGTCGAAAGGTTTTGAATATCACCCTTCGACATGATCGAAAGGAGATGAAAGATGTTGATGGTTGATTGCTTTCATCCTCCAGGGGAGATAATAATCGATAAAGTGATAATGATGAAAGCTATATAAAGGTGAATAGCTTCAAGATACAATTACTGTTATGAAAACTTAGTCGGAAGGTTGAAGTAGCCTCATAACCTTTTGACAATGTTGAAAGGTTTGATAATCTTTTATTATCCCAACCATGACGAAAGGTTAGGATGAAACCTTAACCCTTCAACATGGTCGATGGATTAGTTAATCTTCTATTATGCTATCCAAGTCAATAAAGACTGAAACAGCTTCCTCAACCTTTTGACAATGTCGAAAGGTTTGACAATTTGTTATTCTTTTCGGTTAGGCTATCCTAGTTGAAAGTTAGAACTATCACCTCATACTCTTTCGACTTAGTTATTCTATTTGAAAGATATTCCTTAAAAGCCATGAATCCCCTCAACCTCATGGTTGTGTCCATATAAAATAATCTTATATAAGGCATTGGAGATGTTGACAAGTTTTCTTGTTAACATTTTTGGCGCTAGAAGGAGGGCCTGAACCTGCAACCTTGGTATCTTGATACAAAAAATTATGGAAATTTAGTTTGCTGCAGGAAAATGAAATCAAAAGGACTTTCCACCTTAAACAAAAGGGTCCAACATGCAACTTTGCTAGAAGAAAATGTTTCACCATCTTTCAACCCTGTGAACAGGGAACAAGGGCAGTCTACCACACCAGCTCAACCAATTCCACCACCGGCTTAAATTCAACTGTCCCTGCAATTTGCTTCACCTCAGAATCTTCAACTAGAGGATTATATTGCTAAAATTACACACTTAGAGTGGCAAATGATGGAGATGCAGAATCTCCTAGAAGAAGTTCTATCCCGAAAGTCATCCATGAAAGCTACCATAGCAGGGAAGGAAGTAGTCTCTCCTAGGAGAGACTTGAAAATCAACACTAATGCCGCGAAAAGCAAAACTAACATTTCCCTAAAGAAGGATCGTCTCCCACTAAAGGCGAACTATCAAGGAAGGATCCAAGAGGAAAACAAGGACTGTTCTGCAAGCTCTGTCTCGGATGGCAACAAACCAAATAGGAAAGACTACTTGAACAATGAAGCTTACCTTAAAAGATATGGCAGAGAAGGTTGTAAAGGACCTATTAAATACTAAGTGTAAGAGAACATCAGATGAGAGAGTAAATTATAATGAGAGGGTTCCCCTTTCATCGATGAGATAATGACAGCACCTATTCCCTCTCACGTGAAGGTCCCTATAGTGAAATATCATGGTACATCAGATCCTCACGACCATTTGATGGCATTCGACAGTCAAATGGATTTATACAATGCTTCTGGTGTCGTTAGGTGTCGCCTTTTTCCAGTTACTCTTCAAGGAGCTGCTGCCAAGTGGTATCGGCAGTATCGTGAGAACACAATCTATCTTGGAAACAATTCTCTTATGAGTTCTCGGCTCAGTTTTGCATCTGCAAAGACTCATCAATCGACTATACAGTGCTCGCCGATATAAGACAGAATCACGGTGAGTCATTGGGAGATTACTTGAAGAGGTTTAAGGCTGAAGCTTTGAAAGCTAAGGGAATGAACATCAGGGACAAACTTATTGCTGTTCATTCAAGCCTTATAGTCAATTCAACTTTCTGGAAGGAACTATTCATCCATGGTTACCGAGACTTGCAAGACTTTCATTTTCAGGCCGACAAGTGCATCCGAATGGACGAATTGTACTATTCTAAGAAGAAACCTAATCAAAGGAGGGACGGTGGAAAATTCAGCTCAGACAGGATTCACAAAAAGTCTAGATGGGAAGAAACTAATGCTAACGCGGTAGCGTTAAACAGACCGATCTCCTACATTTATGTGATGACTCAAGACAAGGTCAATTTCCCAACCTCGTTCAAAGCTCGAAATTTTCCAGAGCAAAAGAAAGGAGATAGCTACTGTGCCTATCACAAGGCAAATGGTCACAGGACCAATGAGTGTAAAGTGCTAGCAGGGATAATCCAGAAACTAATTCGAGAAGGACATCTAAAGAAGTTTGTGAAAAACCCACAACTGACCTCCTTGCAAGAGACTGAGACAAGAAAAACTACCGGTACCACTGTTAATATGATTGAGGATGACGATCTGTTGAACCCGAGTCCACCCCAAAACAGAATCGATGTTATATATGGCGGACCACATCCTGCAGGTAGAAGTCAGAATGCCAAGAATAGATATATTCGTGAAGCTAGAAAGAGTGTATTTTTTGTGCATGAAGAACCACCACTCAAGAACCCGAAATATAATATCAACATGCACACTTTGGTGATCGATCCCCAGGAGTTGAGAAGGGGAATCCATCACCCTCATAACGACCCATTGATGATCATGGCTCAGATAGGATCCTCAATGGTTACAAAGATCTTGGTTGACACTGGAAGCACTGTAAACGTGATCTTCCAACATGCATTCGATCAAATGGGGATCTCTAAAGACAAACTTGAGCCTAGTCCGAACCTATCTTCGGGTTCACCAACAAGGGAACAACTCCACTAGGACAAGTGAAGCTCTTGGTGCAGTTGGGACTCCCTCTGCTCTCATGTTTTTGAAATAACTTTTGTAATCATAGACCAGCCATCATTTTACAATGCTTTCTTCGGACGTCTAGCACTAGATGAAGTGGAGGCTTTTGTCTCACCAAAATATCTGATGCTCAAATTCCTTACTAGGAATGGCTGGGGAACTATCCGAGGTGAGCAATTTGCATCAAGGGAAATGTACTTCGCAACTTTGGAACAATATAACAGGGAGTTTAATTGTTACTTTGATTCTTCCATTACTTTACAACCTTCAGATGATGGGTTTCTACATCCATCATTCGAAGCAAAGAAAAACTCTAATAGAACTAATAAACATATTGCCAAAAGCTGTTTTGCAGTTTATGGAAAGAGGAAGAGAATGGATAGAAACTCAATAGAGGAAAGCGAAGTTATTACAGAGCTAGATTGCCGAGCAGAGGTTGAAAGAGTTAAGTTGGTTGAGGAAACCGAGGAAATTCCAATAGATCCTACCGATTCTACTAAAATGGTCAGAGTAGGAAAGGACCTCGAGGAGCACTAGAAATTGGAATTGGTGGAATTCTTAAAAGCCACTAAGTATATTTTTGCTTGGACCCACTATGACATGATTGGGATTGACCCTATGATCATGAGTCACGCCCTAAATATCAATCCAAACATCCCTCCGGTCAGGCAAAAGAAGAGGCAATTCGATAAGATAAGGACCAACGCCTTAAAGCAAGAAGTCAAGAAATTGCAACAAAATGAGTTTATCTGAGAAGTCTTCTACCTCAAATGGTTGGCAAATCTAGTTTTGGTAAAGAAATCTAATGGAAAGTGGCGAACTTGCATGGATTATACGAATTTAAACAAAGCTTGTCCAAAGGACCATTACCCACTACCAAGGATAAATCAATTGGTCGACTCAACTAGTGGACATAAGCTGCTCTCCTTGATGGATGCATACTCCAGATACAATCAGATCCCTATGTTTAAACCTGATGAGGAGCATACCAGCTTCATTACAGATAAGGGAACTTATTGCTACAAAGTTATGCCATTTGGGTTGAAAAATGCTGGGGCAACTTACCAAAGGTTGGTTAACCGGATGTTCAAAGGTCAAATCGAAACAAATATGGAAGTTTTTGTAGACGACATGTTGGTGAAATCCCAAGAGGCAAAGGATCATCTTGAAGATCTGGATGAAATGTTCAAAGTACTCTGAAAGTATCAAATGAAGCTCGACCCTCAAAAATGCAACTTTGGAGTTCATTCGGGAAAATTCTTGGGTTATATTGTCAGTGCACAAGGAATTGAGGCTAGTCTGGAATAGATTGAGGCCATTAAGGATATGGCAGAGCCTAAGACAAGTAAAGAGGTTATGAGTTTAAATGGGAAAGTAGCAGCGCTAAGCAGGTTTATATCAAAGGCCACCGATAAGTGCATTCCATTCATTGAGGTAATAAAGAAGAGAAAAAACTTCGAATGGGGTGAAGATTGCAAAAAGGAATTTCAAGAGTTGAAATCACATTTGGAAAAACCTCCGATCTTATCTTGCCCCGAGGATAGGGAGGATCTATTCTTGTACATGGCAATCTCAACACACGTAATAAGCTCAGTATTGATTAGGAAAACCATGGAATTGCAATTACCGGTTTATTATGTGAGCAGATGGCTAAAGGATGCCGAAATCCGATATCTAGTCATTGAGAAACTAGCGTACTATTTAATTCTCACAGCCCAAAAGTGAAGACCTTATTTCAAGCGCACCCAGTAAAGGTGTTGACCAACTTTCGATTAAAAAAAGTCTTTAGTAAACCTGAAACCTCTGGAAGACTAATTAAGTGTGGAATTGAGTTAAGTCAATATGATATGGAATATCAACACAGAGTGGCTATAAAAGGACAAGCATTGGCTGACTTCATTAATGAACGTACGGGATTCGTTTCAGAGCAATCCGAAAAGGAAAAGGACTTAAAACCCAGGTGGCAATTATTTGTGGATAGTGCCTAAAATGAACAAGGAGTTAGGGCATGATACGTAATAATTACTGCTGGTGGACACAAACTTCACTATGCTATGAAATTGGGGTTTCCAGTAACTAACAACGTGGCAGAATATGAATCTATGGTCATAGGATTGACCCTTGCCTTACAACTCAAAATCCCAAGGATTCAAGTATTCAGTGATTCCCAATTAATGGTCAATCAAATCAAACAAGTATACCAAACAAAAGATCCCAAACTCAGTCAGTATATGAAAAAGGTATCAAAAATGCTCACAATTTTCAAAGATTTCTCTGTACACCAAATACGAAGAGGAGACAATTCCCAAGCAGATTCATTGGCTAAGTTGGAAAGTTCAAGAGGAGCCCCGGAGACTCAAATTGTGCCTATGGGATTTTAGGCTAATCCCAGTATTGAGGAGAATAAACAAGAGAAAACTAATGAGCTACTGGTGTTGACCCGATCACAGGCTATAGCATAAGAAGTGGAGGAATCAGGTTAGGAAAGGCCAAGTGCAGAATCCGCAGCTCCAATAACGGAAGAATACTATGAAAACACTTGGATGGCCTCGATTATGAGTTATTTTGAAAATAGGACACTACCTGTAGATAATACAGAGGCACGAAAGATAAAGAGGCAAGCTCAAAGTTGTACCATTATGGATGGAGTTCTATACAAGAAAGGATATGCCCTTCCCTGCTTACGATGTGTAAAACCCAAAAGCGGATTGAGGATATTAAAGAAAGCCCACGAAGGGCTTTGCGGAGATCACTCCAATGGGATCAAATTGGCCAAAAAGATAATGAGACAAGGGTTTTATTGGCCATAGTTAACCAACCAAGCAATCAAATATGTTAAAATATGTGAAAAGTGCCAACGCTACTGTAACGACCCAAGAATTTTAACGGTTTTAATAACGTAATTAATTAAATTTTTCATGAAAACAAACAATTAAATTTTAGCTATGAAAATTTGATATTTGGTATGCGTCTATTTCAACATAGTAGATGACAAATTTTTATCAGTAAATATTCTAGTTAGTTCTGTTGTGTAATTTTCAATTTCAATTTAAATATCAGTTAAATTTGATGGAAATAAAATATTTTCGAAATCTGAATAATTTTATATAATAAAAATGTAAATCATTTTCTGAGTGAGATGTCATATCTCGTTTCGCCAAATTTGGACCGCTCTAGCTCCGTTTATCTTATTTTCGGCGTTTTAGCAGCATTTCGGCAGCGAAAAATCGAGTTTTGACAGCTTGGTCGTATCGCTGATATCTGTGTACCATTCTGTTCACCTCGTCATGCTGATCTTCGTAGTATATTCATTTGTGTATTTCGATGTAACAGCCTGAGATTTTCGACGCTCGAAAATCGACATCAATACGTTCACTGTATTACATGCCGGACAATCGAATGCCGGAAATACCAGATCGTTAGGGAAAAGAAGAAAGAGGTAGAAGAAGAAGATAAAAACAACATCAGAGTCTCATAATTGCAGCGGAATAAAATATAATATATGTAACAGCTTTCAATTACAAAATTATCTGTACTGCTATATACTTACAATCATCAGAGTACATTGAACAACAGTCAACCTTGACAATTTAATAACTTGTCCTTACACAGCGGAATTTATAAACAAATACGGGAGTACGCCTTTACCATCCAGCTCGTCTCTTGAGCTCCTTAGCATCCTGTCCTGAATCTGTAGTTCTCGGTCTGACCCGAGCATCATAATAAAACAACACCCGAGTCAGTCTGGAAAATCAGCGTGAGAAAACACACTCAATCGGGTTATTATTATATTTTCAAAAATCCTTCGAAAACAAAGGTATCTCGTAAGACCACGCCACCAATAAACACGACGGGTTTTTACCTTACGATAACCAAACCTTTTTATCAAATCCGTCTGATATTATAATAGTGTCTATAGAAAGTAAATAGAATATAGCTGAAATGCTTGCATCTCACGTTCCAGCATAGTTGGGCACAATCAAAACCGTACGGGCACTTATTGGAGGTTGGATTCCATACAATGGCAGGGCTACTGGGGTACCGTCCATCACAGTTCTTGCCTAGATCAGCGTACCAAGGACCACTCCCGATCCCCTGCAACACAAGACCGGACTACCCTATACTTGATAGCCCGAATAAGATCACCCCGCGGGTTGGATCAGCAACTGCCACACAGCCGAAATAAAAGGGACTCTAGACAGGGATGACCTTACCCTACTTGGGTGCTACCCACTTAGCCTTGCTGCACCTCCCCTGTTTTAGCCATTCCCGGTTGATCAGGCTTGAGGCTACGATTACCTTTCAAGAATGAATCTCACTTAGAATGCTCATCGTCCTCCAATGACCATGTTCTGATAGCATTCGTCCATACAAGTTGTCCTGGGTCTGGACAAACCGAATCGCCGTCTTTACGACATTTATTCGTTACGTTCAAACCGGATCGAAGTGGTTTTCGGATAATTAAACCCGATCCCGGTCTCTTCGAAACGATTAGCGCATTGGCCAATATTGATAGTCGGTTATTTAACTATCAAATAACATCCACAAGCAATCATCAGGCCTTAAATAATTTTCCAAATTGTTTATTTCAAAATATCTGCACAAGATATTCTTTCCATACTTCAACATTTTGAAAATAGATTTCAAATCCCTTTTTATCCTCACGGAACAAATTTCTACCTTTGCCCAATACTTAGCATATTTTTCCCATTCCATTTGATATTCAACACTTGGAAAATATTCATTTATTTCCTATTTCTTTCAAAAATCATTTACAACTTTATTTGTAAATTCCCAACTCGTTTCGCACGAAAGTCTATTTTTAAGAAAATCCAATATTCACCAATTAAATTCATAATTTTCTCCTGATTCGTATCACATCGACTATATCCAAATTTATCACCATTTCCCATATTTGAAATATATTCCACTATTACTTTTTCAAAACAATTCCCATAACTCGATATAAGTCCACACCATTAATTTCTATTTTCCACATATCCACTGATATCATTTTATCTTATTTATAATGCCCATTTATAAATTTATAAACTCCTTTGAGTTTTCATTTATTTAAAAAAAACATTATATTTATAATTCCATTTTATAATTTTATCCCTTAATAAAATTCCATTTTATTTCAAATCTATTTATCGATTCCACTATCTCTTCCAAAATCTTCAAAATATCTTTCAAGTCCCTAATATATACTTTTATTTAAAATCTCTATTTAACCCAATTTACAAATAGTTAAAAATAGCCAAGTTAATTTATATATTTCTCGTTCCACTCAATTTTCCTTACAAAATAACCAAATTTTCAGTTTAAACCTTTTTCATTCAAAATCTTCTTTTATTGACTTCAAATTAATTATTTATGGTATTTAAGAATACCAATTTAATTTCCATGCTATTTCACATCTAATAATTCAATTCACACACAATCTAAATCAGTTTATCCATCATATCACACACACACACACATACATGAAAACAATAAATATTTTTGAGGAATCCTGTTGGATCCCTCTAATCTATTTTCCTGCATACACAAATGTTAGTCAACAAATAAAATACCAATCCCACTTCGAGGGGGATATCGCGGTATATGGGGTCATCCGCTATTATGCGGGGCGCATAGGGTCTCAGCTGCTATATAATGCGGGAATATCAATCACTCCAATATATATATATATATGCAATCATCCAACAGATAATTTTAGATCTATCAATCCAATCAACATTCAATGATTAAATTTAAGCATTTAAATTTAAACGATAATCCAAATGAGTGAGAGATTCTCACCTTTATTTTTGTTTGCAATCCACTTTAATCTCGACATGGTTTTCACGATTTTTGACCTTGAATAAACATTTATACGGTTTATTAACATTCGAGATTACCGAACAATTAATTACCATTTAATAAATTTAATTAACTGACAATTTAATTTAAACTAATAATTTTCCATTTTAAAAATCTTTTAGTAACTAAAATAAATTAAATAAGTTAATTAAAAAATTAATCACCAAATCCATTATTTTAAAATAAACTAGCAAATTAAAATATGTATATTTATTTTATTGAAACTACGTATATGCTTAAAAATCTATATAGATTCCAAAGTCTAATTTTATATAAACTTTCAAACATTTTAAAATTCTATTTTTTTTTTCTAAAAATAAAACTTTATCTTACCTTTAAATTTTTCCTAATCTACATATATATATATATATATATATATATATTAAAACAAAATTTTCTTTTTAAACCTTACTGTAAATTTATATATATATTTCTCTAACATATATATATATATATATTACTTATTAAACTTTAATAAAAATGAAACTTGCTTATACCTTACTGCTAAGATGTTAACCCTGACGAAGCTCCTAATTCAACAATTCGCCTTAACCCTTCCTAGGTCGGCCTCCTCCTCTCCACTGAATCGACGAACTTTGCCTCTCCCAAGCCAAGCACCTCTTGTCATACGCGAAGTCGCCACCTCCATCGACAAGCCGCCGAGCTTCTCCTTTTCTGGCCCTCGAGACCACTGCCTCTTCGCGAATGCCATCGCGAGCCACGGCTACGCCATCGACATCTCCAAGCTTTCCTTCCCCCAAATGAAAATCGAACACGAGCTCCTCCATGTTGGTCGTGGCCACCTTCCCTTCGAGCATCACTCACCTTTACCTCGTGCCGCGCCCATCTTCCAATCGCGATCTCCTTTTAGCCTCGCGACCTTGAGTCGCGATGCCCTGCAGTTCTCTTTTTTTTCACTTTCGATTTTGAAAATGAAGAAGGAAAGAGGAAGACTTTGGTCGCTACTATTATGTTTTCTCTCTGCCGATTGAATGAGGCATGACGTGATTTTTAAAGATGAAGGTAGCGTGCTTTGAAAGTGTTGCGTGTTGAATAGGGAAGGCTGAGAGGATGGAATTTCGGCTGAAAGGAGATAGACTAGACATATTTTATTATATTTATTTTTTTCCCTAAATGTCTCTAATTACAAACGGTGAAGTCTCGACCTCCAATTGAGGCGTGCCACTAGGCATTTATAATGTTATACCTCTTGAGGCGTGCCTCGGAAGGCTATTTATAAAAGTCAATTTAGACGATATATTTTTCAAACTGAACAAATCACTTTTAAATTCAAATTTAAAAGTTGTACTATGTTCAGTATTATTAATATAAATTTTATAAGCCTTTGAATTATTTTTATCAGGCTTAAAACTCTAGATTCACTATTTTAACCAATATTCAATTAATAATTAAGTTATCCAATAAATCGCTATATTTAAATTCTGAATCTATTTTATTAAACAAAAACTAATCTTTCACATTCAAAAATCAACCTATAATTCAATTTAAATATTTAAAACCATTTAAATATTCACAATTAATGCCAGAAAAACCCAGGTCGTTACATTCAGTGTCCGGTACACGACGAAATCGATGAAACGGCTAGTCGTATCGGTACCCATTTTAAGTCTCTAGAGTATTCTGTAGCCTTTCATTTGTCCACGTGAGAAAGAAATTGGCCACTATCTTTATTATTCCCTGAAATCAACATTTGACTTTCTCCATTCCCTTGGTTTTGATATTTATTTTGGTTCATTATGCTCTTTCTTTATTTGCTTCTGTTCACTCTATAAAAAAAGTAAGTGAATATATAAGTTTGCATATCTGCTCAACTTTCTTATTTTATATAAATCATCTTCTTCCTTCGCCAAACTGCTCGTCTCTAACCGAACCTATCCTTTCACCCTGATCCGCCACTCCATCGTCAGCCCTCCACTTTCGCCCCTTAGCCTCCATGCAGCAAACTCGCATCATCCCTGACCTTCCAACTTCGGCCTCCGCCCTCCGATCCTCCCCAGCACTTCCCCATGGCCTCTCACCCACTGACCTCGTCCACCACACCAGAACCCAACCATCTCCCTCTACCGACCCATTACTCCACCTACCCCACAGCCACTCCACCAAGAAGCCTCACCACATAGCTTCCCTCCACCGCCCAAGCCTCCTACGCCGCCTCACACCCTCCATACCCGATAACCCGCACAGCCCAAACACCAGACCTCCGCAGCAAACATCCATCTCCAACCGAGTCAACCCACATGACAGCTGCTAGAGCAGCCCACTCCCCTTCATAGTCACCTTCTACATAGCGCCTATCTCACTGCCTCGTCCATCATAGCATGTTCCTTCTTCCCCTGACAACCCGAAGCGCCCTTGCCTCCGACCCAAGCCTGTGCACAGCGCCTACCCACCTCCATTTCCCTTCGACTGTCACGAAACACATCCCCATCAAGTCAGCCACCCTACTGCCAAGCATCCCACCACTCCTATTTCGCCTCGGCAGCCCGCAAACAACCACCATCTTTCCCTCTCCGCCGCTGCCTCATCCAACATCCAGAACCTTCTTTGTTTCGCTGGCCGCATGCAGTAAACCCGAAGCTTTCATATATATATATGTATGTATGTATGTATGTATATAGTTTTGTGAAACTGTTCCTATCCTTCATCAGAGAACCACTGCTCTGACCTTCATCCACCCGATGTTCTAGCCGAACCCAAAAACCCATTATCTTTCTCCACATAAACGCGACTGCCCACCATAACTCGCCACTTCTCCACCATAACTCCATCTAAAGCTCTTCCACCACGACCTTTCACTCTTCCGCACCCGAAGCTGAACACTCTCCGCTGTCTGCCTCCTCCACTCATCGAAGCCATTCACTGCTAACCCACGTCCAACCCTATAGCAACCACTCACGATTTACACAGTCTGGATATTTTCAATTTTATATACTTTATTTATAAATTTCTTTATTTTATATTTTTTCATTTTATTTTATTAACACTTTTTTATCTAAGTGTATTTGAAATTTGAGAAGATGGTATATATATTAACAGTATTTTTTTGTTACTTGCGGTTGTTTACAGTTTATATATTCAAGTGCATTTGATTTTTTTTATACACACACACATACATATATATATATATATATAAAGAAGAATATTGATGTTAAATATTGATTTTTAAAATATATTATATAGATATTTTGATTTTTAATATGTGTTTTAAATTAAATATTGGTTTTATAATATATATAAAGAATGTATTTTGGTAGGTTTCAAATTGAATATTGATTTTAAAAGAAAATATAGCATATAATGATTTTTATATGAGTAAATTTTAGATTTTTAAAAATTATATATATTGTTTTCATCGATTATCGAGTTCCAGCCTTTCTTTGCTTTGTTTTGTGTCTACTTTCCGGAGAATCTCAACAGCAGTTGTCGCATTCTCTGCTTTTTGTATGCTTGCATCTTATTCTTGTTTTCTCTAGCCTCGAAATGTGAGCGATCACTCACAATTAACATTCTTATGTTTAGTAAATTGATTTCACATGAAATGGCGATTGAATTATGTTATTAAATTTGAATTTGTTAGTAATTAAATTGTTAAATATGATATGTTATTATCTGCAATTGTTTACCTGTATTAATTGATATATAACACCATAACCTGCTGTATATATTTAAATTGTTAATTATGATATATGTTTGCTATCGATATGTATGTCAGTTTATATTATTATTTTATTATTTCACTCTGCAAGTTTCCTGTTAGTTAGAAATTTCCCTATGGGTTGAAATGATATATACCCGAACGATATTAGAGATTAGGGAAAATCGTTATGGGTTGAAATGATAAACCCAAGAGATTTTATTGAATTTGAATTTTGGAATTGTGGGTTGAAATGCTATAAACCCGTAAAATTAAATAATTGCAGATTGAAATGATAAATATCCGTATCACTTGACCATAGGGTAGAAAATTATATACTGACACCATTGGTCTACTTTAAAATGATTTCTAAAGCTTTGAAGGTAAATATATGGGTTTTTATAAATATTGATTTTTAAATATAATATAAAGATTTTATTTTAATATATGTGAAAAATTTAGATTTTTAAATTTATATGTTTTGGAAAATTTTAAAATTACAAGTTGAGTTGATAAAAGGTAAATTTTAAGATTTGACTTATATTTTTATTATTTTTAAAATATATAAAATTAAACCTAAAATAGATTTAATAATAAGGTTTAATTTAATTAAATTTAATAAAAATTTAATTTAACTAATATATACATATATAATATGTTTAAGTATTTTTAAAATTTATATTAATATTTTGAAAATAGATTTTGTGATAATTTTAATAAATTATGGTTGGAAAGATAAATTAAGTTAATTCGAAATTTAATTTGTTTGAGAATTGAATATAAATAAGAATTAAGTGGATGAATATTGATTTAATTCGAAACTTATTGATTTTGAGATTTTGAAAGGTATGATTTTATAACTTGATTTAGTTAAAGGTGATTAAATGAATATCTTCAAATTTAAATAAAATTGAATATTTAATTTTGACTTAAATTTGTAATTTGAGATTTTATTTAAATGCTTTTAAAAGTTGATTAGGTGAATATTTTAGAATTAAATATAATTGAAGTTAGATATTTAATTATTGATTTTATTTAAATTTGTAATCTGAGATTTTATTTAAATGCTTATTAAAATTGATTAAGTGAATATTTTCAAATTTAAATAAAATTAAATTCGAATTTTGAAATATAAATGAGATTTATCAAATTGAGTTATTGTAAATTGTTTGAATATTTAAACTTTAAAATCTATTGAAATTGGAGGTGGTTTTAAATTTGTAATTCAAACTTGGATTTTAAATCGATATAACTTAAAATGGTTTAATGAGAATTTGAATTGAACCTTTAAGCTTTTCAATTGAAATTGTTAAACTGAAATTGATTTAAATTGAATTGTGAAATTAAAGTTGATTTGAATTAATTTGTGAAGTTGGAAGAAACAATTCTACTTTGAAACTATTTTAATATATAAACTATTTTTAATATATTAACAAGTTAAATCTATAAACTATTTTAAATATAAACTATTTTTAATTTATAACTATTTCAATATATATAAACAATTTTCAATATTTAAACTGTTTAAGTTGGCATTGTTATGGTTTAAATTTAATGGATTAATATGCGAATATTTTGATATGATATTTAAACTATATTATGGTTATGATTTTGGAAATGAATATGATTTCGAAAGTGAATATGACCTCGAAAATTATATGATTTTGAAATGAATATGATATTTTGATATAAAGTATGAATTGTTTGAAATGTAAATGATCACGGTGTGAAATAAGCGTTTGGTTGTTAAAGAGACCAGGATAAGATATTGTCATATTCTCTACAAATACCGAAAACCACTTTAACAACTGTGTAAGTGGTGGAGAATCCAAAACGAAGTAGGATGGTTTGGCGATGATTCTTTATGAGGTATTAACGAAGCCCTGACTCCCGCGAGTCAGCATGATGTGGCTAAAACAGGAGCTTTACCTGGCCAAATGAGGTCGCACCTCCAATCGAGCATGCTTCTTCGATACCATTCTATTACTTTGTGATTTGATTAGGTGCACCTTTGATTTGGGAGTGTGTCTCGAGGTGGGCGATAGTAGCTGCTATGCGTTACCACCAGTCCGGGAGTGCAAACGGTAGAATCCTACCCTGGCATTGGCTCACGTGCCTTGTCACATGCCTTATCGCGCCTTCTACGAGTTTGGTTTGTGTCATACTATGGAGTGCTCCCTGATAGCCCATCGGTTTAGTGGAGTCTACAGTACTGTATAGACTACGTCATTTATATAAAATGTGTTAAGGGAGATATGGGTAATTCCTTAACGCTATTTTAATAGTTTACTATAATTTAGACATTATATATGTAGCATATTATACTATATATGTAGATAGTTTAACGGATCCTTAAAGGATGGAATCCCAACATCCTTTATGTTATTTGCATTTCACTTGAGTTGATTTACTGGTATAAGAATGTTAATCCTGACTCGAGTGTTTTGTGTTTTGCTTTATGCTCAGGTCAGACTGAGTGTCACAACATTTGAGACTCACCTTTGGAGCTTGGAGCTTTGCTTGGAGATTTATCTCATCTATTCAGCTTTTCAGTTGTTTCTAGTTGTTATGTTCAGACTTATCAGCTGCTTTTGTATTAGTGACTATATGTACTTAGGATTTTCAGTTGTATTTGTTTCAAACTCTGATGTTTATATAGTAGCTTCATGAACTACTATTCATCTATTCCGCTGCTTATTTTTATTTTACTCCGTGTTTGTAATTTTGTGATTGATTTATTTACTGTATATGCTAATTTTTGCCAAATATAAAAATTAACAATCTGTTGGTTTGAGCAATTCAAGTCCGACATGTGTGGATGATTGCCGATTTGAAGGGTTCGAAATAGCCATCATTACAGCTACTCGAAGATACCACGTCTTCCTCCGAGTCAACTAACCCCCATCACCAGCCCATGGCCATTCGATGTTTGGGGAATCAATTTAATCGGACTGCTTCCAATCTCCAAAGGTGGAGCAAAATATGCTGTAGTGGCAATTGGTTACTTCACAAAATGGGTCGAAGCAGAACCACTTCTAAAGATCACCTCTGGGAAAGTGCTAAGATTTGTCATTAAGAACGTTGTCACAAGGTTTGGGATACCCTTCAAAATAATCTCCGACAATGGAACCCAATTTGAAAGTGAAGAATTTTCATGATTTTGCCATAAGAATTGAATCATAAATAACTTCTCTTTTGTCGCTCACCCAAAGGCCAATGGAGCCGTTGAGGCCGCCAACAAAACAATAAAGACAATCTTGAAAAAGAGATTAAATAAGGCAAAGAAAAATTGAGTAGAATAATTACCCCTAGTTTTGTTGGTTTACAGAACATTCACTAGAACTGCAACGGGTCATGCCTCGTATTCGCTAACATATGGTTGTGAACCAATGCTACTGGTAGAAATTGAAGTACCTCCTTATCGAAGGATTGCCTACGCCTTTAACCCAAATCAAGAACTAAAAAAGGAATCACTTGATTTGATTCATGAATTAAGAGATGAGGCAGCCTTAAGAACGATTGAATACCAAAGAAGAATATCGAAGTACTATGACTCAAAGGTAAAAAAAGAGGTCATTCAGACAGGGAGATATGGTACTTAGAAGAGTAATGGCCAATACGAGAAACCCATCATATGGGCCATTGGGACCAAATTGGGAAGGTCCACTGATAATTTTCAAGGAAATCCCCCAGGGGCCTACAAGTTATGCCATCCTGATGGTAATATGGTACCGAGAACTTGGAACGCAAAACATTTGAAACCATATTTTCCAACTTTGAATGAATAAAGCATTTTCAAGAATGTTTCTACTATGATTCACTAAGAAAAGTCTACATGGTCGGGAGTAAAATTCTCCTTAAACTTGGTCTACCTAAAATGGCAGGCTACCAATAATGGCAGAAAGCCCTTGGTCGTGCCAAGATGGCCAGGTCAAGGCACCTCTTGGAGGGTGGGCATAAGCCCTTATCCGCGTCACACTATAGCCAGGATAAGGCGCCCCTTGGAGGGAGGGCAGGCAATCTCTTGGTCCCACCACGCTATGGCCTGACTAAGGTACCGACAAGCCCTAAGCCGTTTCACTCCATGACTAGGTTAAGGCACCTCTTAGAGGGATGTCGGGTAAGTCCTCAGTCCCTGCTTGAGAATAAGCTAGCCGAGTGCACCGAAAACTCAGATGAAATGTCCGACGGACTAAGGAAAGTCTCTGCCTGAAATGGGCAACAACCATAAATTGGCACCGCCTAAAATGGCAACGACTTAAATAAGCACAAGAATTGGACAAAAGAGTCCTAGCTTGAAATAGGCCAAAACAAATGGATAAAGGAAAACTCGGGCCCGAGAAAGAAAAAGCATGCAAGATAACATCAAAGCCTGAAAATGACACATTCAATAAAAGAATCAGAAAGAATTCTTTGACTTTCCCTCATGAAAATCTGCCGGATTGGTTTTCTGATCTTCTATTATTAATTACCTGAAATGGTATCAGTCTTTTATTATTAGTTACCAGAAATGGCATTCTGGTCTTCTACTATTAATTACCAGAAATGAAATTCTGGTTTTCTATTACTAATTACCAGAAATGGTATTCTGCTCTTCTATTACTAAAATACTAGGAATGGGTATTTTGGTCTTCTATTACTTATTGGCAGAAATGGTTTTCTAAACTTCCATTATCAATGCCAAATTGGGTATTATAGCCTTCTATTGCTTATTACCAGCTATGAATTTCTGATCTTCTATTATTTATTATCAGATATGGGTTTATGGTCTACTACTGTTTATCACAAAAAACGGGCTTATAATATTCTATTATTGAATGACAAAACAAGTCATTTGGACCTTTAACATTTATAACCAAAGATAATCTCCTGAACTTTCATATCAGAATGGATGATCTGATTGGTATTTTGGTCCTCTCTCACTGTTACCAGATTGATGTGCGATTTTAGCTTTCTATTATGATGGTCAATATAATTCTAATCTCCCTACTATTATTTGATGCATTGTCGCAAGATATGAACTTCTAAATTATCTATGCATGGTCTTCTAACATTATATTGCTAAGAGTATATTTCTAAACACCTATTCTTATTAATAAGGTCCATCCATCATGGAAGTATGGGTCCTTTATTACGACTTCTAGATCTTCCATCATTCATGACAAAATGGGAAATAATTACTATATAGCAAGAAACTGATGACTTCAAATAGTTATGATCATTACAGGTTCTGAATGTTCAAAGGATGAATCTTTCGCTAAAATGAAATCGTTGTTAAAGGTCAACCAAACTGAAAAGGTACTTGTAGTGTGAACTAACCATGCGAATATTATTAGATGTATTGCAGGAATATAGGGGCAATTCGGCAATCCTGGAATTTTTGTCCTAAAACTCAGATGCTTTACTCAGATTTGTGTAATGATTTGATAAGTTCAATTGGAAATAATAGAAGTTCATAAATCTTCTTCTGGAAATAATAGAGAACATTTTTAATTTGAAATTGTAGTGTAATTGAGCTTTTGGTTTTCATGAAGGAGGAATGGTTTGCGTTCAATCTTTGGAGGACGGAGAGGCATAAATGTTGTAACGACCCATAATTTTAGTCATTAATTTGAAATATTTAATCGATTTTAAATATTGGAAATTTATTTTTATAAGGTAAATAACTTGAATTTCAAATAGCTATTTATTTGATAATTAAATTGTTGAATTTAATATTTGGTAATATTTAAAATAATTGAATCTTGGATTTTTATTTGGATAAAAATGATTTAAAAGCTTATTTATATTCTATTTAATAAGAATGAAGATAGTAAAACTTTTAATGTGGATTTAAAAGTGATTTATTTGTTTTTTAAAATAATTATTTTCATTAACGTATAAAAATAGCCTTTCGGGGCACTGTCTCGGATTTCGGCGGAACCAGTTTACTTGGATCCTTAATAGTGAGTTATTGTGTGATAACCGTGAGGAACCCCAATTTCGTACCCTTTGAGCCGACAATTAACCACACATGTCTAACCCAAATTGCACGAAAACATGGATTATCAAGGGTAATAAGAAAAATAGACAGAACAGAATCTAACATGAATGGAATAAAACCTAATATTGAACAATATCTTTACAACGGAAAACTTTTAAAATACATATATCAGAGTCTAACCTAATTCAGCTTGGACAGTTATAAACATCCATCCTTACAATTACTAACAACATCAAACAAAACAAAAGAGCAAACAAACATCGGCGGATAATAGAATATGTCCATACGTAGATGAATGTCTCCAACACTCCTCTGGAAACTCCCACCGTCTTCACTAAACCTAAAACTACTCGGATCTGGCTCGAGTATTGAAAATACCCCGATCAGGATTGATAAACCAGCGTGTGAAAAACTCAATAATAAATGACAGTGTCATATATTAGCCTTGGGAATAAAATCCTTTGAAAAGAAAGAGTATTTCATAAGACCACGCCCATAAGTAAACATGGATGGGTTTTTACCTTATGATAACAAAAACACTTTTATATCAAAACAGTTGATATTATTTTTAATGACATTCTTTAAAAACATTTGCAAATAAACTTATTAATCTTAGCCGAAATGGTTACCCATATAGCATTTCGGGACTATTCATTATGCCAATACAAACAAAACTGCAGGTTCTTATTGGAGAATGGATTTCCATACAAATTACCAGGTGAAGGATCTACCTTCCGATGGGTACACCTCTTGATGGACGTCCCAAGGAACCATCACAAAGCTCCTCTACCAATACAAGATCGGCCTATCTCTATAACTAGATAGTACCAAATATGTCATCCCCCGGTCGTTACCGAACTTTATCCGAGCGCTCGATTTACATACACCATATTAATTTACATCCCTAACGTCATAGCAGGAAGAAATATATCTAGAAGGGGATGATTATACCCTGATTAGGAATGATCCACTTAGCCTTGCCGCATCTAACCCTGTTTTGGTCATTTCCGGTTGATGAGGCTTGAGGCAACGATTACCTTTTCACATAGCACATATTACATCTCTGAATGCCACATTGCCTTTTCCATTGACTACTAATTGCCTTCCACAAAAATACAACCCTTGAGCTCGTACGTCTTAAGGAGGCTGTTAAGCTAAGAGAAGTTGCCTTCTCCGCCACCATAGATGTATGTTTGTAAAAACCAATGTACGTAATCTCAGAAAATGCACTGTCAGACATTCATCTATACAAGTTCGTTCTGGGACAGAACGAAACCGAAGGTACACTCCTACCACATCCTGTCGGGAATAAACCCTAAGATTAGTAGCGAGAAGTCCTTGCAACCCAAAGAATTTCAGAAATGAAAACACCGCTCTACTTAGTATTTGGGAGCTAACCAGAATTATTAACAAGCAGTCCTTTTGTCCTGAAAATCCCTGGCCTTCACTCTTCATTCTCTCTATCAGGTCTTCATTTTTCAAACACGTAAATTGGTTCAAAGTGGTTTTCGGATATGAATCCCCCAAATCCGATCCTGGTTCCTTCGAAATCCAATCATCGATAAAAAGTGAATATGAGTATATAGTATTTATTAAGTCTTTTTTCACTTTAATTCTTTTTGGATGATTACAAAATCTCTTCTTTTTGTCTTAGAGTAATTCTAAGTTAATTCATTCTTTTGCTTTGGATAATATTTCAAATTTCCTTACTTATCATCGATCCAAATTCCTTAAATTTTAAATGTGTCAAAAACAATGTTATCTAAGATTTCGTTTACTATAAACCCTAAAATCAATCTTAGCAAACATTATTTAGTAAATAGGATCATAGAAATCATTCTAATTTTACTCAACATTAATTTTCGTATTCAACAAATGCTATGGGCGGAATAATGGTGAAAACACCTTTTAAACTCCACGAATAGGACGAGTTCCCTCTACGAAATTTAATACCAAGTATAAGAAGATTATGTCTATACAATCCAAGTTGTAATTTATTCATTTTGGAGATTAATCGTTTTATACTTAAATTTCTTAACTTCTGGAAAATAGCAATTCTCTTTTATTTTGGAAAAACTTAATATAATCTTTTAGAGCATCCGGGCTTTCCTTTCGATCTGTTCCACCCCTCTCCTAAGAAGAGAAAACATAGGTCAGGTAAGTTCAGGGCACTGGTTGCTCCATTCCTAACCTTAGTTAAACACCTTGTTTTATCTTCCTAGATCTCACAGGCAGGACAAATGTACTAGTCGTTTCCGCATACTCAGTTATTAGCTTTTCTTTTGGATTTGATTATAAAGATTCCAAATCATCTTTTGAACGCTTAATTTTCCTTTTAAAAACATTCATAAATGACCATAGGAAAAATCGTTAAGTTTAAACCTGTAATGACCCGCCTTTTTGACGTTTTAAGTAGACACACATGCCAAACTCTAACCATTCAAAAGGGCATATTGTTATGGAGTAAATAAAAAAAGCAGCGAAAGATTAAAAAACAAACAGAATCTCGTAGCGGAATGATAAAATATAACAATCAAATAAATAGTTCATGAAGCTATTTACAAATAACATTTGATTATACTTATACAATGAAAAATCAGAGTTACAGACAACGGAGAATAAATATACAAATGCAGCGGAACAATATGAATGCAATGGAATAATATAATAAATAATGATAGTACAAATCTTCGTCTTCGTCCTCTAGAATTAAGGTCTTCAAATTCTGAAATGCTCAGGCTGACCCGAGCGAATTGAAAAGACAAAAAACTTGAGTTAGAACTAAAAGATCTTATGTAAGTTAAATCAATGATAAATATGAGTGTAATGGCATCAGAGATGTTTAGGGGGTTTGACATCTCTTATCCAGTGTCTAACGTGACTACAGTAACTTAAGAGATGTTCGAGATTCACATCTATAAGGTCTTCAAATATGAGTGTAACGACCGTAGATAAATAGCAGATTTCCGATCAAACAAAAACCCAATTGCAAAACGTACAGCAGAATTGACTTGCGCTCGTCAAGAGCTTCAAATTGATATATAATTTGTTTGGGTTGGAGTAGTTTGGATTTTTGATTTGGTTTTGAAATTGAATTTGAGGGTTTGGTAATTGGAGTTTGTCTGCCATTGAGAAGAAGAAGCCATAGAGAATTGTTCGTACAGATAATAAGAAATGAGAATAGCTAGGGTTTATAACAGGTTATTTATAGGTAGGATTGAAAATAGAAAGAACGGACAAGATTTGATTGAACGATAAACGGTGAACGACCCGAAAAGCCCGTTTCGTCTCCGGAACGAAAAATGGGTCATCCCATATATCAAAATAGATGTTTTCAATATTTTTGAACTCAATGAAATAGGTTTCAAGTCCTAATTCCATCGTATGAAGAAGTTATGTTAAAATAAGCTTATTTCAAATTGATTTCAATTGAATTTAATTAACTTGATTTCTAGGCGTTTCGAGTCCGTATGATCAAAGGACAAGTCCGATCGCTACGAAACTTGAAATCATACAATAATTCACTGTTACGGATCTGATGAAATCGATTTCGTCGAAATTCGAGTCAGTGGCCAAAATAGCTATTTTCACATTAATTAAATAAATTAATAATTAAATTAATTAAATCACCTTTTTATTTCAAAGTTAATAACTAACAATTTCCATCATTTTTTATTGCTAGGACATTTATAATAATTTAAAGTAAATTTATATATCAATTTCAATGTTAATTATTTCGATAACTAAAGTGTTCAATCTCAACTTCAATTAATCCAATTAATTAAAATTTAATTCCAATAATTTGATTTTTATTTGATTTCAATCTTTATATTCAAACAATTATTACCTTATAAATAAAATTAACATTTTTATTCCTTTGATTACATTCACAGTTTACCATTATTGTCTTAACCACATCAATGTAACATTTAATTCCATTTAAGTTTAATTAATTTCCAATTCAATTTAACAGGTTAAATAAATTGGTAATATATTATAGTTTTGTAACGACCCGGTTTTCTATGCCCAGAAAGTCGCATCATTATGAAGAAAGAAAGGGGTAGAAAATAGAAAAGAAGAGAAAGAAAGAAACAACACATCAGAATCTCATAGCGGAAACGGAACAAATTATAATATATCACATAACTAATACATAGTCTTTACATAATCAGAGTACACAACTTATACATCACTTACTAGACAGTTATAAACATCTGTCTAGACATTACAACTCAAATACAAGACAAGACACTATCACAGATATCAACACAGCGGAATACTACTATCTATATCTACAACGCTGAAGCCTCCTGCTCCATTGCTCCTCCATATTACTCGTCAAAGCTAACCTGAATCCCTTGGCTACTCGTAAAAATTTGAGTACCCAAGAGTTTATAAAACAGAAATAAACAACTTGGGTCAGACATGGGTCTGGTGTGAGTAACAGGTTAAACTTGTTTAACTTCAAAACCTTTTGAAAGAAAAGGTATCACGTAAGACTTCCCACAAATAAACATGGGTAAGTTTTTACCTTACGCTAACCAAAACATTTGATAGGAAATTCGATTGTATTATAATAGGGTCTAGGGTTTTCAAGTAAAATACAGAAATAGCTGAAATGCTTACATCTCACATTCCAACATAGTTGGGCACAACTAATACGTACGGCACTTATTGGAGTTTGGATTCCATACAATGGCAGAGCTACCGGGGTACCGCTCATCACAGTACGGGGCCTAGATCACCGTACCGAGGATCACTCCCAATCCCCTGCAACACAAAGCCGGAACCATCCCTTACTGGATAATCCCGAATAAAATCACCCCACAGATGGCCGTCGCCAACTGCACCACTAAGCCGAAATAAAAGGAACTTCTCTAGACAGGGATGACCTTACTCTCAGTGGGTGCTACCCACGAAGCCTTGCTGCACCTCCCCTGTTTTAGCCATTTCCGGTTTGATGAGGCTTGAGGTCACGATTTACCTTTAAATCAGAACATCACTTAGAATGCTCATCGTCCACCTGACGATGTTTTGAAAGCATTCGATCCATACAAGTTCGTTCCGGGTTCGAACGAAACCGAAGGCATTATCTCGTTACACTCGTGTTGGAATCACCCTCAGAGTTAACGACAATAACCCTTGCACTTTGAATCTTCATCTTCACTTGAGATTCACGACCTATCGTTAATTTGGATCGATGTGGTATTCGGGTCTCCAGACCTGGAAATCCGGTATACGGAAACCCGATCCCGGTCTCATCGAAATCCAAAGCGTATCTTTTAAGGCCAAGTTGTTTAAAGGTTTAAACAATTTAACTTATCTATATTCATACAGATAGATAATTCAATAGACAATCTACATTATCATCCCAAACAGATAATTCACATTATCATTATAATTCAACCAAACATCCATATTATATATCAATCATATCTCATCAGAGATATCAAACAATGAAATACATTCAATCTCATTCATCCATCCTTAAGCAATGATTTATATCATCTCTAATTAATTTAAAATGAATTAAATTAATTACTTTATTTTATAAATCCTTCTTACTTAACCATTAATTAATTAAAATCAATTAATTAATTATCCTCTAATAATTCATTTCAATTAATCATCTTTGATTAATTATCTTTTAATTACATCCAAGTAATTTATCTTTAATTAATTACTCAAATTAATTATCATTAACCATTTATAGTAATTAACCTTTAATTATATCATTAATTAATTAACTAAAATTAATTAACTTAATCAACTATAATTAATTACATTAATCCTTAATTAATTACATTGATTAATTACTTCAATTATTAATTATTACTTAATTAACCAATCTTAATTACATCATTAATTATATTAATTAATGATCCTTAATTACAACTTAATTATTAATTACTTAATTAAATTAATTACATTAAGTAATTAACCTTTAATTAAACAACATTTATTAATCACTCTTGATTAATCTCATTTAGTAATTAACTCCCCTTAATTACTTTCATTAACTAAATTAATTACTCCTTAATTAATTCCTTAATTAATCCCTTGATTAATTTACAAGTAATTAAACTTAAATTACTTTCCTTAATACATAACCAATCAATTAATTACCTCAAGTAATTATCTATTATTTACTTCTTAAATAATCATACCTTAATAATTACATTAAGCAATTATTATTAAATCAACTCTTGATTATTCTAAATTAATTAAACTTAATTAATTAACTTAACTAATCAAATTAACTTCAATTAATTTCAATAAGTAATTAATTCTTAATTACTTCCATTAAGTAATTCCATTTAAAACAAATTTTATAATTGATTATCTTTAAATTAATTAAAAATTAATTACATTAATTAATTATTTAATAATCCATAGTTAATGACCTTCATTAACTATTAACAACTCTTTAATTACTTTTCTTAAGTAATTATCTTAGATTAAGTATTATTAATTTTAAATTAATAAATCTTTATAACCAATTAATTAATCTTTAATTATTTAATTAATTAAGTGTTATCCATAACTTAGTTAATATTTAATTACTTTATTAATTAATTCTTAATCATTAATTAATATTCTGACTTATAATCCTTAATTATAAATTAATCATTCCTAGTTAATTTATCTTAATCATTAATTAAAATCAAATTCCTATTTAATTAATGAATCTTAATTACAAGTTAATTATTCTAAAAATAATTAATCTTAAATCTTTAAGATTAAACCTTTAATTACTTTTAAGTAATTATTTATTTCATTAATTTATTAGATAAATTAATTATCCATTTAATTACTCTAATTATTAAATGCATACAAATCATTAACTTATAATTTAACTTCAACAAGTTTTAAAATCAACTTAAAATATTTAAGTGATAAAAATATTTTCCTTGTAAAATAAATTTTACAAGATTTAAACAAATCCCTTTTTAATTTCAAAACATTTAAATTTAACAACATTTAAACTTATTTATTTCATACCTTTAAGATTCAAAACTAACTTGAATCTATATAGTTAAACTTTGATTTAAATTCTTGTTTAAATATTACTCTACAATTTAAATTCTGTTTAAAATTTTCTTTACAAATTTAAATCCAGTTTAAATTTTATAAACAGACAGTTTTTCTTTTTCTTCAAAAACCTGGCAACACTTACAAACTCGAACACACACACTAAAACTTCGAGTCGCACCCTCTAAAACTTCGAGCATCGCACGAAACAACTCGCATACGAACCCGAGACCTTTCCCTGTTAAATCCCAGATTTCACCAGAGATACACCAACGATCTCGTGCACGTGCACGGTCATCCACTTCAACTCCGGTCATCGACGACATCTTCCACCAGTCGACGTTCATCCCTACACCATATCACGATCGCGATTTCTTCGATCACTGCTCGAATTCGAAATTCGATCTTCTCCCAGGCCTGGAACTCATTAGTTCGAATTTGCCAAAGCCTGTCATCACCCAAAGCTCGCCGTTCCGATCATCTGAGGTCCACCCACTCCGGCCTCGAACTCTACCACACACCAACTATCCAATTCCCAAATATCATAGCACTCGATTCATCCTTCATCCTGAAATGACCCAATTCTTAAAACCCATCAAAACTAGGGTTTAACCATTAAAATTCAAACTGCATCCATTCTAATAAGTTTTAACCACTTCTCTAATTTTTCTGAGCATCTCCTATACCTTCTTCATCACTCAGAAGAATCCCAAGACTTCTCAATTCATGAATCAACATAATTTACTAAAAATTCATTTTTAGTTCAATTCTAAATGACAATTTTAACTAACACCTAAAAATACAGATTCTTAATTTAAAAATCTAGTTTTTATTATTACTTTGGTTTTATGATACTGAATCACAAGTTTAACATATTTGAGTTTTTCACTTTTATGTATATGCACAGGTATATTTTGGTTACAGAGAAACTTAACTTTATTTATTTGTTTGACTTAATTTAAATTTTTAAACATTAGTATATAATAAATCAAACAATTCTTGTTTGTAAATTAAGTCCTAAACAAAACTAGATCAAGTGATAAGGAATTTCGAATAGAATTTTAAGCCTGGCAACCAAAACAAGAACAGAGTAATCAATACATCATATTGTCACAGCAGATTCCACTATACATACATGCAATACATATTTGTCACAAAGATTTAACATGCAACTTATTTATAATTTAAACTTTAGAAATAGTGATGTTACTCACCAGATTTTAAGACAGAGACTCCAGATTTTTAAAAACAACACTTGAATCTTTTAAAAATTGAGTTGCTGGCATTTGTCTTTTGAAAACTTGAGACTGGAAAGTGGCCTTTGTTTGATTAAAAACTTGCATGCCTTTGAATTTGCTTTTAATTCCAGATTTGCTTGCTTTCAGGTTGAATCAAAGATTTCAGACAGAAGACTTTTGATTCCAGATTTGAGAATGATGTTTGCAGATTTGTAAATGAGTATGGTTTGCAGGCTTTTGATTTTCAGATTTGAGGAGTTTTGGATTACTGATCTGATTTGTTTTCAGATTTGTTTTTAGAGAAAAAGAGGTTTGAGTTTTCTTTAGCTTTTGGGAATGAAGATAAGAAAGGAAATGAAGATAAAGAACAATGTTTGTATAGGCTGAAATAATTTCTTAAAAATAAAAGAAAATAGAAATTTAAAAGATGGACACTTGTCATACATCTTAGTTCATAAATTTACACATATTACTTTGAGTCTTAATATGATAACACTTGTCTTTTATTTAGTTTATATTTATTTTAAATGTATATAAACCTTTTACTTAATTTATTAGTTACTTACCTATATATATATATAAAGTATTTTAAAGAAAATAAAACCAATTATGTTTATAATTAAAAGTTATACAAATATTATAATATCCAAACAATTTAAATATTTATTCTCTTGAATTTCAAAGCTTAATTTCAAATTCAATTAAATTAAATCCTAAGATTCAATTTAAAAAGTCAAGTTATATATATACATATATAACTATTTATTCAATTAAATAACAATTTAATATTCATTCATATTAATAAAAATAATACATTATACTTATTATATGAAATTAACATATTTGATATTTAAATAATTTATATAAGAGATTATTATCAAGTGGTATTTTAAAAAGAAACAAAACAAGCCTTTTTTGTAAACCTTATTTATTTAAACTTAAGTTAAAATATCTCTTAAACCAATTAAATATTTTCTTAAAGTATCTTAAAACTATAAAATTACTTATTTAAATATCTTTGAAAAGTCCAGATTAAATTAAATATAAATTTCCAATTTACCAAAGCTTCTATTTACAATATATATAAATAAATATATATATTCAAATAGAAAATATCTTATTAACTTTTAAAAGATAAAATCATCAATTAATACTAATTTAATCAGATTATTAAATTAAATTCAAATTTTATTATCAAAGATTATCCATATCAATTTAATTATTCAACAGATTATTAAATTGATATTGTTAAAATTTCCGGGATATTACATTCCTCCCCCCTTAAAATAATTTCGTCCCCGAAATTTAAACAAAGGTAATTTAATAATCTTATTAAAGATTTTAATTTAAAACACAAGCATCTACTATCATCCATATGCTAGCAACCATAGCAACCAAATCATTCAATCAAACAATGCAACTATCTAGACTAAATTCTAGATAAAATTTCTCGAGTTTCCCCAAGTATATATATATATACCGAGATACTCGCTCTACAAACAATCTAAACAATCAATACTACTAAACTATAAAGCTCCTACTCATCTATATCTATAGAACTAAACAGAATATCAGACTACAGACGAGTCTGACTCAACTACCAAACTTCCAGAACTGCTGATTCTACAATCAGAGATAGATCAAATACGTACTCCCTCAGAGATACGTAAAACTCAATGAATTCCAGTTATCCAAACTAACAATTTAACCAAGTAGACCAATTACTTATCCAAATCAGAACACAGACGAGATCCAAACATAACTCTACTTCACAACATCAGTAGATTCCAAACTTACTTCTCCCATCCAGAGATACACTCCAAACTGCTTTCGCTGCTCAACTCTGATCTGAGGTAGATAAGAATGTTGATGAGCACAACTGGATAACTCATCCCAGAAAATATGGTTCACTGATCCATAAAGAAAACTCAGATACTCTATCAAATCCTGAGCTGCTTCACCAAACTCTATCTCTAGGAAACATCCTTCCACTAGACTGAACCACCTGTATCACTCCTGGAATCCAGTCGATAAGAAAACTCAACCTTCAGATGCGGACAAACTTCTGACTTCTCTGAAGACATCCAGAAAAATTCTGACAACCCAAGAGAACACTCAGACAATCGCAAGTCACTTTTGCGATCAACCCAACCTAATTCCAAACAGACTGTTCTCTCTACACAATCCGAACAGCTCATACTTAACTATCCAATCCATCGAAGAAATGGATTTACTCTTACTGCTTCTGAACTTCATTTTCAGAAAAACTGCTCATCCAGAAAACTTCCTGTCAATGCACAGAATACTCTGAGCTGCACTGCTGACACTGATGTCAAGGTCTTCCTACTCCAAAGATCTTCGAGAAACTCGAACTCCAAACCAAACAGAAACACCATGCTGAACTCAGCCACAACACCGAAGCGTACACACTTCCTTAATCTTGTTCCAAAGAAAACATCTTCGGGAACATCTATCGTCACTGTATCTCATCATACAGCTACTATTACCTGAGGTATCAAGGTACCATCACTCGCTTCTGTTCAACCGACAGATCCAACTTTACTCATCCAAACTTCAAAGATAAACTCCGAACCATTACAGTTTCCTTCGGAGATCGATGAAATCCTTTACCACAGCAAAGCTTACTCGAGCCGGTATTAGGTCTACAGTCTCGACAAATACACTTCCAACCTCAACATTCAGACTCCAATCAATGGTAGTCGTGTTACACACAACCTACCTCATCTACCTTTATATCCTATATTGGAAAACCCGAATAGGTAACCCAACAAATAGGTAGAAATATATATATTTAAAATGATATTTTTTTATATAGAAATTATTTCTGGGTAAAATTATTTCCTTTACCTCTTTAAAACAATACTGTGTCGAATTGTTCTATTTAAGTGTTTAGAGATCCCTATCAATAACGTTAATTACTCGTATTGACCAGAATCCATAAACTACTCAATAAACCAACCAACACAATATAAAACCATTTTATATTCACTAACAAATACGCGCTCATATCTATTAATACACTCAAATTCTCACCAGAGCCAAGGTTGTCGCCAGCCTAAGCTCTGATACCATATGTAACGACCCGGTTTTCTATGCCCAGAAAGTCGCATCATTATGAAGAAAGAAAGGGGTAGAAAATAGAAAAGAAGAGAAAGAAAGAAACAACACATCAGAATCTCATAGCGGAAACGGAACAAATTATAATATATCACATAACTAATACATAGTCTTTACATAATCAGAGTACACAACTTATACATCACTTACTAGACAGTTATAAACATCTGTCTAGACATTACAACTCAAATACAAGACAAGACACTATCACAGATATCAACACAGCGGAATACTACTATCTATATCTACAACGCTGAAGCCTCCTGCTCCATTGCTCCTCCATATTACTCGTCAAAGCTAACCTGAATCCCTTGGCTACTCGTAAAAATTTGAGTACCCAAGAGTTTATAAAACAGAAATAAACAACTTGGGTCAGACATGGGTCTGGTGTGAGTAACAGGTTAAACTTGTTTAACTTCAAAACCTTTTGAAAGAAAAGGTATCACGTAAGACTTCCCACAAATAAACATGGGTAAGTTTTTACCTTACGCTAACCAAAACATTTGATAGGAAATTCGATTGTATTATAATAGGGTCTAGGGTTTTCAAGTAAAATACAGAAATAGCTGAAATGCTTACATCTCACATTCCAACATAGTTGGGCACAACTAATACGTACGGCACTTATTGGAGTTTGGATTCCATACAATGGCAGAGCTACCGGGGTACCGCTCATCACAGTACGGGGCCTAGATCACCGTACCGAGGATCACTCCCAATCCCCTGCAACACAAAGCCGGAACCATCCCTTACTGGATAATCCCGAATAAAATCACCCCACAGATGGCCGTCGCCAACTGCACCACTAAGCCGAAATAAAAGGAACTTCTCTAGACAGGGATGACCTTACTCTCAGTGGGTGCTACCCACGAAGCCTTGCTGCACCTCCCCTGTTTTAGCCATTTCCGGTTTGATGAGGCTTGAGGTCACGATTTACCTTTAAATCAGAACATCACTTAGAATGCTCATCGTCCACCTGACGATGTTTTGAAAGCATTCGATCCATACAAGTTCGTTCCGGGTTCGAACGAAACCGAAGGCATTATCTCGTTACACTCGTGTTGGAATCACCCTCAGAGTTAACGACAATAACCCTTGCACTTTGAATCTTCATCTTCACTTGAGATTCACGACCTATCGTTAATTTGGATCGATGTGGTATTCGGGTCTCCAGACCTGGAAATCCGGTATACGGAAACCCGATCCCGGTCTCATCGAAATCCAAAGCGTATCTTTTAAGGCCAAGTTGTTTAAAGGTTTAAACAATTTAACTTATCTATATTCATACAGATAGATAATTCAATAGACAATCTACATTATCATCCCACACAAATAATTCACATTATCATTATAATTCAACCAAACATCCATATTATATATCAATCATATCTCATCAGAGATATCAAACAATGAAATACATTCAATCTCATTCATCCATCCTTAAGCAATGATTTATATCATCTCTAATTAATTTAAAATGAATTAAATTAATTACTTTATTTTATAAATCCTTCTTACTTAACCATTAATTAATTAAAATCAATTAATTAATTATCCTCTAATAATTCATTTCAATTAATCATCTTTGATTAATTATCTTTTAATTACATCCAAGTAATTTATCTTTAATTAATTACTCAAATTAATTATCATTAACCATTTATAGTAATTAACCTTTAATTATATCATTAATTAATTAACTAAAATTAATTAACTTAATCAACTATAATTAATTACATTAATCCTTAATTAATTACATTGATTAATTACTTCAATTATTAATTATTACTTAATTAACCAATCTTAATTACATCATTAATTATATTAATTAATGATCCTTAATTACAACTTAATTATTAATTACTTAATTAAATTAATTACATTAAGTAATTAACCTTTAATTAAACAACATTTATTAATCACTCTTGATTAATCTCATTTAGTAATTAACTCCCCTTAATTACTTTCATTAACTAAATTAATTACTCCTTAATTAATTCCTTAATTAATCCCTTGATTAATTTACAAGTAATTAAACTTAAATTACTTTCCTTAATACATAACCAATCAATTAATTACCTCAAGTAATTATCTATTATTTACTTCTTAAATAATCATACCTTAATAATTACATTAAGCAATTATTATTAAATCAACTCTTGATTATTCTAAATTAATTAAACTTAATTAATTAACTTAACTAATCAAATTAACTTCAATTAATTTCAATAAGTAATTAATTCTTAATTACTTCCATTAAGTAATTCCATTTAAAACAAATTTTATAATTGATTATCTTTAAATTAATTAAAAATTAATTACATTAATTAATTATTTAATAATCCATAGTTAATGACCTTCATTAACTATTAACAACTCTTTAATTACTTTTCTTAAGTAATTATCTTAGATTAAGTATTATTAATTTTAAATTAATAAATCTTTATAACCAATTAATTAATCTTTAATTATTTAATTAATTAAGTGTTATCCATAACTTAGTTAATATTTAATTACTTTATTAATTAATTCTTAATCATTAATTAATATTCTGACTTATAATCCTTAATTATAAATTAATCATTCCTAGTTAATTTATCTTAATCATTAATTAAAATCAAATTCCTATTTAATTAATGAATCTTAATTACAAGTTAATTATTCTAAAAATAATTAATCTTAAATCTTTAAGATTAAACCTTTAATTACTTTTAAGTAATTATTTATTTCATTAATTTATTAGATAAATTAATTATCCATTTAATTACTCTAATTATTAAATGCATACAAATCATTAACTTATAATTTAACTTCAACAAGTTTTAAAATCAACTTAAAATATTTAAGTGATAAAAATATTTTCCTTGTAAAATAAATTTTACAAGATTTAAACAAATCCCTTTTTAATTTCAAAACATTTAAATTTAACAACATTTAAACTTATTTATTTCATACCTTTAAGATTCAAAACTAACTTGAATCTATATAGTTAAACTTTGATTTAAATTCTTGTTTAAATATTACTCTACAATTTAAATTCTGTTTAAAATTTTCTTTACAAATTTAAATCCAGTTTAAATTTTATAAACAGACAGTTTTTCTTTTTCTTCAAAAACCTGGCAACACTTACAAACTCGAACACACACACTAAAACTTCGAGTCGCACCCTCTAAAACTTCGAGCATCGCACGAAACAACTCGCATACGAACCCGAGACCTTTCCCTGTTAAATCCCAGATTTCACCAGAGATACACCAACGATCTCGTGCACGTGCACGGTCATCCACTTCAACTCCGGTCATCGACGACATCTTCCACCAGTCGACGTTCATCCCTACACCATATCACGATCGCGATTTCTTCGATCACTGCTCGAATTCGAAATTCGATCTTCTCCCAGGCCTGGAACTCATTAGTTCGAATTTGCCAAAGCCTGTCATCACCCAAAGCTCGCCGTTCCGATCATCTGAGGTCCACCCACTCCGGCCTCGAACTCTACCACACACCAACTATCCAATTCCCAAATATCATAGCACTCGATTCATCCTTCATCCTGAAATGACCCAATTCTTAAAACCCATCAAAACTAGGGTTTAACCATTAAAATTCAAACTGCATCCATTCTAATAAGTTTTAACCACTTCTCTAATTTTTCTGAGCATCTCCTATACCTTCTTCATCACTCAGAAGAATCCCAAGACTTCTCAATTCATGAATCAACATAATTTACTAAAAATTCATTTTTAGTTCAATTCTAAATGACAATTTTAACTAACACCTAAAAATACAGATTCTTAATTTAAAAATCTAGTTTTTATTATTACTTTGGTTTTATGATACTGAATCACAAGTTTAACATATTTGAGTTTTTCACTTTTATGTATATGCACAGGTATATTTTGGTTACAGAGAAACTTAACTTTATTTATTTGTTTGACTTAATTTAAATTTTTAAACATTAGTATATAATAAATCAAACAATTCTTGTTTGTAAATTAAGTCCTAAACAAAACTAGATCAAGTGATAAGGAATTTCGAATAGAATTTTAAGCCTGGCAACCAAAACAAGAACAGAGTAATCAATACATCATATTGTCACAGCAGATTCCACTATACATACATGCAATACATATTTGTCACAAAGATTTAACATGCAACTTATTTATAATTTAAACTTTAGAAATAGTGATGTTACTCACCAGATTTTAAGACAGAGACTCCAGATTTTTAAAAACAACACTTGAATCTTTTAAAAATTGAGTTGCTGGCATTTGTCTTTTGAAAACTTGAGACTGGAAAGTGGCCTTTGTTTGATTAAAAACTTGCATGCCTTTGAATTTGCTTTTAATTCCAGATTTGCTTGCTTTCAGGTTGAATCAAAGATTTCAGACAGAAGACTTTTGATTCCAGATTTGAGAATGATGTTTGCAGATTTGTAAATGAGTATGGTTTGCAGGCTTTTGATTTTCAGATTTGAGGAGTTTTGGATTACTGATCTGATTTGTTTTCAGATTTGTTTTTAGAGAAAAAGAGGTTTGAGTTTTCTTTAGCTTTTGGGAATGAAGATAAGAAAGGAAATGAAGATAAAGAACAATGTTTGTATAGGCTGAAATAATTTCTTAAAAATAAAAGAAAATAGAAATTTAAAAGATGGACACTTGTCATACATCTTAGTTCATAAATTTACACATATTACTTTGAGTCTTAATATGATAACACTTGTCTTTTATTTAGTTTATATTTATTTTAAATGTATATAAACCTTTTACTTAATTTATTAGTTACTTACCTATATATATATATATAAAGTATTTTAAAGAAAATAAAACCAATTATGTTTATAATTAAAAGTTATACAAATATTATAATATCCAAACAATTTAAATATTTATTCTCTTGAATTTCAAAGCTTAATTTCAAATTCAATTAAATTAAATCCTAAGATTCAATTTAAAAAGTCAAGTTATATATATACATATATAACTATTTATTCAATTAAATAACAATTTAATATTCATTCATATTAATAAAAATAATACATTATACTTATTATATGAAATTAACATATTTGATATTTAAATAATTTATATAAGAGATTATTATCAAGTGGTATTTTAAAAAGAAACAAAACAAGCCTTTTTTGTAAACCTTATTTATTTAAACTTAAGTTAAAATATCTCTTAAACCAATTAAATATTTTCTTAAAGTATCTTAAAACTATAAAATTACTTATTTAAATATCTTTGAAAAGTCCAGATTAAATTAAATATAAATTTCCAATTTACCAAAGCTTCTATTTACAATATATATAAATAAATATATATATTCAAATAGAAAATATCTTATTAACTTTTAAAAGATAAAATCATCAATTAATACTAATTTAATCAGATTATTAAATTAAATTCAAATTTTATTATCAAAGATTATCCATATCAATTTAATTATTCAACAGATTATTAAATTGATATTGTTAAAATTTCCGGGATATTACAAGTTTGTCGCCATTGCTTTTAATCACACTTATGAGTTTATTATCTACAACCAAATATTATAATTATTTACATAACATTGACTTTATTCAATTTCCATTTGCTATATTATTTCATCAGTTAATTTCAATATCCACATTTGTTTCCATATATTCGATTTATAACCAAGCATAACATTTTAAATCATTCAATTGATTGGAACTCCATTCAAATTGTTAATAATTAACTTAAATTAACATTGTTACATTTCATTTTAATTATTATTTCATTTTTATATCACAAAATTTTATTTCTTTCAATATTAAATTACCAAAATCTTATTAAATTAACAAATTTAATTATCGAAAATTACGGGTTGTTACACTCTCCCCCACTCAAAACTTTTTGTCCCCGAAAAGGAAAAAGGATGGAAAAGAAGGAATTAAATATTCAATATATCTTATTCAAAATATTAAATTTATAACAATTAATTTACAAAATTAAATAGTTTAAATAAAATATATCAATTTATAACACTTAAATCCTTTATATTCAAGTTAATAAGAGTTGGAAAACATTTTACAAAAAATTTTCTAAGTCAAAAATTCACGAAAATTTCGGTAGAGTCTCCTTTATACGGAGAGGTCTGGGAGAAATAATAATATCAATAATAACAAAATATATCATATATTTCAAAATAATATATATCCAATAACGGGAAAAATAATATAATATCGCTATAAACCGTAATCCGAGAACGAACCTATTTGTCGGGCAAACAATGCTTAAATTATGAAACCAAAAGCATTAGCAATTGCTTCCATAACCTGTATTTCACTTATATAATCCAAAGATGTTAATAATTATATAAAAGAGAAATATTAAAGTTGTTTCAACCACTAACAAATCAATATAATACAACAACAATCACTTGCAACCAAAAGCATACAATCATCACATGAAATCAATGTAATCAACCATTCATCCATATCAAGCAAAACAAATGGTTTGATCGGGTTCAGACACTTTTAAATTGTATAGAATGACAAATAACTACTAAGTATACCATATACTCAACAGTTTTAGATAAAACTCAATAGATTATTCATACATCCTAAACAACTAGAAGTATCCTTTCCCCTAACCATCCATAAGCCAAACAAACAACAAATTCCAAACATTATTTAAGTTATTCTTATTAAATTTTTCTCATAACATTTACTTTTTATTCATTTTCACTCATACAATGATCATTTCATTCATTCACATTATTTATTACACATGTTATTACATTTCTTACATATGTTACTCATATATAATTATTTAACATATGTAAATCGATTTTTTTAAAGTACTATATAGGTTTCTTTGTAAATAAATTCACATTCATTCATTCAGTAATTATTTTCATTTATTTATATTAATTACTTACAAATTCATCTTCCATTTATCCACATAATGCCAATTTCTTTTTACTTCATTACATTCATTTCATACATAAGTTAATTCCATTCAGTTGTTTATAAAAATCAATGAATGCATTTTTTAAGTATTTCATACATTTTATTATAGTTTAGTTCACATTAATTAATTTATCTACTTGATTTCCTTTAGATATTAATATTCATTAGCGCATAAATTCATCCTCAAGTTTTTTACCCTTTAAATTTACATTCATTTCCTTATATTGTCGTTGAATGTTGAATCCATTTCCCAAATCATTTCAACTTTCTGAAGTTATAATCATTAACTCAATATAGTACTCATTTTATTATTTATTTTAATTATAAGTAGCTCCAACATTAACTTAAGTTTATAATTATTTTCTTGCAGTACTCACTTTTCTATTTCTTTTTATTTAGTAACATTTAAATTATAACTTAAGTTTATAACCATTATAATATCAAAATTCTTATTTATAAAAGAAATTGCATTGAACACTTTCACTACTTAAGTTTTTCTTGTATAATATTCCATTACCTATTCTTATTTAACATTACAACTTCTACATTTTGGTAAGTTATATATATAAATGTCTTTCCGAATGCAATGGAAAGGCTACACACATTCCACATTAGTTTTATTTTAAAATGTTCAATAGATACATTTTCTTATTTTCATTTCCATTTTATTTACAGTTTAAAATTTTTTAGTTTCTTATTAATTTCATTAATCATTTTAACAATAAATTTCTAATTTTCATCTTAGAACTTCCAATTATTAATATAGTCAGGATTCCATTTATTACAATAATTTCAATTTCTAATTTACAGAAACTTAAGAACTAAACAACCGGGTTTCATTTCAGTTATTTTAAAATAATATATATAATCATATCTTATATGTATATATCAAATCATATTTGGAAATTAAAACCAAGGTTAATCTATCAAAACAATTGTGCAGTAAAATTACTACATGGTCTTCCCACTTCGAAACTCGAAAATGAACATCGATGATGCATGCACTCATCACCGAAATTAATTTCCAGCGACAGAGAGGGGAGTACAGAACTTATTTCCTTTTGAAATTCCTTTTTTAAAACATTTCTTTCAAATCACATTGAAATATTTATATTAGAAAATTATTCCAAATTATATTAACATTATATTCCAAAGTCATACGAAAGAAATTTTCAAAAACCCTCGGAACTTAAGTTCTAAATTTCCAATTTACATTTATTTTATTTACAAATCTTAATTCCAACCGATATTTATAAATTTCACTACTTAACAACTAATATATTACAACAAAATATATCATTTATAAACCATTATTTTATATATAAAAATATAAATAGGCAAAATTATTTCATTTACCTATATTCAAAATAAATATTGTGTCGGTCTGCCCTATTAAGTGTTTAGAAATCCCTATCGATGTCATAGCGTCCTATGCACCAACAAGAATTTATAAACACAAAACGGAACAAATTAACACAATACAGAAACCTTTTTATAACACTAACAAATACGCTCTCTCATATATCTACACTCGGTGACTCATTTTAGGGTATTACTACCCTATTTAATATGAGTCAGACCCCACATATCTAAGTTTATCGCTAAACCAAAGCTCTGATACCAAGTGTAACGACTAGCCTTTTTTAACGTTTTAAGCAGACACACATGCCAAACTCAAACCGTTCAAAAGGGCAGATTGTTATGGATTAAATAAGAAAAGCAGAGAAAGAAAAAAAAAGAACAGAATCTCATTGCGGAATGATAAAATATAATAATCAAATAAACAGTTCATGAAGCTGTTTACAAATAACATTTGATTATACTTATACAATACAAAATCAGAGTTACAGACAACAGAGAATAAATATACAAATGCAGCGGAACAGTATGAATGTAGTGGAATAATAGAATAAATAATAATAGTACAAATCTTCGTCTTCGTCCTCGAAAAATAAGGTCTTCAAATCCTGAAATGCTCATGCTGACCCGAGCGAATTGAAAAGACAAAAAACCCGAGTCAAAACTAAAAGTTCTTATGTAAGTTAAATCAACAATAAATATGAGTGTAACGGCGTCAGAGATGTTTACGGGGTTTGACATCTCTTATTTAGTGTCTAACGTGAGTGCAGTAACTTAAGAGATGTTCGGGATTCACATCTCCTAAGGATCCGTTAAACTATCTACTATATAATACAATACCCTATTATAATAAGTCTACAGTAAAGTAAAAGTATTAAAATAGCGTTAAGGGTTACACATATCCCTTAACACATTTTATATATTCCCATAGTCTATACAGTACTATACGCTCCTCCGAGAGGTTTACACAGAGGGCACCTCATAGGTATGTACAAAACAAACTCGTAGAAGGTGTGCTAGGGCATGTGAAAATGACACTCAAGGCAATGCTAGGGTAGATATACCAATTGCACTTCCGGACGGTGGTAACGCATAACAGCTACTACCGCCCACCTCAGACACACTCCCATATCAAAAATCAAGGGGTGGGTACCAAATCAATCACAAAGTCATAGTATAGTATCGAAGAAATGTGCCTGACAGGGGGAATGACCCCACCTGGCCCGGTATAGCTCCTGTTTTAGTCACATATAAGCTGACTCACGGGAGTCAAGGTCACGTCATACCATATATAGAAATCGTTCGCCAAACCATCTTACTTCATTTCTGGAATCTCCACCACGTGCACAGTTGTTAAAGTGGTTTTCGATATTGGTAGAGAGCATGACAATATCCGATCCCGGTCTCTTTAACAACCAAATGCTTATTTCACACCGAATGGTTCTTTTAAATTTACAAAACCATTACATAATTGATATCAAATTATCATATTCAATTCAAACCATATCACTTTCGAAATTATATTCACTTTGAAATCATATTCACCTTTGAAATCAAAATTTCTCTCAAAATTCATATTTCCAACCAGGTTAAATCCTTACTTCAAAATCATCATATTCAATTAACTATAACATTTAAATCCCAACTTAGGTTATTTAACTATATTTTCTTTTAACCAATGTATTTGAATATAAACGCTTCCACTTCACTTAGTCTGGAAATTTAGAAAATAGTTTAAATAGTTATAAATAGTTTAAATAGATTTTTAAATGGTTAAAAAACTCTAAGATATGTAAAAAAGATTTAAAATATTTATAAATTGATTAAGATAGTGAAATAGATTAAATATAATTAAAATAGATTAAATAGCTTTAAAATAGATTAATTAGATTTAAAATGAATTAAAATGGTTTAATTAGTTTAAAATTATTTAAATTGGTTAAAATAATTTATAGTTAATATTGGTTAAATAGTTTAATAAATTTGAAAATCTTAATAATTAGAAATTTTAAAATAATATATTTTTAAAACAGTTTATATTAAAATATGTATTTGGAATTAATATCAAACTAAACTATTCATTTCATTTCAACACATTTGAACCATTTTCAATTTCCAAATCAACAAACCAAATTTCAAACCTTTAAATTTTAAATTTCAATAAACTATTGAATTTCATATCGTTTTAATCCATGTTCAAATATCAATTCGAATTACTCCAATTTCAAAATATTTCAAAGTTATGTTTCAAACAAATTCAATAGCTCAATTCCGATAGAATTTCATTTATACAAAAAAAATTAACTTTAAACTTTCAATTTAATTTCTTAAACCAATTCCTTTAAACCAATTCACATTTCAACATAAAACTTGATTTTCCAATAATAATTCAATTTATATAAATTAAATTTTATTTCAAAATATCATTTTATTAAATTCGAAAATTAAGGATTTTAAAATCATTTAATTTAACCAATCTGGTGTCCATATATAATATTCTACCCTAGGGTCAAGTGATACATATATTTATCATTCCAATCCGCACTTTAAAATTTTACTGTTATATATCATTTCAAACCGCAATCCCGAATTTAATAATAAAATCCATAAAATCGCTCGAGTCTATCATTTCAACTCATAACGAATTTCCCTAATCTATAGATCGTTCGGGTATATATCATTTCAACCCATAGTGATTTTCTGAATAATAACTATGGGAACTTGCAAAGTGATAACAATATATATAAATCAAACATATCATCCAATCATCCAATAATGATTCAAACATCCATCACAATCATCATCCAATTCAACCCATGAATATAAACAATTAACATATTATTATTTATAGGGGATTAACTGGCATTTTAAATTCAAAAATAAATTAAATGACAATTTAATTCAAAATAAATTCAACTTAACAGAAATAGCAGTTTAAATATACCAAACAGCCATAAATAAATTCCTAATCACATCAAAAATTTAATTTAAATAACATAAGAAATTTTAGAAGTTGTGAGTGTGTCAAATCACTCACCTTTGATTTTAAATCGAATTGAAATCCAATTTAAACCCAAAATTCAAATAGTCTCAGAATTTGTCCAAACTAGCGTCAAAATGTTCGGAGTTTAAATACGATCCTAGTGGAACAAACCGCGCATAAATCGGACCTCATATGTAAAAGTTATTTGAGTTAGAAGATTATACAGTTTAAAATTTTAAAATTTTAAAAAAATTTACTCTTCCACGTATGCACGTTTACACGTACGATGTTCACCAATCCCGACCTTCGAACGCGAAAAGAACAGAAAACCCATCGCTCCACCCACCGTTGACCACCCAAATGCTCGCCTACGTTGATCGTTGACCAGAACCAGACACGCCGATGGGCACACCACCCCAAGCCGTCCTTTCGACCCTCAGATGAACGTCTCCACCTTCGAGATGGCGCAGCCGCCGCTGGGTTTAAAACCCTAATCCCAAAATCACCGTAGATCAGACCCACTTCAAGGTGAACAAAACAGGTGGATGTGCTCAGCTCGACGACATTAACGATCCCATACTTCCCGATCAAACCCTTGTCGCAGATTTACCGTCAAATTCAACGGCCCAAAATGGACGGCCGTGGATAAATAGGAGATTTCCGATCAAACAAAAACCCAATTTTAAAAACGAACAGCAGAATTGACTTGCGCTCGTCAAGAGCTTCAAATCGATATATAATTTGTTTGGGCTGGACGAGCTTGAATTTTTGATTTGGTTTTGAAATTGAATTTGAGGGTTTAGGAATTGGAGTTTGTCTACCATTGAGAAGAAGAAGCCATAGAGAATTGTACGCACAGATGAAAAGGAATGAGAACAGCTAGGGTTTATAACAGGTTATTTATAGGTAGGACCGAAAATAGAAAGAATGGACAAGATTTGATTGAACGATAAACGGTGAACGACCCGAAAAGCCCGTTTCGTCTCCGGAACGAAAATGGGTCATCCCATATATCAAAATAGATGTTTTCAATATTTTTGAACTCAATGGAATAGGTTTCAAGTCCTAATTCTATCGTATGAAGAAGTTATGTTAAAATCATCTTTGTAACGACCCAGAATTTTGAACAAATTAAATTGAAAATATTTAATTAATTTTAAATATTTGAACGATGATTTAATTTGAATCCCGAATATAACTTTGAAATTGGCGATTAAATTATAAAATTTAATCGATTGGAAGTTGAATAAAAATTTGAATCTTCAAATTTAGGCCGATTAAAAGTATTTCGAAAGCTTTTAAAATTCGTAATGGTAATACTGAAGATAATTGAAACTTCAGAATCGAACTTGGAAATGTTTGTCCAGTTTTGAAATTAATTGTCCGAATCGATATTTAAAAATAGTCATTTTTCAAACAGTCTCGGAATTCGACGAAACCAGTTCCATTGGATCCGTAATATTGAATTATTACCGGATTTCAAATTTCGTATTTTTCAGTGTTTATATGTGAGCACACGACGTGTAAACGCTTCGAAATTTTATTCGAATTCGAATTTAAATTTAAATTTAAATTTGTCACACATCACCACGTTTTCGTTCCTAACAACACGCTCCCTTGTTTCAGCCGAGCATCATGGGAAGAAATCGTGATAACCATGCTCCTCCAATTTTTAAATATGCCTCTCGCTCTCTCCAGTTTCCAAATCTCGTTCGAAATCAAAGAGAATAATGGCCGAGCTTCTCGTTCATTCCCCTTCGTTTTATAAACGAAGTCTTCCCCTTCCTCTCTCATTTTCAAAATCGAAATGAAATTAAAATATCGAACTACCCTCCCTATTTCACTCAGAAATACACGAAATCAATCCGTCCCTCCTCTCTGTAATCAAAATCGAAACCCAAGGCAAATTCAAAAATTTAAATGGCGAGCGCGCATGCGAGCCTGGAGCGCGCGAGTATCAGTGATGGTGTCGCGATCGCGTGAGTGGGCAAAAGGGAGGCGTTCGTGATGGCGATTGGGTCGCGTGAAAGTTGGATTTTTTTTTCGTTCGTTCGCATCTCGAAATCTCGTGAGCACGGTTTGGGGGCATGGCAACTTCGATGCGAAGACTGGGAGGCGCTGGCCACGTGGAGCAGTCGAGCTCAACATTGATGGGTGGTCGAACATCGAATTCGAGGCTAGGATTGGTGATGTCGCAGTGTTCGAGCTCGAGCACACGTACGATTTGGGGATTCGCGGCAGCAGGCAATTCCGGCATCGTGTGGTGTTGCACGCGGGGGAGGGCGTACGCGAGCAAAAGTGGTGGCGAATGGATAGATGATCGCGTCGACGTTGGAGACGTCATCGCGAGTAATCAACGGCCGATGTTCGTCGCCGTGGTTTGATGATGGGGGTTCTCGAGCACGACAAAGCAGCGAGTGGATGTCACGAGCTTATTTTTGAGGTCTGGGCATAGCAGATCGCGACTTCGACTATGGAGATTTCAGCTGGTGTGGGGTTCGCGATGGTGGTTGAAGTGTGGAGTTATTGTTTGGATATCTCGATCTGGGTTCTCTGTTGGCAGTGATCTCGAGCGATTTCCAGTGAAGGTCGTAAATAGAGAAATCAAAGCAGAAATGGAATTAGGATTGCAAATAAATGCTAAGGTGAGATTTTTCTCACTCGAATGGAAAATTTAATTTTTGCAGTTATTTATTGACTGATTGTTTGCTATTGGATGTGATATTAGATATAGTAGGATATATCTATATATATATATAGCAATATATACATATTTACATATGTATATATTGGATTGATTGATTTCCCGCCTCGTATAGCGGATGAGACCCTATTGCGCCGTTAGTAAGCGGATATATTATAAAAACCCATATACCGCGATATTCCACCTCGAAGTGGAATTGGTATTGTGCTAACATCTTTGGATGCAGGGAAACAGGTTGGAGGGATCCAACTGGATTCCTCAACTGTATTTATTTATTTACAGATATATTTATGTAGATTCTGTTATCATATTGATATATGATATTGAATGTTGTGATTGACTAATTGGTGCGTTGCATCATTGGATTAATCTTTGAAAAAATTAAAAATAACGATGTTGATTTTAAAAGAAATTTTTGAAGTGATTTATTTTAAATAAATAAACGTTTAAAATTTTAAAGTTATAAAAAGTAAAGGTTTTTGTGAAATATAACCAAAGTGTGATTTTTGAAATGAAAGTTGATTTAATTGTGAAATGGGTTAAATTGAGATTTTTAAAGTATTATAAAAGATGTACAGAAAAATTGATATATTTATCAATTAAAATTATTGGAATTTTAAAACGAGTTTTTATAAGTGGAGATATGAAATTTATAGATGTATAAATTGTGAAGTTAAAATGAATGAAATTGTAGAATAGAAGATTTGTAAGAAATTAACTTATAAATTGGATTTTTTCCTACAAATGAAATATTGATCGAATTTGTTAATGAAGGAGATTTACAAATCGAAGTTGTATAAAATATAAAAGGTGAAATTTATAAACATTGTTTTATAAATTCGAAATCAATTGAATTTGATAAATTAAAGATAGGAGATCATTTAAAGAAGATATATTCGCGATTTCGAATAGCGAATTTTTATTGAAATAAAATGTGTAGAGAAGATTGAAATTTGGTTAAGTAAATTATATTCACGATTTTGGACAGTGAATATATTATCGAGTAAAATAGACATTGTTTAGGAAAGTGACATTTAAAATGAAGTAATTGTTTTAAAAGATGTTTTAAAACAGGTTAAATATCGAAAACATAGATTTCAATATTTATTGTTGAAATAGACGTTTTCGAGGAAAAAGGAAATGGTGGACTATAACACTGTTGTTATAGTAAATGATTTCCGAAAGGAAATGGTTTATATAGTATTGGGATTTATATATCTATCTTAAAATTCGAATCCCTATACTAGTGATTTTTGGGTCGTCGTAACGATGTTTTACGTAACATTCGTTTTGACTCAAATAAATGTGTTAAAAGAATATTTTCCTTAAAGAATGAATATATACTTAATTTTTGATTTAAGTATATCGAGTATTTTCAAACGTTGAAAATAAATAGATTTGTGAAATACTTATTATTAAGTATGGAAATGCTTTTCCAAAATGAAATGAGACGTTTTAGAATTTATCTTTGTAAAGATAAATCGAAAATGAATATTGAAATCGATTTGAAAATCATATATCAGTTGATATTTTGAAAATATAAATTCACTATGGAATTTATAAAAGAAAAGGGAATCTGTTTAAAAATAAACGTTGATTTATTTTTGAAGTGTGGAAATTTTATATCTAGTAAAGATATTTTGAAAATTGAATAATTTGGAAAATTATTTGGAATCTGATGATGTTGCGCATCTTTATTGATAGTTAAATAACCGACTATCAATAATTACTTTTAGATAGGTATTTGTTGTGAATTGGATGAATTTGAATGCCACACTTATTTTTAAATAATCGCTCACTATTCGGGTTAGCCGGGAAAGGACCATGGGGTCGTATAACCCATTCCGAATATGTGATACGTCGTTATGAATTGCATTCGAAGACCGGTGTTGAAGACCAGATATTTTTGAAAACAGAAGGATTACCGTCGAGTTACTCTACATCGGCTGATCTCCGGTTTAGAGGTTTTATCACCCTTAGTGATGGGAAGTCCGGACGTGATTAGAAATTTATCCGGATATGCAAGGGCTTCGTGAGAAGTGCCTTCGGTTCTGTTCGATCCCGGAACAGACTTGTATGGATTGTGTGTCTGACATTACAATTTGAGATATAAAGCCGATTTCTTTCAAATACATTTCTGTTGGTGGCGGAGAATTTATTCTCTTAGCTTAACACACTTCTCTGAGACGTACGAGCTCAGAGGTTGTGTAGTTGAAATTTATCAGCGATATACTCCCAATTTGGTAACGTGGCATACTGAGTGTTGCTGTGAAATGATCAGTGTTTGATCATTTGCGATATGATCATTTGTTTGATCTTATATCTTTGTGATCATAGGTTGATCATTTGTTTGACCCGAAGCACGGCTTTGTAGAAAGCGTAGCTTTGTGGACGAGACTTCGTCGAGCCTCACACCCCGGAAATGGTCGAAACAGGAAGGATGCAGCAAGGTTCTAGGGAGTAGCGCCCCTTAGTGTATGTCATTCCTTCTGGATAAAGGTGGTATCATGGTATGGAGCCCAGATACTTAACCTCTGTGGTTGCTGAAAATTTATTACTTTGTGGTTGTTGCGAATTGGGGATCCTCGGGAAGATCGATGACGATCGGGGGATGGCATACGCGTGTCAGTAGTTACCTATTTTTGCAGAGGTAACCCGGCCTTGTGTTGGCAGAGATCTAACCGTAACGTTAGGTTCTCGGGTCGTCTATTCCAGGGACGTACCCATCGTGGAAAAGGAAGTTCCTTAGCCTGACCATTTGTTGGAAATCCAAAGAAACAATACGAGCCTTTACGATTTCAATTGTATAACCTGTCTCCTCAGGAGGCAGCTACAGCAGGCATAATATAATGGTACCTATGCTGGCTAAGATTTATATTCTACTTTCGAAATGTTTTCCACTATGCACTAATAATAATATCCAAAATGATTTGATTTTTGCGTAGTAAGCATCTTTGACTAACATAAGAAGAAATCTCCTCCAAGTCTGCGTTTGCATTGTGTGTGTGGTGGGAGGTCTTATGGTAGTTTCATTTTCCAAAAGCATTTCGAATTGACTTCAAAAATTATCCCGTTTTTGTTTTAAAGAATAAACTATTTTACGATCTCACACCAGTCACCATGACTGACTCGGAGTTTATTGTTTCTCTTCTAAACTCTGGGTGCCCACCAATTTCCACACGGGCAGCCTAGAGTTATGTTTATCAGGATATTCTGGAGCTTGGAGATAAGCTGGAGGACGAGACGTAGTATTTGTATCTGATAGTATTTATTCCGCTGTGTATTCTGTATGAGGACAAGTTTATATAACTGTCCATTGTTGTATATTGACTCTGATGATTGATGTATGTATAAACTGATATAGCTCTTTGTTTTAAAAAGACTAGTGTTTATTTATTATATATTGTTCCGCTGCGATGTGTAAGATTCTGATATTGTTTCTGCTTCTGATGTTGTTTTGTTGTTCTTCTTCTTCTGCTTTCTTCTTCTTCTGCCTTTTCTTTCTTTCTAAAACCCTCACTATTAGAGTTTCCGGCACTCAATTGCTCGGCAGTCGATAAAGTGAGTATCGATGTCGAATTTTCAAAAGTCGAAAATTCCTGTACGTGACAGCGTGGTATCAGAGCATATGGTTAAGCGACAACCCTGCTCTGTTGGGTGTTACTCATTAGAGATAGAGTCAGTAGTACTCTAGAATGAGTTGAGTGTAATAATAGATATAAGCGCGTATTTGTTATTGAATATAAAAAATTGTTTTATATTGTGATGTTTGATTTATTGAGTGGTATATGGATTCTGGTCGGTATGGTCTGGACAACTCTATCGATAGGAATCTCTAAACACTTGAATAGAACAATTCGGCACAGTATTGTTTTGAATAGGGTGAATGAGATAATTTTGCCCAAAACTATTTTTGTATATAAAAGAAATGTTTTTCTATGAATTACTATAGTATATGGTTGCATGGTTGTTAGAAGTGATAATATTAATCTATTATCATTGAAATTAAATAAGAAATTGGAATCGTAACTCCAAAGTTAAGAAATAAATTCATATACAAATGAAATTGAGAATATAAATTATAAATGTGATTTGTAATTTGAAACGGAATTCCAGAGAAGTATTTAGAAATGTTTTGAAAAGAATTTGAAAAGTATTTTGGAGAGTTGAAAGCTCTAAACTCTTTTCGGTCGCTGGAAAATAACTTCGATGATGACCGCGGCATCATCGGTGTTCATTCTCGGGTTTCCAAAAGAGGAATTGCTGCCAAATTGTTTTAAATAGAAGTTGTTTGAAAATTTGGGTTTTGTTTTGGAAATTCAAAGGATGATTTGAATTGTCTTCAAAAGTGGTTTTGAAAAGGTTGAAAAGACTCTGGAATACTATATATAAAAATATTTATGAAATATTATAAGTTGATAACCTATGCAAATTGAATTTTGATAGAATAAATTTAACTTAAAGGATGGAGTTAAATTAAAATAAGTACAAGTGAATCAATTAAATGAAACTGAAATTGGAAGTTGAGATTCATTTTGAAGTTGTAAGCAATGAATTGAAATTGAAACTGAATGTTGAAAAAATTTTTGAAGAAAATGAATTGGAATCTGTGATGAATTAGTAAATGAAACTAATTTAAAATAGTGTAGTTATGAACTAAAGATAATTGATAAATTCAGTATTCAGAAGTTAAATTGAATTGAAATGGTGAATTGAATTCAAATGAAATTTGAAATGTGAAATTGAATGAGAATAGATATATAACTTCAACAGTGAAGTAAAAATGTATAAGAAGCCGTTTATATTGAAAATTTTGTAATTGAAAGTTGCAAAATGATTTGAATGTTGTAACTAGATATTATGGCTAGTAGGATATACAGGTGTATTAAAGGAATTGGATTTGATTTCAAAGATAAATTTGAATTGCTCGACAAAAGGTAAGTATTTGAATTTCAATATGAGATTTGATGATTTCTTCTCTAGCCGCTTGGCTTTTTCTTTTTCTTTTTCAAATTTGAGAGTCCGTAGGGACGTTTTGTAGTCGTGCCGCATTAGCCGCGCAAAGGAGACGCTGGCGAAATTTTTCGAAAATTTAGGGCGTTAGAAAATTTTTGAGAAAATTTTGAAGGTTTAAATTTGAATTTGAAATTTAAATTGAGTTGAGAAGAAAAACAATGTTGTTTTAAAACTTATAAATTGAAGTTGGAAAAAGCTAGTTGATGAATAACGAATCTTTAGTAGAAAGATTTGTTTTGAAAATTTGATAAAATTATTGAATATTAAAAATAGTAGACGAGTTAAGGATCTTTATTTTTCCTAACTTGTAATTTCGGGACGAAATTCTTTTAAGGAGGGAAGTCTGTAACGACCCAGAATTTTGAACAAATTAAATTGAAAATATTTAATTAATTTTAAATATTTGAACGATGATTTAATTTGAATCCCGAATATAACTTTGAAATTGGCGATTAAATTATAAAATTTAATCGATTGGAAGTTGAATAAAAATTTGAATCTTCAAATTTAGGCCGATTAAAAGTATTTCGAAAGCTTTTAAAATTCGTAATGGTAATACTGAAGATAATTGAAACTTCAGAATCGAACTTGGAAATGTTTGTCCAGTTTTGAAATTAATTGTCCGAATCGATATTTAAAAATAGTCATTTTTCAAACAGTCTCGGAATTCGACAAAACCAGTTCCATTGGATCCGTAATATTGAATTATTACCGGATTTCAAATTTCGTATTTTTCGGTGTTTATATGTGAGCACACGACGTGTAAACGCATCGAAATTTTATTCGAATTCGAATTTAAATTTAAATTTAAATTTGTCACACATCACCACGTTTTCGTTCCTAACAACACGCTCCCTTGTTTTAGCCGAGCATCACGGGAAGAAATCGTGATAACCATGCTCCTCTAATTTTTAAATATGCCTCTCGCTCTCTCCAGTTTCCAAATCTCGTTCGAAATCAAAGAGAATAATGGCCGAGCTTCTCGTTCGTTCCCCTTCGTTTTATAAACGAAGCCTTCCCCTTCCTCTCTCATTTTCAAAATCGAAATGAAATTAAAATATCGAACTACCCTCCCTCTTTCACTCAGAAATACACGAAATCAATCCGTCCCTCCTCTCTGTAATCAAAATCGAAACCCAAGGCAAATTCAAAAATTTAAATGGCGAGCGCGCACGCGAGCCTGGAGCGCGCGAGTATCAGTGATGGTGTCGCGATCGCGTGAGTGGGCAGAAGGGAGGCATTCGCGATGGCGATTGGGTCGCGTGAAAGTTGGATTTTTTTTCGTTCGTTCGCATCTCGAAATCTCGTGAGCACGGTTTGGGGGCATGGCAACTTCGATGCGAAGACAGGGAGGCGCTGGCCACGTGGAGCAGTCGAGCTCAACATTGATGGGTGGTCGAACATCGAATTCGAGGCTAGGATTAGTGATGTCGCAGTGTTCGAGCTCGAGCACACGTACGATTTGGGGATTCGCGGCAGCAGGCAATTCCGGCATCGTGTGGTGTTGCACGCGGGGGAGGGCGTACGCGAGCAAAAGTGGTGGCGAATGGATAGATGATCGCGTCGATGTTGGAGACGTCATCGCGAGTAATCAACGGCCGATGTTCGTCCCCGTGGTTTGATGATGGGGGTTCTCGAGCACGACAAAGCAGCGAGTGGATGTCACGAGCTTATTTTTGAGGTCTGGGCATAGCAGATCGCGACTTCGACTATGGAGGTTTCAGCTAGTGTGGGGTTCGCGATGGTGGTTGAAGTGTGGAGTTATTATTTGGATATCTCGATCTGGGTTCTCTGTTGGCAGTGATCTCGAGCGATTTACAGTGAAGGTCGTAAATAGAGAAATCAAAGCAGAAATGGAATTAGGATTGCAAATAAATGTTAAGGTGAGATTTTTCTCACTCGAATGGAAAATTTAATTTTTGCAGTTATTTATTGACTGATTGTTTGCTATTGGATGTGATATTAGATATAGTAGGATATATCTATATATATATATATATAGCAATATATACATATTGGCATATGTATATATTGGATTGATTGATTTCCCGCCTCGTATAGTGGATGAGACCCTATTGCGCCGTTAGTAAGCGGATATATTATAAAAACCCATATACCGCGATATTCCACCTCGAAGTGGAATTGGTATTGTGCTAACATCTTTGGATGCAGGGAAACAGGTTGGAGGGATCCAACTAGATTCCTCAACTGTATTTATTTATTTACAGATATATTGATGTAGATTCTGTTATCATATTGATATATGATATTGAATGTTGTGATTGACTAATTGGTGCGTTGCATCATTGGATTCATCTTTGAAAAATTTAAAAATAACGATGTTGATTTTAAAAGAAATTTTTGAAGTGATTTATTTTAAATAAATAAACGTTTAAAATTTTAAAGTTATAAAAAGTAAAGATTTTTGTGAAATATAACCAAAGTGTGATTTTTGAAATAAAAGTTGATTTAATTGTGAAATGGGTTAAATTGAGATTTTTAAAGTATTATAAAAGATGTACAGAAAAATTGATATATTTATCAATTAAAATTATTGGAATTTTAAAACGAGTTTTTATAAGTGGAGATATGAAATTTATAGATGTATAAATTGTGAAGTTAAAATGAATGAAATTGTAGAATAGAAGATTTGTAAGAAATTAACTTATAAATTGGATTTTTTCCTACAAATGAAATATTGATCGAATTTGTTAATGAAGGAGATTTACAAATCGAAGTTGTATAAAATATAAAAGGTGAAATTTATAAACATTGTTTTATAAATTCGAAATCAATTGAATTTGATAAATTAAAGATAGGAGATCATTTAAAGAAGATATATTCGCGATTTCGAATAGCGAATTTTTATTGAAATAAAATGTGTAGAGAAGATTGAAATTTGGTTAAGTAAATTATATTCACGATTTTGGACAGTGAATATATTATCGAGTAAAATAGACATTGTTTAGGAAAGTGACATTTAAAATGAAGTAATTGTTTTAAAAGATGTTTTAAAACAGGTTAAATATCGAAAACATAGATTTCAATATTTATTGTTGAAATAGACGTTTTCGAGGAAAAAGAAAATGGTGGACTATAACACTGTTGTTATAGTAAATGATTTCCGAAAGGAAATGGTTTATATAGTATTGGGATTTATATATCTATCTTAAAATTCGAATCCCTATACTAGTGATTTTTGGGTCGTCGTAACGATGTTTTACGTAACATTCGTTTTGACTCAAATAAATGTGTTAAAAGAATATTTTCCTTAAAGAATGAATATATACTTAATTTTTGATTTAAGTATATCGAGTATTTTCAAACGTTGAAAATAAATAGATTTGTGAAATACTTATTATTAAGTATGGAAATGCTTTTCCAAAATGAAATGAGACGTTTTAGAATTTATCTTTGTAAAGATAAATCGAAAATGAATATTGAAATCGATTTGAAAATCATATATCAGTTGATATTTTGAAAATATAAATTCACTATGGAATTTATAAAAGAAAAGGGAATCTGTTTAAAAATAAACGTTGATTTATTTTTGAAGTGTGGAAATTTTATATCTAGTAAAGATATTTTGAAAATTGAATAATTTGGAAAATTATTTGGAATCTGATGATGTTGCGCATCTTTATTGATAGTTAAATAACCGACTATCAATAATTACTTTTAGATAGGTATTTGTTGTGAATTGGATGAATTTGAATGCCACACTTATTTTTAAATAATCGCTCACTATTCGGGTTAGCCGGGAAAGGACCATGGGGTCGTATAACCCATTCCGAATATGTGATACGTCGTTATGAATTGCATTCGAAGACCGGTGTTGAAGACCGGATATTTTTGAAAATAGAAGGATTACCGTCGAGTTACTCTACATCGGCTGATCTCCGGTTTAGAGGTTTTATCACCCTTAGTGACGGGAAGTCCGGACGTGATTAGAAATTTATCCGGATATGCAAGGGCTTCGTGAGAAGTGCCTTCGGTTCTGTTCGATCCCGGAACAGACTTGTATGGATTGTGTGTCTGACGTTACAATTTGAGATATAAAGCCGATTTCTTTCAAATACATTTCTGTTGGTGGCGGAGAATTTATTCTCTTAGCTTAACACCCTTCTCTGAGACGTACGAGCTCAGAGGTTGTGTAGTTGAAATTTATCAGCGATATACTCCCAATTTGGTAACGTGGCATACTGAGTGTTGCTGTGAAATGATCAGTGTTTGATCATTTGCGATATGATCATTTGTTTGATCTTATATCTTTATGATCATAGGTTGATCATTTGTTTGACCCGAAGCACGGCTTTGTAGAAAGCGTAGCTTTGTGGATGAGACTTCGTCGAGCCTCACACCCCGGAAATGGTCGAAACAGGAAGGATGCAGCAAGGTTCTAGGGAGTAGCGCCCCTTAGTGTATGTCATTCCTTCTGGATAAAGGTGGTATCATGGTATGGAGCCCATATACTTAACCTCTGTGGTTGCTGAAAATTTATTACTTTGTGGTTGTTGCGAATCGGGGATCCTCGGGAAGATCGGTGACGATCGGGGGATGGCATACGCGTGTCAGTAGTTACCTATTTTTGCAGAGGTAACCCGGCCTTGTGTTGGCAGAGATCTAACCGTAACGTTAGGTTCTCGGGTCGTCTATTCCAGGGACGTATCCATCGTGGAAAAGGAAGTTCCTTAGCCTGACCATTTGTTGGAAATCCAAAGAAACAATACGAGCCTTTACGATTTCAATTGTATAACCTGTCTCCTCAAGAGGCAGCTATAGCAGGCATAATATAATGGTACCTATGCTGGCTAAGATTTATATTCTACTTTCGAAATGTTTTCCACTATGTACTAATAATAATATCCAAAATGATTTGATTTTTGCGTAGTAAGCATCTTTGACTAACATAAGAAGAAATCTCCTCCAAGTCTGCGTTTGCATTGTGTGTGTGGTGGGAGGTCTTATGGTAGTTTCATTTTCCAAAAGCATTTCGAATTGACTTCAAAAATTATCCCGTTTTTGTTTTAAAGAATAAATTGTTTTACGATCTCACACCAGTCACCATGACTAACTCGGAGTTTATTGTTTCTCTTCTAAACTCTGGGTGCCCACCAATTTCCACACGGGCAGCCTAGAGTTATGTTTATCAGGATATTCTGGAGCTTGGAGATAAGCTGGAGGACGAGACGTAGTATTTGTATCTGATAGTATTTATTCCACTGTGTATTCTGTATGAGGACAAGTTTATATAACTGTCCATTGTTGTATATTGACTCTGATGATTGATGTATGTATAAACTGATATAGCTCTTTGTTTTAAAAAGACTAGTGTTTATTTATTATATATTGTTCCGCTGCGATGTGTAAGATTTTGATATTGTTTCTGCTTCTGATGTTGTTTTGTTGTTCTTCTTCTTCTGCTTTCTTCTTCTTCTGCCTTTTCTTTCTTTCTAAAACCCTCACTATTGGAGTTTCCGGCACTCGATTGCTCGGCAGTCGATAAAGTGAGTATCGATGTCGAATTTTCGAAAGTCGAAAATTCCTGTACGTGACAATCTTATTTTAAATTAATTTCAATTGAATTTAATTAAGTTGATTTCTAGACGTTTCGAGCCCGGACGATCAAACGACAAGTCTGATCGCTACGAAACTTGAAATCCTACAATAATTCACCGTTACAGATCCGATGAAATAGGTTTCATCGAAATCCGATTCAATGGCCTAAATGGCTATTTTCACATTAATTAAATAAATTAATAATTAAGTTAATTAAATCGCCTTTTTATTTCAAAGTTAATAACTAACAATTTCTACCATTTTTGATTGCTAGGACCTTTATAATAATTTAAAGTAAATTTACATATCAATTTCAGTGTTAATTATTTCAATAACAACACTGTTCAATCTCAACTGCAATTAATCTAATTAATTAAAATTTAATTCCAATGAATTGATTTTTATTTGATTTCAATCTTTATATTCAAACAATTATTACCTTATAACTAAAATTAACATTTTTATTTCTTTGATTACGTTCACAGTTTACCGTTATTGTCTTAACCACATCAATGTAACATTTAATTCCATTTAAGTTTAATTGATTTCCAATTTAATTTAACAGGTTAAATAAATAGATAACTTATAATTGTTTGTCGCCATTGCTTTTAATCACACTTATGAGTTTATTATCTACAACCAAATGTTATAATTACTTACATAACATTGACTTTATTCAATTTCCATTTGCTATATTATTTCATCAGTTAATTTCAACATCTACATTTGTTTCCTTATATTCAATTTATAACCAAGTATAACATTTCAAATCATTCAATTGATTGGAACTCCATTCAAATTGTTAATGATTAACATAAATTAACATTGTTACATTTCATTTTAGTTATTATTTAATTTTTATATAACAAAATTTTATTTCTTTCAATATTAAATTACCAAAATCTTACTGAATTAACAAATTTAATTATAAAAAATTACGAGTCATTACACTCTTCCCCACTCAAAACTTTTCGTCCCCGAAAAGGAAAAAGGAGGGAAAAGAAGGAATTAAATAATCAATATATCTTATTCAAAATGTTAAATTTATAACAATTAATTTACAAAATTTAATAGTTAAAATAAAATATATCAGTTTATAACACTTAAATCCTTTATATTCAAGTTACCAAAAGTGGGAAAACATTTCACAAAAAATTTTCAAAGTCCAAAATTCACGAAAATTTTCGGCAGAGTATCCTTTGTACGGAGAGGTCTGGGAGAAATAATAATATCAATAATAACAAAATTTATTATATATTTGAAAATAATATATATCCCAACAAAGGGAAAAATAATATAATATAACTATAAACCGTAATCCGAGAACATACCTATTTGTCGGGCAAACAGAGCTTAAATTATGAAACCAAAAGCATTAGCAATTGCTTCCATAACCTGTATTTCAATTATATAATCCAAAGATGTTAATAATTATATAAAAGAGAAATATTAAAGTTGTTTCAACCACTAACAAACAAATCAATATAATACAACAACAATCACTTGCAACCAAAAGCATACAATCATCACATGAAATCAATGTAATCAACCATTCATCCATATCAAGCAAAACAAATGGTTTGTTCAGGTTCAGACACTTTTAAATTGTATAGAATGACAAATAACTACTAAGTATACCATATACTCAACAGTCTTAGATAAAACTCAATAGATTATTCATACATCATAAACAACTAGAAGTATCCTTTCCCCTAACCATCCATAAGCCAAACAAACAACAAATTCCAAACATTATTTAAGTTATTCTTATTAAATTTTTTTCATAACATTTATTGTTTATTCATTTTCACTCATACAATGATCATTTCATTCATTCACATTTATTTATTACACATGTTATTATATTTCTTACATATGTTACTCATATATAATTATTTAACATATGTAAATCGATTTTTTTTAAAGTACTATATAGGTTTCTTTGTAAAAAATTCACATTCATTCATTCAGTAATTATTTTCATTTATTTATATTAATTACTTACAAATTCATCTTCCATTTACCATATAATGCCAATTTCTTTTTACTTCATTACATTCATTTCTTACATAAGTTAATTCCACTCAGTTGTTTATAAAAATCAATGAATGCATTTTTTAAGTATTTCATACATTTTATTATAGTTTAGTTCACATTAATTAATTTATCTACTTGATTTCCTTTAGATATTAATATTCATTAGCGCATAAATTCATCTTAAAGTTTTTTACCCTTTAAATTTACATTCATTTCCTTATATTGTCATTGAATGTTGAATCCATTTCCCAAATCATTTCAACTTTCTGAAGATATAATCATTAACTCAATATAGTACTCATTTTATTATTTATTTTAATTATAAGTAGCTCCAACTGTAAGGACCCGATTCTTCGACTTCCGAATATCGACATCGATACGTCCACTGTATCAACTGCCAAACAAACGAATGCCGGAAAACCGAATACTTAGGGTTTTAAGAAAAGATGTAGAAGAAAAGATAGAAGAAAAAGAAAGAAGAGAAGAACAACAGAACAACACCAGAAACAGAAACAATATCAGAATCTCACATATCGCAGCGGAACAATATATAATAGATAATTACTAGTCTTTTAAAACAAAGAACTATATCAGTTTATACATACATCAATCAGAGTCAATATACAACTCAATACAACAATGGACAGTTATATAACATGTCCTTATACAGAATACACAGCGGAATAAATAAACAAGTACGTATGTACGTTTCGCCATCCAGCTTGCTTCCAAAGCTCCAGAATATCCTGATAACATAACTCTAGGCTGCCCGTGTGGAAATTGGTGGGCACCCAGAGTTTAGAAGGGAAACAATAAACTCCGAGTCAGTCATGGTGACTGGTGTGAGATCGTAAAACAGTTTATCTTTAAAATAAACAACAGAAAAACTTTAATGTCAATTCGCAATGCTTTTGGAAAATGAAACTACCATAAGACCTCCCACCACACACGCAATGCAAACGCAGACTTGGAGGAGATTTCTTCTTATGTTAGTCAAAGATGCTTACTACGCAAAATCAAATCATTTTGGATATTATTATTATTGCATAGTGGAAAACATTTCGAAAGTAGAATATAAATCTTAGCCAGCATAGGTACCATTATATTATGCCTGCTATAGCTGCCTCCTGAGGAGACAGGTTATACAATTGAAATCGTAAAGGCTCGTATTGTTTCTTTGGATTTCCAACAAATGGTCAGGCTAAGGAACTTCCTATGCCACGAAGGAACGCCTCTGGAATGACGTCCCGAGAACCTAACCGGATCTCTGCCAACACAAGGCCGGGTTACCTCTGCAAAAATAGGTAACTACTGACACGCGTATGCCATCCCCCGATCGTAACCGATCTTCCCGAGGATCCCCGATTCGCAACAAACCACATATTAAGCAGTATCAACATAGGTTAAGTATCTGGGCTCCATACCATGATACCACCTCTATCCAGAAGGAATGACATACACTAAGGGGCGCTACTCCCTAGAACCTTGCTGCATCCTTCCTGTTTCGACCATTTCCGGGGTGTGAGGCTCGACGAAGTCTCGTCCACAAAGCTACGCTTTCTACAAAGCCATGCTTCGGGTCAAACAAATGATCATAGAAATGATCACAAAGATAAATGATCAAACAAACGATCATATCATAAATGATCAAACAACGATCATTTCACAGCAACACTTAGTATGCCACGTTACCAAATTGGGAATATATCGCTAATAAATTTCAACTACATAACCTCTGAGCTCGTACGTCTCAGAGAAGGGTGTTAAGCTAAGAGAATAAATTCTCCGCCACCAACAGAAATGTATTTGAAAGAAATCAGCTTTATATCTCAAATTGTAACGTCAGACACACAATCCATACAAGTCTGTTCCGGGATCGAACAGAACCGAAGGCACTTCTCACGAAGCCCTTGCACATCCGGATAAATTTCTAATCACGTCCGGACTTCCCGTCACTAAGGGTGATAAAACCTCTAAATCGGAGATCAACCGATGTAGAGTAACTCGACGGTAATCCTTCCGTTTTCAAAAATATTCGGTCTTCAACACCGGTCATCAAATGCAATTCATAACGACGTATCACATATTCGGAATGGGTTATACGACCCCATGGTCCTTTCCCGGCTAACCCGAATAGTGAGCGATTATTCAAAAATAAGTGTGGCATTCAAATTCATCCAATACACAACAAATACCATTCAAGGTAATTATTGATAGTCGGTTATTTAACTATCAATAAAGATGCGCAACATCATCAGATTCCAAATAATTTTCCAAATAATTTATTTCCCAAAATATCTTTACTGGATATATAATTTCCACACTTCAAAAATAAATCAACGTTTATTTTTCTAAACAGTTTCCATTTTCTTTTATAAATTCCATAGTGAATTTATATTTCAAAATATTTACTGATATACGATTTTCAAATCGATTTCAAATATTCAATTTCAATTTATCTTTAAGAAGATAAATTCTCAAAACGTTCATTTCATATTGGAAAAGCATTTCCATACTTATTCAAAAATAAGTAATTCACAAATCTATTGATTTTCAATATTTGAAAATATTCAATATACTTAAATCAATATTAAGTATATATCCATTCTTTAAGGAAATCATTCTTTTAAGCACATTCATTTGAGTCAAAACGAATGTTACGTAAAACATCGTTACGACGACTCAAAATCACTAGTATAGGGGTTCGAAATTAAGATAGATATATAAATCCCAATACTAGACAAAAACATTTCCTTTCGGAAATCATTTACTATAACAACAGTGTTATAGTCCATCATTTCCTTATTCCTCGAAAACGTCTACTTCAACAATAAATGTTGAAATCTATGATTTCGATATTCAATATATTTTAAAGCATCGTTCAAAACAATTAACTTCATTTTTAATATCACTTCTCCAAAACTATCCATTTTACTTGACAATATATTCACTGTCCAAAATCGTGAATATACTTCACTAATCACATTTCACTATTTTCTACACATTTTATTTCAAGAATTATCCACTATCCAAAATCGTGGATAAAATTCCCTTAATAACCTTCTATATTAAATTCATCAAATCCAATTGATTTCGAATTTATAAAACAACATTTATAAATTCTATTTCTATTTTCTAACAACTTCAATTTAATAAATCTCCTTTATTAACAATTCGATTCATAACTCAAATCTTATACCAACAATCCATAATTATAAGTTAAATACTTATAATTCCTTTATTTTACAAAATCATTTCCATTTATAAGTTCACAATTTATAAATTTCATTTATTTATAAATTCTTAAAAATTCATTTTAACGCTTATAAAAACTTGTTTTATAATACCAACATTTTAAAGTTATAAATATCAATCTTGTACATCTTTTACATACATCGTTTTTAATAATTCAAAAATTCCAATTAAAACCATTTTTTTATAAATTTCTTAACTATTTATTTCAAAAGAAATTACCTTTTGGTTATAATTCACAAATCTTAACTTTTATAACTTTAAAATCTTAACGTTTATAAATCAATTCAAAAATTCCATAAAACGTATATTTTCAAAAATCACTTTAAAATCCTTTTAAAGTAAAAGTCGTTATTTTTAAACTTCAAAACTGAATCTGATGATGCAACAGCACCAATTAGTCAATCACAACAACAAACATCATATATCAATATGATAACAGAATATACATCAATATCTGTAAATAAATAAATACTGGTGAGGAATCCAATTGGATCCCTCCAACCTGTTTCCCTGCATATCCACAGACGTTAGCACAATACCCATTCCACTTCGAGGTGGAATATCGCGGTATATGGGTTTTATAAAAATCATCCGCTTACTAACGGCGCAATAGGGTCTCATCCGCTATACAATGCGGGAAATCAATCAATCCAATATATACATATGCCAATATGTATATATTGCTATATATATAGATATATCCTACTATATCTAATATCACATCCAAATAGCAATCAATAACTGCAATCCAAATTTATTTTGAGTGAGAAGATCTCACCTTTGCTTTTAATTTGCAATCCATTTCCATTTTGACTCGATTTTCTTGCTTTATACCTTGTATAAATAATTTATACAATTTGTTAATATTCGGATAAAATCGAATAACCAATTTTCATTTGATAAATTTAATTAGCCAATGATTTATTTTTAGTTTTACTAGAAATTTTCCTTTAAAAATTTTACTAAATCAGAATTAAATTTTAAGCTAAACTTTTTTTTTCTTTACTGCATATAAAGTGATAATAGTAGTTTTACCTTACCGTACTCTTTTAAATCTATATTTATAAAATTTCCAAGGACAGAATGAATATTCATATATATAAATGCATATATCTTTAAATTAAATTAAGGTTAACTTAAAATCTAAAACTGCTTATAGATAAGATTTTCATGTTGTTAAAATTTTCTTCTTCAGTATGTATACATATTTGTAAAAACAATAACTTTCCTCTGTAAAAATCTAATGTATATATATAATTTCCTATTCTTTTCCTTTTGAAACTGCTTATGTCAGAATAGCTTATATACATCTTAAAAATCCAATCTTTTATATAAATTTATTTGAAAATAGTATATATATATATATATATTTTAACGACTGCTATACATATGTAAAAATTGAATTTTTGAATATGTGAGAATATATGTATATTATTTTACTGAATGTAAATGCAAATATAAATATGCAAATACCTTACTTGAGCATCCCAAACGAATGCCATTCCAATCGAAAACGAGGTCACGACGCCACTGGCATCGACGAACAACCAACAGCAACCCTTGGCTCGCGATTTCGAGCTCGTGAAACCCCAGCTTTGAACCCCTAGTCGAACGCACCCCAGTCGCGACACGTCGCGAATCCCCTCGTCCCCTACGTGCTCACGAATCGCCACAACCCTATAAAGTCGCGAACCCTAGCCTCGTCGAAGCCCTATCGATGTCGACACCCCATCGAACCCCCCCACGTGCACACACACTCGTACGCGCGAGCGACTGCCATTAAATTGGTTTCGTGAATTCTGTTTTGAAATAGAGAGAAGCTCGGCTATTTTTTGTTTGATTTTGAATAGAAGGGAGCAGCCATCGGTTGGTTTAAACGAAGATGGCTCGGCATTGATTTCGAAATGAGGGAGAACGAATTTTTTTTAGAAGAGGGACGAAATGATTTCGCAGGCCATTATTTTTCTTTTGAAGCTGTTATTGATTTCGAACGAAATGATTTCGTTTTGTTCCTTGCGTTTAAAGAAATGGGAGACAAGAGTACGCGATTAACAGAGGATAGGTCGATGCAAATCAGAGACTAGGGTGGCTGATGATTTGAGTGTATAAATTTATTTTTTAAAATTAATCGATTAATTATTGTCCAGACGTTTCTATCTCGTACGACCATACAATAGCTCTGAAAATTACAAAATTTAAAATCGATAATAATACAATATTACGGATCCAATGGAACTGGTTTCGCTGAATTCCGAGACTGTGCCTCGGAACGATATTTTCAAATATCAGTTGAACGGTATAAATTTCAAAACTGAACAAAACACTTTCAAACTCAATTCTGAAGCTTCTGTTATCTTCAGTAATATCAATGTAGATTTTACAATCCTTTGAAATATTTTTAATCAGCTTAAAATTGAAGATTTGAATTTTTTATTCAACTTTCACTAGATTAACTTTATAATTTAATCGCCAAATTCAAAGTTATATTGGGGATTCAAATTAAATCATCGTTCAAATATTTAAAATTAATTAAATATTTTCAATTTAATTTGTTCAAAATTCTGGGTCGTTACAATCTTCCCTCCTTAAAAGAATTTCTTCCCGAAATTACAAGTCAAGAAAAATGGTCCTTAACTCGTTTACTATTTTTTACAATCCAATAGTTTTATCAATTTATCACAACAAATCTTTCTACTAAAGATTCGTTATTAACTCAACTAACTTTCTAGAATCTATCATAGTTTCCAAACATCATTGTTTCCTTAACAATTTAAATTTAAATTCAAATTTAAACTTTCAAAATTTTCTCAAAAATTTTCTAACACTCGAAATTTTCGAAAAATTTCGCCAGCGTCTCCTTTGCGCGGCTAACACGGCATGACTACAAAACGTCCCTACGGACTCTCAGATTTCAAAAAGAAAAGAAAAAGCCAAGCGGCTAGACAAGAAATCATCAAATTTCATATTGAAATTCAAATACTTACCTTTTGTCGAGCAATTTAAATTTATCTTTGAAATCAAAATCCCAATTCCTTTAATACACCTGTATATCCTACTAACAGTAGTATCCAATTACAATATTCAAACCATTTTGCCAATTCTATTACAAAAATTTTCAATTTATACTTCTTATATCATTTCTAATTCACTATTGAAGTTACATATCTATTTTCTTTCAATTTTACATTTCAATTTCTCATTTGAATTCAATTCACAATTTCAATTTAATTTGGATTCAGTTTAGCTTCTGAATATTGAATTTATCAATTATCTTTCATTCATAACTGCACTATTTTAAATTAGTTACAATTACTAATTTATTACAAATTCTAATTCACTTACAAATTCAAATTTGAATTTTAACATTTAATTTCATTTTCATGCGCTTGCAATTGCAAATTTATTTATTCATTCTCAAACTCATTCACTAATTCCATTTCATTAATGAATTTTTAATTTCAATTATCTTCTTGGAATTCTATTTTCATTTATAAATTCATTTACAATTTATACTTACAAATTTCATTCATATATGAACTCATTTCCTTATACTTCCAATTCATATTTATAATTTCCATTTGTTAAATGAATTTATCTCCAAACCTTTGGTTATTATTTTAATTTCTCATTCAATTCCATATAACAATGATAATATTTCAATGTTATTACTTCCTAACAACCAAACATCCATATACTATAATAATTCATAGAAAATTATTTCTTTTCTATACAAAAATAGTTTTGGACAAAATTATCTCATTTACCCTATTCAAAACATACTGTGTCGAATTGTTCTATTCAAGTGTTTAGAAACCCCTTCGATCCAGTTGCGCAGACTGTGCCGACGAAGGTTCATATGCCACTCAATAAATCAATCATCACAATATAAAACAAATTTTTTTTATATTAACTAACAAATACGCGCTCGTATCTATTATTACACTCAAACTCATTCTAGAGTACTACTGACTCTATCTATAATGAGTAACACACAACAGAGTAGGGTTGTCGCTTAACCATATGCTCTGATACCACTTTGTAACGATCCGAAAACAGCGGTCACAACCGGTAGGCTTTGCAACCATCTCGGCCCCACCGTGGCTTACACTGGCACCTCGCAGTTGTTTTTACGGCCAGCCTCTCGACTGTCACAACCAACCCATCCCACTCAGGGACATGTAGGGGTAAGAGTCTCCCATTCGCCACCAAACTGCAAAGCGAGAACCCCCTATCAACTGCCGAACAAACGAATGCCGGAAACCCGATTCTTCGACTTCCGAATATCGACATCGATACGTCCACTGTATCAACTGCCGAACAAACGAATGCCGGAAAACCGAATACTTAGGGTTTTAAGAAGAGAGGTAGAAGAAAAGATAGAAGAAAAAGAAAGAAGAGAAGAACAACAGAACAACACCAGAAACAGAAACAATATCAGAATCTCACATATCGCAGCGGAACAATATATAATAGATAATTACTAGTCTTTTAAAACAAAGAACTATATCAGTTTATATATACATCAATCAGAGTCAATATACAACTCAATACAACAATGGACAGTTATATAACCTGTCCTCATACAGAATACACAGCGGAATAAATAAACAAGTACGTATGTACGTTTCACCATCCAACTTGCTTCCAAAGCTCCAGAATATCCAGAATATCCTGATAACATAACTCTAGGCTGCCCGTGTGGAAATTGGTGGGCACCCAGAGTTTAGAAGGGAAACAATAAACTCCGAGTCAGTCATGGTGACTGGTGTGAGATCGTAAAATAGTTTATCTTTAAAATAAACAACAGGAAAACTTTAATGTCAATTCGCAATGCTTTTGGAAAATGAAACTACCATAAGACCTCCCACCACACACACAATGCAAACGCAGACTTGGAGGAGATTTCTTCTTATGTTAGTCAAAGATGCTTACTACGCAAAATCAAATCATTTTGGATATTATTATTAGTGCATAGTGGAAAACATTTCGAAAGTAGAATATAAATCTTAGCCAGCATAGGTACCATTATATTATGCCTGCTATAGCTGCCTCCTGAGGAGACAGGTTATACAATTGAAATCGTAAAGGCTCGTATTGTTTCTTTGGATTTCCAACAAATGGTCAGGCTAAGGAACTTCCTATGCCACGAAGGAACGCCTCTGGAATGACGTCCTGAGAACCTAACCGGATCTCTGCCAACACAAGGCCGGGTTACCTCTGCAAAAATAGGTAACTACTGACACGCGTATGCCATCCTCCGATCGTAACCGATCTTCCCGAGGATCCCCGATTCGCAACAAACCACATAATAAGCAGTATCAACATAGGTTAAGTATCTGGGCTCCATACCATGATACCACCTCTATCCAGAAGGAATGACATACACTAAGGGGCTGTAACGACCCTGAAATTTCGACAATTAAAATTTAGAATATTTAATTTATTTTAAATATTTGAATGATGATTTGGCTTGAATTTCAAATTATCAGAATAAATTGGCGATTTAATTTTAGAATTTAATCTATTGAAAATTGAATAATAATTTAAATCTTTGTAACAGTAAAAATCTTCGTCAATTGACGATTTAATATCGGGTGATAATTCCTGTTAGATTTTTTTTGTAGATCGAATTGAAATTCTTTTGAAACTGTGAAGTGTTTGAAATTTTCAAGTTAAATATGAAGAACATATTTGAATTTAAAAATTTGAGTCAGGAGTTTGAAATTGAATATTAACTCTGTATTTGAAATTCGAACTAATGACTTGGAAAAAATAAATTGGATTTAAAAAAATTTTGCTTATGTAAATTAATTGATTGATAGTTTTTTAATTTAATCGAAATTCTTTTACAATTTTGTTAAAAGAGTAGATAGGCTTTAATTTCAATGTTGGCCCATATTTTTGTTGCAGCTATGATTAAGTAACCCCTCTCCCCTCAATTTCTCATTCATTCAAACCCTAAACCTAAAACAGACGAGAAGAAAAATAATGGTGGCTTCGTTTTCCTTCATTTTCAGCTACGCCTAAAATCACGCCTAACCCTATACCATAAGCCCATCCTTGTCTCGGTTAAAACACGAAAACCCGATCCCCTTTCCTTTATCTCATTTCATTCGTATAACCCTAACCCTAAAACAAAAATAAGCGAGAGAATAAAAATGGCGGTCGCTTCTTTACTCGTTCCTCTGATCTGAAAATTGGGGCTTGAGAAGTTTATCGGCTTTGGCTTCAACTTTCGTTTCTCGTTCGCAGCTGCTCCTTGGAGCTTTGGAAATTTAGGGCTTCATCTTCCTCTTTTCTCGCGACTGCTCCGATGGCGAAGGTGAGTAATTTATGTTACTCACATCTTATTCGAACGGTTCGAATTCGTTCGCTTGTTTGTTTTCGTGGTCTTTGGCTTCGATTTGATTTCTTTGTTTGATGTTGATTTCGTACGTTTTTGTTGGCTCGGCTTCAGTATGCTTTGATTCAAACCGACTTCTGTTGACTTGATCACTGATAATTAGCTTGTGAATTTTTTTTGATGACCATGGCATTTACTTTGTAGTTGGCATTTGCATTGCATATTTCAGTAGCTCCTCTGCTACTATATATATTTATTGATGTTGGCTCTAGTTTGCATTCTTCCATACTTCAGTCTGCATCGTTTTGTACTTTATTTATCTTGTAGTTCCACTTCTAGTTGGGTATGATGGCACTGTGGTTGGTCTTAACCACTGCTTGGATTTTGAACTGCATGTTTGGTCTTGTATCCATGTTTGTAGCAGTTGCTGTTGGTTCACTTGGTAGCTTTTGTTGTTGTCCAGTTAGTATTGCACTGTTTTGTATCACTGATTCATTTGAATCAGTGTTGTCCATGTTGTTTCATCCCTGTTATGTCTTCCATGTAGTTGCACTCCACTCCATGTTTGAATTCCTTACTGTCCATTTAAGTTTTTGCATACCTTGTAGTTGTTGAATTTGTCTGCATTATACTTGAGTTGGTCTGCTTTGGGTCGCATTCCTGTAGTTCCATGCTGCATTTGGTAGCTCTGTGCTTTTTCGTTACACTGTTGGCATTGCCTTGTATTTTGTTATTCGTGATGTCTTGTGAAGTTGCCTTGTCACAAGTGCACCGTCCAGTTTTCAGGTTGTGGCATTGATTTACGTTAGTTCGTTTTGGGCTTGGTTCCATACTTCGGTAGTGTTTCATAGTTAATGTAAAGTTGTTTTAAATTGACTTCAGTTTTGTGATATTCATTCCTGTATACTTGACAGTTCTGTATGGTTTGATGTCTACAAGCTATTGTTTGCAAGTCATGTACATGTGGGTCTGCATTGGTATTTAGTTGAAGCTCTTTTGGCACACTCTATATTGGTACATGCTCATTTTGTCTCTGTTCTTCATGTAGTGTCTGCATATGTGCACCACTGCTATTGTTGCACTATACTTCGAGTGGTGTAATAGGTTTATCATGCAGTTTGTATATGTGCATTTCATGTAGGCATTGGCTCTTGAGTTGTGTACACTGCATTGTCGCATTCCAGTGCATATTCTAGTCTGCACATCCACCTATGCTTGCATGCTGTTAGTTTTTCACTTGAACATGTTCATGTTAGCACTGGATTCACTTGTGCACTTTTGATCATTTGTCTGTAGACTTCACTGTGTACACTTTGATTTTATTTGTTGTCCAGTTGCACTGTTTCATGTTTTGCTGTGCACCTGAATGTATTTATGTAATTGATGCTTGATTGCAGTTACACTTCATTGTTGCCTTGTGAACACCGATCTAGTTCATCTCGATTTGTTGTGTACGTGCCTTGATTTTGATTTCTCTGTGTACATGCACAGTTCATTGTTGCAGTGATCATTGAATTTTGGTCGAGGCCATTTGTACCTGTGTTGAATCTGATTTTGATTTGACCTTGTGCATTTTACTCGAGTTGGCGAGGCAGTGCACGCGTGCGTGCATTGCAGCCACCCAAAATCGATAGTTTTGAATTGATATTTCTTTTGTGTCGTGATGCATTGATCTTTTATGCTGTATTGGCGAGGCCGTACACGCGTGCGTGTACGGCAGCCAATCGAACTTCGATGGTTTTAAAGTGTCAATTTCAATTGTTTTAAATTGATTTAGTCCATTTGATAAATTGTTTATTTATCTCTGTTGATGATTTAAATCTGTTGATTTATTGTTTAACATTGTTTAGTGTTAAAATTTTCGTTATCCGATTTCTTTGTTAAAAGGATCGGATAGACGGGAATTAATGTGACTGTCGTCTATTTAAATTATTATTGCCTATATGCACTCATAAACTGGTTTGAATTAGACTGACCTGTGTATTATTTTCTTTTGAATGTAATACTCGGGTCAGACCGAGTATTTTTACAGCTTGAAGATTTTCGAGCAGCGAAGTTAGAGAGAGAGTAAAGAATCACTTAAGTTTTCAAGAAAATTGTATTTTAAGATATTCCGCTGTATCAGTATTAAATTGTATAAACTCTGATGTATATAAAAAGATTTATAGTAATGAAATAAAGATTCATTTGTTTAAATTCATTGTTATTATTCTGTGTTTCTGTGGCTGATTCTGTTTAAACCTTATAAACTAAATAACAATTCGTCTTTTTGAACGTTTCGAGTTGGTTTAATTACCGACTGGAGGCGGTCAGAAAGGGGGAATGTTACAGAGTGGTATCAGAGCTTTGGTTTACACAAAGCTTAGTTTATGATGTTTAATATGAATAGTTACTAGAAACACTTTAAAAGAAAGACGTTTTTCAAAACTAAAGAAGTATAAAATTGTTTTTGAAAATAAAGGTTTTTAACTTAAGAAAAGTTAAATTGAATTAAAGAAGTATAAAATTGTTTGAATGGATTTGAAATTTAACTAAAGAAAAGTTAAATAAATTGAACTGGATCAGATAAATTATTGAGATGGAAATTTAAACATGAAAGATAAGTGATTATATGATATGAATTAGGAAGATTTAAATTAATAAGTTGTATAACTTATAAAATGAGAAAGTTTAAGTAAAACCAGTTTTTAAATGGTTAAACAGTTTTGTTAAGTAAAACAAAAATCTGAATTTTGAAATGTGATATGAATTTGACTTTAGTAAAGTTAAATAAAATAGAATTTCAAATAACTTAGAGGCAAACTTAAGTTGTATAGTGAAAATAAATGCAAGTGAAGATAAAATGAAACATAGTTTAAGTAATGTTGAATGAGGTTGAATTTGATATCAAAATGAATTAATAAAGTGAAGAATGAATATGAATTTGAGTTATATAAAGAAAATTCAACTTTATTTTGTAAAAGTGAATTAGTGAATAAACATGGATTAGAAATGTTGTTAAGAGTTGAATAAAACTTAAGTTAAGAAGTTGTGAATATAGTGAATATAAAAATTCAATTTGAATTGGAATATAAACCAATTGAAATTAAGTGTGTTAAACCAAATTGAATGTAAGCAAAGTAAATAAATTTGGTTAAGTTGAATGTGCATTGGTTTTGCTAGTTGATTGTATAGAAATTCATTAAGTGTTAAATGAAATTGAATTAATAGAAATTTGAAAGCTATGTAAATTGAATTCAAATTGAAAGATAAGTAAATCTAAATAGAATCAAATTTGATTTGAATTGAAAGCAAACTAACTCGAATATAAATTAGTGAAAGTAAACTAATTGAATATGAATGAATGTTAGTAACATCCAATGTGAATGAATCAAATGTGATTAAATTGAAAACCAAGTCGATGAATGATTTACTAAAGAACTAGTTGATTATTTTGGAAATAGGAAGTGGATGCAAAGTTCAAATGGGAATTAGATTTGAAAATTTTGACGTTGTCAACATGACAATCCATAATAAATTTAATAGATTCAGTGATGAATTTAAATTTCAACTTGCAGAGAATTAAGTTAAGTGGAAAACTTAGTATTGGAAAATTTGAAGTTGGTTTAAAACCAATATTGTGAAAAGTATGCGGAATTCAAACTATAAATTGAAGTCTTTATAAATAGGAATAGAATTTATAAACGATGTTTATAAATCCGAAACTGACTTATTTTGATAAGTAAATTCTTATAGCTTGTTAAAAGATGTATATTCACAATTTTGGGACCGTGAATATATTATTGAATAAAATGGACATATTTTTGGGAAAATGATATTTTAAAACGAAGTTAATGGTTTTAAAAGATGTTTTAAAAGGCATTGAATATCGAAACCATAGATTTCAACATTCATTGTTGAAATAGACGTTTTCGAGAAATAAGGAAATGGTGGACTATAACATTATTGTTATAGTAAATGATTTCCGAAAGGAAATGTTTTGTATAGTATTGGGATTTATACATCTATTTAAATTTCGAATCCCTATACTAGTGATTTTGAGTTGTCGTAACGATGTTTTACGTAACATTCGTTTTAACTCAAATAAATGTGTAAAAGAGAATGATTTCCTTAAAGATGAAATATATACTTAATTTTGATTAAAGTATATCGAATATTTTCAAATGTTGAAAATAAATGGATTTGTGAATTACTTATTTTTAAATAAGTATGGAAATGTTTTTCCAAAAATGCAAAGTTGTGAATATATTCCGTAAGGAATAAATAATTTGAAATTCATTTTCGAAGTCGAAGTTGAAAAGTTAAATGAGAAATTTGAACAATTAGTTCAATTTGAAATTTTTCAAAAAAGATTGAATCGTTGAGTTAAAATTGAGTTTAACTTCGACATCAAAGACAATATAAGTTGAGCTTTGAATTTCAGATGATGATTTGGATTGTATGTCTAACATTGTGAATTGATGACATAGCAATTGATCTATATTAAATATATATCTGTTGGTGGCGGAGAATTTATTCTCTTAGCTTAACACCCTTCTCTGAGACGTACGAGCTCAGAAGTTATATATCGATAGACATCAATTCTATTTTGAGAATTGACGATGTAACGTGAAATCCAAATCGAATGTGAAAGTCGATAATAAATGGAATTTTGAATATGAATTAGGTTTGAGATAACCTTAAATTTTCAAATCGACTTAGAGGAAAATTTTGAAATCCTCTATTTTGTTATGAATATGGATATGTAAGTTTTTAGAACTTATATATATGAATGCGGTGAATTGAAAACCGTCAGTTTGGAAAGTAATTGTTATGGAAATCTTATGTAAGCTTACATGGATATGATATGTACGAGATGTGAAATGAAGTACTATATATGTATAGTATTATGTTTTCTAAACTGAGGATATGGAAAAGTACCTTCCATTTATTATTGGAGAAGGTATTGGAACTCGTGAAGAGTGTCCATTTGAAATTCGTAGCTACGTAGAATTTTCCATAAGTTGGAATGTCCATTTGGACTAGAATCCCTCGTGATGGGATCATGTTGATTATGATGTATGTTAGCGTAATTTGAGGGGCGAGATGCCTACAGTTACAAGCGATTCCATTGGGATAATGGCGCAACCGCCGAGTAAACTGCAATCTAAGCGCCAAAGCGAAATTCGAGGGGCGAGATTCCTACGGTTACAAGCGATTCTACTGGGATAGTAGCATAACCACCGTGTGGACCGCGATCTATGGCAACAACCATGGCGAAATTCAAGAGAGATGTAAAATCTACGGTTACAAGCGATTCTACTGGGATAGTAGCGTAACCGCCGGGTAAACTGTGATCCATGGGGGAACGTGCTTTCCATATCCATTTTTGAAAAAGAATTTTTAAAGTATTTTCACTGGGAATTGAAGCAAGTATGTTTAGTACTTGGAGATTTTTAGACCTGCGCCTGGCCAGCGTATGCCTAATGTCTGTAAGAACGAAGATGGACTTGTTAAATTTTGAGTTAGCAAGTATTTTCAAACTATAAATAGCAAATCAATAGCCTGAAATTAAAATTACAAAGATTCCAATCTAATAAATTAAGGAAGAAGATTTTTGAACTGTCTTGAAAGTCCACAGCTTTGGAAGAGATATATTATATAAATCCCTAACGTGAAGAATTTTAAAGTTTAAATCTGAGTTTTGTAAGTCGAAAATTTTGGTAAAAGACTTTTGCGTTTTGATTTTAGAAATCAATGAACAAAGGAGATAATGAACAAAACTAATGAGATTAAACAAATGAAATGAATTCTATATTCATTTATTTGTATCGAGTTTCAAGCTTAGAAAAATTGAGTAGGATATAAATATCGGTGAAATTTTAACGACCTTTCCTTTTCGTGGACGAAAAGTTTTAAGGAGGGAAGATTGTAACGACCCTAAAATTTCGACAATTAAAATTGAGAATATTTAATTTATTTTAAATATTTGAATGATGATTTGGCTTGAATTTCAAATTATCAGAATAAATTGGCGATTTAATTTTAGAATTTAATCTATTGAAAATTGAATAATAATTTAAATCTTTGTAACAGTAAAAATCTTCATCAATTGACGATTTAATATCGGGTGATAATTCCTGTTAGATTTTTTTTGTAGATCGAATTGAAATTCTTTTGAAACTGTGAAGTGTTTGAAATTTTCAAGTTAAATATGAAGAACATATTTGAATTTAAAAATTTGAGTCAGGAGTTTGAAATTGAATATTAACTCTGTATTTGAAATTCGAACTAATGACTTGGAAAAAATAAATTGGATTTAAAAAATTTTTGCTTATGTAAATTAATTGATTGATAGTTTTTTAATTTAATCGAAATTCTTTTACAATTTTGTTAAAAGAGTAGATGGGCTTTAATTTCAATGTTGGCCCATATTTTTGTTGCAGCTATGATTAAGTAACCCCTCTCCCCTCAATTTCTCATTCATTCAAACCCTAAACCTAAAACAGACGAGAAGAAAAATAATGGCGGCTTCATTTTCCTTCATTTTCAGCTACGCCTAAAATCACGCCTAACCCTATACCCTAAGCCCATCCTTGTCTCGGTTAAAACACGAAAACCCGATCCCCTTTCCTTTATCTCATTTCATTCGTATAACCCTATCCCTAAAACAAAAATAAGCGAGAGAATAAAAATGGCGGCCGCTTCTTTACTCGTTCCTCTGATCTGAAAATTAGGGCTAGAGAAGCTTATCGGCTTTGGCTTCGACTTTCGTTTCTCGTTCGCAGCTGCTACTTGGAGCTTTGGAAATTTAGGGCTTCGTCTTCCTCTTTTCTCGCGACTGCTCCGATGGCGAAGGTGAGTAATTTATGTTACTCACATCTTATTCGAACGGTTCGAATTCGTTCGCTTGTTTGTTTTCGTAGTCTTTGGCTTCGATTTGATTTCTTTGTTTGATGTTGATTTCGTACGTTTTTGTTGGCTCGGCTTCAGTATGCTTTGATTCAAACCGACTTCTGTTGACTTGATCACAACTGATAATTAGCTTGTGAATTTTTTTTTATGACCATGGCATTTACTTTGTAGTTGGCATTTGCATTGCATATTTCAGTAGCTCCTCTGCTACTATATATATTTATTGATGTTGGCTCTAGTTTGCATTCTTCCATACTTCAGTCTGCATCGTTTTGTACTTGATTTATCTTGTAATTCCACTTCTAGTTGGGTATGATGGCACTGTGGTTGGTCTTAACCACTGCTTGGATTTTGAACTGCATGTTTGGTCTTGTATCCATGTTTGTAGCAGTTGCTGTTGGTTCACTTGGTAGCTTTTGTTGTTGTCCAGTTAGTATTGCACTGTTTTGTATCACTGATTCATTTGAATCAGTGTTGTCCATGTTGTTTCATCCCTGTTATGTCTTCCATGTAGTTGCACTCCACTCCATGTTTGAATTCCTTACTGTCCATTTAAGTTTTTGCATACCTTGTAGTTGTTGAATTTGTCTGCATTATACTTGAGTTGGTCTGCTTTGGGTCGCATTCCTGTAGTTCCATGCTGCATTTGGTAGCTCTGTGCTTTTTCGTTACACTGTTGGCATTGCCTTGTATTTTGTTATTCGTGATGTCTTGCGAAGTTGCCTTGTCACAAGTGCACTGTCCAGTTTTCAGGTTGTGGCATTGATTTACGTTAGTTCGTTTTGGGCTTGGTTCCATACTTCGGTAGTGTTTCATAGTTAATGTAAAGTTGTTTTAAATTGACTTCAGTTTTGTGATATTCATTCCTGTATACTTGACAGTTCTGTATGGTTTGATGTCTACATGCTACTTTTTGCAAGTCATGTACATGTGGGTCTGCATTGGTATTTAGTTGAAGCTCTTTTGGCACACTCTATATTGGTACATGCTCATTTTGTCTCTGTTCTTCATGTAGTGTCTACATATGTGCACCACTGCTATTGTTGCACTGTACTTCGAGTGGTGTAATAGGTTTATCATGCAGTTTGTATATGTGCATTTCATGTAGGCATTGGCTCTTGAGTTGTGTACACTGCATTGTCGCATTCCAGTGCATATTCTAGTCTGCACATCCACCTATGCTTGCATGCTGTTAGTTTTTCACTTGAACCTGTTCATGTTAGCACTGGATTCACTTGTGCACTTTTGACCATTTGTCTGTAGACTTCACTGTGTACACTTTGATTTTATTTGTTGTCCAGTTGCACTGTTTCATGTTTTGCTGTGCACCTGAATGTATTTATGTAATTGATGCTTGATTGCAGTTACACTTCATTGTTGCCTTGTGAACACCGATCTAGTTCATCTCGATTTGTTGTGTACGTGCCTTGATTTTGATTTCTCTGTGTACATGCACAGTTCATTGTTGCAGTGATCATTGAATTTTGGTCGAGGCCATTTGTACCTGTGCTGAATCTGATTTTGATTTGACCTTGTGCATTTTACTCGAGTTGGCGAGGCAGTGCACGCGTGCGTGCATTGCAGCCACCCAAAATCGACAGTTTTGAATTGATATTTCTTTTGTGTCGTGATGCATTGATCTTTTATGCTGTATTGGCGAGGCCGTACACGCGTGCGTGTACGGCAGCCAATCGAACTTCGATGGTTTTAAAGTGTTAATTTCAATTGTTTTAAATTGATTTAGTCGATTTGATAAATTGTTTATTTATCTCTGTTGATGATTTAAATCTGTTGATTTATTGTTTAACACTGTTTAGTGTTAAAATTTTCGTTATCCGATTTCTTTGTTAAAAGGATCAGATAGACGGGAATTATTGTGACTGTCGTCTATTTAAATTATTATTGCCTATATGCACTCATAAACTGGTTTGAATTAGACTGACCTGTGTATTATTTTCTTTTGAATGTAATACTCGGGTCAGACCGAGTATTTTTACAGCTTGAAGATTTTCGAGCAGCGAAGTTAGAGAGAGAGTAAAGAATCACTTAAGTTTTCAAGAAAATTGTATTTTAAGATATTCCACTGTATCAGTATTAAATTGTATAAACTTTGATGTATATAAAAAGATTTATAGTAATGAAATAAAGATTCATTTGTTTAAATTCATTGTTATTATTCTGTGTTTCTGTGGCTGATTCTGTTTAAACCTTATAAACTAAATAACAATTCGTCTTTTTGAACATTTCGAGTTGGTTTAATTACCGACTGGAGGCGGTCAGAAAGGGAGAATGTTACAGGGGCGCTACTCCCTAGAACCTTGCTGCATCCTTCCTGTTTCGACCATTTTCGGGGTGTGAGGCTCGACGATGTCTCGTCCACAAAGCTACGCTTTCTACAAAGCCATGCTTCGGGTCAAACAAATGATCATAGAAATGATCACAAAGATAAATGATCAAACAAACGATCATATCATAAATGATCAAACAACGATCATTTCACAGCAACACTTAGTATGCCACGTTACCAAATTGGGAATATATCGCTGATAAATTTCAACTACATAACCTCTGAGCTCGTACGTCTCAGAGAAGGGTGTTAAGATAAGAGAATAAATTCTCCGCCACCAACAGAAATGTATTTGAAAGAAATCAGCTTTATATCTCAAATTGTAACATCAGACACACAATCCATACAAGTCTGTTCCAGGATCGAATAGAACCGAAGGCACTTCTCACGAAGCCCTTGCACATCCGGATAAATTTCTAATCACGTCCGGACTTCCCGTCACTAAGGGTGATAAAACCTCTAAATCGGAGATCAGCCGATGTAGAGTAACTCGACGGTAATCCTTCCGTTTTCAATAATATCCGGTCTTCAACACCGGTCATCAAATGCAATTCATAACGACGTATCACATATTCGGAATGGGTTATACGACCCCATGGTCCTTTCCCGGCTAACCCGAATAGTGAGCGATTATTCAAAAATAAGTGTGGCATTCAAATTCATCCAATACACAACAAATACCATTCAAGGTAATTATTGATAGTCGGTTATTTAACTATCAATAAAGATGCGCAACATCATCAGATTCCAAATAATTTTCCAAATTATTTATTTCCCAAAATATCTTTACTGGATATATAATTTCCACACTTCAAAAATAAATCAACGTTTATTTTTCTAAACAGTTTCCATTTTCTTTTATAAATTCCATAGTGAATTTATATTTCAAAATATTTACTGATATACGATTTTCAAATCGATTTCAAATATTCAATTTCAATTTATCTTTAAGAAGATAAATTCTCAAAACGTTCATTTCATATTGGAAAAGCATTTCCATTCTTATTCAAAAATAAGTAATTCACAAATCTATTGATTTTCAATATTTGAAAATATTCAATATACTTAAATCAATATTAAGTATATATCCATTCTTTAAGGAAATCATTCTTTTAAGCACATTCATTTGAGTCAAAACGAATGTTACGTAAAACATCGTTACGACGACTCAAAATCACTAGTATAGGGGTTCGAAATTAAGATAGATATATAAATCCCAATACTAGACAAAAACATTTCCTTTCGGAAATCATTTACTATAACAACAGTGTTATAGTCCATCATTTCCTTATTCCTCGAAAACGTCTACTTCAACAATAAATGTTGAAATCTATGATTTCGATATTCAATATATTTTAAAGCATCGTTCAAAACAATTAACTTCATTTTTAATATCACTTCTCCAAAACTATCCATTTTACTTGACAATATATTCACTATCCAAAATCGTGAATATACTTCACTAATCACATTTCACTATTTTCTACACATTTTATTTCAAGAATTATCCACTATCCAAAATCGTGGATAAAATTCCCTTAATAACCTTCTATATTAAATTCATCAAATCCAATTGATTTCGAATTTATAAAACAACGTTTATAAATTCTATTTCTATTTTCTAACAACTTCAATTTAATAAATCTCCTTTATTAACAATTCGATTCATAACTCAAATCTTATACCAACAATCCATAATTATAAGTTAAATACTTATAATTCCTTTATTTTACAAAATCATTTCCATTTATAAGTTCACAATTTATAAATTTCATTTATTTATAAATTCTTAAAAATTCATTTTAACGCTTATAAAAACTCGTTTTATAATACCAACATTTTAAAGTTATAAATATCAATCTTGTACATCTTTTACATACATCGTTTTTAATAATTCAAAAATTCCAATTAAAACCATTTTTTTATAAATTTCTTAACTATTTATTTCAAAAGAAATTACCTTTTGGTTATAATTCACAAATCTTAACTTTTATAACTTTAAAATCTTAACGTTTATAAATCAATTCAAAAATTCCATAAAACGTATATTTTCAAAAATCACTTTAAAATCCTTTTAAAGTAAAAGTCGTTATTTTTAAACTTCAAAACTGAATCCGATGATGCAACAACACCAATTAGTCAATCACAACAACAAACATCATATATCAATATGATAACAGAATATACATCAATATCTGTAAATAAATAAATACTGGTGAGGAATCCAGTTGGATCCCTCCAACCTGTTTCCCTGCATCCACAGACGTTAGCACAATACCCATTCCCCTTCGAGGTGGAATATCGCGGTATATGGGTTTTATAAAAATCATCCGCTTACTAACGGCGCAATAGGGTCTCATCCGCTATACAATGCGGGAAATCAATCAATCCAATATATACATATGCCAATATGTATATATTGCTATATATAGATATATCCTACTATATCTAATATCACATCCAAATAGCAATCAATAACTGCAATCCAAATTTATTTTGAGTGAGAAGAACTCACCTTTGCTTTTAATTTGCAATCCATTTCCATTTTGACTCGATTTTCTTGCTTTATACCTTGTATAAATAATTTATACAATTTGTTAATATTCGGATAAAATCGAATAACCAATTTTCATTTGATAAATTTAATTAGCCAATGATTTATTTTTATTTTTACTAGAAATTTTCCTTTAAAAATTTTACTAAATCAGAATTAAATTTTAAGCTAAACCTTTTTTTCTTTACTGCATATAAAGTGATAACAGTAGTTTTACCTTACCGTACTCTTTTAAATCTATATTTATAAAATTTCCAAGGACAGAATGAATATTCATATATATAAATGCATATATCTTTAAATTAAATTAAGGTTAACTTAAAATCTAAAACTGCTTATAGATAAGATTTTCATGTTGTTAAAATTTTCTTCTTCAGTATGTATACATATTTGTAAAAACAATAACTTTCCTCTGTAAAAATCTAGTGTATATATATAATTTCCTATTCTTTTCCTTTTGAAACTGCTTATGTCAGAATAGCTTATATACATCTTAAAAATCCAATCTTTTATATAAATTTATTTGAAAATAGTATATATATATATATATATATATTTTAACGACTCCTATACATATGTAAAAATTGAATTTTTGAATATGTGAGAATATATGTATATTATTTTACTGAATGTAAATGCAAATATAAATCTGCAAATACCTTACTTGAGCATCCCAAACGAATGCCATTCCAGTCGAAAACGAGGTCACGACGCCACTGACATCGACGAACAACCAACAGCAACCCTTGGCTTGCGATTTCGAGCTAGTGAAACCCCAGCTTCGAACCCCTAGTCGAACGCACCCCAGTCGTGACACGCCACGAATCCCCTCGTCCCCTACGTGCTCACGAATCGCCACAACCCTATAAAGTCGCGAACCCTAGCCTCGTCGAAGCCCTATCGATGTCGACACCCCATCGAACCCCCCCACGTGCACACACACTCGTACGCGCGAGAGACTGCCATTAAATTGGTTTCGTGAATTCTATTTTGAAATAGGGAGAAGCTCGCCTATTTTTTGTTTGATTTTGAATAGAAGGGAGCAGCCATCGGTTGGTTTAAACGAAGATGGCTCGGCATTGATTTCGAAATGAGGGAGAACGAAATTTTTTTAGAAGAGGGACGAAATGATTTCGCAGGCCATTATTTTTCTTTTGAAGCTGTTATTGATTTCGAACGAAATGATTTCGTTTTGTTCCTTGCGTTTAAAGAAATGGGAGACAAGAGTACGCAATTAATAGAGGATAGGTCGACGCAAATCAGAGACTAGGGTGGCTGATGATTTGAGTGTATAAATTTATTTTTTAAAATTAATCGATTAATTATTGTCCAGACGTTTCTATCTCGTACAACCATACAATAGCTATGAAAATTACAAAATTTAAAATCCGATAATAATACAATATTACGGATCCAATGGAACTGGTTTCGCTGAATTCCGAGACTGTGCCTCGGAACGATATTTTCAAATATCAGTTGAACGGTATAAATTTCAAAACTGAACAAAACACTTTCAAACTCAATTCTGAAGCTTCTGTTATCTTCAGTAATATCAATGTAGATTTTACAATCCTTTGAAATATTTTTAATCAGCTTAAAATTGAAGATTCGAATTTTTTATTCAACTTTCACTAGATTAACTTTATAATTTAATCGCCAAATTCAAAGTTATATTGGGGATTCAAATTAAATCATCGTTCAAATAATTAAAATTAATTAAATATTTTCAATTTAATTTGTTCAAAATTCTGGGTCGTTACACCAACAGTAACTTTGGAAAGGTTACACAAGTTCCATATTGGTAAGTTATAAATATAAATGTCTTTCAGAATGCAATGGAAAGGTTACACAAGTTGCATATTTATTTTATATTAAAATGTTCGATAGTTACATTTTCTTATTTTCATTTCCATTATATTTACAGTTTACAAATTTTCAATTTCTTATTTATTTCATTAATCATTTTAACATTAAATTTCTAATTTTCATCTCAGAACTTCCAATTATTAAAATTGTCAAGATTCCATTTATTACAATAATTTTAATTTCTAATTTACAGAAACATAAGAACTAAACAACCGAGTTTCATTTTAGTTATTTTAAAATAATATATATAATCATATCTTTTATATATATATATATATCAAATCATATTTGGAATTTAAAACCAAGGTTAATCTATCAAAACAATTGTGCAGTAAAATTACTACACGGTCTTCCCACTTCGAAACTCGAAAATGAACGTCGGTGATGCATGCACTCATCACCGAAATTATTTTCCAGTGATAGAGAGGGGAGTACAAAACTTATTTCCTTTTGAAATTCCTTTTTTTAAACATTTCTTTCAAATCACATTAATAAATATCAGAAAATACTTCCAAATAATATTAACGTTATATTCCAAAGTCATATGAAAGAAATTTTCAAAAACCCCCGGAACTTAAGTTCTAAATTTCCAATTTACATTTATTTTATTTACAAATCTTAATTCCAACCAATATATATAAACTTCACTACTTAACAACTAATATATTACAACCAAATATATCATTTGTAAACCATTATTTTATATATAAAAATAATAATAGGCAAAATTATTTCATTTACCTATATTCAATACAAGTATTGTGTTGGTTTGCCGTATTAAGTGTTAAGAAATCCCTATCGATATCATAGCGTCCTATGCACAAACCAGAATTTATAAATACAAAACGGAACAAATTAACACAAAACAAAAACATTTTTATAACACTAACAAATACGCTCTCTCATATATGTACACTCGGCGACTCATTCTAGGGTATTACTACCCTATTTAATAGGAGTCAGACCCCACAAAGCAGAGGTTATTGCTAAACCAAAGCTTTGATACCAACTGTAACGACCCGCCTTTTTTGACGTTTTAAGCAGACACACATGCCAAACTCAAACTATTCAAAATGACAGAATGTTATGGAGTAAATAAGAAAAGCAGAGAAAGAAAAAAAACAAAATCTCGCAGCGGAATGATAAAATATAATAATCAAATAAACAGTTCATGAAGCTGTTTACAAATAACATTTGATTATACATATACAATACAAAATCAAAGTTACAGACAACAGAGAATAAATATACAAATGCAGCGGAATAGTATGAATGCAGTGGAATAATAGAATAAATAATAATAGTACAAATCTTCTTCTTCGTCCTCCAGAAACAAGGTCTTCAAATCCTGAAATGCTAAGGCTGACCCGAGCGAATTGAAAAGACAAAAAACTCGAGTCAGAACTAAAAGATCTTATGTAAGTTAAATCGGTGATAAATATGAGTGTAACGGCGTAAGAGATGTTTATGGGGTTTGACATCTCTTATCCAGTGTCTAACGTGAGTGAAGTAACTTAAGAGATGTTCAGGATTCACATCTCCTAAGGATCCGTTAAACTATCTATTATGTAATACAATACGCTATTATAATAGGTCTATAGTAAAGTAAAAGTATTAAAATAGCGTTAAGGCGTTACCCATACCCCCCTTAACACATTTTATATATTCTCATAGTCTATACAGTACCGTACGCTCCTTCGAGAGGTTTACACAGAGGGCACCCCATAGGTATGTACAAAACAAACTCATAGAAGGCGCGCTAGGGCATGTGAACATGACACTCGAGGCAATGCCAGGGTAGATATACCAATTGCACTCCAAGACAGGTGGTAACGCATAGCAGCTACTACCGTCCACCTCGGACACACTCCCATATCAAAAATCAAGTGGTGGCCACCAAATCAATCACAAAGTCATAGTATAGTATCGAAGAAATGTGCCCGATAGGGGGAATGACCCCACATGGCCCGGTATAGCTCCTGTTTTAGTCACATCAAAGCTGACTCACGGGAGTCAGGGTCACATCATACCTTATACAGAAATCGTTCGCCAAACCATCCTACTTCATTTTTGGAATCTCCACCACGTGCACAATTGTTAAAGTGGTTTTCGGTATTGGCAGAGAGTATGATAATATGTGATCCCGGTCACTTTAACAAACAAACGCTTATTTCACACCGGATGGTTCTTTTAAATTTACAAAACCATTACATAATTGATATTAAATTATCATATTCAATTCAAACCATATCACTTTCGAAATTATATTCACTTTGAAATCAAATTCACCTTTGAAACCAAAAATTTTCTCAAAAATCATATTTCCAACCAGGTTAAATCCCTACTTCAAAATCATCATATTCAACTAACTATAACATTTAAATCCCAACTTAGGTTATTTAACCGTATTTGCTTTTAACCAATGAATTTGAATATAAACGCTTCCACTTCACTTAGTCTGGAAATTTAGAAAATAGTTTAAATGGTTATAAATAGTTTAAATAGATTTTTAAATAGTTAAAATACTCTAAGATATTTAAAATAGATTTAAAATATTTATAAATTGATTAAGATAGATAAATAGATTTAAAATAGATTAAATATAATTAAAATAGATTAAATAGCTTTAAAATAGATTAATTAGATTTAAAATGAACTAAAATGGTTTAATTAGTTTAAAATAAATTAAATTGGTTTAAAATAGGTTAAAATAATTTATAGTTAATATTGCTTAAATAGTTTAATAAATTTGAATATTTGAATAATTAGAAATTTTAAAATAATATATTTTTAAACCAGTTTATATTAAAATATGTATTTGGAATTAATATCAAATTAAACTATTCATTTCATTTCAACACATTTTGACCATTTTCAATTTCCAAATCAACAAACAAAATTTCAACCTTTGATTTTAAATTTCAATAAACTATTGAATTTCATATCGTTTTAATCCATGTTCAAATATCAATTCGAATTACTCCAATTTCAAAATATATCAAAGTTATGTTTCAAACAAATTCAATAGCTCAATTCCGATAGAATTTCATTTAAACAAAAAAAATTAACTTTAAACTTTCAATTTAATTTCTTAAAGCAATTCCTTTAAACCAATTCACATTTCAACACAAAATTTGATTTTCTAATAATAATTCAATTTATATAAATCAAATTTTATTTCAAAATATCATTTTATTAAATTCGAAAATTAAGGATTTTAAAATCATCTAATTTAACCAATCCGGTGTCCGTATATAATTCTCTATCCTAGGGTCAAGTGATATGGATATTTATCATTTCAATCCGCACTTTAAAATTTTACGGTTATATATCATTTCAAACCGCAATCCCGAATTTAATAATAAAATCCATAAAATTGGTCGAGTCTATCATTTCAACTCATAACAACTTTTCCCTAATCTATAGATCGTTCGGGTATATATCATTTCAACCCATAGTGATTTTCTGAATAATAACTATGGGAACTTGCAGAGTGATAATAATATATATAAATCAAATGTATCATCCAATCATCCAATAATGATTCAAACATCCATCACAATCATCATCCAATTCAACCCATGAATATTAACAATTAACAGATTATTATTTACAGGGGATTAACTAGCATTTTAAATTCAAAAATAAATTAAATGACAATTTAATTCAAAATAAATTCAACTTAACAGAAATAGCAGTTTAAATATACCAAACAGCCATAAATAAATTCCTAATCACATTAAAAATTTAATTTAACTAACATAAGAAATTTTAGAAGTTGTGAGTGGGTCAAATCACTCACCTTTGATTTTAAATCGAATTGAAATCCAATTTAAACCCAAAATTCAAACAGTCTCAGAATTTGTCCAAACCAGCGTCAAAATGTCCGGAGTTTAAATACGATCCCACAGAACAAACCACGCATAAGTCGGACCTCGTATGTAAAAGTTATTCGAGTTAGAAGATTATACAGTTTAAAATTTTACACGCACGCTGTTCACCAATCCCGACCTTCGAACGCGAAAAGAACAGAAAACCACCGCTCCACCCACCGTTGACCACCCAAATGCTCGCCTACGTTGATCGTTGACCAGATCCAGACACGCCAATGGGCACACCACCCCAAGCTGCCCCTTCGACCCTCAAATGAACGTCTCCACCTTCGAGATGGTGCAGCCGCCGCCGTTGGGTTTAAAACCGTAAAACCAAAATTGCCGTTGATCAAACCCACTTCACGGTGAACAAAACCGATGGATGAGCTCAGCTCGACGACCTTAACGATCCCATATCTCCCGATCAAACCCTTGCCGTAGATCTGCCGTCAAATTCAACGGCCCAAAATGGACGGCCGTGGATAATTAGCAGATTTCCGATCAAACAAAAACCCAATTGCAAAAACGAACAGCAGAATTGACTTGCGCTCATCAAGAGCTTCAAATCGATATATAATTTGTTTGGGCTGGAGGAGTTTGAATTTTTGATTTGGTTTTGAAATTGAATTTGAGGGTTTGGCAATTGGAGTTTGTCTGCCATTGAGAAGAAGAAGCTATAGAGAATTATATGTACAGATAATAAGAAATGAGAACAACTAGGGTTTATAATAGGTTATTTATAGGTAGGACTGAAAATAGAAAGAACAGACAAGATTTGATTGAACGATAAACGGTGAACGACTCGAAAAGCCCGTTTCATCTCCAGAATGAAAATGTGTCATCCAATATATCAAAATAGATGTTTTAAATATTTTTAAACTCAATGGAATAGGTTTCATGTCCTAGTTCCATCGTATGAAGAAGTTATGTTAAAATCAGCTTATTTCAAATTGATTTCAATTGAATTTAATTAAGTTTTAAACCTTTTTAAATTTTAACATAAACAAAATCTCCCATTTTCGAAGTAGCGAAATTACGGGTCATTACATTCTCTCATAGTTAAAAGCATTTCGTCCTCGAAATGAAAGTTAGATAAAGGAATCTATCTCATACTTGTATCCTCAAACATCCTGGCTTATTTATACTGATGGTAGAAAAAAATGCATATATAAAAAGAATGTTGATACCATAACAACACTAAAACAAATGATACCAAACATACAGAGATTCACTACACTAACCTGAGTACTTATCGCGTACTTAAGGTTATATATCAAGTCAGACTTCTATCCTACCCATCCTAGTGCATACCACACACTTAAGATAATAGATACAACAACCAAACAAGACTATACATCCAAAAACAACCAAACTGATACTATATCAACATTAATGAATACATTCAACAAACCCATCCCCTGACCTAAGCATGAACTACATACTTGAGGTCCATATATACATACAGAAACATAAGTCTAACCCCTATATCTTAGTGCCTACTATTTAAGATAACTATCCAACTACTATGTAGACGGACCCAAAACATCATGCTATATATGATATTTGATTCGATCTATTATTCGAATCCACAACTTTACTTCCGAACTAGTATCGATCCCACGATTTTCTAGTGCGGACTTTGATCAGGCTTCCTGATTACAAACCATTGCTTTTCTTGCATAGCTCTCAACTATGATAGAAAACTTGAGCATATAACCATAACCCTCATCAATGTTCACCGTCAAGAATCGAGTGATAAATCCTTTCTCAGATTGGAGTAAACACCTCAAAGTTCTGTTCTCAAATCTTAGAACAAAAATTTATGTGCCGAAATGATCTACGTATAACTTATGTATTTATTCACATTCATTTTTACCTAATATATTTCTTCAAAATTTCTATTAATTCAAGTTTATTTCACAACCATTTACTTTCTACTAAATCCATTATTACTTAACCATACAAATATGACTTAAACTTGTATAATATACCTTTAATTCCTATATATATACATATCCCCCAAACTTCAACCCATTATTACTTCAATTAGGGTGTTTTAACAAATGTGGAATTCTACTATTATCTCAAATTAATAAGTTATAAAACTTAATCCTTAGTTTTATTTACCTAAGGTCTTAATTTAGCTAATATTATTTATCTTATCCATATATTAATAAGACAACTTTACTAAGTGTACATCTTTTTTCTTACAAATCTTATGATTATCTACTTAACTTATTTACCTATCCATTTTCTAAATCAAATTTTTTAACATTAAATCCATCAAATACCTTATAGTTAAATTGTGAAACTTAATTCATATTGTATTTGTTATTTAAACATTTCCATCCAGCAATCATCCTACTAACCATATTATTCAAAACTCCCCTCCTCCCTCGCTGGTTTTTTTCTTTCTAACCTATCCACTTCCAATCTTACTTCATTTTGAATTACAAATGTTACCCTAAACGTTTCACTAATTCAAAGTTTTATATTAGGATGATGTTTCTTATATCTCTTATTCCTAAATTTCACTTTGATTTTAACATAATCAAAGTATCTAAATTTCAAATTATCTTATCTCCTTTATAAATTATAGAACTTACCCTTTTACATTATATTTACCCAAAGTCTTAATTTAGGCCTGTCTTCTTCTATCTTGTTAACAAGAATTTTTCTAAGTGTGCATTTTCTTTTTACTTTCTCTAATTACAACTTCTAGCTTCAATATTATCATCAAATATCTTATAGTCAATCGTACAATTCTAATCACAAGATATTTATATTTTAGTTTTACTATGCTAAATTAGAAACAATCCTTAGCTTCTAACGCAAAAATAATAATATCCCCTTTGTATATTCACAATATAAACCCAAGGTAAAATTATTTCATTTACCAACTTTTTTAGAACAAAATTATTTTTATAAAATTAACAAATACACGCTCATATATAATACTCTCAAACTCATTCTAGGGTGTTACTAACCCTATCTCTAATGAGTTACTCATCCTAGGATATTACTAATCCTATCTTTGATGAGTCTTTACCCTTATCAGGCTTCGTTGTTCGTTCAACCAAAAGCTCTGATACCAAATGTGACGACCCACAATTCCGTACCCTTTAAGCCTACAATAAACCATACATGTCTGACCCAAATTGCACGAAAGCATGGATTATCAAGGGTAATAAGAAAAATTGACAGAACAAAATCTCACACGAATGGAATAATATATAATAGAACAATATCTTTACAGCGGAAAACTTTTAAAATACATATTTCGGAGTGTAACCTAATTCAGCTTGGACAGTTATAAATATTTTTCCTTACAAATGCTGACAACATAAAACAAAACAAAAGTGCAAACAGACATCGGTGGATAATAGAATACGTCCATACGTATATGGATATCTCCAGCTCTCCTCTGGAAACTCCCATCGTCTTCACTAAACCTGAAACTACTTGGATTAGACCCGAGTATTGAAAATACCCGGATCAGGCTTGATAAACTAGCATGAGAAAAACTCAATAATAAATGCAGTGTCATATACCAGCATTGGGAATAAAATCCTTTAGAAAGAAAGAGTATCTCATAAGAATACGCGCACAAATAAACACGGATGGATTTTTACCTTATGATAACTAAAACGCTTTTATATCAAAACATTTGATATTATTTTTAATGACATTCTTTGAAAACATTTGCAAAAAAAATTATTAATCTTAGCCGAAATGGTTACCCATATAGAATTTCGGGGCTATTCATTATGCCAATACAAACAAAACCACAGGTTCTTATTGGAGAATGGATTTCCACACAAATGACCAGGTGAAGGATCTACCTTCCGATGGGTACACCTCTAGATGGATGTCCCGAGGAACCATCACAAAACTCCTCTACCAACACAAGACCGGCTTACCTCTATAACTAGATAGTATCGAATATGTCATCCTCCAGTCGTTACCGACCTTTATTCTAGCGCTGGATTTCCATACACCATATTAATTTACATCTCGAACGTCATAGAAGGAAGAAATATATCTAGAAGGGGATGATCATACCCTAATTGGGAATGACCTACTTTGCCTTGCCGCATCTAACCCTGTTTCGGTCATTTCGGTTGATGAAGCTTGAGGCAACGATTACCTTTTCACATAGCATATATCACATCTCTGAATGCCACATTGCCATTTCCGTTGACTACTAATTGCCTTCCACAAAAATACAACCCTTGAGCTCGTACGTCTTAAGAATGGTGTTAAGCTAAGAGAAGTTTCCTTCTCCGCTGCCACAGATGTATGTTTGTAAAAACCAATGTACGTAATCTCAGAAAATGCACTGTTAGACATTCATCCATACAAGTTCGTTCTGGTATTGAACGAAACCAAAAATACTCTTCTATCACATCATGTTGGGAATTAACCCTAGGATTAGTAGCGAGAAGTCCTTGCAACCCAAAGAATTTCAAAAATGAAAGCACCACTATTACTTACTATTTGGGAGCTAATCAGAATTATCAACAAGCAGTCCTTTCATCCCGATAATCCATGTTCTTCATTCTTCATTCTCTCTATCAGGTCTTCATTTTTCGAACACGTAAATTGGTTCGAAGTGGTTTTCGGATAGGGATCATCCAAATCTGACCCTGGTTCCTTTGAAATCCAATCATCGAAAACGTGAATATGAGTATACAGGATTTATCAAGTCAGTTTTCACTTTAATTCTTTTTGGATGATTACAAAATTTCTTCTTTTTGTCTTAGAGTAATTCTAAGTTAATTAATTCTTTTGCTTTGGAAATATTTCAAATTTCCTTACTTATCATCGATCCTAATTCCTTAACTTGTAAATGGGTCAAAAACAATGTTATTTAAGACATCGTATACTGTAAACCCTAAAATCAATCTTAGCAAACATTATTGTGTAAATAGGATCATAGAAATCATTCTAATTTTACTCAACATTAATTTCTGCATTCAACAAGTGCTATGGGCGGAATAACAGTGAAATCACCTTTTAAATTTCACGAATAGGACGAGTTCCCTATTCGGAATTTAACACCAAGTATAAGAAGATTATGTCTATGTAATCCAAGTTGTAATTTATTCATTTTGGAGATTAATCGTTTTATACTTAAATTGCTTAACTTCTGAAAAATAGTAATTATCTTTAATTTTGGAAAAACTTAATTTAATCTTTTAGAGCATCTGGGCTTTCCTTTCGATCTATTCCACCCCTCTCCTAAGAAGATAAAATATAGGCCAGGTAAGTTCAGGGAACTGGCTGCTCCATTCCTAACCTTAGTTAAACACCTTATTTTATCTTCCCAGATCTCACAAGCGGGACAAATGTACTAGTCATTTCCGCATACTCAGTTATTAGATTTTCTTTTGGAATTGATTATAAAGATTCCAAATTATATTTTAAACACTTAATTTTCCTTTTAAAAACATTCATAATCTATCCTAGGAAAAATCGTTAAGTTTAAACCTTCTTTTAAAAAAGTCGTAGAAACGGCAGTAGAAAAGTGCTGCGGAAAGTGCTTTATAAGTTTATTTAATTTAAACAAATTTTTAATATTTGAATTCATATTTTCCACTCCAAACTCTTCTACGCTATTTATATTGATTTATCAAATTTATCCCATATTTTTTCCATAATTAAAAACGTCCATTTAAAAAGATTTCCCGTTATGGTCACTTAACTACACAAACACGATTTTTCTAGAAAATGATTTGGACATATTTCAAAATCAACTTAATGAAATCTTGATTTTCTTTCTTCATTTGGAAGATATGGATATAATAGTCCGGAATTTCCTTATCTCGAAAAATTCCAAGCTATATTCCACTCTATACACTTGTTTGAATTTTTCGGCACGAAATCGCGAATAACCATTGCGCGACACACCTAGTTTTAACTTATTTTTCAATGTTTGAAATAATTTATTCAAATTAAACTTTATTACTTATAAAATTATTACAAATCATTATTTATAATAACATAATGACTATTTAACAAAGGTGATTATTTGGGTGAAATAACATAATCACTATTTATAATTACCACTACCACATCCAAATCAATCAACCACATCACACAATCACTAACATAAACATTTGGTACTACTCAAACATAACACAAACATTACCAAACATCCATAACAACATTTTAAAGGGGTGTATTCTTGCATATGTCATAAGATGGTTATTATAACAAAATCAAAATACGATCTTTTAAAAGCGATGAGAATTTCTCACTTTCAAATCCACTCCGTCTAACTTTACGCAAACTAGCATGCTCTTTCCTGAACGTCTCGAATTTACCAATTTTCTTTCCTTTCCTTTTCTTTTTCGTTTTCTTTCTTTTTTTACTTGGGCCGTGAGTATTTTGGAAGGGGTATGGGCTTGGGCCGTGGGTAGGTGTAGGCTACGACCTAGGAGTTGGGTGTCGAGGAGGGTGTGTGAGTTTGATGGGGTGTATGGCATTGGAGAGGAGGTGGTGGGGTGGTGTTTTGGAAGGTGGATTATTTATTATTATTTGTAGCGACCCACAGTTCTGTACCCCTTGAGTTGATAATAATTCTTCCTCGTTCAACCTAAGGTGTACGAAAGAGCGAATAACTAGGGTAAAGAAGAAGGAGATAGCAGAAAAATAGAAACAAGAACAGAGAATCTCACAATCACAGCGGAACAAAAATATAATATATAATAACAGATTTTATACGGAAGAATTTGTAACAATTTATATACCTACAATCATTATAGTACATCAATCAATACATCAAACTGGACAGTTATATAACTTGTCCTTACACAGTGGAATATAAGTCAAGTACATAAATACGTCCAAAACTCCTCCAGCTAGCCTCCTAAGCTCCTATAGCATTTAACCTGAATCTGTAATACTCGGTCTGACCCGGGAATTATAATAAAATAACACCCGAGTCAGTCTGGAAAACCAGCGTGAGAAAACACACTCAATTTGAATTATTAGAGTTATCAAAATCCTTTGAAAAACAAAGGTATCTCGTAAGACCACGTCACATATAAACATGACGGGTTTTTACCTTACGATAACCAAAACATTTTTATAGAAAATCCAGTAATATTATAGTAGTGTCTAAATACAAATACTTATTCAAATCGCTGAAATTGTTACATTAATTAAATTCCAGCATATTAGGCACTACAAACAAAACCGTAAGCTTATATTGGAGAATGGATTCCAACTGAATGACTAGGCACTGAGGTACCACCTGTCACAGTACACCTCTAGAACAATTTACCGAGGAACACTCCGGGATCCCCTGCTACACAAGACTGAACTAATCCTAACCTGGATAGTCCGAATAAGATTACCCCGCGGTTGGGATCGGCAACCGCCATACAGCCGAATAAAAGGGACTCTAGATATCGGTAACCTTACCCTACTTGGGTGCGACCCACTTAGCCTTGCTACATCTCCCCCTATTTTCAGTCATTCTCGGTTGATGAGGGTCGAGGCTAAGCGTTACCTTTTTAAGAACAATTTTACTTAGAATGCTCATCGTCCTCCAATGAAGATGTTCTGGAAGCACTCGTCCATTTAAGTTGCCCTGGGTCTGGACAAACCGAATCACCGTCTTCATCATCATCACGGTATTCATTCGTAATGTTCAAACCTGATCGAAGTGGTTTTCGGATAACTAAATCCGATCCCGGTCTCTTCGAAACGATTAACGAAATTGGCCAATTGTTGATAGTCGGTTATTTAACCATCAATTTAACATCCATAAGCAACCATCTGGCCTTATCATAAAGTTTTCCCAAAATATTTACTTCCAAAATATCTTTAAAAGATATATCAATTTCTTCCAACATTTGAAAACAATTTTCAATACTTAAATCCATAACAATATACTTCCAACATCTCAACACGTAGAAATATTTCCAAATTTCTATTCTCTATACTTAGGAAAATATTATCGGTTTTATTTTCCAAACCCTTTCAATATTAACGTTTTATAAAATTATCCTGTAACTTATTCCAAAAATCTCGGGAATCACAAATGAATTTCCTCTCCTCAAAATCATGTCGTTTTATAAGCCCCATTTCGAATCTCGAGAGAATTTATAAAATAAAAATTTTCAATTTCTTTAAAACTCTATATATATATATAATAAGTTTTTTAAAGATTAATAATTTATTTTTTGAAATATGTTCAAGTAATTATTTAAATACCGAAAACACTTTTATAACATTAATAACTCATTTTTAAATAACATATAAATTTTCAAAGCTGATTTTTAAAGTCAGAATTTACTAAAAATAAATACTTCATATTTAAAAAAAAATCTACTTACCAAGTATTTCAATCTCAACTAGTTTAAAATCCCATAGTTTTAAAATAATAAAATTTTCCCTTTTAAACAATCTCACCTCTTATGATTTAAAATATATTTTTAAATTCTCAATGACCAATTTTAATTTATAACTTTCTCTCGATTTCACAACATCTCGATTCATTGTCGATTCCCTAACCATTCTCATTTCAAAAATAGAATTTTCCATTTTTTCTCAACCCTGTTTCCATATTCTAATATAAATTCCTCCTATGAATTTATATTTCCAATTGCCATCTGATATCGAATTTCTTCATTATAAACATCGTTTTTAAATTTTATAACCCCCTTGATTTTACATGTTTATAAAAACAAATCTACTTATAAAAATCCATTATATAAATTTTATTTCTTATAAACTCCTTTAATACTTCCAATCTATTATTAAATATTGATTTCAACTTCCTTTTATATTCCCAGAATATCTCTTATAAATTCTTTTATATAATTCATTTTAAAAATCTTCATTTACTAATTCACAATAGTTAAGTATAACCAATCAATTATATTTTCCTAATTCAATTTCTTAAAAATAACTCCAATTTCTATATATATATTATTTTCAAATTCCCTTCAATTCCATAAATTTTAAAAATAGATTATAGTATTTAAATTATCAAAATTCAGGCCAGTGCTACTATAACATCCAATAATTCAATCACTATAACAATTTATAATAGATTATTCTACACAAATCATATATCACTATATATGAAAAATAATCAATAAATTTGAAGAATCCAGTTGGATCCCTCCAACCTGTTTCCATGCATCCACCGATGTTAATACATATAAAATTTGAAGTCAATTTGTCATTACAAAATTTTTCCAAAATTATTTTTTTTAAATTTTTTTCCTAACACCCTAAATTTTCAAAAAATTTTGGCAGAGTCTTCTTTGTACGGAGGACCTTTTGCAATATGACAAGAGAGATAAATATATATACATTGACTCACACGGTCGGAAAACAAAGATTTTGGCAGAGTCTTCTTTGTTCGGATTGTGTTGGAAACTCTTAGGAGCAATCAATTGAAAGCAAAATTTTCTAAGTGCCACTTTTGGCAATCCCGTGTGAAATTTTTAGGACATATTATTTCTGAATCCGGAATTTCTGTGGAACCTTCAAAGATTGAAGCGATTCAAAATTGGAAGAGACCGGAGAGTGTGATAGAAATTCTTAGCTTTCTTGGATTGGCGGGCTATTATCGCGGTTCATAAAAGACTTTTCTAAAATTTCCGAACCTCTTACTAGTTTGACAAAGAAGGGAGTTAAGTACATTTGGTTAGACAAATGTGAAGCTGCCTTTCAGAAATTAAAAGAACTCCTTTCCGATGCTATTATTCTTGTGATTCCCAAAGGGAACCAAGACTTGATTATTTATACCGATGCTAGTCGTGTTTGATTGGGAGCCGTTCTCATGCAAAGGGAACGTGTTATCGCTTATGCTTCTAGGCAATTAAAGCCTGCCGAGACTAGATATGCCACTCATGATTTAGAGCTCGCAGCCATTGTTTTCGCCCTTAGAATTTGGCATCATTATCTTTTGGGATATAAATTTGTTCTCTACACCGATCATAAATCTTTAAAGTACTTATTTTCTCAAAAGGAATTTAATTTGCATCAACAACATTGGCTCGAATTCCTTGCATCTTATGACCTTGATATTCTTTATACTCCCGGAAAGGGGAAATCGTATTGCCGATGCCCTTAGTCGTAAGCAACAAGCGGTTGTTTCCATGATGATTTCCAAATGGAATGATCTCGAGACCTTTTCTACTTGTGAGATTCGAGATCGTCAATCCGATTCATATTCTTCTCTTGTTTTATGTAGCCTTAAGGCTCATCCATCTCTTTTAGACCGCATTCTTGAAGCTCAAAAGCAAGATCCTTAATTGGCTCTTCTTAGCCAAAGTTGTAGGGATAAAAAAAATATTGATGGTCTAAAAGACTTTGAAATTGATGCTCGCGGAGGCGTTCGAAAATTTGGTAGACTTATTGTGCCAAATATTAGTGATCTTCGTAAAGACATTTTAGAAGATTCCCATCGTTCTAAATTTACCATTCATTCCGGTGGTAGTAAAATGTATGCGGACATGAAACGACTTTATTATTGGGATGGAATGAAATCTGATATTGCTAACTTTATTAAGCGTTGCATGACTTGCCAACTCGTTATGGCCGAGCATCAAAGGCCCGGTGGGTTATTGCAACCTTTGGACATTCCAATTTGGAAGTGGGATCAAGTCTCCATGGACTTTATTTACGGTCTTCCTCGTTCTCATTCGGGTCATGACAGTCTATGGGGGATTGTAGATAGACTTACAAAATACGCCCATTTTATTCCCGTTCCGTCCAACCGGACCGTACCTCTTTTGGCCAAACTTTATGTTAAAGAAATTGTTAAATTGCATGGGGTTCCTACTTCTATTGTTAGCGATCGTGATCCATTATTTACTAGTGGATTTTGGAAGGGTCTTCAAAATGCTTTGCGAACGAAGCTTAATTTTAGCACCACTTATCATCTCCAGTCCGATGGACAAACGGAGCGTGTGAATCATACTCTTGAAGATCTCCTTCGTGCTTGTGTTCTTGATTTTGGTGGAAGTTGGAAGATCATATTTCTCTTGTTGAGTTTTCTTATAATAATAGCTTTCAATCTAGTATTGGTATGGCACCTTTCGAGGCACTCTACGGAAGGCCATGCCGATCTCCTTCGTGTTGGCTTGAAGCCGGTGAGAAGCTGGTTTTAGGTCCAGATTTTATTCGTGATTCCACAGAAAAGATTGAACTTATTCGTCATAGGATGAAAGAAGCTCAAAGTAGACAAAAATCCTATGCCGATAATCAAAGATGGAATTTGGAATTTTCTGTGGGAGATTTGGTATTCATTCGTGTTTCACCTATGATGGGTGTTGTGCGTTTCAGTCGTTCGGGAAAACTAGCACCTCGATATATTGATCCATTTCCCATCACCGAACGCATTGGTTCCGTGGCTTATCGCCTTTTATTACCGGCTCAATTTTCTACTATTTATGACGTATTCCACGTTTCTCAACTACGGAAATGCCTTAGAGATTTCAATTCTATTCTTGAGCCCGGTGTTATTGAAGAAATTGAAGTTTCACCTAATTTGACTTATGAGAAACATCATATTCGTATCGTTGCTACGAAGGTTAAACGCCTTCGTAATAAAGATGTTCCGCTTGTGAAAGTTCAATGGTCCTCAAATCCTAAGGATTATTCTTGGGAGTCCATAGATTTCATCGAGCAAACACATCCAGATTTACTCTCTTGTGCTCCTTAAGGTGAACTTCTCACTTCAAATTTTTTTTCTTCTGTGTTGATGTGTTGCAAAATGGTTGTTACTCTTTATTTCCTTCTTAAATATTGCGAGGATGCAATTTCTTTAAGGAGGGGAGTTTGCAACAACCCGCATATTTTACGATTATATATTTAAAAGTTTTATTTAAATATAGCATCATTAGTTGAATTAAAAGTCCGAAACGTGACTTTTTGTAAACAGTCAAATCTGGACTCGAGACCAGTTCCATTGAGTTCAAAATGACGTTTACAAATTTTTTGAGTAAACATTGATATGTTTGGAGTTGATTAGAATTTTGGTATTTTCAATTGGGCCTTGGGTTTGGTTCTAGCCCACTAACCAATAAGAGAACCCAAACCTTCTATCAAATACCTCCTACTTCACTCCTCTTCATTCATTCATTCCACTTTCTAAATTCCTAACACTCAAGCCCTAGAAAAATGGGGGAAAAGAAAAGAGATTAGAAATTCCTAAGCCTTAATTCTCTTAGGAAATTCAACTTCAAATTATAAATTAAAGAGATGCTTAGGTAAGCATCCTCTTCATCTTCTCCATCTCAATCTCTCTTCAATTTTCAGGAATTCCTATAACCTAACTTAGGAAATTCATTTCATTTGATAATAGATTGAAGATTATTGAGGTGTTGTTGAAGTGAAATCGATCTTGCTTTGTTTTAGAGCTTCTCATTTCTTGTTTTTGGGTTTAAAGGTGAGTTCTTGAACTCACATCTATATCTATAGCTTTCATTGCTGTTAGGTATGAATTCCTAACATCTATTTCTTGTCCAATTGCTTTTGAATTGAATTGGTTTGGTGAATTTTCCAATTTTTGGTATTTTGAAGTCAAAATCTGTGAAAATCCTACTATGGATGTTTGGACATGTTGTTTGGAGTGTATTGAAGAGCATATAGGGATAGATTGTCGCTTGGCATAAATCCCTAGCCACCATCGCTCATCCAATGGCCTCCGAACCAATTTGGCCATTAATGGCCTTGGCTGCTTTTTGCCCTGAGCTTCAGCTCAAACGTCTGGGAAAAAACTCAAACGTCTAGGCCATCAGAATAAAAATTCTAGATGTACATCTCAGACGTCTGAGGTTATTCCCAAACGTCTGAGCGATCTAGAAGAAAATTTTCAGATTCTCAGCTTAGACGTCTGAGAAAACACCAGACATCTGGTGCTGTTTAATTCAGCTAGTTCGCCTATTTTTCAGTGGATTTCCGTTTTATCAATTTTTGTGATTCGGTTGGTTGTTGTCATTTATTATTGACTTTGATGAGTTCTTCTCTGGATTTTTGGGAATATCCATTTGATGGATTTGATATCGATTTCTATGGTTTTGATTCACGTCATCGAATGTAAATTTTTGGTGATAGATTGTTTTTACAATCATTTCTATGATTTGTCACTTTAAACTATAAAGGTTTCTATACTGGTAGTAAATACTCAAACTCTTTCACAAAAATGATTTCAACATTACTTTTAAATACAAAGCTCGTTTGTAAATCCCACTTTCCAATCTATTAGTATATACAAACCTTTACCTCATTTGTACGAGGAATCCAATTAAACGACTTAGCAAAACAAGTGGTATGAAACGCTTGCGTTTACTTCGTCGGTTATTTTTTAGACTTGTTCGATTGAAATCTTGTGACAATTTTCGAGTGGAAATCTACAATTTGTTCGTAAATATTTAAGTTAAGCCAGTGGTTATGGGACAAAAAGCTAAACTCATTTATTTACTAGCTTGGTGTAATTTACACTTTTTGTTGATCAATGATGATCATTTTATGGTTTAGACTAGCGATATGCGATGTCTCTTTGTCCGCGTGGGAGACTATACCCCGTACTGTAGAGCTTCGTCTCATTTTTATAGGCTAGCGACCCATGGTCTTTTAACTGTTTTATGGAGTTCGGTTCATCGGGCGTACCGTTGTACTACGTCGTTGTTCTGGCTTATTGAGTTTTAGGTTCCTCGGACGTACCGTTGTACTACATCGTTGCACCGTCTCTATGGGTTAGCGACCCATGGGATAGCATCCCGTATGTGATACACATGTTGGTGAGTTTTCATGCTCCCGTTTATGATAGGCCTCCCCTTTTGTGTTTTTCTGGATTTCTAGAATTTGTGTTTCACCAATTTTCGTGATTTGCATTGATAAGCTTTATCAATATTTGTGGTTTGGTGAACAAAAATAAAGAATATGACATTCTTTTTGGTGTTTGAGAAAATTTTAGATATTGTAAGATTTTCCTTGTTATCATATACATTGATCATATCTCTTATCATATCTCATCTTATATGATATTTATAGCTAGACTGATCCATTTATTATTTTTCTTCTTAAATAATACTCGGGTCAGACCGGGGTGTTTGAGGTGCTTCCACTTGACTTCTTAGTATGGACTAGCTTCTAACTTTTAGCTAACCACTTTAGCTTAGTAGTTTTTGTTTTTATACATTCGAGATAGAGACTCCTTGATATATACATATTCTTTTGTCTAGCACTTGTACCTATTCTTTTGTGATGTAGTGGATCTTTTATGACCACTACTTTGATGTACATTCTATGTGTTATATTCATATCTGTTTTTGCCTTTGTGATATGAATATCTATGACGGATTTATGTTCTGCTTATTTTATATTTGTTTCCGAAGGCCACATAGCCACTGTGTAGTAGCTTTGAGTTTGTATTTGATATGTCAGGTTTCTTTTTGAAATGAAATGCATGACATGCTACCTGACTTATCGGTACTCGCACAAAGCAATTACACAGATGGTCGCTCCTCAACAGCCTTATTCTTTGTGCTAGTCGACGGTATTACTCCGTAGTGTTCTTGGCTAGTGTGAGTATAGAGGTGGGGCATCACACTCGACGTCTCCTCCCTCCGGCTCATCGTACATCATGACCATCGTGTGCCTTCCCAAAAACTATTCACGACCAAACCCTACATGCGACTTCGCCTCGCCGGCTATGAGTTTCCCATGCTCGCATACGTGGAAACCCTAGCACCGCCAAGCCAACTTAACACTACTAGACTCGACCGCGGCTCCCCATCAGCTCGCGCTCATCAACCGAGCAACGCGATGTTATCGCGTTCATTTTTTTGAATTTGATTGTACATATAACGATTTCGTTTAGAGGAGGGAAGGAGAAGATATCTCGCGATTTATTTCCTCTTTGCCTGATGTAAATTCGAATTGGTGATTTACGATTAGAAGGAAGAAAACTCGGTTTTCCACATGAACGAGAGGAAGTGGAAAATTTTTGAATTTCCAGTTTTTTCCTTCGAGCTGTTCGGTTGCGTGATATAAAGAGAAGGGGGGGAAACACGATGAGATGTTAACATTCTTGAATCAACTTGCTACAGTTATTTGAAGGGGAAAGGAAAAAGGTTTGATGTGAATTTGTTTGACTGGTCAAAATATACAATTATAATATATAAAATTTAAATCATCTCGAAATCGTAGCTCAAAATCTTGACCTCCTATCGAGGCATGCCGCTAGGCATTCAAAATGTTATACCCCTATTCCGAACGTAATGGAAAAGGTTTCGAGTCCTAATTCGATCATATGGAGAAGATAGCTCTTTGGACCCAATTATATATTGAGTTTCGATATTAATTTCAACTCGTTTTTATTCCGTACGACCAAACGATAACTCCAAAAGCTATGAAATTTGAAATCCGATAATAATACACTATTACGGATCCAATGGAACTAGTTTCGTCGAATTTCGAGACCGTGCCTCGGAAGGCTATTTTTAAATGTCAATTTGAACAATATACTTTTCAAACTGAACAAATCACCTTTAAATTCGAATTTTAAAACTTTTATTATCTTTATTATTATCAATATAAATTTTACAAGCATTTAAATTATCTTTATCAGACTTAAAACTCAAGATACAATAATTTTAACTAATATTCAATTATTAATATTCAAAAATTAAATTATCCAATAAATCGCTATATTTAAATTCTGTATTTATTTTTATAAATAAAAATCAAACTTTCATATTCAAAAATCAATTTATATTTCAATCAATATTTAAAACAATTTAAATATTCAAAATCGAACAACGAAAAATCCGGGTCGTTACATTATTTCAAGAGAATGGATAGGTGGGAAGCCATGGAAATGAAGGAAGAAGAAGATGGAGAAAGTGAAGAAGAAGGGAAGAGTTCGAGTTGTGACAAATGAACTGAAAGCGATGCTTATTTATAGGTGAACTTTTACATGCAAAATTTCCTTTATATCCTTTACTATTCTTTTACCTTTAAGCCATTGATTTAACATCTTAAAGACATGCATTAATGGTGGAAGAGATGGTAGGATTTGATTCATGTACTTATGTAATGATTATGCCTCTTTTTCTTAATTTCTAAAATACTTAAATACCCTTTTACTCCTTTTCCATAATTGATAAGACTTATGCATTAATGAGATGAGATATGTTAGTCCTTTGTGTAATGATTATAGTTTTGTAAATTAATTTTAATTATAAATTGTAAATCATGTTACTTTTTGAATTATTTTTAAACGTTGCCTTTTCAAAATGAATTTGTATTTAAATGGAAATCTAAAGTGTGAATAGTTTGTTAAAATGGTATTATATAGATTACAAAGTGCATATGATCATTTAACGTTGCAACGACTTGTTACAGCTGAAAACAATGTTGTTATTGATAAATTTTACAGTCAAAATTTGACTTTTTATTAAATTATTTATTTAAATAAACCAAAAATAAAAAAATGAACTTTTTACTTCCTTAAATAAATTTAAACACGTCTATTCATATTTAAAATCATATTTAAATAAAATCAAAAGCTCCATTTTTACAGTGTATGTAAAACTGATAAAATGCGACAAAATTTGGACATTTTGTAAACCAATTAAAATTATATTTCACAAACCTTATTAGATTTTAATTATCATTACTAAATGATTTTAATATGAATCTCTTTCTTTCTCAAATCGATTTATACTTTTAAAAATACCGCTTTTGTTGATTTTGGAGTTGCATTGACAAAATATGACAAATTTTGAATATTTTTGTAAAACGATTATAAACATATTTTTAAATCCTTAAATATATTTCTATTATCTTTATTAAGTGATTTTAATAAGATTTAACTTTTCAAATAAATATTTAAACATATTTATTTAAGCATTTATTATTTTTAACAAAACTTAACTTTTGCTGATTTGTGATAAAATCCATCTTTATACTTTTTAATTATTAATTATAAGAATAAATAATTCCTCTATTACTATTTATTATATATAACTTATTTATTTAAGTTTAAACCTTTTTAAGTTTTAAAATAAACAAAATCTCTCATTTTCGAAGTACCGAAATTACGGGTCGTTAAATAACGAAGTTCATGACGATTGGGCATATCGTTTGGTCCCGCGAGATCGAAATACGTTGAAATTAATATCGAAAATTAATATAATAATTTGGATCGAAAAGCTATCTTCTGCATACGAGTGAATTTGGTCTTGAAACAAGTTTCATCGGGTTCGGAATAGGGTTATAACATATAAGACGCCAGGCGGCACGTCTAGTTTGGAGTGCGGAATTTTCGGACGTTTTATAGCTTGAAAATTGTGTGTGTTTGTATGCCCATACTTTACCCCCATACCCCCATCAATTTACCCATACTCTTGCCATGCCAAACCCATGCCTTTCTCTCTTATAAATCACGTTCCAACATCAGAGAATGGTCTTGTTTTATTTTTTTATTTTCAATTCAAATAAGCCTCATCCAACGATCCTCATTGATTGGTGCCCATCCAAGCGTCGGTGGGGAAAGTCTTCAACTAGAAACTAGTTGTCGATGTCAAGACAAAGCATATGGATGATTGGATGGAGGTGGATCGTCGTGTGGTGGCCGTGGGTGGAGATGAACAGTGAAGTTGGGTTTCGACGTTTTGCGGCCACTCGGGGGGTTCTGGGGCGAAGCTTCAACTAGTGAAATGTAGTGGAGGGGGCAGTGCTACCTTCGATCAAAGTTTGGCGGTGCAACGTGGCCTGTGGCGGCGGCATTTTGGAGATGAACAAAAATAATTCACTTAGATTTTGGTGCTGGTGGCAGTGGAATTGGGGAGGGGACCACTTGCGTTTGGGAGCATGTTGATGGGGCTAGCTGTGGAAGCAAGGGGAGTGGCGACTCGATGGCCGTGTTGGCAACGGTGAGCGATAGTAAGAGGTGGCTTTGTTCGTATATATTGGGGAAGAAGGTAATTAAGATGTAATATAAATGTTAATTATGTTATTAGTTTAATAATTATAAATTTAAATATCGATAACTTAAAACTTGTATAACTTTTGCATGCGAGATCCAATTGAGATGGAAATTTTTGCGTTGCGCTCATAACGATGTAAGCTTCACAATGGAACTTGTTTGGATGAAGTTGGAAACTGTTGAAATTTGGGCTAAAACCGGATGTCGTTCCAAACAGAAACGCCTCGGCGACAACAAAAAATTTCGGTGAGTTAAACTCACCTTTTTGGTTAACTAGTATGATATACAGATGATAAAAAAAATTATTGAATGGTTGTTTGGATGACTTACTATATATATGCATATTTTAGTTGGTTTGGATATATTGCTGCCCTAGAGCGGATGAGACCCTATCACGTTCCCGTGTAAGAGCAGATGAACCTTTTGAAGGTGTGTAAGCTGTGTGGCTAGTTAATACTTAGGATCATGTAATATGGAATATTATATTAGTGCGGAAATATAAACTAGATAATAGTAATAAAGTATATGAAATAAGCACATCGGGACTTTTTATACTAGTTCGAACTTCCCATTCTACGTCCAGTCCCATACTACACTCTGGATTTAAACTCTATATACCCCTCTCTTAACCCGGAGGAATAAGTATACAACACCTGAGCAGCCGAACAGGATTTTTTCGCCTCAAACAGCCGAAGAGGACTTTTACCGCCTGAACAACCGAACATGACTTCTACTGGTACAAGTAGTTGATGCTTATGTTCTGAATAACACGGATATGTCTTTAATAGTACACCCATCCTATAATCAAATCCTCAAGTATATATTGTCTGTGTGAAGATATGAAAGAAAGATATTGCTTAGAATCGAAGAATATATTAATTAATTCGGAGATTCAAGCAATATATAGATTGTGATTGCTTTTAGATTGCAGAGATAGATAGTAGAGAATATAGCAAGATATCAAAATAAAATTCAGTAATTTGAGAAGTGATTCTAACGTGTTTATATAGTGAACAAATAGTTACAACTATTCACAAAAAGCTTCAATCAAAAGGTGCAGCCATATCTCTTCAATTTGGATCGAAACTCTTCGCAATTAGAAGTGACTCTTCAGGAAAAATAGCCGTTAGAGTCGGTCAGTCGACTGAGCAAAATCGACCAGTCAACTGAATATTCAAATATAGTGTAAAATGGTGTATATCTGTGCACTGAACAGGTTCAGTCGACTAGCTGTTTTTGGTCAGTCGACTGACCTGTTCGTTAGTGCACAGTTTGCACATATTTAAAAAAATTGAACTTTAAAACTACTTTGAGTATGTGCAAACTACTTGAGGATAGATTTTAACAATTATATACCATATCTAAGACTAAAACTTCAGTAAATAATCATACTATACTTAGATTTGTAATCTCATCTCCTTTGTAGTTTAATAGCTTGCATATCTCATTCTCTTTTTGTCGCTTGATCATATAGTCTCATCATTGATCGTTTAAGCTTTTTGTCATGAATCAAAACTCATGATTCAACATTCTCCCCCTTTTTGATTGATGACAACCTATTTTTGACGATGCTATATATTAAGAATTATATATCCGAAGTTATATATTTCTCCCCCTAAATATGTGGCGACATATCTAATCCTGCAAAAATTGGTTAGTCATACAAATTTCTCCCCTTTGTCGTCAACAAAAAGGAAATAAACAACCATATAATATGTTATCACATAAGCATTGTGAACTAACAACATATTAAATAACAATCACAAACAAACATATTTTTTCAAATTCTCCCAGGCTATTTATACAAGCCCATCAACATCAAAGAAAATAAACGATACTAGAATGTTTTTAATTAAAAAGAAAGTAACTTACTACCACCATCATGAATTACCGTCATCGCTCATCAGAGTCTGAATCTGTTTCTTCTTCCTCTTCTTCTTGCGCTAGTTCTTTGCCTCCTGAAGAGCTTTCCACATATTGTCTACCACCACCATTCCACTAGTGTCAAAACTTGTATGTTCTTCGAAGGTAGACCAAGTAAAATAAGGTGCCGGGCGTTTTCCCGGATTACAATGTGAAGGTTCTGAGTGGTCAAGGAGGAACAAGAGATTGCATCCCATAGAATCTTGAAAAAGCTTTTGATCTTCTCAAACTTCCTGTCAATCTTCTTGTCGAGATTCTTAATGCGAGAATCCAAAATTACTTGATTACGTGCAATGAGATCAATGGACTCTAGGGTGCTTTGGGATGGGGTGGTGGTGCGTATTTCATCTCCTAGTTGTTGTGGAGTAGCAGCTTATTGGCGACGCCTTGATTGCCAATCTAGGAATGACATGATAGTGAGCGGTCTTGGAGGCAATTTCATCAAACTAATTGTGCGGCTATTTAGTGTTTTAACTGTTGAGGTGTCGGATTCTGGAACTTGTAGATTCATTAGGAGCCACATAATATACTCACCATAGTAAATGATGTTCTTCCGTCCTTGGTTGAAGGCTAGGAATTCGTCAAGTATAAGCTTAGGCCAATTAATTTGAACATCACCCCAAATGCATATAAAGCTCTATAATTCTCTGGGTAGACAAGCTCATAAGACCCGGTACAAGGAAGGATTGTGCGCATTAAGGCTCGATGCATAATTCGGGCTGTAGGACGTAAGGTGGTAGATTTTAATTCTGTCATGTCGTCCTCCAAAAATCTATGACTCACTTAATCTCGTTCTCCTAAAACAACATTCAAATCTTCTAGTGGAATACCATTTGTTAGTGTTTGAAGGATGTGTCCAATTCTATCTAACGACAAGAAGACTTGTTGACCACAAACTAAACTCCATACACAGTTGTTACGGTTTCTTGGATTTTGATGACCCAAATTCAAGTTAGCGTAAAAGAGTTTTACCATTTTATGATTTATCTTGAGATTGTTCCGGTTGTAGTCAAGGAGAGATTCTAGACGACTTCTTCTAGCAAGATCTTGAATTCTATATGCTGCGAAGTCAGAAAATACAACAAATGATCCTTCTAGAAAGCGAGCTTCCTTCATCTTGTTCCATCTTTGGATAGGAGTGGCATCATAAAGCCATTGAGCTATTTGGGTGTCTATAGGTTCAGAGGCTGAGGATGAAGCTTTTCTAGAGTGTTTTGGTTGTCTTGGAGCCATTTGAAAATTTGGAGGGCTAGGTTTTGAAATTTTGATGGTAGAAAGTAAAAGTGAGGAGTAAAAGTGAAGAAGATAGATTATATGGGTAAAAAGTGGGTGAAACAGGAGATAATAAGCCAAGATAAGCCGGTCAGTCGACTTTTGAATTTGGTCAGTTGACTGATCAATTGTGACAACCTGTAAGGACCGGATTCTTCGACTTCCGAAAACCGACATCGATACGTCCACTGTATCAACTACCGAGCAACGAATGCCGGAAAACCGAATTCTTAGGGTTTTAAAAAGAAGAAAACAGAAGAAAAGAGAGAAGAGAAAGAAAGGAGAACAACAACAGAACAAGAGCAGAACAGGAAACATTATCAGAATCTCACATATCGCAGCGGAATAATATATAATAGATGAATCAATATTCTTTAAATCAAAGAACTATATCATTTTATACATTAATCAATCATCAGAGTCAAGATACAACTCAATACAACAATGGACAGTTATATAAACTTGTCCTCATACAGAATACACAGCGGAATAAATACTATCAGATACAAATACTACGTCTCGCCATCCAGCTTGCTTCCAAAGCTCCAGAATATCCAGAATATCCTGATAACATAACTCTAGGCTGCCCGTGTGGAAATTTGTGGGCACCCAGAGTTTAGAAAGGGAACAATAAACTCCGAGTCAGTCATGGTGACTGGTGTGAGATCGTAAAACAGTTTATCTTTAGAATAAACAACAGGAAAACTTTAATGTCAATTCGCAATGCTTTTGGAAAATGAAACTACCATAAGACCTCCCACCACACACACAATGCAAACGCAGAATTGGAGGAGATTTCTTCTTATGATAGTCAAAGATGCTTACTACGCAAAATCAAATTCTTTTTTATATTATTATTAGTGCATAGTGTAGAAAACATTTCGAAAGTATAATATTAATCTTAGCCAGCATAGACATTTCGAACTATGCCTACTATAGCTACCATCCAAACAGTGGGGCGCCACCATAAGTGAATGATAGGTTCTACAACTAAAACCATACAAGGCTCGTATTGTTTCTTTGGATTTTCAACAAATGGTCAGGCTAAGGAACTTCCTATCCACGCTGGGTACGTCCCTGGAATAGACGACCCGAGAACCTAACGTTGCGGTTAGATCTCTGCCAACACAAGGCCGGGTTACCTCTGCAAAAATAGGTAACTACTGACACGCATATGCCATCCCCCGATCGTCACCGATCTTCCCGAGGATCCCCGATTCGCAACAACCACAAAGTAATAAATTTGCAACAACCACAGAGGTTAAGTATCTGGGCTCCATACCATGGTACCACCTTTATCCAGAAGGAATGACATACACTAAGGGGCGCTACTCCCTAGAACCTTGCCGCATCCTTCCTCTTTTGACCATTTCCGGGGTGTGAGGCTCGACGAAGTCTCATCCACAAAGCTACGCTTTCTACAAAGCCATGCTTCGGGTCAAACAAATGATCAACCTATGATCACAAAGATATAAGATCAAACAAATGATCATATCACAAATGATCAAACACTGATCATTTCACAGCAACACTCAGTATGCCACGTTACCAAATTGGGATATATCGCTGATGAATTTCAACTACATAACCTCTGAGCTCGTACGTCTCAGAGAAGGGTGTTAAGCTAAGAGAATAAATTCTCCGCCACCAACAGAAATGTATTTGAAAGAAATCAGCTTTATATCTCAAATTGTAACGTCAGACACACAATCCATACAAGTCTGTTCCGGGATCGAACAGAACCGAAGGCACTTCTCACGAAGCCCTTGCATATCCGGATAATTTTCTAATCACGTCTGGACTTCCCGTCACTAAGGGTGATAAAACCTCTAAATCGGAGATCAGCCGATGTAGAGTAACTCGACGGTAATCCTTCCGTTTTCAAAAATATCCGGTCTTCAACACCGGTCTTCGAATGCAATTCATAACGACGTATCACATATTCGGAATGGGTTATACGACCCCATGGTCCTTTCCCGGCTAACCCGAATAGTGAGCGATTATTCAAAATAAGTGTGGCATTCAAATTCATCCAATTCACAACAAATACCCATTCAAAGGTAATTACTGATAGTCGGTTATTTAACTATCAATAAAGATGCGCAACATCATCAGATTCCAAATAATTTTCCAAATTATTTCATCTTCCAAAATATCTTTACTAGATATAAAATTTCCACACTTCAAAAATAAATCAATATTTATTTTTCTAAACAGTTTCCATTTCCTTCATAAATTCCATAGTGAATTTATATTTTCAAAATATCTACTGATATACGATTCTCAAATCGATTTCAAATATTCAATTTCGATTTATCTTTAAGAAGATAAAATCTCAAAACGTTTCATTTCATTTTGGAAAAGCATTTCCATACTTATTTTATAATAAGTAATTCACAAATCTATTTATTTTCAACATTTGAAAATATTCGTGATACTTAAATCAAAATTAAGTATACATTTCATTCTTTAAGGAAATCATTCTCTTAAGCACATTTATTTGAGTCAAAACGAATGTTACGTAAAACATCGTTACGACGACTCAAAATCACTAGTATAGGGATTCGAAATTTAAGAGAGATATGTAAATCCCAATACTATATAAACATTTCCTTTCGGAAATCATTTACTATAACAACAGTGTTATAGTCCATCATTGCCTTATATTTTCGAAAACGCCTATTTCAACAATGAACGTTGAAATATATGCTTTCGATTCATAATACATTTTAAAACATCTTTAAAATGTTTAACTTCATTTTTAATATCACTTCTTCAAAAATAAATCCATTTTTATTTAATAATATATTCACTGTCCAAAATCGTGAATATAATTCACTTAACCAAATTTCAATCATCTCTACACATTTTATTTCAATAAAGATTCGCTATCCAAAATCGCGAATATATCTTCTTTAATAACCTCCTACATTTAATTTATCACATTCAATTGATTTCGAATTTATGAAACAACGTTTATAAATTCTATTTCTATTTTCTAACGACTTCAATTTAATAAATCCCCTTTATTAACAATTCGATTCATAACTCAAATCTTATACCAACAATCCATATTATAAGTTAAATACTTATAATTCCTTTATTTTACCAAAACATTTCCATTTATAAGTTCATAATTTATAAATTCCATTTATTTATAAATTCTTAAAAAATTCATTTTAACGCTTATAAAAACTCGTTTTATAATCCCAATCTTTTAAAGTTATAAATAACAATTTTGTACATCTTTTACATACATCGTTTTTAATAATTCAAAAATTCCAATTAAAACCCTTTTATAAATTTCTTAACTATTTATTTCAAAAGAAATTACCTTTTGGTTATAATTCACAAATCTTAACCTTTATAACTTTAAAATCTTAACGTTTATAAATCAATTCAAAAATTCCAAAAAACGTATATTTTCAAAAATCACTTTAAAATCCTTTTAAAGTAAAAGTCGTTATTTTTAAACTTCAAAACTTGAATCTGATGATGCAACAGCACCAATTAGTCAATCACAACAACAAACATCATATATCAATATGATAACAGAATATAAATCAATATCTGTAAATAAATAAATACTGGTGAAGAATCCAGTTGGATCCCTCCAACCTGTTTCCCTGCATCCACAGATGTTAGCACAATACCAATTCCACTTCGAGGTGGAATATCGCGGTATATGGGTTTTATAAAAATAAGCCGCTTACTAACGGCGCAATAGGGTCTCATCCGCTATACGAGGTGGGAAATCAATCAATCCAATATATACATATGCCAATATGTATATATTGCTATATATAGATATATCTTACTATATCTAATATCATATCCAAACAACAATCAAACAGTCAATAACTGCAATTCATTTTGAGTGAGAAAAATCTCACCTTAGCTTTTATTTTTGCAATCCATTTATCATTTCAGCTTGTTTCTCCATTTCAGACCTAGTATAAACAATTTATACACTTTATTAATATTCGAATTAAATCGAACAATTCAATTTACCATTTAAGGATTTAAATTCGACTAACAATTTTATTTTATTTCATCATCATATTTTTTTTTCTCAACTTAACTATAAATATAGTCATTTACAGTTCAATATAAATTTTAAATTCTCAATACGCTGTTAAAACCAAAAGCAAACAATATTTTCCATTGAAACTAAAAATTTTTATTCAACTAAAAATTTAGTTTTAAACAACTTTCTTTACTGTGAACTACATATATTTACAAAACTGTTCTATATATATAAAAATCAAATCTTTTTATATAGATCCCTAGTTCTTTCCAAATTCTAACAGTAAGTTGAAATATACTTATGCTTATATATTTTTTTTTCTTATTTACTATATATATCTTTTCTCAAATCCATATGTATGTATATATATATGTTTTTTCTAATAAAACATGTCTGGGTGTTTGCTAGTGTGTGTGTATATTTTCTTCACTTAAAACTGGATTTACATTTTCTGTTTACTGTATTTAATTCGAAAAATATGCTCATATACTTTGCTAGAAAAATTCCTTTTTTCATATACATAATTTCGATTCTGCAGATAAATTTAAATCAAATCAAAATTTTTAAATAAATCAATACCTTCTCGGCCGAACTCGAGAACAGTAATCGCGCCTCTGCCGATCGCGTTCGCGCGCTGCCTTGCGCCCCCCAATCCTAGGCGCCGCCGCTTCCTCTGAACACTGCGCCACCACTATCTCCGATCGCTGCCTCCATCGCGTGCTGCCATATCAATCGCGAGCTTCCAGAACGCGTTCGAAATCTCTCCCAGTATCGCGAAACCCTAGCCTAGCTGACCTTCCATCGCGAAACCCCACCAGAAGCCCTAAATCGCCACCATCGCGACCTCGTCGCTCTCCCCCGTGCACCCAGTCGCATCGCGACATCGCACGCCTCGCCTCGAATGACTCCACCACATGCGCGTGCTTTGATTTTAATCACGAGTTGAAAATGGTATACGCGGCCATTTTTAAAATTTTTTCTCTGTTTTGAATTGAACGAGATAATGAGGAACGGGATATTTTAAAAGAGAGGGGATGGGTTGCACGATAATTTCGTGGTCTTCAGCGTGAGCAACGGGGCGTGTTTTAAGAGGAGAAAATGGGCGGACGTTGACTAGATTTTAAAATTTTAAATTTAATTTGAATTCGTTTAAAAAAAAATTCAACGCGTTAATGTGTCGTGTGCTCACGTACCAGCACCGAAAAATACGAAAATTGAAATCCGACAATAATTCAATATTACGGACCCAATGGAACTGGTTTCGTCAAATTCCGAAACTGTGCCTCGGACGGCTATTTTTAAATTCGATACGAACGATATAGATTCAAACTGATCACATTTATTTTAAATTCGATTCTGAAGTTTTAATTATCTTCAGTAATATCAATACGAATTTTAAAAGCTTTCGAAATATTTTTCTTCAACTTAAAATAGAAGATTCAAATTTTTATTCGACTATCAATAGATTAAATTTTATAATTTAATCGTCAGTTTCAAAGTTATATTCGGGATACAAATTAAATCATCGTCCAAATATTTAAAATTAATTAAATATTCTCAATTTAATTTGTTCAAAATTCTGGGTCGTTACAGACTTCCCTCCTTAAAAGAATTTCGTCCCGAAATTACAAGTTAGGAAAAAATGTCCTTAACTCGTCTACTATTTTTCAACATCCAATAGTTTTATCAATTTTTCAAAAACAAATCTTCCTACTAAAGATTCGTTATTGATCAACTAGCTTTTTCCAATTTCAATTTATAAGTTTTAAAACAACATTGTTTTACTTCTCAACTCAATTTTAAATTTCAAATTCAAATTTAAACCTTCAAAATTTTCTCAAAATTTTTCTAACGCCCTAAATTTCCGAAAAAATTTTCCAGCGTCTCCTTTGCGCGGCTAATACGGTACGACTACAAAACGTCCCTACGGACTCTCAGATTTCAAAAAGAAAAAGAAAAGGCCAAGCGGCTAGACAAGAAAATCATCAAATCTCATATTGAAATTCAAATACTTACCTTTTTGTCGAGCAATTCAATTTATCTTCAAAAAATAAAATTCCAATTCCTCTTATCACACCTGTATATCCTACTAGCCATAATATCTAGTTACATATTCAAACCATTTGCAAATTCTATTACAAAATTTTCAATATATGCTACTTATATCATTTTTTACTTCACTGTTGAAGTTACATATTCATATCCATTCAATTTTACATTTCTAATCTCATTTGAATTCAATTCACAATTTTAATTCTATTGGAATTCAATTTATCTTCAATTCCGAATATTGAATTTTATCGATTATCTTTCATTCATAACTTCACCATTTTAAATTAGTTTCAGTTACTAATCCATTTCAAATTCTAATCCACTTATTCAAATTTGTTTTCAGTATTCAGTTTCAATTCCAGTTTTATTCACTTTTGTTCGCTCCCAAAATTTATTTACAATTCACTATTTTGGTTTATAACTACTTATATTAAACTGGATTTCAATTCAAATTCAATTTACATTCATGTACTTGCAATTGCAAATTGATTCATTCATTCACAATTTTATTTTCATAATTCAATACTCAATTCCAGAGTCTTTTCAACCTTTTCAAAACCATTTTTGAAAACAATTCAAATCATCCTTTGAATTTTCTAAAACAAAATCCAAATTTTTCAAACAACTTCCATTTAGAACAATTCGGCAGCAATTCCTCTTTTGGAAACCCGAAAATGAACACCAACGATGCCGCGGTCATCTTCGAAGTTATTTTCCAGCGACCGAAACGAGTTTAGAGCTTTTCCTTCCTTCAAAAATACTTTTCAAAACCTTTGAAATTCATTTTCAAATCAAAAAGATTTAAACTTCCCAAATCTCCAAAATTTTCAAATTCTTCTCAAAACATTTCCAAAAACTTCTCTGGAATTCCGTTTTAAATTACAATTCACATTTATAATTTACATTCTTTAATTTCATTTGTATGTGAATTTTATTTCTTAACTTTGGAGTTATGATTTCAATTTCTTATTTAATTCCAGTGATGATAATTCACTATTATTACTTCCTAACATCCATGCAACCATATACTGTAACAATTCATAGAAAATTATTTCTTTTGTATACAAAAATAGTTTTGGGCAAAATTATCTCATTCACCCTATTTAAAACAATACTGTGTCAGTTTATCTTGTTTAGAGTTTAGAAACCCCTATCGATACAGTTAGCTAGACTGCACCGACCAGAATCCATAAACAATCAACCGATAAGTCAACACAATACAAAACAATTTCATATTCACTAACAAATACGCACTCGTATCTATTATTACACTCAACTCATTCTAGAGTACTACTGACTCTATCTCTAATGAGTAACACCCAACAGAGCAGGGTTGTCGCTTAACCATATGCTCTGATACCACGTTGTAAGGACCCGATTCTTCGACTTCCGAAAACCGACATCGATACGTCCACTGTATCAACTGCCGAGCAACGAATGCCGGAAAACCGAATTCTTAGGGTTTTAGAAAGAAGAAAACAGAAGAAAAGAGAGAAGAGAAAGAAAGGAGAACAACAACAGAACAAGAGCAGAACAGGAAACATTATCAGAATCTCACATATCGCAGCGGAATAATATATAATAGATGAATCAATATTCTTTAAATCAAAGAACTATATCATTTTATACATTACATCAATCATCAGAGTCAAGATACAACTCAATACAACAATGGACAGTTATATAAACTTGTCCTCATACAGAATACACAGCGGAATAAATACTATCAGATACAAATACTACGTCTCGCCATCCAGCTTGCTTCCAAAGCTCCAGAATATCCAGAATATCCTGATAACATAACTCTAGGCTGCCCGTGTGGAAATTTGTGGGCACCCAGAGTTTAGAAAGGGAACAATAAACTCCGAGTCAGTCATGGTGACTGGTGTGAGATCGTAAAACAGTTTATCTTTAGAATAAACAACAGGAAAACTTTAATGTCAATTCGCAATGCTTTTGGAAAATGAAACTACCATAAGACCTCCCACCACACACACAATGCAAACGCAGAATTGGAGGAGATTTCTTCTTATGATAGTCAAAGATGCTTACTACGCAAAATCAAATTCTTTTTTATATTATTATTAGTGCATAGTGTAGAAAACATTTCGAAAGTATAATATTAATCTTAGCCAGCATAGACATTTCGAACTATGCCTACTATAGCTACCATCCAAACAGTGGGGCGCCACCATAAGTGAATGATAGGTTCTACAACTAAAACCGTACAAGGATCGTATTGTTTCTTTGGATTTTCAACAAATGGTCAGGCTAAGGAACTTCCTATCCACGATGGGTACGTCCCTGGAATAGACGACCCGAGAACCTAACGTTACGGTTAGATCTTTGCCAACACAAGGCCGGGTTACCTCTGCAAAAATAGGTAACTACTGACACGCGTATGCCATCCCCCGATCGTCACCGATCTTCCCGAGGATCCCCGATTCGCAACATCCACAAAGTAATAAATTTGCAGCAACCACAGAGGTTAAGTATCTGGGCTCCATACCATGATACCACCTTTATCCAGAAGGAATGACATACACTAAGGGGCGCTACTCCCTAGAACCTTGCCGCATCCTTCCTGTTTTGACCATTTCCGGGGTGTGAGGCTCGACGAAGTCTCGTCCACAAAGCTACGCTTTCTACAAAGCCATGCTTCGGGTCAAACAAATGATCAACCTATGATCACAAAGATATAAGATCAAACAAATGATCATATCACAAATGATCAAACACTGATCATTTCACAGCAACACTCAGTAAGCCACGTTACCAAATTGGGATATATCGCTGATGAATTTCAACTACATAACCTCTGAGCTCGTACGTCTTAGAGAAGGGTGTTAAGCTAAGAGAATAAATTTTCCGCCACCAACAGAAATGTATTTGAAAGAAATCAGCTTTATATCTCAAATTGTAACGTCAGACACACAATCTATACAAGTCTGTTCCGGGATCGAACAGAACCGAAGGCACTTCTCACGAAGCCCTTGCATATCCGGATAATTTTCTAATCACGTCCGGACTTCCCGTCACTAAGGGTGATAAAACCTCTAAATCGGAGATCAGCCGATGTAGAGTAACTCGACGGTAATCCTTCCGTTTTCAAAAATATCCGGTCTTCAACACCGGTCTTCGAATGCAATTCATAACGACGTATCACATATTCGGAATGGGTTATACGACCCCATGGTCCTTTCCCGGCTAACCCGAATAGTGAGCGATTATTCAAAAATAAGTGTGGCATTCAAATTCATCCAATTCACAACAAATACCCATTCAAAGGTAATTACTGATAGTCGGTTATTTAACTATCAATAAAGATGCGCAACATCATCAGATTCCATATAATTTTCCAAATTATTTCATCTTCCAAAATATCTTTACTAGATATAAAATTTCCACACTTCAAAAATAAATCAATATTTATTTTTCTAAACAGTTTCCATTTCCTTCATAAATTCCATAGTGAATTTATATTTTCAAAATATCTACTGATATACGATTCTCAAATCGATTTCAAATATTCAATTTCGATTTATCTTTAAGAAGATAAAATCTCAAAACGTTTCATTTCATTTTGGAAAAGCATTTCCATACTTATTTTATAATAAGTAATTCACAAATCTATTTATTTTCAACATTTGAAAATATTCGTGATACTTAAATCAAAATTAAGTATACATTTCATTCTTTAAGGAAATCATTCTCTTAAGCACATTTATTTGAGTCAAAACGAATGTTACGTAAAACATCGTTACGACGACTCAAAATCACTAGTATAGGGATTCGAAATTTAAGATAGATATGTAAATCCCAATACTATATAAACATTTCCTTTCGGAAATCATTTACTATAACAACAGTGTTATAGTCCATCATTGCCTTATATTTTCGAAAACGCCTATTTCAACAATGAACGTTGAAATCTATGCTTTCGATTCATAATACATTTTAAAACATCTTTAAAATGTTTAACTTTATTTTTAATATCACTTCTTCAAAAATAAATCCATTTTTATTTAATAATATATTCACTGTCCAAAATCGTGAATATAATTCACTTAACCAAATTTCAATCATCTCTACACATTTTATTTCAATAAAGATTCGCTATCCAAAATCGCGAATATATCTTCTTTAATAACCTCCTACATTTAATTTATCACATTCAATTGATTTCGAATTTATAAAACAACGTTTATAAATTCTATTTCTATTTTCTAACGACTTCAATTTAATAAATCCCCTTTATTAACAATTCGAGTCATAACTCAAATCTTATACCAACAATCCATATTATAAGTTAAATACTTATAATTCCTTTATTTTACCAAAACATTTCCATTTATAAGTTCATAATTTATAAATTCCATTTATTTATAAATTCTTAAAAAATTCATTTTAACGCTTATAAAAACTCATTTTATAATCCCAATCTTTTAAAGTTATAAATAACAATTTTGTACATCTTTTACATACATCGTTTTTAATAATTCAAAAATTCCAATTAAAACCCTTTTATAAATTTCTTAACTATTTATTTCAAAAGAAATTACCTTTTGGTTATAATTCACAAATCTTAACTTTTATAACTTTAAAATCTTAACGTTTATAAATCAATTCAAAAATTCCAAAAAACGTATATTTTCAAAAATCACTTTAAAATCCTTTTAAAGTAAAAGTCGTTATTTTTAAACTTCAAAACTTGAATCTGATGATGCAACAGCACCAATTAGTCAATCACAACAACAAACATCATATATCAATATGATAACAGAATATACATCAATATCTGTAAATAAATAAATACTGGTGAGGAATCCAGTTGGATCCCTCCAACCTGTTTCCCTACATCCACAGATGTTAGCACAATACCAATTCCACTTCGAGGTGGAATATCGCGGTATATGGGTTTTATAAAAATAATCCGCTTACTAACGGCGCAATAGGGTCTCATCCGCTATACGAGGCGGGAAATCAATCAATCCAATATATACATATGCCAATATGTATATATTGCTATATATAGATATATCTTACTATATCTAATATCATATCCAAACAACAATCAAACAGTCAATAACTGCAATTCATTTTGAGTGAGAAAAATCTCACCTTAGCTTTTATTTTTGCAATCCATTTATCATTTCAGCTTGTTTCTCCATTTCAGACCTAGTATAAACAATTTATACACTTTATTAATATTCGAATTAAATCGAACAATTCAATTTACCATTTAAGGATTTAAATTCGACGAACAATTTTATTTTATTTCATCATCATATTTTTTTTTCTCAACTTAACTATAAATATAGTCATTTACAGTTCAATATAAATTTTAAATTCTCAATACGCTGTTAAAACCAAAAGCAAACAATATTTTCCATTGAAACTAAAAAATTTTATTCAACTAAAAATTTAGTTTTAAACAACTTTCTTTACTGTGAACTACATATATTTACAAAACTGTTCTATATATATAAAAATCAAATCTTTTTATATAGATCCCTAGTTCTTTCCAAATTCTAACAGTAAGTTGAAATATACTTATGCTTATATATATTTTTTTCTTATTTACTATATATGTAACGTACCGGGTTTTGCCCGCTCGAAAATCAACATCCGTACTTCACATTGTACTAGAATGCCGCAGAGTCGACCGTTCAAATCCGATTCGCCGGAGCTATAACACAATTAAGTAAATAACACAGCGGGAGAAAAGAATAATACATTGATATACAATATCTGATACAACAGAGTGATACAATGAATATCAATATACATCAGAGATATGATACAACAAATAGTAGCGGAAAAGAAAAGATAGATAACATCAGCAGCGGAACAATATCAATAGAAGTGATAACTCCAAAATGATCTTCAGACAAGAATGAATCCACAACTCCAAGATAAGCAACTCCGATGAATGAACTAGCTCCAGATAATCTACTAAACCTGAATATCTGAAAAGAAACCCAACTCTAGACTGCTCGTGTGGAAAATTATGAGCACCCAGAGTTTAGGAAGGGAACAATAAACTCCGGATCAGTCATGGGACTGGTGTGAGCAACAAAAACAGTTTATCTTTAAAACAAACAACAACAGAATTTTAAAATCAATTCGCAATGATTTTGGAAAATGAAACTACCATAAGACCTCCCGCCACACACACAATGCAAACGCAGAATTGGAGGAGATTTCTTCTTATGATAGTCAAAGATGCTTACTACGCAAATCATTGGATTATTATCATTAGTGCATAGTGGAAAACAATTTGAAAGTATAATATTAATCTTAGCCAGCATAGGTACCATTATACTATGCCTACTATAGCTACCATATTAGATGGCAGGTTCTACAACTAAAACCGTACAAGTTCCGTATTGGAGAAATGGATTTCCAACAAATGGTCAGGCTAAGGAACTTCCTTCCGCCACATGGGAACGCCTCTGGCGGGACGTCCCGAGAGACAAACTGCTCTCTGCCAACAAAGCCGGGTTACCCCTGTAACAGGTAACTCACGAATATGCCATCCCCCGGTCCTTTGGGACCTTTATCCGAGCGCTCGATAACCAACATCACACATCATAAAGAAAGTGTATCCACATGAGTAAGTATCAGGGCTCCATACCATAATACCACCCCTTTCCAGAAGGAAATGACATACCCTAAAGGGCGCAACCCTCATAACCTTGCCGCAACGATCCTGTTTCGACCATTTCCGGGTTGTGAGGCCCTGACGAAGTCTCGTCCACAAAGCTACGCTTTGTCACAAAGCCATGCTTTGGGTCAACAGATGATCAACCTATGATCACAAAGATAAATGATCAAACAAATGATCATATCACAAATGATCAAACGATGATCATCACACAGCTATACTCAGCATGCCACATTACCAAATTGGGAATATATCGCTGATAACCTTCAACTACATAACCTCTGAGCTTGTACGTCTCAGAGAAGGGTGTTAAGCTAAGAGAATAAATTCTCCGCCACCAACAGAAATGTATTTGAAAGAAATCTGCTTTATATCTCAAAGTGTAATGTCAGACATGTATCCATACAAGTCTGTTCCGGGTTCGAACAGAACCGAAGGCACTTCTTACGAAGCCCTTGCAATTCCGGATAATTTCCAATCACGTCCGGACTTCCCATCACAAAGGGTGATAAAATCTCTATACCGGGGACCAGTCGATGCAGAGACATTCGACGAGTTGTCCTTTCGTTTTCGAAAATATCCGGTCTTCACCACCGGTCTTCAAATGCTATCCATATACGACGTATCAGTATTCGGAATGGGTTATATGACACAAAGGTCCTCTCCCGGCTAAATCAAATAATGAGCGCAATCTTTAAAAACATATGGATATTGGGATTTCAATTAAGTCACAACTTAAACCCAAACTTTCTTTCAAATGGTTTAAACAAAATACCATTTTCAAATCTTTAAACAAAAAGATTCATTTTAACAACCTTAAATGGTTTAACAATGTTCCACATTTTTATCTTTTAAACAAAAGACTCATTCACAGATTTTCCAAATCGATTTCCATTTCAATTTAACTCGTTAAATCTTTAAATCAAAGATTTAACTTATAGCTTTCAAAACTCGTTTCCAAAGATTCATTCATAGCCTTTCAAAACAATTTTATTTCAAGTTAGATTAACTCGTTCGGTCTTTGAATCAAGGACTCATTTCATAAATTTCAAAACATTTCAATTCTATTTCACACTTGAAACCGTTCAACACAATTTGGAAATCCTTTCTTATGTGAAAGCCTTTACTATTTGAAAACAAATAGTTCCGTTTCGAAAAATCCAGTTATATTTACACGAGTCAAAACCCTTGAATTTAATTCAAATTTCCAAATCAATATTTTAAAATAGTTTAACCCATATATAACTTGTACAACATCTTTAATCCCTAGTTTCAAATCATAGAATTCAATTTCAAACTTGAATTCAAATTTAAATCAAATTATTTAAATTTCAAAACTCGATTAAGTTATTCAAAATAACTTTTATCTCTGAAATTCCATTTCAAAAGCTTTTCACTTTTAAACCCAAATTTCTAATTTCAAAATCAATTGAAATTAAAATTTCAATTTCAAAAACATCATATTTAAATTATTTGTGACTTAACCGATTTCCACGTGAAATCCATATTTGTGTGTGTATGGTGTGGTCCAGGGGTTTTACACAATAGTGCACAACATCAATCATCACAGATATATTGATAAGCGGTATAATCGATAACGCTTATCTTCATTCACAGATTCATAGATAAAATAAATTTATCGGTCACAAAGATTAACTATTATAATTCGATGTGGGTTTCGGATAACCAACTAGAATCCGACTCCCTGTCGCATCGAAATTCAAGTGCCGTTTTACGGGCCAAGGGTTTCATAGATATACAGAAACAAACCACAAATCACAGTTCAGCATAAAGTAATTCATATCACAAAGCATCACAATTAAAACAGGGATATCAAACAATTCAACATTCACTAGAATCCAAACATCCATAAGTAAGATCAATTACTATCTAATTAAAATTAAATTAGATTAGTCACTAATCCTGGTTTAATTAATATTAATTAATTACAACCCATTTTAATTAATTATTCTTTAATCATTTATTAATTAATCATTAATAAATCACATTAATTTAATTAACCTTTAATAATAAATTTATAGTTACTTACCCTTTATTTAATTACATTAATTAATTTATCATTAATTATGTCTTAATCACATTAATTTCCACTAGTTACTTTATTAAGTGATTATTCTTAATTATCTTCATTAATACCAAAATCTTCAATTAATAATGTTACAATTTATCATTATTAACACATTAATTTATTCAAGAAATCAAGGTTAATCAAAATATAAATTTATTTTAATTAATTCCATTATTTATTTAGAATAATTAATTACTAAATAATGTCAAAATTTTATTAAATTAAAACTTAATTATTTCCAAAATAACTAACTTAAACCTTTTACTAATCCCATTTCCAGATTTAGACTTTTGATTTAAACTTGCTTAAATCCTAGATTTTAAATTTTAAAACCCTTATTAAAATTTGTTTTAAGCATTTAAAATTGTTAAATGTTTATATTTTATAATCTGGTTTTATTTTCAAATTTTGCATTTTAATTCTACTTTTAAACCCAGGTTTTAAAACTTGTTTTAAACTTTAGTTTTAAGCCTTACTTACAATTTTTAAACAAAATAGGTTACTGTAAAACCTGTAACTAACTAGACCCTGAGACAACACAAATGCACCGAGTCGCCTCCCTCTTTACTTCGAGCAACTTCAACATTCACTCGAGCCAATACCGAGACCAAACAACTCACCAAACATCTGAACAACCCAGACATACACACGCCACTGTGCACGCGCACGGCGTATCGCCGCTGCTCCGGCGAGCTCCACCAACGTCGGCAAGTCGCGAATCCTTCCAATGCTCGAATTCGAAACTCGATTCAATCCTAAAAAGTCTGAATCGAAAATTTACATTTCGTTCGAAACTGAACTCAAACCCATTGAACGAAAACACCTCGTCGTCGCGTCACAGACCACCGGAGTTCATGCAACTCCGGCCACCACCTCGTCGTCAACCCAGCTTCCATCACCCAGAAATTCGTCGCGCTCGATCAATCATAGGTGACGCAATCACCTCGAAGACAACTGCTACCCAACTGATAGTTAAACCCTAGATCCATATCATCCCAACGCTATGATCATTTATAAATTCGATTTGTATTTTTCTATTGACCCTTAATGCTCCAGCAATCTTCACTGATGATCACGATATTCACTTCGCCGTGGGTCATCGGGAATGGATAGAAATGAGTTCTCCGATCATCATACAATTGCTCGAAATTTACTCATTTAAAAATCAAGATTTAACTACCAAAATTCATCAATTCGTAACCCCTATCAGATTTCAAAGTCCATTTATAAAATTAAAAGCATTGATTTTTCATGAGTTAACAAATTTTTACTGACTTCATTTATTTCCTGGAAATCCACTTGATAATTTTACTTGAAAATAATTCTTAAACTTCAAGCTTGATTATACAAACACGTTTGATCTAAATTATGAGACCTGAAATCAATTAAAGAGGAAGAATTTGATATTTGAACGGGTTTTGAAAACCTGAAACTAAAGACAGGGATGAACAACATGCACAGGCAAAATCTACATATATGCCTAGATTTATACATATGCAAACCCATGCCCAATCTTGCTTCCATCATAGATTCAAATCACAGATCAAATACCAGAGTTTTCAAAAGATTTTAAAGTTTGCTCACCATATTTTCCAGGAGAAGAAAACAGAGTTTGAAATGTTGAATCTGCTAGCTGAAACCATTCCTTTGATCTCTGCCTTGATTAATTCGTGTTGTTGTTTTGATTGAATCTTGTTTAAATTTTACAGTTGCATGTGCTTCAGATTTTCTCAAGTTTTGGATGAACGAACAAGAAAGAAAAAAAAATGAAGAAGTTGATAGATATAAACAAGTTACAGGGTAGATATGTTTATTTGTTTAAGCTGAAATGAAAGTTGTACAAGTGATATTATGTATTTGTACAACATCAGAGATATTTTTATCAAGTGGTGGCTGATGTACATCTCGAGTTGGCTAAAATGTTATGTACTAAGGGATATAGCATTAATTGCTTGAGTCCTCTGCATTGTTTATCTCGGCTGAAAGTTTACTTGGGTATGGGTTGAGATGATTTCGACCATGCTAGAGGTACTGGCATTTATTATGTTATGGGGGCTGCATACCTTTTTTTTTCTTCTTTTCTATGTACTTTGTTTCCAGCCTATACTTTCTTCTATTATTTGTTTGCACATAGATACTTTCATGAATATAGATATAGATATAAAGTAGTTTTAGTTATGTTATGTATATATTTCTTTTGCTTTGACTTATGTTTATTTTTTTTTTGTTACATGAAGATTACGTTTTGTTTTAGCCTTATTACTTACGAAAATAAATGAAATTCTATATTTTAATATGTTGTTAAATTTCTTCTAATTTATTTCTATTTATACGCTATTATTTATTTTTCTTTAATATTTATCGTTTTATTTCACTATTTTAATTCAAAAATTCATTTAATTGTTAATTTAAATCTATATAAAATCCGGGGTCGTTACAATATATATCTTTTCTCAAATCCATATGTATATATATATATATATATATATATATATGTTTTTTCTAATAAAACATGTCTGGGTGTTTGCTAGTGTGTGTATATATTTTCTTCACTTAAAACTGGATTTACATTTTCTGTTTACTGCATTTAATTCGAAAAATATGCTCATATACTTTGCTAGAAAAATTTCTTTTTTCATATACATAATTTCGATTCTGCAGATAAATTTAAATCAAATCAAAATTTTTAAATAAATCAATACCTTCTCGGCCGAACTCGAGAACAGTAATCGCGCCTCTGCCGATCGCGTTCGCGCGCTGCCTTGCGCCCCCCAATCCTTGGCGCCGCCGCTTCCTCTGAACACTGCGCCACCACTATCTCCGATCGCTGCCTCCATCGCGTGCTGCCATATCAATCGCGAGCTTCCAGAACGCGTTCGAAATCTCTCCCAGTATCGCGAAACCCTAGCCTAGCTGACCTTCCATCGCGAAACCCCACCAGAAGCCCTAAATCGCCACCATTGCGACCTCGTCGCTCTCCCCCGTGCACCCAGTCGCATCGCGACATCGCACGCCTCGCCTCGAATGACTCCACCACACGCGCGTGCTTTGATTTTAATCACGAGTTGAAAATGGTATACGCGGCCATTTTTAAAAAAATTTCTTTGTTTTGAATTGAACGAGATAATGAGGAACGGGATATTTTAAAAGAGAGGGGATGGGTTGCACGATAATTTCGTGGTCTTCAGCGTGAACAACGGGGCGTGTTTTAAGGGGAGAAAATGGGCTGACGTTGACTAGATTTTAAAATTTTAAATTTAAGTTGAATTCGTTTAAAAAAAATTTCAACGCGTTAATGTGTCGTGTGCTCACGTACCAGCACCGAAAAATACGAAAATTGAAATCCGACAATAATTCAATATTACGGACCCAATGGAACTGGTTTCGTCAAATTCCGAGACTGTGCCTCGGACGGCTATTTTTAAATTCGATACGAACGATATAGATTCAAACTGATCACATTTATTTAAAATTCGATTCTGAAGTTTTAATTATCTTCAGTAATATCAATACGAATTTTAAAAGCTTTCGAAATATTTTTCTTCAACTTAAAATAGAAGATTCAAATTTTTATTCGACTATCAATAGATTAAATTTTATAATTTAATCGTCAGTTTCAAAGTTATATTCGGGATACAAATTAAATCATCGTCCAAATATTTAAAATTAATTAAATATTCTCAATTTAATTTGTTCAAAATTCTGGGTCGTTACACAACCCGAGGGATTTTCGACGCTCGAAAATCGACATCAATACGTTCACTGTATTACATGTCGAACAATCGAATGCCGGAAATATCAGATCGTTAGGGAAAAGAAGAAAAGAGATAGAAGAAGAAAATAGAAAACAACATCAGAATCTCACAATCGCAGCGGGACAATATATAATAGATAACAACAGATCTTTATACAAAAGAACTATAACTATTTTTATACATTACATCATCAGAGTACAACACGATCAATAACACAACACTGGACAGTTCTAATAACTTGTCCTCACAAAAGCTGACTATACAGCTTACACTGCACAGCGGAATATAAATCAGATACGTGATATACGTCTCCGTCATCCAGCTCGTCTCCTGAACTCCAAAGCATCATATCCTGTATATGTAATACTCGGTCTGACCCGAGCATTATAATAAAATAACACCCGAGTCAGTCTGGAAAAACCAGCGTGAGAAAACACACACAATTGAATTATTAAAGTTTTCAAAATCCTTTGAAAATCAAAGGTATCTCGTAAGACCACGTCATAAATAAACACGATGGATTTTTACCTTACGATAACCAAAACATTTTAATCAAATCCTCTGATATTATAATAGTGCCAAAGTACAGATACTTATTCAAATAGCCGAAATTGTTACATTAATTAAATTCCAGCATACTAGGCTCTACAACCAAAACCATAAAGGCACGTAGGGAAAATGGATTTCCAACTGAATGGCTAGGCACTGGGGTACCACCTGTCACGGTACCTGGTCTAGATCGGTATACCGAGGACCACTCCCGATCCCCTACAACACAAGACCGGACTACCCCTTGCTGGATAGGCCGAATAAGACCACCCTGCGGTTGGGATCAACAACCGCCACATAGCCGAAATAAAAGGGACTCTAGACAGGGGAAATCTTACCCTAATTGGAAGATACCCACTTAGCCTTGCTGCATATCCCTGATTTTCAGTCATTCCCGGTTGATGAGGCTTGAAGCTAAACATTACCTTTCTAGAACGAACTTCACTTAGAATGCTCATCGTCCTCCAATGACGATGTTCTGATAGCATTCGTCCATACAAGTTTCCCTGGGTCTGGATAAACCGAATAATCGTCTTCACCATCATCATGGTATTCATTCGCTACGTTCAAACCAGATCGAAGTTGTTTTCGGATAATTAAATCCGATCCTGGTCTCTTCGAAACGATCAGCGCATTGGCTAATATTGATAGTCGGTTATTTAACTATCAAATTAAACAATCATTCAACCAAATTTATTTCCACTGAAAACACCAAGTCTTCTTTAATTTAGATTTTTAAATAAATTAAATCATCTTATCCAAAATATACACTTAAAATATTTAAAATAAAGCTACTTAAATCACCTTATTTAGAATAATACTTATGAGATTCTATAATAATTTTCCAAGTTAAAACTTTAACCAAAAACTACTTTTAAAATAAAGCTATTTTATAAAGTATAAATATTTAATAATTTTCCTTTAAATCATAATACTACTTAACCTTTAAAAATAACTAACTACTATAATTAATTTAATTAATACTAACTTTAAAATTTTTAATACAATTAAATAATAAATTGTTCTAAAACATCCTTTTAAAACATTTTTACTTTATACTTAAAAATCTTCCTTTGAAAATATACTTAGCTTTCTGGAAAATACTATTTCCACTCCAATAAAACAGGCCTTGTCGTTTATAAATCCCTCTCGATTTATCTCCAATTTAAATTTACGTTCCAACTCCGTAAATTTCCTTCTCACACTTTTAAAAATAAAACCACTATTTATTTTTAAATGAATTACCATCTCTTATAAATTACATCGTGAATAAATCCATTCAAATTATCCACTGATAAATATTCACTTTATTTATAAACCTAATTTATAAATCCCGTAGCCTCATTTTCCTTTATAACCACCGTTTCAAACACTTAATCGATTTTAAAATCGATTCTCTAAATTAAATTCCCTTTAAAATTTATTTCTCGACTTATCCAGATTTATTCCAAAGTCCATTAATTCTAGATTTACCCCTTTATTATGGTTTAACCCCTTATTTAAATCTGAAATATCAATTTCACACTTACTTCAAAATCCCCCTTTTTATTTCTCCCAAACCATTTAAATATTGAATTTAAAAATAAATCCTTTTATTCTTAAGCAATCTCGCATAAGTCCTCAAAAACTCCTTATTCCCATTTATTCAAAATCTCTATTTCCCATTCCTCGGAATTTATTCAATAGGATTTCAAAGTCAACTATTCACTTTTCTCAAATTCACCCTTTTTATTTATTCATCTTCACTATAATTATTTTACTTAAAATTCCCTTTATTTTCCTTCAAAACCCAATCTTTATATTTTTTTTTGATATCTTAAAATACCAAAATATATTCAGCCAAACCATAGCATTCAATAATTTCAATTTACACTATAATCTATCACAGATTATCAAATAAAATCATATCACTGAATATGAGAATAAATTCCAATATTTTTGAGGAATCTAGTTGGATCCCTTCAACTTGTTTCCCTGCATCCACAGATGTTCACACAATATAAAAATACCAATCCCACTTCGAGGGGGATATCGCGGTATAAAGGGTCATCCACCATTATGCGGGGCGCATAGGGTCTCATCCGCTATATAATGTGGGAATATAAATCACTCCAATACACACACACACACACACACACACACACACTACCATATATAATATCACATCCAGACTGATAATAATTATCAATTTCAACCAATCATCCAATAATTTAATTTTAACTAATTAAATTATCCAGTAATCCAATTTGAGTGAGATTAACTCACCTTTGATTTTTGATTTGCAATCCGATCCAAACCCGACTTGTTTTCTTCCCGATTTTAGACCTTGTAAAAACATTATACGATTTATTAACATTTTAAATAATCGAACAGTCAATTACCATCTATTAATTTAATTTAAACTAATAATTTTATTAAACAAATTTTCCTTTAAAAATCTTTAGTAACTAAAATAATTAAATAATAGGTTTAATATGTGTATAAGTAGATTTATTTTATTTTATTTTCTTTGAAACTACATATATTAAAACGAACCTGTATAAATCAAATTTTTATATAAATTCCTATATTTCCCAAAATCTTATATATATACATATACTTATTGTTCCTTTTATATATATATATATTAAATTAAAATAGAATTATTCTCAACTTACTGTAATTATTCTATTTTTTTTCTAACATATATACACATATATATATACATATAGAATTTAAAACTCCTATTCAAAGAATCTTCTTCTTATTATATATTTTTCTTTATAATAACATTAACTAAACCAATATTTAAATAAATTAAACTAATAAGAATATACCTTCACTGCCCAAAACCCCTTCAATCGATCGAACCCCAAAATGACTACACTGCATCAATAACACGCCCACTTCACCACCTCGAACCCTCCATTACCTCTACGATGGCCACTGCGTCTCCACTATCAGTCGCCACGCTAACTCGCTTCGGCCATTACATCCCCTCAGTCTCCATGCTTCACTGCCTTGATCGATGCTGCGAGCCCTCCCAAATTGAATAACTGATCGCGATACACCTCGCTCGAATCTGCTCGAGGACCCACCACCACCACCACCCAACCACGGTGACGAATGTCGCGAGTGGCGATCGCGACCCTTCCCGGCTCAAGTTCGAGCGTTCGCATATCTCCCCTATTTGCTTGTGTCACAACCCGGTTTTTCGACCTTCGAAAATCGACATCAATACGTCCACCGTATTACATGTCGTGCAATCGAATGCCAGAAATACCAGACCGTAAGGGAAAGAAGAAAGAGGTAGAAGAAGAAAATACGAAACAACATTAGAATCTCACCATCCCAGCGGAAAAATATATAATATATAACACAGATCTTTATACAAAAGAAACTATAACTGTTTTTATACATTACATCATCAGAATACAACACAACCAATAACTCAACACTGGACAGTTATAATAACTTGTCCTTACAAAATCTGACTATACAGCTTACACTGCACAGCGGAATACACATCAAATACGTGTGATACGTCTCGTCATCCAGCTCGTCTTCTGAGTTCCATAGCATCTTATTCTATATTTGTAATACTCGGTCTGACCCGAGCATTATAATAAAATAACACCCGAGTCAGTCTGGAAAACCAGCGTGAGAAAAACACACTCAATTGAATTATTAAAGTTTTCAAAATCCTTTGAAAATCAAAGGTATCTCGTAAGACCACGCCACAAATAAACATGCCGGGTTTTTACCTTATGATAACCAAAACATTTTATATCAAATCCTCTGATATTATAGTAGTGTCTAAGCACAAATACTTATTCAAATAGCCGAAATTGTTACATTCATTAAATTCCAGCATAATAGGTATACAAACAAGTCCGAAGGCACTTAGTGGAGATTGGGTTTCCATACAATGGCAGGGCTACTGGGGTACCGCCCATCACAGTACCTGGTCTAGATCAGAGTACCGAGGATCACTCCCGATTCCCTACAACACAAGACCGGAGTACCCCTTACTGGATAGTCCGAATAAGATCACCCTGCAGTTGGGATCAGCAACCGCCCACTAAGCCGAATAAAAAGGGACATCTAAACAGGGGAAATCTTACCCTAATTGGTTGCTAGCCACTTAGCCTTGCTGCACCTCCCCTGTTTTAGCCATTCCTGGTTGATGAGGCTTGAGGCTATGCGTTACCTTTTTAGAACACATTTCGCTTAGAATGCTCATCGTCCTCCTGACGATGGTCTGATAGCATTCATCCATACAAGTTGCCCTGGGTCTGGACAAACCGAATCGTCGGACCAAAAAAACCTATTCGTCGAAATCAGAATCGCGCCTTTTCGGCCTCAAAAGGTCTGATTTTGCTCACCGTCTTCATCATCTTCACGGTATTCATTCGCAACCGTTCAAACCGGATCGAAGTGGTTTTCGGATAATTAAATCCGATCCCGGTCTCTTCGAAACGATCGGCGCATTGGCCAATATTGATAGTCGGTTATTTAACTATCAAATTAAAACAATCGTCCAACCAATTGTTTTATTTCCCACTGAAAAGCACCAAGGCTTAATAATTTAGGTTTTAAGTAATTTAAATCACTTTATCCAAATATATACTTAACCCTTTAAAATAAACTGCTCAAATCACTTTATTCAAAATGATAGTTATGAAATTTTGTAATAACCTCCCAAGTAAAGCCTTTAAAAATAAAAGTCATAATACTAATTTAACTTCAAAATATACTTTTAAAACAAAACTACTTTTAATATGAAAATCATTTTATAAAATATAAATGTTTAAAAATCATAATACTAATTTAACCTTTAAAATAATTTCTAAAATAAATATTTACTTTAACAATCTTTAAACACTAAATAATAATTTTTTTTCTAAAACATTCTTTTTAAAAAAATCACTTTTAAAACTGCTAATTTATAGTTAAAAATCTCTTTTGAAAATATACTTGGCTTTTTCGGAAAATACACTTCCCATTTCAATATAGCCCAGCTAATCATTTATAAATCCTCTCGATTTATCCCAATTTAATTTACGTCCCAAACCCGTAAATTTCTTTTCCACACTTTTAAAAATAAAACCACCTTTTTATTTTTAAAACAAATTACCATCTCCTTATAAATTCCCACCGTGAATTTATACTTTCAAATTTATCCACTGGTAAATATTTTCACTTTATTTGTAAACCCAGTTTATAATGCCCATACCCTCATTTCCCTTTTAAATCACAGTTTCAAAACATTTAATCGATTTCCCAATCGATTCTCTGAATTAATTCCATTTTAAAAATTTATTTTGATTTACCCAAATTTAATCCAAATCCATTAATTCCATATTCACTCCTTTATTATAATTTAAAATCTTATTTAAAACTGAAAATATCCATTTCACCCTTTATTCGAAATTCCCCTTTTATTTTTCCCAACTCATTTTAAACTTGAATTTTTAAAATAAATTCTTTTATCTTTAAACAATATCACTTAAGTCGTCAAATTCTTTTTTTCCCATTTATACCAAATCTCCATTTTTCCCATATTCGGAATTTATTTAATAGGGTTTCAAAATCAAACTTTTTATTCTTATTCAAATTCATTTCTTCAGTTTACCCAAATTCACTATAATTATTTTACTTAAAAATTTCCTTTTTTTTTCTTCAAAAATCCAAATATTATTATTTTTGACATCTTAAAGTACCAATATATTCAACCAATCATAGCATTCATTATTTCAATTTCCAATATAACTAATATAATCTATCACAGATTATCAAATAAATCACATCACTGAATATGAAATAATTCAACATTTTGAGGAATCCAGTTGGATCCCTCTAACCTGTTTCCCTGCATCCACAGATGTTAGCACAATATAAAATACCAATCTCACTTCAAGGTGGGATATCGCGGTATGTACGGTCATCCGCTATTATGCGGGGCGCATAGGGTCTCATCCGCTATATAATACGGGAATATCAATCCCTCCAATATATATATATATATATACACACTGCTATATATAATATCACGTCCAAACTGATAATAATTATCAATTCAATCAATCAACCAATAATTTAAATTTAACTATTTAAATTAACCGATAATCCAGATGTGAGTGAGATTAACTCACCTTCGATTTCGAATGTGTTGGTCGATCCAATTCCAATCTCTTCCATTGTATAGTGGTATTGCTGCAAGTCCATCGGGAGTTGTTATGTAAATTTTTGGGCGTCGTATGAACGTTATACATTTTTATAAGCATTTGTCTTTAATAACTAAATTATTTAAATTAATTGAGACCATTAGCAACTAAAAGAAATACAAACTACCTTCCTCTTCTCTGATAAAAATTAAAATCGCATCAGCCCAAGCTCCTACTGGGTACCAAGTGTACGAACTCACTGCCAAGACTATCATGGCATCGGCCTCGCCTTGCACAAACCTTCAACCCATCGTGACTTCTACCCGCGTACGAGCCTTAGTCACCCTCAACTTCCACTACGCCAAATCACACCCGCCCCCTAATTCCCAAAACCAAGTCGCACGTGCATCCCACCATCGTGAACCACCAACCCGCGAGCATGCCCCGTCCCCTCCCCGTGATCTCCTTCTGCCCTCGCGACTTTGAGTCGCGATGCCCTGCCACTTTTTTTCCACAACGTTTCCGTTGGCTTCCCTTCCTTTTGAAATACCCATTCAAATCGAGTCGTGACTTCGAACTGTGAGGAGGAAAGCAAATCGAGTCACGAATAAATGCATCTGAAAAGAGGGAAAAGGAATTCGTTTTCAAACAAAAAGCATTTGCAGTTTTTACTCATTCGGCCATTTTTTTAAGGAAGTGGAACCAAATTCACTGAAGAAGATGTGGGAGATTGAAGAGAAGATGTGGGAGATTGAAGAGGAGATGCGGGGATTCGAACTGCTGCTATCTTCTTTCTTTTTTTCTTCGTTCGAATCGAACCGATTCGTTAGAGAGAGAGGAAAGTGAGGGGAAATCATGAATTTGGTTCCCTTATTTTTTTTCCCTTTCGATTTCATATACGAATTCTAGCAGATAAAGGTAGATGAAACAGTTTTTAAAACAAGGGGAGATTATACGTGATTTAACTGAGGGAAAGGGACGTGAATTTGATTGTGATGGTGGCGTGAAAGGTAAAGGCTACAGTGACATTGAGGTGAAGGCAAAAGTTCCGATGTGCTATAAATTATCAAATCAATTTATATATGTATATTATTTAAATTTTAATCGTCTCGAAATTTGCAACTCAAAATCTCGACCTCCTATCGAGACGTGCCGTTAGGCGTTCATAATGTTATACCCCTATTTCGAACGCAATGGAAAATGTTTCGAGTCCTAATTCGATCGTATGGAGAAGATAGTTTTTGGACCCAATTATTATATTGAATTTTCGATATAAATTTCAGCACATTTATATATCGTACGATCACACGACAACTTCGAACACTACGAAATTTGAAATCCGATAATAATACACTATTACGGATCCAATGGAACTAGTTTCGTCGAAATCTGAGACTGTGCCTCGAATGGCTATTTTTAAATGTCGATTTAAACGATAATTTTTATAAAAAAAAACTGAACAAACCACTTTTAAATTCAATTTTAAAAGTTCTATTACCTTCAGTCTTATTAATATAAATTTTACGAACCTTTAAATTATTTTTAACAAGCTTGAAACTCCAGATTCAATATTTTACCCCATTTCCAATTATTTAATTCAATAATTAAATTGTCAAACAAATGGTGATATTTGAAATTCAAGTTAAACTAACTTTCAAATATTTAAAATCAATTAAATATTCCAATTTCAAATATCTAAAAATTTCGTGTCGTCACAGCCTGACTTCTGAAAACAACCCCTCTCTAGAACTTGCTCAATGAAGTCTAACCACGCGATGCCTTTCTTACGATCGAAATTCGCTTCGATTTTGAAAGGGGGAAAAACTGAGTTTCGGTTTCGTGAATGAATTATAGAGGAAGAAGGAAGATGAGTTCAGTCGGCCATTTTTTTCTCTGATAATCGAACAGGGATGTGAAATAATGAAAGGCAGAAGAAGGTAACATGGTTTTATAACTAGATTGAGGAATAACAAAATGATAATTTACATATTTTTTTCTTTGCTGTCTTGGTTATACAGGGAAAGTGTGTTGAAGAAGGGATGAGCAACCACTGTACAGGCAGCTACAGTGATTTCGAAATGAAAGGGAAAGGTTATGATGTGAAATAATTTCAGCTGAAGGTTGACTGGTATATGAATATATATATTATTTGAATTTAAATTTAAATTCTCTCGATAAATGCAACTCAAAATCTCGACCTCCTATCGAGACGTGCCGCTAGAAGTTTATAATGTTATACCCCTATTCCGAGCGCAATGGAAAAGGTTTCGAGTCCTAATTCGATCGTATGGAGAAGATAGCTTTTTGGACCCAGTTATTATATTGAATTTTCGATATAAATTTCAGCGCGTTTATAACCCGTACGACCAAACGATAACTCCAAAAGTTCCAAGATTTGAAATCTGATAATAATACACTATTACAGATTCAATGGAACTGGTTTCGTCGAATTCCAAGACTGTGCCCTAAAAGGCTATTTTTAAATATCAATTTAAACGATATATTTTAAAACTGAACAAATCACCTTTAAATTCACTTTTAACATTTTTATTATCTTCGGTATTATCAATATAAATTTTATAAGCCTTCAAATTATTTTTAATAAGCTTAAAACTCAAGATTCCATATTTTCCCTAATTTCTAATAATTAAATTCAAAAACTTAATTCTCCAATAAATAGTTATATTTGAAATTCAAGCTAAAAATTAACTTTTAAATATTTAAATCAATTAAATATCCCAATTTCAAATATCCAAAAATTCCGGGTCATTACATCAATTTTCCTGAAACATTCTGTTTCCAGATTCAGTCGACTGACCAAAATTCGTCAGTCGACTGAATGCTCTTTTTCAGCATTATTAGTCTTTATCACCTTTGCCGATGATATAACCTTTTGAATTATCTCCAAAGTGACCGATCCTCCATTTGAGTAGACAATGTTAGTTAACATGTTCTTATTACCAGTCATGTGTTTTGAACAACCGCTGTCTAAGATCCATTTTCCTCTCTTTTTAAGTGGTACCTGCAAAAAAATAAAGATTAAGTTGGTACCCACTTTTCTTTTAGGGTCCTAAGAGTTAGGTCTTAGGAAACCAAACCAAAGTGGGTTCAAAATTCCCTTTATAAATATAATTCTTATTTATATGAACAGTTTCCATAAATGTTTTGATATGTCTATTCCTAATTAAATTGTTATTTGTTTTAGGAATCCATATCTTAATAGTTTTAATATCTTTAGAAACAGTCTTCTTAATATCTTTCTTAATTTTGTTTTAAATCTTATTTTTAAAATTTCCAGATTTCTTTGGATTTTCAACTTTCTTATATCCTAGTCCCATTTTGTTTATAGTAGACTGAGAATTTTCTATTATTGCAGAAAGATTCTCTCGTCCTTTATTGAAGTTAGAAATATTTTTATTAATATCTTCTAACTTGGTTTTGAGACTATAATTTTCTAACTCTAATACTTTAGTGTTAAATTTTAAATCATTAATCTCTACTGATAAATCATCATTTTTATTTTTCTAAATTTCTAATTCCTGAGTTATCATAGAAAGTTGAGATGTTAAATTAGAATTAGATTCTTGAGTCATTTCAAGTTCTTCTTTTAGAATTTACTTTTCATCTCTTAGCATACTAACTTCTAATTCAGGTCTATTCAGTTTTGCTTGTAACTCTTTATTTTGCTTTTTAATTTGTTTTACTAAGTCTACTAGATCTGAATTAATTTCAACCAGATCTTCAAAACTTAATTCACTTACATCATCACTTGTAGCCATGAAACTTAAATTTGCTTGCTTTATGTCACTGTCGCTGTCACTATCTAATGATGATGAAGAATCTGAATCATCCCACGTTATTGAAAATGCTTTCTTCTTGAATTTGTCCTTCTTGAATTTTTTTTCTTCTTTTTCTCTAAACAATCTTTCTTCATATGACCCTTTTTATGACATTCATAACATTCCATGGCAAAGGATGATGGTTTACTGCTACTATTGTTGTTGTTGGAGTTATTTTTGTAACTCCTGAATTTGTTATTCTTTTTGAATTTCAAAAACTTTTTGAAATTTTTAGCAATAAGTGCCATATCCTCTTCATTTGAATCTGAATCATCTTTTTCTGCTTGAAATGCTAGATTCTTCTTGTCTTATGACTGTACTTTCTTTGCCTGCAAATTCACTTCATATGACATTAGATTTCCTATCAATTCTTCCGGTTTCATGGTTGATAAATCATTAGCTTCTTCATATGCTAAGACTTTTCGTTCCCAATTGTCCGTTAAAGAACTGAGGATTTTTGTAACAATATCAAAATCAGAAATTTTTTGTTCTAGTGCCAATAGTGAGTGATATATATCTTGAAATCTAGAGTACATGTCATTTATAGTTTCGTTTAGTTTCATTTTGAAATTCTGGAACTGATTTTTCAACATAGAGATTTTGCTTTGTTTGACTTTGTTAGTTCCTTCATGAGTTACTTCTAGAGTTCTCCATATATCATAAGCAGTTGTACACATACTAACCCTATTAAACTCATTGTTATCTAATGCATAGAATAACATGTTCATAGCTTTAGCATTTGAAGTAGCATCAGTTTTTGTGCAGCAATCCAAGTTGAAAAATCTTCTGTTGGCATGGTATATTTTTTTGGGTAATATTCCAGGTTTCAAAACCATTAGCTTGCATATATATTCTCATTCTAGTAGACTAGTAATTATAGTTAAGAACATTAAATAGTGGTGGTCGTGCAGTTGACGGTCCTTCAGTGAAACTAGTGTTAATGTTAATCCTAGAGTTGGGTTACTTTCCATATTACTAAATATATCAAATAACTACGTTACGGTTATAGGATGTCCTTGCTCTGATACCAAATGAAGGTGTGTAAGCTGTGTGGCTAGTTAACACTTAGGATCGTGTAATATGGAATATTATAATAGTGCGGAAATATAAACTAGATAATAGATAATATTAATAAAGTAAATGAAATAAGCACACCTGGACTTTTTATACTGGTTCGAACTTTGCATTCTACATCCAGTCCCAGACTACACTCTGGATTTAAACTCTATAAACTCCTCTCTTAACCCGGAGGAATAGGTATACAACACCTGAGCAGCCGAACAGGATTTTTCCGCCTCAAACAGTCGAAGAGGACTTTTACCGCCTAAACAACCGAACAGGACTTCTACTGGTACAAGTAAATAGTTGACGCTTGTGTTCTGAATAACATAGATATGTCTTTAATAGTACACCGTTCCTATAATCAAATCCTCAAGTATGTATTATGTGTGTGAAGATATGAAAGGAAGATATTGCTTAGAATCGAAGAATATATTAATTAATTCGGAGATTCAAGCAATATATAGATTGTGATTGCTTTTAGATTGTAGAGATAGATAGTAGAGAATACAGCAAGAAATCAAAATAAAATTCAGTAATTTGAGAAGTGATTCTAACGTGTTTATATAGTGAAAAAATAGTTACAACTATTAACAAAAAGTTCAATCAAAAGGTGCAGCCATATCTCTTCAATTTGGATCGAAACTCTTCGCAATTAGAAGTGACTCTTCAGGAAAAATAGCCGTTAGAGCCGGTCAGTCGACTGAGCAAAATCGACCAGTCAACTGAATATTCAAAAGCAGTCCATATCTGTGCACTGAACAGGTTCAGTCGACTGGTTGTTTTCAGCCAGTCGACTGACTTGGTCGTCAGTGCACAGTTTGCACATATTTAAAAAAATTGAACTTTAAAACTACTTTGATTATGTGAAAACTACTTGAGGATAGATTTTAAAAATTATAAACTATATCTAAGACTAAAACTTCAGTAAATAATCATACTATACTTAGATTTGTAGTCTCATCTCCTGTAACAACCCAGTATTTGCATCAATTGATTATCGAAATTAGATGATTAAAATTGCTATTGAAATTTAAAATCAATTTGAAATTCTTTTATAAAAATGGTTGAGAAATTATTTTGGGCTTTAAATAAATGTATTTCTTTTATTTTTTTTATTATTTAAAGCTCGGCCCTATTTTTTTTTATTTGCCCTAACATGTCGGCCCGCTTCAATTTGTAACTTCGATCCCCCTTTTTCTTTACTTCCTGGCCCGATCCCTTGAGAAATAAAAATGGCAATTTAGGGCTACGGCGATGTTTTGATTCTCTGGCGAATCTGGCTCGATCTTCTTCAATACTTGCTCGACTGAATTAGGGCTTTGCCCTTGTTCGTTTTGCTGGGGAATTGAAGCTTCGGCTTCGTCTTCCTTTGTGGCGACTTTGGAATTAGGGTTTTTCCCTGTTGCAATTTAGAGCTTCGGCTTCGTCTCTGAAATTGGTATGTACTTCTGCTTTGTGTTCTCTGATTTGAACTTGAACTTGATTCTTGAGTGTCAGTGATGATTTGGGATTTTTTCTCTACTCTGAATCACCACACAGTCGATGATGACTTTGGGTTTGTTTATATATGCGTCTGATTTGATTTCCTTCGTCCCCACGTTGTTGATTCTTTCTGTTTTTACACTTTCGTATTTTTGGAAATTCCTTTCAACTCACGGCTTTGATTTTTTATCGTTCGATCCTTTTGTTTGAAGCAGTTGAACCTGATACTTTCCTAAATTATAAATCTTTCTGTTTCAACGATTTTTAAAAGAAGCTTTCCTAATTTAAAATTTGACTTTTTCAAACATACGGCCTTGTTTCTGATCATTTCGACTTTTCTCTATGATATTCTTTTTACTGATATTACTTTCTCTGTAATCTTGTTTTTGCGACATCCTTGCCGTGTCTTGATCACTGTTAATCTATACACTTTAGACTTGAATTTTGATATTGCGATATTGTCACTTCACTGCCTTCCTGTGTGTACTGCTATCATATTTCCACTATTGACTTTTGCTTTGCTTATGCATTCGACATTGCATACTTGCTTCCTGTTGACATTTGCTTAGCTTGTTCAAGTTTGCTTGTTATTGAACATCTAGATGCTATAACCAGGCTTCGAAATTGTTTTGATGCTTTGTATATTTGTATATCATTACTTTGAAACTGTTAATGTGATGTTGTTTACGACCCTCATGTATGTTGTCACTGCTCTTTACTTTGTAGCTGGTCTGGTCATCATATAGTTGTATATATGTACATGTCTTGATTCACTGATGTACTTCTGTAAGCATTTGTTTCAACTGATTCATTACAGTTTGAACTATCATTTTGGTTTCTTTGGGATTGAACTTGTTTGTTTTACATTGATGCACTGTTTTTGATTTTCCTGTGCACACAGTTCCATCTGTTTCACTGATTGTACATGCACTACGCCATAAATTGCCTTCTGCAACACAAAAAAAATGTTGGCTCAGGCCCCAAAAATGTTTCCATAGGTCTATGGCAACACTTTTAGGGTGATGCAATTTTTGCCGTTGCCTTAGACCTCAAAGGCAACATTTTGACTATCTAAGGCAACATAAGTAATATTGTTGCAATAGAACCCTATTTGGGTCTATGGCAACACCCATAGGTGTCTATAGCAACATTCCAAAAATGTTGCTATAGATATTTACTTTCTGAAGTTGTAGGGCCCACAATGTAGAGCATATTTGATTTTTTAATAGAAATAAATATTTATTTAATAAAATGCTATTGCACAGAATTTGATATTCAAACAGTAATTTATTTAAATAAATATTTTATTTCAACATTTGAAATAGTACAAATTCCTGACTCCACTATTTTACAATTCAATAATATATAACACTGATATTCACATATACTGTAACGACCCTAGATTTAAATTTATTTAAATCGATAATTTATTGAATTTTTGAATAAAAATAGTAAAATAAATCGATAGAATGGAGCGAGTTTCCCCGAATCCAATTATATTCTGTATAAATCATTTAAATTTAAAATATTGTATACTTGAGCATATATGAGAAAATTTGAAGTTATAAATATATGTATATATTTGATTTGAATAAAAATTGTAAATATTGTATATATGTGTGAATATATATATACAATATAAAAGTGATAAAATAAACGAATGAAAAATAAATGAAAATAAAATAATAAAAACAAATGCAAAATACTTAAGCTAATAATATAAGACAATAAATATGAAGTAAAATAATTATAGAATCTTATTTAAAATAATAGAACAAAAGCATAGAAATAAAACATTACATAAGTCAATTCTTTGTAACAATAATTTTTATAGCTTTATATCTATATACATGAAGTATAAAACAAAACATTTAAATACTATCAGCCCTGAAAAGAAGAAAACAAAATGAGTATATGTTGTACACCTTAATTAATACAAGATCACTTCAACATGCCTTTTGTACACAAGAGATATGTACCAGCCACCAACATATTATCATTTCCAGCCGAAGTCAAGTATGACTAAAACAAAGATATTAGTGTACAAGTTATATATGAGATCTGCAGCCACCACCAATTTAAATCTTTGTACAGCCGAAGAAAATATATATATATACAAATTGTACAAGGCAATAAATGCCATATCTCTTTAGCTACCAACACTTCATTTTCAGCCAACAAAGATTAAAAATATCTCTGCTAAAAATGTACAAACCAATGTTATAACACCCTGTACAACATATTACTCTGTAAACTTCATTTTCATATTCGTTCAACCATTTTCAAGTTTCAAAACAAGCCTGCAAAGCTTCTTCTTCAACCTGAGATTTTCTAATGCCAACATCTTTTCAAAACAATATGAATTCATCAAAACCAGAGAGTCAAGCAAGATGATATAAAGGAAAATTAAAGCAAACAACTTCTCAGTTTTAAAGTTCAAAGCTTTTCAAATATAAAGTGCTCTGTTTCATTCTCTGGAAACACAGGTGAGCAAACCTTCTTTGTTTCCTTTACCAGTGAGTAAACATAATAAAAAAAAGGGCTTGAGTATATTTGAATCTGAGATATTCATAAAACATTTTATGATACATAAGAAATTTTTTTTATATATAGCCCTGTTTATATGAATGGTTCTGTGAAATCTTGTTTACTGTTCTTTGCTGTTTTGATTTACAGGGTATAATAGTTATTCAAAAATTTCAAACTTCTTCATCAAATCACTTATAGGCCTACAGTTTAAAATAAAAGAAGTTGTTCAGACATAAAACAAGCCTTTAAAATTTGTTCTGAACATATTGGTGAAAGCATATCAACTGGGAACCTGTTTTATAGTCAATACGCCTCATTATGTCAAAGTTTGAACATGATAAATTGTTGATTCAATTATATAATCTGAATCTACCTTCGAGAATAAGATTTTTAAAACAAAAATGGATTTTTTTTTAGTACAGTATTTTACTAGAAATTCGTAGTTGATTAGAAAATGCATTTCGATCAAATCCTGATGGCCGAAGAATTTTCGAATGATGAAACTTGGCATGGAGCAAGTACGACCATCAATGATTTAAGGAAAAATGAAAACAAAATTTTTTGTTGCAAGAATAGATAGGACGAAGTGAAACTAGGGTTTTAGTTCACGTTTTGGCATTGGTCGGAGTTCGATAAACTGCGGCATCTTTAGTGGACCGGAGGTAGCCGGACATGGGGGAATCGAGGCGTTGGACATCGATGAAGCTTCGGGTACGTTTGCGTGGCCTCTGGTGGTCTAGATCATCGTCGCGAGAAAGATTTATAGGTTGGAGTTTTTGTTCCAGTTTGGTCGAGTAGTTCGATCTCAAATTCGTCGTCGGTTCGCCGATCTGGGTGATCATTCGTGACGAGATGGTCGTCGTCGACTGGGTGGTGGGTGGCGATTCGATTGAAGTTCGCCAGCGTTCGTGTGCACATACACGTGCAAATCGCGTATCAGTTGCGTTCGAGATTTTGGGGAAGAAGAAGCAAACAGGGGTTGGACTCGGGTTATTCGAGTTGATTTCTCGAAGCAAACAGGGACAGGACTCGAAGAACTATGGGTATTCGAGTGTCTCGGGGCATGTCTCGAAGCAGGTAGCTATTTTTCGCGGGGAAGTGTCGTTTTGACTCGAGTGTGAAGAGGGAGGCTCGGGTAGGAGTTTGTTCAGGCTTTAAAACCTGTAACAGTTTTAAATTTTAGTTTTAAATTTAAAATCAAAGAAATTTTAGTCTATAAATAAAGTTTTGAAATTCAATTTTAAATTCAAATGACTTGGAAATATAATTAAGTGTATTGAAAGTAACTTGAAATATTAATAAAAAAAATTAGTTAATGATTAAAATTGATAAATCAAGTGATTAAGAAATAATTTATTAAAGATAATTTATTTAATGATTTAAAATTGATTTATTTATCAAATGATTAGTGAAAGGATAATTAATTAATATGGTTAATAAATTAAATCAATTAATTTGATGATAATAAATCAAAGGTAAATTTATGAAAGTAATTAAGGATTAATCACTTATTGAAATAAATTTTGGATATTTTGATTTATTAAGATTAATTAATTAAGTAATTTGTTTAAAGGTTGATATAATTAATATGATAAATTAAGAAAAGTTTAATTAATTAAAGTGTTTGATAAATTAATTTATATCAAATATTGATTGGAAATAAATTGAATTGATTAAGATTAAACGATAAATTAATCCTGCTTATAAATGTTTATTAAATGCTTGATTTTACTTATGAATGTTTGGATTCTATGGAATGTTAAATTGTTTGATATCCCTGATTGTGATGCTTTGTGATACATCTTGATTTATGTTATGATCTGTGATTTCTGTTTCTGTGATATATTATTATGTGAATATGAAACCCTTTTGGCTCGTAAAACGGCACTTGAATTTCGATGCGACAGGGAGTCGGATTCCAGTTGGTTATCCGAAACCCACATCGAATTGTAATTGTGAATCTTTGTGACTGATAAATTTATTTTATCTATGAATCTGTGAATGAAGATAAGCGTTATCGACTATACCGCTTATCGATATATCTGTGATGATTGATGTTGCACTATTGTGTGTTAAACCCCTGGACTACACTGTTACACACACAAATATGGATTTCACGTGGAAATCGGTTAAGTCACAGATAATTCAAATTGATATTTTTTTGAAATTGAAATTTTAATTTCAATTGATTTTGAAATTAGAAATTTGGGTTTAAATGTGAAAAGCTTTTGAAATGGAATTTCAAGGATAAAAGTTATTTTGAATAACTTAATCGAGTTTTGAAAATCTAAATAATTGATTTAAACTAAAATTCAAGATTTGAAATTGAATTCTATGATTTGAAACTAGGGATTAAAGATGTTATACCCATTATAGAAGGGTTAAACTATTTTAAAAGAATTGATTTGGAATGTGAATATAATTCAAGGGCTTTAACTCGTTCAAATAAAATTGGATTTTTCTGAAACGAAAACTATTTGTTTTCAAATAATAACAGCTTTCATATGAGAAGTGAACTTCCAATTTGTGTTGAAAGGTTTCAAATTTAAAATGAAATTGAAATGTTTTGAAAGCTATGAATTGAATCTGTTTATTTATAACAGATTTAAAAATGGTGATTTGTTTAAACCCTTCAAAATGAAATTATTTTGAAAACTATAAGTTGAATCTTTGTTTTAAAGATTTAACGAGTTAATCCAATTAAATTGGAAATTGTTTTGAAATCTATGAATGTATCTTTGTGAATGGGGTTAACTTTGTGAAATAAATCTTTTTGTTTAAAGATTTGAAATGGTAATTGGTTTAAACCATTCGAAAAGAAGATTTTGGGTAATAAGTTGTGACTTAATTGAAATCCCAATATCCATATGTTTTTGAAGATTGCGCTCGTTATTCGGGTTAGCCGGGAAAAGACATTTGTGTCATATAACCCATTCCGAATAATGATACGTCGTATATGGATAGCATTTGAAGACCGGTGTTGAAGACCGGATATTTACGAAAACGAAAGGACAACTCGTCGAATGTCTCTGCACCGACTGGTCCCCGGTATAGAGATTTTATCACCCTTTGTGATGGGAAGTCCGGACGGGATTGTGAATACCCGGAATTGCAAGGGCTTCATAAGAAGTGCCTTCGGTTCTGTTCGAACCTGGAACAGACTTGTATGGATACATGTCTGACATTACACTTTGAGATATAAAGCCGATTTCTTTCAAATACATTTCTGTTGGTGGCGGAGAATTTATTCTCTTAGCTTAACACCCTTCTCTGAGACGTACGAGCTCAGAGGTTATGTAGTTGAAATTTATCAGCGATATATCCCAATTTGGTAATGTGGCATGCTGAGTGTTGCTGTGTGATGATCAGTGTTTGATCATTTGTGATATGATCATTTGTTTGATCTTATATCTTTGTGATCATAGGTTGATCATTTGTTTGACCCGAAGCATGGCTTTGTGAACAAAGCGTAGCTTTGTGGACGAGACTTCGTCGAGCCTCACACCCCGGAAATGGTCAAAACAGGAAAGATGCAGCAAGATTCTAGGGAGTAGCGCCCCTTAGTGTATGTCATTTCTTTCTGGATAGAGGTGGTATCATGGTATGGAGCCCAGATACTTAACCTATGTGGTTACTGCATTATTATTCTGATGTGGTTGTTGGAAATCGAGGATCCTCGGGAAGATCGGTTACGATCGGGGGATGGCATATGCGTGTCAGTAGTTACCTATTTTTGCAGAGGTAACCCGGCCTTGTGTTGGCAGAGATCCGGTTAGGTTCTCGGGTCGTCTATTCCAGGGACGTACCCATCGTGGATAGGAAGTTCCTTGGCCTGACCATTTGTTGGAAATCCATCTTCCAATACGAACTTTGTACGGTATTAGTTGTAGAACCTGCCATTTACGTACGGTGGTCACCACTGTTTAGATGGTAGCTATAGTAGACATACGATACTGGTCGTATGTTGGCTAAGATTAATATTATACTTTCGAAATGATTTCTACACTATGCACTAATAATAATATCAAAAATGATTTGATTTTTGCGTAGTAAGCATCTTTGACTATCATAAGAAGAAATCTCCTCCAAGTCTGCGTTTGCATTGTGTGTGTGGTGGGAGGTCTTATGGTAGTTTCATTTTCCAAAAGCATTGCGAATTTACTTCAAATTCTTTTGCTATTTGTTTTTTTTTAAAGATAAACTGTTTTTGTTGCTCACACCAGTCCCACGACTGACTCGGAGTTTATTGTTCATTTCCTAAACTCTGGGTGCTCATAATTTTCTACACGAGCAGTTTAGAGTTGGGTTTTTCAGATAGTCAGGTTCAGTAGATTTTCTGGAGCTAGTTCAGTCTTTGGATCGGACTGCACTTGCTTATTCTTGGTGTATCGTTATTGGGAGTTCGAGCTACTGCTGGAGTTCTCTCTTGAAGACTATCTTAGAGTTATTTGTTCCGCTGCTGATATTTGTTATCGTTTTCTTTTCCACTGCTATTTGTTGTATCATATCTCTGATGTATATTGATATTCATTGTATCACTCTGTTGTATCAGATAATGTATATCAATGTATTATTCTTTTTATTCCGCTGTGTTATTTACTTAACTGTGTTATAAGCTCTGGAGAACCAGATTTGGCATTTGAATCTACGGCATTCGAGTACGATGTAAAGTACGGGTGCCGATTTTCGAAGGCCAACTTTTGGGTCTTTACATATACAGATATTCCTCACTACATCACTCAGTTCACTCATTACATATGCAGTTTCAATTTATACAGACATCGACACTGACAAATATATGACGAGCCGAGTGCCAAGCCGAAGGCGAGCCGAGTAGCGGGTCCGGGCGCAGCGCCGGCGGGGGTCCGGGGCCCCGCAGGCCCGGCGGGGATCGACCTAGGGCCCGATGAAGATGATTCATCCGATTTCGGAAGATCGAGCCTTCTTTGAAACCTGTCTTCAAGCTCATGCACATTTGATTTGACTCTGTCTTCAAGCTTATATCCAGCTGTCCAGTCTTCAATACCTGTCACATATAATTCAAAAGCAGTAATCTGGAAAATAATATTTAACTCGAACAGAAAATGAAAATATTTTTGGTATATTATTTGCCTCAGGTATTTGGGTTGTTTCTTTTCATAAGTGCATAAGCCAAACATGAATGCAACACATGGATACAAGGCAGTATGGAAGACAGCAAGCAACAGTTCAGGCAAAAATGCACAAAGGAGAAGCCAAGTGCACAAAGTAGTACTCAACACAGCAAGCAACATAACATGACCAAGAAATGCGTGTACATGGATGAACATACATGCATCATAAGGCTTGGTACAAGAAACTACTCAAGTGCAAGTTCATACTCAAGTGCAGTCAGATATGTAGACAAGCCAAAAAAATGGACACGACACAAGGTCAAACCCGAGTCATCGACTGGATTCAACTCAGGGCCAAGCAACCAACAAAACAAACAAGAACCAGGTTCAGCAAAATATAGACAAGCCAGTGCAAGAAACACAGCAGTACACATAGGCAGCCCATCAAGCAAAAACAGTGAATGCATCAGGCATGTACAAGAGAAACATAGGCAGTAACATGATATACAGAGGACTTGGAGCATCAGTTCATGTTAAAGAACAAGGTTAGCATGGACCAGTTCAGTCCAGTCCAAGCAAAACCAATAAAGCTCAACACACATATGTTTGTATATATCGTGGAAATCAAAACTCAATGTTCAGATTAGTCAACAGTTTTAGAAAACCAAAGATCACTTTCAAAGTTCTGATTTTCAAAAATGCAGAAGTTTTCAAGTGAAGCAGTTTTCAAGAGGACAGCAGAATACAAATACTTCAAGTTCTGGTTTAACAAATGCAACAAGGTACAAAGGTATGTGAACAAGTTTAACAAAGGTTCAAGTTCTGGTTTAACAAATGCAACAAGGTACAAAGGTATGTGAACAAGTTTAACAAAGGTTCAAGTTCTGGTTTAACAAATGCAGCAGAAAGGAGCTAACAAGCTCAAATTAGAAATCAAAAACAAGCCAGTGAACCAAAATCCAACATACCAAATAATATCACATCGCAATTCATTATCGGCAAAGCAAAATCAAGCCAGTGAACCAAAATTCAACATACCAATTCATCATCGCAATCCAACATACCAGATTTCTCAAAGTCCAACAGAAAGATTATACTCAAGATTATAGGAAATAAAGCCTATAAATAAATCCTAATTCATCATTGGCAAAAGCGTGCGAGTGTAACCAAAATAGAAAATATTCAAGTAAACCAAAAGGCAGAAAACATACCAAATAATATCACATCGCACCCGACCACGAAGTCAAAGCAATTTGAGCAATCAATCAAGGAGAACGAAGGAGCATGCTACCAGGAACGTTTCTCACACTAGATTCGATCAATCAGAGCATCAAAGCAACTAGAATCGCGTGCCCTAGTTTTCACCAAAACCAATTCGACTACCCCCTGCCACTCTGACATCAGGCCCCAACCACGAAATTGTGACCAAATCAGCAACTCCCTGAACCATCGCAATCCCACAACCTTACCTCGAATCACCAGAATCGCCAAAAACCTGAACAAAATCGCAAATCCGGAAGTAGTGAGGAAAACTGACACGAGGCGAAAGAAAATAACGGAAATTGATATGGCCGACAGGGGATAAAAGAAAAGCCAGTTATTCTCCAGATCGAAGAAACAAGGAGGAGCGGCGTCATTTTTTTTAAAGTCGGCGGAATAAAAATTAGGGATTGGAAAATTAGGGGTGAGAAACGAAAGCGGGTGAGTGAAAAGTAAAGCGGGAAATGGAAATTGGTAAGGTGTGGATCGATGGTGTGAATCGACGGTTCAGATTTTGTTTTAAATGGTGGCGTGGATCGCTGAGGTGTAATTTTTTTTAATTTTTTTAATTTTTTTAATTAGAATATATCTATGGCAACACTACATAAAAATGTTGCATCGTGTTACACTTGTTTAGCTAGAGCAACACATTTTTATGGCTAAGGTAACACCAAAAATACAACGTTGCAGTAGGACCAAAATTTTATAGCTGTCGCAACATTTTAGCTGGCAACACCTTGCAAAAATGTTGCAGAAGGTCATCTATGGCGTAGTGATGTTGCATTGATTATATTGCTGTAGTAGTCTGGTCTTTGATCATCACTGTTTTTGTGGTTGAAGTTGTATTGTATCAAGTCTGATGCACCTTGGTTACTACTGATCATTTCTACCTGGGTTAATGTCATTTGCAGTTCCACTTGAACATCTGGACTTGAGTTTATTCATTCTGACCTTTGCCTTATTGAGTCAGTGAAGTAATTGTAGTTTTGAACTAGTTGGTCTGCATGTTGTAGTCTTGATGAACTGTAACTGTGCATTTGTACATGTTGTAGCCTTCATCATGTTGTCTGGTTTGCTTTCACTGCTGTATTGTTTCACTTGATTAGTTGCTTTGGTCTCTTGAGTCTGTTGCCTTCACCTGTGTACTTTGTTGATCTTGTACCTGACTTCGATTGTTGAACTTGGTTGATCATTTCTATCATTTTCAGTTGCCATTGTGTCTGGTCATTTACATGGAACCATACCATGTTGAACTTGTACCACTCTGGTTTGTATGTACACCTCCATATTTGACTGAGTTGTTGGGCACTCTAGTTTTTAGATGCATTTGATTGACTTGATGTACTTGTGTTTGAGACAGTTTTGTTTCATTGATTTTGAGCTACTTTAGTTACTTGAGCATTTTCAAATTTATTGTTTCAATTTGCACTTCTTTAACTTCATTGTGTACATGCACATTTCATTGTTGCAGTGATACTTTGATATTTTGATTTGGTTTAATTTGATGATTTTGTTGTAATTGCCGTTTAGGCAATTCTGATATTTTCTAAAGTATCTTTACTGAAAATCTTTTCATTTATCTTTGTTGATATTTTGAATTTGCTGATTTGTTGTTTAACACTATTACGTGTTATTTTCACCGTTATCCTATTTCCTTGTTAAAGGATCGGATAGGTGAATTTATTCGGACTGTCGTCTAATTGTTATTGCTTCCGTGCACTAATAACTGAGTTTGAATTAGACTGACCCGTGTATTATTTTCTTTTGAACGTAATACTCGGGTCAGATCCGAGTTATTTCAGGATGTAGATCTCTTGCTTTGGGCTGTTGTTTGAGCTATGAAGACTTTTCATATTTTTGGGAGATGTCGCGTCATAGTATAGGTTGATATGTATTCATGTATATTAGTCGATAATGTACTTGTATATAACTTCCTGAGTCGACTGTTGTAGTTGTATCATATGTACCGTGTCAAATGTATTGTAACTGACATCAGTTATTATATATATGAGACTTTTCTGTTTAATATGTGTTCCACATTTATCTATATTATCTGTGTTATTATTCTATATTTTGTCCTAAACTATTATAGACACTATGTAGTAGCTTTGTGTTTGTATCGGTATGCCGGATTTCCTCCTGAAAAAGAATGCATGTTATACTATCTGACATATCGGTGCTCGCACAAAGCAATTACACAGATGGTCGCTCCTCAACAGCCTTATTCTCCACGCTAGCTGACAGCACTACACCGTAGTGTTCTTGGCTAGCGTGGGCATAGAGGTGGGGCGTCACAGCTCCTTTGTAGTTTAATAGCTTGCATATCTCATTCTCTTTTTGTCGCTTGATTGTATAGTCTCATTACTGATCGTTTAAGCTTTTTGTCATGAATCAAAACTCATGATTCAACACCTTTGTATACCAATCCCGCTATGAAGCGGTTGATTTATATTATTTGATTATATATTGTATGCGATGTAGGGGGACAGGTTGGAGGGATCCAACAAGATTCCTCACCACAATTGATTTTATTTACATATATATGTACTAATATATATGAGCTGTGATGCAGGGGGACAGGTTGGAGGCATCCAACGAGATTCCTCGCTATTGTTGAATTGATTTCAATAATATTCCATTTATACAAATTATAGGATAATAAACCCGATTTGTTGGAAATATGGGTTATGACATTGTTATATGTAAAAAAACCTGAAAACCTATAGTGATAGGAAATCAATATCAATATTGGTTATGGGTTTGGTGGCTATTGGCCTTAAATTGGTATTTTGAAATGCTATAAATTTTCTGTTTGAATTGGAATTGGTTTTTGAGAAAGGAAGTGATTTGAAATCCTAAATTGGGTTTCGGAAATATTCTGTTTAAAAGAGTATCTATGTATATTAACATTGTTTTAAAGTTATTAATTATGTTGATACTGTTTTGAAGTTATTTGATTATATTAGTGGTTCTAAAGTTATTGCTTATAATTAATATTGTTTTTAAGTATTTATCAAAATGTTAATATTTTGAAAGGTAAATTATTTTAAAAATAAATATGGTTTTAAATTAATAATAATGATAAGGATTTATTAATGAGGTTTTGCAAATAAATTATCATTACAATGGTAAAGATTAATTATTTTGTTATTTCATAATGATTTGAAATCATTAATTATTATTTTGAAGATATTTTAAAATTAGCAGTTTTCATTTATTTATAATGCTTATTACTAATAGTTATTATTATATAATGGTGATTTGAAGTAAATGATTTTTAATTATTTACGAATGTCTCCGAGAGGCATAAGAATTTACAAATAGACTCGGATTTTTATAGAGGAAGTTTACTAAATGTTTTTAAGACTTAAGGGAAGATTATTTACACGGTGAAAGAGTTTCATAAATGGTTAGATATTTATAAAATGAGTTTGCGAAATGGGTTTATAGATTTATAAAAATAAGTTTTATAAATGGTTTTATGGATTTATAAAGGATTTACGAATGGTTTTAGAAATGTACAAAAAGAATTTACAAGTGATTGAATTTTATAAAATGGATTATAAATGATTTTCGAAGATTTATAAAATGGTTTATAAATAGTTTTAGAGAATTATAAAGAGTCTATAAATGATTTTAGAATCGAGTAAAAAGAAACCTTTCTCAATTTTGTAAGTATACTTATACCACTGAGATAAGTATATAAATATTTTCTAAGTATTGAAAGTCTAAGGATTGTGGATATACCTTTGTAAATGTATTTTTTTGCAAGAAATGTACAAAGTGATTTAATTAATGAAAGATTAATTAAGGGGGCTAGTGGTTGCTTATGTGCTTAATCAATGTTGGTTTTCCTTTGGAAATAAATCTTAATTTGGATGTGTGTTGTTGATAGTTAAATAACCGACTATCAAATATGGAACCAAATGTAACTTTGGAAATATCTAGGAAAAACACGAGAGTTATATGGCACAATCATCTTCGATGATGCTGTACTGTGCATGTAAATCTCATTTCATTCTTCTAGGACAATGATAAGGAAATCCGTCCACTAACGGTTAGGAGGTGATCTCTGGCCTTATCTTTGACTGTTTATTTCCTAAAGAATCGGAGTTGAGTTTACCAAAAACTGTCGAATGTTGTTTCGAAGAGACCGGGGTCAGATATATTATCTGAAAATCACTTTGATCCTGCAAATGCATTTCGAAGTGAAGACATCTACGGGATAATGGGATTTGGAGACGGAGTTCTCTAGCGTTTCATTCAGTCCCAGAATGAACTTGTATGGATGATTGCTCGTATTGCATTGGTTGCCTGAAGGGAAAAATTAGCATTCCAAGATCATTTGCTAGGAGGAAATGGTAAGAGCGTGGCCTCTTCGAGCCTCACACTCGTGAAATGAATAAAGGAGGGACATGCAACAGGGCTATGTGGGTCGCACCCAAGTAGAGGAAGATCATCTTAAATCTAGAGCGATATTTATGTATGCTTCGAGATCCCATAGATGGTTGTTGATAGAAACCAAAGGGTGATCATATTCGGTGCTACTCGAGAAGGGGGTAGTGCCGGTCCTGAGTAGCAGTGGTGCAACGTGTTGTAGCTTCCCGTAGACTGGTTTCCCAGTCGTTGCAAAGACTTCGCGAGAACGGTAATGGGAGGCACGGGGATGCGATTCGCCAAGCTGGGACAAACAAAGCCCCCTACCGGATTAGGAATGCGAAGGCCATGAGACCCGGGAAAGAAAGAGCTATGCTATTGACCGACCCTTTCGTAGTTACTTCGAATCAGGAGGACTCTCATTTTTCATGAGGCGGGCCAAATAGAGAAAGAAATGCATAACACGACCTTGACTATCAACTACAGATTGGTTGAAATTGAAACCATTTAGGTTGAAAGCCATAGTACTAATACCTAAAGCAGTGAAACAGATACCTACTACAGGCCAAGCAGCCAAGAAGAAATGTAGGGAACGGGAATTGTTGAAACTAGCATATTGGAAGATCAATCGGCCAAAATAACCATGAGCAGCAACGATATTATAAGTTTCTTCCTCTTGACCGAATCTGTAACCTTCATTAGCAGACTCATTTTCAGTAGTTTCCCTGAATATGGATTCGGTGGGTAGATCCTTACCCTTTCATAGTTGGAATCCATTATCCACTACGAGCCTTCGATTTTGATTATAGAACCTAGTATGCTGGAATTTAATTAATGTAAAAATTTCGGCTATGATTAATAAGTACTTGTATATTAGACACTATTATAATATTAATGGATTTTCTATAGAAAAGGTTTTGGTTATCATAAGGTAAAAACCCATCCGTGTTTATGTGTGGCGTGGTCTTACAAGATACTCTTTATCTTCAAAGGTTTTCTTTGACGTTAAAATCCGGTTGGGTGTGTTTCTCACGCTGGTTTTCCAAACTGACTCGGGTGTTATTTTATTATAATGCTCGGGTTAGGCCGAGCATATTACAAATTAGTTTGAATGCTTTTGAGCTTTAGGAGACGGGTTGGAGACCTAGAGACGTATTCACGTAGATGGTTATTTTTCCACTGTATTCAAAGTTGTATCTATCAACAATTGTAAGGATAGGCTGTTATAACTGTCCAGGCTGAAATAGGTTAGTATACTCTGATTGATTTCTGTATATATATACATATTGGAATTTTGCTTTTGTGTAAAGATTTGTTGTATATTATAGATTATTTGTTCCACTGTGAGATTCTATGTTGTCTAGCTTCTTTCCCCTTCTTCTTCTCCTTTTCTTCCTTCTTTCTTTTTCCATAACTATCCGTCTTTCCGTTCCATTTGGGTTGTACATGTGTGGTTTATTGTCAGCTTGAATTGTACGGAAAAGCGAGTTGTTACAGATGCACATGGTATTTATAGTAGTGATAGGCGGTAATATAAGGTATAAGGAAACTAAATAAGTTAAATTATGATAGTGAAAAAGATAAAGATGAAGTTGTGGTTAAATAAAAAAATTCCGCTTTATTTTCTTTTCTTTTAAATAAATTTGAACCCTTAGCCACTTTATTACCTGGCCGCTATGCAATTTCCGATTAAAATTCCACTCGAGGCGTTTTATCCAAATTTTAATATATATTTATAAAAATTGCTTTTATTAAAGTATTACTTTTCAATTTTCAATGATTATAAATAATTTTTTTGTTTATAAAATAAATCCAAAATTCTATAGATAATATTTATTATACCAAAATAAATTTCCAAACAGCTTTTGATTTTAAAACACAATTCAAATTTCAAATATGAATTTTTAAGTTATTACTTCGAGTAAATTCCTAAAAAATCAGTTTTATTAAATTAAATACAATAAAATTCCCAAAATCATTTTCTAAATTATTTCAACTTTTTATCAAGTTCATAATAATTTTCATAATTAAAATTCGTTTGAAATAAAATTTCTTGGATTTAAATTTCAAAAATTTATTTATTTATTAAAATTATTAATTAAAAATTCCAAAATGTATTTTATTATTATTAATCAAATAGCGAGATGTTATAGTCATAGTTTTAAAGCTGTATTTTTCTAATAGATAACGGTGGATATTAATTTTTATGAAATAATTGAAATAAATATTCACCTTTTGGATAATGTTTTATTTAATGTAATTATAATAAAACTATATATTACAATACATATGCAAAAAATATAATTTAAACCCATATGTGTTGCATGGGTTCAAGTATGAAAAAACTCAATACATTTCTATAAATAGCACCCTTTTATACATATTTGATACATAATCAGGTAAATCGAGGATAAATACATTAAAAAGAAAATTCAATAAAAATCTGAAGGTGAAAAATGTTGGCATTGCTCATCGAATGAAGGAAACAACATACTAAAATATATTGGACAAATTAACTACAATTTTTAGTTCAATGAAAACTAGTGTATATATTTATTGATTGGTTTTGTTATGCTAAAAAAATCATCCAACCTACATCGAAAAATATAGCAAACTAGCACACACCAAAAGTTGAATAGCATCAACCCATTTTTTTACAAAATTACCCTAGTTTGGTGTTTTTATCTTCTTACTTTCAAAACTAAACCTATTTAAATAAAATAAAACAACTTTAATATTAAATATAGACACAAATTAAACAAAATGAGCTCTAATTTGTAGTATTAATAATGTAATACTTCATTTTGTTTTTAAATTAAAAATATCAATTTCAACTAAAAAGCTTTAGATATTTAAAAAAGGATTAAATAATTGGAAATCATAGCGATTATGGAGAGATTTGTCTTAGTGGATATTTTAGGGTTCAAGACAAAATATGTTCATTATCTCTTTCATTGAAGTACACTAATTTGACCATATTTCATCAATCTTAAGGTTTTAATTTGATGAATTATAATAAGAACAAGATTTATAAACAATCAGAAATCAAAATGATTTAGTAATATACTATCTTAGGAAAATAAATTTGTTCATTAGGAAATTTTTAGATATGCATAAGATTTTTCATGCTTATTTAGCATGTTTTAAGAGTAAAAAAGCTTCAAACTTGCCGTATTAACTTGAAAAAAAATAATTTTTTCTTTATTTTCTGTATTTCTTACACAAAAACAAGAATCGATAAAACGATTTAATCTTAAACAAGTTTTTACATCAATAAAGAGAAACTGGAATATATCCATGGTATAAGAAAATTGAACTAGTAATAAACCTTATTATAAACTTAGCATTAAAATGTTTGGTAGAATATTCTAATATTCTAAAATCTCTTAGAAATAATTTATAACTAATCCTATTGTTAGAGATAATATGGATATCAAACAACCTTTACTTACGCATTATTAATATTTTACTTATTTGTTAAAGAACATGAATATTTTCATCATCTACATATTATGACGCTAAAAACGAATCGTTTGGTAGAAAAGTTTGTCATGTATCCAGATGTCATTTACTACAAATTGTGAGCGATATGGATAAAAATCTACCATGTAAAACACTATACATTCATCTAAAAAGGAACTTCTTAAGTAATATGGTACATGTATAAATTCAACTAATAGATCGTATGTAACGCCCCACCTCTATGCTCATAATAACAAAGAGTATTAAAAGAAATACTGTCTATTATTACGAAGAATAAGGCTGGATAGGAGCGACCATCCGTAATTGGCCTTACACTACTATTGGTTATCTCGATAGAAGTAGTATATACTTTTTATTTTTCATCTATTATTTATTTACTCCCATCGACACCCCCAATACTAGCATAAAACGAACTACGACGGTTCATAATAGTTTAGGACATTAGATATAACAATAACACAGATAATATAAATGCGGAACACGGATAAAAACAAAAGTCTCGTATATATAACTGATGTCAGTTAATACATAGTTGACACAATACATATGATACAACTACAACTGTCGACTCTAGAAGTTATATATACAAGTACATTATCGACTAATATACATGAATACATATCGTTCTATACAATGACACGACTACTACAAAATGACACTGACAACTTCAGAAGATGTGAAAAGTCTTCAAATCTCGAACAGCAACTCAAAGAAGGAAATCTACAACCTGAAATAACTCAGGTCTGACCCGAGTATTAAATTCAAAAGAAAATAATACACGGGTCAGTCTAATTCAAACTCAGTTATTAATGCACAGTAGCAATAATAATCAATATCAAATAGACGACAGTCACAGAAGTCTCGTATATCCAACTCTCGATACGAGAATTGGATAACGGCAGATATAACACTAAACAGTGTTAAATGACAAATCAACAATCCAAATCAGAATACAACTCCAAAACATTGAAATTAACCCACGAAACAAAACAAATCGAAACATCAATTTAAAACTGTCAAATCTGATAGGGCTGCAGTACACGCACGCGTGTACTGCCTCGCCACTATCGTAGGAGAAACACAAAAGCTCAGCGAAAGTCACAAATGATCACAAGGTCAAACCCCGAATCCGGGTTCAACTCAAGTGCGATAACAACACAAATGACTAAATTGCAACTACGTGCAAACAGCCTCAAAACCCGAATGAACGAATTGCAACATAATATAGTACTGTAAACTGGACAGTATTAACATCATAATCATACCGCAGTAATAACCACAATGGCATCAACTCGAAACAATGAACCAACAAACCAAGCTCACCTAATTCGAGCAAATGAAAACTTCCAAAATGTCAGACTCGAAACAGAGACAAGTACAACCAGTGCCCAAGTTTATATGCAAATAATAGTGCAGTTATGTACAATAGCATAGGACCAGAGCCATGCAAGAGAGACCATACAACTAAGACTTTACAGTGCACTAAGTAAGTGGTGATAGCATGAAGCTCCAACCAAGTAATTATTGTATATGTACACAAGGATGTACAAAACCAACTGTACATGGCAAAATGAATCAAAGGTGAACAAAGAAATGGCACAGGCATGTGCAGGTCTGAAACTACAAGGACAATGATAGCATTTTCATGCAATACTAGTTAAATGTGAGTAATGTGCCTGGCAACAACTTCAAGTGGACTAATGCAAAATGGATAATACATCAAGACCAAATGCAATTGCAATATGGACCTGTCAGTATACAAGTAATACTGTCTCGAGGTAAATAGGCAGTGCCACTAAAACAGGCATAACTACAAATTATAAAGTGACACAAGGATGAACAGTCGACAAGTATAAACTGCACCTAAGACAGCAACTACGTGAAGACCCGACCACATTTTTAATTAACATGGTGTGTATGTCACTTAAGCCAAGATTCAAGTGTCAACCAAACTACAAATTCAAGTGTAAACTGTACCATATGAACAACAATTCTTACATAAGTATATTCTCAATTACACCAATCAGTAAAGAATACATTGATATCGGAAGCAATACCGTTACCAAACTCGAAATCAACACCGTCAAAAAGAATTCAACAACACAAAATTAAGCACCTGACAAAGTCAAATAAGACGATAAAACATCGAACTTTCAAACAAAAATCTCAACATACGAAAACGAGCCAGTTTGGAAAATCACATTGCCAAAATATTCATAACAACAGCTGAGGTCATGGAAGCATATCGAAGTAAACAAGAAATTCTCGATTCCAAAACTGACAGAAAACAATGTACGACTTGCTAAATAAATTCAAGGCCGGAGATTAAGAAAATGTCACAGGAAACCTCAAAACAAAGTCAAAATAAAGTTTAATCACAGAAATCGAGATAACCAGGGAACAAGTTTAAACAAATTCAAGTGACCGAAGTCAATCAGTTCAATGCCAAAGAAATGGTAATAATTGAACAATCCCAAAACCAACACTGTAATGACCATGCAAATAAAATCAGCTCGAAGTCCAGAGAATTCGAAGAAACAATTTCTAACAAAAATCAAAACCATGGGAATCAAATCGTATGACTTTAAATTAGATGTGAGTAATAAAATTACTCACCTTGTTCGAAGAAATTAGAATTAACCGTGAGCAAGAGGAAGACGAGCGAAGATTGATCGAAGAATCGAACGAACGCCGAAGCCCTAAATTTGGAGACGAACGTCGAAATTGAAGCCGAGGCCACCAAAAATCGAGCGAGGTTGAATTCGAAACCTAGCTGCCGTTATTCTCTCGTTCCATTTTGGTTTTTGGGGTTAGCAATAAAAAAGGAAGTGAAGGGAACGGTTTCGAATTGAGTAAGAAGGGAACGACCGCCATTTATTTTCGTTCGTATTTTGTTTGATTTAGGGTTTGAAATTCCAAATGGAAGAGGGGATCGGGTTATACCCTTATCACGGTAACAAGAGAAAGATTTGGGCCAATTAAATTTTTAAAGCCCACAATCCCTTTTAACAATTTATAAAAGAATTTCACTCAAATTTAAAACTTCATTTGCAATTGCTAATCGAATTAAATTGTCATTTGACCAGATTCAACGGCTATAAAACTCTGGGTTGTTACAGACTCCCCTCCTTATAAGAATTGCGTCCCCGCAATTTTCATAATGAAAGTCATCTATAACGATTATTCTTCTAACATAAACTGGTTAAGCTAGAAAAATAAAGATCGAGAACACAAACACCAAAGGAATCTTTTACTTTCATAAAAGAAATTTACAAATTCTCAACAAAATCTAATTAACAACAGAGATGAATAGAAAGCACAAATCACCATTCGCAAAACTGCAAATATCTAGTTGTCGAACGGATAAATAGAAAACACGAACTTCATAATCAGCATATTCTAGAATCAATTGGAGACTAGAAAATCTCATATCAATAAAATCAGCAAACATTAATTTATCTAATTATCTCAACCGATAATCAGAAAACAAATCAGCACATATCTAATTACTACAACCGGTAATTTAAAATTTCAAATCAACAAATATTCAATTATCAAAAACGATAATCAAATTTTAAATTCAACAAATATTTGATTATCTCAAGCGATACTCAAATTCCAAATTCAACAAATATTCGATTATCAAAAACGATAATCAAATTTCTCAATCAACAAATATTCGATTATCAAAAGCGATAATCAAATTTCAAATTCAACAAATATTTGATTATCTCAAGCGATAATCAAATTTTAAATTCAACAAATATTTGATTATCTCAAGCGATAATCAAATTCAAATCAACCAATATTTAATTATGTCAGGCGATAATTAAATTTCAAATCAGCAAATATTTAATTATCTCAAGCGATAATTAAATCTAAAATCAACAAATATTTAATTATCTCAGGCGATAGGTAAATCTCAAATCAATAAATATTTAATTATCAAAAGCGATAATTAAAAGCAACAAATATCCGATTACCGAAAACGATAATCAGAACTCATATCAACAAATATCTAATTATCACAAGCGATAATTAGAAACAACAAATATCCGATTATCAAAAACGATAATCAGAACTCATATCAACAAATATCTAATTATCACAAGCGATAATTAGAAACAACAAATATCCGATTATCAAAAACGATAATCAGAACTCATATCAACAAATATCTAATTATCACAAGCGATAATTAGAAACAACAAATATCCGATTATCAAAAACGATAATCAGAACTCATATCAACAAATATCTAATTATCACAAGCGATAATTAGAAACAACAAATATCCGATTATCAAAAACGATAATCAGAACTCATATCAACAAATATCTAATTATCACAAGCGATAATTAGAAACAACAAATATCTGATTATCAAAAACAATAATCAGAACTCATATCAACAAATATCCAATTATCACAAGCGATAATTAGAAACAACAAATATCCGATTATCAAAAACGATAATCAGAACTCATATCAACAAATATCTAATTATCACAAGCGATAATTAGAAACAACAAATATCCGATTATCAAAAACGATAATCAGAACTCATATCAACAAATATCTAATTATCATAAGCGATAATTAGAAATAACAAATATCCGATTATCAAAAACGATAATCAGAACTCATATCAACAAATATCTAATTATCACAAGCGATAATTAGAAACAACAAATATCCGATTATCAAAAACGATAATCAGAACTCATATCAACAAATATCCAATTACCTGCAGATAATTGGAAACAACAAATATCTAGAAATCAATTAAGAAGACTAGAAAATCAACATAAAAGCTTGGATCGATCCCATCAGATGGCGAGTTTTTAATTCGCCGCACGTGCATCAACAAATGGCCGAAGCCTACCAAGTACTCAACATAATTTTGGCGCCCATCAGATTGACCCGAAGGTCCGCAGAGTGACCCGAAGGTCTAGTACTGGTATTTGACCCGAAGGTCCATCAGAGTGGCTCGAAAGCACACGAAAACATCAAAATATTTCAATTAACGAGTCCGGAATTAACCGAAATAGCAAACGCACATGTCCCATACCACGTGTTTTACTAAATCGTTTGATTCTCTTCATCGTTTCCTTGAAAGTGCAAAATTGTGTATTTTGTAAAAATACATTTTACATTCTCAAACGGACAAGTCCGGAATTAAGCGAATCAGTAAAAGAAAGGGGTCATAGTCCTCGATTTTGCTGAAACGTTTAAATCGCTTTCTCATTCTTTTGAAATCGCAAACTGTAAAATTTCTGAAAACAATTTTATTTATTTTGTAAAAATAACAATTCACATCCTCAACTGAACAAGTCCGGAGTTAAGCGAAACAGTAAAAGAAAGGGGTCATAATCCTCGATTTGGCTGAATCGTTTAAGTCGCTTTCTCAATCTTTTGAAAACGCAAACTGCTAAAATTTTATAAAACAATTTTCATTTTAAAACGATTTTCCAATCACGTGATTAAAACAGCAAATCGGTAACAATTTCGATAAGGAAATTGTACTTCTCAAAATACCGTAAAAACGGTCACAAAACAGCATTGCGGAATAACCACTTGAAAATCCACTTTTAAAATTTGACGGTTACTGAAGCCAAAGCGACAGTAGTTTTAAAACGTCAAAATCACATCAAAACAATTTACATCAAAATGTAATATCGGAGAATTTTCATTCATCTAAATGTCACAAAACACCATGCTTCAAAAATTTAGCATTGGTGTAAAAATCCCGTTATAAAAATAACGGCAACAAAATACGTTTCATAACCTAGCATCGGTTCAACGTAAAATAAATACAGTAACGTGCAATTCATTTGCACGCACATTACAATATAAACAAGGAAATCATTAGAGTGTATCGTCAATGAAGACAACTCAAAACAGCAAAAGCTAATCAATAGATGATTAGTACAAAAGAAAGCCAGCGGAAATTTCAACAAAAATCACATAACTGTAATTTCTTCAAATCCTCAATTCGGATTCGAAATTCTCAAAGAAACAAAATAATTATAGCTATGTAAACAACAAATGAAATTCATATCAATTTCGTATTTCGATTTGTAAATCGAAAAGATTATCAGTTGTACTTAGCGAAGACAGTTTCACTGTTTCCGCTGCGCACTCTGATAAATAGAACACAAATCAATCAAATCATCGGAACACAATTTCATCAAAACAACAAAACACAATTCCACTTTTATTTTTAAATAAAGATATTTAAAAATATCATATCAAAATTTCAAAACTTTAGTTTTGACTCAAATCACAGATAAAACACCGACCAATAGTTGTAACATATGTTCCATCCAAGTTATGTTTTATATTATGTCCATAAACCCCAAGCTCTGATACCAACTGTAACGCCCCACCTCTATGCTCATAATAACAAAGAGTATTAAAAGAAATACTGTCTATTATTACGAAGAATAAGGCTGGATAGGAGTGACCATCCGTAATTGGCCTTACACTACTATTGGTTATCTCGATAGAAGTAGTATATACTTTTTATTTTTCATCTATTATTTATTTACTCCCATCGACACCCCCAATATTAGCATAAAACGAACTACGACGGTTCATAATAGTTTAGGACATTAGATATAACAATAACACAGATAATATAAATGCGGAACACGGATAAAAACAAAAGTCTCGTATATATAACTGATGTCAGTTAATACATAGTTGACACAATACATATGATACAACTACAACTGTCGACTCTAGAAGTTATATATACAAGTACATTATCGACTAATGTACATGAATACATATCGTTCTATATAATGACACGACTACTACAAAATGACACTGACAACTTCAGAAGATGTGAAAAGTCTTCAAATCTCGAACAGCAACTCAAAGAAGGAAATCTACAACCTGAAATAACTCGGGTCTGACCCAAGTATTAAATTCAAAAGAAAATAATACACGGGTCAGTCTAATTCAAACTCAGTTATTAATGCATAGTAGCAATAATAATCAATATCAAATAGACGACAGTCACAGAAGTCTCGTATATCCAACTCTCGATACGAGAATTGGATAACGGCAGATATAACACTAAACAGTGTTAAATGACAAATCAACAATCCAAATCAGAATACAACTCCAAAACATTGAAATTAACCCACGAAACAAAACAAATCGAAACATCAATTTAAAATTGTCAAATCTGATAGGGCTGCAGTACACGCACGCGTGTACTGCCTCGCCACTATCGTAGGAGAAACACAAAAGCTCAGCGAAAGTCACAAATGATCACAAGGTCAAACCCCGAATCCGGGTTCAACTCAAGTGCGATAACAACACAAATGACTAAATTGCAACTGCGTGCAAACAGCCTCAAAACCCGAATGAACGAATTGCAACATAATATAGTACTGTAAACTGGACAGTATTAACATCATAATCATACCGCAGTAATAACCACAATGGCATCAACTCGAAACAATGAACCAACAAACCAAGCTCACCTAATTCGAGCAAATGAAAACTTCCAAAATGTCAGACTCAAAACAGAGACAAGTACAACCAGTGCCCAAGTTTATATGCAAATAATAGTGCAGTTATGTACAATAGCATAGGACCAGAGCCATGCAAGAGAGACCATACAACTAAGACTTTACAGTGCACTAAGTAAGTGGCGATAGCATGAAGCTCCAACCAAATAATTATTGGATATGTACACAAGGATGTACAAAACCAACTGTACATGGCAAAATGAATCAAAGGTGAACAAAGAAATGGCACAGGCATGTGCAGGTCTGAAACTACAAGGACAATGATAGCATTTTCATGCAATACTAGTTAAATGTGAGTAATGTGCCTGGCAACAACTTCAAGTGGACTAATGCAAAATGGATAATACATCAAGACCAAATGCAATTGCAATATGGACCTGTCAGTATACAAGTAATACTGTCTCGAGGTAAATAGGCAGTGCCACTAAAACAGGCATAACTACAAATTATAAAGTGACACAAGGATGAACAGTCGACAAGTATAAACTGCACCTAAGACAGCAACTACGTGAAGACCCGACCACATTTTTAATTAACATGGTGTGTATGTCACTTAAGCCAAGATTCAAGTGTCAACCAAACTACAAATTCAAGTGTAAACTGTACCATATGAACAACAATTCTTACATAAGTATATTCTCAATTACACCAATCAGTAAAGAATACATTGATATCGGAAGCAATACCGTTACCAAACTCGAAATCAACACCGTCAAAAAGAATTCAACAACACAAAATTAAGCACCTGACAAAGTCAAATAAGACGATAAAACATCGAACTTTCAAACAAAAATCTCAACATACGAAAACGAGCCAGTTTGGAAAATCACATTGCCAAAATATTCATAACAACAGCCGAAGTCATGGAAGCATATCGAAGTAAACAAGAAATTCTCGATTCCAAAACTGACAGAAAACAATGTACGACTTGCTAAATAAATTCAAGGCCGGAGATTAAGAAAATGTCACAGGAAACCTCAAAACAAAGTCAAAATAAAGTTTAATCACAGAAATCGAGATAACCAGGGAACAAGTTTAAACAAATTCAAGTGACCGAAGTCAATCAGTTCAATGCCAAAGAAATGGTAAAAATTGAACAATCCCAAAACCAACACTGTAATGACCATGCAAATAAAATCAGCTCGAAGTCCAGAGAATTCGAAGAAACAATTTCTAATAAAAATCAAAACCATGGGAATCAAATCGTATGACTTTAAATTAGATGTGAGTAATAAAATTACTCACCTTGTTCGAAGAAATTAGAATCAGCCGTGAGCAAGAGGAAGACGAGCGAAGATTGATCGAAGAATCGAACGAACGCCGAAGCCCTTAATTTGGAGACGAACGTCGAAATTGAAGCCGAGGCCACCAAAACTCGAGCGAGGTCGAATTCGAAACCTAGCTGCCATTATTCTCTCGTTCCATTTTGGTTTTTGGGGTTAGCAATAAAAAAGGAAGTGAAGGGAACGGTTTCGAATTGAGTAAGAAGGGAACGACCGCCATTTATTTTCGTTCGTATTTTGTTTGATTTAGGGTTTGAAATTCCAAATGGAAGAGGGGATCGGGTTATACCATTATCACGGTAACAAGAGAAAGATTTGGACCAATTAAATTTTTAAAGCCCACAATCCCTTTTAACAATTTATAAAAGAATTTCACTCAAATTTAAAACTTCATTTGCAATTGCTAATCGAATTAAATTGTCATTTGACCAGATTCAACGGCTATAAAACTCTGGGTTGTTACAGACTCCCCTCCTTATAAGAATTGCGTCCCCGCAATTTTCATAATGAAAGTCGTCTATAACGATTATTCTTCTAACATAAACTGGTTAAGCTAGAAAAATAAAGATCGAGAACACAAACACCAAAGGAATCTTTTACTTTCATAAAAGAAATTTACAAATTCTCAATGAAATCTAATTAACAACAGAGATGAATAGAAAGCACAAATCACCATTCGCAAAACCGCAAATATCTAGTTGTCGAACGGATAAATAGAAAACACGAACTTCATAATCAGCATATTCTAGAATCAATTGGAGACTAGAAAATCTCATATCAATAAAATCGGCAAACATCAATTTATCTAATTATCTCAACCGATAATCAGAAAACAAATCAGCACATATCTAATTACTACAACCGGTAATTTAAAATATCAAATCAACAAATATTCAATTATCAAAAACGATAATCAAATTTTAAATTCAACAAATATTTGATTATCTCAAGCGATACTCAAATTCCAAATTCAACAAATATTCGATTATCAAAAACGATAATCAAATTTCTCAAATCAACAAATATTCGATTATCAAAAGCGATAATCAAATTTCAAATTCAACAAATATTTGATTATCTCAAGCGATAATCAAATTTTAAATTCAACAAATATTTGATTATCTCAAGCGATAATCAAATTCAAATCAACCAATATTTAATTATCTCAGGCGATAATTAAATTTCAATTCAGCAAATATTTAATTATCTCAAGCGATAATTAAATCTAAAATCAACAAATATTTAATTATCTCAGGCGATAAGTAAATCTCAAATCAATAAATATTTAATTATCAAAAGCGATAATTAAAAGCAACAAATATCCGATTACCGAAAACGATAATCAGAACTCATATCAACAAATATCTAATTATCACAAGCGATAATTAGAAACAACAAATATCCGATTATCAAAAACGATAATCAGAACTCATATCAACAAATATCTAATTATCACAAGCGATAATTAGAAACAACAAATATCCGATTATCAAAAACGATAATCAGAACTCATATCAACAAATATCTAATTATCACAAGCGATAATTAGAAACAACAAATATCCGATTATCAAAAACGATAATCAGAACTCATATCAACAAATATCTAATTATCACAAGCGATAATTAGAAACAACAAATATCCGATTATCAAAAACGATAATCAGAACTCATATCAACAAATATCTAATTATCACAAGCGATAATTAGAAACAACAAATATCCGATTATCAAAAACGATAATCAAAAGCGATAAGCTGATTTTAACATAACTTCTTCATACGATGAAATTAAGGTCTGAAACCTATTCCATTGAGTTTAAAATATTTGAAAACATCTATTTTGATATATGGGATGACCCATTTTTGCTCCGGAGGCAGAACGAGCTTTTCGGGTCGTTCATCGTCCAATTTCCAAATCGATCTAGTGCATTCTTTTCTATTTCAGCTATGCCTATAAATAGCTCATTATAAACCCTAATTTATTTCTTATTTCCATTTGTCTGTACGTACATTTCCTTCTCAACCTATCATTCCAATGGCAAACAAACCAATTCCCAAATTGCAAATTCAAAATCAAATTCAAATCCAAAAATCAAACTCCTCCAAACCATATCGAATTATATACCGTTTCGAAGCACTCGACGATCGCATCTCAGATCTGCAATTCGTTTTTCAATCGAATTCACCGTTTTTCCAGAAATTGAGAATGATCTTGGGCCATCCATTCTAGGTTTTGGACGATCCAACGGCGGATCATCCCCCGATCGACGATCGGAAGGCACCATTGTGAAGAGGGTGATTTGTGGCGCTCATCGGTATGGATAGTTCATCGACTCTGTCATCGTAGTCATCGGAAATTGACGATGTTTAACCTATTTTCGTGCTTGGCATGGCTACCCATCGTGGTGGCGGAGGCGATCGCTAGGGTAGGGCAGACTTGGCCAGGCGAGAGATGGAGTGCGCCGTGCTTCGATCATGGCAAAGCTCGGCGTAGGTGGCCTGGTGAGTTTCAAAACGTGGAGGCTAGGGTTCTATCATGTGCCTGTGTTCTGGAGCAAGTCTAGGGTTGCACATAACGAGGTGACGTGGCCCAAATGATTTTTTTTATTATTTGATTTCAATCTAAATCATGTAACTTCAAATTTTAATATCTTTTGCATACGAGGTCTTTTTCACGTGCGGGTTCTTACGTTGGGATCATATTAAAATTCCAGACATTTTGATGTTGGTTTGAATGAATTCTGAGACCGTTTGAACTTTGGGTTTAAATTGAATTTAAATTCGATTTAAATTCAAAGGTGGGTGTTTTAACCCACTCACAATTACTAAACTATCTTATGTTAGTTAAATAAAATTTATGATGTGATTAGAAATTTATTGATTGCTGTTCGGTATGTTAAATTGTCATTCTGATTAAATTTGACTTGTATTGCATTTAATTATCATTAAATTTAATATTAAATTTTTAATTGGCAAATTTAATACCTGTATTGATATCAGTTATCTATTGATGTTTATTGATTGATTTGGATGATGATTGTGATGGATGTTTGATTTGTTGATATTGGATGACTGGATGTTGTACTTTGTATTGTTATAACTGCAAGTTCCCTATGGGTTGAAATGATACATACCCGAATGATCTATAGATTAGAGAAAAATCATTATGGGTTGAAATGATAGACTTGAGCGATTTTATGGATTTTATTTAATTCGGGATTGCGGTTTGAAATGATATATAACCGTAAAATATTAAATTGCGGATTGAAATGATAAATATTTGTATCACTTGACCCTAGGGTAGAGAATTATATACGGACACCAGATTGGTTAAATTTAAATGATTTTAAATCCTTAATTTTCTTGAATTGAGTTAAATGATATTTTGAAATAAAATTTGATTATATAAATCGAATTATTATCAAAATCCAAGTTTTATGTTAAAATTGGAATTGGTTTAAAGGAATTGTTTAACAGAATAAAAATTAAATCTTAAAGTTGATTTTGAAGTATAATGGAAATTTATCGGAATTGAGTTATTAAAATTGTTTGAAATATAACTTTGAAATATATTGAAATTTGAGTAATTTAAATTGGCATTTCGAACATGGATTGGAAGCGATATTGAATTAAATATTTTATTGAGAATTGGATCTTTAAAAATCTGGAATTGGGTTTTGGAAATTGAAAATAGTCCAAATGTGTTGAAATGAAATAAATAGTTTCAATTGATATAAATTTAAAATTCATGTTTTAATATAAACTATTTTAAAAATATATTATTTTAAAGACTTTAATTATTAAAAATTTCAAACTATTAAACTATTTTAACCTATATTAACTATATTAAATCATTTTAACCTATTTTAAAACCATTTAATTTATTTTAAACTAATTACCTATTTTAACTTATTTTAAATCTAATTAATCTATTTTAAAGCTATTTAATCTATTTTAATTTTATTTAATCAATTTTAAAATTATTTAACTATCTTAAATCAATTTAATAGTATCTTTAATCTATAACTAAACTATTTTAGAGTATTTTAACTATTTATAACAATTTTAACTATTTATAACTATTTAAACTATTTATAACTATCTAAGCTATTTTCTAAATTCCAGACTAAATAAAGTAGATGTTTTATATCTTGAATCCTCGATTTAAAGTGAATACGGTTAAACGATGTTATAATCTAAGTTGGGATTTAAATGTTATAATAAATTGAATATGATGATTTCGAAGTAAGGATTTAATCTATTTGGAAATATGATTTTTTTGAAAGAAATTATGATTTTGGAAACAATATGACTTCAAACGTGATAAGAATTGAAAGTGAATATAATTTCGAAAGTGATATAGTTTTGAGAATATGATATTTTGATATAAATTGTGAATTGACTTTTGAAATATAAAAGAACCATCCGGTGTGAAATAAGCGTTTGGTTGTTAAAGAGACCGGGATTAGATATTTTCATACTCTCTGCCAATACTAAAAACCACTTTAACAACTGTGTACGTGGTGGAGATTCCAAAAATGAAGTAGGATGGTTTGGTGAACGATTTCTGTATAAGGTATGACGTGACCCTGACTCCCGTGAGTCAGCTTAGATGTGACTAAAACAGGAGCTAAACTTGGGCCAAGTGAGGTCATTCCTCCTATCGGGCACATTTCTTCGATACCATTCTATTGCTTTGTGATTGATTTGGTTGCCACCCTTGATTTTTGATTTGGGTGTGTGTTCGAGGTGGACGGTAGTAGCTGCTATGCGTTACCACCAGCCCAGTTCTGCAATTGGTATCTCTACCATGGCATTGCCTCGAGTGCCGTGTTCACATGCCCTAGAGCGCCTTCTACGTGTTAGTTTTGTACCATACCTATGGAGTGCCCTCTGATAGCCCTCTATTTTACGAAGGAATTACGATACTATATAGACTATGGGAATATATAAAAATGTGTTAAGGGGGATATGGGTAACGCCTTAATGCTATTTTAGTACTTTTACTTTACTGTAGACATATTATAATAGCGCATTGTACTACATAGTACATAGTTTAACGGATCCTTAGGAGGTGTGAATCCCGAGCATCTCTGGAGTTACTGCACTCACGTTAGACACTGGATAGGAGATGTCAAACCCCGTAAACATCTCTGACATCGTCACACGCATATTTACCATTGATTTAACTTACATAAGATCTTTTAGTTCTGACTCGAGTATTTGTCTTTTCAATTCGCTCGGGTCAGCCTGAGCATTTCAGGATTTGAAGACCTTATTCCTGGAGGATGAAGACGAAGATTTTGTACTACCATTATTATATTATTCCACTACATCATGTTATTCCGCTGCATTATTTATTTGTTTCTGTTTTCTGTAACTCTGATTCTATAATATATTAGTATAATCAAATTTATTTGTAAACAGCTTCATGAACTGTTTGTAACAACCCGAGATTCCGCAATCACTTTGTTATCATCAAATGACGATTTGAATTATTGGCTAATCGCTGCGGAAGTTTTAATGGGTTGAATTCTTTTAAAAAAAAATTGTGTTGAAATCCTTTTGATAATTCGTTAAAGAATTATACGGGCTTTTCTCTATTAATTCAGCCCGTTTCATTTTGTCGAGATTAGGGTTATACTCATTGCCTTTGATATTCGTTCGCAACCCATTCCCATCTCACTTATATATAAAACAAACACCATACCTTTAGTACAAAGAAAAGCACACCGGCCCATATCCTTACCCCTTATTCTCTGATTAAACCACGCACCCCTCCCCCTCTCTCCCTCATTCGTTCACAAAAACAATCGAGAGAAAAAAAAATGGCGACTGGCGAATTTAGGGCTTCGTTCTAATTCAAGGCGGCTTGCTCGTTTCGATCCAAACTAGGGATTCGTCTCCCGTTCTTCTCGCTCGCAATAGCTTCGATCTACGCTTCATACTAAGGTGAGTAATTTCAAATTGCTCACATCTAATTCTTGCTTTGAATTTGTTTAGAGTTCGAAACTCTGTGATTTGCGTTCGTTTCTGTTTCATGGTTATTGTGGTTTCAATTTTTGTAGTTCGACTCTCTGATTGTCCAATTTTGTTATATGAATTTTGTTCGAATTCATATATTCTCGTGAAGTTTGGTGTTTATATAGGGTTCGCAACCCTAATTCTTCGCTCGTCTGATCCGTGCTTTGGTCGTTCGATATTATTTGGAGGATTGCGATGATTTCAGATCTTTTCTATATGCATATATTTGATTGTTTCTTTACTTGGCTGACCTGATTTTGAGATTGTTGGCTTCGACCTTGGTCACTTGGGTTTTGCGATGGTAAATAGTTGCATTTGATTTTGAGTTGGAGTCAGGGTTCTCACTGACTTCGGTTCCCTGTTGAATCTTTGTTTTCTTTTGGTTCGATGTTAACTTCGGCATTTGACTAAATGTGTAAAACCTGTTATTTCGATTCCTGTAAACTGTGACTTCATCACCTTGGCATTTCTGTTGCATCTAGGCTTACAGCATGTTCATCATTTTTATGTGGTCACTACCTCATATTTTGTTATTGACTGGGCATGGCAGTTTGCCTTACCTATAGTATACTGTCCAGTTCATTTAGTCGTTCACTTTTGCCTTCGTGGCCATTGCAGTTGATTATGCAGTTTAAGTTTCATATAAACTGTATTTAATTTTTAAATACAGTCGACTTTATTTCTCTGATATTGTTCATTCTGCACTTCGGCACTTCTGTTGTACTCATTGTATTTCATTCCTATATTCATCATGCCTCATTGCTGCACTTGTTGTTCACCGGTTGTCTTGCTCAGTTGATTCACTTTGCACTATCTTGAGCTTTGGACCTTTGCTGGTCCGTCATATTGTCACAGTGCGTTAAACCTGACCTTGATGTTGATTCATAAACCCTTTGTGTAAATTTGTGTTTGCATATAGGTTGGTCATTGTTGAGTTCCTATGTGATCTGTTATCACCGACTTCATCATGCCTTTGATTCAGATAACTCTATGCCTAGTTTCATGCGATGTTCATTCATTATAGTCTTTAGTTTGGTGTACCCGAGTCCGGTACCTTTTGAAGTTTGCATTTTGGCTTACTGCCTGGGAATCCTTTAGTGTTGTCACCGCCTCGTATTATGTTACTTGCAGGGCCTGGACGTGTTGCCTTACCTTTAGTGCACTATCCAATTCATGCAGTCTTTAGTTTCACTGATTTCTTACATACACCCTTGCATCTTTGTCATTTAGAGGCTGCATTATATTGGAGTGCATGTGTGCTTGACTCTTGCATATATGACTCAGTCCACTGTGCACTATGTGTACCTGTTGTCATATCTTTGGTGCTTTCCCCCTCTTTCTGCTGTTTTCATGTATTTGTGCCACTGCCTATATGCACTTGGTCATTCGAGTTGAGTTGAATTACAGTTGTGTTGAGATGGATTGCATATGAAATAGCTGTCTTGACCACTTGAGATAATTGGATCTATTTTCAAACTTCCTTGTGTTGAACCCAGAAAATTTGGGTTTGACCTTATGATTACTTACGACTTTCACTGTGCTTTGTCTTCATTTGTGCACTCCACTGCCTTGTGCATTTGAGTTTGATCACTTTGTGTGGTCTTCACACTGGCCATCTTACTGTTCCCTTGTAGTTGAAGTATTTCGCGAGTTTGATTATTCATTGTAGCTGTCTTGACCATTTGGGACAGTTACATACCTGTTTCAAGTAGTATTTGGATTTCCCTGACCACGCATGCTTGTTAGTATCGACCGATACTTTGAGGCGTGTTGTACCCTGCTGTCTTTGGGCATCCATTGTTTCTGTTGATTGATTTGAACTTGGGTCGAGATTTAATTTTATGTCTCGACCATTTATTTGAATCGCATTTGAGTTGAACCCGACTTTCTCTGGGTTTGACCTTATGCGCGTTTCGTGAATTTCCGTTGATCTTTTATGCATTTCATATGTTAGTGGCGAGGCAGTACACGCGTGCGTGTACTGCAGCCCTATCAGATTTGACAGTTTCAAATTGGTTTAGTCGATTTGATAAATTGTTTATTTATCTCTGTTGATGATTTAAATCTGCTGATTTTTGTTAAACACTGTTAAGTGTTATATTGACCGTTATCCGGTTACTTTGTTTAAAGAATCGGATAGACGGGAATTATTGTGACTGTCGTCTATTAAAATTATTACTGCCTTTATGCACTAATAAACTGGTTTGAATTAGACTGACCTGGGTATTATTTTCTTTTGAATGTAATACTCGGGTCAGACCCGAGTTATTTCAGGTTGTAGATTTTATACTTTGAGTTGCTGTTCAGGATTTGAAGACTTTTCACATCTTCTGAAGTTATCAGTGTCATTTTGTAGTAGTCGTGTCATTGTATAGAAAGATATGTATTCATGTATATTAGTCGATAATGTACTTGTATATATAACTTCTAGAGTCGACAGTTGTAGTTGTATCATATGTATCGTGTCAACTATATTGTAACTGATTTCGGTTATATATATGAGACTTTTGTTTTTATCTGTGTTCCGCATTTATATTATCTGTGTTATTTTTATATCTAATGTCTTAAACCATTATGAATCATCGTAGTTTGTTTTATACTGATAATTGGATATGTCGATGGGAGTAAATACATAATAGATGAAAAATAAAAAGTATATACCACTCCTATCGAGATAACCAATATTAGTGTAAGGCAAATTACGGATGGTCGCTCCTATCCAGCCTTATTCTTCGTAATAATAGACAGTATTTCTTTTAATACTCTTTGTTATTATGAGCATTGAGGTGGGGCGTCACAGTTGGTATCAGAGCTTGGGGTTTATGGACATAATATAAAACTTAACTCGGATGGAACATATGTTACAACTATTGGTCGATGTTTTATTGTGATTTGAGTCAAAACTAAAGTCTTGAAATTTGGATGAAATTTTTTAAATATCTTTATTTGAAAATAATAGTGAAATTGTGTTCTGATGATTTGTTCGATTTGTGTTCTGTTTATCAGAGTGCGCAGCGGAAACAGTGAAACTGTCTTTCGCTGAGTACAACTGATAATCTTTTTGATTTAAAAATCAAAATACGAAATTGATATGAATTTCATTTGTTGTTCACATAGTTGTAATTATTTTGTTTCTTTGAGAATTTCGAATCCGAATTGAGGATTCGAAGAAATTGCAGATATGTGATTTTTGTTGAAATTTCCGCTGGCTTTCTTTTGTACTAATCATCTATTGATTAGATTTTGCTGTTTTGAATTATCTTCATTGAAGATACTTTCGAATGATTTCTTTGTTCATTCTGTAGTACGTGCAAAAATTTGAATTGCACGTTATTGCATTTATTTTACGTTGAACCGATGCTTGGTTATGATATATATTTTGTTGCCGTTATTTTTATAACGGGATTTTTACACCAATGCAGAATTTTTGAGGCACGGTGTTTTGTTGACAATTTTAATGAATGAAAATTCACCGACGTCACATTTTGATGTGAATTCTTTTGATGAGATATTTGATGTTTTAAAATTACTGTCGCTTTGACTTCAGTAACAGTCAAATTTTTTTTTATAAAAAAAATGGATTTTCAAGCGGTTATTCCGCAATGCTGATGTGTAACCGTTTTTACGGTATTTTGAGAAGTACAATTTCCTTATCGAAATTGTTACAGATTTGCTGTTTTAATCACGTGATTGGAAAATCGTTTTAAAAATGAAAATTGTTTTATAAATTTTTAACAGTTTGCGTTTTCAAAAGAATGAGAAAGTGACTTAAACGATTCAGCAAAATCGAGGATTATGACCCCTTTCTTTTACTGTTTCGCTTAACTCCGGACTTGTCCAGTTGAGAATGTGAATTGTTATTTTTACAAAATAAATAAAATTGTTTTCAGAAATTTTAACAGTTTGCGCTTTCAAAAGAATGAGGAAGCGATTTAAACGTTTCAGCAAAATCGAGGACTGTGACCCCTTTCTTTTACTGATTCGCTTAATTCCGGACTTGTCCGTTTGAGAATGTAAAGTGTATTTTTACAAAATACACAATTTTGCACTTTCAAGGAAACGATGAAGTGATTTAAACGATTTAGCAAAAGTGCGGAGTATGGAACCACACTTTTACTATTTCGATTAATTCCGGACTCGTTAATTGAATATCTGTTGTTTTGATGAATTTGATGATTTCACACTTTCAAGGAAACGATGAAGAGAATCAAACGATTTAGTAAAACACGTGGTATGGGACATGTGCGTTTGCTATTTCGGTTAACTCCGGACTCGTTAATTGAAACATTTTGATGCTTTCGTGTGCTTTCGAGCCACTATGAGGACCTTCGGGTCATTTGTTGGACCTTCGGGTCATTTGTTGGGCTTTCGGGCCACTCTGCGGACTTTCGGGTCAAATACCAGTACTAGACCTTCGGGTCACTCTGCGGACCTTCGGGTCAATCTGATGGGCGCCAAAAATTATGTTGAGTACTTGGTAGGCTTCGGCCATATGTTGTTGCACGTGCGGCGAATTAAAAACTCGCCATCTGATGGGATCGATCCAAGCTTTTATGTTGATTTTCTAGTCTTCTTAATTGATTTCTAGATATTTGTTGTTTCCAATTATCTGCAGGTAATTGGATATTTGTTGATATGAGTTCTGATTATCGTTTTTGATAATCAGATATTTGTTGTTTCTAATTATCGCTTGTGATAATTAGATATTTGTTGATATGAGTTCTGATTATCGTTTTTGATAATCAGATATTTGTTGTTTCTAATTATCGCTTGTGATAATTAGATATTTGTTGATATGAGTTCTGATTATCGTTTTTGATAATCAGATATTTGTTGTTTCTAATTATCGCTTGTGATAATTAGATATTTGTTGATTTGAGTTCTGATTAACGTTTTTGATAATCGGATAATTGTTGTTTTTAATTGTCGCTCTTGATAATTAAATATTTGTTGATTTGAGATTTAATTATCGCTTTAGATAATTAAATATTTGTTGATTTGAGATTTAATTATCGCTGTTAGATAATTAAATATTTGTTGATTTTAGATTTAATTATCGCTTTAGATAATTAAATATTTCTTGATTTGAGATTTAATTATCGCTGTTAGATAATTAAATATTTGTTGATTTGAGATTTAATTATCGTCTTTGATAATTAAATATTTGTTGATTTGAGATTTAATTATCGCTGTTAGATAATTAAATATTTGTTGATTTGAGATTTAATTATCGTCTTGGATAATTAAATATTTGTTGATTTTAGATTTAATTATCGCTGTTAGATAATTAAATATTTGTTGATTTGAGAAATTTGATTATCGTTTTTGATAATTGAATATTTGTTTTCTGACTATCGTATGAGATAATCAGATATTTGTTTTGTCTTCTGATTATCGTTTCTGATTATCGTTTGAGACAAGTAAATATTTGCGATTTGAAAATTCAATTATCGTTTTGATGATTGAATATTTGCGACTTTTGAGATTCGAGCTTCGTCTTTTTCTCTGGCGATTCAGGTGAGTAATTCGATTTACTCACATTCAATTCGTGCTCTGTATGGGATTTCTTCTCTGTTTTTCCTTCTCTTTTAGTTGTTGGAACTCGATTGTTCTTGCTTTTGTTAATCGTCTGATTTTGATCCCTGATTCCCACGATGTTGATTCTTTTGATTTGAAGCAGTCGAACCTTTTGATTTCTTATCTAATACTTCCTCGCTGACACTTGCTTTGCTTATACATTCGACATTGCCGTACTCTTTTGGTTGTTACCTTTTATCCATTTATTCCCTAGGATTGCGTGGACGCAATTTTTATAAGGAGGGGAGTCTGTAACAACCCGAGATTCCGAAATCACTTTGTTATCATCAAATGACGATTTGAATTATTGGCTAATCGCTACGGAAGTTTTAATGGGTTGAATTCTTTTAAAAAAAAAATTGTGTTGAAATCCTTTTGATAATTCGTTAAAGAATTATACGGGCTTTTCTCTATTAATTCAGCCCGTTTCATTTTGTCGAGATTAGGGTTATACTCATTCCCTTTGATATTCGTTCGCAACCCATTCCCATCTCACTTATATATAAAACAAACACCATACCTTTAGTACAAAGAAAAGCACACCGGCCCATATCCTTACCCCTTATTCTCTGATTAAACCACGCACCCCTCCCCCTCTCTCCCTCATTCGTTCACAAAAACAATCGAGAGAAAAAAAAATGGCGACTGGCGAATTTAGGGCTTCGTTCTAATTCAAGGCGGCTTGCTCGTTTCGATCCAAACTAGGGCTTCGTCTCCCGTTCTTCTCGCTCGCAATAGCTTCGATCTACGCTTCGTACTAAGGTGAGTAATTTCAAATTGCTCACATCTAATTCTTGCTTTGAATTTGTTTAGAGTTCGAAACTCTGTGATTTGCGTTCGTTTCTGTTTCATGGTTATTGTGGTTTCAATTTTTGTAGTTCGACTCTCTGATTGTCCAATTTTGTTATATGAATTTTGTTCGAATTCATATATTCTCGTGAAGTTTGGTGTTTATATAGGGTTCGCAACCCTAATTCTTCGCTCGTCTGATCTGTGCTTTGGTCGTTCGATATTATTTGGAGGATTGCGATGATTTCAGATCTTTTCTATATGCATATATTTGATTGTTTCTTTACTTGGCTGACCTGATTTTGAGATTGTTGGCTTCGACCTTGGTCACTTGGGTTTTGCGATGGTAAATAGTTGCATTTGATTTTGAGTTGGAGTCAGGGTTCTCACTGACTTCGGTTCCCTGTTGAATCTTTGTTTTCTTTTGGTTCGATGTTAACTTCGGCATTTGACTAAATGTGTAAAACCTGTTATTTCGATTCCTGTAAACTGTGACTTCATCACCTTTGCATTTCTGTTGCATCTAGGCTTACAGCATGTTCATCATTTTTATGTGGTCACTACCTCATATTTTGTTATTGACTGGGCATGGCAGTTTGCCTTACCTATAGTATACTGTCCAGTTCATTTAGTCGTTCACTTTTGCCTTCGTGGCCATTGCAGTTGATTATGCAGTTTAAGTTTCATATAAACTGTATTTAATTTTTAAATACAGTCGACTTTATTTCTCTGATATTGTTCATTCTGCACTTCGGCACTTCTGTTGTACTCATTGTATTTCATTCCTATATTCATCATGCCTCATTGCTGCACTTGTTGTTCACCGGTTGTCTTGCTCAGTTGATTCACTTTGCACTATCTTGAGCTTTGGACCTTTGCTGGTCCGTCATATTGTCACAGTGCGTTAAACCTGACCTTGATGTTGATTCATAAACCCTTTGTGTAAATTTGTGTTTGCATATAGGTTGGTCATTGTTGAGTTCCTATGTGATCTGTTATCACTGACTTCATCATGCCTTTGATTCAGATAACTCTATGCCTAGTTTCATGCGATGCTCATTCATTATAGTCTTTAGTTTGGTGTACCCGAGTCCGGTACCTTTTGAAGTTTGCATTTTGGCTTACTGCCTGGGAATCCTTTAGTGTTGTCACCGCCTCGTATTATGTTACTTGCAGGGCTTGGACGTGTTGCCTTACCTTTAGTGCACTATCCAATTCATGCAGTCTTTAGTTTCACTGATTTCTTACATACACCCTTGCATCTTTGTCATTTAGAGGCTGCATTATATTGGAGTGCATGTGTGCTTGACTCTTGCATATATGACTCAGTCCACTGTGCACTATGTGTACCTGTTGTCATATCTTTGGTGCTTTCCCCCTCTTTCTGCTGTTTTCATGTATTTGTGCCACTGCCTATATGCACTTGGTCATTCGAGTTGAGTTGAATTACAGTTGTGTTGAGATGGCTTGCATATGAAATAGCTGTCTTGACCACTTGAGATAATTGGATCTATTTTCAAACTTCCTTGTGTTGAACCCAGAAATTTGGGTTTGACCTTATGATTACTTACGACTTTCACTGTGCTTTGTCTTCATTTGTGCACTCCACTGCCTTGTGCATTTGAGTTTGATCACTTTGTGTGGTCTTCACACTGGCCATCTTACTGTTCCCTTGTAGTTGAAGTATTTCGCGAGTTTGATTATTCATTGTAGCTGTCTTGACCATTTGGGACAGTTACATACCTGTTTCAAGTAGTATATGGATTTCCCTGACCACGCATGCTTGTTAGTATCGACCGATACTTTGAGGCGTGTTGTACCCTGCTGTCTCTGGGCAGCCATTGTTTCTGTTGATTGATTTGAACTTGGGTCGAGATTTAATTTTATGTCTCGACCATTTATTTGAATCGCATTTGAGTTGAACCCGACTTTCTCTGGGTTTGACCTTATGCGCGTTTCGTGAATTTCCGTTGATCTTTTATGCATTTCGTATGTTAGTGGCGAGGCAGTACACGCGTGCGTGTACTGCAGCCCTATCAGATTTGACAGTTTCAAATTGGTTTAGTCGATTTGATAAATTGTTTATTTATCTCTGTTGATGATTTAAATCTGCTGATTTTTGTTAAACACTGTTAAGTGTTATATTGACCGTTATCCGGTTACTTTGTTTAAAGAATCGGATAGACGGGAATTATTGTGACTGTCGTCTATTAAAATTATTACTGCCTTTATGCACTAATAAACTGGTTTGAATTAGACTGACCTGGGTATTATTTTCTTTTGAATGTAATACTCGGGTCAGACCCGAGTTATTTCAGGTTGTAGATTTTCTACTACGAGTTGCTGTTCAGGATTTGAAGACTTTTCACATCTTCTGAAGTTATCAGTGTCATTTTGTAGTAGTCATGTCATTGTATAGAACGATATGTATTCATGTATATTAGTCGATAATGTACTTGTATATATAACTTCTAGAGTTGACAGTTGTAGTTGTATCATATGTATCGTGTCAACTATATTGTAACTGATTTCGGTTATATATATGAGACTTTTGTTTTTATCTGTGTTCCGCATTTATATTATCTGTGTTATTTTTATATCTAATGTCTTAAACCATTATGAATCATCGTAGTTTGTTTTATACTGATAATTGGATATGTCGATGGGAGTAAATACATAATAGATGAAAAATAAAAAGTATATACCACTCCTATCGAGATAACCAATATTAGTGTAAGGCAAATTACGGATGGTCGCTCCTATCCAGCCTTATTCTTCGTAATAATAGACAATATTTCTTTTAATACTCTTTGTTATTATGAGCATAGAGGTGGGGCGTCACACTGTTTATTTGATTATTATATTTTATCATTCCACCGTGAGATTTTGTTTTGTTGTTTCATTCTCTGTTTTCCTTATTTACCCCATAACAATCTGCCCTTTTGAATGGTTTGAGTTCTACGTGTGTGTCTGCTTAAAGCATCCAAAAAGACAGGTCGTTACAACCACTCTCTTCCTCTCTCCTCCCTCACTTTCCCTTCCCTCCATGCAAAGCCCAGCTTCCCCAACCGAGCCATCTCCTCATCTCTCTCGGCCTCCCCATCCCCACCAGCCTCGGCAACTACCGCTCGCCACCTGACCCCAGCCGCAAGCCCAACGCCTTCACCTCCTCTCCCCTACAACCCAAGCCTCATCTTTGTAAAGGTATATATATATATATGAGTTTTTGTATATATATATATATATATATAAATATAAAGTTTATATAAGTTTGTTGTTGGATTTATATGAAATATGTTTTGTTGTATTTTGGTATATATATTTCTGTTTTGTTTAAAGTATTATATTATACAAGTTGTTATATATATATGTTAGTTAATATATGTCTTTGTTTTACTGGGTATAGTAGTACTATGTTAGGTATAAGTGTTATTTATATACAGTATATATTATGTTTGTATATCTAAGTTTTATAACCTGTTATTTATAGTATGTTCTGTTATATATGTATATGTTCTGTTGTATAAGTTTGTTTATCATATTGTAGATATATCAGTATAATATATGCATATGTTATTAGTTATATATGATAGTTCATATAAAACATATTATATGTTAATTATATGGGTTATAATATGCTGTTTTATTTGTAAGTATGAAAGTATTTATTTTATATAGTATAAGTTTATATATGTTGTTTATATAAGACTGTATATAAAATGTTATATATATAAAGTTAGACATGTTTGAATACAATCTATTATTATGTATATAAGTTTATATAAGTGTACTTGATCGGTTTGAATTTATTTATATACTATAATAGGTCTGAAGTTTATGCATTAGTTTGTATATAGAGTTTTGTAAGTTTAGATATATATATATGTGTGTGTTTATATGTTAGTTTATATAGATAAGCATATGTGAATTTGGCTTTTCTTATATATATAGATATTTTATGTGTGGGATTTAATATTGATTTGAAAAGAAATATATATATTTTTATTTTAACTATATGTTTTAAATTGATTTTAGAAAATTTACATATATGTAATAATATCTTGTTTCATCGATCTCGTGCCATCTTGACTTACATTCCCTTTATCAAATTTGTCGCAGCAATTCTTAGCTTGTCGCTGTTCCGTGTGCGTATCTGTGTCCGTGTCATCTTCTTGTCTCTCTAGCCTCGAAAGGTGAGCAATCACTCACGATTAACATTCTTATATTTATTAAATTTGATTTCACTAAAAACGACAATTGAAATATGCTGCTAAATTTAACTGTTGATTATATAATTGCTGTATATGCTATGCCATTATCTGTATCTGTTCACCTATGAGATATGACACCATATCCTGTTGTTTATATTTTATTTAATTGTCACCGATGATATATGCCTAGTGTTAATATGTTATATTATTATCATATTTGTTCCCACTCTGCAAGTTCCCTGTTAGTATAGAATTCCCTATGGGTTGAAATGATACATACCTGAACGATCTTGTAGAATAGGAGAAAATCGTTATGGGTTGAAATGATAAACCCAAGCGATTTTCATTGATTTGAAATTTGGGATCGCGGGTTGAAATGATATATACCCGAGATATTTAAATTGCGGATTGAAATGATAAATATTCGTATCACTTGACCATAGGATAGATATTTATATACGGACACCGTTGGTCTATATTTTGAAATGATTTCCATAGTTTTGAAAGGAAATATATGGGTTTTAATAAATATTGATTTTTTTTAAAATATAATATGTGTAAATGTTATTTTATATATGTCTAAATTTAGATTTTTAAAATAATATGTATTGGAAATTTTAACTTATAAGTTAGTTTTAAGAAATATAAATTTTAAGATTTTACTTATAGTTTTATTATTTCAAATATATAAAATAATATTTAATATATAATATACATTTAATAATAAGATTTAATTCAACAAAAATTTAATTAGTATATAATATGTTTAAGTATTTACTTAAATTTATATTAATATTTTAAAATAGATTTTATAAATTTAATAATAAAGGTTGGGAAGATAAATTAATGTTGATTTGGAATTTAAATTAGTTAATAAGAAAATTTCAATAAGAATTTATTTAAACTTATTGATTTTTAGATGTTGAAAAATATGATTTATAACTTGATGTAATAAAAAGGTGATTAAATGAATATTCACAATTTTAAATAAAATTGAGATTGAATATTTAATATTGACTTAAATTTATAAATTGGAATTTTAATAAATTGTTATTAAATGGTTAAGTGAATACTTTCCAATTTGAATAAAGGTAAAATTTAATATTGAAATATAAATGAAATTTATATTGGAATGTTTGAATAATTAAACTTGAATCTTATTGGAATTAAAGAGATAGTTCAGACCCGGATTTGAAATCGATTTAAATTGAAATGGTTTAATTGAGAATTTGAATTGAGTCTTGACTCTTAAATTTGAAATGGTTAAACTAGAATTGATTTAAACTGAATTTCTGGAATTTAGGATGATTTGAATCGATTTGCAAAATTTGAGGAAAACTATTTTTATTATATAAAGTATTTTTAATATATAAACTATTTTAATTTATAACTATTTTAATATATATAACATTTCAATATCTAAACTGTTTAAGTCAAAAGTGTAATGATTTCAAAAGTGTTATGATTTCCAAAGTGTTATGATTTCAAAAGTGTTATAATTTCCAAAGTGTTATTATTTAAAGTATGAACTATTTGAAATGAAATGACCATGGTGTGAAATAAGCGTTTGGTTGTTAAAGAGACCGGGATCAGATATTGTCATACTCTCTACCAATACCGAAAACCATTTTGACAACTGTGTACGTGGTGGAGATTCCAGAATAAAGTAGGATGGTTTGGTGACGGTTCTATATGGTATTTACGTAGCCATGACTCCCGTGAGTCAGCTTGATGCGGCTAAAATAGGAGCTATACCGGGCCAAGTGAGGTATTCCTCCGATCGGGCACATTTCTTTGATACCATTCTATTGCTTTTGTGATTTGATTAGGTGCACCCTTTTGATTTGGGAGTGTGTCACGAGGTGGGCGGTAGTAGCTGCTATGCGTTACCACCAGTCCGGAAGTGCAAATGGTATATCTACCCTGGCATTGCCTCGAGTGCCTTGTCGCATGCCCTATCGCGCCTTCTACGAGTTTGTTTTGTACCGTACCTATGTGGTGTCCTCTGGGTAAACCTCCAGTTTACTGTGGAGCGTACGGCATTGTATAGACTACGAGAATATATTAAATGTGTTAAGGGGGATATGGGTAACGCCTTAACGCTATTTTAATACTTTTACTTTACTATAGACATATTATAATAGCGTATGTTACTACATAGTACATAGTTCCACGGATCCTTAGAAGATGGAAATCCCAACTATCCTTTAAGTTACTTGTATTTCAGTTGACATTTCACTTGAGTTGAATTTATTAATATGGGAATGTTAATCCTGACTCGAGTGTTTTGTGTTTTGCTTTACGCTCGAGTCAAACTGAGAATCACAACATTTGAGACTCACCTTTGGAGCTTTGGAGCTTTGCTTGAAGATCCATCTATATCTATTCAGCTTTCAGCTATCCAGTTGTGTCGTTCAGACTTGTCATTTTTTTGTATTCTAGACTACATTGTATTTGAGATATTTTGTTGTATTTTATTTCAAACTATGTTGTTTATATAGTAGCTTCATGAACTACTATTTATTTATTTCGCTGCTTATTTTTTATTACTCTGTGTCTGTGATTCTATGATTGATTTTATTTACTGTATATGCTGAGTTTGCCAAATATAAATTAACAATTTTATATTTTGAGCAATTCAAGTCTGACATGTGTGTCTGCTTATGCACTTGGCGGGTGCAGCATGATAGAGGGTTCTTGCATTTGGGTTTGGTAGTGAGCGGATGAATTTTACTACTATAAGTCTCGCGGTGTTGGTGCAGTCGAGAGGCTGGCCGTAAAAGCAGAACATAGGTACCATTATATGCTATGGTGGGTGTTACCCTACTGGCGTTGTCCCGTTACGGTTGGTATCAGAGCTCTGGTTTAGGCAATCTTAGCATATGGAGTAAAAATTTAATCATAGAATCATATTCTTTCGAGCTTGAATTTCTTCGTTAGGATTCTCTTTGCTTAGGATCTGTGACGACTCGGATTTTGCCCGCTCGAAAATCAACATCCGTACTTCACATTGTACTAGAATGCCGCAGATTCGATCGTTCAAATCCGATTCGCCGGAGCTATAACAACATTAAGTAAATAACACAGCGGAAGAAAAGAATAATACATTGATATACAACATCTGATACAACAGAGTGATACAATGATGATACAATGAATATCTATATACATCAGAGATATGATACAAGAAATAGCAGCGGAAAAGAAAAGATAACAACAGCAGCGGAACAATATCAATAGAAGTGATAACTCCACAATGATCTTCAGACAAGAATGAATCCATAACTCCAAGATAAGCAACTCCGATGAATGAACTAGCTCCAGATAATCTACTAAACCTGAATATCTGAAAAGAAACCCAAATCTAGACTGCTCGTGTGGAAAATTATGAGCACCCAGAGTTTAGGAAGGGAACAATAAACTCCGGATCAGTCATGGGACTGGTGTGAGCAACAAAAACAGTTTAACTTTAAACAAACACAAAAGAACTTTAAACATTGAAATCCGCAATGCTTTTGGAAAATGAAACTACCATAAGACCTCCCGCCACACACACAATGCAAACGCAGAATTGGAGGAGATTTCTTCTTATGATAGTCAAACATGCTTACTACGCAAAATCATCTTGATATTATTATTAGTGCATAGTGAAGAAAACATTTCGAAAGTATAATATTAATCTTAGCCAACATACGACCAGTATCGTATGCCTACTATAGCTACTATGTTCAATAGCAGGTTACCGCCACATTCCATAGCAGGTAATACAACTAAAACCGTACAAGTCACGTATTGTTTCTTTGGATTTTCCAACAAATGGTCAGGCTAAGGAACTTCCTTCCCGCCGCATGGGAACGCCTCTGGCGGGACGTCCCGAGAGACAAACTGCTCTCTGCCAACAAGGCCGGGTTACCCCTGTAACAGGTAACTCACGAATATGCCACCTCCTGGTCCTTTGGGACCTTTATCCGAGCTCGGTATCCAACATCACACATCATAAAGAAAGTGTATCCACATGAGTAAGTATCAGGGCTCCATACCATAATACCACCCCTTTCCAGAAGGAAATGACATACCCTAAAGGGCGCGACCCTCATAACCTTGCCGCAACGATCCTGTTTCGACCATTTCCGGGTTGTGAGGCCCTGATGAAGTCTCGTCCACAAAGCTACGCTTTTTCAAAAAGCCACGCTTTGGGTCAACAGATGATCAACCTATGATCACAAAGATAAATGATCAAACAAATGATCATATCACAAATGATCAAACACTGATCATCACACAGCAACACTCAGCATGTCACATTACCAAATTGGGATATATCGCTGATAAATTTCAACTACATAACCTCTGAGCTCGTACGTCTCATAGAAGGGTGTTAAGCTAAGAGAATAAATTCTCCGCCACCAACAGATATGTATTTGAAAGAAATCGGCTTTATATCTCAAAGTGTAATGTCAGACATACAATCCATACAAGTCTGTTCCGGGATCGAACAGAACCGAAGGCACTTCTCACGAAGCCCTTGCAAATCCGGATAATTTCCAATCACGTCCGGACTTCCCGTCACTAAGGGTGATAAAACCTCTATATCGGGGATCAGCCGATGCAGAGTAACTCGACGGTAATCCTTCCGTTTTCAAAAATATCCGGTCTTCAACACCGGTCTTCAAATGCGATCCATATACGACGTATCACATATTCGGAATGGGTTATACGACCCAAAGGTCCTCTCCCAGCTAAACCGAATAGTGTGCGCAATATTTTAAAAACATATGGATATTGGGATTTCAATTAAGTCACAACTTAAACCCAAACTTTCTTTTCAAATGGTTTAACAAATTACCATTTCAAATCTTTTAAACAAAAAGATTCATTTTAACAACCTTAAATGGTTTAAACAATTTCCACACTTTAATCTTTTAAATAAAAGATTTAATTCATAAAGTTCACCCAGTTTCACAAAGATTCATTTACAGATTTTCCAAATCAATTTCCATTTCAATTTGATTAACTCGTTGAATCTTTAAATCAAAGATTTAACAAATAGCTTTCAAAACAATTTCATTTCGAATGGTTTAACAAAACATCATTTTAAATCTGTTAAAAATAAACAGATTTAATTCATAGCTTTCGAAAAGAATTCATTCATAACTTGAAAAATCCTTGAAATTCCTTTACCTAAATTGGAATTTCATTTCTTATCTAAAAGCTTTTATTCTTTGAAAACAAACAGTTTTCATTTTGGAAATCTGATTCATTTATACGAGTTAAGGTTCTTGGGTTAAATCCAAATTCTCAAAATTATGCTTTTAAATGGTTTAAATTCATATAAACACATTTATATCATCTTTACTCCCTAGTTTCCAAATCATAGCTTAATTTCAAACTTGAATCCAAATTTAAATCTAACTATTTAAATTTTCAAAACTCGGTTAAGTTATTTAAAATAACTTTTATCTTTGAAGTTCCATTTCAATTACTTTTCACATTAAACCCAAATTTCAAATTTCAAAATCAGTTGAAATTTCAATTTCAATTTCAAAAACATCAAATTTAAATTATCTGTGACTTAACCGATTTCCACGTGAAATCCATATTTGTGTGTGTATGGTGTGGTCCAGGGGTTTCACACAATGGTGCAACATCAATCATCATAGATATATCGATAAGCGGTATAATCCACAACGCTTATCTTCATTCACAGATTCATAGATAAAATAAATTTATCAGTCACAAAGATTCACAATTATAATTCGATGTGGGTTTCGGATAACCAACTGGAATCCGACTCCCTGTCGCATCGAAATTCAAATGTCGTTTACGGGTCAAGGGTTTTCATATTCACATAGTAATATATCACAGAAACAGATATATATATCGCAGATAAGTAAATTACCGATCACATCATAAATCAAGGTATATCACAAAGCATCATATATCAGGGATATCAAACAATTCAATCATCCAATCAAATCCAAACGTCCATAAGTAAGATCAATTAATATCTGATTAAAATTAAATCAGATTAGTCACTAATCCTGGTTAATTAACATTAACAAATTTCAATTTTATTTAATTAATTAACCTTTAATAATAAATTAATTTGCCTCAATTAATAAATTAATTAATTATCATTTAATTAATTATCCTTAATTACAATAATTAATTTATTAATCCTTAATTGATAATCATCCCTTAATCCCTTTCGGTTATTAATTTAATTATTCCCAAATTTATTTCCTTAGTTCATTTGTCACATTAATTAATTACCTTTAATTAATAAATCAACCTTTAATTACATTAAATGTAATTATATCTTAATCACTTGATTAATTAACTTTAATTGTTATTTATAAAAATTGATTTAACCATTAATAATCCATTAATTAAATAAAAATCTAATCTATGGTTCTTAATTACATATTAATTACTTAATTCATTATTTAAACTTTAATTACTAATTTAAACTTATAATTACTAATTTAATTAATATAAATCATCAATTATCCATCCTATTTATCTTAATGGTTAATGAATATAAATCCTTAATCTTCATTACTTAAATTAAAACTCATTCTTAGAAGAGATTTAAAAATCATTAATAACCATGGTTTGAAAAACTTTTGTTTCAAATTTATCTTTTGAATTTCATTTTAAACATCTAATTGTAAACTTTCATTTATCTCAAAAATCTGGAATTCAAAGTCAAACTTAAGGTCTAGGCTTCAATTTTTACTTTGTTTAAATTTTTTTTTTCTTTCTTATATTCCAGTTTAAAATTCCAGAAAACAAACAGATTTGAGAAATCTGAACCAAATTTTACCCGAGCCATCCTTATATCTACTTCGAGTCCAACACTAGGAGTACTCGGGCAATGCTTCGAGTTAACACACGAGAGTGCAGACCTGGAAATCACCCAGGCTTCAAACTTTCCAGACCACCAGACTCGTGCACGGTGCACGTGCACATCGCCGCTGGCGATCCTCCGGCATCACCACATTGTCGAACATGTCGACAATCTCCTCCAAACCACGCTCCTACCATACGAACCACATCATCACCTCGAAATCGAGATTCGAGCATTCGATCCAAGCCTGGAAACAGTCGAACCAATTATCCCCCCCGAACCTGTCATCGCGACATCCTCATCGCCTCGGCCACCCTACAACTCCGGCCATCTCTTCATCAAACCCATAGCTATCATCTCCCAGACCCTTGAGCAACTCGATGCTCGCACGATGCCGTGGTGCGTGATTTTCCTCCTCGTTCAAAAACTAGGTTTAGAAATTTCAATCCCTCGTCGCCGACGCCTCCGTCGCTTCCACCACCTCTGACTATTTTTCCAAGCAACCCCGTAGGCTAGTCTACCACCCCAAACAACCCCAACCAACACGAATCGGCCGATCACCAGAATTTGATTGAAATCTCGTTTTCGAACAAAAATAAATTGCTCCCAAACCAGTTGTTTAAAAATCATCACACCAAGCTTAAAAATAATGGTTTTCAATGGGGATGCAAGTTATATGAGTGAATCTCAAATTCGTTTCAATTGAATTTATTAAAATTTAAAGTTTACTCGGTGAAACCAAGTTTTACACACTGTATATCTTTTTTTATTTTCTTAAAAACTATTTTTAATAATCCTGATATTTAAACCACCCGTTTGTCTTTGAAAATGAGGTCTGATATTGATTTAATGATTAGAGATCGAAGTTTCTTGTTCGTTTGTTTAAACCTGTAACTCAGTCATATAGAAAGAAGAACAAGGAAACAGAGAAGATATATGTATATCAAGGCAACTCCAGATCTCAAACTTAACAAACAACAACTAATTATATTAAGTTAAATTTAAAGTTGTTTACTCACTGCAAATGAAGAACAGAGCAGGTTTACAACATGTACAGGCCTTTTAAATCTTAATATACATGCATTTATATTTATAATTAGATATTTATCACACAATTATTTAAGCAAAACCCAGATCACACTTCAAAGATTTGCTAAGATAAAGGAGGCTTAAAAGAAAGTTTGCTCACAGTCATTTAAACCATCATACTTCAAGTGTCAAACATAATATCAAAAGCACATAGGTAGATAAGCGAACTTGCTCACAAACAAAAACAAACAAGTTCAGGGAGGAGATTTGCTCACCTGGGTATTCGCAACAGAGAAGAACAGAGAGGAAGCAAAGCCTGCATTTTTTTTTTCCAGAGAACTTGTTTCTTCCAGTTTTCCAGATTTAAATTTTTCTTCTTTACTTTGGGCTTGAACTTTGAAACTTTTAAATCTGAAGCTTTGTTTTACTTTTGAATCTGTTGCTTGTTTTAATGGAAGTTTTGTTTAAGTTTGAAATGGTGTTTACTTAAATTTTTCTCAGTGAAAATGGTCGAAACTGAGATGGATGGATATGTAAGAAATGAAGTGTTACAGGTGATATAATGTATTGTTTAACTGAGATGAGATTGTTATGATTCTTGTTTGTACAACAGTGTGCATTTTGTACAAAAATTGAACAGAGATTTTTTTTTCTTTGCTTTGGGGCTGATATACACGGCATTTAATGATAAGTACCTTATATCCTTTATATGTCTACTTGTTTTGCTTATTTAGCTCGGCTGACATGAGATTTTGTGGAGGCTAAAGATATTGCATTAAATGTAATGGTACCCTATGCTTCATCCTATTCTTACTTTATGTTTTATAAGTGTACATTCTTAAATATGTATTTGCTTTATTTTCGGCTGTTATGATGTTAGTTGGTACATAGATATGTTTTATTTGTTTCACAATATAAATGAACTTCTATTTTATTTGTTTGCTTGAATACTTGTCTTTTATTTGTTTCTTTTCTTTTTAACTTTGAATTTTATCTTGTTGTTTTATATACATGAGATTCTATTTTAATATGTTGTTAAAATTATGCAAATGTTCTATCCTCCATTTTTATTAAAATTTACCTTATATTATTTTCTATTTCTAGTTTAAATATTTATTGTCTTATATTATTTTATAACTCAAACCATTATTAACCATCAACTCTAATATTCATTATCATCAATTATCATTATTAAACCATTTATTTAAGATTTAATTTTAAACCCAATATATACAAACATTAAATTTAAATGATCGTTCAAATAAAATTGGGACTCGGGGAAACTCGCAATCCATTTATCGTTTTATTCCACAAATATAATTCAAAAATCGAATTAATTATCAATTTAAATATCTATAAGATTCGGGGTCGTTACAGACTTCCCCCCTTAAAAGAATTTCGTCCTCGAAATTGCCAAGGAGATAAAAAGATAGATGAAGAATATTTCATCAACTGAACATCTGTTCTGCATTTGGCTTACCAAATCAGAATATCAATAACAGATACAAGAACGAATCTGTCTGACACTCCACAAAATACTCGGGTTATCCAGATCTACGAAATATACAGTGACATCGGTTAGTTCAAATGGATAACTAACCATTCGTAGAATATACTGGGACCCAAAGAATAGATAGATATATGGATACGATTTCAAAACTTTTAGTTTAAAACTAAAGTATACCTACCAACCATAGCAATCAAAGCAACCAATACATCCAAACAAACAATTTTGGTCCATCCGGAGTTTATGTCCCATATTAATATATCGAATTCCCTCCTGGATTTACCAGAAACTATCGAAGAATTGAGAAAAGAATTGCTGAACAAAAGAAATAGATAGAGAAAAGATAGACAAAAAGATTGCTTTCTCGTTGTTACAGGGTATTGACCATTCGTAGTCGTATTTCCCTGTCCCCTATCTCATCCTCTTCTTACACTCATACTTACTATCAGTGGATAGCAAGAGAATTAACTGAGGCACACGAACGGATATCTGAGGATTACTCATTCTAGAGTTTACTTCACTCTATCTCTAATGAGCTACTTAACGTGTTATACTCCTGAGCTAAAGTTCAACCTTAGCTCTGATACCACATGTGACGACTCGGATTTTGCCCGCTCGAAAATCAACATCCGTACTTCACATTGTACTAGAATGCCGCAGATTCGATCGTTCAAATCCGATTCGCCGGAGCTATAACAACATTAAGTAAATAACACAGCGGAAGAAAAGAATAATACATTGATATACAACATCTGATACAACAGAGTGATACAATGATGATACAATGAATATCTATATACATCAGAGATATGATACAAGAAATAGCAGCGGAAAAGAAAAGATAACAACAGCAGCGGAACAATATCAATAGAAGTGATAACTCCACAATGATCTTCAGACAAGAATGAATCCATAACTCCAAGATAAGCAACTCCGATGAATGAACTAGCTCCAGATAATCTACTAAACCTGAATATCTGAAAAGAAACCCAACTCTAGACTGCTCGTGTGGAAAATTATGAGCACCCAGAGTTTAGGAAGGGAACAATAAACTCCGGATCAGTCATGGGACTGGTGTGAGCAACAAAAACAGTTTAACTTTAAACAAACACAAAAGAACTTTAAACATTGAAATCCGCAATGCTTTTGGAAAATGAAACTACCATAAGACCTCCCGCCACACACACAATGCAAACGCAGAATTGGAGGAGATTTCTTCTTATGATAGTCAAACATGCTTACTACGCAAAATCATCTTGATATTATTATTAGTGCATAGTGAAGAAAACATTTCGAAAGTATAATATTAATCTTAGCCAACATACGACCAGTATCGTATGCCTACTATAGCTACTATGTTCAATAGCAGGTTACCGCCACATTCCATAGCAGGTAATACAACTAAAACCGTACAAGTCACGTATTGTTTCTTTGGATTTTCCAACAAATGGTCAGGCTAAGGAACTTCCTTCCCGCCGCATGGGAACGCCTCTGGCGGGACGTCCCGAGAGACAAACTGCTCTCTGCCAACAAGGCCGGGTTACCCCTGTAACAGGTAACTCACGAATATGCCACCTCCCGGTCCTTTGGGACCTTTATCCGAGCTCGGTATCCAACATCACACATCATAAAGAAAGTGTATCCACATGAGTAAGTATCAGGGCTCCATACCATAATACCACCCCTTTCCAGAAGGAAATGACATACCCTAAAGGGCGCGACCCTCATAACCTTGCCGCAACGATCCTGTTTCGACCATTTCCGGGTTGTGAGGCCCTGATGAAGTCTCGTCCACAAAGCTACGCTTTTTCAAAAAGCCACGCTTTGGGTCAACAGATGATCAACCTATGATCACAAAGATAAATGATCAAACAAATGATCATATCACAAATGATCAAACACTGATCATCACACAGCAACACTCAGCATGTCACATTACCAAATTGGGATATATCGCTGATAAATTTCAACTACATAACCTCTGAGCTCGTACGTCTCAGAGAAGGGTGTTAAGCTAAGAGAATAAATTCTCCGCCACCAACAGATATGTATTTGAAAGAAATCGGCTTTATATCTCAAAGTGTAATGTCAGACATACAATCCATACAAGTCTGTTCCGGGATCGAACAGAACCGAAGGCACTTCTCATGAAGCCCTTGCAAATCCGGATAATTTCCAATCACGTCCGGACTTCCCGTCACTAAGGGTGATAAAACCTCTATATCGGGGATCAGCCGATGTAGAGTAACTCGACGGTAATCCTTCCGTTTTCAAAAATATCCGGTCTTCAACACCGGTCTTCAAATGCGATCCATATACGACGTATCACATATTCGGAATGGGTTATACGACCCAAAGGTCCTCTCCCGGCTAAACCGAATAGTGTGCGCAATATTTTAAAAACATATGGATATTTGGATTTCAATTAAGTCACAACTTAAACCCAAACTTTCTTTTCAAATGGTTTAACAAATTACCATTTCAAATCTTTTAAACAAAAAGATTCATTTTAACAACCTTAAATGGTTTAAACAATTTCCACACTTTAATCTTTTAAATAAAAGATTTAATTCATAAAGTTCACCCAGTTTCACAAAGATTCATTTACAGATTTTCCAAATCAATTTCCATTTCAATTTGATTAACTCGTTGAATCTTTAAATCAAAGATTTAACAAATAGCTTTCAAAACAATTTCATTTCGAATGGTTTAACAAAACATCATTTTAAATCTGTTAAAAATAAACAGATTTAATTCATAGCTTTCGAAAAGAATTCATTCATAACTTGAAAAATCCTTGAAATTCCTTTACCTAAATTGGAATTTCATTTCTTATCTAAAAGCTTTTATTCTTTGAAAACAAACAGTTTTCATTTTGGAAATCTGATTCATTTATACGAGTTAAGGTTCTTGGGTTAAATCCAAATTCTCAAAATTATGCTTTTAAATGGTTTAAATTCATATAAACACATTTATATCATCTTTACTCCCTAGTTTCCAAATCATAGCTTAATTTCAAACTTGAATCCAAATTTAAATCTAACTATTTAAATTTTCAAAACTCGGTTAAGTTATTTAAAATAACTTTTATCTTTGAAGTTCCATTTCAATTACTTTTCACATTAAACCCAAATTTCAAATTTCAAAATCATTTGAAATTTCAATTTCAATTTCAAAAACATCAAATTTAAATTATCTGTGACTTAACCGATTTCCACGTGAAATCCATATTTGTGTGTGTATGGTGTGGTCCAGGGGTTTCACACAATGGTGCAACATCAATCATCATAGATATATCGATAAGCGGTATAATCCACAACGCTTATCTTCATTCACAGATTCATAGATAAAATAAATTTATCAGTCACAAAGATTCACAATTATAATTCGATGTGGGTTTCGGATAACCAACTGGAATCCGACTCCCTGTCGCATCGAAATTCAAATGTCGTTTACGGGTCAAGGGTTTTCATATTCACATAGTAATATATCACAGAAACAGATATATATATCGCAGATAAGTAAATTACCGATCACATCATAAATCAAGGTATATCACAAAGCATCATATATCAGGGATATCAAACAATTCAATCATCCAATCAAATCCAAACGTCCATAAGTAAGATCAATTAATATCTGATTAAAATTAAATCAGATTAGTCACTAATCCTGGTTAATTAACATTAACAAATTTCAATTTTATTTAATTAATTAACCTTTAATAATAAATTAATTTGCCTCAATTAATAAATTAATTAATTATCATTTAATTAATTATCCTTAATTACAATAATTAATTTATTAATCCTTAATTGATAATCATCCCTTAATCCCTTTCAGTTATTAATTTAATTATTCTCAAATTTATTTCCTTAGTTCATTTGTCACATTAATTAATTACCTTTAATTAATAAATAGACCTTTAATTACATTAAATGTAATTATATCTTAATCACTTGATTAATTAACTTTAATTGTTATTTATAAAAATTGATTTAACCATTAATAATCCATTAATTAAATAAAAATCTAATCTATGGTTCTTAATTACATATTAATTACTTAATTCATTATTTAAACTTTAATTACTAATTTAAACTTATAATTACTAATTTAATTAATATAAATCATCAATTATCCATCCTATTTATCTTAATGGTTAATGAATATAAATCCTTAATCTTCATTACTTAAATTAAAACTCATTCTTAGAAGAGATTTAAAAATCATTAATAACCATGGTTTGAAAAACTTTTGTTTCAAATTTATCTTTTGAATTTCATTTTAAACATCTAATTGTAAACTTTCATTTATCTCAAAAATCTGGAATTCAAAGTCAAACTTAAGGTCTAGGCTTCAATTTTTACTTTGTTTAAATTTTTTTTTCTTTCTTATATTCCAGTTTAAAATTCCAGAAAACAAACAGATTTGAGAAATCTGAACCAAATTTTACCCGAGCCATCCTTATATCTACTTCGAGTCCAACACTAGGAGTACTCGGGCAATGCTTCGAGTTAACACACGAGAGTGCAGACCTGGAAATCACCCAGGCTTCAAACTTTCCAGACCACCAGACTCGTGCACGGTGCACGTGCACATCGCCGCTGGCGATCCTCCGGCATCACCACATTGTCGAACATGTCGACAATCTCCTCCAAACCACGCTCCTACCATACGAACCACATCATCACCTCGAAATCGTGATTCGAGCATTCGATCCAAGCCTGGAAACAGTCGAACCAATTATCCCCCCCGAACCTGTCATCGCGACATCCTCATCGCCTCGGCCACCCTACAACTCCGGCCATCTCTTCATCAAACCCATAGCTATCATCTCCCAGACCCTTGAGCAACTCGATGCTCGCACGATGCCGTGGTGCGTGATTTTCCTCCTCGTTCAAAAACTAGGTTTAGAAATTTCAATCCCTCGTCGCCGACGCCTCCGTCGCTTCCACCACCTCTGACTATTTTTCCAAGCAACCCCGTAGGCTAGTCTACCACCCCAAACAACCCCAACCAACACGAATCGGCCGATCACCAGAATTTGATTGAAATCTCGTTTTCGAACAAAAATAAATTGCTCCCAAACCAGTTGTTTAAAAATCATCACACCAAGCTTAAAAATAATGGTTTTCAATGGGGATGCAAGTTATATGAGTGAATCTCAAATTCGTTTCAATTGAATTTATTAAAATTTAAAGTTTACTCGGTGAAACCAAGTTTTACACACTGTATATCTTTTTTTATTTTCTTAAAAACTATTTTTAATAATCCTGATATTTAAACCACCCGTTTGTCTTTGAAAATGAGGTCTGATATTGATTTAATGATTAGAGATCGAAGTTTCTTGTTCGTTTGTTTAAACCTGTAACTCAGTCATATAGAAAGAAGAACAAGGAAACAGAGAAGATATATGTATATCAAGGCAACTCCAGATCTCAAACTTAACAAACAACAACTAATTATATTAAGTTAAATTTAAAGTTGTTTACTCACTGCAAATGAAGAACAGAGCAGGTTTACAACATGTACAGGCCTTTTAAATCTTAATATACATGCATTTATATTTATAATTAGATATTTATCACACAATTATTTAAGCAAAACCCAGATCACACTTCAAAGATTTGCTAAGATAAAGGAGGCTTAAAAGAAAGTTTGCTCACAGTCATTTAAACCATCATACTTCAAGTGTCAAACATAATATCAAAAGCACATAGGTAGATAAGCGAACTTGCTCACAAACAAAAACAAACAAGTTCAGGGAGGAGATTTGCTCACCTGGGTATTCGCAACAGAGAAGAACAGAGAGGAAGCAAAGCCTGCATTTTTTTTTCCCAGAGAACTTGTTTCTTCCAGTTTTCCAGATTTAAATTTTTCTTCTTTACTTTGGGCTTGAACTTTGAAACTTTTAAATCTGAAGCTTTGTTTTACTTTTGAATCTGTTGCTTGTTTTAATGGAAGTTTTGTTTAAGTTTGAAATGGTGTTTACTTAAATTTTTCTCAGTGAAAATGGTCGAAACTGAGATGGATGGATATGTAAGAAATGAAGTGTTACAGGTGATATAATGTATTGTTTAACTGAGATGAGATTGTGATGATTCTTGTTTGTACAACAGTGTGCATTTTGTACAAAAATTGAACAGAGATTTTTTTTTCTTTGCTTTGGGGCTGATATACACGGCATTTAATGATAAGTACCTTATATCCTTTATATGTCTACTTGTTTTGCTTATTTAGCTCGGCTGACATGAGATTTTGTGGAGGCTAAAGATATTGCATTAAATGTAATGGTACCCTATGCTTCATCCTATTCTTACTTTATGTTTTATAAGTGTACATTCTTAAATATGTATTTGCTTTATTTTCGGCTGTTATGATGTTAGTTGGTACATAGATATGTTTTATTTGTTTCACAATATAAATGAACTTCTATTTTATTTGTTTGCTTGAATACTTGTCTTTTATTTGTTTCTTTTCTTTTTAACTTTGAATTTTATCTTGTTGTTTTATATACATGAGATTCTATTTTAATATGTTGTTAAAATTATGCAAATGTTCTATCCTCCATTTTTATTAAAATTTACCTTATATTATTTTCTATTTCTAGTTTAAATATTTATTGTCTTATATTATTTTATAACTCAAACCATTATTAACCATCAACTCTAATATTCATTATCATCAATTATCATTATTAAACCATTTATTTAAGATTTAATTTTAAACCCAATATATACAAACATTAAATTTAAATGATCGTTCAAATAAAATTGGGACTCGGGGAAACTCGCAATCCATTTATCGTTTTATTCCACAAATATAATTCAAAAATCAAATTAATTATCAATTTAAATATCTATAAGATTCGGGGTCGTTACAGGATCCCTTTTGGATTTTTGAAACTCTCCCCTTTTTTCTGAAACCCATTCACGTCCTTCCTATTCGTATTCTCCCTGATTTTGGGGCATCCCATAGCTCCATTCTTGTCCTGCCAACCACTTTATGATTTGTAAAGGGGTGAAACTCCTTTACAACCGGCGTCGATTCACCAGAGAATTCTATATCCTTGGTTTACGATGCTGCTATTTCTTGCAAAGCCCGAACCGTTCTCTAGTAGACGACCCGGGTAATTCTCATCTTATTGAATGGCGAACGCCTCCGGTTAGTAGGCAGTTCTACCTTTCGTTTGATACTCAACTTGGTGATCTGGACTACACCCTGAGCCCGGAATTTTCGATCCCGAAAATTCCAGATAGTTATGAAAAAGAAGAAAGAGATAGAAGAAGAAACAGAAAATAAGATACAGAATCTCACACTCGCAGGGGATCAAAATATAATATCAAATAATAACTGTTTTACAAAGAAGAACTTATATCAATACATTTACATTTTATAGATCAGAGTTATACATATTCACAATCACTGGACATATACAAATCAACATATCCCAGATAAACAGAAATATCACAACGGAAACACTCCATACGTTCCTGCCATCCAGCTCGTCTCCTGAGCTCCAAAACGTCCTTACTTGAAAATCTGTAATACTCGGTCTGACTCGAGCATTACATCAAAGTAACACCCGGGTCAGGCTGGAAACCAGCGTGAGTAAACCCATCTAACTTGGAATACAAAAGCATACAATTTATATAAACCCGGGGTAACTTATATCAATTTACACATCACAAGTTGTTATAGACATCAACCATTTTACACATCAATTTCCAAGTGCCAAACCTTAGTTTTAAATAGTCCAATTTACTTAAGTTATTCCACTTCAGCCTATTAGTTTCACATATCAAATTATGAGAATCGAAGTGGTTTCCGGTATTTACTAATACCCGACTCCGGTCTAACGAAACCATTGTCAACTTAACTTGAATTATTCAAATGAAATACAATTCTACTTTTAAAACAGGATGTCCGGTAATTCATCATCAATAGATAACCACATCTTCATAGTTTAAATCAAACATACTTTTTCACATAGCATCACAAACCACATATTAGGAATAACAATTAATCAAAGGCTTTCAATATCATTCTATTTATCCTTTAATTATATTTAAGTAACTAACCCTTAATTTAATTTCACAAATTAATTATCCTAAACCCAATACAGTAATTAACATTTAATTACTTTATTAATTAATTATTAAACATAATTGTTAATCTCCCTTGATTAATAACAACAGTAATTAACTACCCTTAATTACTTCATCAAATAAATTTATTACTCCCTAATTAATTATTTCTAATTAATCCCCTAATTAAATAACCTCTCAATTATTCCCCTTAAGTAATTATTCCTTTATTAATTTCACAAATTTTATAAAGTATACACTTTAACATTAAAGTTGTTTTAAACATTTAAATTTCATAATCTTTATTTATTTAAAACTAGGATGCAAAAGTAAATTTGAATCCCAACTTTAAAATCTGATTTCAAACTTTGTTTAAAATCTTGTTTCAAATTTTAGTTTCAAATCATAAACCAGAACTTATCTACCACCCAAACAAAACTCGAGTAAAACACCTAAAAAACCCCGTGCCTACTCCGAAGCAAAACCCAGCTCCATATCTTCGAGTCATCACCGAGCATAACGCGAGAACAACTTCGAAAAATCCTTTCTTCCCCAATACTTCAAACTCCCAGCTGATACGATATTCACGCATGCACGTGTCCCAACGTCTCCGGCCGCCGTAGGTCGTCACGACCAACGTCGACGATCACTCTATCACACGCAAACACAAAACCAAACCCAGATCCACCCATAAACACACGGAGCAAAATTCGACCACCTATCGAAAGAACTACAGCAGCATCATCTCCATAAATCCTCCCACGGCCAACCACTCAACGTCGCTATATCTCGCCGACCCCACCATCGAGATGCCACATCCATGAACTTCAACAACCCCAAATGCGATCGAACTCGATCCACCCCTCAGGTCGAAATTGCCTCGACAGTCAAGCCGAGCACAACACGAAATAAAAACCCTAATTCGATCAAATCCCAACAAATCAGCCATTGGAAAAATTTGAATGCATTTTTCCCATCATCCTCAACACATAAGCAAGCTTCACCCGAGATTTCAACTTCAAACGTTGATTGGATCATCGGCAATTCACCAAATTGCCAAAACCCTTCATCCCCAACTCCCTAATAGATTATCAACTTAAAAATTATAAATTTCATGTTAAAATTCATCATTTTTACTATTAATCCAACTATACAACCGAAAGCAAGAATTAAGGATATAATTTTTTTTGACATGTAACAGTTACTTACTGTAATTTCCATTTTAAATTTTTTTTGTAAATTTAATTTACTGAAACTATTTTTAATATTACCAACAAACATTAATACACAAATTCCATTTGATCATCAATGTCAACTAATGATGTTTAGTGGAAGATTTTAAATTTTCTTTTCTTTGAAAATGAAACCTGGTCAGGAACAATAAGTAATAGAGAGTTATTTATACACAGACCTTTCTTTTACACATATAAAAACGTATCTATTTATTCAATAATATAAGTACTGAAGATTTTCATGCAACACCAAACTCAAATCACAGATCATCACATGCAGGGTAATTAAATCCAGATTAACTGTTTTTAAAGAAATTTACTCACTTGCAATTTGCCTGAACAGAGAACAGGCCTGCTTATTCCACTTTTTGAAATCTGGGTTGCTTTTGGGTTTGAGATGATATGATGATATTGATGTTGAATCTTCAAACTTGTTAGTTTGCTTGCTATATTTTGATTCGAGTCTACCCTTGTTAGACCCTGATCTCCTCTATTTTACAGGGTTATGATTTCCTGGTTTTAAATTTCTAGGCTGAAAATCTCTGGTTTTGATTTTAAAATAGATTTTTGTTTCTATTTATTTTTCTTTCTAGTTTTGAGAAAATGAAGATGCTGATTATAATTTTTTTTCCTGGTTTTCTTATGAGTTACTGAACGAACTAAAAAGAAGATGTATTTATAAAAGATGGCATAGGTGTATAGAGGAAGGTATTAACTAGTTAAGTGTTTATCTTTTGTTTTGGTCAGATTTTTGTTGCTTTGACTAAAGATATTTTTAAATTTGGAGGCTGAGATGATGTTATTTTGGTGCTGAGATGATATTATGAAATTTATATGTTTCCTATTTTGCTTACAGCCTCATCTCACTTGATTTGTTTTTGTACTTTGCATAGATTTTTATTTGTATGTAGATTTTTTTTTCTTGCATTGGTCATTCATGTATTTTACAGTACAAATGTGTTATTATTTTTTTCAAAGATTTTCTTTTTGTTTTTGTCCTGCATCACATATGTATTTTATACAAGAACTATCCTATGCTTCTATTTTTATATAAGTTGTTGTTACATAACTTCACAATTTTTATTTTCTGTTTGTAATATAACTTTCAAACCTTTGATTTATAACATATATTTGTATTTATATATTTTATATTTATATTTATATTTAACATTGATAGAATTGTTTATTTAAACATTATTATTAAAGACTTCATTTATATATATTATATCAAATATTAATAATATAAGACCTTTAATTTGATTGAATAAGACAGATTTTATTATAAATATTATTAAGAGATTTATTTTAAATTTCAAATCAAATTCCCTTTTCACAACTACAAATCTACACAATAAATGGCAATTATTCCAAAAGTTAAATTCAAAAAAAAAGGATCAGTTTACATTTCATTTAAATTAGATTAAATATTTATAATAGGGCCAAAATCCAGGGTCGTCACATCACATCTCTCCCATTTAAGCGGGAATTGAATTCCGCATCGAACCTATTCTTGAAATTTCGGTTGACCCGGTTAAAGTAACCCGCGATTAATGTAAGTCTATCCAACTTCCTCTTTTGTAATTTAATTATGTTTTATCCTTTCGAGCTATCTTTGTTGTAAAAATTCTCTTTGGTTAGGGTCCTTTTGAATTTGAATCTCCATCCTTGTTTTGAAATCCATCCTTGAATTATTGTGTGAGGGAGTGTATTTGTAATTAATATAAAAATGTTTTATATTGTGTTGTTTGAATTGTTAAGTTTGATTTGGAGTTTCGATCGATTCTTCTGGCCCATGCTATCGATAGGAATTCCAAAACACTTGAACAGATCAAACTGACACAATATTATTTTTAAAGTTGTTAAATGAAATAATTTTATGAATGGTTATATTTTATAAAAGAAATTTTTTCTGCAATTAAATAGTTAAATGAATTGGGGTTTTAGAAATGATAATACTAGATTATCATGTTTTGTTAACATTCATAAATCATTAACTATTGTTGTATTATAAGGAAATGAAATTGTTTAAATATGGTTATAAATTTGATTTACAAATGAAATGGATTTAAAATTAAGGGTTTAAGAATTTAATTTCCGATGCTTTACAAAATTTGGCTTCCATGGTTTGCAAGAATATATTATTTGAAGGTATTTCGAATAGAAATTGTTTTCAAAGAATTTTAAATGAAGTAAATCAGTACTCTCCTCATTTGTCGCTGGAAAATAATTTCGGTTATGACTGCAGCATCATCGACATTCATTTTCGAGTCTAGAAGTGGAGAGGCCCCTTTGTAGCTTTACTACACTTTTGTTTTGGGGAAAAATGGATTTGATTTAAATTTGTTATGTATAATTTTATTTATAAAATATATATGTATATAATTATTTCAAAATAGTTTGAAGTGAAGCCGAAAATTTGAATCTTAAGTTTTATATTAATGGTTTGAGTTATTGAAATAAAGTGAAATTTTTGAACAATTGAATATCTAAAATGATGAATGAAATTAAACCAACTTGAAATAGTTGAATTTGAATAAAATTTACTTGTATAATACTAAATTGCATTCTAATATATATAACTTACCTAAAATATTCAAAAAGTCAAAATGTTAATAACGGGTTGTACAAGAAGAAAACTTAAGTAATAAATTGTTCGATAGCTTAATTTAAATGTTGTAAATAAAGGAAAATTTGTATAGCGTTTGATTACACTTAGAAACATTAATATTACTTACCTAGAAATAGTTAAATGTGAATAGGTAATTGAATAATATACAAAATAAATGTGAGCAATAGGCTATCAAAAATGATATGTTGTTAAGGGAATTTACCGATAATAAATTGGATAATAAATTGAATAATAAATAGGAAAATTTATTTGTTGAATAATATATGGTTATAAAATGTTTATACACCTAATATATGTTGCAAAATATGTTAAGTGAAATAAATTAAATAAATAAAAGAGAAGACTATTTAAGTAGATAAATATGAACTTAAGAATAGTGAACTTGAATTTTAGTGGAATCAGCTTAGCTGAAGATAAATAGATAAAATAAATGAGTTAATTTAAAAATGAATTTGTTTGGAAGAAAGGTTGATAAAATGAAAGAAAATCAATTTTAAATTGAATGACTATTTATTAGTTGAATAAAATGGATTAACCAAATTGTTGAATTTTAATTTATTTAAAATTGAAATCTATACGGTTTTGAATAGTTGAAGTTGAATGTTGAGGTGGAATTAACTATGGTTGATCAAATAGATTTAATAAGTGAGTAAAATAAAACAAACTTTGTTGTGAAATTTTTTGTAATAAATGTTAATAAATAGGAAACAAATCAATTGAATAAAAATATATGGAAATGAAATCAATCAAATGTGAACACAATAAATTTGATTGATTAAATAGAATGAATTGGAATCAATTAATTGGATATAAACCAATTTTAAAATAAATGAAGTCTATATGGTTTTAAATTAATTGTTGTATTTGGTATAATTTATTTTTCTTTTAGGTGTTTCTAATCTCCTATCTCGTTCCTTTTCGGGGACGAAAAGTTTTGAGTGGGGGAGAGTGTAACGACCCGTAAATTTTAATGGTTTTAATAACGAAATTAAACTGAATTTTTGTGAAATTTTAAATAATTGAATTTGTAAATAAAAAAATTTGATATTTGGAATACGTCTATTAAAATATAGCAAATGGTAAATTTTCATTAGATAATATGAAAGTTTATTTTATTGTGTAATTTTATTTAAATTTAAATCAGTTAATATTTGATGATAATAAAATTTTCCTCAAACCTGAATATTTTTATATAATAAATTTGTAAATCATCTTCTGAGTGAGACGTCATATTTCGTTTCGTCAAATTTGGACTGCCATTGCTCCGTTTATCTTATTTTCGGTACCGAATATCGACTTTTGATAGGTTGGTCTTATCGCTGATATTTGTATACCGTTTTGATCGTCGTCATGCTGATCTCTATGGTATATTCAATTGTTAAGTTCAGAGTCCGATGTGCGATGCAATCTGCGAAACGCCTAGCGTATCGGTTCCGCAACCAAGTCTTTTTGGTTTCCATCGGCCCTTTCATCTACCTACCAGTCGAGACTAACAACCATTGCACTTAATGATTTCTGAATTCAATATTATGACCTTTACTATTCACAAGGTTTCTAGATATATTCATTGATTTGCTCTTCTCCGGTTCACTTTCTCTCTTCCCTTTTTCTCTCTTTCTTCTGTTACTCTATTTTTCAATAATATTAAACATTTAGAATTCCTTCTTTATCTTCCTCCTCATTTCCTTTTCCATTTTTTGCCTGCTCACGCCCTGTTCTCATCCCCTCACTTAAGCCTCGGCATCTCCGACCCTTCCTCCTCCACCATCTGCTGTGCCACTGAACCCAAGGCCGAGCCACCCCATTTTCTCCCCGTAGCCTCATTCTCCCACCCATGCACCGACCACCCCTCTCTTTTCCCACCAACACACGCAACCTCACCACAGCCCATGCCGCCTCCTTTGCCACGCCACCCCACCACCACTCTCTTCTTCTCTCCTCCCTCACTTTCCCTTCCTTCCTCGCAAAGCCCAGCTTCCCCAACCGAGCCATCTCCTTTTCTCTCTCGGCCTCCCCATCACCACCAGCCTCGGTAACTACCGCTCTCCACCTGACCCCAGCCGCAAGCCCAACGCCTTCACCTCCTCTCCCCTACAACCTGAGCCTCTTCTTTGTAAAGGTATATGTATGAGTTTGTGTGTGTGTGTGTCTATATATATATAAAGTTTATATAAGTTTGTTGTTGGATTTATATGAAATATGTTTTGTTGTATTCTGGCATATATATATTTCTGTTTTGTTTAAAGTATTATATTATACAAGTTGTTATATATATATATTAGTTAATATATGTCTTTGTTTTGCTGGATACAGTAGTACTATGTTATGTATAAGTGTTATTTATATAAAGTATATATTATATTAATATATCTATTTTTTATAACCTGTTACTTTATAATATGTTCTGTTGTATAAGTTTGTTTATCATATTGTAGATATATCAATATATTATATGCATATGATATTAGTCATACATGATAGTTCATATAAAACATATTATATTTTAATTATATGGGTTATAATATGCTGTTTTATTTGTAAGTATGAAAGTATTTATTTTATATAGTATAAGTTTATATATGTTGTTTATATAAGACTGTATATAACGTGTTATATATATAAAGTTAGACATGTTTGAATACAATATATTATTATGTATATAAGTTTATATAAGTGTACTTGATCGGTTTGAATTTATTTATATACTATAATAGGTCTGAAGTTTATGCATTAGTTTGTATATAGAGTTTTGTAAGTTTAAATATATATATGTTTATATGTTAGTTTATATAGATAAGCATATGTGAATTTGGCTTTTCTTATATATATAGATATTTTATGTGTGGGATTTAATATTGATTTGAAAAGAAATATAGATATTTTATGTGTGGGATTTAATATTGATTTGAAAAGAAATATATACATTTTTATTTTAACTATATGTTTTAAATTGATTTTAGAAAATTTACATATATGTAATAATATCTTGTTTCATCGATCTCGTGCCATCTTGACTTACATTCCCATTATCAAATTTGTCGCAGCAATTCCTAGCTTGTCGTTGTTCCGTGTGCGTATCTGTGTACGTATCATCTTCTTGTCTCTTTAGCCTTGAAAGGTGAGCAACCATTCACGATTAACATTCTTATCTTTATTAAATTTTATTTCACTTGAAACGACAATTGAAATATGCTACTAAATTTAACTGTTAATTATATAATTGCTGTATATGATATGCCATTATTTGTATCTGTTCACCTGTGAGATATGACACCATATCTTGTTGTTTATATTTTATTTTATTTATCACTGATGATATATGCTTGGTGTTGATATGTTATATTATAATCATATTTGTTCCCACTCTGCAAGTTCCCTGTTAGTATAGAATTCCCTATGAGTTGAAATGATACATACCCGAACGATCTTGTAGAATAGGAGAAAATCGTTATGGGTTGAAATGATAAACCCAAGCCATTTTCATTGATTAGAAATTTGGTATCGCGGATTGAAATGATATATACCCGTAGATATTTAAATTGCGGATTGAAATGATAAATATCCATATCACTTGGCCATAGGATAGAAAATTATATACGGACACCGTTGGACTATATTTTGAAATGATTTTCAAAGTTTTGAAAGGAAATATATGGGTTTTAATAAATATTGATTTTTTTTAAATATAATATATGTAAATGTTATTTTATATATGTCTAAATTTAGATTTTTGTACTAACATGTATTGGAAATTTTAACTTATAAGTTAGTTTTAAAAATATAAATTTTAAGATTTTACTTATAGTTTTATTATTTAAAAAATATATAAAATAATATTTAATATATAATATACATTTAATAATAAGATTTAATTCAATAAAAATTTAATTAGTTTATAATATGTTGAAGTATTTACTTAAATTTATATTAATATTTTAAAAATAGATTTTATAACTTTAATAATAAAGGTTGGGAAGATAAATTAATGTTGATTTGGAATTTAAATTGGTTAATAAGAAAATTTAAATAAGAATTTATTTGAACTTATTGATTTTTAGATGTTGAAAAATAAGATTTACAACTTGATGTAATAAAAAGGCGACTAAATGAATATTCTCAATTTTTAAATAAACTATTTTAATTTATAACTATTTTAATATATATAATATTTCAATACCTAAACTGTTTAAGTCAAAAGTGTTATGATTTCAAAAGTATTATGATTTCCAAAGTGTTATGATTTCAAAAGTGTTATGATTTTCAAAGTGTTATTATTTAAAGTATGAACTATCTGAATGAAATGACCACGGTATGAAATAAGTGTGTGGTTGTTAAAGAGACTGGATTCGGGTATTGTCATACTCTCCGCCAATACCGAAAACCACTTTAACAACTGTGTACGTGGTGGAGATTCCAGAATGAAGTAGGATGGTTTGGTGACAGTTCTATATGGTATTTACGTAGCCCTGATTCCCGTGAGTCAGCTTGATGCGGCTAAAACAGGAGCTATACCGGGCCAAGTGAGGTCATTCCTCTGATCGGGCACATTTCTTCGATACCATTCTATTGCTTTTGTGATTTGATTGGGTGCACCCTTTTGATTTGGGAGTGTGTCACGAGGTGGACGGTAGTAGCTGCTATGCATTACCACCAGTCCGGGAGTGCAAATGGTATATTTACCCTGGCATTGCCTCGAGTGCCTTGTCGCATGCCCTATCGCGCCTTCTATGAGTTTTTTTTGTACCGTACCTATGTGGTGTCCTCTAGGTAAACCTCCAGTTTACGGAGGAGCGTCCAGCATTGTATAGACTACGGGAATATATAAAATGTGTTAAGGGGGATATGGGTAACGCCTTAACGCTATTTTAATACTTTTACTTTACTTTAGACATATTATAATAGCGTATATTACTACATAGTAGATAGTTCCACGGATCCTTAGAGGATGGAAATCCCAACTATCCTTTAAGTTACTTGTATTTCAGTTGACATTTCACTTGAGTTGAATTTATTAATATGAGAATGTTATTCCTAACTTGAGTGTTTTGTGTTTTGCTTTACGCTAGGGACAGACTGAGTGTCACAGCATTCGATACTCACCTTAGGAGCTTTGGAGCTTTGCTTGAAGATCCATCTATATCTATTCAGCTTTCAACTATCCAGTTGTGTCGTTCAAACTTGTCATTTGTTAGTATTCTAGACTACATTGTATTTGAGATATTATGTTGTATTTTATTTCAAACTCTGTTGTTTATAAAATAGCTTCATGAACTACTATTTATTTTATTCCGCTGCTTATTTTTATATTACTCTATGTCTGTGATTCTATGATTTACTGTATATGCCGAGTTTGCCAAATATAAATTAACAATCTGATATTTTGAGCAATTCAAGTTCGACATGTGTGGATGCGAATGGCATGAAATATCAGGTCGTTACATAGACTTTAGCTTGTATAATTCACTTATCTAGTCCTATGCATTCTACTAAAAGAATATTTTTAATTTTTGTTTGCAGCCAATGGGCTCGAAAGTTGTGTGGAGAACTGTGCAAAAGGTTGCCATAAATGAATGTTGAAAGGTTTGTATACAACAAATGGTTATATTTTATTCTATTTATGTTCAAGTATGCAAATCTTTATTTAGTTAAAATCATCTGAGCCTCCTGTGTTTATGGTCCTAAATTTAGCATGGTTAAAATTTATCTTGAATTTGTCCCTTGATTTCTTGTGATTGCATAACTATGGCACAAATATAATTATACATCTATTGCAGACAACAGTACTATTCAAAATAAGAGTTAAGTGTTAACAGTTGATACGAAATAATGTTTATCATGCCGTTAAAAGCGTAATTGTTTACTATTCATCTAAGAGAAGATATAAATTTGATGTATTTAAATAGTAGAAAAACTAAATTTGTAAAAAGTTCAAAACAATCTAATATAAATTATACTTTATTTTAGATTTGAATCAGAATTATGTTATAAAGAATCCAATATAGAAAAACATGGAAAAAGCTATCGTTGGTCTTGCGTATTGTTTAAAAATTAAGTAATTAATTACATTGAAAAAGTTACGTGTCTCATAAGATCAAAATCCAATAAGATATAAAATTTAATGTTTGGTGGCATCCCATAAATTTTGTTACTAAATTTGAACAACTTATTAAAACGAAAGTTCTCAAAACCCAGATCAAAAGAAACATATAACTAAATGCATGAATTATGATATGCATTGTGAATGAATAAAGAAATAGAATGACAGTTGGAACACAAATCGACCCAAAATTAGTGACATAAGGTATTGTAGGCAGTGGAACTCCAACACATATAAAAACACGTCATCTAAATAGATTTATCGTGTCATCTTTTATTCACTAATTGTACACGAATAATATTACCTTAAATTTAATTATAAACTTCCAAAACATTTACACTATTGAATGTTATTGTATTTCGTGTTCAATGTTGAATAATTATTGTTATTTTTGTAAGGAAATATTTTTGTAAGTAACCAATAAACATTAAGGAAAAATAATACCCCATACTAAGTTTTACATTGCAATACAAAGTTTAGGTTAAAATTCTTTGCTACCTAAGATAGAAACAGGATTCTAAATAACAAAATGTGTCACTTACATTTTTTGTTGGAGATTTTCATAAATGTACCATTCTTTGGTTGTTTATTAGTTTATATTGGTAAATCCACACTTATTATTAACTTTCGATATGAACAATATGAAAATTACCTACGTGGAATTTACTACAACATGTGTACACTAGATTTGTTTTGCATTTTGCTATGCATCACCGAGTAATAACGACTCAAAGCACACAAGTTATTTAAGAGCAATATACAAAGTAGGTCTAAATTAAAATGTTTGGCAGAATATTCTAATATTCTAAATCTCTCAAAAATAATTTATAATTAATCCTATTGTTAGAGATAATATGGATAGAAAACTACCATGACTTACGCATTATTAATATTTTACTTATCTGTTAAAGAACATGAATATTTTCATCATTAAAGAACATGAATATTTTCATCATCTACATATTATAACGCTAAAAAAGAATAGTTTGGTAGAAAAGTTTGTCATGTATCCGGATGTCATTTACTACAAATTATGAGCGATATGGATAAAAATGTACCATATAAAACAGTATACATTCATCTAAAAAGGAACCTTCTTAATTAATATGGTACATGTATAAATTCAAATAACAGATCGTACATTCATTCTCTTCAATTAAAGCAAATAACTCATAATCCTTTTATTTTGAGTGTGAACATTGTTACATTGACCCCATAAATGTATTAGTAATCAATGGTCCGCACAAAAAATATTAATATTCATATTTTTTTCTCAAATATATTGTAACGACCCCAGATTTAATTTTATTTACATCGATAATTAAATGAATTTTTGAATAAAAATTTGTAAAATTAATTTTTTTTTATGGATTGATTGATTGCGAGTTCCCCCGACTGTCTTAGAGTCTATATTAAGTCATATGAATTTAAACGATTTATATATATATTGATTACTGAATTTAAGTCTTAATATAAATGGTAAAAAGATAGAAGTAAAATAGCATTTGAGTTTATAAAATAATATAAGAAAATGAATATGAAGTATAATAATAATAATATTTAATATTTAAACTAAAAATAGAAAGTAAACAAATAGATGGGTATAAGCTTACAAATGAAGAAACAACATTATAATAAGCAAGAATAAGAACAAAGCAAAGAAAATAAAAATATCTTTGTACAATAAACAAAGCATATCATATCAGCCAAATTAGAGAAAAGGTAGACAAAGCAAATATGTATTCAAGCATGAAGTAATAAGATCTCAGCCGAGTAAAGTAGTATGTAGGCTGTGAAACAAGTAAAGTGATAAAACAAAGAAAAATGAAGGAACATATGTACTTGAGGCTATCATCTCAGCCGAAGACATAAGGGTACAACATAATAAATGCAGCACCCAAATTCTCTTCTCATCAGCCTACAAACGAAAAATATCCCTGTATTGTTGTACAAACAAATGCAAATATCACTTGTACAAAATATAATAACCCTGTAACTTCACTTTGCATATTTCAATCTCCACTTCAGTTTTGTTCCATTCTAAACTGGAAAAAGAAAAAGAAACTAAAGCAATACTATCCAAAACTAAACCCAAACTTCAAGTTTAAACACAAACAATACAAACCAGAGATCAAAGTGAAAGATTTCAACTTTGCAAATTTTATCAAGCCTGATTTAAGAGAAGCCCTGTTCTTTCTAAACTTCAGGTGAGTAACTTCATGTTTAAAAATATTCTAAGTTTTAATCTAGTTGCGTGATGGATATCAGTGATGTGTTGTATGAAATATATGCATTTCATTTAATTTTGATAAGATGAAGCCTGTATTTTTATCTGGTTGTTGCCTCTGTTCAAATTTTCAACAGTCTGAGTTACTTCAAAAATCATGTTTGCTCAACCTATTGATTTTTAGGACAAAGCATATAAACAAAATATGTTTGGGTAAGTGTAAAGTAAATTTTAAAATTTGAATTCATGTTAAACAAAGTTGATCTGCTCTGGAAAACCTTAAGAACAGTTAAAATTTAATACAAGTGACATTTTCGAATATCTTGAATTATCAATTCAAGTTTATAAACTGATTACTAAATCAAAATTAGGATTTTTGAAACTTAAATCACATTTTTTAGTAATGGGTGGAGTTTGCATTGCTGGGTTGATCAATTTGGGAAGTTTGGATTGCCTTGGGTGATACACTTGATCGGAGTGATTGAGGTTCGTTCGGAAGGTAGATGGGTGATCGGAGAGGCCATGAAAAATGGTCGGAGGCACTCGCGATCACTGTGGCGATGGTGGTTTTCGATTTCAGTGGGTAAACCTAATTTTTGTTGCGATTTGTATTTGGTCTCGTTCCTCATCAATAGGTGATCGAGTTCGATGTGGGCTTGGGAGTTGGTGGAGGAGGTGTTGAGGAGTGGATGGCCGAAGTTTCGTGGATTCCGGTGGTCTTGGTCGTGAGAACGACGAACTTCCAGGTTTGGGGTGCTGGTTGCTTTTCTGTTCCAGGTTTCTTTCTCTTTTACTCGATTTTCGTATTCGAGGTTATGACGAGATTAAGATGATCGAAGTATGGTATTGAAGCGAATGTCGACTTGCTCGTCGATGAAGCACTGACCGGAGATGGCGATTTGGGTTGTACACGTGCACGAGCACGTTGGTTTGGATCTGTAGTTGTTTCGCTTGAGTGCTTCAGGTTAAACGTGTGTTTACTCGAGTGATTCGTGGTGTTTACTCGAAGCAAAGAAGGGAAGTCTCGGGTCAAGTTTTGTCCCAGTTTTAAACTTGAAAACTGTTCTCTGTTTTAAGGATTTTAAACTAAATTTAAATTTGAAAACAAGGTTTTTAAAACTGAGTTTAACCCAAAATTGTGAAATTAAATATTCGATGTAATTTATGGAGTTAATCGAATTGTTCAAATTAAATTTCTTAAGTTAATTTATTCAGAATAATTAATTGATAATTTGTAAATTATAAGTTAAATGTATTAACTAAAGTTTAAATTAATAATCAATTGACGATTTGGAAAATAAAAATTACTTAGAGAAGTAATTAAAAGAAATTAATTATTGATTAAAGGTTGATAAATTAAGTGATTGAACAATAATTAATTAAAGGATAATTAATTAATGTGATAAATTAATTAAGGTGATTAATTTGAGGATAATTAATTAAAGGTTAATTAATTAATTAATTAATGGAATTGATTGGGGATAATCACTTATTGTAATTAATTAAGGATAATTAATCAAATAATAATTAATTAAGGGTAATTAATTAATTAAAGAATAATTTAATAATTTTAAGTTAATTAATAAAGGATTAAATGTTAATTAATTAAAGTGGTTGGTAATTAATTAATGTGATCGAACCAGGATCAGTGACTAATCTGATTTAATTTGATCAGATAAATAAATTGACCTTACCTATGTATATTTGGATCCTATTGGATGACTTGATTGTTTGATATCCCTGATATATGATGCTTGGTGATATACCCTGATTTATGTTGTGATCTATAATTTACTTATCTGTGATATATATCTGTGATCTGTGAATGAAGATGAGCGTTATAGTTTATACCGCTTATCGAATTATATTTCTGTATTCTGATATGTGATGATTCATTTTGTTGCACTACTGTGTGAAACCCTAGACCACATTTTTACACACACAAATATGGATTTCACGTGCGGTTAAGTCACAGATAATTCAAATCAATGTTTTTGAAATTGAAATTTTAATTTCAATTGATTTTGAAATTAGAAATTTGGGTTTAAAGTGAAAAGATTTTGAAATGGAATTTCAAAGATAAAAGTTATTTTGAATAACTTAATCGAGTTTTGAAAATTTAAATATTTTGATTTAAATTTGAATTCAAGTTTGAAATTGAATCCTATGATTTGAAACTAGAGATTGAAGATGTTATAAATGTGTTTATCTGAATTTAAACCATTTAAAAGTATAATTTTGAGAATTTGGATTTAACCCAAAGACTTTAACTCGTATGAATGAATCAGATTTTCTGAAATGAAACTGTTTGTTTTAAAAGAATAAAAGCTTTCAGATAAGCAATGAAATTCCAGTTTAATTAAAGGAATTTCAATATTGAATTGAAAATGGTTTTCCAAGTTAAGAATGAATTGTTTTGAAAAGCTATGATTTGAATTTGTTATCTTTAACAGATTTAAAATAATGATTGGTTTAAATCATTTGAAATGGGATTGTTTTGAAAGCTATAAGTTAAATCTTGATTTAAAGATTTAACGAGTTAATCAAACTGAAATGGAAATTAATTTGGAAAATCTGTGAATGAATCTTTTGTTTAAAGGATTAAAGTGTGGAAACTGTTTAAACTGTAAAGGTTGAATCTTTTTGTTTAAAGATTTAAAATGGTAATTTGTTAAACCAGTTGAAAAGAAAGTTTTGGGTAATAAGTTGTGACTTAATTGAAATCCCAATATCCATATGTTTTTAAATATTACGCTCACTATTCGGTTTAGCCGGGAGATGTGATGTAACGACCCGTATTTTTCACGGATCGAAAAGTTCGTCAAATCTGGAATTTTTTTGCATTTTTAAGTCATTTCAGATTTTTGGGGAAATTTGTCTAAGTCCTAGGTCGTGGACGACCTAAGAGCTAAGTCGTGACCGAGTTAAGGACTTGCGAGTTAGTGTTAGGTCGTGGGTTAGTTGGAGCGACCTATAAAATTGTGCAACCTAGGATTTAGTTAAGTAATTAGGTCGGCAGGGCGAGTTAACGACCTAAAGACTGACCGACTTAAGAAGTTTAGGCGACCTAAGGAAGAGTAGTAGGCGACCTAAGTATTCTGGGGTAGAGTTAGGTCGGCAACGACCTAAGAGAATGTTGTGAGCGACCTAAGTTTTGTTAAGTGTTAGGTCGGCTGGGAAAGTTAGCGACCTAGTAGTTGCCGAGTTAGCGACCTAGTAGTTGCCGAGTTAGCGACCTAGTGGTTCTGAGTTAGCGACCTAGTGGTTCTGAGTTAGCGACCTAGTGGTTCCGTGTTAGCGACCTAAGGAGTTAGCTTGTTAGCGACCTAAGGAGTTAGCTTGTTAGCGACCTAAGGAGTTAGCTTGTTAGCGACCTAAGGAGTTAGGCTATGTGTTAGGTCGTAACACTGTTAGGTCGTATGTTGTGTTAGGTCGCGTAGATTGCTAAGTTGTTAGGTCGCTAGAATAGTTTGTGTTAGGTCGCGTAGATCTATCTGTTAGGTCGCGTAGATTGCTAAGTTGTTAGGTCGCTAGAATAGTTTGTGTTAGGTCGCGTAGATCTGTCTGTTAGGTCGGAGAAGCTTAGGTCGGAGAGTCTTAGGTCGGAAACGACCTAGGGAGATAGCCAGATTTCGACTTAAGGACAGATTTCAGCTATAAATAGGAGGGGTTGTTCTCACTTTTTGGGATCCGGATTTTTGAAGCGACGAAGTGCTGCCATTTTGAGAGCTCGACTTCTACACTTCTTCACTTCTTTTCTCCACTCTAATCTAGTGCTTCCATCCATCCAAATCGAAGATCAAGATTGAAGATTCAAGAGCTTAGATTGAAGATCTTCATCTTTTCAAGAGAGATTTCTTCATTTGAAGCGGATTTGTGGTAGATCTAGCTTCATCCTTCGCTGTCCAGATCTGAAGTGTGTTGATTTGAGGTTGTTTAGGTGATTTGGTGAGTGGTGATTATCTTTCACACGGATCCAAAGGAGTATATCGGATTGTTGGCTCGTTTTGGTGTTAAAATAGAGATTTCCATGCATTTTCTTCATCCTATGTGTAGATCCGTATAGATCCATTGTTCATGATGATGTTGCATCCATTTTATCATATGTTAACCTATGCAAGTTCATTCATCAAGTTTGTAGAGATATAATCCATGTTTTCATGCTTATTGGACTTTCAACTCTTTAATTACGAAAATGCCATTATTGTTATAATTGTCTACTTAGATCATATTTGAATGCTTGATTGCTTGGATTGATGTTTGATTTGATTGCTTGTTATGAACTAGATGATTGATGATTAGATTTAGATCGAAGATGATTCAAAAGCTAAAGGAAAGGCTCTTGGATGGAAAAGCTGCTCGTGGCATATGTAGCGGGATGATGAAGCTCTTATGCATAGATTTGATGATGTGGTGATGAGATGAGGCTTTGCGAGGATGTAATGAAGCGAGGCAATCATATGATGAAGACTTGGTCTAATCCAGGCGGGATCATTCCAAGCATGTTGATAACTCGGTGATATGATTCGAGTTGAGGATAATGGATGCTCGAGAGGCGCTTGAGCTAGTATGGCAATAGTCGTCGAGGAGGATGACTAGGAGGTTGAGATCTCATCGTTGTTGAAGGTTCTAGCATGCTCTAAGCAAGAGTACATGGGGACGCCCAAAAGACTAAGTTGATGGTCGAGTACTCTGGGTAGATTCGATAATCCTAGGCACGGGTCACGATGACGTGCGGGAGTTATGTCTAGAACCGGGGTTACCATTAGCCCTTGACGGACGGCTGAAAGAATGTGCCGGTCATTCAATTAACGGTGATATCGCAACAATGATAACAGTGATAGCCGAGTCATGGATGTTTGGTTGTATCATCATTCGGTCTCAAGAGCGGTATTTCCTGGGTGCTTATCTGACCTTGGTTTTAGACCTTGGGATTTGTACTTGGAAAACATCGCTCTTGACTCGAGTGACAATTGCTTTACTTTAAATTGTATGCTCTGCTATGTTTGCTTCTGCTTAGTGTGTGTCTGGGGGCTATCACTGTAGAATGAGGTTGGAGTGGGAGGGTTGTATTCCTATTCCTTTTCCTTTATGCTCTTTTGGTATGTTGTTAGTTAATTTACTGCTCACTAAGACTGTTGTCTGACTCAAGGCTTTATGTTTTAATTCTTATTGCCTTGGGCTGTTCGTCCATTTTGGGACGGGCAGACTAGGTAGCAGGTGACAGGTGCTGTTCTCTTCTCACGATGCTGATATCGAAGACGAGCTAGAGGGTTGCATATTATCTTCTTATATGTACTGGATTTTTCCGCTGTTTTGTATTCTCTGAGAGTTATGTAGTGAGGCTGGATGTATTGACTATGTGGATGCTTGTATTCAACTATTATGGAGTTTTATATGATGTCATTTTATTCTGTAAAGCTTCACTATACATATGTTCTATTGTATTTTGTCCATGCGCTGTGAGTAATACGATAGATCCTGTTGTTTTAATCTTACCTTGACAATCGTCCATGGTCGCCTGGCACACTTTACAGCGCTCTATCTCTAGATTCGGTGCAGGGGTCATGGGCGGTCGTCACATTTGGTATCAGAGCATTGGTTAATCGATTTTACCCAACGCTCGCTGTCGTAACTACGTATGAGAGACGTAATTGTATTTTGATGGATGATTACTATATATAATATAGTGGCTTAGTAGAATTTGAGTCCTTTATGCAGTTGATTCTCTAGATGTTCTAATCATTCCTTCTTATAGATATTGAGAATGAGTCGAAGAGGGAGACCAGCTGCTAGGGGAGGTCGTGCTACTGAAGAGACTGCTGATTATGCAGCCATGTTCGAAGCTATGATGACTTCGATCATGAGAAGGATACCAGTTCCGGGGGCGGCAGTTGATGTTGGAGTTCAAGTCCAAACTCCGAAACCAGTGGATTTTGCTAAGCTGTGCAAGGATTATACTGCTCTTGGAGGGAAGGTTTTCTTGGGAACAGAATCTACCATTGAGGTCCAGAGGTGGATAGATGCTTGTAGAAGGATCTTTGGTGATTTGGGAATTGATGATGCAACTAAGAGGAAGTTGGCATCAAGGCAGCTTCAAGGGAGAGCCTCTGATTGGTGGAATTCTATTACCATCGATACTGCGGAGGAAGAGATTACTTGGGAGCAATTCCAAGCTAGATTTGAAGCTAAGTTCATTTCTACATCTCAGAAGTCTGTTCTGTTCAAGAAGTTTGTAGAGCTCAAGCAGGGTGGAAGATCTGTTCTTGAGTATGTTTCTGAGTTCGAAGCTTTGTCCAAGTATGCCCGGTCGTATATTGAGTCTGCTTACCAGAAGAATGAGAAGTTCGTGACTGGTTTGGATAGTTATCTTGGGAGACAGTTGGTGGATCATTTGGACGATTCATTTGAGAAGCTTGTGGAGAAAGCTCTTAGGCATGAGAGTCTGTTTCCTAAGGAAGGACCTGTTGTTGCTGTTACCAAGGGAGAATCTAAACCACAGCAGGGTGGAAACCAGAAGAGGAAGCAGCAGCAACAGAAGGGTAAGGATGGCCAGAAGAAGCCGAAAGGCGAGGTGACTTGCTACAATTGTCAGCAGAAGGGCCATTTCTCTAAGGATTGTAAGAATCCGAAGGCACCGATGAAGTGTCACAACTGTGACAAGCCGGGGCATTTCAGGAAGAATTGTCCAGAACCAAGGAAGGACAGGCAGATTGTGCAAGCCTATGCTTTGGGGGCTGTTCCGTCGTCTTCGAAAGCTCCTACTGCTGAAGAGAAGGGAAAGAGTGTGGTTGTTCAAGGTACTCTTTTCCTATGTGGTGTTCCAGTTAGAGTTCTGTTTGATACTGGAGCGTCGCACTCGTTTGTTTGTAATGAACTAGTAGGCCGGTTAGGTTTGGAACCGGATATTGTTGATAGGCCATTGGTTGTGACTAATCCAGTTGGGGGTTCGTCTTGTTTGTGTATGTTATGCCGTGGTCTAGTTGTATCGAGTCATGGTTGCTCTTTTGTTTGTGATTGCTTTGTTCTGAACTTTGCGGGGTTCGGAATTATCTTGGGTATGGACTGGCTTAGGAAGTATGCGGCTAAGGTTGATTGTGAGAGGCTAGAGGTGGCAGTCGAGAATGTGGAAGGGCGAAAGATTGTGATACGATGTAAGCATGAGGAAGGCGTCTTCATGAGCTTCATGTATTCGCTAGTTGTTCCACGGGATGGACTGTCTTTAGTGCCAATCGCAAATGGATTCGAGGATGTCTTTGACGAAGTCAAAGGGTTGCCGCCGCATAGAGAGATCGAGTTTCGTATAGATCTAGTTGAAGGAGCCAGACCTGTTGTGATGCCTCTTAGGCGGATGGCGCCTAGGGAACAGCAAGAGTTGAGGGTGCAAGTTGATGACCTTTTGCAGAAAGAATTCATTCGGCGTAGTGTGTCCGAGTGGGGTGCACCAGTTGTGTTTGCAACCAAGGCAGATGGGTCGTTGAGATTGTGTGTGGATTATCGTGAGCTGAATAAGGTGACTAAGAAGAACAAGTATCCATTGCCGAGGATAGACGACTTGTTTGATCAGCTTCACGAAGCTAAGGTGTTTTCTCAGATGGATTTGGCAACGGGATTTCACCAGTTGAGAGTAGCTAAGGATAGTGTGCCGAAGACTGCTTTTAGGACACCATCCGGTTTCTTTGAGTGGCTGGTAATGCCGTTTGGATTGACTAACGCGCCAGCATATTTTGTGGATCTTATGAATAGAGTGTTCAGAGATCAGTTGAACAAGTTCGTACTTGTGTTCGTGGATGATATTCTGATTTATTCCAGAACGGAAGAAGAGCACAAGACGCACTTGCGTATTGTTTTGGAGATCTTACGGAAACATCAGCTGAAGGCTAAGTTTTCGAAGTGTCACTTCTGGAAGAGTGAAGTGAGGTTCTTAGGCCATGTGATTTCTGGAAATGGAATAGCGGTTGATCCCGCTAAGGTGGCAGCAATCCAGGATTGGGTTAGACCTAAGAATGCATCAGATGTGAGAAGTTTTCTTGGATTAGCAGGATATTATCGACGGTTTATTAAAGACTTCTCCAAGATAGCTGCACCGTTAACAGGATTAACGAAGAAGAACCAAGTGTTCAGTTGGGATGCTAAGTGTGAGCAAGCTTTCGGAATCCTGAAAGAGAGATTGACGAGTGCTCCTGTTTTGACTATTCCAAGTGGGAATGATGAGATGGTGGTTTACACCGACGCATGTGGTACTGGACTTGGAGCAGTGCTGATGCAGAAGGATAAAGTTGTTGCGTATGCCAGTCGACAACTGAAGCCGCATGAAAAGAATTACCCAACTCATGATTTGGAGTTAGCGGCGATTGTATTTGCTCTGAAGATGTGGAGGCATTATCTGTTGGGAGTTCGATTCGAGTTGTTTACGGATCATAAGTCGTTGAAGTATCTTTTCTCCCAGAAGGATTTGAATCTTCGGCAGCAACGTTGGCTAGAGTTTTTAGCATCATATGATTTTGGTATAGCTTATACCCCGGGAAAAGGTAACGCAGTGGCAGATGCGTTAAGTCGAAGACATGCAGGATTGGGAGCCATGTTTTCAGAATGGAAGAGTCTCGAGTATTTAGCTGGGTTTGACTTCAGGCCTAGATGCGAATTGGAACCTGAGATGTTGGCAAACTTATCAATAAGACCGACTCTTGTGGAAAGGATTGGCGAGAGTCAAAAGCGAGATGATAAGCTTGTCAGGATTATCCGTGAATTGGAATCTGGATTGGAGCCAGAAAAGGATAAAGGATTCGAGGTCGATAGAGAAGGTTGGCTTCGAAAGCAAGGACGACTAGTGGTTCCCGATATAGACGAATTGAGGAGTGAAGTTCTGAAGGAAAGTCATCACTCGAAGTTGACAATCCATCCAGGTGGAAATAAGATGTATCGGGATATGAAGAGAACCTACTACTGGGAAGGTATGAAGAAAGATGTTGGAAATTTTATTTCCAAATGTATGAATTGTCAGTTGGTAAAAGCCGAACAGAAGAAGCCAAGTGGATTGCTTCAGCCATTAGAAGTTCCTACATGGAAGTGGGAACAAGTGTCGATGGATTTCATCGATGGATTGCCTAGAACCAGAACGGGAAATGAAGGGATTTGGGTCATTGTGGATCGTCTGACTAAGAGTGCACGATTCATTCCTGTTCGATCGACTAGGACTGCATCAAAGTTGGCTGAGTTGTATATTAAGTGGATAGTTCGATTCCATGGTATTCCGAAGAGCATAGTGAGCGATCGAGACCCATTGTTCACTAGTGGATTTTGGAAGAGCTTCCAGGAAGTTTTGGGAACCGAGTTGTGTTTGAGTACAGCTTATCATCCCCAAACAGATGGTCAGACCGAGAGAGTCAACCGAGTTTTGGAAGATCTTCTCAGAGCATGTGTTTTGGACTTCGGAGGATCATGGGAAGATCACCTTCATTTGGTGGAGTTTGCGTACAACAACAGTTACCAGTCAAGCATTGGTATGGCACCGTATGAGGCGTTGTATGGAAGACCGTGTAACTCTCCGACATGTTGGTTGGAAACTGGAGAAAAGCTGATACTTGGGCCAGAGATGATTCGTCAGACCTCAGATTGCATAGAGATCATTCAGCAACGAATGAAGGCAGCCCAAGACCGTCAGAAGAGTTATGCTGATAAGCGTCGAAAGGATTTGGAGTTCGACGTGGGAGATATGGTTTTTGTGAAGATTTCTCCACTGAAGAATGTTATTCGATTCGGGAAGAAAGGAAAATTGACTCCGAGATTTGTTGGACCATTCCCGATCATCGAGCGAATTGGAAAGCTCGCCTACAGATTGGAGTTACCTGAGAAGATGTCGGGTGTGCACAATGTTTTTCATGTATCTTATCTACGGAAGTATGTGCACGACTCGAATACAGTGGTTTCTGCTGATAGCTGTGAAGACTTAGAAGTTGATCCAGTTGATAGAAGACCTCGTAAGCCGCTTCGTGTTGTTGAAACCGACACGAAACAGCTTAGGAGGAAGGTAGTTAAGTTGCTCAAGATACAATGGAGTGATGATGATAACGACTGTACGTGGGAGGTGGAAGAGAGGATGAAAGCAGCTCATCCTGAACTCTTCAAGGTATGGCCCTAAGGTGTCGTCTCATCTCGCGATATTGTAACTTGTTCTAAGTTTTAGAATTCTGTACGCTAAGTTAGAATTGGATGCATTGTTTGTTGATTGCTATGGATGGTAGGCGTACAGAATAGTCTTTGATTGCTTTGTTTGCTTGGAATTTCGGGGGCGAAATTCCTAAGGGGGAGAGAATGTAACGACCCGTATTTTTCACGGATCGAAAAGTTCGTCAAATCTGGAATTTTTTTGCATTTTTAAGTCATTTCAGATTTTTGGGGAAATTTGTCTAAGTCCTAGGTCGTGGACGACCTAAGAGCTAAGTCGTGACCGAGTTAAGGACTTGCGAGTTAGTGTTAGGTCGTGGGTTAGTTGGAGCGACCTATAAAATTGTGCAACCTAGGATTTAGTTAAGTAATTAGGTCGGCAGGGCGAGTTAACGACCTAAAGACTGACCGACTTAAGAAGTTTAGGCGACCTAAGGAAGAGTAGTAGGCGACCTAAGTATTCTGGGGTAGAGTTAGGTCGGCAACGACCTAAGAGAATGTTGTGAGCGACCTAAGTTTTGTTAAGTGTTAGGTCGGCTGGGAAAGTTAGCGACCTAGTAGTTGCCGAGTTAGCGACCTAGTAGTTGCCGAGTTAGCGACCTAGTGGTTCTGAGTTAGCGACCTAGTGGTTCTGAGTTAGCGACCTAGTGGTTCCGTGTTAGCGACCTAAGGAGTTAGCTTGTTAGCGACCTAAGGAGTTAGCTTGTTAGCGACCTAAGGAGTTAGCTTGTTAGCGACCTAAGGAGTTAGGCTATGTGTTAGGTCGTAACACTGTTAGGTCGTATGTTGTGTTAGGTCGCGTAGATTGCTAAGTTGTTAGGTCGCTAGAATAGTTTGTGTTAGGTCGCGTAGATCTATCTGTTAGGTCGCGTAGATTGCTAAGTTGTTAGGTCGCTAGAATAGTTTGTGTTAGGTCGCGTAGATCTGTCTGTTAGGTCGGAGAAGCTTAGGTCGGAGAGTCTTAGGTCGGAAACGACCTAGGGAGATAGCCAGATTTCGACTTAAGGACAGATTTCAGCTATAAATAGGAGGGGTTGTTCTCACTTTTTGGGATCCGGATTTTTGAAGCGACGAAGTGCTGCCATTTTGAGAGCTCGACTTCTACACTTCTTCACTTCTTTTCTCCACTCTAATCTAGTGCTTCCATCCATCCAAATCGAAGATCAAGATTGAAGATTCAAGAGCTTAGATTGAAGATCTTCATCTTTTCAAGAGAGATTTCTTCATTTGAAGCGGATTTGTGGTAGATCTAGCTTCATCCTTCGCTGTCCAGATCTGAAGTGTGTTGATTTGAGGTTGTTTAGGTGATTTGGTGAGTGGTGATTATCTTTCACACGGATCCAAAGGAGTATATCGGATTGTTGGCTCGTTTTGGTGTTAAAATAGAGATTTCCATGCATTTTCTTCATCCTATGTGTAGATCCGTATAGATCCATTGTTCATGATGATGTTGCATCCATTTTATCATATGTTAACCTATGCAAGTTCATTCATCAAGTTTGTAGAGATATAATCCATGTTTTCATGCTTATTGGACTTTCAACTCTTTAATTACGAAAATGCCATTATTGTTATAATTGTCTACTTAGATCATATTTGAATGCTTGATTGCTTGGATTGATGTTTGATTTGATTGCTTGTTATGAACTAGATGATTGATGATTAGATTTAGATCGAAGATGATTCAAAAGCTAAAGGAAAGGCTCTTGGATGGAAAAGCTGCTCGTGGCATATGTAGCGGGATGATGAAGCTCTTATGCATAGATTTGATGATGTGGTGATGAGATGAGGCTTTGCGAGGATGTAATGAAGCGAGGCAATCATATGATGAAGACTTGGTCTAATCCAGGCGGGATCATTCCAAGCATGTTGATAACTCGGTGATATGATTCGAGTTGAGGATAATGGATGCTCGAGAGGCGCTTGAGCTAGTATGGCAATAGTCGTCGAGGAGGATGACTAGGAGGTTGAGATCTCATCGTTGTTGAAGGTTCTAGCATGCTCTAAGCAAGAGTACATGGGGACGCCCAAAAGACTAAGTTGATGGTCGAGTACTCTGGGTAGATTCGATAATCCTAGGCACGGGTCACGATGACGTGCGGGAGTTATGTCTAGAACCGGGGTTACCATTAGCCCTTGACGGACGGCTGAAAGAATGTGCCGGTCATTCAATTAACGGTGATATCGCAACAATGATAACAGTGATAGCCGAGTCATGGATGTTTGGTTGTATCATCATTCGGTCTCAAGAGCGGTATTTCCTGGGTGCTTATCTGACCTTGGTTTTAGACCTTGGGATTTGTACTTGGAAAACATCGCTCTTGACTCGAGTGACAATTGCTTTACTTTAAATTGTATGCTCTGCTATGTTTGCTTCTGCTTAGTGTGTGTCTGGGGGCTATCACTGTAGAATGAGGTTGGAGTGGGAGGGTTGTATTCCTATTCCTTTTCCTTTATGCTCTTTTGGTATGTTGTTAGTTAATTTACTGCTCACTAAGACTGTTGTCTGACTCAAGGCTTTATGTTTTAATTCTTATTGCCTTGGGCTGTTCGTCCATTTTGGGACGGGCAGACTAGGTAGCAGGTGACAGGTGCTGTTCTCTTCTCACGATGCTGATATCGAAGACGAGCTAGAGGGTTGCATATTATCTTCTTATATGTACTGGATTTTTCCGCTGTTTTGTATTCTCTGAGAGTTATGTAGTGAGGCTGGATGTATTGACTATGTGGATGCTTGTATTCAACTATTATGGAGTTTTATATGATGTCATTTTATTCTGTAAAGCTTCACTATACATATGTTCTATTGTATTTTGTCCATGCGCTGTGAGTAATACGATAGATCCTGTTGTTTTAATCTTACCTTGACAATCGTCCATGGTCGCCTGGCACACTTTACAGCGCTCTATCTCTAGATTCGGTGCAGGGGTCATGGGCGGTCGTCACATGTGACGACCCAACTTTCCACTCCCGGAAAATCGCATCGACAGTAAGAAAGAAAGGGGTGAGAAGTAGAAAAGAAAAGAAGAGAAAGAAAACAAACACAAATACTCATAGCGGAAACGGAAAAAAATATAATATATCACATAACTATTACATAGTATCATATACATCATCTATCAGAGTTACACAGATTACACATCACATACTAGACAGTTATAAACATCTGTCTAGTTATTACATCTCAATACAAAACAAAGATCTAAACAAGATCAACACAGCGGAAACTACTATCTATCTACAACGTCGAAGCCTCCTGCTCCATTGCTCCTCCACAATTCGTCAAGGCTAACCTGAATCCCTTGGCTACTCGTAAAAATTTGAGTACCCAAGAGTTTATAAAACAGAAATAAACAACTTGGGTCAGACATGGGTCTGGTGTGAGTAACAGGTTAAACTTGTTTAACTTCAAAACCTTTTGAAAGAAAAGGTATCACGTAAGACTTCCCACAAATAAACATGGGTAAGTTTTTACCTTACGCTAACCAAAACATTTGATAGGAAATTCGATTGTATTATAATAGGGTCTAGGGTTTTCAAGTAAAATACAGAAATAGCTGAAATGCTTACATCTCACATTCCAACATAGTTGGGCACAACTAATACGTACGGCACTTATTGGAGTTTGGATTCCATACAATGGCAGGGCTACCGGGGTACCGCCCGTCACAGTACGTGGCCTAGATCACCGTACCGAGGATCACTCCCAATCCCCTGCAACACAAGGCCGGAACATCCCTTACTGGATAATTCCCGCACAAGATACCTCACGGTTGGGATCAGCAACCGCACCACTAAGTCGAAAATAGAAAGGGACATCTAGACAGAGGTAATCTTGTCCTACTTGGGTGCTACCCACTAACCTTGCTGCACCTCCCCTGTTTTAGCCATTCCCGGTTTGTGAGGCTTGAGGTCACGATTACCTTAGAAAAGAACACATCACTTAGAATGCTCATCGTCCACCTGACGATGTTCTGAAAGCATTCAGTCCATACAAGTTCGTTCCGGGTTCGAACGAAACCGAAGGCATTATCTCGTTACACTCGTTTTGGAATCACCCTCAGAGTTAACGACAATAACCCTTGCACTCTGAATCTTCATCTTCACTTGATTTATGACCTATCGTTAATTTGGATCGATGTGGTATTCGGGTCTCCAGACCTGGAAATCCGGTATACGGAAACCCGATCCCGGTCTCATCGAAATCCAAAGACGTATCTTTTAAGGCCAAGTTGTTTTAAAGGTTAAAACAAATTCAATTCATTATCTTTATACACAAAGAAAGATAATTCACAACAGATAATCAACATTATCAGATAATCCATACAATTCAACTAACATCCATATCATACAGCATATATCTCATCAGAGATATCAATCAATGCCAAGTATTCAATACTATCACCCATTCATAAGTAATGATTTATATTATCTTTTAATTAATTTAAAGAATTAAATTAATTACTTCATTTTATAAATCCTTCTTACTTAACCATTAATTAATTACAATTTAGTTAATTAATTATCTTCTAATATTTCATTTCAATTAATCATCTTTGATTAATTATCTTTTAATTACATCCAAGTAATTTATCTTTAATTAATTATTTAAATTACCACTTATAGTAATTAACCTTTAATTACTTCATTAATTAATTAACTAAAATTTATTAAGTTAATCAACTATATTTAATTATATTAATCCTTAATTAATTACATTAATTAATTACTTCATTTATTAATTATTACTTAATTAATCAATTCTTAATTACATCATTAATTATATTAATTAATGATCCTTAATTACAACTTAATTATTAATTACTCAATTAAATTAATTACATTAAGTAATTAATCTTTAATTAAACAACATTTATTAATCACCTTGATTAATCTTCAATCAGTAATTAATTACCCTTAATTACTTTCATTAACTAAATTAATTACTCCTTAATTAATTTCTTAATTAATCCCTTGATTAATTATTCAAAGTAATTAACTCAAATTACTTCTATTAATAAAATCATTTATTCAACTAATTACTTCCAGTAATTATCTTATTATTTACTTCCCTAAATAATCTTATCTTAATAATTACATTAAGTAATTATTATCAAATCATCTCTTGATTATTCTAAATTAATTAAACTTAATTAATTAATTTAACTAAATCAAATTAACTTCAATTAATTACAATAAGTAATTAATTCTTAATTACTTCCAATAAGTAATTACATTTAAACAAATTCATAAATGATTATTCTTAAATTAATTTAACTAATTAATTATCAAAATTAATTCTATTAATTCATTATTTAATAACTCATAGTTAATGACCTCATTAACTATTATTTAATTACTTTCCTTAAGTAATTAACTTATATTAATATTATTAATTCTAAATTAATAAATCTTAATAACCAATTTATTAATCTCTAATTACTAAATTAATTAAGTGTTAACCATAACTTAATTAATATTTAATTACTTATTAATTAATACTCTAATTTATAATCCCTAACTACAAATTAATCATCCCTAATTAATTAATCTTAATCATAAATAAATTAGTTTAAACCTTTAATTACTTATTTAATTAATCCAAATGATTAATTAATCAAACAAATTAATTATCCATTAAATCTCCTAATAAATTATATAAACACAAGTCTTTAATTATTTTAAGATAAACTTTATTCTTATTGATAAACAAGTTATCATTTACCATTTATATTTGAAACATCCATTTCAAATTTACTTTTAAAATTTCATTTTAAATTATGTATTTAAAATGAATACCAATTTATTTTTAACTAAGTTTTTAAAACCAATTAAAAAACTTTTACTTATTAAAAATCTTATATTTTATAAAAGAAATTTAAGAAGAGTTTAAACCAATTTCCTTTTTAATTTCAAACAATTTAAATCTAACTACCATTTAAAACCTATTTAAAATATATAAATTTATAACTTATTTATTTCAAATCTTTAAGATTCAAAACCAACTTGAATCTACATAGTTAAATTTTGATTTAAATTCTTGTTTAAAATTTTTCTTTACAATTTAAACCCAGTTTAAAGTTTTAAAAACCAGATAGTTATAAAGCCTGTCAACACAAAAGTACCCGAGCCCACCACTAAATTACTTCGAGTCGACACCCTAATTTCCCCGAGTCTCCCTCGCAAAAACACTCGAAAAACTCGAGTCCTTTCTTATCACTTGAGTTCAATACTCCAGCTCCACTACTTCGAGACAAACCCTCAAACACACGAGCAATCTTCCGGGCCAAACAACAGTATTCTCGAGTCTCTCCTTCCATCCCCAAAGAAACTGCTACCAGTACATACACTCGAACGTGCACGTGCACAGTCCAGATCGACGCCTCCGGCCATCACCGAGTATCTCCACCCATCGACGATCATCCACCTACCAGAAAACGATCATCACTACTTCGATTCCTACTCGAATTCAAATTCGAGCATTCATCCAACCTGGAACAAGAAACCATCACCACTGACCAAACCTGGCAACATCGCTCGTTCGCCAACCTCCGATCATCTGACATCTAGCAACTCCGGCCATACTTTCATCCACGACCAAACTTCCATCTGCCAAATTCCCGTTCAACTCGATCGACCACAGATCCCATTTCGATCATCTTCCCCTAACCCAGTAAAACTAGGTTTAAAAATTCAAACCTAAATCATTTCTGCCTCAATGTCTAATTCGATTTCCAGTCATTTTTCCTAGTATCCTTGATCATTACACTACCACTACTAAAGATTTCAAACTTCCAATTTCACTGAGATGATCAAAATCACCAAAATTTCATTTCTGACTTAAACCAGAACTGCTCTTTTTAAACTAAACTAAAAACTATGATATTCATGCTAAAAATCATATTATCATTTATGTTTTCAATTTATAAATCTGACTTAATAAATTACCAAGTTCTAATTTTCATTTTTATATAACATGTCTCTGTTGTTTTTGTTTACAGAGACACTCAGGTATGAATTTGACTTAACTAGGCTTTTTAAACCTTAGTATATGATAATTAAACAATACTTACTTATAAGTTAAATCCTAATAAAAACTAAATCAAGTAGTAAGAGATTTAAAAGAAAATTCTGGAGTCTGGCAACAAACAGAACAGAGAACAATATCATACATGCACACCTATATACATTCATGTATATACAAAATCATCTACAAACATTCACATCCAAACAATATTTATCACAGAATTAAACATGCATCATACTTACTTAAGTTAATTTAAGTAAGAATGTTACTCACTTGATTAAAGATGAAACAGAGGCAGACTTAAGCTTTTGAAAACTTGAACAGACTTTGACTTAAACTGGAATGCCTCACTTGATTTAAAAATTTGAATTGTTGGCTACTGAATCTTGCATGTTGCTTCCAGTTTGATGATTGAATGCAGACAGCTTTGAGATGTTACCAGAGTTGAAAAATGCAGGCAGACAGATTTTTGAAGATGATGCAGACTAGCTTTAGAATGATTCCAGAATTTCTTCCAGACTAAAGAACGTGCAGGCTGAACTTTGTTTTAGATTTTGGAAAATGGTTTACAGAGATTTGATTATGAACATACTTTGTTTGAGAAATAGGGATTACTGATTTTAGATTTAGAGGAAAACTTTGAGAAGTGGTATTGATTTTCAGGCTTTTGTTAATGGATTGAGGTATTTGATTCTCTGATTTGTTTCAGATTTTAATTAGAGGAAAGATCTGATTTGTTTTTCTCTTGGCTTTGAAAAAGAATGAAGAATAGAAAGAATGAAGTGAAGAAATACAATGTTTATATATATGTAATTTGTGATTTTATAAAAATAAAAGAAAAAGAAAATAAATAAAGACACTTGTCACATAGATTAGTTACTTAAATTACACATGTTAAAATGAAGCCTTAGGATAATGACACTTGTCTTTTAAGAAATTTAACTTATTTTTTTATTTATTTTAAAAGTAAAATAAAAACCTTTTTCTTTATTTATTAAATACTTATCTATATATAAATTACTTTTTAAAGAAACAAAACTAATTTATAAATAAAAGTTTATACAAATATTTTAAAATCCAAAACAATTTAAATATATATTCTTTTGAATTTCAAAACTTTAAATTCAAGTTTAAATAAAATTAAATCCTAAGATTCAATTTAAAAGTTAAGTTATATATATTTACATACACTATTTATTCCATTTAAAATAACAATTCCTTTTAGCATTAAAATTCATACATATTAAAAATAATACATTATACTTGTTATTTGAAAATAACATATTTTATAATTTAAACAAGAGATTATATTATCAAGAAATATTTAAAAAGAAATAAAACAAACCATTTTTGTTAAATCTTCTTTATATAAGCTTAAGTAAAAATATATCTTAAACCATTAAAATATTTACTTAAAGTAATTTAAAACTATAAGATTATTTATTTAAATAACTTTGAAAAGTCATATTAAATTAAATATAAATTTCCAATTTACCAAAGCTTCTATTTACAACATATACAAATAAATATATATATATTCAAATAGAAAATATCTTATTAACTTTTTAAAAGATAAAATCATCCATTAATACTAATTTAATCAGATTATTAAATTAAATTCAAATCTTATTATCAAAGATTATCCATATCAATTTAATTATTTAACAGATTATTAAATTGATATTGTTAAAATTTCCGGGATATTACAGGATAGGACCTTTGGGTCGTATAACCCATTCCGAATATGTGATACGTCGTATATGGATAGCATTTGAAGACCGGTGTTGAAGACCGGATATTTTTGAAAACGGAAGGATTACCGTCGAGTTACTCTACATCGGCTGATCCCCGATATAGAGGTTTTATCACCCTTAGTGACGGGAAGTCCGGACGTGATTGGAAATTATCCGGAATTGCAAGGGCTTCGTGAGAAGTGCCTTCGGTTCTGTTCGATCCCGGAACAGACTTGTATGGATTGTATGTCTGACATTACACTTTGAGATATAAAGCCGATTTCTTTCAAATACATTTCTATTGGTGGCGGAGAATTTATTCTCTTAGCTTAACACCCTTCTCTGAGACGTACGAGCTCAGAGGTTATGTAGTTGAAATTTATCAGCAATATATTCCCAATTTGGTAATGTGGCATGCTGAGTGTTGCTGTGTGATGATCAGTGTTTGATCATTTGTGATATGATCATTTGTTTGATCATTTATCTTTGTGATCATAGGTTGATCATCTGTTGACCCAAAGCGTTGCTTTTTGAAAAAGCGTAGCTTTGTGGACGAGACTTCGTCAGGGCCTCACAACCCGGAAATGGTCGAAACAGGAATGTTGTAGCAAGGTTATGAGGGTCGCGCCCTTTAGGGTATGTCATTTCCTTCTGGAAAAGGGTGGTATCATGGTATGGAGCCCAGATACTTACTCATGTGGATACACTTTATTATGTGTGATGTTGGTTATAGAGGCCTCGGATAAAGGTCCCAAAGGACCGGGGGGTGGCATATTCGTGAGTTACCTGTTACAGGGGTAACCTGGCCTTGTGTTTGCAGAGAGCAGTTTGTCTCTCGGGGCGTCCCGCCAGAGGCGATCCCATGCGGCGGAAGGAAGTTCCTTAGCCTGACCATTTGTTGGAAATCCATTTCTCCAATACGGAACTTGTACGGTTTTAGTTGTAGAACCTACCATCTAATATGGTAGCTATAGTAGGCATAGTATAATGGTACCTATGCTGGCTAAGATTAATATTATACTTTCAAATTGTTTTCCACTATGCACTAATAATAATAATCCAATGATTTGCGTAGTAAGCATGTTTGACTATCATAAGAAGAAATCTCCTCCAAGTCTGCGTTTGCATTGTGTGTGTGGTGGGAGGTCTTATGGTAGTTTCATTTTCTAAAAGCATTGTGGATTTCAATGTTTAAAACCTTTTGTGTTTGTTTTAAAGATAAACTGTTTTTGTTGCTCACACCAGTCCCATGACTGATCCGGAGTTTATTGTTCCTTTCCTAAACTCTGGATGCTCATAATTTTCCACACGAGCAGTCTAGAGTTGGGTTTCTTTTCAGATATTCAGATTTAGTAGATTATCTGGAGCTAGTTCATTCATCGGAGTTGCTTATCTTGGAGTTGTGGATTCATTCATGTCTGAAGATCATTTTGGAGTTATCACTTCTATTGATATTGTTCCGCTGCTGATGTTATCATTTTCTTTTCCGCTGCTATTTCTTGTATCATATCTCTGATGTATATTGATATTCATTGTATCACTCTGTTGTATCAGATATTGTATATCAATGTATTATTCTTTTCTTCCGCTGTGTTATTTACTTAATTGTGTTATAGCTCCGGCGAATCGGATTTGAACGGTCGATTCTGCGGCATTCTAGTACAATGTGAAGTACGGATGTTGATTTCCGAGCGGGAAAAATCTCGAGTCGTCACATTATACTAACAAATGTTTAGATATTTAAGTGGTTCAAGTTTTAGATATTTAAAGTTGAATGTTTTTAATATTTACAGAATTTTGGACCACTTAACTAAAGTAGAGAAAACATAATTGATAGTGTAATATTAAATAAATACATGTACACATTTACTCATAATAAATATTTATGAATTTTACATAATTTGTTCTCAAATGTCTATAAAAGAGCGTTAAAACTTATGTTAATTATCAAGTGTTTAAGAAATGGAATCAAAATTGTTTCAAAGAGTATTTATGTTGGTAATAATTCTCACTTGTTTAATGTCCATTTGTTATGCGAGTGTACGTAAAAAAATATGCAAACCATTGTGTGAAATTGAGATACCTTTCGATTCTATTTGCGATGTGACTTATGAATTTGCTTGTGATGCTGGTCCAGTTCATATTCCATGCAATATCCATTGTGTTTCTCACAAATGTGTTCACCATCCATGTAAGTACATAAATTTATACTAGTATTAAAGGGTATGATTTACTTCACATATTTTGAACACAAAGTTTTAATAGTATTTTATTTCGTTATTTTTAGTTTAAACTAAGTGATTAGTGTCAAGACCCGCAAATCCGTACCCTTGATTAAACACTAAATTCCATTGATTAACTCAAGATGCACGGAAATACGAACCCTGAGGGGTTTTAAGAAAAAGAAATAGAAGAAAAGATAGAAGAAAAAGAGAAGAAGAAAGAAGAAGATAGAGAAGAACAACAGAACAACATCAGAAGCAGAAACAATATCAGAATCTTACACATCGCAGCGGAACAACATATAATAGATAATTGAATAATCTTTAAACAAAGAACTATATCATTTTATACATACATCAATCATCAGAGTCAATATACAACTCAATACAACAATGGACAGTTATATAAACTTGTCCTCATACAGAATACACAGCGGAATAAATAATATCAGATACAAATACTACGTCTCATCATCCATCTTGCTTCCAAAGCTCCAGAATATCCAGAATATCCTGATAACATAACTCTAGACTGCCCGTGTGGAAATTTTTGGGCACCCAGAGTTTAGAAGGGAACAATAAACTCCGAGTCAGTCATGGTGACTGGTGTGAGATCGTAAAACAGTTTATCTTTAAAACAAACAACAGGGAGATTTTAAAATCAATTTCGCAATGCTTTTGGAAAATGAAACTACCATAAGGCCTCCTGCCACACACACAATGCAAACGCAGAATTGGAGAAGATTTCTCCTTATGATAGTCAAAGATGCTTACTACGCAAAATCAAATTCTTTTTGATATTATTATTAGTGCATAGTGTAGAAAACATTTCGAAAGTAGAATATAAATCTTAGCCGACATAGGTACAATTATAGTATGCCTACTATAGCTACCATATTAAATGGCAGGTTCTACAACTAAAACCGTACAAGGCTCGTATTGTTTCTTTGGATTTCCAACAAATGGTCAGGCTAAGGAACTTCCTATTCCACGAATAGAACGCCTTTGGAATGACGTTCCGAGAACCTAACCGGATCTCTGCCAACACAAGGCTGGGTTACCTCTGCAAAAATAGGTAACTACTGACACGCGTATGCCATCCCCCGATCGTAACCGATCTTCCCGAGGATCCCCGATTTGCAACAAACTACATAATAAGCAGTATCAACATAGGTTAAGTATCTGGGCTCCATACCATGATACCACCTCTATCTAGAAGGAATGACATACACTAAGGGGTGCTACTCCCTAGAACCTTGCTGCATCCTTCCTGTTTTGACCATTTCCGGGGTGTGAGGCTCGACGAAGTCTCGTCCACAAAGCTACGCTTTCTACAAAGCCATGCTTCGGGTCAAACAAATGATCAACCTATGATCACAAAGATATAAGATCAAACAAATGATCATATCGCAAATGATCAAACACTGATCATTTCACAGCAACACTCAGCATGCCACGTTACCAAATTGGGAATATATTGCTGATAAATTTCAACTACATAACCTCTGAGCTCGTACGTCTCAGAGAAGGGTGTTAAGCTAAGAGAATAAATTCTCCGCCACCAACAGAAATGTATTTGAAAGAAATCGGCTTTATATCTCAAATTTGTAACGTCAGACACACAATCCATACAAGTCTGTTCCGGGATCGAACAGAACCGAAGGCACTTCTCACGAAGCCCTTGCACATCCGGATAATTTTCAATCACGTCCGGACTTCCCGTCACTAAGGGTGATAAAAACCTCTAAATCGGAGATCAGCCGATGTAGAGTAACTCGACGGTAATCCTTCCGTTTTCAAAAATATCCGGTCTTCAACACCGGTCATCAAATGCAATTCATAACGACGTATCACATATTCGGAATGGGTTATACGACCCCATGATCCTTTCCCGGCTAACCCGAATAGTGAGCGTTTATTCAAAAATAAGTGTGGCATTCAAATTCATCAAATCACAACAAATACCTATTCAAGGTAATTATTGATAGTCGGTTATTTAACTATCAATAAAGATGTGCAACATCATCAGATTCCAAATAATTTTCCAAATTATTTAATTTTCCAAAATATCTTTACAAGATATAAAATTTCCACACTTTAAAAATAAACCAACGTTTATTTTTAAAACGAATTTCCATTTTATAAATTCCATAGTGAATTTATATTTCAAAATATCTACTGATATACGATTTTCAAATCGTTTTCAATATTCAATTTCAATTTATCTTTTCAAAGATAAATTCTCAAAAACATTTCATTTCATTTTTGGAAAAGCAATTCCATACTTATTTAATAATAAGTAATTCACAAATCTATTTATTTTCAACATTTGAAAATATTCGATATACTTAAATCAAATTAAGTATATATTCATTTCTTTAAGGAAAACATTTATTATAACAACATCTATTTGAGTCAAAACGAATGTTACGTAAAACATTGTTACGACGACTCAAAATCACTAGTATAGGGATTTAGAATTAAGATAGATATATAAATCCCAATACTAGATAAAAATATTTCCTTTCGGAAATCATTTACTATAACAACAGTGTTATAGTCTACCATTTCCTTATTTCTCGAAAACGTCTATTTCAACAATAAAATGTTGAAATCTATGGTTTCGATATTTCCCACATTTTAAAAACATCTTTAAAATGTTTAACTTCATTTTTAAGATCACTTCTTCAAAAATAAATCCATTTTTATTTAATAATATATTCACTGTCCAAATTTCAGTCTTTTCTACACATTTTATTTCAATAAAAATTCGCTATCCAAAATCGCGAATATATCCTCTTTAATAACCTTCTATATTTAATTTATCAAATTGATTGATTTTCGAATTTATAAAACAACGTTTATAAATTCACCTTTTTATATTCCATAACAACTTTGATTTATAGATTCCTTTTTATTGACTTCTATAATTCATTTATCAAAATAAGTGATTTCGGATTTATAAAACAATGTTTATAAATCACTTTTATACTTTATAACAATTTCGACTTATGAAATCATTTCATTTAGCAATTTCTATTTATATCCCATCTAAGTGCAAAAATCTAATTTATAAGTAAATTACTTATAAATCTTTTATTCTACAACATCTATTCACTTTATAACTTCACGTTATAAATCTATTAATTTCATTCACTTATGAAATCCATTTATACTTCTTTTTAACACTTATAAAAATTCGTTTTATAAGTCCAATATTTTGATTTATAAAATATCAATTTTATAAATCTTTTTATACAGATCGTTTATAGTTATTTAAAAATCCCAACTTAAACCATTTTATAAATAAATCAACTATTTATTTCAAAAATCACACTTTGGTTAAATTTCACCAAAAATCTTAACTTTTATAACTTTAACATTTTAGACGTTTGTTTATTTGAAATAAATCAATTCAAAAATTCAATAAAACGTCTACTTTCAAAAATTACTTTAAAATCCTTTTAAAGTAGAAGTCGTTATTTTTAAACTTCAAAACTGAATCCGATGATGCAACAGCACCAATTAGTCAATCACAACATTCAATATCATATATCAATATGATAACAGCATATACAACAAATATCTGCAAATAATTAAATACTGGTGAGGAATCCAGTTGGATCCCTCCAACCTGTTCCCTGCATCCATAGACGTTAGCACAATACCAATTCCACTTCGAGGTGGAATATCGCGGTATATGGGTTTTATAAAAATCATCCGCTTACTAACGGCGCAATAGGGTCTCATCCGCTATACGAGGCGGGAAATCATCAATCCAATATATATATAGATATATCCTACTATATCTAATATCACATCCAAACATCAAACAATCAATCAATAAATAACTGCAAATTAAATTTTCAATTTGAGTGAGAAAAATCTCACCTTAGCTTTTAATTTTTGCAATCCCATTTTCCCATTCCAGTTTGATTTCTCTTTTTGACCTTGTATAAACATTTAATACAATTTATCAATATTCGAATCAAGTGAACAATTAAATTATCGTTTTTAGTAATTTTAATTATCCAGTGATTTAATTTCAAACTAATTCTCTTTATAACTTCTATGCTTAAAAATTTATCTAACTACAAATAAAATTTAAAACTAAATTTCTTTACTATAAACATCTATTGTTTTATACTTGTATACTAACTGATTGTCAAAATCAAAAGTGATATATTATTTTTCCTAAAACTTTATTTATATATATGTACTTATAAAAATAATTATAGGTTTTCAAAACTCTATTATATTTTCTCTCAAAATCTTATCTGTATAAATTTTTTCTGTAAATAACCTTAGAGATTTATTTTACAGCATATATACGTATACATATATAAATCCATATCCTTAAAGAAATTAATTTAGTTTATAACCTACTGCGCTCAAAATTCCTCTGTTTTTTTTCTTCTAATAGAATTTGTTTTATGCCTTACAAATATTTTTTTTCTCTTCGATATATATATATATATATATATATATATATATATATATATATTTATAACCGCTAATCTATATAAATTTTTTGAAATTAAATCAAACCCCAAACTGACAATACCTCAGTATTCCAGGTTCGAGACCACCGCACCCCCTTCATCTATGCTGCTCCGACCCCCAACCCTCCACTGCCGCCGCTACGCCACGACCTCGACCTGAACCTCGCGCGCCTCGCTCCAATCGCGACTTCCTGATGCTCCCAATCGAATCGCCTTCGCCAATGCCTTCCAGACCATCGCCGCCGATCCACGAATTCGAGAACTGCCTCAATGCCTTCACGAACTCCAGCCGAGGCCACGTCGCCCTCCTCCACTTCGTTCGCGAGTATGGGCCTCCATCAAATTCGAACTCGGGTTCGAGTCTCCCATCGAACGTCGCCCGAACGATCGAACGAGTCGAATGTTTTGCTCTTTTTTTTTATTACGAGAGGCTTCGGCTATTATCTTTGATTTTCGAACGAACGAGTATTTAGACTACTTGGTTTGTGAATTTTCTTTGAACAGAATGCTCGATTTTAGTGGAGGAAAGGGTAAACAAGAAAACGTGATTTGGCAGAGAAAGAGTTGTGTTTGCACGATAATTTCGTTCGTGATTCTCGGCTGAAACAAAGGGCGTGTTTTACGGAAGAGAAAGGGCTGATGTTGACATAATTTAAAATTTAAATTTAAATCGAATTTGATTTAAAATTTCTACGCGTTTACTCTACGTACAGTTACATAACAACTCCGATCAATACGAAATTTGAAATCCAGTAATAATTCAGTATTATGGACCCAATGGTACTGGTTACGTCGAATTCCGAGACTGTTTGAAAAATGACTATTTTTAAATATCGGTTCAAACAATTAAATTCAAAACTGAGCAAAACAGTTTAAAATTAAATTCTGAAAGTTCGATTATCTTCGGTATTATAAATACGAATTTTAAAAGCTTTTGAAATATTTTTCTTCGGCTTAAAATTGAAGACTCGAATTTTATTCAATTCAATAGATTAAATTTCAAAGTTCAATCGCAAATTTTCAAAATTATATTGGGATTCAAATTAAATCATCGTTCAAATATTTAAAATTAATTAAATATCCTCAATTTAATTTGTTCAAAATTCTGGGTCGTTACAAACTTCCCTCCTTAAAAGAATTTCGTCCCGAAATTACAAGTCAGGAAGAAAAGGTCCTTAACTCGTCTACTATTTTTCACAATCCAATGGTTTTATCAAATTTATCAAAACAAATCTTCCTACTAAAGATTCGTTATCATTTTAACTAACTCTCCAATTTCAATTATAAGTTTCAAACAAAATTTTTTTTCTTAACAATTCAAATTTAAATTTAAATTCAAAATTTAAACTTTCAAAATTTTCTCAAAATTTTTCTAACGCTCTAAATTTTCGGAAAATTTTGCCAGCGTCTCCTTTGCGCGGCTAATACGGCACGACTACAAAACGTCCCTACGGACTCTCAGATTTCAAAAAGAAAAAGAAAAAGCCAAGCGGTTAGACAAGAAATCAGCAAATCTCATATTGAAAATCAAATACGTACCTTTTATCGAGCAATTCAAAATTTATCTTCGAAATCAAATTCAATTCCTTTATAACCTGTATATCCTACTAGCCATAATATCTAGTTACAACATTCAAACCATTTTGCACATTCAATTACAAAATTTCCAATATAAACTGCTTATACCTTTACTGTTGAAGTTACATATTCATTTTTATTCAATTTCATATTTCACATTCATTTGTATTTAGTTTACCATTTCAACTAAATTTGGATTCTATTTAGCTTCTGAATATTAAATTCCATCAACTATCTTTATTCACAACTGCACTATTCTAAATTAGTTTTAGTTACTAACTCATTACAAATTCCAATTTTTATTTATTCAAATTCGGTTTCAACATTCAGTTTTAATCTTATTCACTTCATTCAATTAGCTTCACTTACTAATTTTAGTTTAATAGTTCACTTTGTTTTCCAAAAATCTAAATTCAATTCAGTCTTACTTACTTACAATTTCAAAATAAATTTTAGCATTCAATTTGGTTCAACACCTTTCAATTAGCTTTGATGAATTTACACTTACATTCATTCTTCCATATCAATTTACTTTCATTAGATTGATTAACATCCAATACATTTATTTATTCAATTGCTAATTCACTTAACATTTCAAGTTGAATTTCACTTATATAACTCAAGTTCATATTCATTTCAGTAATAAATTTTGATACCCAAAATCAAATTCATTCATCATTTCTTAAGTTATATTCCCATTAAACATCATTTATTTCACTTTCATTTTCTCATTTTATAAGTTATACAACTTATATTCAACCTTTCAAAACCATTTTTGAAAACAATTCAAATTATCCTTTGAATTTCCAAAACAAAAATCCAAAATTTTCAAACAACTTCCATTTAAAACAATTTGGCAGCAATTCCTCTTTTGGAAACCCGAAAATGAACACCGGTGATGTCGCGATCATCATCGGAATTATTTTCCAGCGACCGAAAAGAGTTTAGAGCTTTCAACTCTCCAAAATACTTTTCAAAACCTTTGAAATTCCTTTTCCAATCAAAAAGGATTTAAACTTTTCAAATCTCCAAAATTTTCAAATTCTTTTCAAAACATTTCCAAAAACTTCTCTGGAATTCCGTTTCAAATTACAAATCACATTTAAAATTTACATTCTTTAATTTCATTTGTATGTGAATTTTATTTCTTAACTTTGGAGTTACGATTTCAATTTCTTATTATAATGATAACATTTCAATATTATTATTTTCCTAACAACCATGCATCCATATACTATGATAATTCATAGAAAATTATTTCTTTTCTATACAAAAATAGTTTTGGGCAAAATTATCTCATTCACCCTATTAAAAAACAATATTGTGCCGAATTGTCCTATTTAAGTGTTTAGAAACCCCTTCGATACAGTTTTGCAGACTGTGCCGACGAAGGTTCATATGCCACTCAATAAACCAATCATCACAATACAAAACAATTTTTTTATATTAACTAACAAATACGCGCTCGTATCTATTATTACACTCAACTCATTCTAGAGTACTACTGACTCTATCTCTAATGAGTAACACCCAACAGAGCAGGGTTGTCGCTTAACCATATGCTCTGATACCAGCTGTCAAGACCTGCAAATCCGTACCCTTGATTAAACACTAAATTCCATTGATTAACTCAAGATGCACGGAAATACGAACCTTGAGGGGTTTTAAGAAAAAGAAATAGAAGAAAAGATAGAAGAAAAAGAGAAGAAGAAAGAAGAAGATAGAGAAGAACAACAGAACAACATCAGAAGCAGAAACAATATCAGAATCTTACACATCGCAGCGGAACAACATATAATAGATAATTGAATAATCTTTAAACAAAGAACTATATCATTTTATACATACATCAATCATCAGAGTCAATATACAACTCAATACAACAATGGACAGTTATATAAACTTGTCCTCATATAGAATACAGCGGAATAAATAATATCAGATACAAATACTACGTCTCGTCATCCATCTTGCTTCCAAAGCTCCAGAATATCCAGAATATCCTGATAACATAACTCTAGACTGCCCGTGTGGAAATTTTTGGGCACCCAGAGTTTAGAAGGGAACAATAAACTCCGAGTCAGTCATGGTGACTGGTGTGAGATCGTAAAACAGTTTATCTTTAAAACAAACAACAGGGAGATTTTAAAATCAATTTCGCAATGCTTTTGGAAAATGAAACTACCATAAGGCCTCCTGCAACACACACAATGCAAACGCAGAATTGGAGAAGATTTCTCCTTATGATAGTCAAAGATGCTTACTATGCAAAATCAAATTCTTTTTGATATTATTATTAGTGCATAATGTAGAAAACATTTCGAAAGTAGAATATAAATCTTAGCCGACATAGGTACCATTATAGTATGCCTACTATAGCTACCATATTAAATGGCAGGTTCTACAACTAAAACCGTACAAGGCTCGTATTGTTTCTTTGGAACAAATGGTCAGGCTAAGGAACTTCCTATTCCACGAATAGAACGCCTCTGGAATGACGTTCCGAGAACCTAACCGGATCTCTGCCAACACAAGGCCGGGTTACCTCTGCAAAAATAGGTAACTACTGACACGCGTATGCCATCCCCCGATCGTAACCGATCTTCCCGAGGATCCCCGATTTGCAACAAACTACATAATAAGCAGTATCAACATAGGTTAAGTATCTGGGCTCCATACCATGATACCACCTCTATCCAGAAGGAATGACATACACTAAGGGGCGCTACTCCCTAGAACCTTGCTGCATCCTTCCTGTTTTGACCATTTCCGGGGTGTGAGGCTCGACGAAGTCTCGTCCACAAAGCTACGCTTTCTACAAAGCCATGCTTTGGGTCAAACAAATGATCAACCTATGATCACAAAGATATAAGATCAAACAAATGATCATATCGCAAATGATCAAACACTGATCATTTCACAGCAACACTCAGCATGCCACGTTACCAAATTGGGAATATATTGCTGATAAATTTCAACTACATAACCTCTGAGCTCGTACGTCTCAAAGAAGGGTGTTAAGCTAAGAGAATAAATTCTCCTCCACCAACAGAAATGTATTTGAAAGAAATCGGCTTTATATCTCAAATTTGTAACGTCAGACACACAATCCATACAAGTCTGTTCCGGGATCGAACAGAACCGAAGGCACTTCTCACGAAGCCCTTGCACATCCGGATAATTTTCAATCACGTCCGGACTTCCCGTCACTAAGGGTGATAAAAACCTCTAAATCGGAGATCAGCCGATGTAGAGTAACTCGACGGTAATCCTTCCGTTTTCAAAAATATCCGGTCTTCAACACCGGTCATCAAATGCAATTCATAACGACGTATCACATATTCGGAATGGGTTATACAACCCCATGATCTTTTCCCGGCTAACCCGAATAGTGAGCGTTTATTCAAAAATAAGTGTGGCATTCAAATTCATCAAATCACAACAAATACCTATTCAAGGTAATTATTGATAGTCGGTTATTTAACTATCAATAAAGATGTGCAACATCATCAGATTCCAAATAATTTTCCAAATTATTTAATTTTCCAAAATATCTTTACAAGATATAAAATTTCCACACTTTAAAAATAAACCAACATTTATTTTTAAAACGAATTTCCATTTTATAAATTCCATAGTGAATTTATATTTCAAAACATCTACTGATATACGATTTTCAAATCGTTTTCAATATTCAATTTCAATTTATCTTTTCAAAGATAAATTCTCAAAAACATTTCATTTCATTTTTGGAAAAGCAATTCCATACTTATTTAATAATAAGTAATTCACAAATCTATTTATTTTCAACATTTGAAAATATTCGATATACTTAAATCAAATTAAGTATATATTCATTTCTTTAAGGAAAACATTTATTATAACAACATCTATTTGAGTCAAAACGAATGTTACGTAAAACATCGTTACGACGACTCAAAATCACTAGTATAGGGATTCGGAATTAAGATAGATATATAAATCCCAATACTAGATAAAAATATTTCCTTTCGGAAATCATTTACTATAACAATAGTGTTATAGTCTACCATTTCCTTATTTCTCGAAAACGTCTATTTCAACAATAAAATGTTGAAATCTATGGTTTCGATATTTCCCACATTTTAAAAACATCTTTAAAATGTTTAACTTCATTTTTAAGATCACTTCTTCAAAAATAAATCCATTTTTATTTAATAATATATTCACTGTCCAAATTTCAGTCTTTTCTACACATTTTATTTCAATAAAAATTCGCTATCCAAAATCGCGAATATATCCTCTTTAATAACCTTTTATATTTAATTTATCAAATTGATTGATTTTCGAATTTATAAAACAACGTTTATAAATTCACCTTTTTATATTCCATAACAACTTTGATTTATAGATTCCTTTTTATTGACTTCTATAATTCACTTATCAAAATAAGTGATTTCGGATTTATAAAACAATGTTTATAAATCACTTTTATACTTTATAACAATTTCGACTTATGAAATCATTTCATTTAGCAATTTCTATTTATATCCCATCTAAGTCTAAAAATCTAATTTATAAGTAAATTACTTATAAATCTTTTATTCTACAACATCTATTCACTTTATAACTTCACGTTATAAATCTATTAATTTCATTCACTTATGAAATCCATTTATACTTCTTTATAACACTTATAAAAATTCGTTTTATAAGTCCAATATTTTGATTTATAAAATATCAATTTTATAAATCTTTTTATACAAATCGTTTATAGTTATTTAAAAATCCCAACTTAAACCATTTTATAAATAAATCAACTATTTATTTCAAAAATCACACTTTGGTTAAATTTCACCAAAAATCTTAACTTTTATAACTTTAAAATTTTAGACGTTTGTTTATTTGAAATAAATCAATTCAAAAATTCAATAAAACGACTACTTTCAAAAATCACTTTAAAATCCTTTTAAAGTAGAAGTCGTTATTTTTAAACTTCAAAACTGAATCCGATGATGCAACAGCACCAATTAGTCAATCACAACATTCAATATCATATATCAATATGATAACAGCATATACAACAAATATCTGCAAATAATTAAATACTGGTGAGGAATCCAGTTGGATCCTGTAACGACCCAGAATTTTGAACAAATTAAATTGAGAATATTTAATTAATTTTAAATATTTGAACGATAATTTAATTTGAACCCCGAATGTAACTTTGAATTTGACGATTAAATTATAAAATTTAATCGATTGAGAGTTGAATAAAAATTTGAATCTTCAATTGAAAGCTAGAAAAAAAAATATTTCAAACGCTTGTAAAAATTTATATTGATAATTCTGAAGATAACAGAAGCTTCAGAATCCAATTTCGAATTTATTTGATCAGTTTTGAAATTTATATCGTTTAACCGATATTTATAGAATAGTCATTTTTCAAACAGTCTCGGAATTCGACGAAACCAGTTCCATTGGGTCCGGAATGTTATATTATTGTCGGATTTCAAATTTCGTATTTTTCGTAGTTGATATGTGAGAATACGACAGGCAAACGCGCTGAAATTTAATCGGATTCAAATTTAAATTTAAATTTATATTTGTCAACATCACCACACGTTGTCTCCTGTAAAAACGCCTACAATCACGAAGAATATTGTGCAAACCCATACTTCGTTCATTCCAAAATACCTCATCCCTCTCTGATATTCAAAATCAAAATCTTCTCGAGATAAAAGAAAAATGGCCGCTTACATTTAATAATCAAAATCACGAACCCCTCTTAATCACTTTCAAATCCTCCCTCGTTCAATATAAAACAACCGATTGAAAAAGAAAACGAGAACCCAGACCTCCCCTCATCAAAAATAAAGTTCGAAAAAGGGGATTCGCGCGCGCTTACGCTCACGTGAAGGAGGGGAAGCGGCATCTCGAGCTCGCAAGCAACTAGGGTTTCAAAGCGCGGCGCTAGGTGGAACCTGAGAGGGTGTTCGAGTGATGCAGTCGGAGTCGCGAAGGAGGAAACGAACGCGGCGAGGTAGCTTCGTACAGCGATGTGGGTTCATGGAGGCAGTGATTGATGTGGTGATTGATGGCTGCTCGATTCGAGCACGATGTCGATGCAAAGATCGAGGTGACGAGGGAATCAGCGGCGGTGAGGCCGAAGGAATCGTGTTCGTCGTGATTGAATTGGGGACCACGAACTCGAGGCGAGATTTCATCGTGTAGGGCTAAGGTTCTAGGGTCGCGATTTTGGGGGCCGAAGTCGAGACGGCAGCGTGGTCGCGACTGCGACTAGTGATGATATCCTGTCCTCTTTGATTTTTCACAGTAAGGTAATTCCAGTTTCACTAAATTTGATTTATAAATATGTATATAGATTTCAAAAAAAAAATGATGAATGAAATTGATGATAACAGTAAAAGGGGATTTCTGTTTTGTATAGATTGAAAGAAAATATACATATACATATATATTTAATTTTATAAAGAATGGGTTTGATAATTAAGTAGTTTTAATTAACTTATTTACTCATTTGGTTGCTAGAAATAATTTTTTGAAGGAAACTATTAGTTTAAAATTTAAGTTTTTGTTTAAAATAAATCATTCGATTAAATATAGTTAACTAGTTAATTAAAATTTTAGGGGAAGATTTATTGTTCAATTTATTCAAATTGAAATAATATTTTATAATTGTTATACAAGGTCGAATAAAGTCAAGGAAAAATTGGTTAAATTATTTTATTAAAAGAAATTAGTTTAAAACTAATTTGTTAGTTAACAAAATTTAGGTGATGAATTTATAAAATGGAAATTAATTTTTCAAATTGTTCGAATATTAATAAAGTGTATGAATTATTTATACAAGGTATAAAATCAAGAAAAATCGAGTCAAGTTGGAATTGGATGGCAGGTTAAAAAGCTAAGGTGAGATCTTCTCACTCAGATTTATAATTGAATTGCAGTTATTGATTGTTTGATATGATTGCTATGTTGATTGTGGTATTAGATATGATAGGATATATCTATATATATAGCAGTATATACATATTGGCATATGTATATATTGGATTGATGATTTCCCGCCTCGTATAGCGGATGAGACCCTATTGCGCCGTTAGTAAGCGGATTTATAAAAACCTATATACCGCGATAATTCCGTACTGGAGCGGAATTGGTATTGTGCTAACATCTTTGGATGCAGGGAAACAGGTTGGAGGGATCCAACTGGACCCCTCACTTTGATTGAATTTATTTATACTGTGATATGAATCTGTGAATGATTATATTGATGCTATTGATCATATCGATGTCTGGAAAATTGTTGAAAGCTAAAATTTAGCTGAATGGATGTTTGATATCATTGGATTCCAAAAATAAACGAAATTGAATTTTTGGAAATCAAAATAGAAATTTCTAAGTGAATTTGATTTTAGAAATTTAATAAATTCGAAGAAATGAATTTTAAAGTATAAAAAGTTAATTTTTATAATCTTATCGAATTTATTTCCAGAATAAAGTGAAAATGTTAAATAAATGAATTTCGTATAATAGTGATTTTAAATTGAGGAAATTAATTTAAAATCTGGATTTCTAAATAGATTGAAAGAAGACAATAGAAATTTATTTTCTTTAAAAAGAATTTATTTAAAAGGAGATAAGTTGGAAATCCAGTTAGAAATTTAATTGGTAAATTGAAATGATTTGGGAAATCAATGAAAAATGAGTTCAATTTAAAGAATCCATTTAAAAACAGGATATTGAATAATTTGAGAAGAATAAGGAATTTATTTTAGTAAGGATGAATACAATTAGAAATCAATCTATAATTGATTTAATATTTGGAAATGAAATTTTGAGAAATCAGTATGGGAAGTTTATTTAAGTTGAAAATAAATTTAGAAATCAATATCGAAATTGATTTGGTATTGAAGCTTTTATAAATAGAATTAAAATTTATAAAAGTTGTTTATAAACCCAGAATCACTTATTTTGATGAGTTAAATATAGAAGTTAATAAAAGAAGATTTATAAATTGAAGTTTTTATAAATAGAAATAGAATTTATAAAAGTTGTTTTATAAATTCAAAATCGGTTGAATTTGATAAATTAAATATAGAAGGTTATTAAAGAAGATATATTCGCGATTTTGGATAGCGAATTTCTATTGGAATAAAAATGTGTAGAAATGATTGAAATGGGGTTAAGTAAATTTTATTCACGATTTTGGACAGTGAATATATTGTTAAGTAAAATGGATTCATTTTTGAAGAAGTAATATTTTAAAAAATGAAGTTAAACATTTTAAAGGTGTTTTAAAATGTATTATGAATCGGAAGCATAGATTTCAACAGTGCTTGTTGAAATGGACGTTTTCGAGAAATAAGGAAATGATGGACTATAACACTGTTGTTATAGTAAATGATTTTCGAAAGAAAATGTTTTATCTAGTATTGGGATTTACATATCTATTTTAATCTCGAATCCCTATACTAGTGATTTTTGAGTCGTCGTAACGATGTTTTACGTAACATTCGTTTTGACTCAAATTGATGTTGTTATAGAAAATGGATTTCCTTAAAGAATGAAATATATACTTAATTGGATTTAAGTATATCGAATATTTTCCAAGTGTTGAAAATAAATAGATTTGTGAAATACTTATTTTTAAATAAGTATGGAATTGCTTTTCCAATATGAAATGAAATGTTTTTGAGAATTTATCTTCTTAAAGATAAATTGAAATTGAATATTGAAATCGATTTGAAAATCGTATATCAGTAGATATTTTGAAATATAAATCCACTATGGAATTTATGAAGGAAAGGGAAACTGTTTAGAAAAATAAATGTTGATTTATTTTAGAAGTGTGGAATTTTATATCTAGTAAAAGATATTTTTGAAGATGAAATAATTTGGAAAATTATTTGGAATCTGATGATGTTGCTCATCTTTATTGATAGTTAAATAACCGACTATCAATAATTACCTTGAGTAGGTATTTGTTGTGAATTGGATGAATTTGAATGCCACACTTATTTTTGAGAAATCGCTCACTATTCGGGTTAACCGGGAAAGGACCATGGGGTCGTATAACCCATTCCGAATATGTGATACGTCGTTATGAATCGCATTTGAAGACCGGTGTTGAAGACCGGATATTTTTGAAAACGGAAGGATTACCGTCGAGTTACTCTACATCGACTGATCTTCGATTTAGAGGTTTTATCACCCTTAGTGACGGGAAGTCCTGACGTGATTAGAAAATTATCCAGAAATTGCAAGGGCTTCGTGAGAAGTGCCTTCGGCTCTGTTCGATCCCGGAACAGACTTGTATGGATTGTGTGTCTGACGTTACAATTTGAGATATAAAGCTGATTTCTTTCAAATACATTTCTGTTGGTGGCGGAGAATTTATTCTCTTAGCTTAACACCCTTCTCTGAGACGTACGAGCTCAGAGGTTATGTAGTTGAAATTTATCAGCGATATATCCCAATTTGGTAACGTGGCATACTGAGTGTTGCTGTGAAATGATCAGTGTTTGATCATTTGTGATATGATCATTTGTTTGATCTTATATCTTTGTGATCATAGGTTGATCATTTTGTTTGACCCGAAGCAGGGCTTTTTGAGAAAGCGTAGCTTTGTGGAAGAGACTTCATCGAGCCTCACACCCCGGAAATGGTCGAAACGGGACGAATGCAGCAAGGTTCTAGGGAGTAGCGCCCCTTAGTGTATGTCATTCCTTCTGGATAAAGGTGGTATCATGGTATGGAGCCCAGATACTTAACCTCTGTGGTTACTGCATTATTATTATCTATGTGGTTTGTTGCGAATCGGGGATCCTCGGGAAGATCGGTGACGATCGGGGGATGGCATACGCGTGTCAGTAGTTACCTATTTTTGCAGAGGTAACCCGGCCTTGTGTTGGCAGAGATCCGGTTAGGTTCTCGGGTCGTCTATTCCAGGGACGTACCCATCGTGGATAGGAAGTTCCTTAGCCTGACCATTTGTTGGAAATCCAAAGAAACAATACGTGACGTGTACGGTTTTAGTTGTATTACCTGCTATGGAATGTGGCGGTAACCTGCTATTGAACATAGTAGCTATAGTAGGCATAAGTGCGGAATGCCTATGCTGGCTAAGATTAATATTATACTTTCGAAATGTTTTCTACACTATGCACTAATAATAATATCAAAAATGATTTGATTTTGCGTAGTAAGCATCTTTGACTATCATAAGAAGAAATCTCCTCCAATTCTGCGTTTGCATTGTGTGTGTGGTGGGAGGTCTTATGGTAGTTTCATTTTCCAAAAGCATTGCGAAATTTACTTTAAAAATTTTCTATTGGTTATTTTAAAGAATAACTGTTTTACGATCTCACACCAGTCACCATGACTGACTCGGAGTTTATTGTTCCCTTCTAAACTCTGGGTGCCCACCAATTTCCACACGGGCAGTCTAGAGTTAGATTATCAGGATATTCTGGATATTCTGGAGCTTTGGAGATAAGCTGGATGGCGAGACGTAGTATTTGTATCTGATATATTTATTCCGCTGTGTATTCTGTATGAGGACAAGTTTATATAACTGTCCATTGTTGTTTATTGACTCTGATGATATGATGTGATGTAATGTAATAACATATATAATTCTTTTGTTTTTAAAAGATATTCATTTATCTATTATATATTGTTCCGCTGCGATGTGTAAGATTCTGATATTGTTTTCTGTTCTGATGTGTTCTGTTGTTCTTCTTTCTTCTTCTTCTTCTTCTCTTTTCTTCTATCTTTTCTTCTACCTCTTTTTCTTAAAACCCTCACTATTGGAGTTTCCGGCACTCGATTTCTCGGCAGTCGATAAAGTGAGTATCGATGTCGAATTTTCGAAAGTCGAAAATTTCGGTACGTGACAGCGTGGTATCAGAGCATATGGTTAAGCGACAACCCTGCTCTGTTGGGTGTTACTCATTAGAGATAGAGTCAGCAGTACTCTAGAATGAGTTGAGTGTAATAATAGATATGAGCGCGTATTTGTTAGTGAATATATAAAAATGTTTTATATTGTGTTTGCTTATCCGTTGAGATGTTTATGAATTTTGGTCGGTATGTGGGACGCCATATTATCGATAGGGATTTCTAAACACTTAAACGAGGCAAGACGACACAGTATTGTTTTAAATAGGGTGAATGAAATAATTTTACCCAAAACTATTTTTGTATAAAAAAAGAAATGATTTTCTATGAATTATCATAGTATATGGATGCATGGCTGTTAGAAAAGTGATGATATTGAAATGTTATCATTACTATTGAAACTGAATAAGAAACTGAAATCGTAACTCCAAAGTTAAGAAATTAATCCATATACAAATGAAATTTGAGAATGTAAATTATAAATGTAACTTACAATTTAAACGGGATTCCAGAGAAGTATTTGGAAATGTTTTGAAAAGGATTTGAAAATTTTGGAGATTTGGAAAGTTTAAATCTTTTTGATTTGAAAATGAATTTCAAGGGTTTTGAAAAATGTTTTGAAGGAATGAAAAGCTCTAAACTCTTTTCGGTCGCTGGAAAATAACTTCGATGATGACCGCGGCATCGTTGGTGTTCATTTTCGGGTTTCCAAAAGAGGAATTGCTGCTAAATTGTTTTCAAAATAGCTTTGAAATGATGGTAAGACTCTGGAATACCCTATAAAAATATTTATGGAATATTATTGAATTGATAACTTATACCAATTGAATTGTGATAGAATAAATTTAACTTAAAGAATGAAGTTAAATCAAAGCAAGTATAAGTGAATCAATTAAATGAAAATGAAATTGAAAGTTGAAATTCATTTCGAATTCGTAAGCAAATGAATTGAATTGAATAATTATAAATGGAAGATGAATTACAATTCGTATGGGAATTGGAAATCCAGTTTAAATGTAAATAGATCTAACCGAAGTGGTAAATTTAAAATAAGAATATTTATATTGAACCTAAGTAATGAAGAGCGAAATTCTTAAGTAAAATTCGAATATTGAAATTATTCTAAGTTGATGATTGAATGAGGATAAAACTGGAATTAGAACTGAATGTTGAAAACGAATGTGAATAAATGAATTAGAATTGAAATGAATTAGTAACTGGAACTAATTTAAAAGAGTGCAATTGTGAATGAATGAAAACTGATAAAATTCAATATTCAGGAGATAAACCGAATCCAAATTAGATTGGAATTGTGAATTGAATTCAAATGAATTTGAAATGTAAAATTGAATAAATGAATATGTGTAACTTCAACAGTGAAGTAAAGAATGTATAAGTAGTTATATTGAAAATTTTGTAATAGAATTTACAAAATGGTTTGAAAATATGTAACTAGATATTATGGCTAGTAGGATATACAGGTGTATAAAGGGATTGGAAAATTTATTTCAAAGATAAATTTGAATTGCTCGACAAAAGGTAAGTATTTGAATTTCGATATGAGTTTTTGATGATTTCTCTCTAGCCGCTTGGCTTTTTCTTTTTCTTTTTGAAATCTGAGAGTCCGTAGGGACGTTTTGTAGTCGTGCCGTATTAGCCGCGCAAAGGAGACGCTGGCGAAATTTTTCGAAAATTTAGGGTGTTAGAAAATTTTTGAGAAATTTTGAAAGTTAAAATTTGAATTTAAACTCGAATTTGAATGTAGAAGTTAAACAATGTTGTTTGAAACTTAAAATTGAAGTTAGAAAGATAGTTGGAAGGATAACGAATCTTTAGTAGAAAGATTTGTTTTGAAAATTGATAAAACTATTTGGATGTTGAAAAATGATAGACGAGTTAAGGACATTTTTTTTTTCCTAACTTGTAATTTCGAGGACGAAATTCTTTTAAGGAGGGAAGTTTGTAACGACCCAGAATTTTGAACAAATTAAATTGAGAATATTTAATTAATTTTAAATATTTGAACGATAATTTAATTTGAACCCCGAATGTAACTTTGAATTTGACGATTAAATTATAAAATTTAATCGATTGAGAGTTGAATAAAAATTTGAATCTTCAATTGAAAGCTAGAAAAAAAATTATTTCAAACGCTTGTAAAAATTTATATTGATAATTCTGAAGATAACAGAAGCTTCAGAATCCAATTTCGAATTTATTTGATCAGTTTTGAAATTTATATCGTTTAACCGATATTTATAGAATAGTCATTTTTCAAACAGTCTCGGAATTCGACGAAACCAGTTCCATTGGGTCCGGAATGTTATATTATTGCCGGATTTCAAATTTCGTATTTTTCGTAGTTGATATGTGAGAATACGACAGGCAAACGCGCTGAAATTTAATCGGATTCAAATTTAAATTTAAATTTATATTTGTCAACATCACCACACGTTGTCTCCTGTAAAAACGCCTACAATCACGAAGAATATTGTGCAAACCCATACTTCGTTCATTCCAAAATACCTCATCCCTCTCTGATATTCAAAATCAAAATCTTCTCGAGATAAAAGAAAAATGGCCGCTTACATTTAATAATCAAAATCACAAACCCCTCTTAATCACTTTCAAATCCTCCCTCGTTCAATATAAAACAACCGATTGAAAAAGAAAACGAGAACCCAGACTTCCCCTCATCAAAAATAAAGTTCGAAAAAGGGGATTCGCGCGCGCTTACGCTCACGTGAAGGAGGGGAAGCGGCATCTCGAGCTCGCAAGCAACTAGGGTTTCAAAGCGCGGCGCTAGGTGGAACCTGAGAGGGTGTTCGAGTGATGCAGTCGGAGTCGCGAAGGAGGAAACGAACGCGGCGAGGTAGCTTCGTACAGCGATGTGGGTTCATGGAGGCAGTGATTGATGTGGTGATTGATGGCTGCTCGATTCGAGCACGATGTCGATGCAAAGATCGAGGTGACGAGGGAATCAGCGGCGGTGAGGCCGAAGGAATCGTGTTCGTCGTGATTGAATTGGGGACCACGAACTCGAGGCGAGATTTCATCGTGTAGGGCTAAGGTTCTAGGGTCGCGATTTTGGGGGCCGAAGTCGAGACGGCAGCGTGGTCGCGATTGCGACTAGTGATGATATCCTGTCCTCTTTGATTTTTCACAGTAAGGTAATTCCAGTTTCACTAAATTTGATTTATAAATATGTATATAGATTTCAAAAAAAAAATGATGAATGAAATTGATGATAACAGTAAAAGGGGATTTCTGTTTTGTATAGATTGAAAGAAAATATACATATACATATATATTTAATTTTATAAAGAATGGGTTTGATAATTAAGTAGTTTTAATTAACTTATTTACTCATTTGGTGGCTAGAAATAATTTTTTGAAGGAAACTATTAGTTTAAAATTTAAGTTTTTGTTTAAAATAAATCATTCGATTAAATATAGTTAACTAGTTAATTAAAATTTTAGGGGAAGATTTATTGTTCAATTTATTCAAATTGAAATAATATTTTATAATTGTTATACAAGGTCGAATAAAGTCAAGGAAAAATTGGTTAAATTATTTTATTAAAAGAAATTAGTTTAAAACTAATTTGTTAGTTAACAAAATTTAGGTGATGAATTTATAAAATGGAAATTAATTTTTCAAATTGTTCGAATATTAATAAAGTGTATGAATTATTTATACAAGGTATAATATCAAGAAAAATCGAGTCAAGTTGGAATTGGATGGCAGGTTAAAAAGCTAAGGTGAGATCTTCTCACTCAGATTTATAATTGAATTGCAGTTATTGATTGTTTGATATGATTGCTATGTTGATTGTGGTATTAGATATGATAGGATATATCTATATATATAGCAGTATATACATATTGGCATATGTATATATTGGATTGATGATTTCCCGCCTCGTATAGCGGATGAGACCCTATTGCGCCGTTAGTAAGCGGATTTATAAAAACCTATATACCGCGATAATTTCGTACTGGAGCGGAATTGGTATTGTGCTAACATCTTTGGATGCAGGGAAACAGGTTGGAGGGATCCAACTGGACCCCTCACTTTGATTGAATTTATTTATACTGTGATATGAATCTGTGAATGATTATATTGATGCTATTGATCATATCGATGTCTGGAAAATTGTTGAAAGCTAAAATTTAGCTGAATGGATGTTTGATATCATTGGATTCCAAAAATAAACGAAATTGAATTTTTGGAAATCAAAATAGAAATTTCTAAGTGAATTTGATTTTAGAAATTTAATAAATTCGAAGAAATGAATTTTAAAGTATAAAAAGTTAATTTTTATAATCTTATCGAATTTATTTCCAGAATAAAGTGAAAATGTTAAATAAATGAATTTCGTATAATAGTGATTTTAAATTGAGGAAATTAATTTAAAATCTGGATTTCTAAATAGATTGAAAGAAGACAATAGAAATTTATTTTCTTTAAAAAGAATTTATTTAAAAGGAGATAAGTTGGAAATCCAGTTAGAAATTTAATTGGTAAATTGAAATGATTTGGGAAATCAATGAAAAATGAGTTCAATTTAAAGAATCCATTTAAAAACAGGATATTGAATAATTTGAGAAGAATAAGGAATTTATTTTAGTAAGGATGAATACAATTAGAAATCAATCTATAATTGATTTAATATTTGGAAATGAAATTTTGAGAAATCAGTATGGGAAGTTTATTTAAAGTTGAAAATAAATTTAGAAATCAATATCGAAATTGATTTGGTATTGAAGCTTTTATAAATAGAATTAAAATTTATAAAAGTTGTTTATAAACCCAGAATCACTTATTTTGATGAGTTAAATATAGAAGTTAATAAAAGAAGATTTATAAATTGAAGTTTTTATAAATAGAAATAGAATTTATAAAAGTTGTTTTATAAATTCAAAATCGGTTGAATTTGATAAATTAAATATAGAAGGTTATTAAAGAAGATATATTCGCGATTTTGGATAGCGAATTTCTATTGGAATAAAAATGTGTAGAAATGATTGAAATGGGGTTAAGTAAATTTTATTCACGATTTTGGACAGTGAATATATTGTTAAGTAAAATGGATTCATTTTTGAAGAAGTAATATTTTAAAAAATGAAGTTAAACATTTTAAAGGTGTTTTAAAATGTATTTTGAATCGGAAGCATAGATTTCAACAGTGCTTGTTGAAATGGACGTTTTCGAGAAATAAGGAAATGATGGACTATAACACTGTTGTTATAGTAAATGATTTTCGAAAGAAAATGTTTTATCTAGTATTGGGATTTACATATCTATTTTAATCTCGAATCCCTATACTAGTGATTTTTGAGTCGTCGTAACGATGTTTTACGTAACATTCGTTTTGACTCAAATTGATGTTGTTATAGAAAATGGATTTCCTTAAAGAATGAAATATATACTTAATTGGATTTAAGTATATCGAATATTTTCCAAGTGTTGAAAATAAATAGATTTGTGAAATACTTATTTTTAAATAAGTATGGAATTGCTTTTCCAATATGAAATGAAATGTTTTTGAGAATTTATCTTCTTAAAGATAAATTGAAATTGAATATTGAAATCGATTTGAAAATCGTATATCAGTAGATATTTTGAAATATAAATCCACTATGGAATTTATGAAGGAAAGGGAAACTGTTTAGAAAAATAAATGTTGATTTATTTTAGAAGTGTGGAATTTTATATCTAGTAAAAGATATTTTTGAAGATGAAATAATTTGGAAAATTATTTGGAATCTGATAATGTTGCGCATCTTTATTGATAGTTAAATAACCGACTATCAATAATTACCTTGAGTAGGTATTTGTTGTGAATTGGATGAATTTGAATGCCACACTTATTTTTGAGAAATCGCTCACTATTCGGGTTAACCGGGAAAGGACCATGGGGTCGTATAACCCATTCCGAATATGTGATACGTCGTTATGAATCGCATTTGAAGACCGGTGTTGAAGACCGGATATTTTTGAAAACGGAAGGATTACCGTCGAGTTACTCTACATCGACTGATCTTCGATTTAGAGGTTTTATCACCCTTAGTGACGGGAAGTCCTGACGTGATTAGAAAATTATCCGGAAATTGCAAGGGCTTCGTGAGAAGTGCCTTCGGTTCTGTTCGATCCCGGAACAGACTTGTATGGATTGTGTGTCTGACGTTACAATTTGAGATATAAAGCTGATTTCTTTCAAATACATTTCTGTTGGTGGCGGAGAATTTATTCTCTTAGCTTAACACCCTTCTCTGAGACGTACGAGCTCAGAGGTTATGTAGTTGAAATTTATCAGCGATATATCCCAATTTGGTAACGTGGCATACTGAGTGTTGCTGTGAAATGATCAGTGTTTGATCATTTGTGATATGATCATTTGTTTGATCTTATATCTTTGTGATCATAGGTTGATCATTTTGTTTGACCCGAAGCAGGGCTTTTTGAGAAAGTGTAGCTTTGTGGACGAGACTTCATCGAGCCTCACACCCCGGAAATGGTCGAAACGGGACGAATGCAGCAAGGTTCTAGGGAGTAGCGCCCCTTAGTGTATGTCATTCCTTCTGGATAAAGGTGGTATCATGGTATGGAGCCCAGATACTTAACCTCTGTGGTTACTGCATTATTATTATCTATGTGGTTTGTTGCGAATCGGGGATCCTCGGGAAGATCGGTGACGATCGGGGGATGGCATACGCGTGTCAGTAGTTACCTATTTTTGCAGAGGTAACCCGGCCTTGTGTTGGCAGAGATCCGGTTAGGTTCTCGGGTCGTCTATTCCAGGGACGTACCCATCGTGGATAGGAAGTTCCTTAGCCTGACCATTTGTTGGAAATCCAAAGAAACAATACGTGACGTGTACGGTTTTAGTTGTATTACCTGCTATGGAATGTGGCGGTAACCTGCTATTGAACATAGTAGCTATAGTAGGCATAAGTGCGGAATGCCTATGCTGGCTAAGATTAATATTATACTTTCGAAATGTTTTCTACACTATGCACTAATAATAATATCAAAAATGATTTGATTTTGCGTAGTAAGCATCTTTGACTATCATAAGAAGAAATCTCCTCCAATTCTGCGTTTGCATTGTGTGTGTGGTGGGAGGTCTTATGGTAGTTTCATTTTCCAAAAGCATTGCGAAATTTACTTTAAAAATTTTCTATTGGTTATTTTAAAGAATAACTGTTTTACGATCTCACACCAGTCACCATGACTGACTCGGAGTTTATTGTTCCCTTCTAAACTCTGGGTGTCCACCAATTTCCACACGGGCAGTCTAGAGTTAGATTATCAGGATATTCTGGATATTCTGGAGCTTTGGAGATAAGCTGGATGGCGAGACGTAGTATTTGTATCTGATATATTTATTCCGCTGTGTATTCTGTATGAGGACAAGTTTATATAACTGTCCATTGTTGTTTATTGACTCTGATGATATGATGTGATGTAATGTAATAACATATATAATTCTTTTGTTTTTAAAAGATATTCATTTATCTATTATATATTGTTCCGCTGCGATGTGTAAGATTCTGATATTGTTTTCTGTTCTGATGTGTTCTGTTGTTCTTCTTTCTTCTTCTTCTTCTTCTCTTTTCTTCTATCTTTTCTTCTACCTCTTTTTCTTAAAACCCTCACTATTGGAGTTTCCGGCACTCGATTTCTCGGCAGTCGATAAAGTGAGTATCGATGTCGAATTTTCGAAAGTCGAAAATTTCGGTACGTGACAGATCCCTTCAACCTGTTCCCTGCATCCACAGACGTTAGCACAATACCAATTCCACTTCGAGGTGGAATATCGCGGTATATGGGTTTTATAAAAATCATCCGCTTACTAACGGCGCAATAGGGTCTCATCCGCTATACGAGGCGGGAAATCATCAATCCAATATATATATATATATAGATATATCCTACTATATCTAATATCACATCCAAACATCAAACAATCAATCAATAAATAACTGCAAATTAAATTTTCAATTTGAGTGAGAAAAATCTCACCTTAGCTTTTAATTTTTGCAATCCCATTTTCCCATTCCAGTTTGATTTCTCTTTTTGACCTTGTATAAACATTTAATACAATTTATCAATATTCGAATCAAGTGAACAATTAAATTACCGTTTTTAGTAATTTTAATTATCCAGTGATTTAATTTCAAACTAATTCTCTTTATAACTTCTATGCTTAAAAATTTATCTAACTACAAATAAAATTTAAAACTAAATTTCTTTACTATAAACATCTATTGTTTTATACTTGTATACTAACTGATTGTCAAAATCAAAAGTGATATATTATTTTTCCTAAAACTTTATTTATATATATGTACTTATAAAAATAATTATAGGTTTTCAAAACTCTATTATATTTTCTCTCAAAATCTTATCTGTATAAATTTTTCTGTAAATAACCTTAGAGATTTATTTTACAGCATATATACGTATACATATATAAATCCATATCCTTAAAGAAATTAATTTAGTTTATAACCTACTGCACTTAAAATTCCTCTGTTTTTTTTTCTTCTAATAGAATCTGTTTTATGCCTTACAAACATTTTTTTTCTCTTCGATATATATATATATATATTTATAACTGGTAATCTATATAAATTTTTTGAAATTAAATCAAACCCCAAACTGACAATACCTCAGTATTCCAGGTTCGAGACCACCGCACCCCCTTCATTTATGCTGCTCCGACCCCCAACCCTCCACTGCCGCCGCTACGCCACGACCTCGACCTGAACCTCGCGCGCCTCGCTCCAATCGCGACTTCCTGATGCTCCCAATTGAATCGCCTTCGCCAATGCCTTCCAGATCATCGCCGCCGATCCACGAATTCGAGAACTGCCTCGATGCCTTCACGAACTCCAGCCGAGGCCACGTCGCCCCCCTCCACTTCATTCGCGAGTACGGGCCTCCATCAAATTCGAACTCGGGTTCGAGTCTCCCATCGAACGTCGCCGCGAACGATCGAACGAGTCGAATGTTTTGCTCCTTTTTTTTATTACGAGAGGCTTCGGCTATTATCTTTGATTTTCGAACGAACGAGTATTTAGACTACTTGGTTTGTGAATTTTCTTTGAACAGAATGCTCGATTTTAGTGGAGGAAAGGGGAAACAAGAAAACGTGATTTGGCAGAGAAAGAGTTGTGTTTGCACGATAATTTCGTTCGTGATTCTCGGCTGAAACAAAGGGCGTGTTTTATGGAAGAGAAAGGGCTGATGTTGACATAATTTAAAATTTAAATTTAAATCGAATTTGATTTAAAATTTCTACGCGTTTACTCTCCGTACAGTTACATAACAACTCCGATCAATACGAAATTTGAAATCCTGTAATAATTCAGTATTATGGACCCAATGGAACTGGTTACGTCGAATTCCGAGACTGTTTGAAAAATGACTATTTTTAAATATCGGTTCAAACAATTAAATTCAAAACTGAGCAAAACAGTTTAAAATTAAATTTTGAAAGTTCGATTATCTTCGGTATTATAAATACGAATTTTAAAAGCTTTTGAAATATTTTTCTTCGGCTTAAAATTGAAGACTCGAATTTTATTCAATTCAATAGATTAAATTTTAAAGTTCAATCGCAAATTTACAAAATTATATTGGGATTCAAATTAAATCATCGTTCAAATATTTAAAATTAATTAAATATCCTCAATTTAATTTGTTCAAAATTCTAGGTCGTTACAATTAGATTATTAACATTTCATAGTTTAGTTACCATTTTATTTTATATGAAAATTTTGTTATGAAGTTTGATATAGACTTTAGCTTGTATAATTCACTTATCTAGTCCTATGCACTCTACTAAAAGAACATTTTTAATTTTTGTTTGCAGCTAATGGGCTCGAAAGTTGTGTGGAGAACTGCGCAAAAGGTTGCCATAAGTGAATGTTGAAACGTTTGTGTACAACAAATGGTTATATTTTATTCTATGTATGTTCAAGTATGCAAATCTTTATTTAGTTAAAATCATCTGAGCTTCCTGTGTTTATGATCCTAAATTTAGCTTGATTAAAATTTATCTTGATTTTGTCCCTTGATTTCTTGTGATTGCATAACTATGGCACAAATATAATTATACATCTATTGCAGAGAAAAGTACTATTCAAAATAAGAGTTAAGTGTTAATAGTTGATACAATATAATGTTCATCATGCTGTTAAAAGCGTAATTATTTACTATTCATCTAAGAGAAGAAATAAATTTTATGTATTTAATAGTAGAAAATTTTAATTTGTAAAAAGTTCAAAACAATCTAATATAAATTATACTTTATTTTAGATTTGAATCAGAATTATGTCATAAAGAATTCAATATAGAAAAACATGGAAAAACTATCGTTGGTCTTGCGTATTGTTTAAAAATTAAGTAATTAATTGCACTGAAAAAGTAACGTGTCTCATAAGATCAAAATCCGACAAGATCTTAAATTTAATGTTTGGTAGTATTCCATAAATTTTGTTATTAAATTTGAACAACTTATTAAAACGAAAGTTCTCAAAACCCAGATCAAAAGAAACATATAACTAAATGCATGAATTATGATATGCATTGTGAATGAATAAAGAAAGAGAATGACAGTTGGAACACAAATCGACCAAAAATTAGTGACATAATGTATTGTAGGCAGTGGAACTCCAATACATATAAAAACACGTCATCTAAATAGATCCATCGTGTCATCTTTTATTCACTAATTGTGCACAAATAAAATTACCTTAAATTTAATTATAAACTTCCAAACCATTTGCACTATCGAATTTTATTGTATTTCGTGTTCGATGCTGAATCATTATTGTTATTTTTATAAGGAAATATTTTTGTAAGTAACCAACAAACATTAAGGAAAGATAAAGACCCCATACTAAGTTTTACATTGCAGTACAAAGTTTAGGTTAAAATTCTTTGCTACCTAAGATAGAAACTGGATTCTAAATAACAAAATGTGTCACTTACATTTTTTGTTGGAGATTTTCATAAATGTACAATTCTTTGGTTATTTATTAGTTTATATTGGTAGATCCACAATTATTATTGACTTTCAATATGAACAATATGAAAATTACCTACGTGGAATTTACTACAACATGTGTACACTATATTTGTTTTGCATTTTGATATGCATCACCGAGTATTAATGACTCAAAGCACACAAGTAATTTAAGAGCAATATACAAAGTAGGTCTAAATTAAAATGTTTGGCAGAATATTCTAAATATCTCAAAAATAATTATAATTAATCATATTGTTTGAGATAATATGGATAGCAAACTACCTTGTGTAACGATCCGGATTTTTCGACATCTGATTTGGAATATTTAAATGGTTTTAAATATTGAATTTGAATCATAGGTTGATGTTTGAATACGAAAGATTGGTTTTTATTTAATAAAATAAATTCAGAGTTTAAATTTAGCAATTTACTGGAAAATTTAATTGTTGAATTTTATAATTGAATATTGGTTAAATTATTGTATCTTAAGTTTTAAGCTTGATAAAAATAATTTAAAGGCTTATAAAATTTATATTAATAAAACTGAAGACAGTAATTTAAAAGTGATTTGTTCAGTTTTAAAAATATATCGTTTAAATTGGATTTTAAAAATAACCTTCTAGGGCATAGTCTCGGAATTCGACGAAACTATTTCCATTGGATCCGTAATATTGTATTATTATCGGATTTTAAATTTCGTAGTATTTGGAGTTATCGTTTGATCGTACGAGATATAAAGGCGCTGAAATTTATATCGAAAATTCAATATAATAATTGGGTCCAAAAACCTATCTTCTCCATACGATCGAATTAGGACTCGAAACCTTTTCCATTGCACTCGGAATAGGGGTATAACATTATAAATGCCTAGCGGCACGCCTCGATAGGGGTTCGAAGTTTTGAGGTGGGTAAAGTGAGATATTTATAATTAAACAATATTTTAATCTGTTAAATCATGGCTTTGCCTTATCCAACACGCTTTCCCTCAACCTTAAATCACGTCACTCTCTCTTCATTTCAATTCGAATTGCTCCATCAGGATTTCGTTCAATATAAGTCGAGCTCTGTATAGAGAAGAATATATATATATATATAATAAAAATCACGAACTACTTTCTTCTCTTCTGTTTAAAAGTCGGAATCAAGGCAAGATGATCGCGATTTCTCTTTTGAGAATCGCAAGCCTACCTCTCGTTTCTTCCACCTGTTCGAATCAATTCGAACACATAAAAAAATGAAGCAAAGCTTTTGAATTTTCCGTTTGAGGATAGCATCATGATTCATTCGCATTTATGGTGGTGACAATTGCTTATGGTGCTCTGCCATGTACAGTAAGGGGCTTAAACTAGGGTTAATGATTTGTCTTGGTCTGGGAATAATTGGGTGAACGGAGCCTCGTTCTGATGTCGTGGTGAAAGGAAGCACCTAGGGTAATCGTATGAAGGGGTACGGTTCACGAGGGGTAACCGCGACTTGATGGTTTCATCATCGACAGGGGTGCTGTTGTGTTTTACTGGGTGGGCTTGGGTTCAGGTTAGTGATGTCAGGGTGGTGGGGTTCGTGAAGCAGAAGAGCATGGTGTTGTCTGTAACGACCCCAAATTTTATATGAATTTAAATTAATAATTAATTGTATTTTTTTGAATTAAATTTGTGAAATAAATCAATAAAGTGATGCGAGTTTCCCCGAACTCAAATAAATTCTGTATAAATCATTTAAAATTTAATTATTGTATATATATGTATATATGTGAATATATATGTATACGGGCATATGTGAGTAAAATTGAATATATATATATATGTATATGTATTTTGGAAAGCTATGATTTGTAAGTTTAAAATAAAATAAACCTTGTTGATATTAAAGATAAGTGTAAAATAAGTAAAATAATAGTAATTAATATATATGATGAAAATATATACATAAATTAGCTTATAAAAGAAAATAAAATATACAATTATTTATGAAGTTCACCTATATTACAAAGTGAAAAAAAATAAACAAGTGAAAACAAAAAAAATACATATACATGAGAAAAAGTTTGCATTCAAATATGAAAGAAAAAATATATATAAGTCTCTTTGACTTGCAAATGAAGATATGTTGTACATGGCAAATTTAAGCCATATTCCATCAGCCGAAATCTTGTTTAATCAAACAAAAAAATAATATCTCTAGTACACTATACAATATCATTTCAGCCCCATACAAATATTCCATCAGCCACCGAAATGAACATAAGATATAGTATATAGATGATTTTATGTAAATATAGTACAAGGCAATTAATGTGGCACCACAAATTGTTCTCATCAGACAACAAAGAAGAAAAATATCACTGTAAATTGTACAAACCCATATTATCCTCTTGTACAAACAGATAATAACCCTGTACAAAAGAAAAATGATCATCCAGTAATTTGGATATCAAACTTCATTTCCTACATATCAACTTCCTCCCTTCAGCTCGTTTCTTCAAGCTGAGCAGATCTAAAGTAATACCATTTCATATTTAAATAAAAATCTTCAATCTAAGACAAATTAAACCAGAGATCAAGATAAAGACTTCAGCAGCAAGGTTCAAGCCTGTAACAAAGATCAACCTTCAATTTAAAAATCTCTGGAAACTGAAATGATTAAGGTGAGCAAACTTTTAATTTAAACCTTTAATCTATTTATATGTGTTGATTGTGAGTAAACTTGTTTTGTTTTAAATTGAAAACTGAGTATTCAGTCAACAAAACTTTAGTGTTGTTGCATAGGGAAGAAATTCATTCTGTAGGTTGCTTTGTGATTCTGGAAATTGCTATATGAGCTTGTTCTTCCTGTTTTTGTTTTCAGAGTAAAGTGAGTTGGAAAGAAATCAAATAAACTTACATACAAATATGTAAACTGTATATATGTATTGATGCATCAGTATTCTTCTCTGTTTAAAGGTACAGAGATTAAATTTTTAGCAAATCCTAATTTATCTCAATCTGGATTTTGTTAGGCTTAGGTGTTTAGAATGAGTCATGTTTATTAAAACACAAGATAAAATTTAAAATTTGAATTTAAAGTTAAATAAGCATGTATGCTTCTGGGAATTGAAATCTTACAGTAAAACTCAGATTTAGTCAAATTTTGATTTCAAAAGTTTCATGTTTCATATATATATTCTGAATCACCATCAAAATCTAGGATTTTTAAGATTTAAATCATAAATTTTAAGTTGGTAAATTATGAGATAGTGGATGTTGGTCGGAATTTTGACTTCGAGCAACATCTGATGATCAGTATAGTCTTTGGGATCGGGGTCTCGATTGTAGTTAGCCTGGGTGAAGACGAGTTTGAAAAAAATGGTAGGTGTAATTTTCGTTCACCGTGGCGGTGGCGTGCGGTCATAGTAGGGTTTAAGGAGCTTGTCAAGCCGATGTCGAGATCGGGGAATTTGCGACGTCGTGGTTGATTTGGGGGCTATCGGTGGTTGGGGAAAAGAAGTAGGAGGGCAAGGCGAAGGATTTGACGGAGCTATGGATTCTCCGGTGGGCACCAGTGGCGGCGCGAAGGAGGATTTGATAAGCAGGATGGGTGATAGGTTGGGCTGAGTGACTCGATTTTGATTTCCGGCCTAATTAACGGTGATGGGTGGTCAGCGGGATCGAGGAAGGCTGGGGCAACTCGCGAAGGGCTTCAGAGTTGATCAACAGTGGATTGATCATCGTGCACGGTGCACGCGGATACGGTGGAGCTGGGTATGGAAGAGGAACAGTGGAAGATGGACTTACTGTGATTAACTTGAAGATGTTTTTGTGTTTAACTTGAAGACTGTGGGTTTTTGGGTTAACTCGAGATTTGACCGAGTGTTTTGATATGTGGATCGGGTATTTTCTTAGATGATTATGTGGGCTTAAATTTAAGGTTTTAAAATAAAGAGAATTGTATCCAGTTTCTAAAACAAGTTGAAATGGGTAAGTTCTCATAGCCATTATTAGACAAAGTGTCAAATATAAGTATATTGAATACTTTAATAAGAAGCGATTTGACAAATTAATTGTAAAACCTTTGGGTTATCCTAAGTTAATTAAAATAATTAAGGATAGTTAATTATAGCATCCGGGTAATTTGTTAAGGAGTTTTTTTAAAATTTATTTAATCTAAAATTTGTTTTAAGATAATTATAAAGATAAAGGGGTTTTAAGATGTAAATGGTAATTAAGGTAATGTTTATCTTAAGTTAAAGATGTTTTATTATCTTGGAGTTAATTAAGTTAATTAGGGAATTAAGTATAATTAATTAATTTAATTAATTAAGGATAAAGATTAATTAACTGATTAATTCAAGAATAATTAAGTAATTTAATTAATTAATGATTATGATTGATTTACTAATAATTAGAGATTAATGAATTGGAAATTTATTAATTAAGAAATTAAAGGTTGATTTATAAATTATAAATGGTTAATTAATGAGTAAAGAAAGAATTAATCAAATGATTTGTTATTAACCAGGATTAGTAATTTATTAATCTGAATTGAATAAATCAAACAATTAACTGACCTTACTTATGAATGTTTGAATTCTATTGAATAATTCGTTTGTTTGATATTCTTGATATATGATGCTTTGTGATATACCCTGATTTATGTTGTGATCTGAAATTTCTATATCTGTGATGATATATTACTATGTGAATATGAACCCTTGACCCGTAAACGGCACTTGAATTTCGATGCAACAGGGAGTCGGATTTCAGTTGGTTATCCGAAACCCACATCGAATTGTAATAGTGAATCTTTATGACCGATAAATTTATTTTATCTATAAATCTGTGAATGAAGATAAGCGTTGTGGATTATACCGCTTATCGATATTGATATATCTGTGATGATTGAATAATGTTGCACTATTGTGTGAAACCCCTGGACCACACTTTTACACACACAAATATGGATTTCACGTGGAAATCGGTTAAGTCACAGATGATGTAAATTTAATTTTTTTGAAATTGAAATTTTAATTTCAATTAATTTTGAAATTGGAAATTTGGGTTTAAAGTGAAAAGCTTTTGAAATGGAATTTTAAAGATAAAAGTTATTTTGAATAACTTAATCGAGTTTTGAAAATTTAAATAATTTGATTTAAATTTGAATTCAAGTTTGAAATTGAATTCTATGATTTGAAACTAGGGATTAAAAATGCTGTACAAGTTATATATGGGTTAAACCATTTTAAAAGTATTGATTTGGGAATTTGAATTTAATTCAAGGGTTTTAACTCGTGTAAATATAACTGGATTTTTCCGAAATGAAAACTACTTGTTTACAAATAATAATAGCTTTCATTTTAAGAAAGGATTTCCAAATTGTGTTGAAAGAATTTCAAGTTTGAAATGGAATTGAAATGTTTTGAAAACTATGAAATGAGTCTTTGATTCAAAGACCGGATGAGTTAATCTAACTTGAAATAGAATTGTTTTGAAAGCTATAAGTTAAATCTTGATTTAAGGATTTAACGAGTTAATTCAATTGAAATGGAAATTGTTTTGAAATCCATAAATGAATCTTTGGGAATGGGGTGAACTTTGTGAATTGAATCTTTTTGTTTAAAAGATTAAAGTGTGGAAATTGTTTAAACCATTGAAGGTTTTTGAAATGAATCTTTTTTGTTTAAAAGATTGGAAATGGTAAATTGTTTTACCATTCGAATGAAAAGTTTTTAGCTTTAAGCTGTGATTTAACTGAGACCCCAGTATCCATATGATTTTTAATTGTGCTCGTTATTCGGTTTAGCCGGGAGAGGACCTTTGTGTCATATAACCCATTCCGAATAGTGATACGACGATATGGATAGCATTTGAAGACCGGTGGTGAAGACCGGGTATTTACGAGAGCGATAGGATGACCTATCGATTGTCTCTGCACTGAGTAGCTACGGTATAGAGATTCCCTAAGTGATGGGAAGTCCGATCGAGATTGTGAATACCCGGATTTGCAAGGGCTTCTTCGGAAGTGCCTTCGGTTCTGTTCGAACCCGGAACAGACTTGTATGGATGTGTGTCTGACGTTACACTTTGAGATGTAAAGCTGGTTTCTATCAAATACATTTCTGTTGGTGGCGGAGAATTTATTCTCTTAGCTTAACACCCTTCTCTGAGACGTATGACATGTGGTATCAGAGCTAAGGTTGAACTTTAGCTCAGGAGTATAACACGTTAAGTAGCTCATTAGAGATAGAGTGAAGTAAACTCTAGAATGAGTATTCCTCAGATATCTGTTCGAAAGCCTCAGTAAATTCTCTTGCTATCCACTGATAGTGAGTATGAGTGCGAGAAGAGGATGAGATAGGGGACAGGGGAATATGACTATAATCGGTCAATACTCTGTAACAACAAGGAAACAATATTTTCTCTATCAATCTCTTTGTTCGTCATCTTTTCTCAATTCTTCGATAGTTTCTGGTAGATCCAGAAAGATGATTCGATATATTAAAATGGGACGTAAACTCCAAATAGGTCAGAATTGTTTGTTTGGATGTATTGGTTGCTTTGTTTGTTATGGTTGATAGGTATAATTTGTTTTCTAAACTGAAAGCTTTGAAATTGTATCCATATATCTATCTATTTCTTTGGGTCCCGATATGTTCTACGAATGGTTAGTTATCCTTTCGAACTAACCGATGCCACTGTATATTTCGTAGATCTGGATAACCCGAGTATCTTGTGAAGAATTCAACAGATTCGTTCTTGTATCTGTTATTGATATTCTGATTTGGTAAGCCAAATGCAGAATAGATGTTCAGTTTGATTCGATGAAATATTCTTCATCTGTCTTTGTGTCTCCCTAGCAAATTTCGAGGACGAAATTCTTTTAAGGGGGGAAGTCTGTAACGACCCCAAATTTTATATGAATTTAAATTAATAATTAATTGTATTTTTTTGAATTAAATTTGTGAAATAAATCAATAAAGTGATGCGAGTTTCCCCGAACTCAAATAAATTCTGTATAAATCATTTAAAATTTAATTATTGTATATATATGTATATATGTGAATATATATGTATACGGGCATATGTGAGTAAAATTGAATATATATATATATATATATATATGTATATGTATTTTGGAAAGCTATGATTTGTAAGTTTAAAATAAAATAAACCTTGTTGATATTAAAGATAAGTATAAAATAAGTAAAATAATAGTAATTAATATATATGATGAAAATATATACATAAATTAGCTTATAAAAGAAAATAAAATATACAATTATTTATGAAGTTCACCTATATTACAAAGTGAAAAAAAATAAACAAGTGAAAACAAAAAAAATACATATACATGAGAAAAAGTTTGCATTCAAATATGAAAGAAAAAATATATATAAGTCTCTTTGACTTGCAAATGAAGATATGTTGTACATGGCAAATTTATGCCATATTCCATCAGCCGAAATCTTGTTTAATCAAACAAAAAAATAATATCTCTAGTACACTATACAATATCATTTCAGCCCCATACAAATATTCCATCAGCCACCGAAATGAACATAAGATATAGTATATAGATGATTTTATGTAAATATAGTACAAGGCAATTAATGTGGCACCACAAATTGTTCTCATCAGCCAACAAAGAAGAAAAATATCACTGTAAATTGTACAAACCCATATTATCCTCTTGTACAAACAGATAATAACCCTGTACAAAAGAAAAATGATCATCCAGTAATTTGGATATCAAACTTCATTTCCTACATATCAACTTCCTCCCTTCAGCTCGTTTCTTCAAGCTGAGCAGATCTAAAGTAATACCATTTCATATTTAAATAAAAATCTTCAATCTAAGACAAATTAAACCAGAGATCAAGATAAAGACTTCAGCAGCAAGGTTCAAGCCTGTAACAAAGATCAACCTTCAATTTAAAAATCTCTGGAAACTGAAATGATTAAGGTGAGCAAACTTTTAATTTAAACCTTTAATCTATTTATATGTGTTGATTGTGAGTAAACTTGTTTTGTTTTAAATTGAAAACTGAGTATTCAGTCAACAAAACTTTAGTGTTGTTGCATAGGGAAGAAATTCATTCTGTAGGTTGCTTTGTGATTCTGGAAATTGCTATATGAGCTTGTTCTTCCTGTTTTTGTTTTCAGAGTAAAGTGAGTTGGAAAGAAATCAAATAAACTTACATACAAATATGTAAACTGTATATATGTATTGATGCATCAGTATTCTTCTCTGTTTAAAGGTACAGAGATTAAATTTTTAGCAAATCCTAATTTATCTCAATCTGGATTTTGTTAGGCTTAGGTGTTTAGAATGAGTCATGTTTATTAAAACACAAGATAAAATTTAAAATTTGAATTTAAAGTTAAATAAGCATGTATGCTTCTGGGAATTGAAATCTTACAGTAAAACTCAGATTTAGTCAAATTTTGATTTCAAAAGTTTCATGTTTCATATATATATTCTGAATCACCATCAAAATCTAGGATTTTTAAGATTTAAATCATAAATTTTAAGTTGGTAAATTATGAGATAGTGGATGTTGGTCGGAATTTTGACTTCGAGCAACATCTGATGATCAGTATAGTCTTTGGGATCGGGGTCTCGATTGTAGTTAGCCTGGGTGAAGACGAGTTTGAAAAAAATGGTAGGTGTAATTTTCGTTCACCGTGGCGGTGGCGTGGGGTCATAGTAGGGTTTAAGGAGCTTGTCAAGCCGATGTCGAGATCGGGGAATTTGCGACGTCGTGGTTGATTTGGGGGCTATCGGTGGTTGGGGAAAAGAAGTAGGAGGGCAAGGCGAAGGATTTGACGGAGCTATGGATTCTCCGGTGGGCACCAGTGGCGGCGCGAAGGAGGATTTGATAAGCAGGATGGATGATAGGTTGGGCTGAGTGACTCGATTTTGATTTCCGGCCTAATTAACGGTGATGGGTGGTCAGCGGGATCGAGGAAGGCTGGGGCAACTCGCGAAGGGCTTCAGAGTTGATCAACAGTGGATTGATCATCGTGCACGGTGCACGCGGATACGGTGGAGCTGGGTATGGAAGAGGAACAGTGGAAGATGGACTTACTGTGATTAACTTGAAGATGTTTTTGTGTTTAACTTGAAGACTGTGGGTTTTTGGGTTAACTCAAGATTTGACCGAGTGTTTTGATATGTGGATCGGGTATTTTCTTAGATGATTATGTGGGCTTAAATTTAAGGTTTTAAAATAAAGAGAATTGTATCCAATTTCTAAAACAAGTTGAAATGGGTAAGTTCTCATAGCCATTATTAGACAAAGTGTCAAATATAAGTATATTAAATACTTTAATAAGAAGCGATTTGACAAATTAATTGTAAAACCTTTGGGTTATCCTAAGTTAATTAAAATAATTAAGGATAGTTAATTCTAGCATCCGGGTAATTTGTTAAGGAGTTTTTTTAAAATTTATTTAATCTAAAATTTGTTTTAAGATAATTATAAAGATAAAGGGGTTTTAAGATGTAAATGGTAATTAAGGTAATGTTTATCTTAAGTTAAAGATGTTTTATTATCTTGGAGTTAATTAAGTTAATTAGGGAATTAAGTATAATTAATTAATTTAATTAATTAAGGATAAAGATTAATTAACTGATTAATTCAAGAATAATTAAGTAATTTAATTAATTAATGATTATGATTGATTTACTAATAATTAGAGATTAATGAATTGGAAATTTATTAATTAAGAAATTAAAGGTTGATTTATAAATTATAAATGGTTAATTAATGAGTAAAGAAAGAATTAATCAAATGATTTGTAATTAACCAGGATTAGTAATTTATTAATCTGAATTGAATAAATCAAACAATTAACTGACCTTACTTATGAATGTTTGAATTCTATTGAATAATTCGTTTGTTTGATATTCTTGATATATGATGCTTTGTGATATACCCTGATTTATGTTGTGATCTGAAATTTCTATATCTGTGATGATATATTACTATGTGAATATGAACCCTTGACCCGTAAACGGCACTTGAATTTCGATGCGACAGGGAGTCGGATTTCAGTTGGTTATCCGAAACCTACATCGAATTGTAATAGTGAATCTTTATGACCGATAAATTTATTTTATCTATAAATCTGTGAATGAAGATAAGCGTTGTGGATTATACCGCTTATCGATATTGATATATCTGTGATGATTGAATAATGTTGCACTATTGTGTGAAACCCCTGGACCACACTTTTACACACACAAATATGGATTTCACGTGGAAATCGGTTAAGTCACAGATGATGTAAATTTAATTTTTTTGAAATTGAAATTTTAATTTCAATTGATTTTGAAATTGGAAATTTGGGTTAAAAGTGAAAAGCTTTTGAAATGGAATTTTAAAGATAAAAGTTATTTTGAATAACTTAATCGAGTTTTGAAAATTTAAATAATTTGATTTAAATTTGAATTCAAGTTTGAAATTGAATTCTATGATTTGAAACTAGGGATTAAAAATGCTGTACAAGTTATATATGGGTTAAACCATTTTAAAAGTATTGATTTGGGAATTTGAATTTAATTCAAGGGTTTTAACTCGTGTAAATATAACTGGATTTTTCCGAAATGAAAACTACTTGTTTACAAATAATAATAGCTTTCATTTTAAGAAAGGATTTCCAAATTGTGTTGAAAGAATTTCAAGTTTGAAATGGAATTGAAATGTTTTGAAAACTATGAAATGAGTCTTTGATTCAAAGACCGGATGAGTTAATCTAACTTGAAATAGAATTGTTTTGAAAGCTATAAGTTAAATCTTGATTTAAGGATTTAACGAGTTAATTCAATTGAAATGGAAATTGTTTTGAAATCCATAAATGAATCTTTGGGAATGGGGTGAACTTTGTGAATTGAATCTTTTTGTTAAAAAGATTAAAGTGTGGAAATTGTTTAAACCATTGAAGGTTTTTGAAATGAATCTTTTTTGTTTAAAAGATTGGAAATGGTAAATTGTTTTACCATTCGAATGAAAAGTTTTTAGCTTTAAGCTGTGATTTAACTGAGACCCCAGTATCCATATGATTTTTAATTGCGCTCGTTATTCGGTTTAGCCGGGAGAGGACCTTTGTGTCATATAACCCATTCCGAATAGTGATACGACGATATGGATAGCATTTGAAGACCGGTGGTGAAGACCGGGTATTTGCGAGAGCGATAGGATGACCTATCGATTGTCTCTGCACTGAGTAGCTACGGTATAGAGATTCCCTAAGTGATGGGAAGTCCGATCGAGATTGTGAATACCCGGATTTGCAAGGGCTTCTTCGGAAGTGCCTTCGGTTCTGTTCGAACCCGGAACAGACTTGTATGGATGTGTGTCTGACGTTACACTTTGAGATGTAAAGCTGGTTTCTATCAAATACATTTCTGTTGGTGGCGGAGAATTTATTCTCTTAGCTTAACACCCTTCTCTGAGACGTACGAGCTCAGAGGTTATGTAGTTGATGGTTACTAGTGATACATTCCCAATTTGGTAATGTGGCATACGAAGTGCTGCTGATCATTGGTTGATCAAAGCGTGGCTTTGTGGAAAAGCGTGGCTTTGTGAAAAAGCGTAGTTTTGTGGACGAGACTTCGTCAAGCCTCACAACCCGGTAATGGTCGAAACAGGAATGTTGCGGCAAAGGTTTGTTGGGGTAGCGCCCCTAGGGTATGTCATTTCCTTCTGGATAAAGGGTGGTATCATGGTATGGAGCCCAGATACTTAACTCATGTGGACACGGTAATTTATTACTGTATGATGTTGCTTTGTTGGTTTTCGGGATCCCGCGGATAAAGGTCGGTAACGACCGGGGGATGACATGACTCGTGTGTTAGTTACCTAGTTACAGCTGTACAGCGTGAGGTAGCGTCAGTGTGTTAGTTACCTAGTTACAGCTGTATAGCGTGAGGTAGCGTCGGCCTTTTATTTGCAGAGATCCGGTTAGGATCCGGGGCGTCTTTCCAGAGGCGTTTCTATTTCGGTAAGGAAGTTCCTTAGCCTGATCATTTGTTGGAAATCCAAAGAAACAATACGAACCCTGTACGGTTTTAGTTGTATTACCTGCTATGGAATGTGGCGGTAACCTGCTATTGAACGTAGTAGCTATAGTAGGCATACAACAATGGTTGTATGCTGGCTAAGATTAATATTATATTTTCGAAATGGTTTTCGACACTATGCACTAATGATAATAATATCGAATGATTTTGCGTAGTAAGCATGTTTGACTATCATAAGGAGAAATCTCCTCCAATTCTGCGATTGCATTGTGTGTGTGGCGGGAGGCCTTATGGTAGTTCATTTTCGAAAAGCATTGCGGATTTCAATGTTTAAAAGCCTTTCGTGTTTGTTTAAAGATAAACTGTTTTTGTTGCTCACACCAGTCCCATGACTGATCCGGAGTTTATTGTTCCCTTCCTAAACTCTGGGTGCCCACTATTTTCCACACGGGCAGTCTAGAGTTGGGTTCTTTCAGATATTCAGGTTGAGTAGATTATCTGGAGCTAGCTATGGATTGGAGCACTCTATTGGAGATATTCTATCCGCTGCTGGTGTTATCTATTTTCTTTCCGCTGCTATTTCTTGTATCATATCTCTGATGTATATTGATATCTGTTGTATCATTCTGTTGTACCTGTCATTGTATCAATGTTATGTAATTGATATATTCTTTTTCCGCTGTGTTGTTATACTTAATGGTGTTATAAGCTCCGGCGAATCGGATTTGAACGCTCGAATCTACGGCATTCGAGTACGATGTAAAGTATGGATGTCGATTTTCGAACGCGAAAAATCCGGGTCGTTACATTGTCAGTGAGGGGTTTCATGGAGCAGCGAGGGAGAGATAGGTGGAGACAAAGCACGACAATGGTGAAGGTCTAGAGGGAAGCAGAAGTTTAACGGGGAAGGAGAATTAAGGTAATTAACATATTCATAATTAATTTATTAAATAAATAAATTGATGAATAAATTGTTTGGATAATCAAAATTTTACAAAATTGTATAATTTTATACGAGGTCCAAATCGTGGGAACGAGTCGAGATTGGAAGGTGTGCAATTTAAAAATCAAAGGTGAGAATTTTCTCTCTTAATTGGATTCCATATTTAAATTAAATGTTTAAATTTAAATTATTGGATGTTGATTGGATTGATAAATCTATAATTATCTGATGGATGACTAATTATATATTGTAGTATATATATTAGTATTTGGAGTGATATTCTCGCACATTATAGCGGATGAGACCCTATGCGCCCCGCATAATAGCGGATGACCCATATACCGCGATATCCCCCTCGAAGTGGGATTGGTATTTTATTTTGTTGTCTAACATCTGTGGATGCAGGTAAATAGGTTGGAGGGATCCAACTGGATTCCTCAAATATGTTATTGTTTTCCATATATATAAAATGTTGGATTATTGTGTGTTGAAATTTTTAAATGATATAATTGCATGAAACTTAATTGTGAAAAATATTAAATATCATAGATATTATTTTTAAATTTTAAGGAATTAAAAGTGATTTTTAATAAAATTTGTATATCGAAATTTGGATTATTTAAGGAGGTTGGTTTAAATAAGAAAAGGTGAAATTTTGATTATATTAAATAATGCGGGAAAATATTTTAAATAGAGAATTTAAAATAAATCTTATAAAGGAATTTTTAAAGACGGGATTTAAAAAGGGTATTTGAAAAAATATAGAAGAAGTTGAAATCAATATTTAAAATAGATTGGCAAAAATAAATGTATTTTTAAAGGAATTGTATTTATAAAATGAAGTTTTATAAATTAGATTATTTTTAGATAACTCAAAGGAGTTATAAAAATTTATAAACGAAGTTTATAAATGAAGGGAAGTGATATCGGATGATAAATTTGGAATATAAATTTATGGGGAGAATTTACATGGGAATATGGAATAGGTTGTGAAAAATAGTAGATATTATTTATGAGAGTGGCTGAGGAGGCCTGATTGGAAATAGTGTGATGGAAATTGAGAAGTTTTATAAATTAAAAATTTGGTTATCCAGACATTCAAAATATATTTAAAGCAATAAGTTAAGTTCTATGTGATATCCCGGAAATTTGAGCAATATTAATTTAATAATCTGTTAAATAATTAAATTGATATTGATAATCTTGACAATAAAATTTGAATTTAATTTAATAATCTAATTAAATAAGTATTTAATTGGTGAATTTTATCTTTTAAAAGCTAATAAGATATTTTCTATTTGTAATATATATATTTATTTGTATATATTGTAAATAGAAAAACTTTGGTAAATTGGAAATTTAGATTTAATTTAATATGAACTTTTCAAAGTTATTTAAATAAATAACCTTATAGTTTTAAAACACTTTAGGTAAATGTTTAAATTGTTTAAGATATATTTTAACTTAAGCTTAAATATAAATAAGATTTAACAAAAAGGTTTGTTTTATTTCTTTCTAAAATATTACTTGATAATATAATCTCTTATATAAATTATTTAAATTATCAAATATGTTATTTTCAAATAATAAGTATAATGTATTATTTTTATAAATATGAATGGATTTTAAAGACTACGGAATTGTTATTTTTAAATTGAATATATAGTTATATATGTATATATATATATAACTTAATTTTTAAATTGAATCTTAGGATTTAATTTGATTTGAATTTGAATTTAAAGTTGAAATTCAAAAGAATAGATATTTAAATTGTTTTGGATTTTAGAATATTTGTATAAACTTTTATTTATAAATATAATTAGTTTTGTTTCTTTAAAAAGTAATTTATATATAGATAAGTATTTAATAAATTAAGAAAAAGGCCTTTTATTTACTTTTAAAATAAATAAAAATATGAAAAATTACTTAAAAGACAAGTGTTAATATCTAAAGCCTTTGTTTTAACATGTGTAAATAAATGATCAACTCTAATGACAAGTGCCTTATTTATTTTCATTTTCTTTTATTTTTATAAATCAAAAATTTACTTATATATAAACATATGCATTTCTTCATTTCATTTCTTTCTATTTTCTTTTTAAAACCAAGAGAAACTCAAAAACCTTTCTCTAATACAAATCTGATCAGTAACCATTTCTCAAACAAAAATTGTTCATGTTCAAATCTGATTTTTTTCAATACTCAAAACTCCTCACAAAAACCACAATTTCAATTCATTTCAAAGCCTGCATGTTTTAATATGAACATCTGCAACTCAGTTTTTAAATTCCAAAAGCATACAAATCATTTTCTTCAATCTATGAAGCATCCTCAAAATCAAATACCTGTAATCTCATTTTCACAAATTCAAACCAAAGCCTGTTCTTTTGCAAACCTGAGATTTAATCAAAGAAACCAGTCTGCATTCTTCTCAACCTGGAAGCAAGCATGCATGTAGTTTAAATAAGTTTAAAGCTCCAGCAACTCAAGTTTAAAAATCAAATTCAAAGAAGCATGCAAGTTTACAGTCTTCAAAAGCTAAACTGCCTCTGTTTCATGCATATCAAGTGAGTAACATTTTTTTTAAAAAATAACTTAAGTTGATTCTGGATTTCATGTTAAGTGCTGAATGAAAGATGGTAGCATGTGAATATTTATAGGTAGCTCTGCATATAAATGTATTGATGTATGAATATACAAGTGCATTTTCCTGTATGTATATGTGAATGTATTGTGTGCATATGTGATTGTGTGCTCTGTTCTTATTTTGTTTTCCCAGGCTCAAGATTTCATTTTAAATCCCTTACCACTTGACCTAGTTTTTACTAGGACTTAGTTTACAAACAAAAATTGTTTGTTTTATCATAGACTATGGTTTAAAATTTTAATTGAGTCAAATTTTAAGCCTGAGTGTCTCTGAAAAATTAAAAACATCAATGCATGTTAAAAAAAGTAAAACTCAAACTTTTTAATTTATAAATTCAGGGTTATAAATTAAACACTTTAACTAAAACATGATTTTTAAAATAAGAATCATAGTTTTTAGTTTGGGAATGAGTGTACAGTTCGTGTTTGAACTGGAAATGAAATATTGGGGTTTTCTGGTAAGCCATAGTGTTGGAGAGTTCGGGATTTTGGGAAATGATGGAGGAGTGGTTGTAGTTGATGGTAAAATTGCCTGTCTGCGATGCAATTCATCGAGGAGGCATCGGTGGTGAATTCTTTTCTGTAACTGTAACGACCCTGAAATTTCAAAAATACAAATTTAAAATATTTAATGAATTTTAAATATTTGAATGATGAATTGATTCGAATTTCAACTTTTCAGAATAAATTTTGCGATTAAATTTTAGGATTTAATCTACTGAAAATTTAATAATAATTTGAATCGGGATTTATAGAAATGTAAAGGAAAATGCTTTAAAATTTTAAAGTATAAAATCATTGGATTGTAAAAAATCAAATTTATCTTAATTAATTAAAATTTAAAAGCTTTACATTTTGAAATAGACATGAGATATGCAAATTAAAAGAATATAGATAATGATTGGGAAAGATTGAATAAATTTTATCTACAAAATTCAATAGCATAAGTTATTAGTAATTAATGAAAACAAAACAAAGTAAATAAAAATAAAACCAAAAATAAAAGATAAAATTAAAATAAAAAGAAAAAAACTATAACCAGCCCATACCCAACCCATACCCTAAAACCATACCCTAAGCCCATCCTTATCTCGGTTAAAACACGAAAACCCGATCCCCTCTTTTCTCATTCGTTCAAAACCCTAAACAAATCAATCGAAGAATAAAAATGGCGGCCTCAAATTCATTTTTTTCGTCCTTCCCTCTCGTCTTCCTCTTGCGCTCGGAAGATTAGGGCTTTTCAAAATCAAAGGCGCTGGCTTCGATCTATCGCGCTCGTCTTCTAGAGGGCCACGGCTTCAACTTCAGTAGCTAGATCATCTCTCGCTCGCAACCGTTCCAATCGAAGGTGAGTGGTTTTCTCCCCTCACATCTAGTTCGAATTCGCATATTCTTGATTTCGTGATTTTCACGGCTTTGAATTTATGGGAAAATTTGTTTATCACTGGCTTTTGATTTTGAACTTGGTCATTCACCATTTTTCTTGTTTCATGAATATCTTGGTTGGCATTTGCTTTGCTCTGTTGTCCACCCCAAAGTCGATGATGATTTCTGGGTTTATAATCAAGTCAGATTTGATTTACGTGATTACCACGTTGTTTATACTTGCCGTTTTTACATCTCGATATTTTTGGTAATAACCTCTGATCATCGGCTTTGGCATGTTGTATTTGCTCAGACTGTTTTTCGTCTCACTTGTTGGCTTTGGCATCGACTTTGACCTGTAGTTGCCTTCGGCTGCACACTTGGTTTTGTGATGATTGATCTTGTTCGATTTTTTTTTTGCCATATTATCCACTGCCTCTAGTAGCACTTTGATATGGTGTAGCTTTTGAATCATCCCTTATCTGTCGCATTTGCATATCATTGAAATTCCATCACTACACTGTTTATTTGCATATAAACTTGAGTTCCTTGTTATGTCTTTTGTGCATTAGCCACTTGAACTAGTTTCTCTAACTTATAGCCTCTGTACATTCATGAAGTATGGTTTCACATGCATACTGCCTATACATGCTTGGTCCTTGATTTCTGAATCGATGTACATGTGTTCACTTGATCATGGTTTCATTTAGATAGCTTCACTGTTGTATGTACTGACATCACCTTGCAGTCTTCACATATAGTTTGTTCATGTTGTGCACTTGTCAGTATAGTCTTTATGTTGCTCTCTGCATACTTAAACTGATTGGGTTTATTTTAAATTGCTGAAGTCCAGTTTTGTAAGACTGTTGTACCATGATTTTGAACTTACCTTAAGTAAAATTTGGGACTAGTTTATATGATGATTTTTGGGTTGGTTTGGATATGACACTTCATTGCTGTCTGCATTTAAATAATTCGTGAGATGATCGAGTTGCTGTCATTATTGTTGGCACTAACTTCATCATGTTGGCATTCTTTTATCTGGTTTGTTGTTTTCGCCTATGTGCTTCGACTTTGGCATTTTGCCTTGTTCTAGACTATGAAGTAAATACTGTCCAGTTACAGTATTATATATGTTACCTTTCGTACACTTATGTTTTTTTTGAGACTGTCTGCACCCAGTTGCATTCTAGTCTTCAAACATATGTATGCAGTGATGTATGTATATACATTAAATTGATATGTATATATGTATGTTCGAACTGCATTTTATTTTCTCTTGGAATGATTGACTGTATTTTGGGATTGAATTACGACTTGGTGGAGTTGCTGTCATTACTATTGGCACTGACTTCATCTTGTTTGCACTTTGATGGTCTAGTTGCCTTGTGCACTGGGTCAAATTCGAGTTGAGTTGCTTTGCAGTTGTGTTGAGGCAGTTTGTATATGAATAGGCTGTCTTGACCACTGGGTTATACTTGTATTTGTGTAGTCTGATCTCCATTATGTGGGTGTAGGCTTATATTTGCAGTTCACCACCCCTTATGTGCATGTTTTCACTGTGTATATAACTGCCAGGTTTTGTTTTCATGAGTAATACTTGATGACTTTGGTTCTCGATAAATGTTGAACTTATTTTATGGTTGAACTTCGACATTAACTTGATAATGTCTTCGAGTTCTTTGTTTAAGTGCTTTTAAATATGTACAGTTGTGATTGCACTTGACCCTCTATAGTCGTGGCATTCATTGTGTACTTGCACTTGTATTTCATGGTTGTATATGTTAACATACTTCAAGTGGTCTGCACATACCCTTGTTTACGTCTCCACTGCATAGCTTTTAACTTAAGTGCATTTCTTGATTTCGGTTGTACTTGGTCATTTGAGGCGTTAGGTCTGCATACATATGTTTTGATGCGGTTTTGTTTTGTTGTAGCTGCTGCACTTTTTGATTTAGTGTACATGTGCATGCATCTTTGCATTTGTGTTTTCGTTGGGTGTCTGCACATGCTTCTGGTCCATTGCTTAGCGAAGTCTGACTTGATTAGTTGTGAAGTTTCCACTGATTTAAGTCCATCTTGTTGTTTCATTTCCTTGCATCATTGGGTGGCACTTGCTGCCCATTTAACATGTGCATTTCCTTCATGTGTTCTGCGCACTGTGTGGCCACATAATTGTATATGTGTGGACTAGTCTTCATTTGCATTGATGCACAGATTTTTATTTGCAGTCTGATTTGGTTGTCCCTTGCACTGGCTATTGAATTCAAGTGGAGGCTGCATTTTCGTTGCAGTTTTACCCTTGTCCCTTGTGGTAACTTTATATTCGGTGGTGGCGAGGCAGTGCACGCGTGCGTGCACTACAGCCACCTAGAATTGACAGTTTTGAATTGATATTTCTTTTTCTTTGCGTCGTGATGCATTGATGTTTTATGCCGTATTGGCGAGGCCGTACACGCGTGCGTGTACGGCAGCCAATCGAACTCTGATGGTTTTAAAGTGACAATTTCAATTGTTTTGAATTGATTTAGTCGATTTGATAAATTGTTTATTTATCTCTGTTGATGATTTAAATCTGCTGATTTATTGTTTAACACTATTTAGTGTTAAAATTTTCGTTATTCGATTTCTTTGTTAAAAGGATTGGATAGGCGGGAATTATTGTGACTGTCGTCTATTTGATTATTACTGCCTATATGCACTAGTAACTGGTTTGAATTAGACTGACCTGTGTATTATTTTCTTTTGAATATAATACTCGGGTCAGACCGAGTATTTTACAGCTTGAAGATTTTCGAGCAGCGAAGTTAGAGAGAGAGAGTAAAGAATCACTTTAGTTTTCAAGAATTTGTATTTTAAAGAGATATTCCGCTGTATCAATTTAATAAATTGTATAAACTCTGATGTATGTATTCAAAAAGATTTATAGTAATGAAATATTATTATTCTGTGTTTCTGTGGCTGATTCTGTTTAAATTACATAAACTAAATAACAATCCGTCTTTTTGAACGTTTCGAGTTGGTTTAATTACCGACTGAAGGCGGTCAGAAAGGGGGAATGTTACAGAGTGGTATCAGAGCTTTGGTTTACACAAAGCTTAGTTTATGATGTTTAATATGAATAGTTACTAGAAACACTTTAAAAAGAAACGTTTTTCAAATCTAAAGAAGTATAAAATTGTTTGAATGGATTTGAAATTTAACTAAAGGAAGTTAAATAAATTGAACTTGATCAGATAAATTTTTGAGATGGAAATTTAAACTTAAAAGATAAGTGATTATATAATATGAATTGGAAAGTTTAAATTAATAAGTTGTATAACTTATAAAATGAGAAATTTGAATAAAACCAGTTGTTAAATGGTTAAACAGTTTTGTTAAGTAAAACAAAATCTGAATTCTGAATAGTGATATGAATTTGACTTTAGCGAAAGTTAAATAAAATGATTTTAGAAATGAAATCTAAGTTAAGTGAAGATAAAATGAAACAGCTTAAGTAATATTGAATCAAATTGAATTTGATATCAAAATGAATTAATAAAGTGAAGTAATGAATATGAATTTGAATTATAGAAAGGAAATTCAACTTTAATTGTAAAAGTGAATTAGTGAATAAACATGGATTAGAAATGTTGTTAAGAGTTGAATAAAACTTAAGTTAAGAAATTGTGAATATGGTGAGTATAAGAATTCAATCTGAATTAGAATATAAACCAATTGAAATTAAATGTGTTAAACCAAATTGAATGTAAGCTAAGTAAATAAATTTGGTTTTGCTAGTTGATTGTATAGAAATTCATTAAGTGTTAATGGAATTGAGTTAATGGAAATTGGAAGCTAAGTAATTGAATTCAAATTGAAAGATAAGTAAATCTAAATAGAATCAAATTTGATTTGAATTGAAAGCAAACTAACTTGAATATAAATTAGTGAAAGTAAACTAATTGAATATGAATGAATATTAGTAAAATCCAATGTAAATGAATCAGATGTGATTAAATTAAAAACCAAGTCGATGAATGATTTACTAAAGAACTAGTTGATTATTTTGGAAATAGAAAATTGATAAGTTTATATAATAGTTTAAATTGGAATTTTTGTATTATTATAAACGATTTCTATAGAAGATTTGAAAGTGTTGATATTATATTGGAACTATAAATGAGTTTATATAAGCGCTGAAAATGAAGTATAAATGGATTTCATAAGTGAAGAATTGAAATTGTGAAGTTATAAAATGAATCGATGTTGTAAAATAAAAGAGTTTATAAGTAATTTACTTATAAATTAAATTTCTGATATAAAACTGAGTTATAGAAGAAAGGGTTAATAAAGTGATTTTTTTTATAAATTAAAGTCTGTATAAATAGGAATGGAATTTATAAAACGTTGTTTATAAATCCGAAAAAGACTTATTTTGATAAGTAAATCTTTATAGCTTGTTAAATGAAGTATATTCACGATTTTGGACAGTGAATATATTATTGAATAAAATGGACATGTTTTGGGAAATCGATATTTTAAAACGAAGATAATTGTTTTAAAAGATGTTTTAAAAGGCATTGAATATCGAAACCATAGATTTCAACATTCATTGTTGAAATAGACGTTTTCGAATAAAAGGAAATGGTGGACTATAACACTGTTGTTATAGTAAATGATTTCCGAAAGGAAATGTTTTGTATAGTATTGGGATTTATACATCTATCTAAATTTCGAATCCCTATACTAGTGATTTTGAGTTGTCGTAACGATGTTTTACGTAACATTCGTTTTAACTCAAATAAATCTGTGAAAGAGAATGATTTCCTTAAAGATGAAATATATACTTAATTTTGATTTAAGTATATCGAATATTTTCAAATGTTGAAAATAAATTAGATTTGTGAATTACTTATTTTTAAATAAGTATGGAAATGTTTTTCCAAATATGAAATGTTATGAATATATTCCGTAAGGAATAAATGATTTGAAATTCATTTTTGAAGTCGAAGTTGAAAAGCTAAATGAGAAATTTGAACAATTTGTTCAAATTGAAATTTTTCAAAAAAGATTGAATCGTTAAGTTAAAATTGAGTTTAACTTCGACATCAAAGACAATATAAGTTGAGCTTTGAATTTCAGATGATGATTTGGATTGAATGTCTAACATTGTGAATTGATGACATAGCAATTGATCTCTATTAAATATATATTTGTTGGTGGCGGAGAATTTATTCTCTTAGCTTAACACCCTTCTCTGAGACGTACGAGCTCAGAGGTTATATATCGATAGACATCAATTCTGTGTTGAGAATTGACGATGTAACGTGTGATTCAAATCGAATGTGAAAGTCGATAATAAATGGAATTATGAATATGAATTAGGTTTGAGATAACCTTAAATTTCCAAATCGACTTAGAGGAAAATTTTTGAAATCCTCTATTTTGTTATGAATATGAGATATGTGAGTTTTCAGAACTTATATATATGAATGCGGTAAATTTGAAAACCGTTAGTTTAGAAAGACATTGTTAAGGAAATCTTATGTATGTTTACATAGATGTTATATGTACGAAATGTGAAATGAAGTACTACATATATGATATTATGTTTTCTAAACTGAGGATATGGAAAAGTACATTCCATTTATTATTAGAGAAGGTATTGGAACTCGTGAAGAGTGTCCATTTGAAATTCGTAGCTACGTAGAATTTCCATTTAGTCAGAGTGACTATTTGAATCGGAAATCCCTCGCGATGGATCATCGTGATGAGATTAGATTGATTGATTAGCGTAATTTGAGGGGCGAGATGCCCACAGTTACAAGCGATTCCATTGGGATAATGGCGCAACCGCCGGGTAAACTGCAATCTAATGCCAAGCGAAATTTGAGGGGCGTGATGCCTGCAGACACAAGCGATTCTACTGGGATAGTAGCGTAACCGCCGTGTGTACTGCGATCTATGGCGACAACCATGGCGAAATTTAAGAGATGAGAAATCTACAGATTACGAGCGACTCTACTGGGATAGTAGCGTAACCGCCGGGTAAAATGTAATCCATGGGGGAACGTGCTTTCCATATCCATTTTTAAAAGAATTTTTAAAGTATTTTCACTGGGAATTGAAGCAAGTATATTTAGTACTTGGAGATTTTTAGACCCGCGCCTGGCCAGCGTATGCCTAATGTCTGTGAGAACGAAGATGGACTTGTTAAATTTCGAGTTAGCAAGTATTTTCAAACTGTAAATAGCAAATCAATAGTCTGAAAGTAAAATTTCAAAATTCCTACCTAATAAACTAAGGAAGAGGATCTTTGAAATGTTTTGAAAGTTCACAGTTTTGGAAGAGATATATTATATAAATCTCTAACATGACGGATTTTAAGTTTGAATCTGAGTTGTAAGTCGAAAATTTGGTAAAAGACTTTTGTGTCTTTGTCACGTACCGAAATTTTCAACTTTCGAAAATTCGACATCGATACTCACTTTATCGACTGCCGAGAAATCGAGCGCCGGAAACTCCAATTGTGAGGGTTTTAGAAAGAAAGAAAAGGTAGAAGAAGAAGAGAAGAAGAAAGAACAGAACAACATCAGAACAGAAAACAATATCAGAATCTTACACATCGCAGCGGAACAATATATAATAGATAAATGAATAATCTTTAAAACAAAGAACTATATCATTTTATACATACATCAATCATCAGAGTCAATATACAACTCAGTACAACAATGGACAGTTTTATACTTGTCCTCATACAGAATACACAGCGGAATAAATACTATCAGATACAAATACTACGTCTCGTCATCCAGCTTATCTCCAAAGCTCCAGAATATCCAGAATATCCTGATAATATAACTCTAGGCTGCCCATGTGGAAATTGGTGGGCACCCAGAGTTTAGAAGGGAACAATAAACTCCGAGTCAGTCATGGTGACTAGTGTGAGATCGTAAAACAGTTATTCTTTATAACAACAAAATAATTTTTAAGTCAATTCGAAATGCTTTTGGAAAATGAAACTACCATAAGACCTCCCACCACACACACAATGCAAACGCAGAATTGGAGGAGATTTCTTCTTATGATAGTCAAAGATGCTTACTACGCAAAAATCAAATTATTTTGGATATTATTATTAGTGCATAGTGTAGAAATCATTTCGAAAGTATAATATTAATCTTAGCCAACATACGACCAGTATCGTATGCCTACTATAGCTACCATCTAAACAGTGGTGACCACCGTACGTAAATGGCAGGTTCTACAACTAATACCGTACAAAGTTCGTATTGGAGTTTGGATTTCCAACAAATGGTCAGGCTAAGGAACTTCCTATCCACGATGGTACGTCCCTAGAATAGACGACCCGAGAACCTAACAGGATCTCTGCCAACACAAGGCCGGGTTTGTGACGACCCGGAATTTTTGTATATTTGAAATGTGAATATTTAATTTATTTTAAATATCCGAAGGTTAAATTTTAACTTTAATTTCAAATGTACAGTATTTATTTGGATAATTAATTATTAAATTTAATTTTCGGGATTGGGTAAAATATTGAATCTTGATTTTTAAAACCTGTTAAAAATAGTTCAAAGGTTCAGAAAATTTATATTGTTAATACTGAAGATGATAGAACTTTTAAAATGGAATTTTAAAGAGTTTTATTCAGTTTTGAAATTTTATCGTTGAAATTGAATTTAAAAATAGTCGTCCGGGGGCACAGTCTCGGAATTTGACGAAACCAGTTCCATTGGATCCGTAATATTGTATTATTATTGGATTTCAATTTTCGTAGTATTTGGAGTTGTCGTGTGATCGTACGGAATGTAAACGCGCTGAAATTTAATCGGAAATTTAATATTATAACTGGTCAATATATCTTCCATCAGTGCTTTTTACTTTCATTTCTCAACACCTATAGCAAGCCTGCAGACACGCAAGGCAGTTCATTAACACGTGTCCTACCTAATAAACACGCGTCTTCCCCTCAGTTGTTCCTTTCAATTGAAGCTATCTCGTTCGAAAAGAAAAAGAGAGGCTGCCTTCGTTCGTTTTCCCCTTTACCTCCCTCTATTCTCAAATTAATTCAAATGGAATCTGCTTCACTTCAAGTTACGGCTAATAGCAATCTCCATGGTCGCGATGCTTGAACCGAGAGGAACTAGGGTTTCGAAAATCGACGCCTTCATAATAATCATCGCTACATACCCAGCTATGCCTTCAGCCATCGCGGCTCATCCTTGCCCTACGCGATATTCTCTACTGCCAATCTGAGGTCCTGCTACTGTCTCTTTATATGTACTTCGTGGGAGGCGCTGGAGGTTTGGGAATCGCGATTTCGTTCAGAGCTCGTCTAGGGTTTTCGAGCTCGGGGTCTTCGAGCGGGGTTCCTGGAGGCGGCACCGCATTCGCGAGGAGGGAAGGGGCTTGGTCGCAGTACAGTACAAGACTTCGACGACATCAGATCGATCGCAAGGGGATGTTGAGTCATGGTTCAAACAGCGATAGGGAGGAGCTGGTCACGTTGCCGGATGTAGGCGTTCGTCGACGATTTTGGCTTTGGGATTCGTGAACAGCGGGTCGTTTTGCTGTGAGGTACCCATTTATTTTATTTAAATTTAACAAGCATTCATACATTGGAAAAGATTAACAGTAAAATTAGTTACTGTTTTACAATAATGATTATTATTGTTTACCGGAAAGATAAGCAGGAAGAAAAGAAATTAATTAGACAACTAGATCTAAAATAGTTTTGTTTTAAATTCAAATTTGGATTATTAATTAGCTCTGTACAAGATAAATGTATGCACCAGACATCTATGTAAGGTATTGGAAGGAAATTTTATAAAGGATTTGTGATAAAATTTTACGATTTACTTACTTAATTTATTTTTGTTCTGAAAGATGTAATAAAAGAAAATTTGTCAAAAATTAATAATCAGACAAATCAGAATTTTAGTTGAAACAAAATAAATAAATGGAAATTTATTTGTTTGATTTATTCAAATAGTAATAAATCGTAAATTGTTTATTCAAGGTCATAAATCGAGAAACCAAGTCGAGATGGAATGGACTGCAAATTAAAAAGCAAAGGTGAGTTAATCTCACTCAGTTAGATTTAAATTTAAATGGTTAAATTTAAATAATTGATTGAATGGTTGCATTGATTGATGTGCTATACTATATATAGTAGTATATAGCAATATATACATATTGGCATATGTATATATTGGACTTGTTGATATTCCCGCATTTATATAGCGGATGAGACCCTATGCGCCGCATAATAGCGGATTTTATTTTATAAAACCCATATACCGCGATATTCCACCTCGAAGTGGAATTGGTATTGTGCTAACGTCTGTGGATGCAGGGAAACAGGTTGGAGGGATCCAACTGGATTCCTCAAAATTATTTAGATTATTTGATATTTTGTTCTATGAATATTGATATCCTGTGATGATTTTATTGATGATTGAAATATTGGATGATATGGTTGGATTGAATATTTCAATAAAAAGGAGTTATCAAAATATATTGAATTGGATTTTGAAAGAAATAAAAGAGTAAATTTTAAGTAAATATTTCAAGTGAATTGGAATAAGGAAATTTCGAAATAATAAGGGAAATATTAACTTTAAACTAAAGTGATATTAAATTTAAAGAATAAAGGATTTATTTTAAATGTAAGGATTAAATTTAATTAAAGGCTAAAGAAGGAATTTTGGAAGTTTAAAATTGGTATTTTCAGTTAAAAAGGGTTTTAACTCAAATAAAGGAATAAATCTAAAAGTTAATGTATTTTGAAATAAATGAAGTAGTAAATGAAATTTATTTCAAAGTAAAGTAAAGTAAATTGGAAAATCAATTGGAAATTGATTTAGTTGTTTGAAATTGGAATTTTAAAAGAGAAGTGAGATTTTGGAAATATAAACTGGGTTTATAAAGTAAAATAAAATATCAGTGGATATTTGAATATAAATTCAAGGTGGGAATTTATAAAAAGATATAGTTTGGTTTAAAAATATATGTTGATTTATTTTTAAAAAAGATGGAAATGAGAAGTGTATTTCTCTGGATAGCCAAGTACGTTTTCAAAGCAATTTTAAATATAAGTTAAAAGTTTTAAGTATGTTTTAAAAAGCATGTTTAGAAAATTGATTATTTCTAAATGTTAATTTTTAAAGTAAGTATTTTAAAAAAATATATTATTGTAGTAATTATATAAAAGTGATTTGCTATTTTGTTTTAAAAGGAGAAATTTAGTTTATATTTATAAAGTGGTTTATTTTAAAGTATATATTTTTAATAAAGTATTAAAGTAGTTTAATTTCAATGTTACAAGATATATTTAAAATAAAGTGTTTTTAAATTATTTTAAAATCTAAGTGTTTTGTACTTGGTGTTTCAAGGAAATAAATATTTGGAAATGTATTCCGTAAGCGGAAACTGTTTGAAATTGTTTTCAAAAGGAATTTGAAAATTTGGAAATATATCTTGGAAAGATATTTGGGCAAATAAATAATGTGGGAAATTATTTATTGAGTGATGGTTGTTTGTGGATGTTAATTGATAGTTAAATAACCGACTATCAATATTGGCCAATGCGCTGATCGTTTCGAAGAGACCGGGATCGAGTTTCCGTATACCGGGATTCTAGGTCTGGAGACTCGAATACCACTTCGATCCGGTTTGTACGTTTCGTGTAACGATTTCGGAGTCGAAGATGGAGCTGTGAAGTGCAAGGGCTAGTCGCTACTAATCCTGAGGATATTTCCAAAATGGATGTAGTAGGAGTAGTGCCTTCGGTTCCGTTCAAACCCAGGACGGACTGGTATGGACGAATGCTTGCGAAACATCGTCAGCGGACGATGGGCATTCTAAGGGATATGTTCTCTAAAAGGTATCGTTTAGCCTCGAACCTCATCAACCGGGAATGACTGAAAATCAGGGGTTATGCAGCAAGGCTTCGTGGGTAGCTTCCACTGGAGGGTAAGGTCATCCCTGTCTAGATGTCCCTTTTTATTTCGGCTTAGTGGTGCGGTTGCTGATCCCAACCGTGGGGTGATTTTATTCGGAATTATCCAGTAAGGGATGGTTCCGGCCTTGTGTTGCAGGGGAGCGGGCGTACTCCTCGATACGGTGATCTAGGCCACGTACTGTGATAGGTGGTACCCCAGTGCCTAGTCATTCGTTGGAAATCCATTCTTCCTACGTGCCTGTACGGTTTTGATTGTGCCCAACTATTGTTGAAATGTGAGATGCAAGCATTTCAGCTAGATTCTATTTTACTTTCTGTAGACACTATTATAATATCAGAGGATATTGATATAAAGTGTTTTAGCTATCGTAAGGTAAAAACCCGACATGTTTATTTGTGTCGCGGTCTTACGAGATGCTTTTGATTTCAAAGGATTTTTGAAACTTTAATAATCAATTGAGTGAAATTTTCTCACGCTGGTTTTCCAGACTGACTCGGGTATTGTTTTATATGATGCTCGGGTCAGACCGAGTATTATAGGTTTCAGGATATGATGCTGTGGAGCTCAGGAGACGAGCTGGATGACGATACGTACTCTCGTACTTGCTATTATTTTTCCGCTGTGTATTCAGTTGTATGATATTGATGTGATGTACTCTGATGATGTATTTGGATGTATATATATATATACAGATACAGTTTGATTTGTGTAAAGATCTGTTGATATATATTTTATTTTATTCCGCTGCGTATGTGAGATTCTGCTGTTGTTTTCTATTTTTCTTCTTCTACCTCTTCTTCTTAACTAAAATGGTCCGGTTTTTCGTGTTAGAAAAACCCGGGTTTTTACAGGGTTACCTCTGCAAAAATAGGTAACTACTGACACGCGTATGCCATCCCCCGATCGTAACCGATCTTCCCGAGGATCCCCGATTTCCAACAAACCACATAGATAATAATGCAGCAACCACATAGGTTAAGTATCTGGGCTCCATACCATGATACCACCTCTATCCAGAAGGAATGACATACACTAAGGGGCGCTACTCCCTAGAACCTCGCCGCATCCTTCCTGTTTCGACCATTTCCGGGGTGTGAGGCTCGACGAAGTCTCGTCCACAAAGCTACGCTTTCTACAAAGCCCTGCTTCGGGTCAAACAAAAAGATCAACCTATGATCACAAAGATATAAGATCAAACAAATGATCATATCACAAATGATCAAACACTGATCATTTCACAGCAACACTTAGTATGCCACGTTACCAAATTGGGATATATCGCTGATGAATTTCAACTACATAACCTCTGAGCTCGTACGTCTCAGAGAAGGGTGTTAAGCTAAGAGAATAAATTCTCCGCCACCAACAGAAATGTATTTGAAAGAAATCAGCTTTATATCTCAAATTGTAACGTCAGACACACAATCCATACAAGTCTGTTCCGGGATCGAACAGAACCGAAGGCACTTCTCACGAAGCCCTTGCATTTCCGGATAATTTTCTAATCACGTCCGGACTTCCCGTCACTAAGGGTGATAAAACCTCTAAATCGGAGATCAGCCGATGTAGAGTAACTCGACGGTAATCCTTCCGTTTTCAAAAATATCCGGTCTTCAACACCGGTATTCAAATGCAATTCATAACGACGTATCACATATTCGGAATGGGTTATACGACCCCATGGTCCTTTCCCGGCTAACCCGAATAGTGAGCGCTTATTCAAAAATAAGTGTGGCATTCAAATTCATCCAATTCACAACAAATACCTATCTAAAGGTAATTATTGATAGTCGGTTATTTAACTATCAATAAAGATGCGCAACATCATCAGATTCCAAATAATTTTCCAAATTATTTCATCTTTAAAAATATCTTTACTAGATATATTATTTCCACACTTCAATCATTTGAAAACAATTTCAAATCAACTTCCACATTTCAATTTATCTTTAAAAGATAAAATCTCAAAACAGTTCATTTCATATTGGAAAAGCAATTCCATACTTATTTAATAAGAAGTAATTCACACATCATTTATTTTCAACATTTGAAAATATTCAATATACTTAAATTGAATTTAAGTATATATTTCATTCTTTAAGGAAATCATAAATTTTTAACATCTATTTGAGTCAAAACGAATGTTGCGTAAAACATCGTTACGACGACTCAAAATCACTAGTATAGGGATTCAGAATTAAGATAGATGTGTAAATCCCAATACTATATAAAACATTTCCTTCCGGAAATCATTTACTATAACAACAGTGTTATAGTCCACCATTTCCTTAAGTTTCTCGAAAACGTCTATTTCAACAATAAATGTTGAAATCTATGGTTTCGATTCGTAATACATTTTAAAACATCTTTAAAATGTTTAACTTCATTTTTAATATCACTTCTTCAAAAATGAATTCATTTTATTTAATAATATATTCACTGTCCAAAATCGTGAATATAATTCACTTAACCCAATTTTCAATAATCTCTACACATTTTATTTCAATAAAAATTCGCTATCCAAAAATGCGAATATAACTTCTTTGATAATCTTCTATATTTAATTTATCAAATTCAATTGATTTTGAACTTATAAAAACCACGTTTATAAATTCTCTTTCTATTTTAATAACAACTTTGATTTTTAAATCTTCTTTTTATTAACTTCTATATTTTACTTATCAAAATAAGTGATTTCATATTTATAAACAACATTTATAAATTCCAATTTTATTTATAAAAACTTCAATCCCAAATCAATTTCGATATTGATTTCAAAATTTATTTTCAACTTTGAATAAAATTTCCATAATGATTTCTCAAAAATTCATTTCCAAATATTAAATCAATTATAGATTGATTTCTAATTTTTATTTATCACTACTAAGTGAATTCCTCATTTTTTCTCAAATTATTCAATATTCTGTTTTTAAATGGATTCTTCAAATTGAAATCATTCTACATGGATTTTCCAAATTATTTCAATTTACCAATTAAATTTCTAATTGGATTTCCAACTTATCTTCTTTTAATAAATTCCTTTTTAAGAAAATAAATTTCAATCGTTTCTTTCAATCTATTTAAAAATCCAAATTCTTAAATTAAATTCTTCAATTTATAATCACTATTTTACGAAATCCATTTATTTAACATTTTCACTTGATTCTGGAATTAATTCGATAAGATTATAAAAATTAACTTTTTATACTTTAAAAAAATTTCTTTCTTCGAATTTATTCAATTTCTAAAAATTTATTTACTTAAAAATTTCTATTTTGATTTCAAAAATTCAATTTCATTTATTTTTGGAATCCAATGATATCAAACATCCATTCAGCTAAATTTTAGCTTTCAATCAATTTCCAGACATCGATATGATCAATAACATCAATATAATCATTCACAGATTCATATCACAGTATAAATAAAATCAATCAATGTGAGGGGTCCAGTTGGATCCCTCCAACCTGTTTCCCTGCATCCAAAGATGTTAGCACAATACCAATTCCGCTCCATTACGGAATTATCGCGGTATATGGGTTTTATAAAAATCCGCTTACTAACGGCGCAATAGGGTCTCATCCGCTATACGAGGCGGGAAATCATCAATCCAATATATACATATGCCAATATGTATATATCGCTATATATATATAGATATATCCTACTATATCTAATACACATCCAAACAGTCAATCATCAATCAATAACTGTAAAAGAAAATCCACTTTCATTTGAGTGAGAAGATCTCACCTTAGCTTTTATTTTGCCATCCATTTCCCAATTTGACCGTTTCTCCAAATTTTGACCTTGTATAACAATTTAGATAATTTATTAATATTTAGACTAATCCATCAAATAAATTTTCCATTTATTAATTAAATTAACTAATAATTTAGTTTTATTGATAAATTTGATTTTAACAAATTTTCCTTTTAATCCTATTGATTTCACTAACAAGCCAATTTAAAACTAAATTTCCCTTTAATACATTATTTAAAATGAATGGTTAAGTGAAAATATGTATATTTACTTTCCTCTTTGAAATTATCTATACAAAAATAACCTATATACATTTTTATAAAAACCCAATCTTTTAAAATTCCAAAGCATCTTAAAACTTTTATATCTTACCAAAATCATCTCATGTATATATTTATGAAATTAAAGCAGAATTATCTTTATCTCTTACTGTACGGATATATACATTTTTTCTTTTTCACTGTAAAAATGTTATTTTCTATAAATAACAAAATGTCAAATTTCCTTCACTGCAACTATAAAATTTTTTTCCCCTCTAATATTTAATTAAATTCAAATCAAGGTTAACTTAATATTTAAAACAAACTGCTAGTGACCAAAATAAATTCTTTACTATATATAAAATTTTCACTGTTTTACTTGTATATTAACTTACTGTAATACTTAAAAAAAATTCTCTCTATGAAATTTTCTTCTAACTATATATATATTTATTTAACAACTTCGTTTAATTGAACATAGAAAAGAAAAAAAAACATTGAGATTACCTCACTATTAACAAACCCAGACTATCGTTTCATGAATCCCAGCTTGTCGCCATCGACCTCATTCAACTCGAACGCCACGCTGAAACCAGTCGCGACTCTCCTTCCATTGCCCACGCCATCGTACTGGACATCGACTCCACCTCCAATCCAATCGCAACTCCTCCATTCGAAGTCGAAATCAACTTTCGTTTCATCCACGCGATCCACCACAATCGACACCCACGCGTGCGCGACCCCCCTACTCATCGCGAGCCACAGAACCCAGTCGAAATCGATCCTGCCATATTCCCATTCGCGACCCCCACCTAGGTCAACGCTGCCCCTATGTCGCCTCCCAGATGCTCGCACACGCGAGGAGCCCACGTAGTCACCGCGACATCACGAGTCCCCTGAAACTGCCATTGCGACATCCATGACACGCCGCCCACGTTTGCGGTCCCCCCCTCTCGCGTACGCACACACGCGCGCTTTCCCCCCTTCGCGAGATCCCTCCTCCATAATTTTAGCAGTGGAAGTAAAAAGAGACAGTAGCCGTCTTCAAATCAGTGGTAGAAAGTATCGCGTAGGAGGAGGATGAGTTCGACTGTTTTGATTTGGTACAGAGGGAATTTGGGGAAAAACTGCTTGAACTATTTTTAAATTTGAATGAAGGGATCGTCTTCGAATTGTAAAGGGAAGAAACTGCTCGGCCATTATTTTCTTTCTGATGTTCGAATTTGAATGGAAAGAGGGGAACGAGATTTTTACGTTGATTTCGAACGACAGAAAATGTACGCGCCCATGCCCCTGCACGATTCATTTCGTGATTCAAGGCGTGATTTAAGGAGAAGCTAAAAGTAGCTGATGAACGATAATTTAAATTTGAATTAAATTGAATCCGTTTTAATTTCAACGCGTTTACGTGTCGTATTCTCACATAACAGCTCCAAATGCTACGAAAGTTGAAATCCGGTAAAAATACAATATTACGGACCCAATGGAACTGGTTTCGTCGAATTTCGAGACTGTGCCTCGGACGGCTAATTTTAAATATCGATACGAACGATAAATTTCAAAACTGAACACTTCAATTCCAAATTCGATTCTGAAGCTCCAATTATCTTCAGTATTGTCAATATGAATTTTAAAAGCCTTCGAAATATTTTTCTTCAACTTAAAATTGAAGATTTAAATTTTCATTCAGTTCAATAGATTAAATTTTTAAAATTAAATCGTAAAATTCAGAGTTATATTCGGGATTCGAATTAAATCATCGTTCAAATATTTAAAATAAATTAAATATTCTCAATTTAATTTGGTCAAAATTCTGGGTCGTTACAGACTTCCCCCCTTAAAAGAATTTCGTCCCGAAATTACAAGTCAGGAAGAAAAAGTCCTTAACTCGTCTACTATTTTTAATATCCAATAGTTTTATCAAATTTTCAAACAGATCTTTCTACTAAAGATTCGTTATCATTCCAACTATCCTTTCCAACTCAAATTATAGTTCAAAACAACATTGTTTTCTTAACAATTCAACTTTAAGTTTAAATTCAAATTTTAACTTCCAAATTTTCTCAAAAATTTTCTAACACTCGAAATTTCTGAAAAATTTCGCCAGCGTCTCCTTTGCGCGGCTAGATCGGTACTACTACAAAACGTCCCTACGGACTCTCAGATTTCAAAAAGAAAAAGAAAAGCCAAGCGGCTAGAGAAATAAGTCATCATATCTCATATTCAAATTGAAACACTTACCTTTTGTTGAGCAATTCAAATTCTCTTCAAAATTAAAATCCCAATTCCTTTACACCTGTATATCCTACTAGCCATTATATCTAGTTACACATTCAAACCATTTTGCAAATCCTATTACAAAATTTTCAATATAAACTACTTATATCATTTTTACTTCACTGTTGAAGTTACATCATTCAGTTTCGTTCAATTTTGAACTCTCATTCCAATTCATTTGTTACTACTCCAATTTATTTATTCAAATTCGGTTTCAACTTCATTTACTACCAAATTCAAAAGAAGTTTAACATTCAGTTTTAATCTCATTCACTTCATTCAATTAGCTTCACTTACAAATTTTTAGTTTAATAGTTCACCTTGTTTTCCACAAATCTAAATTCAATTCAGTCTTACTTACCAATTCAAAATGAATTTTTACATTAAATTTCATTTTCTTGCATTTGCTATTGCAAATTCATTTATTCATTCGTAATTTTATCCATTTTCAATTCGAATTCTCATTTCAATCGAATTTCAAATACTTTATAAGTCTTCGACTTATTTACAATTTGATTTATAAAGTCATTTGTACATTCATATTACTAATTTCATTCCTTTATGAATTTTATCTTCAAATATTTTTCTGGAACTTTATTTCAAACTATATATCACATTAATATTTCATATTCACAAATTCTATTCATATATGAATTCATTTCTTTTAAGTTAGATTTTTATTTAAACTTAAACTTTACAAGTTATCGACTTCATAATATTTCATAAACATTTTCATATAGCATTCCAGAGTTTTTTCAACATTTCAAAAATCATTTTTGAAAACAATTCAAATTATCCTTTGAATTTCCAAAACAAAAACCCAAATTTTCCAAACAACTTTCATTTAAAACAATTTGGCAGCAATTCCTCTTTTGGAAACCCGAAAATGGACATCAATAATGCTGCAGTCATTACCGAAGTTATTTTCCAGCGACCGAAAAGAGTTTAGAGCTTTCAACTTTCCAAAAATACTTTTCAAAACCTTTGAAATTCATTTTCAAATCAAAAAGGATTTAAACTTTCCAAATCTCCAAAATTTTCAAATTCTTTTCAAAATCTTTCCAAATACTTCTCTGGAATTCCGTTTCAAATTACAATTCACATTTATAATTAACATTCTCAAATTTCATTTATATGTGAATTTATTTCTTAACTTTGAAGTTACGATTTGAATTTCTTGTTCAATTTCAATGATAATAAATTAATATCATCACCTCTAACAACCATGCAACCATATACTATAGTACTTTATAGAAAAACATTTCTTTTTTTTTATACAAAAATAGTTTTGGGCAAAATTATTTCATTCACCCTATTTAAAACGATACTGTGTCGTCTTGCCTCGTTTAAGTGTTTAGAAATCCATATCGATAATATGGCGTCCCACATACCGACCAAAATTCATAAACATCTCAACGGATAAGCAAACACAATATAAAACATTTTTATATTCACTAACAAATACGCGCTCATATCTATTATTACACTCAACTCATTCTAGAGTACTACTGACTCTATCTCTAATGAGTAACACCCAATAGAGCAGGGTTGTCGCTTAACCATATGCTCTGATACCACGCTGTCACGTACCGAAATTTTCAACTTTCGAAAATTCGACATCGATACTCACTTTATCGACTGCCGAGAAATCGAGCGCCGGAAACTCCAATAGTAAGGGTTTTAGAAAGAAAGAAAAGGTAGAAGAAGAAGAGAAGAAGAAAGAACAGAACAACATCAGAACAGAAAACAATATCAGAATCTTACACATCGCAGCGGAACAATATATAATAGATAAATGAATAATCTTTAAAACAAAGAACTATATCATTTTATACATACATCAATCATCAGAGTCAATATACAACTCAGTACAACAATGGACAGTTTTATACTTGTCCTCATACAGAATACACAACGGAATAAATACCATCAGATACAAATACTACGTCTCGTCATCCAGCTTATCTCCAAAGCTCCAGAATATCTAGAATATCCTGATAATATAACTCTAGGCTGCCCGTGTGGAAATTGGTGGGCACCCAGAGTTTAGAAGGGAACAATAAACTCCGAGTCAGTCATGGTGACTGGTGTGAGATCGTAAAACAGTTATTCTTTATAACAACAAAATAATTTTTAAGTCAATTCGAAATGCTTTTGGAAAATGAAACTACCATAAGACCTCCCACCACACACACAATGCAAACGCAGAATTGGAGGAGATTTCTTCTTATGATAGTCAAAGATGCTTACTACGCAAAAATCAAATTATTTTGGATATTATTATTAGTGCATAGTGTAGAAATCATTTCGAAAGTATAATATTAATCTTAGCCAACATACGACCAGTATCGTATGCCTACTATAGCTACCATCTAAACAGTGGTGACCACCGTACGTAAATGGCAGGTTCTACAACTAATACCGTACAAAGTTCGTATTGGAGTTTGGATTTCCAACAAATGGTCAGGCTAAGGAACATCCTATCCACGATGGGTACGTCCCTGGAATAGACGACCCGAGAACCTAAGCGGATCTCTGCCAACACAAGGCCGGGTTACCTCTGCAAAAATAGGTAACTACTGACACGCGTATGCCATCCCCCGATCGTAACCGATCTTCCCGAGGATCCCCGATTTCCAACAAACCACATAGATAATAATGCAGCAACCACATAGGTTAAGTATCTGGGCTCCATACCATGATACCACCTCTATCCAGAAGGAATGACATACACTAAGGGGCGCTACTCCCTAGAACCTTGCCGCATCCTTCCTGTTTCGACCATTTCCGCGGTGTGAGGCTCGACGAAGTCTCGTCCACAAAGCTACACTTTCTACAAAGCCCTGCTTCGGGTCAAACAAAATGATCAACCTATGATCACAAAGATATAAGATCAAACAAATGATCATATCACAAATGATCAAACACTGATCATTTCACAGCAACACTTAGTATGCCACGTTACCAAATTGGGATATATCGCTGATGAATTTCAACTACATAACCTCTGAGCTCGTACGTCTCAGAGAAGGGTGTTAAGCTAAGAGAATAAATTCTCCGCCACCAACAGAAATGTATTTGAAAGAAATCAGCTTTATATCTCAAATTGTAACGTCAGACACACAATCCATACAAGTCTGTTCCGGGATCGAACAGAACCGAAGGCACTTCTCACGAAGCCCTTGCATTTCCGGATAATTTTCTAATCACGTCCGGACTTCCCGTCACTAAGGGTGATAAAACCTCTAAATCGGAGATCAGTCGATGTAGAGTAACTCGACGGTAATCCTTCCATTTTCAAAAATATCCGGTCTTCAACACCGGTCTTCAAATGCAATTCATAACGACGTATCACATATTCGGAATGGGTTATACGACCCCATGGTCCTTTCCCGGCTAACCCGAATAATGAGCGCTTATTCAAAAATAAGTGTGGCATTCAAATTCATCCAATTCACAACAAATACCTATCTAAAGGTAATTATTGATAGTCGGTTATTTAACTATCAATAAAGATGCGCAACATCATCAGATTCCAAATAATTTTCCAAATTATTTCATCTTCAAAAATATCTTTACTAGATATATTATTTCCACACTTCAATCATTTGAAAACAATTTCAAATCAACTTCCACATTTCAATTTATCTTTAAAAGATAAAATCTCAAAACAGTTCATTTCATATTGGAAAAGCATTTCCATACTTATTTAATAAGAAGTAATTCACACATCATTTATTTTCAACATTTGAAAATATTCAATATACTTAAATCGAATTTAAGTATATATTTCATTCTTTAAGGAAATCATAAATTTTTAACATCTATTTGAGTCAAAATGAATGTTGCGTAAAACATCGTTACGACGACTCAAAATCACTAATATAGGGATTCAGAATTAAGATAGATGTGTAAATCCCAATACTATATAAAACATTTCCTTCCGGAAATCATTTACTATAACAACAGTGTTATAGTCCACCATTTCCTTAAGTTTCTCGAAAACGTCTATTTCAACAATAAATGTTGAAATCTATGGTTTCGATTCGTAATACATTTTAAAACATCTTTAAAATGTTTAACTTCATTTTTAATATCACTTCTTCAAAAATGAATCCATTTTATTTAATAATATATTCATTGTCCAAAATCGTGAATATAATTCACTTAACCCAATTTTCAATAATCTCTACACATTTTATTTCAATAAAAATTCGCTATCCAAAAATGCGAATATAACTTCTTTGATAATCTTCTATATTTAATTTATCAAATTCAATTGATTTTGAACTTATTAGAACCACGTTTATAAATTCTCTTTCTATTTTAATAACAACTTTGATTTTTAAATCTTCTTTTTATTAACTTCTATATTTTACTTATCAAAATAAGTGATTTCATATTTATAAACAACATTTATAAATTCCAATTTTATTTATAAAAACTTCAATCCCAAATCAATTTCGATATTGATTTCAAAATTTATTTTCAACTTTGAATAAAATTTCCATAATGATTTCTCAAAAATTCATTTCCAAATATTAAATCAATTATAGATTGATTTCTAATTTTTATTTATCACTACTAAGTGAATTCCTCATTTTTTCTCAAATTATTCAATATTCTGTTTTTAAATGGATTCTTCAAATTGAAATCATTCTACATGGATTTTCCAAATTATTTCAATTTACCAATTAAATTTCTAATTGGATTTCCAACTTATCTTCTTTTAATAAATTCCTTTTTAAGAAAATAAATTTCAATCGTTTCTTTCAATCTATTTAAAAATCCAAATTCTTAAATTAAATTCTTCAATTTATAATCACTATTTTACGAAATCCATTTATTTAACATTTTCACTTGATTCTGGAATTAATTCGATAAGATTATAAAAATTAACTTTTTATACTTTAAAAAAATTTCTTTCTTCGAATTTATTCAATTTCTAAAAATTTATTTACTTAAAAATTTCTATTTTGATTTCAAAAATTCAATTTCATTTATTTTTGGAATCCAATGATATCAAACATCCATTCAGCTAAATTTTAGCTTTCAATCAATTTCCAGACATCGATATGATCAATAACATCAATATAATCATTCACAGATTCATATCACAGTATAAATAAAATCAATCAATGTGAGGGGTCCAGTTGGATCCCTCCAACCTGTTTCCCTGCATCCAAAGATGTTAGCACAATACCAATTCCGCTCCAGTACGGAATTATCGCGGTATATGGGTTTTATAAAAATCCGCTTACTAACGGCGCAATAGGGTCTCATCCGCTATACGAGGCGGGAAATCATCAATCCAATATATACATATGCCAATATGTATATATCGCTATATATATATAGATATATCCTACTATATCTAATACACATCCAAACAGTCAATCATCAATCAATAACTGTAAAAGAAAATCCACTTTCATTTGAGTGAGAAGATCTCACCTTAGCTTTTATTTTGCCATCCATTTCCCAATTTGACAGTTTCTCCAAATTTTGACCTTGTATAACAATTTAAATAATTTATTAATATTTAGACTAATCCATCAAATAAATTTTCCATTTATTAATTAAATTAACTAATAATTTAGTTTTATTGATAAATTTGATTTTAACAAATTTTCCTTTTAATCCTATTGATTTCACTAACAAGCCAATTTAAAACTAAATTTCCCTTTAATACATTATTTAAAATGACTGGTTAAGTGAAAATATGTATATTTACTTTCCTCTTTGAAATTATCTATACAAAAATAACCTATATACATTTTTATAAAAACCCAATCTTTTAAAATTCCAAAGCATCTTAAAACTTTTATATCTTACCAAAATCATCTCATGTATATATTTATGAAATTAAAGCAGAATTATCTTTATCTCTTACTGTACGGATATATACATTTTTTTCTTTTTCACTGTAAAAATGTTATTTTCTATAAATAACAAAATGTCAAATTTCCTTCACTGCAACTATAAAAATTTTTTCCCCTCTAATATTTAATTAAATTCAAATCAAGGTTAACTTAATATTTAAAACAAACTGCTAGTGACCAAAATAAATTCTTTACTATATATAAAATTTTCACTGTTTTACTTGTATATTAACTTACTGTAATACTTAAAAAAAATTCTCTCTATGAAATTTTCTTCTAACTATATATATATTTATTTAACAACTTCGTTTAATTGAACATAGAAAAGAAGAAAAAAAACATTGAGATTACCTCACTGTTAACAAACCCAGACTATCGTTTCATGAATCCCAGCTTGTCGCCATCGACCTCGTTCAACTCGAACGCCACGCTGAAACCAGTCGCGACTCTCCTTCCATTGCCCACGCCATCGTACTGGACATCGACTCCACCCCCAATCCGATCGCAACTCCTCCAGTCGAAGTCGAAATCAACTTTCGTTTCATCCACGCGAACCACCACAATCGACACCCACGCGTGCGCGACCCCCCTACTCATCGCGAGCCATAGAACCCAGTCGAAATCGATCCTGCCATATTCCCATTCGCGACCCCCACCTAGGTCAACGCTGCCCCTACGTCGCCTCCCAGATGCTCGCACACGCGAGGAGCCCGCGTAGTCACCGCGACATCACGAGTCCCCTGAAACTGCCATTGCGACATCCATGACACGCCGCCCACGTTCGCGGTCCCCCCCTCTCGCGTACGCACACGCGCGCGCTTTCCCCCCTTCGCGAGATCCCTCCTCCATAATTTTAGCAGTGGAAGTAAAAAGAGACAGTAGCCGTCTTCAAATCAGTGGTAGAAAGTATCGCGTAGGAGGAGGATGAGTTCGACTGTTTTGATTTGGTACAGAGGGAATTTGGGGAAAAACTGCTTGAACTATTTTTAAATTTGAATGAAGGGCTCGTCTTCGAATTGTAAAGGGAAGAAACTGCTCGGCCATTATTTTCTTTCTGATGTTCGAATTTGAATGGAAAGAGGGGAACGAGATTTTTACGTTGATTTCGAACGACAGAAAATGTACGCGCCCATGCCTCTGCACGATTCATTTCGTGATTCAAGGCGTGATTTAAGGAGAAGCTAAAAGTAGCTGATGAACGATAATTTAAATTTGAATTAAATTGAATCCATTTTAATTTCAACGCGTTTACGTGTCGTATTCTCACATAACAGCTCCAAATGCTACGAAAGTTGAAATCCGGTAAAAATACAATATTACGGACCCAATGGAACTGGTTTCGTCGAATTTCGAGACTGTGCCTCGGACGGCTATTTTTAAATATCGATACGAACGATAAATTTCAAAACTGAACACTTCAATTCCAAATTCGATTCTGAAGCTCCAATTATCTTCAGTATTATCAATATGAATTTTAAAAGCCTTCGAAATATTTTTCTTCAACTTAAAATTGAAGATTTAAATTTTCATTCAGTTCAATAGATTAAATTTTTAAAATTAAATCGTAAAATTCAGAGTTATATTCGGGATTCGAATTAAATCATCGTTCAAATATTTAAAATAAATTAAATATTCTCAATTTAATTTGGTCAAAATTCTGGGTCGTTACAGTCTTGATTGTAGAAATTAATGAACAAAAGAGAAGATAAACAAAACTAGTGAGATTAAACAAACGGAATGAATCATATATTCATTTATTTGTAATAAGCTTTAAGCTTAGTAAAAATTGAGTAGGGTATAAATATTGATGGAATTTTAACAACCTTTCCTTTTCGTGGACGAAAAGTTTTTAAGGAGGGGAGTTTGTAACGACCCTGAAATTTCAAAAATTCAAATTTAAAATATTTAATGAATTTTAAATATTTGAATGATGAATTGATTCGAATTTCAACTTTTCAGAATAAATTTTGCGATTAAATTTTAGGATTTAATCTACTGAAAATTTAATAATAATTTGAATCGGGATTTATAGAAATGTAAAGGAAAATGCTTTAAAATTTTAAAGTATAAAATCGTTGGATTGTAAAAAATCAAATTTATCTTAATTAATTAAAATTTAAAAGCTTTACATTTTGAAATAGACATGAGATATGCAAATTAAAAGAATATAGATAATGATTGGGAAAGATTGAATAAATTTTATCTACAAAATTCAATAGCATAAGTTATTAGTAATTAATGAAAACAAAACAAAGTAAATAAAAATAAAACCAAAAATAAAAGATAAAATTAAAATAAAAAGAAAAAAACTATAACCAGCCCATACCCAACCCATACCCTAAAACCATACCCTAAGCCCATCCTTATCTCGGTTAAAACACGAAAACCCGATCCCCTCTTTTCTCATTCGTTCAAAACCTTAAACAAATCAATCGAAGAATAAAAATGGCGGCCTCAAATTCATTTTTTTCGTCCTTCCCTCTCGTCTTCCTCTTGCGCTCGGAAGATTAGGGCTTTTCAAAATCAAAGGCGCTGGCTTCGATCTATCGCGCTCGTCTTCTAGAGGGCCACGGCTTCAACTTCAGTAGCTAGATCATCTCTTGCTCGCAACCGTTCCAATCGAAGGTGAGTGGTTTTCGCCCCTCACATCTAGTTCGAATTCGCATATTCTTGATTTCGTGATTTTCACGGCTTTGAATTTATGGGAAAATTTGTTTATCACTGGCTTTTGATTTTGAACTTGGTCATTCACCATTTTTCTTGTTTCATGAATATCTTGGTTGGCATTTGCTTTGCTCTGTTGTCCACCCCACAGTCGATGATGATTTCTGGGTTTATAATCAAGTCAGATTTGATTTACGTGATTACCACGTTGTTTATACTTGCCGTTTTTACATCTCGATATTTTTGGTAATAACCTCTGATCATCGGCTTTGGCATGTTGTATTTGCTCAGACTGTTTTTCGTCTCACTTGTTGGCTTTGGCATCGACTTTGACCTATAGTTGCCTTCGGCTGCACACTTGGTTTTGTGATGATTGATCTTGTTCGATTTTTTTTTGCCATATTATCCACGGCCTCTAATAGCACTTTGATATGGTGTAGCTTTTGAATCATCCCTTATCTGTCGCATTTGCATATCATTGAAATTCCATCACTACACTGTTTATTTGAATATAAACTTGAGTTCCTTGTTATGTCTTTTGTGCATTAGCCACTTGAACTAGTTTCTCTAACTTGTAGCCTCTGTACATTCATGAAGTATGGTTTCACATGCATACTGCCTATACATGCTTGGTCCTTGATTTCTGAATCGATGTACATGTGTTCACTTGATCATGGTTTCATTTAGATAGCTTCACTGTTGTATGTACTGACATCACCTTGCAGTCTTCACATATAGTTTGTTCATGTTGTGCACTTGTCAGTATAGTCTTTATGTTGCTCTCTGCATACTTAAACTGATTGGGTTTATTTTAAATTGCTGAAGTCCAGTTTTGTAAGACTGTTGTACCATGATTTTGAACTTACCTTAAGTAAAATTTGGGACTAGTTTATATGATGATTTTTGGGTTGGTTTGAATATGACACTTCATTGATGTCTACATTTAAATAATTCGTGAGATGATCGAGTTGCTGTCATTATTGTTGGCACTAACTTCATCATGTTGGCATTCTTTTATCTGGTTTGTTGTTTTCGCCTATGTGCTTCGACTTTGGGATTTTTCCTTGTTCTAGACTATGAAGTAAATACTATCCAGTTACAGTATTATATATGTTACCTTTCGTACACTTATGTTTTTTTTGAGACTGTCTGCACCCAGTTGCATTGTAGTCTTCAAACATATGTATGCAGTGATGTATGTATATACATTAAATTGATATGTATATATGTATGTTCGAACTGCATTTTATTTTCTCTTGGAATGATTGACTGTATTTTGGGATTGAATTACGACTTGGTGGAGTTGCTGTCATTACTATTGGCACTGACTTCATCTTGTTTGCACTTTGATGGTCTAGTTGCCTTGTGCACTGGGTCAAATTCGAGTTGAGTTGCTTTGAAGTTGTGTTGAGGCAGTTTGTATATGAATAGGCTGTCTTGACCACTGGGTTATACTTGTATTTGTGTAGTCTGATCTCCATTATGTGGGTGTAGGCTTATATTCGCAGTTCACCACCCCTTATGTGCATGTTTTCACTGTGTATATAACTGCCAGGTTTTTTTTTCATGAGTAATACTTGATGACTTTGGTTCTCGATAAATGTTGAACTTATTTTATGGTTGAACTTCGACATTAACTTGATAATGTCTTCGAGTTCTTTGTTTAAGTGCTTTTAAATATGTACAGTTGTGATTGCACTTGACCCTCTATAGTCGTGGCATTCATTGTGTACTTGCACTTGTATTTCATAGTTGTATATGTTAACATACTTCAAGTGGTCTGCACATACCCTTGTTTACGTCTCCACTGCATAGCTTTTAACTTAAGTGCATTTCTTGATTTCGGTTGTACTTGGTCATTTGAGGCGTTAGGTCTGCATACATATGTTTTGATGCGGTTTTGTTTTGTTGTAGCTGCTGCACTTTTTGATTTAGTGTACATGTGCATGCATCTTTGCATTTGTGTTTTCGTTGGGTGTCTGCACATGCTTCTGGTCCATTGCTTAGCGAAGTCTGACTTGATTAGTTGTGAAGTTTCCACTGATTTAAGTCCATCTTGTTGTTTCATTTCCTTGCATCATTGGGTGGCACTTGCTGCCCATTTAACATGTGCATTTCCTTCATGTGTTCTGCACACTATGTGGCCACATAATTGTATATGTGTGGACTAGTCTTCATTTGCATTGATGCACAGATTTTTATTTGCAGTCTGATTTGGTTGTCCCTTGCACTGGCCATTGAATTCAAGTGGAGGCTGCATTTTCGTTGCAGTTTTACCCTTGTCCCTTGTGGTAACTTTATATTCGGTGGTGGCGAGGCAGTGCACGCGTGCGTGCACTACAGCCACCTAGAATTGATAGTTTTGAATTGATATTTCTTTTTCTTTGTGTCGTGATGCATTGGTGTTTTATGCCGTATTGGCGAGGCCGTACACGCGTGCGTGTACGGCAGCCAATCGAACTCTGATGGTTTCAAAGTGACAATTTCAATTGTTTTGAATTGATTTAGTCGATTTGATAAATTGTTTATTTATCTCTGTTGATGATTTAAATCTGCTGATTTATTGTTTAGTGTTAAAATTTTCGTTATTCGATTTCTTTTTTAAAAGGATTGGATAGGCGGGAATTATTGTGACTGTCGTCTATTTGATTATTACTGCCTATATGCACTAGTAACTGGTTTGAATTAGACTGACCTGTGTATTATTTTCTTTTGAATATAATACTCGGGTCAGACCGAGTATTTTACAGCTTGAAGATTTTCGAGCAGCGAAGTTAGAGAGAGAGAGTAAAGAATCACTTTAGTTTTCAAGAATTTGTATTTTAAAGAGATATTCCGCTGTATCAATTTAATAAATTGTATAAACTCTGATGTATGTATTCAAAAAGATTTATAGTAATGAAATATTATTATTCTGTGTTTTTGTGGCTGATTCTGTTTAAATTACATAAACTAAATAACAATCCGTCTTTTTGAACGTTTCGAGTTGGTTTAATTACCGACTGAAGGCGGTCAGAAAGGGGGAATGTTACAGAGTGGTATCAGAGCTTTGGTTTACACAAAGCTTAGTTTATGATGTTTAATATGAATAGTTACTAGAAACACTTTAAAAAGAAACGTTTTTCAAATCTAAAGAAGTATAAAATTGTTTGAATGGATTTGAAATTTAACTAAAGGAAGTTAAATAAATTGAACTTGATCAGATAAATTTTTGAGATGGAAATTTAAACTTAAAAGATAAGTGATTATATAATATGAATTGGAAAGTTTAAATTAATAAGTTGTATAACTTATAAAATGAGAAATTTGAATAAAACCAGTTGTTAAATGGTTAAACAGTTTTGTTAAGTAAAACAAAATCTGAATTCTGAATAGTGATATGAATTTGACTTTAGCGAAAGTTAAATAAAATGATTTTAGAAATGAAATCTAAGTTAAGTGAAGATAAAATGAAACAGCTTAAGTAATATTGAATCAAATTGAATTTGATATCAAAATGAATTAATAAAGTGAAGTAATGAATATGAATTTGAATTATAGAAAGGAAATTCAACTTTAATTGTAAAAGTGAATTAGTGAATAAACATGGATTAGAAATGTTGTTAAGAGTTGAATAAAACTTAAGTTAAGAAATTGTGAAAATGGTGAGTATAAGAATTCAATCTGAATTAGAATATAAACCAATTGAAATTAAATGTGTTAAACCAAATTGAATGTAAGCTAAGTAAATAAATTTGGTTTTGCTAGTTGATTGTATAGAAATTCATTAAGTGTTAATGGAATTGAGTTAATGGAAATTGGAAGCTAAGTAATTGAATTCAAATTGAAAGATAAGTAAATCTAAATAGAATCAAATTAGATTTGAATTGAAAGAACTAACTTGAATATAAATTAGTGAAAGTAAACTAATTGAATATGAATGAATGTTAGTAAAATCCAATGTAAATGAATCAGATGTGATTAAATTGAAAACCAAGTCGATGAATGATTTACTAAAGAACTAGTTGATTATTTTGGAAATAGAAAATTGATAAGTTTATATAATAGTTTAAATTGGAATTTTTGAATTATTATAAACGATTTCTATAGAAGATTTGAAAGTGTTGATATTATATTGGAACTATAAATGAGTTTATATAAGCGCTGAAAATGAAGTATAAATGGATTTCATAAGTGAAGAATTGAAATTGTGAAGTTATAAAATGAATCGATGTTGTAAAATAAAAGAGTTTATAAGTAATTTACTTATAAATTAAATTTCTGATATAAAACTGAGTTATAGAAGAAAGGGTTAATAAAGTGATTTTTTTTATAAATTAAAGTCTGTATAAATAGGAATGGAATTTATAAAACGTTGTTTATAAATCCGAAAATGACTTATTTTGATAAGTAAATCTTTATAGCTTGTTAAATGAAGTATATTCACGATTTTGGACAGTGAATATATTATTAAATAAAATGGACATGTTATGGGAAATTGATATTTTAAAACGAAGATAATTGTTTTAAAAGATGTTTTAAAAGGCATTGAATATCGAAACCATAGATTTCAACATTCATTGTTGAAATAGACGTTTTCGAATAAAAGGAAATGGTGGACTATAACACTGTTGTTATAGTAAATGATTTCCGAAAGGAAATGTTTTGTATAGTATTGGGATTTATACATCTATCTAAATTTCGAATCCCTATACTAGTGATTTTGAGTTGTCGTAACGATGTTTTACGTAACATTCGTTTTAACTCAAACAAATCTGTGAAAGAGAATGATTTCCTTAAAGATGAAATATATACTTAATTTTGATTTAAGTATATCGAATATTTTCAAATGTTGAAAATAAATTAGATTTGTGAATTACTTATTTTTAAATAAGTATGGAAATGTTTTTCCAAATATGAAATGTTATGAATATATTCCGTAAGGAATAAATGATTTGAAATTCATTTTTGAAGTCGAAGTTGAAAAGTTAAATGAGAAATTTGAACAATTTGTTAAAATTGAAATTTTTCAAAAAAGATTGAATCGTTAAGTTAAAATTGAGTTTAACTTCGACATCAAAGACAATATAAGTTGAGCTTTGAATTTCAGATGATGATTTGGATTGTATGTCTAACATTGTGAATTGATGACATAGCAATTGATCTCTATTAAATATATATCTGTTGGTGGCGGAGAATTTATTCTCTTAGCTTAACACCCTTCTCTGAGACGTACGAGCTCAGAGGTTATATATCGATAGACATCAATTCTGTGTTGAGAATTGACGATGTAACGTGTGATTCAAATCGAATGTGAAAGTCGATAATAAATGGAATTATGAATATGAATTAGGTTTGAGATAACCTTAAATTTCCAAATCGACTTAGAGGAAATTTTTTGAAATCCTCTATTTTGTTATGAATATGAGATATGTGAGTTTTCAGAACTTATATATATGAATGCGGTAAATTTGAAAACCGTTAGTTTAGAAAGACATTGTTAAGGAAATCTTATGTATGTTTACATAGATGTTATATGTACGAAATGTGAAATGAAGTACTACATATATGATATTATGTTTTCTAAACTGAGGATATGGAAAAGTACATTCCATTTATTATTAGAGAAGGTATTGGAACTCGTGAAGAGTGTCCATTTGAAATTCGTAGCTACGTAGAATTTCCATTTAGTCAGAGTGACTATTTGAATCGGAAATCCCTCGCGATGGATCATCGTGACGAGATTAGATTGATTGATTAGCGTAATTTGAGGGGCGAGATGCCCACAGTTACAAGCGATTCCATTGGGATAATGGCGCAACCGCCTGGTAAACTGCAGTCAATGCCAAGCGAAATTTGAGGGGCGTGATGCCTACAGACACAAGCGATTCTACTGGGATAGTAGCGTAACCGCCGTGTGTACTGCGATCTATGGATACAACCATGGCGAAATTTAAGAGATGAGAAATCTACAGATTACGAGCGACTCTACTGGGATAGTAGCGTAACCGCCGGGTAAAATGTAATCCATGGGGGAACGTGCTTTCCATATCCATTTTTAAAAGAATTTTTAAAGTATTTCAACTGGAATTGAAGCAAGTATATTTAGTACTTGGAGATTTTTAGACCTGCGCCTGGCCAGCGTATGCCTAATGTCTGTGAGAACGAAGATGGACTTGTTAAATTTCGAGTTAGCAAGTATTTTCAAACTATAAATAGCAAATCAATAGTCTGAAAGTAAAATTTCAAAATTCCTACCTAATAAACTAAGGAAGAGGATCTTTGAAATGTTTTGAAAGTTCACAGCTTTGGAAGAGATATATTATATAAATCTCTAACATGACGGATTTTAAGTTTGAATCTGAGTTGTAAGTCGAAAATTTGGTAAAAGACTTTTGTGTCTTGATTGTAGAAATTAATGAACAAAAGAGAAGATAAACAAAACTAGTGAGATTAAACAAACGAAATGAATCATATATTCATTTATTTCTAATAAGCTTTAAGCTTAGTAAAAATTGAGTAGGGTATAAATATTGATGGAATTTTAACAACCTTTCCTTTTCGTGGACGAAAAGTTTTTAAGGAGGGGAGTTTGTAACGACCCTGAAATTTCAAAAATTGAAATTTAAAATATTTAATGAATTTTAAATATTTGAATGATGAATTGATTCGAATTTCAACTTTTCAGAATAAATTTTGCGATTAAATTTTAGGATTTAATCTACTGAAAATTTAATAATAATTTGAATCGGGATTTATAGAAATGTAAAGGAAAATGCTTTAAAATTTTAAAGTATAAAATCGTTGGATTGTAAAAAATCAAATTTATCTTAATTAATTAAAATTTAAAAGCTTTACATTTTGAAATAGACATGAGATATGCAAATTAAAAGAATATAGATAATGATTGGGAAAGATTGAATAAATTTTATCTACAAAATTCAATAGCATAAGTTATTAGTAATTAATGAAAACAAAACAAAGTAAATAAAAATAAAACCAAAAATAAAAGATAAAATTAAAATAAAAAGAAAAAAACTATAACCAACCCATACCCTAAAACCATACCCTAAGCCCATCCTTATCTCGGTTAAAACACGAAAACCCGATCCCCTCTTTTCTCATTCGTTCAGAACCCTAAACAAATCAATCGAAGAATAAAAATGGCGGCCTCAAATTCATTTTTTTCGTCCTTCCCTCTCGTCTTCCTCTTGCGCTCGGAAGATTAGGGGTTTTCAAAATCAAAGACGCTGGCTTCGATCTATCACACTCGTCTTCTAGAGGGCCACGGCTTCAACTTTAGTAGCTAGATCATCTCTCGCTCGCAACCGTTCCAATCGAAGGTGAGTGGTTTTCTCCCCTCACATCTAGTTCGAATTCGCATATTCTTGATTTTGTGATTTTCACGGCTTTGAATTTATGGGAAAATTTGTTTATCACTGGCTTTTGATTTTGAACTTGGTCATTCACCATTTTTCTTGTTTCATGAATATCTTGGTTGGCATTTGCTTTGCTCTGTTGTCCACCCCAAAGTCGATGATGATTTCTGGGTTTATAATCAAGTCAGATTTGATTTACGTGATTACCACGTTGTTTATACTTGCCGTTTTTACTTCTCGATATTTTTGGTAATAACCTCTGATCATCGGCTTTGGCATGTTGTATTTGCTCAGACTGTTTTTCGTCTCACATGTTGGCTTTGGCATCGACTTTGACCTGTAGTTGCCTTCGGCTGCACACTTGGTTTTGTGATGATTGATCTTGTTCGATTTTTTTTTGCCATATTATCCACTACCTCTAGTAGCACTTTGATATGGTGTAGCTTTTGAATCATCCCTTATCTGTCGCATTTGCATATCATTGAAATTCCATCACTACACTGTTTATTTGCATATAAACTTGAGTTCCTTGTTATGTCTTTTGTGCATTAGCCACTTGAACTAGTTTCTCTAACTTGTAGCCTCTGTACATTCATGAAGTATGGTTTCACATGCATACTGCCTATACATGCTTGGTCCTTGATTTCTGAATCGATGTACATGTGTTCACTTGATCATGGTTTCATTTAGATAGCTTCACTGTTGTATGTACTGACATCACCTTGTAGTCTTCACATATAGTTTGTTCATGTTGTGCACTTGTCAGTATAGTCTTTATGTTGCTCTCTGCATACTTAAACTGATTGGGTTTATTTTAAATTGCTGAAGTCCAGTTTTGTAAGACTGTTGTACCATGATTTTGAACTTACCTTAAGTAAAATTTGGGACTAGTTTATATGATGATTTTTGGGTTGGTTTGGATATGACACTTCATTGCTGTCTGCATTTAAATAATTCATGAGATGATCGAGTTGCTGTCATTATTGTTGGCACTAACTTCATCATGTTGGCATTCTTTTATCTGGTTTGTTGTTTTCGCCTATGTGCTTCGACTTTGGCATTTTGCCTTGTTCTAGACTATGAAGTAAATACTGTCCAGTTACAGTATTATATATGTTACCTTTCGTACACTTATGTTTTTTTTTTGAGACTGTCTGCACCTAGTTGCATTCTAGTCTTCAAACATATGTATGCAGTGATGTATGTATATACATTAAATTGATATGTATATATGTATGTTCGAACTGCATTTTATTTTCTCTTGGAATGATTGACTGTATTTTGGGATTGAATTACGACTTGGTGGAGTTGCTGTCATTACTATTGGCACTGACTTCATCTTGTTTGCACTTTGATGGTCTAGTTGCCTTGTGCACTGGGTCAAATTCGAGTTGAGTTGCTTTGCAGTTGTGTTGAGGCAGTTTGTATATGAATAGGCTGTCTTGACCACTGGGTTATACTTGTATTTGTGTAGTCTGATCTCCATTATGTGGGTGTAGGCTTATATTCGCAGTTCACCACCCCTTATGTGCATGTTTTCACTGTGTATATAACTGCCAGGTTTTGTTTTCATGAGTAATACTTGATGACTTTGGTTCTCGATAAATGTTGAACTTATTTTATGGTTGAACTTCGACATTAACTTGATAATGTCTTCGAGTTCTTTGTTTAAGTGCTTTTAAATATGTACAGTTGTGATTGCACTTGACCCTCTATAGTCGTGGCATTCATTGTGTACTTGCACTTTTATTTCATGGTTGTATATGTTAACATACTTCAAGTGGTCTGCACATACCCTTGTTTACGTCTCCACTGCATAGCATTTAACTTAAGTGCATTTCTTGATTTCGGTTGTACTTGGTCATTTGAGGCGTTAGGTCTGCATACATATGTTTTGATGCGGTTTTGTTTTGTTGTAGCTGCTGCACTTTTTGATTTAGTGTACATGTGCATGCATCTTTGCATTTGTGTTTTCGTTGGGTGTCTACACATGCTTCTGGTCCATTGCTTAGCGAAGTCTGACTTGATTAGTTGTGAAGTTTCCACTGATTTAAGTCCATCTTGTTGTTTCATTTCCTTGCATCATTGGGTGGCACTTGCTGCCCATTTAACATGTGCATTTCCTTCATGTGTTCTGCGCACTGTGTGGCCACATAATTATATATGTGTGGACTAGTCTTCATTTGCATTGATTCACAGATTTTTATTTGCAGTCTGATTTGGTTGTCCCTTGCACTGGCCATTGAATTCAAGTGGAGGCTGCATTTTCGTTGCAGTTTTACCCTTGTCCCTTGTGGTAACTTTATATTCGGTGGTGGCGAGGCAGTGCACGCGTGCGTGCACTGCAGCCACCTAGAATTGACAGTTTTGAATTGATATTTCTTTTTCTTTGCGTCGTGATGCATTGATGTTTTATGCCGTATTGGCGAGGCCATACACGCGTGCGTGTATGGCAGCCAATCGAACTCTGATGGTTTTAAAGTGACAATTTCAATTGTTTTGAATTGATTTAGTCGATTTGATAAATTGTTTATTTATCTCTGTTGATGATTTAAATCTACTGATTTATTGTTTAACACTGTTTAGTGTTAAAATTTTCGTTATCCGATTTCTTTGTTAAAAGAATTGGATAGGCGGGAATTATTGTGACTGTCGTCTATTTGATTATTACTGCCTATATGCACTAGTAACTGGTTTGAATTAGACTGACCTGTGTATTATTTTCTTTTGAATATAATACTCGGGTCAGACCGAGTATTTTAATTCCTTTAAGCGACCTAAAACTTTGTGACCTAAGAGAAGCTTTGCGACCTAACGAAGTCACGACTTAGGGAATTCCGCGACTTAGTGAAGCTACAACCTAAGCTACAGGAATGTCACGACCTAAGAAAGACGCGACCTAAGAATGTCACAACCTAACTCTTGAAGTAGCCTAGCGACCTACGACTTAGGGGATACTGCGACCTAGCAATGTTGCGACCTAAAGCTACAGGGAACATTGCGACCTAGCAATGTTGCGACCTAAAGCTACAGGGAACATTGCGACCTAGCAATGTTGCGACCTAGAGACTACGACTTAAGAAGAGCTCCGACTTAACAGTTTGCGAGTTAAAAGGTTGACGACCTACGACCTAAGAACATAGCGACCTAAAGAATGTCACGACCTAACTGTTGAAGGAGGCTCTGCGACCTAAGGGAGTCTACGACCTAACTATCTCAAGAACTTCGCGACCTAGCAGTGTTGCGACCTAAAGGAGCTTGCGACCTAACTACTGAAGATGCTTGCGACCTAAAGCCTGAAGTGATCTAGCAACTTAACAGCCTAACGAGCTAAAAGCAGAGAAAGGAATGCGACCTACTATAGGTCGTTCACGACCTACTACTTGCTCAGATGGAAACAGAAGCAAATCAATCAGGCTGCCTTCCCTAAGTCGCATATGGACTGCGACCTATCTTAGGTCGCTCGCGACCTATGACCTAACTTAGGTCGTACGCGACCTAAGACCTTAGGAAATTTCCAGAATCCAAATCAGCTCCTATAAATACCCCACCACTTCCAACATAACGGGGACTTTTGGCCATTCATTTCTTCAAGCGCCGTTACTCTGTCGAAGTCTCCTCTCATTCAGCAATCAAAGATCTTCAAGCATTCGAGACGCTACAACAAGCTTCGAGAAGAACTCCTTACATCCAACAAGGATTCGTCGAGTTTCATCATCAAAGATTGAGCTAGTAGTCAAGAGTGCTTTCGTGATCAAGTTGTATTGTATTTTGAAGGATATTGTATCAAATTGTAATCGAATCAGCAATAAAAGACTATAAAGTGGATGTAGGCTCAATTACGGGCCGAACCACTATAAATCTGTTGTTCATTTACTGCTTTTCTGCTATTTTCAGCTTATATTCTATTCCCGTACCAACGGGTGGTGCTTTCACAATTCTATTACACACACCGGGTGTTAGCGTTCACTTTTTAGCGTTAACATTTTGGTGCTTTCACTGAGAATTGAACTCAGGCGATCATCCACCGTTGCTTCGCAAAGATTCATAAAAAGAACCTCTCTTAAAAACCAGATCCGAAATAATGGTTCCTGGAAGAAGAGGTAGACCTATCAGATCCAGAAATGCTCACGAAGGGACTTCCGCCTCCCCAACCGCAGACCAAGCAACTCCTACCATTGGAGTCACCAAGGCTGAATTAGATGACACGGTTTCTGGATTGTACCAACAGATTGAAACCCAAAACGCTTTGATGATGGATAGATTAACTGCTCTGCTCGAGGCAAATCGTCAACCAGAAAACCATCAAACTACTCTTCCTGAAATGCCACCTTTCCCAGCTGATGGTTCTATGCCGCAACCAACTAGTCATGAACCTATACCCGGGCAAACTTCCGAGGGAAGAACTGATGCTTGCCCGGAGGTGTCTTTGAACAATAAAGAGTACCTGTCTGAAATGGTTGGCCGCATCATGAAAGAGAGCATGCAAAGGGAAGAAGATGAGGCTGACTGGGGATTCGCGCCAAGCAGAACTCCTTTTACTGAAAGGATCCTGAGAGCGGAGTTTCCAAGGAAATTTGCACCTCCTACTATCCAAGCCTATAGGGGAACCAGTGACCCTAATCATTTCCTATACAAATACGATTGGCATATGACCGGTGCAAGAGCATCAGACGAGATCAAGTGCCGATACTTTCCGGTATACCTGGAAGGTGTGGCTTTACTTTGGTTCACAAAGCTTCCAGTTCGGTCTGTAGATAAGTTCTCCGAATTAATGCAAAAGTTTAAAGAACAGTTCAGATTGTATGCTTCAAAAGCTAAGGATATAATGTCACTGTCTAACCTTGAACAAGCGCCCGGAGAATCAATCAAATCTTTCTTGAGCCGTTTCAATATAGCTTTAGCCGAAGTAGAAAATGCGGAACCACGTATGATCCTGACTTATTTGATGCGAGCCATTGATAAATCGAGTAAATTTGGAATATGGCTAAAGATGAAGGAACCGAACTCACTTGATAAATTTTATAAAAAGGCCGACGAGTTTATTCGCCTTGAAAGCCTTTCTACGACATCGAAAGTGGTTGCTGCCCAAACTAATAATAACAATGTCCCATCTAATAAAAGAGAATCTGAAAGTCAGAAAAGGGAGAATGAAGGAGGAAAGAGCCAGGGAAATGAAAAGAAACCTCGTCGCTTTAATCCTTCGGATTATACTCCTTTAACTGATACACCAAGAAATATCTTTTTTGCAACAAAAGACGTTGTCAAGTATCCTAAGCCACCTGAGATGACGAGAGGTGCAAAGTGTAATGGAAAATTCTGCCAATTTCACAATCAACCTAGCCATGACACTGACCAATGTCGCCAGTTAAAGAATGTGATTGAAGAATTGCTGGAGCAGGGTAAACTCCAACAGTACGTTAAGAGAAGCGGAGTCGATCCAACCTCATCCACTCGGGATCAACAATGTCCTACCCATCCACCCGATTCTCACCACAACACTGCAGTGCAAGATTCAGAAAAGCTTGTCATTAATGTTGTCACAGGAGGTCCATACCCAGCAAGCAGAAGTTGGGACGACTGCTAAATACCCACAAAACTGCGGCTGGGGCATCTCTCACTTTCTCTGGCGTAAAAATCAAAAAGCTATGAATCAAGCACAAATGGAAATCCAACTTGGAGATTCTGAAACAACAAAAACTAGCATCCATTTTTTACTTAGCAACATTGCTTGAATTTGTAAAAATGATAATGGATGTGTAACTTCTGCATTGTAAACCGCTGAGAAATTAGCGTGACTGAATAATGAAAAACTATGCATTCTGTGTTTTCTATTATAAAATGCCTGTTATATTTCGATGTGTAAATACTCTAAATGTATTGCTAAAATGTCGATCTAATATTGCAGGTCATTAAAGCAGAGCTCACCCATCGCAAAGCTAAGCGAGCCTTACAAATCATTTATTAAAGCAAATACCAAGCAACAAAAAATTCCATATTCAAATCCTATACGAGAATAACCTCACATAAAAAGTTGGCAACTTCACTGGGGCAAGCCTTCGTTAACCAGTTGTGATTGTCAATATGAACAGGCATCCAGCTAGGTAACTCACGTTTTTCCCATGAAGGTATTCAACAGTGAAGTCCACTTCTTCGGATAAGGCAATTTACTTACAAAAGGAACGAAGAGACGCTTGGAAATGATGATAAAAGATCGCTAGTGGGCAGATGATGGGAGAACATGGCCAAGCAAGCACGGAAGCAACCAAAAGGAATTTTGTTCCTCAATAAAAGGGCCGGTAGAACCACCGAAGGGACACCTTCCCAAGCAGAAGGAACAGGGCCCTTGCTAACTGATCGTGATGCATCCGATCAGGCAGCTTGCATCCGTCCTGTGGATCTACTCGTCCCTGAGAAGCAACCTTCCTGGCACACCAACCAACCGATGCTCCTTCCCAAAGGTCAACAAAGCCCTCTAACGAGGCACGCCAATAAATGAAAGTGCTTCTCTCAATAACAAGATTGGTGGAACCACCAGAGGGGCACCTTCCCAAGCTGAAGGAACAGGGCCCTTGTTAATTGATCGCGATCGTTTGTGCAAACGAACATCCAATCAAGCGACTTGCGTCCGCCCCGTGGATCCACTCAACCATGAGAAAGTAACTTCCAGGCAATTTCAAGACCTCTTCGGAGGCAAAAGACCTCTTCGGAGGCAAAAGCCCTTTTCGGAGGCACATTTCACCCGTGTAGAAGTGCAAAATGCTTCTCTTCGGAGACCCACTTCACCAGTGATGAAATGCTAAAAAGCCCTTTTCGGAGGCACATTTCACCCGTGTAGAAGTGCAAAATGCTTCTCTTCGGAGACCCACTTCACCAGTGATGAAATGCTAAAAAGCCCTTTTCGGAGGCACATTTCACCCGTGTAGAAGTGCAAAATGCTTCTCTTCGGAGACCCACTTCACCAGAGCTGAAATGCCAAAATTGCTTCACTTCGGAGATCAAAATTGCTTCTCTTCGGAGACCAAAATTGCTTCTCTTCGGAGACCAAAATTGCTTCTCTTCGAAGACCAAAATTGCTTCTCTTCGGAGACCAAAATCGCTTCTCTTCAGAGACCAAAAGACCTCTTCAGAGGCGTACTTCACCTTGCTTGAAGTACCAAAAATAAACCCTTTACTGGGGCACAAAATCAAAACCTTCCTCAGAAGCTCATTTCACTGTGCAGGAAAATTCACTCTTTAACAAATAAAAGTGATCATTCCCAAAAGTTGAAGTGTTCTTCAGGAAGAAAGAGAAAGTAAAAACTTCTCTGAAGACGAGATATACCCTATTAAAAGCAGAATGATTCTTTCCTTAAAAGTGAAGTAATTATTCTCTGAAGTAAGAATATCAGTCTTAAAGAAGCTAGAAATGTTGCAATGCACTTGCGGTATGGGGGCAACACTATATAATTTAATTGTATTAATAAAAGCAACATGCCACAAGTTCATTGCAATATCACAAAAAATAGATGTGGAATAAATGTATTCCCAAACACAGACAAAAAGTTTGTACAAGTAAAAGGAATCGTTTATTCTACACCAAAAAAGAGAAACAAATGCATTCTCACATACACAAGAATTTGTACAAGTAAAATAGCTATTTTATTCAATACTATGGAAACTTTTTACATTGTGCAGATTACAAAAAGGAGCAGAGACCGGTGTCCGCACAATCTCCGGTCAATACATGCAGAAAGCAGAAAAGTCAAAATCAAACTCATTTCTCCTTCTTCCCACCCTTGGAGCCTTTACCCGGCCTGGTAATTAGTTTCGGAGGATGTATTGGGGAAGAAGGAGAAAGAGATTCAGCCGGATCGACTTCTGCTTCATCTCCAGCAACAGAAGAACTTTTCTTTCCTTTCTTCGAAACCACACGTTTCCCCTTCTTCTTGGAAGAAGACTCACTCCCCGGAGTAAGAAATGTAGAAAGCTTTGTATCGTAGTCAAAAGACTGCTCCGGGGTCTTCTCACTATCTTCCAGATCTTCTGCTTTCTGCTCCCGGAAGCAGGTGGTTCATCCAAGCCTTGAAGGGCTGCTATCTGTTCTTCCTGTGAACCTGGTTGAGAAGCTGGAAGAGGAGTAACTTGAGAAGGAGGAGGAACGACAGCTGAAGAAGGAGAAATTGGTGCAGTTTCCGGCACGTCCGCTGCATAATAAAAGAAATCAAAATCAGTATTCTCCGAGAAAAAAGAAGACAGTGGATCGTCAAAGCTTAAGTAATAAGTAAGAAGTTCGTCGAACTCGGTTAAGTCGGATAAGCAAGTCACTGAATTCATCTCGACAAAAGTTACCTGGAGAAGCCGGTTTAGCGAGATCAATCTCAAATTCTCGAGCCTGGAAGTCCTTCATTGCCTCTTCTTCTGTAGGAGTGGTCACAACTGGATGTGAAGGATGAGAGCTGGAATCCATAATGTTTACATCGGCCGAAGTGGAAGTGTGAACAGGGGCAGTTAAAGGAGCTTTCTCCTTTGAAAACTCTTCTCCCGTTGATTCAGCCCGTACTTTAGCGAGCTGCTCCTTCCCCTTAACTAGAGCGGCACGAGCCTCATCATCAAGATAGCTCTCCTTAAGTTCCGACTCATCATAGCCGGCCCCGCTAAGCATATCAAGTGCGACTTCCCACACTTCAGCCAATGTAATTTCATAATCAGGACCCAGAAAAGCAAGGCTCCCACGACCCAGAACACTGTGTAAATAAAAGTCGAATAAGGTAGAACTGATGTTTGCTTTCGTCGCCTCATGTGATTGTTCAGCCGCTTCCTTTTCGGCAACGGCAGCAACCCGACCAGCAATAGCCTCATCACGCTCTGTCTCAGCCTTAGCGAGTCGAGACTTTAGTAACTCAATCTCTACGTTCTGGGAGGTGACCTTTTCCCGCAGTTCGGTGTTTTCTATGCGATATTTCTCAGTAATGTGCTGTTCGGCGGCAAGCTTCATTTCGACATCTCTTTGTGCAGCATGTGCATCCCGCACTTGCTTCTGAAAGACTTCTTCTTTTTGAGTGTGTGATGCAGAAGATGAGGCAAGATCTTCCTTAAGTCGCTTGACTTCAGATGCAAGCTTTGCGTTGTCGTCTACAATGCTCGTCATCTCTGCATCATGCTGCTTACGCCATTTGTCCCATTCTGATTTATCGTTCTCCATGGTCATCATCGCCTCAAGGTTCAAATGGTTGACCCTTTGAAGTTCATCAACCAGCTTCTGCCATCCAGACATTCTTTCAATATCAAGCTTGACAGCATCGACATTTCTCAGCATTGTCTGCTTATCAATGGGAACTAAATCTAAGTCAAAACGGACTCCTCTTAGACACCAATTCGGAAATCGGCTCTGAAGCGTTGGAGGGCCGTCTTTAACTTGATATTGTGGCCTGTTAATGATGGTTTGAATATCAGATTCCTTTAGAGGAGGAGAGCTGGCCGGAATATCAGAAGAAATGGGAACGTTAGTGTAACGACCCAGAATTTTAGATAATTAAAATTCGAATATTTAATTGATTTTAAATATTAATAAGTGGAATTTATAAGTCGAATAAATTATTTAAAGGATATTGGATTTAATTTGATAATTAAATCGATAATTTAACGATTGAAATTCCTGAGATAATAAAAAAATTGAGTTTAATATGATTGAAAATGATTTGTAAAATTTTATTTAATCATACTGGAGTTATAGAAAGGTTATAGAACTTTCAGAATCGAATTTGGAGTTAATTTGTGAAAATCGAATATTTTAATATTTAATTATCGACTGTAAAAATAGCCAATTTTCGAACAGTCTCAGAATTTAACGAGACCAGTTCCATTGGATCCGTAATAGTTAGTTATTATCGGATTTCAATTTTCGTATCAATCGAAGTTGTCGTTTGACCGTGGTAACTCGAAACGCATCGATATCGTTTTAATTTTAATTCGGCGAGTTAAAATAGTCATTTTTCAAACAGTGTCGGATTTCGACGAAACCAGTTTCATCGGATCCGTAATGTGATATTATTGTAAGATTTCAAATTTCGTAATTTTTGGATGTACCGTTTGTCCGGGGCAAACCAAAACGCCTCGAAATCGATTTAAATCGGTTTTATTTAAATTGATCGTTTATTGTCATATCTCACACATACGATCGAATTAGCTTCCGAAACCTGTTCCATTGTGTCCGGAACGCGGGATAAACCCCAGAAACGTCAGTTACCGCGCGTAAATCGGAGTTTGGAAATTCTGGATGAATAGTGTTCGTTCAAATTTCTATAAATAGCATTTCATTCATTTCTTTTTGAAGAGAATAACAAAAACCCTAATAACTATCTTCAGCCGCCACTTGCAATCAATGGCCGAAAACAACCCACGTTCTTCCCCTCCGTTCTCTCAATCCGTCAACCAATTCAAATAATCTCCAACTAATAAAATGTAGAGCTCGTCGAGAGCTTCAATATGAACGGCTATGATCGAAAATTGATGAATGGATGGACGGGAAAATGGGTTAGAAGGAGCCAGCTTTGGTCACGTTTTTCAACGAGGTGGAGGCGCTGGGGGGGTGCGGTCGGCCAGCGTGGGGGGCTCTGGTGGTGGCGCTTCGATCAACGACGAGATGATGGGGTTTTGGTTGATGAGGAAGGAGGCGTTCAAAACCCTAGGGCCGGCCAGTTTGGGTTCTCGTGTTCGCGTGATGAACGAAGGAAGGAGAAAGCGTTCGGTGGCCTTGATCTGCTGTTAAGAAATTGAACGGTCCAGATTTGCTAGGTTTAAAATTTTAAAAGAAAAATGTAAATTTAATTATATTATAATCGTATAAACTTTGAAATGGCATATCTTTTTGCTGCGAGGTCGGAATGAAACGAAATGAAAAGCGTTGGCTTCGTTTTGTCGAGCACTTCGCGATGAAACTGGATTGGGAACGATCGGGGTCAGTGAAAATTTTGAGTGAGATTAAACGTCCGTTTAATTTCATTCGAAATAAACGCTGTAATCAGAATTAAAATCACGGTGAGATTTTCTCACTCAAATTGAATGTGGAATTTTTGCAGTTATTTATTGATGATTGACTGTTTGGATGTGATATTAGATATTATAGGATATATATCTATATATAGCAGTATATACATATTGGCATATGTATATATTGGATTGATTGATTCCCGCCTCGTATAGCGGATGAGACCCTATTGCGCCGTTAGTAAGCGGATTTATAAAAACCCATATACCGCGATAATTCCGTACTGGAGCGGAATTGGTATTGTGCTGACGTTTTTGGATGCAGGGAAACAGGTTGGAGGGATCCAACTGGATTCCTCACCAGTATTTATTTATTTACAGATATTGATGAATATTCTGTTATCATATTGATATATGATATTGACTGTTGTGATGGACTGATTGGTGTTGTGACATCATCGGATTCGGTTTTGAAGTTTAAAAATAACAACTTTTATTTTAAAAAGATTTTTAAAGTGATTTTTGAAAAGTAGACGTTTATCGAATTTTTGAATTGATTTATTTCAGAAAAATAAACGTCTAGAATTTTAAAGTTATAAAAGTTAAGATTTTTGGTGAAATATAACCAAAGTGTGATTTTTGAAATGAAAGTTGATTTAATTGTAAAAGAGGTTAAATTTAGATTTTTAAAGTATTATAAAAGATGTACAGAAAAATTGATATATTTATCAATTAAAATTTTTGGAATTTTAAAACGAGTTTTTGTAAGTGAAGATATGAATCTTATAGAATTTTAAAATTGTGAAGATATGAAATTTATAGACGTATAAATTGTGAAGTTAAAATGAATGAAATTGTAGAATAGAAGATTTATAAGGAATTAACTTATAAATTGGATTTTTGCCTACAAAAGAAATATTGATCGAATTTGTTAATAAAGGAGATGTACAAATCAAAGTTGTTATAAAATATAAAAGGTGAAATTTATAAACATTGTTTTATAAGTTCAAAACCAATTGAAATTGATAGATTAAACATAGAAGTTTAATAAAGGAGATATATCTGCGATTTTGGATAGTGGATAATTATTGAAATAAAAATGGGTAGAAAATATTGAAATGTGGTTAGTGAAGTACATTCACGATTTTGGACAGTGAATATATTGTTAAGTAAAATGGATACTGTTTTGGGAAAGTGATATTGAAAAATGAAGTTAAACATTTTAAAGATGTTTTAAAATGTATTATAAATCGAAAGCAGAGATTTCCGCAGTTCTTGTTGAAATAGACGTTTTCGAGAAATTTAAGGAAATGGTGGACTATAACACTGTTGTTATAGTAAATGATTTACGAAAGGAAATGTTTTGATGTAGTATTGGGATTTATATATCTATTAAAATCCGAATCCCTATACTAGTGATTTTGAGTCGTCGTAACGATGTTTTACGCAACATTCGTTTTGACTCAAATAAAAATGTGTTTAAAGAATGATTTCCTTAAAGAATGAAATGTATACTTAATATTGATTTAAGTATATTGAATATTTTCAAATGTTGAAAATAAATGATTTGTGAAATACTTATTTTTAAATAAGTATGGAATTGCTTTTCCAATATGAAACGAAGGGTTAGAAACTTTATCTTTTAAAGATAATTTGGAAGGTGGATATTTGAAATTTGTTTTCAAACGGTTAAGTGTGGAAATTTTATATCTAGTAAAGATATTTTGGAAGATAAAATAATTTGGAAAATTATTTGGAATCTGATGATGTTGCGCATCTTTATTGATAGTTAAATAACCGACTATCAATAATTACCTTTAGATAGGTATTTGTTGTGAATTGGATGAATTTGAATGCCACACTTATTTTTGAATTTACGCTCACTATTCGGGTTAGCCGGGAAAGGACCATGGGGTCGTATAACCCATTCCGAATATGTGATACGTCGTTATGAATCGCATTTGAAGACCGGTGTTGAAGACCGGATATTTTTGAAAACGGAAGGATTACCGTCGAGTTACTCTACACCGACTGATCTTCGGTTTAGAGGTTTTATCACCCTTAGTGACGGGAAGTCCTGACGTGATTAGAAAATTATCCGGAAATGCAAGGGCTTCGTGAGAAGTGCCTTCGGTTCTGTTCGATCCCGGAACAGACTTGTATGGATTGTGTGTCTGACGTTACAATTTGAGATATAAAGCTGATTTCTTTCAAATACATTTCTGTTGGTGGCGGAGAATTTATTCTCTTAGCTTAACACCCTTCTCTGAGACGTACGAGCTCAGAGGTTATGTAGTTGAAATTTATCAGCGATATATCCCAATTTGGTAACGTGGCATACTGAGTGTTGCTGTGAAATGATCGGTGTTTGATCATTTGTGATATGATCATTTGTTTGATCTTATATCTTTGTGATCATAGGTTGATCATTTTATTTGACCCGAAGCAGGGCTTTTTGAGAAAGCGTAGCTTTGTGGACGAGACTTCGTCGAGCCTCACACCCCGGAAATGGTCGAAACAGGACGAATGCAGCAAGGTTCTAGGGAGTAGCGCCCCTTAGTGTATGTCATTCCTTCTGGATAAAGGTGGTATCATGGTATGGAGCCCAGATACTTAACCTCTGTGGTTACTGCATTATTATTTTCTATGTGGTTTGTTGCGAATCGGGGATCCTCGGGAAGATCGGTGACGATCGGGGGATGGCATACGCGTGTCAGTAGTTACCTATTTTTGCAGAGGTAACCCGGCCTTGTGTTGGCAGAGATCTAACCGTAACGTTAGATTCTCGGGTCGTCTATTCCAGGGACGTACCCATCGTGGATAGGAAGTTCCTTAGCCTGGCCATTTGTTGGAAATCCAAAGAAACAATACGAGCCTTTACGATTTCAATTGTATAACCTGTCTCCTCAGGAGGCAGCTATAGCAGGCATAATATAATGGTACCTATGCTGGCTAAGATTTATATCATACTTTCGAAATGTTTTCCACTATGCACTAATAATAATAATATCAAAAAGGATTTGATTTTTGCGTAGTAAGCATCTTTGACTATCATAAGAAGAAATCTCCTCCAAGTCTGCGTTTGCATGGTGTGTGTGGTGGGAGGTCTTATGGTAGTTTCATTTTCCAAAAGCATTGCGAAATTTACTTTGAAATTATCCTGTTGTTTATTTTAAAGAATAACTGTTTTACGATCTCACACCAGTCACCATGACTGACTCGGAGTTTATTGTTTCCCTTCTAAACTCTGGGTGCCCACAAATTTCCACACGGGCAGTCTAGAGTTAGATTATCAGGATATTCTGGATATTCTGGAGCTTTGGAGATAAGCCGGAGGACGAGTCGTAGTATTTGTATCTGATAGTATTTATTCCGCTGTGTATTCTGTATGAGGACAAGTTATATGACTGTCCATTGTTGTATATTGACTCTGATGACTGATGTATGTATAAACTGATAAAATTCTTTGTTTTAAAGATTATTCATTTATCTATTATATATTGTTCCGCTGCGATATGTGAGATTCTGATATTGTCTCTGCTCTGTATCTGTTGTTGTTTTGTTCTTTCTTTCTTCTCTTCTTCTTCTATCTTTTCTTCTACCTCTTTTTCTTCTTCTTAAAACCCTCACTCTTGGAGTTTCCGGCACTCGATTTCTCGGCAGTCGATAAAGTGAGTATCGATGTCGAATTTTCGAAAGTCGAAAATTTCGGGACGTGACAAAGTGGTATCAGAGCATATGGTTAAGCGACAACCCTGCTCTGTTGGGTGTTACTCATTAGAGATAGAGTCAGTAGTACTCTAGAATGAGTTTGAGTGTAATAATAGATACGAGTGCGTATTTGTTAGTGAATATAAAATTGTTTTATATTGTGATGATTGGTTTGTTGAGTGGTATATGGATTCTGGTCGGTATTGTCCGTACAACTCTATCGATAGGGATCTCTAAACACTTATATAGAACAATTCGGCACGATATTGTTTTAAAAAATTGGGTAAATGAAATAATTTTACCTTGATTATATTTTGTATATAAAGAAATAATTTTTCAGAATTATTAAAGTATATATGAATTGATTGTTTGGTTGTTAAAAATGTAAATATATACAAGTTAATTAAAGTTGTTTGAATAAGTTAAATAAAACAACAATTGTGAAAGAGTAAATTGTATAAACCAATGAATTATAATGTATGAAGTTATAATTAAAATGATTTACAATGGTAAAATAATCTTATATGTAAGAAGTGAAATTATGTGCAAAGAGATTTATAAATGTGATTTATGAATAAAAGGAAATTTTTGAAAGAATTTAAGCACTGATTTCACTATTGTTGCTGGGAAATAATAAGGGTGATGACTGCAGCATCATCAGTATCATTTTCGAGTTTCTGTGTGATTGATTTGCTACCATAGTAAATTGGAAATTGAGGTTTTGTTGTGATAAACAAATTTGAAAATTAAAGTCCAAATTTAAATATGGTAAATATAAGTGAAATAAGATTTATAATTATGATATGAGATAATAGATTTAATTTTGGTAAAGTTAATGAATTTGAGTAGCATAATGAAATATGATGTGAAATTTAACTAAAAGAAAGTCAAATGTGATATAAATTTGAATGATTGATGAAATTTGATTTTGGTAAAAGGTTAAATGAATTTTGTTAAGAAAAACAAAATCTGAATTGGATTTATAAGTGGAAACTTAAGTTAAGATTGAACAAATGATGTTTGAAATGGAAAATAACTTAAGTGATGTTGAACGAAGTTGATTTTGATATCAAAGTAAATTAATAAGGGAATTTATTAAATGAATGTGAACTTGAGTTATATAAATGAAATTCAACTTTATTTGTTAAATGAATTAGCAATTGAATTGAATAAATGGATTGGATGTTAATCAATCTAATGTGAAGTATTGATATGAAATAATGAATATAAGTGTTAATTCATTAAAAGCTAATGAAGTTGAGAAATTAAATAAATTGAATGGAAGTCAATTTAATTTGAAAGTGTTGAACCAAATCGAATGTAAAACTTATAATTTGGTTGTGTTGAATATACATTGGTTGTTATTTGATTGTTAGTTGATTGTGTATGAAAATTCATTAAGTATTAATGAAATTGAATTAGCAAATTGGAAAGCTATGTGATTAAATTCAAATTGGAAGTGAACGAATGTGAATTAGTGAATGTAAACAAATTGAATTGAAAGAGAATGTTGATTAAATCCAATGTAAATGAATCGAATATGATTTAAAATTGAAAACCAATTCAATGAATGTTAATGAGAAGTGAATCTATATTGATTTGGTTATGAAGTTGTTGGATGATAGTTGGATGATTGTTTGATGGTTGCATTGTTGCTTTTGAAAGCATTGTTATGTTAGCATATGTAGTTATGTTGCTATACGATGTATATTGATTTTATTTTCATATCTACATGTTCTCATATGGTTTGTTGAGTGTTTAGTAGGTGCGGATGGCGTTGCTTCGCATTTGGAGCTCGCTTTCGCGCTATATTAGCCGTATACGCTCGCTAAATAAATAATAAGGTACATATCTCGGATTAAATATCGTACTTTTACACTTTTTTTCCCTACGGGATGCCTCATCACTTGATGGGATGTATATTTGTGATATATATACACTGTCATTTTTTTTTTCTTCGGATCGAGCCGCGCAAAGGAGACGCTGGCGAAATTTTCTGAAAATTTAAGGCGTTAGAATATTTTTGAGAAATTTGAAAATTTTGAAAACTAAGTTATGATTTGAAAACTTAGTAAAGATTTTGTGAGAAGTTAACTATGAATTTTGGAGAAGTTAAACACTTAACAGATTTGAAAATCTAATTTGAACGGTTTGTTTTGGAAAGTTAACGGATTTTGTATCTTCTTCCTAACTTGTAATTTCGAGGACGAAATTCTTTTAAGGGGGGAAGTCTGTAACGACCCAGAATTTTAGATAATTAAAATTCGAATATTTAATTGATTTTAAATATTAATAAGTGGAATTTATAAGTCGAATAAATTATTTAAAGGATATTGGATTTAATTTGATAATTAAATCGATAATTTAACGATTGAAATTCCTGAGATAATAAAAAAATTGAGTTTAATATGATTGAAAATGATTTGTAAAATTTTATTTAATCATACTGGAGTTATAGAAAGGTTATAGAACTTTCAGAATCGAATTTGGAGTTAATTTGTGAAAATCGAATATTTTAATATTTAATTATCGACTGTAAAAATAGCCAATTTTCGAACAGTCTCAGAATTTAACGAGACCAGTTCCATTGGATCCGTAATAGTTAGTTATTATCGGATTTCAATTTTCGTATCAATCGAAGTTGTCGTTTGACCGTGGTAACTCGAAACGCATCGATATCGTTTTAATTTTAATTCGGCGAGTTAAAATAGTCATTTTTCAAACAGTGTCGGATTTCGACGAAACCAGTTTCATCGGATCCGTAATGTGATATTATTGTAAGATTTCAAATTTCGTAATTTTTGGATGTACCGTTTGTCCGGGGCAAACCAAAACGCCTCGAAATCGATTTAAATCGGTTTTATTTAAATTGATCGTTTATTGTCATATCTCACACATACGATCGAATTAGCTTCCGAAACCTGTTCCATTGTGTCCGGAACGCGGGATAAACCCCAGAAACGTCAGTTACCGCGCGTAAATCGGAGTTTGGAAATTCCGGATGAATAGTGTTCGTTCAAATTTCTATAAATAGCATTTCATTCATTTCTTTTTGAAGAGAATAACAAAAACCCTAATAACTATCTTCAGCCGCCACTTGCAATCAATGGCCGAAAACAACCCACGTTCTTCCCCTCCGTTCTCTCAATCCGTCAACCAATTCAAATAATCTCCAACTAATAAAATGTAGAGCTCGTCGAGAGCTTCAATATGAACGGCTATGATCGAAAATTGATGAATGGATGGACGGGAAAATGGGTTAGAAGGAGCCAGCTTTGGTCACGTTTTTCAACGAGGTGGAGGCGCTGGGGGGGTGCGGTCGGCCAGCGTGGGGGGCTCTGGTGGTGGCGCTTCGATCAACGACGAGATGATGGGGTTTTGGTTGATGAGGAAGGAGGCGTTCAAAACCCTAGGGCCGGCCAGTTTGGGTTCTCGTGTTCGCGTGATGAACGAAGGAAGGAGAAAGCGTTCGGTGGCCTTGATCTGCTGTTAAGAAATTGAACGGTCCAGATTTGCTAGGTTTAAAATTTTAAAAGAAAAATGTAAATTTAATTATATTATAATCGTATAAACTTTGAAATGGCATATCTTTTTGCTGCGAGGTCGGAATGAAACGAAACGAAAAGCGTTGGCTTCGTTTTGTCGAGCACTTCGCGATGAAACTGGATTGGGAACGATCGGGGTCAGTGAAAATTTTGAGTGAGATTAAACGTCCGTTTAATTTCATTCGAAATAAACGCTGTAATCAGAATTAAAATCACGGTGAGATTTTCTCACTCAAATTGAATGTGGAATTTTTGCAGTTATTTATTGATGATTGACTGTTTGGATGTGATATTAGATATTATAGGATATATATCTATATATAGCAGTATATACATATTGGCATATGTATATATTGGATTGATTGATTCCCGCCTCGTATAGCGGATGAGACCCTATTGCGCCGTTAGTAAGCGGATTTATAAAAACCCATATACCGCGATAATTCCGTACTGGAGCGGAATTGGTATTGTGCTGACGTTTTTGGATGCAGGGAAACAGGTTGGAGGGATCCAACTGGATTCCTCACCAGTATTTATTTATTTACAGATATTGATGAATATTCTGTTATCATATTGATATATGATATTGACTGTTGTGATGGACTGATTGGTGTTGTGACATCATCGGATTCGGTTTTGAAGTTTAAAAATAACAACTTTTATTTTAAAAAGATTTTTAAAGTGATTTTTGAAAAGTAGACGTTTATCGAATTTTTGAATTGATTTATTTCAGAAAAATAAACGTCTAGAATTTTAAAGTTGTAAAAGTTAAGATTTTTGGTGAAATATAACCAAAGTGTGATTTTTGAAATGAAAGTTGATTTAATTGTAAAAGAGGTTAAATTTAGATTTTTAAAGTATTATAAAAGATGTACAGAAAAATTGATATATTTATCAATTAAAATTTTTGGAATTTTAAAACGAGTTTTTGTAAGTGAAGATATGAATCTTATAGAATTTTAAAATTGTGAAGATATGAAATTTATAGACGTATAAATTGTGAAGTTAAAATGAATGAAATTGTAGAATAGAAGATTTATAAGGAATTAACTTATAAATTGGATTTTTGCCTACAAAAGAAATATTGATCGAATTTGTTAATAAAGGAGATGTACAAATCAAAGTTGTTATAAAATATAAAAGGTGAAATTTATAAACATTGTTTTATAAGTTCAAAACCAATTGAAATTGATAGATTAAACATAGAAGTTTAATAAAGGAGATATATCTGCGATTTTGGATAGTGGATAATTATTGAAATAAAAATGGGTAGAAAATATTGAAATGTGGTTAGTGAAGTACATTCACGATTTTGGACAGTGAATATATTGTTAAGTAAAATGGATACTGTTTTGGGAAAGTGATATTGAAAAATGAAGTTAAACATTTTAAAGATGTTTTAAAATGTATTATAAATCGAAAGCAGAGATTTCCGCAGTTCTTGTTGAAATAGACGTTTTCGAGAAATTTAAGGAAATGGTGGACTATAACACTGTTGTTATAGTAAATGATTTACGAAAGGAAATGTTTTGATGTAGTATTGGGATTTATATATCTATTAAAATCTGAATCCCTATACTAGTGATTTTGAGTCGTCGTAACGATGTTTTACGCAACATTCGTTTTGACTCAAATAAAAATGTGTTTAAAGAATGATTTCCTTAAAGAATGAAATGTATACTTAATATTGATTTAAGTATATTGAATATTTTCAAATGTTGAAAATAAATGATTTGTGAAATACTTATTTTTAAATAAGTATGGAATTGCTTTTCCAATATGAAACGAAGGGTTAGAAACTTTATCTTTTAAAGATAATTTGGAAGGTGGATATTTGAAATTTGTTTTCAAACGGTTAAGTGTGGAAATTTTATATCTAGTAAAGATATTTTGGAAGATAAAATAATTTGGAAAATTATTTGGAATCTGATGATGTTGCGCATCTTTATTGATAGTTAAATAACCGACTATCAATAATTACCTTTAGATAGGTATTTGTTGTGAATTGGATGAATTTGAATGCCACACTTATTTTTGAATTTACGCTCACTATTCGGGTTAGCCGGGAAAGGACCATGGGGTCGTATAACCCATTCCGAATATGTGATACGTCGTTATGAATCGCATTTGAAGACCGGTGTTGAAGACCGGATATTTTTGAAAACGGAAGGATTACCGTCGAGTTACTCTACACCGACTGATCTTCGGTTTAGAGGTTTTATCACCCTTAGTGACGGGAAGTCCTGACGTGATTAGAAAATTATCCGGAAATGCAAGGGCTTCGTGAGAAGTGCCTTCGGTTCTGTTCGATCCCGGAACAGACTTGTATGGATTGTGTGTCTGACGTTACAATTTGAGATATTGAGCTGATTTCTTTCAAATACATATCTGTTGGTGGCGGAGAATTTATTCTCTTAGCTTAACACCCTTCTCTGAGACGTACGAGCTCAGAGGTTATGTAGTTGAAATTTATCAGCGATATATCCCAATTTGGTAACGTGGCATACTGAGTGTTGCTGTGAAATGATCGGTGTTTGATCATTTGTGATATGATCATTTGTTTGATCTTATATCTTTGTGATCATAGGTTGATCATTTTATTTGACCCGAAGCAGGGCTTTTTGAGAAAGCGTAGCTTTGTGGACGAGACTTCGTCGAGCCTCACACCCCGGAAATGGTCGAAACAGGACGAATGCAGCAAGGTTCTAGGGAGTAGCGCCCCTTAGTGTATGTCATTCCTTCTGGATAAAGGTGGTATCATGGTATGGAGCCCAGATACTTAACCTCTGTGGTTACTGCATTATTATTTTCTATGTGGTTTGTTGCGAATCGGGGATCCTCGGGAAGATCGGTGACGATCGGGGGATGGCATACGCGTGTCAGTAGTTACCTATTTTTGCAGAGGTAACCCGGCCTTGTGTTGGCAGAGATCTAACCGTAACGTTAGATTCTCGGGTCGTCTATTCCAGGGACGTACCCATCGTGGATAGGAAGTTCCTTAGCCTGGCCATTTGTTGGAAATCCAAAGAAACAATACGAGCCTTTACGATTTCAATTGTATAACCTGTCTCCTCAGGAGGCAGCTATAGCAGGCATAATATAATGGTACCTATGCTGGCTAAGATTTATATCATACTTTCGAAATGTTTTCCACTATGCACTAATAATAATAATATCAAAAAGGATTTGATTTTTGCGTAGTAAGCATCTTTGACTATCATAAGAAGAAATCTCCTCCAAGTCTGCGTTTGCATGGTGTGTGTGGTGGGAGGTCTTATGGTAGTTTCATTTTCCAAAAGCATTGCGAAATTTACTTTGAAATTATCCTGTTGTTTATTTTAAAGAATAACTGTTTTACGATCTCACACCAGTCACCATGACTGACTCGGAGTTTATTGTTTCCCTTCTAAACTCTGGGTGCCCACAAATTTCCACACGGGCAGTCTAGAGTTAGATTATCAGGATATTCTGGATATTCTGGAGCTTTGGAGATAAGCCGGAGGACGAGTCGTAGTATTTGTATCTGATAGTATTTATTCCGCTGTGTATTCTGTATGAGGACAAGTTATATGACTGTCCATTGTTGTATATTGACTCTGATGACTGATGTATGTATAAACTGATAAAATTCTTTGTTTTAAAGATTATTCATTTATCTATTATATATTGTTCCGCTGCGATATGTGAGATTCTGATATTGTCTCTGCTCTGTATCTGTTGTTTGTTTTGTTCTTTCTTTCTTCTCTTCTTCTTCTATCTTTTCTTCTACCTCTTTTTCTTCTTGTTAAAACCCTCACTCTTGGAGTTTCCGGCACTCGATTTCTCGGCAGTCGATAAAGTGAGTATCGATGTCGAATTTTCGAAAGTCGAAAATTTCGGGACGTGACAGTTAGTCTTCTCAGAAATAGCAGACGCGTCACTTGGCTTGGACCGTTTGCTCGATTCATCAGTAATATGAGTCTTCCCTTTGTCATCATAAGATTTTTGCTTATGAGAATCGTAAGTTCTGTAAGAAGAATCATATCGATCAGCATCTCTTCTTCTCTGCCGCTGCTCATAATCCCATTTTTCTTGAGCCTTCCTTTGGGCCCGTTCCTCATCTGTCTCTCTCTGGTCACCAAGATATTTCCTAAAGTCATAGGATCCACGACCTCCGTGGCGCTGAAATGAGTCATAGTATGAGCCGGAGCGTCCCATCAGAGAATCTGAAAAACGGAAAATAAGTAAAGCTTAGAAATTTCCAGAAAGAAAGAGTAAATGCTTATAAGTGCAGAAAAAATCCTAAGTGTGTGCGGCGTGCGAACTACGTGCATCAAACTACAAACCACGCTTTAGTGCGGGAACGGAGACGACGGGTGTAGAAGGCATCAAGGTCTGTTTCAAAGAGGAAGTCGCTTCAATGACAGGAGAGTTCGCCTTTGGAATATTATCCTTGAAAAGCTCTTGAGAAGTTATCATTATGTCACTCAAGTCATCAAAGGTGTCATCATTATGATGCTCAGCAGAATTCTCCTTCTCAACTTCCACATCAGTTGATTTTTCAGAAATTCGAGGATTTTCTTCCTCTTCGATAATTGGGGCAAGTGCCGACTTGCTGACTGACCCTACAACATTAGTGGACGCAGAACACTTTATCAAAGCAGCCTCTACGACGGGTGCTTCTGATTCAATTTCTTCTACAGAAGCTGGGGCATTCAAGGCCTCTACTCGAGAGCCCGAAACAGCTAACGTTTCCGCATCAGAACTAGAAGTTTCATGAATCTGGGTCGACCTAGAAGGATGTAAAAGACCAAACCGGTGCAGAAATTCATCTTTCAACAAGAATTTGGCACTCCTCTCTTCAACATCAACGGCACTCAAAGTATCTAAAATTAACTTGTGACCGGTATCTCGAAGTGGAGGAGGAAGTGCTGCAAAAAGAAAGAATGGAGTTAAGCATTTGACAGTTCGAGTTCTGAAAAGTCTTAAAAACAATTCGGAAAGAGGCAATCTTACTTCCGACTCTCCAGATGGCATAAAATCCCGGAGGACAGCGGACGTAAAAGAATTGAGTCAAGAACCCATGGGCACTTTCGGGCAAGTCCAGAATTAGTTTACGGTTCCTAGCACTCCTCACCAGTGTAATAGAGGGATGATCTTTGTTCTTTGCAAATGTGCACAAGAAGCGAATTTCGGCAAAACTGGGAAAATGGCCCAACGTTCTCCTGAAAAGCACGCACAGTCCCAGCAGGATGGAGTATCCATTAGGGTGCAGTTGAAAAGGGGAGATAGATAGCCGAAGGAGAAGTTCTCGAAGACAATCATTAAAGGGCGGAATAGCTCCGCTCAAGCACATCTGACGATTCACAGCAACAAAGCCAAGAGGCGGCCTGTCAGCAGTGTCGCTTGACCCAGGAAGTAAAGCATCTTCTTCGGCAATACCGAACTGGATGCACAATTGTCTGAAAACCTTGTGGCTCAGAGTAGTAAAAGTCCGTTCCAGAGGGTCATTCAGTGGAGTAGCAATTGGGAAAGCTTCTCTAGCTATTTCCAAGTCTTCCTGTTGAGATGCCATTCTGCACAAGGAACTGGATGATCAAATATTAAGGTGCACGTTTCCTAAGAAAGAGTGAAGTGTTGTGCAAAACTAACGCAATAACAAGCAAATATAAATGAAACTAAATTAGTTGATACTTGTCGATTATAAAGTTTCGGGGCTTAATATCTTAAGTCCAAGAACAGTGTTGTGTTAATGCAAATAAATCAGCTTTAGTTGATCGTTTCAATTTTTCTTTAATACTTCACTTAGATTTGTTAGTTCACAGCATTTCATTCGCGGAGTTCATTTAAGTTAGATGTTCTTTGTCGACTAATCTGTCATTTGATGTGGGCAATCAATGGCAGTATATTCGTCCCATTTTTTCTGTGAATATTGCTTCTAAACAGGTTATCAGCATTAGAGTTAAGGGTATCTGAAAAGAAGTACAACGAAGTCTAAAACAATTCAAATTCAAAAATCAGCCAAATTCTGCCTAAATTTCTAAGTCCTAGGTCGTTCACGACCTAACATAAGTCGGAGCAATTTTAAGTCGTGCTGTCCAATTTGAAGCGTTCAGGGCTTTACAAATTTGTTTCAAGTACTAGGTCGTTCAGCGACCTATCATAGGTCGGGGCATAGTTAGGTCGCACAATGTAACTATGGATCAAGGCAATGCAATTTACCCCATGTCCTAGGTCGCATACGACTTAGCATAGGTCGAGAATTCTTAGGTCGCAAAAGAGGTTGGTCAGCTTCGTTTTAGTTGCAGATGTTTTTTAGATCGCAAGGCTTAGGTCGCCAAGAACCTTACGACCTAACTTTTAAAGCCATCCGGATCTGCTAGGTCGCTGGCTTCTTCTCCAAACAATCTTACTGATCCAATAACCCGATACTGCTAGTATAAAGAAAACGATTCATCCTCTTCTTGAATCCCATTCATCTCTACATACCAACCGAATCGCCCAGTAAATCAATTTCAAGTTCTTCGATTCATTAAAAATATTACCGTGCATTCACGAATCATGTTAACATGTCGATTGTGACAATCATTCAAAAAAACGAAACACAAATGCATGTAATTAAACTTGGGTTAGAGAACATGAACTCGTGATTGGGCGGCGATTATGGTGGGATAGAGATCGAAACTCACTTACGTAGTTTGTTAGAAAGGATGAATCGTCGTTTAAACAAGTTGAATTCTCTCTTGGGGGTTCAAAGATTTGCCAATAGCAACGGGAAATTAGAGCAGAAGGATTAGGAGGAAGAAAGCGACTTAACAGTTTATATGGGCTGAGAATGGAAGGCGAATAGGCACGAAGTTTTAGGTCGTCCACGACTTAGCAAGGTTGAATCGAAGTATACGACCTGTTGAATTGAAGTATACGACCTATGGCATAGTCATATACCTCGAGGGGCAAATGTTAATTCCTTTAAGCGACATAAAACTTTGTGACCTAAGAGAAGCTTTGCGACCTAACGAAGTCACGACTTAGGGAATTCCGCGACTTAGTGAAGCTACAACCTAAGCTACAGGAATGTCACGACCTAAGAAAGACGCGACCTAAGAATGTCACAACCTAACTCTTGAAGTAGCCCAGCGACCTACGACTTAGGGGATACTGCGACCTAGCAATGTTGCGACCTAAAGCTACAGGGAACATTGCGACCTAGCAATGTTGCGACCTAAAGCTACAGGGAACATTGCGACCTAGCAATGTTGCAACCTAGAGACTACGACTTAAGAAGAGCTCCGACTTAACAGTTTGCGAGTTAAAAGGTTGACGACCTACGACCTAAGAACATAGCGACCTAAAGAATGTCGCGACCTAACTGTTGAAGGAGGCTCTGCGACCTAAGGGAGTCTACGACCTAACTATCTCAAGAACTTCGCGACCTAGCAGTGTTGCGACCTAAAGGAGCTTGCGACCTAACTACTGAAGATGCTTGCGACCTAAAGCCTGAAGTGATCTAGCAACTTAACAGCCTAACGAGCTAAAAGCAGAGAAAGGAATGCGACCTACTATAGGTCGTTCACGACCTACTACTTGCTCAGATGGAAACAGAAGCAAATCAATCAGGCTGCCTTCCCTAAGTCGCATATGGACTGCGACCTATCTTAGGTCGCTCGCGACCTACGACCTAACTTAGGTCGTACGCGACCTAAGACCTTAGGAAATTTCCAGAATCCAAATCAGCTCCTATAAATACCCCACCACTTCCAACATAATGGGGACTTTTGGCCATTCATTTCTTCAAGCACCGTTACTCTGTCGAAGTCTCCTCTCATTCAGCAATCAAAGATCTTCAAGTATTCGAGACGCTACAACAAGCTTCGAGAATAACTCCTTACATCCAACACGGATTCGTCGAGTTTCATCATCAAAGATTGAGCTAGTAGTCAAGAGTGCTTTCGTGATCAAGTTGTATTGTATTTTGAAGGATATTGTATCAAATTGTAATCGAATCAGCAATAAAAGACTATAAAGTGGACGTAGGCTCAATACGGGCCGAACCACTATAAATCTGTTGTTCATTTACTACTTTTCTGCTATTTTCAGCTTATATTCTGTTCCCGTACCAACGGGTGGTGCTTTCACAATTCTATTACACACACCGGGTGTTAGCGTTCACTTTTTAGCGTTAACAGAGTATTTTACAGCTTGAAGATTTTCGAGCAGCGAAGTTAGAGAGAGAGAGTAAAGAATCACTTTAGTTTTCAAGAATTTGTATTTTAAAGAGATATTCCGCTGTATCAATTTAATAAATTGTATAAACTCTGATGTATGTATTCAAAAAGATTTATAGTAATGAAATATTATTATTATGTGTTTCTGTGGCTGATTCTGTTTAAATTACATAAACTAAATAACAATCCGTCTTTTTGAACGTTTCGAGTTGGTTTAATTACCGGCTGGAGGCGGTCAGAAAGGGGGAATGTTACAGTAACCCTAGTTATAACTAGGCTAAATGATTTGGTCGGCACGACTTCTATGATTGATCGAGTGCGAAGAAGCTTTGAGGGATGGTAGCTGGGTCGATGACAAGGGCATGGAAGGAGTTGCAGCACTAACGGTGGTCGGAGGACGGAGATTTGGCCGTTGACAGGTTTGAGATTTTGAGGAGTTCTGTGTTTCCAGGTTTGGGTTAGAGCTCGAATTCGATTTCGAGTTGTTCTGGAAGTTATGATGATCAGGGTTGTGAGGTTGGATGGTCGGCGACATGTAGAAGCCCTTGGCGATGATCGAAGTTGAACGGCATCACCGTGCATGTGCACGGTGCACCTCTTTGATTCTGGTGATGTCTGCTTTGAATCAGTGAAGTTGCTCAAGTTTTTCTCGAATTGTTTCGTGAGATGCTCGAAGCGTTTAGGGTTTCGACTCGAAGTTTTTAGTGAGGGTTCGGGTTAATTTTGGTTTCAGGTTTAAAACCTGATCTGTTTTAAAAATTTAAAACTAAGTTTAAAGGGTTAAGTAAAGGTTTAAACAAGTTTTAAATCTAAATTCAAATCTGATTCAAGTTTAAATCTGTATCTCAGTTGAAATAAAAGAAAGTTTTTAAATTAAATTATTTTAATAACTTTAATTGTTTAAATGTATATTAAATGGTTAGAATTTAAAAGTAAATTTGTTTTAAATTCTTTAAGTTCTTTTATAAGATGAGTATTTCTTCAACATATGATTTTAAGAGTTTGTAGATGGATTTTAAACTTTGTAATAGTTAAATTTTTTTATATTCATTTTAAATCTCATATTTGAAATGGAATTTAAAAGTAAATTTGAAAGTTAAATATTTTCAAATGTGTTTTGAATGATAATTATCATTAATAAGGAATGTTTTTTACAAAGACTTAATGATTTGTGATAAATAAAATTAAAAAGGTAAATTAAAATGGATAATTAATTAATTCAATTAATTAAAGATTTGGGATAATTAATTTGTAATTAAGGATTTAAATTAACTTAATTAAGGTTTAAGATTAATTAAACAGAATAATTAGTTTGTAATTAAGGATTATAAATTAGAATATTAATTAATGATTAAGAATTAATTAATAAAGTAGTTAAAGATTTATTAAGTTATGGTTAACACTTAATTAATTAAATAATTAGGATTAATTAATGGGTTATTAATGGTTAATTAATTTATAATTAATAATAAGAAATGTAAGTTTTTAATTACTTTAGAAAAGTAATTAATGAATTTTAAATAGTTAATGAAGATCATTAACTAAGGATTATTAAATAATTAATTAATGTGATTAATTTTAATAATTAATTATATTAATTAATTTAAAAATAATCATTTATGAAAATTGTTTAAATATAATTACTTAATGGAAGTAATTAAGGAATTAATTACTCATTGTAATTAATTCAGTTATTTGATTAGTTTAAGTTAATTTATTAAGTTTAATTAATTTAGAATAATCAATGGATGATTTGATAAATAATTACTTAATGTAATTAATAAGGTATGATTATTTAGGAAAGTAAATAATAGATAATTACTGGAAGTAATTAATTGAATGGTGATGTATTAATGGAAGTAATTTGAGTTTAATTACTTGTGAATTAATCAAGGGATTAATTAAGAAATTAATTAAGGAGTAATTAATTTAGTTAATAAAAGTAATTAAGGGTAGTTAATTACTGAATGAGATTAATCAAAAGTGATTAATAAATATGGTTTAATTAAGGGTTAATTACCTAATGTAATTAATTTAATTAGAATTATTAATAATAAAATGTAATTAATGATCATTAATTAATATAATTAATGATGTAATTAAGAATTGATTAATTAAGAAATAATTAATAAATGAAGTGATTAATTAATGTAATTAATTAAGGATTAATGTAATTAATTATAGTTGATTAATTTAATTAATTATAGATAATTAATTAATGAAGTAATTAAAGGTTAATTACTATAAATTGTTAAGAATAATTAATTTGTGAAATTATTTAAAGGCTAATTACTTGAATGTAATTAAAAGATAATTAATTAAGGATGATTAATTGAAATAAATAATTAAAGGATAATTAATTAATTGATTTATAATTAATTAAAAATTAAGTAAGCAAGATTTATAGAATGAAGTAATTAATTTAATTTATGTTAAATTAATTAGAGATGGTATAAATCATTTCTTATGGATGGTTGAATAACATTGAATGCTTTGCATTGTTTGATATCTCTGATGAGATATGTGCTGATCTGTGATATGTATGTTTTGGTTGAACTGTAATGATAATATGAATTATCTATTTGTGATAATAGTGTAGATTATCTATGGGGATACTATGAATTATCTATCTGTGTATATATAGATAATGAATTGAATTGTTTTAACTTTAAAACAACTTGGCCTTAAAAGATACGTTTTGGATTTCGATGAGACCGGGATCGGGTTTCCAGATTTGGATATCCGAATACCACATCGATCCAAATTAACGATAGGTCGTGAATCTCAAGTGAAGATGAAGATTCAGAGTGCAAGGGTTATTGTCGTTAACTCTGAGGGTGATTCCAAAATGAGTGTAACGAGATAATGCCTTCGGTTTCGTTCGAACCCAAAACGAACTTGTATGGATTGAATGCTTTCAGCACATCGTCAGGTGGACGATGAGCATTCTAAGATAGATGTGTTCTATTTAAAAGTTAATCGTAGCCTCAAGCCTCATCAACCGGGAATGGCTAAAACAGGGGAGGTGCAGCAAGGTTAGTGGGTAGCACCCAAGTAGGACAAGATTACCTCTGTCTAGATGTCCCTTATTATTTCGGTTTAGTGTGCGGTTGATCATGACAACCGTGGGGTATCTTGTGCGGGAATTATCCAGTAAGGGATGTTCCGGCCTTATGTTGCAGGGGATTGGGAGTAATCCTCGGTTCGGTGATCTAGGCCACGTACTGTGACGGGCGGTACCCCGGTAGCCCTGCCATTGTATGGAATCCAATTTCCAATAAGTGATAACGGACTTGATTGTATAACCCACTTTGTGGCTAGTATGCTGGAATTTAATAATGTAACAATTTCATCTATTTCATATTTATTTGAAAACCCTAGACCTATTGTAATATAACTGGATTTCCTATAAATGTGTTAGTTATCGTAAGGTAAAAACTTTTCCCTGTTTATGTGCGGGAAGTCTTACGAGATACTTTTTCTTTCCCAATGGTTTTCGAAGTTAATCAATTTTAACCTGTTACTCACACCAGACCCATGTCTGACCCAAGTGTTTATTTCTGTTTTATAAACTCTTGGGTACTCAAATTTTTACGAGTAGCCAAGGGATTCAGGTTAGCTTTGACGAATTGTGGAGGAACAATGGAGCAGGAGGCTTCAGCGTTGTAGATATAGATAGTAGTTCCGCTGTGTTGATCTTTGTATTGATCTCTGTATTGTATTAAGTTGTAATAACTAGACAGATGTTTATAACTGTCTAGTATGTGATGTATAATCTGTGTAACTCTGATGTATATGATACTATGTAATATCTTATGTGATATATTATATTTCATTCGTTCCGGTGTGAGTATCTGTTGTTGTTTCTTTCTCTCTTCTCTTCTTTTCTCTTTTCTATCCCTTTCTTTCTTATTAATGATGCGTCATTCTGTGGAATGAGTGGCGGGTCGTTACAGTGGTATCAGAGCTCTTGGTTGAGTGAATACCTAGGCTCTGGAGTGGTGTCTATCTTGAGAGCGCGTATTTGTAATTTATATATATATATATATATATATATATTCTACCTATTTGTTGGGTTACCTGTTCGAGTTTTCCAATATGAGTTATAAAGGTAGATAGGGTAGTGGTGTGTGTAACACGACTACCAATGGTTGGAATTTGAGTGTTGAGGTTGGAAGTGTATCTGACCCAATACTGTCTCGAGTAAGCTTTGCAGTGGTGTAAGGATTTTTCTGATCTCTGTAGGAAACCTGTTATGGTTCGGAGTCCATCTTTGAAGTTGGGTGAGTAGAGTTGGATCTGTCGGTTAAGCAAAAGCAAGTGATGGTATCTTGGTAACTTCTGGAAGAAGTAGCTGTGTGATGAGATACAGTGACTATGGGTGTTTCCGAAGATGTTTTCTCTGGAACAAGTTTAAGGAAGTGTGTATGCTTCGGTGTTGTGGCTGAGTTCAGCATCTTGTTTCTGTTTGGTTTGGAGTTCGAGTTTCTCGAAGAGCTTTGGATAGGAAGTCCTTGGCATCAGTGTCAGCAGTGCAGCTCGCAGTGGTCTGTGTTGGCAGGAAGTTTTCTGGCTGAGCAGTTTTTCTGAAGGTGAAGTTCAGAAGCACCAAAGTGGACCCATTTCTTCGATGGATTGGATAGTTAAGTATGAGCTGTTCTGATTTGTTAAGAGAGAACAGTTTTTCTTTGGAATTAGGATGGTTTGATCGCAAAAGTGACTTGCGATAGCTGAGTGTTCTCTTGGGTTATCAGAGTTTTTCTGGATGTCTTCAGGAAGTCAGAAGTTTGTCGGCATTAGCGATTGAGTTTTCTTATCGACTAGGATTCCAGAAGTGATACCGGTGGTTCAGCCTATTGGAAGGATGGTTCCTAGAAATAGAGTTTGGTAAAGCAGCTCAGGTTTTGATGGAGTATCTGAGTTTTCTTTATGGATTTGTTGGACCATATTTCTGGGATATGTTGTCCAGTCTGTTCTTGTATTCTACCTCAGATCAGAGTGGTGCAGCGAAAGCAGTTTGGGAGTGCATCTCTGGATAGGAGAAGTATGTTTGGAATCTACTGATAATTGTGAAGTAGAGTTGTGTTTTGGATCTCTTCTATGTTCTGATTTGGATAAGTATTTGGTCTTCAAGATTGAATTGTCAGTATTGGATAACTGGAATTCATTGTGTTTTACGTATCTCTGAGGGAGTACGTGTTTAATCTTTCTCTAGTTTTAGAACCAGTAGTTCTGGAGGATGTGGTTGTTGAGTCAGACTCGTGTGTAGTCTGATATCCTGTTTAGTTCTGTAGATCTAAATGAGTAGAAGCTCTATAGCTTAGTAGTATTGATTGGTTGGCTTCTGTTGAGCAAGTATCCCGGTATTTATACTTGGGAAACTCTAGGAAGTTCTATCTAGGATTTTGTCTGGATAGTTAGAATTGTTTGATTGGATGAATTGGTTGCTATGGTTGTTAGCATATGATTGATAATATATGCTTGTGATTTAAAATTAAAATCTTTAATAAGATTATTAAATTACCTTTGTTTAAATTTCGGGGACGAAATTATTTTAAGGGGGGAGGAATGTGATATCCCGGAAATTTGAGCAATATCAATTTAATAATCTGTTAAATAATTAAATTGATATTGATAATCTTGACAATAAAATTTGAATTTAATTTAATAATCTAATTAAATAAGTATTTAATTGGTGAATTTTATCTTTTAAAAGCTAATAAGATATTTTCTATTTGTAATATATATATTTATTTGTATATATTGTAAATAGAAAAACTTTGGTAAATTGGAAATTTAGATTTAATTTAATATGAACTTTTCAAAGTTATTTAAATAAATAACCTTATAGTTTTAAAATACTTTAGGTAAATGTTTAAATTGTTTAAGATATATTTTAACTTAAGCTTAAATATAAATAAGATTTAACAAAAAGTTTTGTTTTATTTCTTTTTAAAATATTACTTGATAATATAATCTCTTATATAAATTATTTAAATTATCAAATATGTTATTTTCAAATAATAAGTATAATGTGTTATTTTTATAAATATGAATGGATTTTAAAGACTATGGAATTGTTATTTTTAAATTGAATATATAGTTATATATGTATATATATATATATAACTTAATTTTTAAATTGAATCTTAGGATTTAATTTGATTTGAATTTGAATTTAAAGTTGAAATTCAAAAGAATAGATATTTAAATTGTTTTGGATTTTAGAATATTTGTATAAACTTTTATTTATAAATATAATTAGTTTTGTTTCTTTAAAAAGTAATTTATATATAGAAAAGTATTTAATAAATTAAGAAAAAGACCTTTTATTTACTTTTAAAATAAATAAAAATATGAAAAATTACTTAAAAGACAAGTGTTAATATCTAAAGCCTTTGTTTTAACATGTGTAAATAAATGATCAACTCTAATGACAAGTGTCCTTATTTATTTTCATTTTCTTTTATTTTTATAAATCACAAATTTACTTATATATAAACATATGCATTTCTTCATTTCATTTCTTTCTATTTTCTTTTTAAAACCAAGAGAAACTCAAAAACCTTTCTCTAATACAAATCTGATCAGTAACCATTTCTCAAACAAAAATTGTTCATGTTCAAATCTGATTTTTTCAATACTCAAAACTCCTCACAAAAACCACAATTTCAATTCATTTCAAAGCCTGCATGTTTTAATATGAACATCTGCAACTCAGCTTTTAAATTCCAAAAGCATATAAATCATTTTCTTCAATCTATGAAGCATCCTCAAAATCAAATCCCTGTAATCTCATTTTCACAAATTCAAACCAAAGCCTGTTCTTTTGCAAACCTGAGATTTAATCAAAGAAACTAGTCTGCATTCTTCTCAACTTGGAAGCAAGCATGCATGTAGTTTAAATAAGTTTAAAGCTCCAGCAACTCAAGTTTAAAAATCAAATTCAAAGAAGCATGCAAGTTTACAGTCTTCAAAAGCTAAACTGCCTCTGTTTCATGCATATCAAGTGAGTAACATTTTTTTTTTAAAAATAACTTAAGTTGATTCTGGATTTCATGTTAAGTGTTGAATGAAAGATGGTAGCATGTGAATATTTATAGGTAGCTCTGCATATAAATGTATTGATGTATGAATATACAAGTGCATTTTCCTGTATGTATATTTGAATGTATTATGTGCATATGTGATTGTGTGCTCTGTTCTTATTTTTTTTTCCCAGGCTCAAGATTTCATTTTAACTCCCTTACCACTTGACCTAGTTTTTGTTAGGACTTAGTTTACAAACAAAAATTGTTTGTTTTATCATAGACTATGGTTTAAAAATTTAATTGAGTCAAATTTTAAGCCTGAGTGTCTCTGAAAGATTAAAAACATCAATGCATGTTAAAATAAAGTAAAACTCAAACGTTTTAATTTATAAATTCAGGGTTATAAATTAAACACTTTAACTAAAACATGATTTTTAAAATAAGAATCATAGTTTTTAGTTTGGGAATGAGTGTACAGTTCGTGTTTGAACTGGAAATGAAATATTGGGGTTTTCTGGTAATCCATAGTGTTGGAGAGTTCGGGATTTTGGGAAATGATGGAGGAGTGATTGTAGTTGATGGTAAAATTGCCTGTCTGCGATGCAATTCATCGAGGAGGCAGCGGTGGTGAATTCTTTTCTGTAACCCTAGTTTTAACTAGGCTAAATGATTTGGTCGGCACGACTTCTATGATTGATCGAGTGCGAAGAAGCTTTGAGGGATGGTAGCTGGGTCGATGACAAGGGCATGGAAGGAGTTGCAGCACTAACGGTGGTCGGAGGACGGAGATTTGGCCGTTGACAGGTTTGAGTTTTTGAGGAGTTCTGTGTTTCCAGGTTTGGGTTAGAGCTCGAATTCGATTTCGAGTTGTTCTGGAAGTTATGATGATCAGGGTTGTGAGGTTGGATGGTCGGCGACGTGTAGAAGCCCTTGGCGATGATCGAAGTTGAACGGCATCACCGTGCATGTGCACGGTGCACCTCTTTGATTCTGGTGATGTCTGCTTTGAATCAATGAAGTTGCTCGAGTTTTTCTCGAATTGTTTCGTGAGATGCTCGAAGCGTTTAGGGTTTCAACTCGAAGTTTTTAGTGAGGGCTCGGGTTAATTTTGGTTTCAGGTTTAAAACCTGATCTGTTTTGAAAATTTAAAACTAAGTTTAAATGGTTAAGTAAAGGTTTAAACAAGTTTTAAATCTAAATTCAAATCTGATTCAAGTTTAAATCTATATCTCAGTTGAAATAAAAGAAAGTTTATAAATTAAATTATTTCAATAACTTTAATTGTTTAAATGTATATTAAATGGTTAGAATTTAAAAGTAAATTTGTCTTTAAGTTCTTTTATAAGATGAGTATTTCTTCAACATATGATTTTAAGAGTTTGTAGATGGATTTTAAACTTTGTAATAGTTAAAAAAAATTTATTCATTTTAAATCTCATATTTGAAATGGAATTTAAAAGTAAATTTGAAAGTTAAATATTTTCAAATGTGTTTTGAATGATAATTATCATTAATAAGGAATGTTTTTTACAAAGACTTAATGATTTGTGATAAATAAAGTTAATAAGGTAAATTAAAATGGATAATTAATTAATTCAATTAATTAAAGATTTGGGATAATTAATTTGTAATTAAGGATTTAAATTAACTTAATTAAGGTTTAAGATTAATTAAATAGAATAATTAATTTGTAATTAAGGATTATAAATTAGAGTATTAATTAATGATTAAGAATTAATTAATAAAGTAATTAAAGATTTATTAAGTTATGGTTAACACTTAATTAATTAAATAATTAGGATTAATTAATGGGTTATTAATGGTTAATTAATTTATAATTAATAATAAGAAATGTAAGTTTTTAATTACTTTAGAAAAGTAATTAATGAATTTTAAATAGTTAATGAAGATCATTAACTAAGGATTATTAAATAATTAATTAATGTGATTAATTTTAATAATTAATTATATTAATTAATTTAAAAATAATCATTTATGAAAATTGTTTAAATATAATTACTTAATGGAAGTAATTAAGGAATTAATTACTCATTGTAATTAATTCAGTTATTTGATTAGTTTAAGTTAATTTATTAAGTTTAATTAATTTAGAATAATCAATGGATGATTTGATAAATAATTACTTAATGTAATGAATACGGTATGATTATTTAGGGAAGTAAATAATAGATAATTACTGGAAGTAATTAATTGAATGGTGATGTATTAATGGAAGTAATTTGATTTTAATTACTTGTGAATTAATCAAGGGATTAATTAAGAAATTATTTAAAGAGTAATTAATTTAGTTAATAAAAGTAATTAAGGGTAGTTAATTACTAAATGAGATTAATCAAAAGTGATTAATAAATGTGGTTTAATTAAGGGTTAATTACCTAATGTAATTAATTTAATTAGAGTAATTAATAATAAAATGTAATTAATGATCATTAATTAATATAATTAATGATGTAATTAAGAATTGATTAATTAAGAAATAATTAATAAATGAAGTGATTAATTAATGTAATTAATTAATGATTAATGTAATTAATTATAGTTGATTAATTTAATTAATTATAGATAATTAATTAATGAAGTAATTAAAGGTTAATTACTATAAATGGTTAAGAATAATTAATTTGTGAAATTAATTAAAGGCTAATTACTTGAATGTAATTAAAAGATAATTAATCAAGGATGATTAATTGAAATAAATAATTAAAGGATAATTAATTAATTGATTTATAATTAATTAAAGGTTAAGTAAGCAGGATTTATAGAATGAAGTAATTAATTTAATTTATGTTAAATTAATTAGAGATGGTATAAATCATTTCTTATGGATGGTTGAATAACATTGAATGCTTTGCATTGTTTGATATCTCTGATGAGATATGTGCTGATCTGTGATATGGATGTTTTGGTTGAACTGTAATGATAATATGAATTATCTATTTTTGATAATAGTGTAGATTATCTATGGGGATACTATGAATTATCTATCTGTGTATATATAGATAATGAATTGAATTGTTTTAACTTTAAAACAACTTGGCCTTAAAAGATACGTTTTGGATTTCGATGAGACCGGGATCGGGTTTCCAGATTTGGATATCCGAATACCACATCGATCCAAATTAACGATAGGTCGTGAATCTCAAGTGAAGATGAAGATTCAGAGTGCAAGGGTTATTGTCGTTAACTCTGAGGGTGATTCCAAAATGAGTGTAACGAGATAATGCCTTCGGTTTCGTTCGAACCCGGAACGAACTTGTATGGATTGAATGCTTTCAGCACATCGTCAGGTGGACGATGAGCATTCTAAGATAGATGTGTTCTATTTAAAAGGTAATCGTAGCCTCAAGCCTCATCAACCGGGAATGGCTAAAACAGGGAAGGTGCAGCAAGGTTAGTGGGTAGCACCCAAGTAGGACAAGATTACCTCTGTCTGGATGTCCCTTATTATTTCGGTTTAGTGTGCGGTTGATCATGACAACCGTGGGGTATCTTGTGTGGGAATTATCCGGTAAGGGATGTTCCGGCCTTGTGTTGCAGGGGATTGGGAGTAATCCTCGGTACGGTGATCTAGGCTACATACTGTGACGGGCGGTACCCCGGTAGCCCTGCCATTGTATGGAATCCAATTTCCAATAAGTGATAACGGACTTGATTGTATAACCCACTTTGTGGCTAGTATGATGGAATTTAATAACGTAACAATTTCAGCTATTTCATATTTATTTGAAAACCCTAGACCTATTATAATATAACTGCATTTCCTATAAATGTGTTAGTTATCGTAAGGTAAAAACTTTTCCGTGTTTATGTGCGGGAAGTCTTACGAGATACTTTTTCTTTCCCAATGGTTTTCGAAGTTAATCAATTTTAACCTGTTACTCACACCAGACCCATGTCTGACCCAAGTGTTTATTTCTGTTTTATAAACTCTTGGGTACTCAAATTTTTACGAGTAGCCAAGGGATTCAGGTTAGCTTTGACGAATTGTGGAGGAGCAATGGAGCAGGAGGCTTCAGCGTTGTAGATATAGATAGTAGTTCCGCTGTGTTGATCTTTGTATTGATCTCTGTATTGTATTAAGTTTTAATAACTAGACAGATGTTTATAATTGTCTAGTATGTGATGTATAATCTGTGTAACTCTGATGTATATGATACTATGTAATATCTTATGTGATATATTATATTTCATTCGTTCCGCTGTGAGTATCTGTTGTTGTTTCTTTCTCTCTTCTCTTCTTTTCTCTTTTCTATCCCTTTCTTTCTTATTAATGATGCGTCATTCTGTGGAATGAGTGGCGGGTCGTTACATTTTAAAATTTTAAAAAGGAAATTTTTATTTATTAAAATATGTAAATTCTAAAGTTAGTTAGTATTGAATAGTTCAGAAGGATTTTTAATACTTAATATTTATTTTAATAAAATCCCCGTTTTAGGAAACCTATTTTGAAATGATTTTATAAAAAGGAGTTTCGATATTTTAAATAATTATTCGATTATGTCTTAAAAATAATTTATTATTATTTTCTTTAAAATACTTATATATATATATGAGTTTTGAAATGTTTTACATTTATTTATAAACTTCCTCGGAAGCTTGGAAATGGGTTATTCGGGGGATATGATTTATAAGGAAATTCTTAGATGGAATTGGGAAGAAAAGTTAGCAAATTTCGAAGTGTTTAAATAAAAGTGAACTTCGAAGAATGAAAATAGAATTCTTAAAGAAGTAAAAAGGGAATTGAAGCAAGTATAATGGGTTTGAAAATATTAAGGAAGTTAACTAAGAAATCTTGGAATTTATAGAATTCGTGTATAACGAGTTGGAAATTTACAAATGAAGTTGTAAACGATTTTTGGAAAAAGAAATAGGAGATAAAGGGAATATTTTCCAAGTGTTTAATATCAAATAAAGTGGGAAAAATACTCTAAGTATTAGGAAAGGTTGAAAATGTTCCGTGAAAATAAAAGGGATTTGAAAACTATTTTCAAATGCTGAGAGACCGAAAGTAATGTCTTATAAAGATATTTGAGATAAATTTTGGAAAAATTTATAATGAGGTATGATGATTGGTTATGGGTGTAAATTGACGGTTAAATAACCGACTATCAATATTGGCCAATGCACTTATCATTTCGAAGAGACCGGGATCAGATTTAATTATCCAAAAACCACGTCAATCCGGTTTGAACGTAATGAATGAATACCGTGAAGATAATGAAGATGGTGATTCGGTTCGTCCAGACCCAAGACAACTTGTATGGATGAATGCTATCAGACCATCATCATTGGAGGACGATGAGCATTCTAGATGAATGTGTCCTAAAAAGGTAATCGTAGCCTCAAGCCTCATCAACCAGGAATGGCTAAAACTGGGGAGGTGCAGCAAGGCTAAGTGGGTAGTTTCCAAGTAGGGTAAGGTCATCCCTGTCTGGAGTCCCTTTATTTCGGTGGTGTAGCGGTTGCTGATCCAAACTGTAGGGTGATCTTATTCGGTCTATCCAGGTTAGGGGTAGCACGGTCTAGTGTTGTAGGGGATCAGGAGTGGTCCTCGGTACGCTGATCTAGACCAGGTACTGTGATGGGCGATATCCAGTAGCCTTGCCAGTGTATGGAACCCAATCTCCAATAAGCGCCCGTACGGTTTTGATTATGCCCAACTATGCTGGAACGTGAGATGCAAGCTTTTCAACTATATTCTATTTACTTTCTATAGACACTATTATAATATCAGATGGATTTGATAAAAATGTTTTGGTTATCGTAAGGTAAAAACCTGGAATATTTATTTGTGGCATGGTCTTACGAGATACCTTTGTTTTCAAAGGATTTTTGAAAATATAATAATAATTCAAATTTAGTATGTTTTCTCACACTGGTTTTCCAGGCTGACTTGGGTATTATTTTATTATAATGCTCGGGTCAGACCGAGCATTACAGATTCAGAACAGGATGCTATGGAGCTCAGGGGACAAGCTGGATGGCAAGGCGTACTTTCGTATTTGATTATTATTCCGCCGTGTAAGGACAAGTTATTAAACTGTCCAGATTTGATGAATTGGATCGTTGTACTCTGATAATGGTATGTATATTAACAGTACAGATCTTGTAATTAAATCTGTTATTATATATTATATTTTGTTCCGCTGCGATGGTGAGATTCTGTGTTGTTTTTTTCTCTTCTTCTTCTACCTCTTTCTTCTTCTTTACCCTAGTTATTCGCTCTTTCGTACACTTTGGGTTGATCGAGGAAGAATTATTATCAACTCAAGGGGTACGGAACTACGGGTTGCTACATTTGGTATCAGAGCTGAAGGTTAAGCGAGAACCTTGGCTCTGGTGGGGATTACTCATTAGAGATAGAGTCAGTAGCACTCTAGAATGAGTTTGAGTGTATTACTAGATATGAGTGTGTATTTGTTAGTGAATATAAATTATTTTATATTGTGTTGACTTATCGGTTAAGTGTTTAAAAATTTTGGTCGGTACAGTCTGGACAACTGTATCGATAAGGATTTCTAAACTCTTAAACTAGGCAAACCGACACAGTGTTGTTTTACAAAGTGGATAAATGAAATAATTTTTTCCAAACCATATTTTAATATAAAAGGAATAATTTTATGAAATTATTTTATATATTTGGAGTGTTTGGATGATAATATTGTAATCAAATAAGATTATAAAATTTGAATTAATATATATAAACAGAGAAAATTTGTACAAGTATAAATTATACAAATGGATTGTAAATGAGATTGGATTTAAATCCTGGAAAGTTTGAAGAATATTTTTTTTAAAAGCGGTGTGGCAAAATAATAATAGAAGTATTTTTTATGAATATTTTCGAAAGGAAAATGTTTTTAAATGGATTTTTGGAAGTGATATAGCTCTGAACTCATTTCAGTCACTGGAAAATAATTTTGGTGATCACTGCAGCATCACCAGTATTCATTTTCGAGTTTCTAAGTGACGGGTTGCTATCGAAATTGATTTGTTTAGATTTGATGGGAAAACCAGTTTGTTTTGGAAATTTCGAAGGATTTTGTTTTGGATAAGAACCAAGTTGGTTTAAAAATTTAAAAGGTGTGCTTTTAGAATGTTTGTGATTTCAAAATGGTTTGAAATAAATACCGGGTGTTGAATTCTGGAATCCTTATTTAAATAATTTAGAGATCATCAGGAGATAAGTTATAGACTTATAAATGGTGAATGATTTTGAAGAAAAATATGGGGATTGAATTTTGGAATTAAAATTAAAAGTGAAAAGGTTAAAATGGAAATTCAACTTAGATTAAGTTAAAGAAATTAAATTTTTTAAATTTAATTGGTGGTGATTTGTACGAAATAAATTAGTGAAGTATACTAGTTAAATGGATTAAATTAGGATGTGAATGAACTGAATTGGAAAATAAAATTTAAATTGAACTAAGAAATAAAATTGAATTGAATTGAATTTAACTTAAACTAAATGAAATTGAGTTGAATCTAGATTGAATTGAAATAAAAAAAATTAATTGAGTTTATAGGTGATATTGAATGGAATTTAATTTTTACTTGATTAAATTCAAATGAATTGTGTGAAATAAAAAATTTAACTTGTGGAAGTTAAATAAATTAAAAGAATAGTTATGAGGTTAAATTTAACTAAAGACAAGTTAAATAAAAATGGAATTGGGAGAAGTAGATTTCGATAGCTTATAAAAATTGAAGTTATGGGATAAAAAAATAGGCTTGGCTATGAATAAATGGGTATTTTCGAGTTAAAAATAAAAAATGAGTATATTCGAGTATAGAATTGATGGAGATGTGAAAAAGGGGTTGTGTGACTTATAAAATTTGAAGGTTGGAATAGATAAGCCAAAATAAAAAAAGAATTTGATATTTTGGAAATGAAATAAAAATCCAAACTTTAATTTAAAATGAGTTTGAACTCGAGTAACTTGAAAGAAGTGATTTTTGAAGTAAAATCAGATGTGGAATTATAAAAAGGGCAGTGAACTAATTAGATGATTAATTTTTTAATCGAATATGAGTATGGAATTAAGAATTTAAGTGGATTAAATTAATGAGTTAATTAATTAGTGATTGAATAGAAATCAATTCAAATACCTGGATTTGAATATAAAGAGAGTTGATATGAATGGAATGCAACTAAGTTGATGAAGAATCAATTGGAAATAGAATTAAATTAAATATAAATTGAGATGGAATCAATTTAAAATAGTTATAAACTATAATGGTTATTCTATTAAATGAATAACGCCAAATTTGCATAGAAAAATTGTTGTTCAGCGTAAATGGAAGTATATGAAATTCTATAAATTAATAAAGGGGAATAAATTGATTTAAATCAATCTGGAATGAATATTAATTTGTTGGTACAAATGTGAATTGAATGTAAGCAAATTGGGTTATAAATCATTTCAGATTAAATGAAATAGCATATGGTTTAATTGAAAGCAATTAAATTAGTATCCAAACCTTATAAATTGCTTATGAATATATGTTAGCATGCATTGTTATGAAATCTATGTGTCTAACCATTTAAATGAATGAAATGTTATTGAATTTCATGGTTTGGCACTTACGGGTTTAAATTGAGTAAGTATAGGTACCCAGAGGGAGTGTTTGGCTAGATTGGGGTTACGTATTTGCATATGAAGTAATTGCTTGCTAAATAATGCTTAAAAATGCTAAAGTAAGGTACATTTCGGATTAAATACCACAAATATATAAATGTTGATATATATTTCTGTTTTTCGACCATGTGGGTCGATGTATATATATTTATCTCTCTTGTCAAATTGCAAAAGGTCCTTCGTACAAAGGAGACTCTGCCAAAAAAATTTAGAAATTTAGGGAGTTAGAAAATTTTTGAAAATTTTTGGAAAATTTTTGTTAACGAAAGGTTGATTTTCAAATTGTAATGAAAATGTAGGATTTGAACTAGAAGATGAAACCCAACTGTTTGGTTGAAGTTAAAGGATTATAAAAAGTGAATATCGAGTTTTCACTAAGCAGATTTTGATAAGTTAATGAGTTTGAAGCATTCTTTCTGACTTGGCAATTTCGGGGACGAAATTCTTTTAAGGTGGGAGGAATGTAACGATCCGGATTTTTCGACGTCTGATTTGGAATATTTAAATGGTTTTAAATATTGAATTTGAATTATAGGTTAATGTTTGAATATGAAAGATTGGTTTTTATTTAATAAAATAAATTCAGAGTTTAAATTTAGCGATTTACTGGAAAATTTAATTGTTGAATTTTATAATTGAATATTGGGTAAATTATCATATCTTGAGTTTTAAGCTTGATAAAAATAATTTAAAGGCTTATAAAATTTATATTAATAATACTGAAGATAGTGCAACTTTTAAATTTGAATTTAAAAGTGATTTGTTCAGTTTTAAAAATATATCGTTTAAATTGACTTTTAAAAATAGCCTTCCGGGGCACAGTCTCGGAATTCGACGAAACCAGTTCAATTGGATCCGTAATATTGTATTATTATCGGATTTTAAATTTCGTACTATTTGGAGTTATCGTTTGATCGTACGAGATATAAACGCACTCGGAATAGGGGTATAACAATATAAACGCCTAGCGGCACGCCTCGATAGGGGTTCGAAGTTTTGAGCTGGGTAAAGTGAGATATTTATAATTAAACAATATTTTAATCTATTAAATCAGGGCTTTGCCTTCTCCAACACGCTTTCCCTCAACCTTAAATCACGTCACTCTCTCTTCATTTCAATTCGAATCAGTCCATCAGGATTTCGTTCAATACGAGTCGAGCTCTGTATAGAGAAGAAAAATAAGTGTATATATATATATATATATATAATAAAAATCACGAGCTACTTTCTTCTCTTCTGTTTCAAAGTCCGAATCAACGCAAGACGATTGTGGTTTCTCTTTTGGCAATCGCAAGCCTACCTCTCATTTCTTCCACCCATTCGAATCAATTCGAACACAAAAAAAATGAAGCAAAGCTTTTGAATTTTCCGTTTGAGGATAGCGTCATGATTCATTCGTGTTTATGGTGGTGACAGTTGCTTATGGTGCTCGGCCATGTACAGTAAGGGGCTTAAACTAGGGTTAATGATTTGTCTGGGTCTGGGGAAAATTGGGTGAACAGAGCCTCGTTCTGATGTCGTGGTGAAGGGAAGCACCTAGGGTAATCGTATGAAGGAGTGCGGTTCAAGCGGGGTAACCGTGACTTGATGGTTTCATCGTTGACAGGGGTGTTGTCACGTTTTACTGGGTGGGCTTGGGTTCAGGTTAGTGATGTCAGGGTGGTGGGGTTCGTGAAGCGGAAGAGCATGGTGTCGTCGGTGAGGGGTTTCATGGAGCAGCGAGGGAGAGATAGGTGGAGACAAAGCACGGCAATGGTGAAGGCCTGGAGGGAAGCAGAAGTTTAACGGGGAAGGAGAATTAAGGTAATTAACATATTCATAATTAATTTATTAAATAAATAAATTGGTGAATAAATTGTTTGGATAAATCAAAATTTTATAAAATTGTATAATTTTATACGAGGTCCAAATCGTGGGAACGAGTCGAGATTGGAAGGTGTGCAATTTAAAAATCAAAGGTGAGAATTTTCTCACTCAATTGGATTCCATATTTAAATTAAATGTTTAAATTTAAATTATTGGATGCTGATTGGATTGATAAATCTATAATTATCTGATGGATGACTAATTATATATAGTAGTATATATATTAGTATTTGGAGTGATATTCCCGCACATTATAGCGGATGAGACCCTATGTGACCCGCATAATAGCGGATGACCCCATATACCGCGATATCCCCCTCGTAGTGGATTGGTATTTTATTTTGTTGTTTAACATCTGTGGATGCAGGTAAACAGGTTGGAGGGATCCAACTGGATTCCTCAAATATGTTATTGTTTTCCATATATATAAAATGCTGGATTATTGTGTGTTGAAATTTTTAAATGATATAATGGCATGGAAATTAATTGTGAAAAATATTAAATACCATATATATTATTTTTAAATTTTAAGGAATTAAAAAGAGATTTTTAATAAAATTTGTATATCGAAATTTGAATTATTTAAGGAGGTTGGTTTAAATAAGAAAAGGTGAAATTTTGATCGTATTAAATAATGCGGGAAAATATTTTAAATAGAGAATTTAAATTAAATCTTATAAAGGAATTTTTAAAGACGAGATTTTAAAATGAGTATTCGAAAAAATATAGAAGAAGTTGAAATCAATATTTAAAATAGATTGGAAAAAATAAATGGATTTTTAAAGGAATTGAATTTATAAAATGAAGTTTTATAAATGAGATTATTTTTAGCTAACTCAAAGGAGTTATAAAAATTTATAAACGAAATTTATAAATGAAGGGAAGTGATATCGGATGATAATTTGGAATATAAATTTATGGGGAGAATTTACATGGGAATATGGAATAGGTTGTGAAAAATAGTAGATACTATTTATGAGAGTGGCTGAGGAGGCCTGATTGGAAATAGTGTGATGGAAATTGAGAAGTTTTATAAACTAAAAATTTGGTTATCTAGACTTTCAAAATATATTTAAAGCAATAAGTTAAGTTTTAAAATTTTAAAAAGGAAATTTTTATTTATCAAACTATGTAAACTTTAAAGTTAGTTAGTATTGAATAGTTCAGAAGGATTTTTAATACTTAATATTTATTTTAATAAAATCCCAGTTTTAGGAAACCTATTTTGAAATGATTTTATAAAAAGGAGTTTCGATATTTTAAATAATTATTCGATTATGTCTTAAAAATAATTTATTATTATTTTCTTTAAAATACTTATATATATATAGTTTTGAAATGTTTTAAATTTACTTATAAACCTCCTCGGAAGCTTGGAAATGGATTATTCAGGGGATATGATTTATAAGGAAATTCTTAAATGGAATTGGGAAGAAAAGTTAGAAAATTTTGAAGTGTTTAAATAAAAGTGGACTTCGAAGAATTAAAATAGAATTCATAAAGAAGTAAAAAGGGAATTGAAGCAAGTATAATGGGTTTTGAAAATATTAAGGAAGTTAACTAAGAAATCCTAGAATTTATAGAGTTCATGTAAAACGAGTTGAAAATTTACAAATGAAGTTGTAAATGATTTTTGGAAAAAGAAATAGGAGATAAAAGGAATATTTTCCAAGTGTTGAATATCAGATGAAGTGGAAAAAATACTCTAAGTATCGGGAAAGGTTGAAAATGTTCCGTGAAAATAAAAAGGATTTAAAAACTGTTTTCAAACGTTGAAGGACAGAAATTAATGTCTTATAAAGATATTTGAGATAAATTTTGGAAAAATTTATAATGAGGTCCGATGATTGGTTATGGGTGTAAATTGATGGTTAAATAACCGACTTTCAATATTGGCCAATGCGCTGATCATTTCGAAGAGACCGGGATCAGATTTAATTCTCCGAAAACCACTGTAACGACCCTTATTTTTACGGATCGAAAAGTTCGTTGAAATCTGGAATTGTCAGCATTTTTAAGTCGTTTCAGATTTTGGCAGAATTTTGCCTAAGTCCTAAGTCGTAGCTGACTTAGGAGTTTTGGACGAGTTAGCGAGTTAAGGCAGTTAGGTCGGCAACGACTTAGAGCGTAGAGAAGTTAGGTCGGTTGGACGAGTTAGCGAGTTAACGACCCAGTAGTAGACGACCTAAGAAGTTGATCGACTTATGGTAGTAGACGACTTAAGAATAGAGTTAGGTCGTAGTGACCGACTTAAGAGATAGTAGACGACTTAAGGTTAGGACCGAGTTAAGAAATAGGTCGTATTGTCTTAAGTCGTATGTGGGTTTAGGTCGTGGGTTAGTTGGAGCGACCTATAGAATATTAAGCGACCTAAGTGTTGACGACTCAAGGAATGGCCGACCTAGTGGATAAGCAGTGAGCGACTTAGGAGTTACGTTAGGTCGCATAAGAGGTTAGGTCGATATGTGTTAAGTCGTAAGTTTGTTAGGTCGCGAGGGAGTGTACCTGTTAAGTCGTTGGGTTGCTGTAGCATGTGTTTTGATAAGTCGTAAGCGTTAGGTCGCAAGCGACTTAAGAGTGATCTGTTATGTCGTAGCCTACGTGTTAAGTCGTAGACGACTTAGGGGCATAACTGTTAAGTCGTAAGTCGTATCTTCTGTTGGGACGCGCATATTAGTTAAGTCGTAGGTCGACTTAATAGTTAGGTCGTATGCGCGTGAGTGTTAGGTCGCGTATGGGCTTAAGTAGTTAGGTCGTTGAGGTGTTATCTGGTTAGGTCGAAGGGTTTTGTTAAGTCGTAGGTCGGTGGGGCTTAGGTCGGAAGTTTATAAGTCGGAGACGACTTAGGAGATAGCCGAGTTACGACTTGGTAAATTTTCTGCTATAAATAGAGGGGGGTTGTTCTCACTTTTTGGGATCCGGATTTTGAAGCGACGAAGTGCTGCCATTTTGAGAGCTCGACTTCTACACTTCTTCACTTCTTTTCTCCACTCTAATCTAGTGCTTCCTTTCATCCAAATCGAAGATCAAGATTGAAGATTCAAGAGCTTAGATTGAAGATCTTCATCTTTTCAAGAGAGATTTCTTCGTTTGAAGCGGATTCATGATAGATCAAGCTTGATCCTTCGCTGTCCAGATCTGAAGCGTGTTGATTTGAGTTTGTTTTGGTGATTTGGTGAGTGGTGATTATCTCTCACACGGATCCAAAGGAGTATATCGGATTGTTGGCTCGATTTGGTGTTAAAATAGTGATTTCCATGCATTTTCTTCATCCTAAGTGTAGATCCATATAGATCCATTGTTCATGATGATGTTACATTCCTTTTTTTCATATGTTAACCTATGCAAGTTCATTCATCAAGTTTGTAGGGATATAATTCATGTTTTCATGCTTATTGGACTTTCAACTCTTTAATTACGAAAATGCCATTATTGTGATAATTGTCTATTTAGATCTTGTTTGAATGCTTGATTGTTTGGATTAATGTTTGATTTGATTGATTGTTATGAATTAGATGATTGATGGTTTGATTTAGACTGAAGACGATTCAAAAGCTAAGTGAAAGGCTCTTGAATTGGGAAAGCTGCTCGTGGCATATGTAGCGGGATGATGAAGCTCTTATGCATAGATTTGATGATGTGATGTTAAGATGAGGCTTCGCGAGGATGTGATGAAGCGAGGCAATCATGTGATGAAGACTTGGTCTAATCCAGACGGGATCATTCCAAGCATGTTGATAACTCGGTGATATGATTCGAGTTGAGGATAATGAATGGATATGAGAATAGTCGTCGAGGAGGATGACTAGGAGGCTTGGATAGCATCGTTGTTGAAGGTTCTAGCATGCTCTAAGCAAGAGTACGTTTGGGCAGATTCGATAGTCCCAACGGCCAACTGTTGATGGTCGAGTACTCTGGGCAGATTCGATAGTCCTAGGCACGGGCTGCGACGACGTGCGGGAGTTATGTCTAGAACCGGGGTTTCCATTAGCCCTTGACGGACGGCTGAAAGAATGTGCTGGTCATTCAATTAACGGTGATATCGAAGCAATGATAACAGTGATAGCCAGAGTCATAGATGTTTGGTTGTATCATCATTCGGACTCAAGAGCGGTATTTTCTGGGTGCTTATCTGATTTAGGCCTTGGTACTTGGAAAACATCGCCCTTGACTCGAATGATTATTACTTTACTTTAAATTGTATGCTCTGCTGTGTTGCTTCTGCTTAGTGTGTGTCTGGGGGCTATCACTGTAGAAAGAGGTGGAGTGGGAGGGTTGTATTCCTATTCCTTTTCCCTTTATGCTCTTTTGGTATGTTGTTAGTTAATTTACTGCTCACTAAGACTGTTGTCTGACTCAAGGCTTTATGTTTTAATTCTTATTGCCTTGGGCTGTTCGTCCATTTTGGGACGGGCAGACTAGGTAGCAGGTGACAGGTGTTGTTCTCTTCTCACGATTGCTGATATCGAAGACGAACTGGAGGGTTGCATTTTATCTTCTTATTATATGTACTGGATGTTCCGCTGCTTTGTATTCTCTGAGTGATATGTAGTGAGGCTTATTGTATTGACCATTCAGATGTTTGTATCCAACTATTATGAAGTTTTATTGATGAGATTCTATTCTGTGAAGCTTCACTATATATATGTTCTATTGTATTTTGTCCATGCACTATGAGTAATACGATAGATTCTGTTGTCTTAATTTTACCTTGACAATCGTCCATGGTCACCTGGCACTCTTTGCAGCGCACTTTCTCTAGATTCGGTGCAGGTGTCATGGGTGGTCGTCACAACCACTTCGATCTGGTTTGAACGTAACGAATGAATACCATGGAGATGATGAAGACGGTGATTCGGTTTGTCCAGACCCAGGACAACTTGTATGGACGAATGCTATCAGACCATCGTCATTGGAGAACGATGAGCATTCTAAGTGAATGTGACCTAAAAAGGTAATCGTATCCTCAAGCCTCATCAACCGGGAATGGCTAAAACAGGGAAGGTGCAGCAAGGCTAAGTGGGTAGCTTCCAAGTAGGGTAAGGTCATCCCTGTCTAGAGTCCCTTTATTTCGGCGGTGTGGCCGCTGCTGATCCCAGCCGCGGGGTGATCTTATTCGGTCTATCCAGGTTAGGGGTAGGTCGGGCTTGTGTTGCATGGTATCGGGAGTGGTCCTCGGTACGCTGATCTAGACCAGGTACTGTGACGGGCGGTACCCCAGTAGCCCTCCCAGTGTATGGAACACAATCTCCAATAAGTGCCCGTACAGTTTTGATTGTGCCCAACTATGCTGGAACGTGAGATGCAAGCATTTCAGCTATATTTTATTTACTTTCTATAGACACTATTATAATATCAAAAAGATTTGATAAAATTGTTTTGGTTATCGTAACGTAAAAACCCGGCATGTTTATTTGTGGCGTGGTCTTACGAGATACCTTTGTTTTCAAAGGATTTTTGAGAATAATAATAATTCAAATTGGGTGTGTTTTTTCACCCTGGTTTTCCAGCCTGACTCGGGTTTTATTTTATTATAATGCTCGGATCAGACCGAGCATTACAGATTCAGGACATGATGCTATGGAGCTCAGGGGACGAGCTGGATGGCAAGGCGTATTTCCGTATTTGATTATTTTTCCGTTTTGTAAGGACAAGTTATTAAACTGTCCAGATTTGATGAATTGGATTGTTGTACTCTGATAATGGTATGTATATTAACAGTAAAGATCTTGTAATTAAATATGTTATTATATATTATATTCTATTCCGCTGTGATGTGAGATTCTGTGTTGTTGTTTTCTCTTCTTCTTCTACCTCTTTCTTCTTCTTTACCCTAGTTATTCGCTCTTTCGTAAACTTTGGGTTGAACGAGGAGGAATTATTATCAACTCAAGGGGTATGGAACTGCGGGTTGCTACACCTTGACTTACGCATTATTAATACTTTACTTGTTTGTTAAAGAACATGAATAATTTCATCATCTACATATTATGACGCTAAAAAAGAATAGTCTGGTAGAAAATTTTATCATGTATCCAGATGTCATTTACTATAAATTATGAGCGATATGGATAAAAATGTACCATATAAAACACTATACAGTCATCTAAAAAGGAACATCTTAATTAATATGGTATATGTATAAGTTCAGATAACAGATCGTACATTCATTCTCCTCAATTAAAGCAAATAACTCATAATCCTTTTATTTTGAGTGTGAACATTGTTATATTGACCCCACAAATGTATTAGTAATCAATGATTCTCACAAGAAATATGAATATTCATATTTTTTCCCAATATATACAAAATACCGACGCTTTGTAAACATTATAGAATTTTGGACCACTTAACTAAAGTAGAGAAAACTTTATTGATAGTGTAATATTTAAATAAATACATGTACACATTTACTCATAATAAATATTAATGCATTTTACATAATTTGTTCTCAAATGTCTATAAAAGAGCGTTAAAACTTATGTTAATTATCAAGTGTTTCATAAATGGAATCAAAATTGTTTCAAAGATGTAACGACCTGACTTCCTATGCCCAGAAAGTCGCATCATTATGAAGAAAGAAAGGGGTAGAAAATAGAAAAGAAGAGAAGAAAGAAAGAAACAACAACAACGATCTCACAGCGGAACGAATAAATTATATTAATAACATAAACTATTACATAGTATACAACAATTTACAGAGTTACACAGCATATACATCACTTACTAGACAGTTATAAACATCTGTCTAGACATTACAACTCAATACACTACAGAGATACAGACACAGCGGAACTACTATATATATCTACAACGCTGAAACCTCCTGCTCCATTGCTCCTCCACAATTCGTCAAAGCTAAACCTGAATCCCTTGGCTACTCGTAAAAATTTGAGTACCCAAAAGTTTATAAAACAGAAATAAACACTTGGGTCAGACATGGGTCTGGTGTGAGTAACAGGTTAAACTTGCTTAACTTCAAAACCTTTAGAAAGAAAAGGTATCACGTAAGACTCCCCATAAATAAACATGGGTAAGTTTTTACCTTACGCTAACCAAAACATTTGATAGGAAATCCAGTTATATTATAATAGGGTCTAGGGTTTTCAAATAAATATGAAATAGCTGAAATTGTTACATTATTAAATTCCAGCATACTAGCCACAAAGTGGGTTATACAATCAAAACCGTAAGGGCACGTAGGAAGAATGGGTTTCCATACAATGGCAGGGCTACTGGGGTACCGCCCGTCACAGTACGTGGCCTAGATCACCGTACCGAGGAGTACGCCCGCTCCCCTGCAACACAAAGCCGGAACCATCCCTTACTGGATAATCCCGAACAAGATAACCCCGTAGTTGGCGCGACCAACCACACACTAAGTCGAATGAAAAGAAAAGGGACCTCTAGACAGGGATCTATCTTGCTCTCAGTGGGTGCTACCCACGAAGCCTTGCTGCACCTCCCCTGTTTTAGCCATTCCCGGTTGATGAGGCTTGAGGTTACGATTACCTTTAATCAGAACATATCACTTAGAATGCTCATCGTCCGCCTGACGATGTGCTGAAAGCATTCAATCCATACAAGTTCGTTCCGGGTTCGAACGAAACCGAAGGCATTATCTCGTTACACTCGTTTTGGAATCACCCTCAGAGTTAACGACAATAACCCTTGCACTCTGAATCTTCATCTTCACTTGAGATTCACGACCTATCGTTAATTTGGATCGATGTGGTATTCGGGTCTCCAGACCTGGAATCCCGGTATACGGAAACCCGATCCCGGTCTCATCGAAATCCAAAACGTATCTTTTAAGGGCCAAGTTGTTTTAAGGTTAAAACAATTCAATTCTTATCTATATACACAAAGATAGATAATTCAATAGATAATCTACATTATCATCCCAAATAGATAATTCACATTATCATTATAATTCAACCAAACATCCATATCATATATCAATCATATCTTATCAGAGATATCAAACAATGAAATACATTCAATCTCATTCATCCATCCTTAAGCAATGATTTATATCATCTAATTAATTTAAAGTGAATTAAACTAATTACTTCATTCTATAAATCCTGCTTACTTAATTATTAATTAAACCAATTAATTAATCATTACTCTAAGTATCCATCTTAATTAATCATTCCTGATTAATTACCCTTTAATTACTTTAAGTAATTAATACTTAATTAATTTCACAAATTAATTATCTTAAATCATTTCAGTAATTAATCTCTAATTACTTCGTTAATTAATTAATTATACTTAATTACATTAATCCTTAATTAATTATAAATAAATTAATTACTTTAATCACTCATTATTGATTAACTAATCTTAATTAATCAATCCTTAATTACATCATTAATTATATTAATTAATGATCCTTAATTACTCTTAATTAATTATCTTATTTAAATTAATTTCATTTAATAATTAATTAGTCACATTTATTAATCACCTTTGATTAATCTCATTTAGTAATTAACTACTCTTAATTACTCCACTTCATAATTAATTACTCCTTAATTAATTATCCTTTAATTAATCCCTTGATTAATTTATTTAAAGTAATTAACTCAAATTACTTTCATTATATCATCCTTAGTTAATTACATCCACTAATTAACTTTAATTACTTCCCTAAGTAATTACACTTCAATAATTATACTTAAGTAATTATCAAATCACCAAGTGCTTATTTTAAATTAATTTAATTAATTAATTTAAACTTATCAAATTTATTTAATTAATTACCTTAAGTAATTAATTTCTTTAATTACTTTATTTAGTAATTATAGCTAACCAATTCCATATTAATTAATCCAATTGATTATCAAAACTAATCACATTAATTAATTATTTAAAAGTCCCTAATTAATGATCTCTCATTAATTATTAACAATTCTTTATTCAAGTAATTAAACTTAATCGACTATTATTAATTACAAATTAATAAATTCTTAATTACCAATTAATTAATCTCTAACTACTTAATTAATTGCCTAATAAATCTTTAATCACTTGATTAATAATTTCTAATCATTTATTAAAAACCTATACTTATTTAAACAAATGATCCTAAGTCCCAATTTATTTAACACTCCATTAATTAACTTATCATCTTAATTATTTAATTAATTAACACTAGATTATTAATTAATTAAATTATTACATTACTCTTTAATTACCTTATTAAATTAATGACTCCTATATCATTAAACCTTAATTACTTCTAAATTAAAGTATTTACCTTTAACAACTTAATTATTATTAACAAAGCTTGAAACATTTTTACCTTTAATTTTTTTCTTTAATTTCATTTCAAATTAAAGATTTAAATTTGAATTACAAATTTAACTTTAACCAATTTAAATCAAATTTAACATTTTCTTTTTAAATCAAATGTTAAGAACACTTAACATTTATAAAAGAAATTTACAAGATTTTTAAACCAATTCATTTAAATTAAAACTCTTTTTAAACTATACTTTAAACATTTTAAAGATGTTTAAATATTATAATAAAAACTTATTTATTTTTACAACTGGGATTTAAGTTTAAATTAAATCCATACTTTAAAATTTTAATTTAAACTTTGTTTAAATTTCTGTTTTCAAATTTTAAATCAATTTTAAAATTTAAAAACACCCAGGCTTTAAAACCTGTAACCATTCAATTTACCCGAGCCAACCACTGAAATGCTTCGAGTAAAAACCCTAGCTGCTTCGAGTCACGCATTCAAAAATCTCGAGTTCCACTCCTCTGTTAAAATCAACCTAAACACTGATACGCCTGACACTTGTTCACGTGCACACGCGAGTTGATCGCCTCCGACCATCGCTGCTAACGCCAGCATATCGACTTCGATCACTCCTCACGATTCCGACCACCAGAAACTCGAACCATCTCCACAATCGAATTAGAGCAATCTCGATCACAAAACTGGAAACAGACCCAAACTTGTCAACGTCTTGCATCCCCTCCTCCGACCACCATCGCCATTGAATCTTCGGTGAAGTCCTCGTCAACTCACCATCTTCCAGTGCTCAAAGCCCCAGGCAACTCGATCACTAGAGGAAGTCGAACTCACGCAAAAATTATAACCCAGTAAAACTAGGTTTAGAAACTCGATCGAACTACCACCATCGCCAGGGTGAATTTCATCATCATTAGACAATTTTCTCGAACTCTCCGATCATCCTTCTACCTTCAGTGAGAATCACGAGCTTCTCGAATACTTAGATCGCCGGAGACAACCCAAAGTTCCAATTCTGATCAACCTTGAACTGCTTCCTTAATTAAATGCTAAAAATTATGATTCTACTTTTAAAATTCATGTTTCTAGATAAGCATTCAGTCTATAACCCTGAATTTATGAATTAGAGTGTTTGAATTTTTCACTTATACCAGACTTGCTCTGTTGTTTTTGATTTTCAGAGCCATTTAAGTTTTATTTTAACTTAAGTAAAATTTTAAACACTAACCCATGATTAAACAAACAAATATTGTTTGAATCCTAAGTTCTATTAAAGATCAGATAGGGAGATAATAAATTTTTGACTAAAATTTAACTTCTGAACTAAGAACAGGCAGAACATATATATAACTATAATCATGCATCTACACATCCATATATATATACATAGAAATTTCAAACATATACAATACACATTTTATTCCAGAAGTTCACATGCAAACATAGATCATATGCTTAAGTTTAAAATGAATGTTACTCACCTTTTTAAAAATAAACAGAGCCTCTTTGAAACCAATTTTTGAAAAAGCCTTTAAACTGAAATGCCCCTTTGATCTTTAAAATCTTTTAAACTTGAATGCTTGCTAGAAAACTTGCATGCATGCTATTTGTTTGTTGAGACATTGCTTAAGATTCCAGGTTTACTTGCTTCAAATAGATTCCAGATTTGAAGAAAATTGCAGGCTACAGACTTTGATTTGGAAATGTTTTACAGATTTGAAGATTTGATAAATCTCTGGTTTGAGGAGTTTTGATGATCAGATTGTTTTAGAGAATTGGTTATAGGATTTGGCTTTTGATTTTGGAAGATGTTTACAATGTAATGATTTTTGGTTTTGAGGAATTGATTTACTGAATATCAGATTTTGTTTTGAGATTTTGTTACAGCTGAAGTTTCTTAAGTTTTGAAAAAGAATAGAAAACGAAAAGAAGATGAGAAGCATATGTTTATATATAGGCTGAAAAATGATTTAATAAAAATAAAAGAAAAACAAATTTAAATGACACTTGTCTCATTGTTAATTCATTACTTAACACATGTTATTTAGGTGTCTTAATTTTATTACACTTGTCTTTTAAGTTAGTTTATATTTATTTTAAATGTAGATAAAAGACTTTACTTAATTTATTACTTATCTATATATATATATTATTTTAAAGAAAATAAAACCAATTATATATATATAAATAAAAGCTTATCCATATATTTTAAAATCCAAAACTATTTGAATATTACCTTTTGAATTCTAAATTCAAATTTTCATTCAAATTCAAATTATATTTAAAATCCAATTTAAAGTTAATTTTAAACAACACATTTAATTTGAAATAACAATCCTATTTTATTAAAATCTATTTATATCTATAAAACAATATATTATTAATATTGTTTGAAACAAATAAATATTCATTGAAGAAGATTATTAAACCAAATTAAACATTTTTAATAAAGATTATCAAATCAATTTAATTATTTAAACAGATTATTAAATTGATATTGTCCAAAATTCCGGGATATTACATTCCTCCCCCCTTAAAATAATTTCGTCCCCGAAATTTAAAACAAAGGTAATTTAATAATCTATTTAAATCACAAGCATATATTATCTTCCAAATGCTAACAACCATAGCAACCAATTCACACAATCAAATAATTCTAACTATCCAGACAAAAATTCTGGATAGAATTTCCCCGAGTTTCCCAAATATAAATACCGGGATACTCGCTCTACAGAATCCAAACAATCAATACTAACTAAGCTATAGAGCTTCTACTCATCTAGATTTACAGAACTAAACAAGATATCAGACTACAGACGAGTCTGACTCAACAATCACAACAACCAAATCCTCCAGAACTGCTGATTCCAAAACCAGAGATAGATCATACACGTACTTCCTCAGAGATACGTGAAACACATTGAATCCCAATTATCCAAACTGACAATTCAATCCAGTAGATCAAAGCACTTATCCAAATCAGAACACAGAAAAGATCCAAAACAACTCGGAGCTGACTTCCCAGACTTACCCAATCTTATAGCTCCTTTTACCAGAGAAAACTTCAACAACAATGAAGTCTCCAACTTCGAATTCCAAATTCCTCCGTCTCTTATCCACAAAATCCTTCAGACGATCTTGGGCTTCCTACAAATCCTTCTTGATCAGCTCAACCTTCGCTGATGCTTCTCGAAACAAACTGGACCAAAAACAACTCAACAAAATGATCCTCTCAAGATCTACCCAAAACAAAACACAACTCTACTCACAAACATCAGAAGACCGAACTAACTTCTCCTATCTAGAAAAGACAAACAGGAGCACTCGCCAAACTGCTTCCGCTACACCACTCTGATCTGGAGTTGATAAGAATGCTGATGAAGAACACAAGCACAAACTGGACAACATATCCCAGAAAATCTTAGATACCCAAAAGAATACTCAAATTATCGCAAGTCACTTTTGCGATCAACCTAGCCAAAATGCAAAGAAACTGTTCTCTCTTTACCAATCAGAACAGCTTACGCTTAATTATCCAATCCATCGAAGAAATGGATCCACTCTGCTGCTTCTGAACTCCACTTCAGAAAAACTGCTCATCCAGAAAACTTCCTGTCAATACAGAACACTCCGAGCTGCACTGCTGCCACAGATGCCAAAGATTTCTTAACCATAGCTCTTCGAGAAACTCGAACCTCAAACCAACAGAAACACCGTGCTGAACTCAACCACAACACCGAAGCAGACACACTTCATTAACTTGTTCCAAAGAAAACATCTTCGGGAACATCCATAGTCACTGCATCTCATCACACAGCTACTATTACCTGAGATACCATCACTCGCTTCTGTTCTCCGACAAATCCAACTCCTAAGATGAACTCCGAACCTTAACAGGTTTCCTTCAGAGATTGTGAAATCCTTACACAACTGTAAAGTTTACTCGAGATGGTATTAGGTTTACAGTCTCGACAGATACTCAACACTCAGACTCCTAATCCTAGATGATAAATTATTATCATCTCAACCAATCATTACAAATACCATATACATTTAAAATGATACTTTTTTTTATATAGAAATTATATCTGGGTAAAATTATTTCATCTACCTTTTTAAAACAATATTGTGTCCGTTGGCCTGGTCCAAGTGTTTAGAGATCCCTATCAATAACGTTAGCTACTCGTATTGACCAGAATCCATATACCACTCAACCGATCAATTAACACAATATAAAACCATTTTATATAACTAACAAATACGCGCTCTCGTATATATATATACACTCAAACAGGTTGCTACAGATCCTATCTCTAATGAACAATCCTTCCGAACCTAGGTATTCACTCAACCTAGTGTTCTGATATTCACTTAACCAAAAGCTTAGGCATTCGCTCAACCTATGCTCTGATACCAAATGTAACGACCCGACTTCCTATGCCCAGAAAGTCGCATCATTATGAAGAAAGAAAGGGGTAGAAAATAGAAAAGAAGAGAAGAAAGAAAGAAACAACAACAACGATATCACAGCGGAACGAATAAATTATATTAATAACATAAACTATTACATAGTATACAACAATTTACAGAGTTACACAGCATATACATCACTTACTAGACAGTTATAAACATCTGTCTAGACATTACAACTCAATACACTACAGAGATACAGACACAGCGGAACTACTATATATATCTACAACGCTGAAACCTCCTGCTCCATTGCTCCTCCACAATTCGTCAAAGCTAAACCTGAATCCCTTGGCTACTCGTAAAAATTTGAGTACCCAAGAGTTTATAAAACAGAAATAAACACTTGGGTCAGACATGGGTCTGGTGTGAGTAACAGGTTAAACTTGCTTAACTTCAAAACCTTTAGAAAGAAAAGGTATCACGTAAGACTCCCCACAAATAAACATGGGTAAGTTTTTACCTTACGCTAACCAAAACATTTGATAGGAAATCCAGTTATATTATAATAGGGTCTAGGGTTTTCAAATAAATATGAAATAGCTGAAATTGTTACATTATTAAATTCCAGCATACTAGCCACAAAGTGGGTTATACAATCAAAACCGTAAGGGCACGTAGGAAGAATGGGTTTCCATACAATGGCAGGGCTACTGGGGTACCGCCCGTCACAGTACGTGGCCTAGATCACCGTACCGAGGAGTACGCCCGCTCCCCTGCAACACAAAGCCGGAACCATCCCTTACTGGATAATCCCGAACAAGATAACCCCGTAGTTGGCGCGACCAACCACACACTAAGCCGAATGAAAAGAAAAGGGACCTCTAGACAGGGATCTATCTTGCTCTCAGTGGGTGCTACCCACGAAGCCTTGCTGCACCTCCCCTGTTTTAGCCATTCCCGGTTGATGAGGCTTGAGGTTACGATTACCTTTAATCAGAACATATCACTTAGAATGCTCATCGTCCGCCTGACGATGTGCTGAAAGCATTCAATCCATACAAGTTCGTTCCGGGTTCGAACGAAACCGAAGGCATTATCTCGTTACACTCGTTTTGGAATCACCCTCAGAGTTAACGACAATAACCCTTGCACTCTGAATCTTCATCTTCACTTGAGATTCACGACCTATCGTTAATTTGGATCGATGTGGTATTCGGGTCTCCAGACCTGGAATCCCGGTATACGGAAACCCGATCCCGGTCTCATCGAAATCCAAAACGTATCTTTTAAGGGCCAAGTTGTTTTAAGGTTAAAACAATTCAATTCTTATCTATATACACAAAGATAGATAATTCAATAGATAATATACATTATCATCCCAAACAGATAATTCACATTATCATTATAATTCAACCAAACATCCATATCATATATCAATCATATCTTATCAGAGATATCAAACAATGAAATACATTCAATCTCATTCATCCATCCTTAAGCAATGATTTATATCATCTAATTAATTTAAAGTGAATTAAACTAATTACTTCATTCTATAAATCCTGCTTACTTAATTATTAATTAAACCAATTAATTAATCATTACTCTAAGTATCCATCTTAATTAATCATTCCTGATTAATTACCCTTTAATTACTTTAAGTAATTAATACTTAATTAATTTCACAAATTAATTATCTTAAATCATTTCAGTAATTAATCTCTAATTACTTCATTAATTAATTAATTATACTTAATTACATTAATCCTTAATTAATTATAAATAAATTAATTACTTTAATCACTCATTATTGATTAACTAATCTTAATTAATCAATCCTTAATTACATCATTAATTATATTAATTAATGATCCTTAATTACTCTTAATTAATTATCTTATTTAAATTAATTTCATTTAATAATTAATTAGTCACATTTATTAATCACCTTTGATTAATCTCATTTAGTAATTAACTACTCTTAATTACTCCACTTCATAATTAATTACTCCTTAATTAATTATCCTTTAATTAATCCCTTGATTAATTTATTTAAAGTAATTAACTCAAATTACTTTCATTATATCATCCTTAGTTAATTACATCCACTAATTAACTTTAATTACTTCCCTAAGTAATTACACTTCAATAATTATACTTAAGTAATTATCAAATCACCAAGTGCTTATTTTAAATTAATTTAATTAATTAATTTTAAACTTATCAAATTTATTTAATTAATTACCTTAAGTAATTAATTTCTTTAATTACTTTATTTAGTAATTATAGCTAACCAATTCCATATTAATTAATCCAATTGATTATCAAAACTAATCACATTAATTAATTATTTAAAAGTCCCTAATTAATGATCTCTCATTAATTATTAACAATTCTTTATTCAAGTAATTAAACTTAATCGACTATTATTAATTACAAATTAATAAATTCTTAATTACCAATTAATTAATCTCTAACTACTTAATTAATTGCCTAATAAATCTTTAATCACTTGATTAATAATTTCTAATCATTTATTAAAAACCTATACTTATTTAAACAAATGATCCTAAGTCCCAATTTATTTAACACTCCATTAATTAACTTATCATCTTAATTATTTAATTAATTAACACTAGATTATTAATTAATTAAATTATTACATTACTCTTTAATTACCTTATTAAATTAATGACTCCTATATCATTAAACCTTAATTACTTCTAAATTAAAGTATTTACCTTTAACAACTTAATTATTATTAACAAAGCTTGAAACATTTTTACCTTTAATTTTTTTCTTTAATTTCATTTCAAATTAAAGATTTAAATTTGAATTACAAATTTAACTCTAACCAATTTAAATCAAATTTAACATTTTCTTTTTAAATCAAATGTTAAGAACACTTAACATTTATAAAAGAAATTTACAAGATTTTTAAACCAATTCATTTAAATTAAAACTCTTTTTAAACTATACTTTAAACATTTTAAAGATGTTTAAATATTATAATAAAAACTTATTTATTTTTACAACTGGGATTTAAGTTTAAATTAAATCCATACTTTAAAATTTTAATTTAAACTTTGTTTAAATTTCTGTTTTCAAATTTTAAATCAATTTTAAAATTTAAAAACACCCAGGCTTTAAAACCTGTAACCATTCAATTTACCCGAGCCAACCACTGAAATGCTTCGAGTAAAAACCCTAGCTGCTTCGAGTCACGCATTCAAAAATCTCGAGTTCCACTCCTCTGTTAAAATCAACCTAAACACTGATACGCCTGACACTTGTTCACGTGCACACGCGAGTTGATCGCCTCCGACCATCGCTGCTAACGCCAGCATATCGACTTCGATCACTCCTCACGATTCCGACCACCAGAAACTCGAACCATCTCCACAATCGAATTAGAGCAATCTCGATCACAAAACTGGAAACAGACCCAAACTTGTCAACGTCTTGCATCCCCTCCTCCGACCACCATCGCCATTGAATCTTCGGTGAAGTCCTCGTCAACTCACCATCTTCCAGTGCTCAAAGCCCCAGGCAACTCGATCACCAGAGGAAGTCGAACTCACGCAAAAATTGTAACCCAGTAAAACTAGGTTTAGAAACTCGATCGAACTACCACCATCGCCAGGGTGAATTTCATCATCATTAGACAATTTTCTCGAACTCTCCGATCATCCTTCTACCTTCAGTGAGAATCACGAGCTTCTCGAATACTTAGATCGCCGGAGACAACCCAAAGTTCCAATTCTGATCAACCTTGAACTGCTTCCTTAATTAAATGCTAAAAATTATGATTCTACTTTTAAAATTCATGTTTCTAGATAAGCATTCAGTCTATAACCCTAAATTTATGAATTAGAGTGTTTGAATTTTTCACTTATACCAGACTTGCTCTGTTGTTTTTGATTTTCAGAGCCATTTAAGTTTTATTTTAACTTAAGTAAAATTTTAAACACTAACCCATGATTAAACAAACAAATATTGTTTGAATCCTAAGTTCTATTAAAGATCAGATAGGGAGATAATAAATTTTTGACTAAAATTTAACTTCTGAACTAAGAACAGGCAGAACATATATATAACTATAATCATGCATCTACACATCCATATATATATACATAGAAATTTCAAACATATACAATACACATTTTATTCCAGAAGTTCACATGCAAACATAGATCATATGCTTAAGTTTAAAATGAATGTTACTCACCTTTTTAAAAATAAATAGAGCCTCTTTGAAACCAATTTTTGAAAAAGCCTTTAAACTGAAATGCCCCTTTGATCTTTAAAATCTTTTGAACTTGAATGCTTGCTAGAAAACTTGCATGCATGCTATTTGTTTGTTGAGACATTGCTTAAGATTCCAGGTTTACTTGCTTCAAATAGATTCCAGATTTGAAGAAAATTGCAGGCTACAGACTTTGATTTGGAAATGTTTTACAGATTTGAAGATTTGATAAATCTCTGGTTTGAGGAGTTTTGATGATCAGATTGTTTTAGAGAATTGGTTATAGGATTTGGCTTTTGATTTTGGAAGATGTTTACAATGTAATGATTTTTGGTTTTGAGGAATTGATTTACTGAATATCAGATTTTTGTTTTGAGATTTTGTTACAGCTGAAGTTTCTTAAGTTTTGAAAAAGAATAGAAAACGAAAAGAAGATGAGAAGCATATGTTTATATATAGGCTGAAAAATGATTTAATAAAAATAAAAGAAAAACAAATTTAAATGACACTTGTCTCATTGTTAATTCATTACTTAACACATGTTATTTAGGTGTCTTAATTTTATTACACTTGTCTTTTAAGTTAGTTTATATTTATTTTAAATGTAGATAAAAGACTTTACTTAATTTATTACTTATCTATATATATATATTATTTTAAAGAAAATAAAACCAATTATATATATATAAATAAAAGCTTATCCATATATTTTAAAATCCAAAACTATTTGAATATTACCTTTTGAATTCTAAATTCAAATTTTCATTCAAATTCAAATTATATTTAAAATCCAATTTAAAGTTAATTTTAAACAACACATTCAATTTGAAATAACAATCCTATTTTATTAAAATCTATTTATATCTATAAAACAATATATTATTAATATTGTTTGAAACAAATAAATATTCATTGAAGAAGATTATTAAACCAAATTAAACATTTTTAATAAAGATTATCAAATCAATTTAATTATTTAAACAGATTATTAAATTGATATTGTCCAAAATTCCGGGATATTACAAAAGAGCATTTGTGTTGGTAATAATTCCCACTTGTTTAATGTCCGTTTGTTATGCGAGTGTATGTAAAAAAAATATGCAAACCATTGTGAGAAATTGGGATGCCTTTTGATTCTATTTGCGATGTGACTTGTGAATTTGCTTGCGATGCTGGTCCAGTTCATATTCCTTGCAATATCCATTATGTTTCTCACAAATGTGTTCACCATCCATGTAAGTACAAAAATTTATACTAGTAATAAAGGGTAGGATTTACTTCACATATTTTGAACATAAAGTTTTAATAGTTTTTTATTTTGTTATTTTTAGTTCAAACTAAGTGATTAGATTATTAACATTTCATAGTTTAGTTACCATTTTATTTTATATGAATATTTTGTTATGAAGTTTGATATAGACTTTAGCTTGTATAATTCACTTGTCTAGTCCTATGCATTCTACTAAAAGAACATTTTTAATTGATGTTTGCAGCTAATCGGCTCGAAAGTTGTGTGGAGAACTACGCAAAAGGTTGCCATAAGTGAATGTTGAAACATTTGTATACAACAAATGGTTATATTTTATTCTATGTATGTTCAATTATGGAAATCTTTATTTAGTTAAAATCATCTGAGCCTCCTGTGTTTATGGTCCTAAATTTATCATGCTTAAAATTTAACTTAATTTTGTCCCTTGATTTCTTGTGACTGCATAACTATGGCACAAATATAATTATACATCTATTGCAGAGAAAAGTACTACTCAAAATAAGAGTTAAGTGTTAATAGTTGATACGAAATAATGTTCATCATGCCGTTAAAAGCGTAATTATATACTATTCATCTAAGAGAAGATATAAATTTGAAGTATTTAAATAGTAAAAAAAATTAAATTTGTAAAAAGTTCAAAACAATCTAATATAAATTATACTTTATTTTAGATTTGAATCAGAATTATGTCATAAAGAATTCAATATAGAAAAACATGGAAAAAGCTATCATTGGTCTTACGTATTATTTAAAAATTAAGTAATTAGTTGCACTGAAAAAGTTACGTGTCTCATAAGATTAAAATCCAACAAGATCTAAAATTTAATGTTTGGTGGCATCCCATAAATTTTGTTATTAAATTTGAACAACTTATTAAAATGAAAGTTCTCAAAACCAGATCAAAAGAAACATATAACTAAATGCATGATTTATGATATGCATTGTGAATGAATAAAGAAAGAGAATGACAGTTGGAACACAAATCGACCCAAAATTAGTGACATAATGTCTTGTAGGCAGTGGGACTCCAACACATATAAAAACACGTCATCTAAATAGATCTACCGTGTAGCGACCCGCAGTTCCGTACCCTTAGAGTTGATAATAATTCTTCCTCGTTCAACCTAAAGTGTATGAAAGAGCGAATAACTAGGGTAAAAGAAGAAAGATATAGAAGAAGAAGATAAAAACAACATCAGAGTTTCACAATCGCAGCGGAATAAAGTATAATATATTATAACTGCTTTTAAATACAAAGAAACCTGTACTGTTATATATACATACCATTATCAGAGTTCAACAATCATTACATCAAATCTGGACAGTTCAATAACTTGTCCTTACACAGCGGAAATACAAATCTACGGAAATAAGCCTCGTCTTCCAGCTTGTCTCCTGAGCTCCATAGCATCCTTTTCTGAATCTGTAATGCTCGATCTGACCCCAGCATCATAATAAAACAACACCCGAGTCAATCTGGAAAAACAGCGTGAGAAAATCACACTCAATTGGATTATTATACTTTTGAAAATCCTTTGAAAACAAAGGTATCTCGTAAGACCACGCCGCAAATAAACATGTCGGGTTTTTACCTTATGATAACCAAAACATTTTTATCAAATCTGTCTGATATTATAATAGTGTCTATAGAAAGTAAATAAAGTATAGCTGAAATGCTTGCATCTCACGTTCCAGCATAGTTGGGCACAATCAAAACCGTACGGGCGCTTATTGGAGATTGGGTTCCATACAATGGAAGGGCTATTGGGGTACCGCACGTCACAGTACCTGGTCTAGATTAGCGTACCGAGGACCACTCCTGATCCCCTACAACACAAGACCGGAGCTACCCCTTACTGGATAGTCCGAATAAGATCACCCCGCGGTTGGGATTGGCAACCGCCCACACAGCCGAATAAAGGGAGTTTAGATAGGGGAAATCTTACCCTAATTGGGTGCTACCCACTTAGCCTTGCTGCACCTCCCCTGTTTTAGCCATTCCCGGTTGATGAGGCTTGAGGCTAAGCGTTACCTTTTAAAGAACACATTCACTTAGAATGCTCATCGTCCTCCAATGATGATGGTCTGATAGCATTCGTCCATACAAGTTGTCTTGGGTCTGGACAAACCAAATATCCGTCTTCATCATCTTCATGGTGTTCATTCATTACGTTCAAACCAAATCAAAGTGGTTTTCGGATAATTAAATCTGATCTCGGTCTCTTCGAAACGATCAGTGCACTGGCCCAAATTGATAGTCGATTATTTAACTATCAAATAACATCCACAAGCAACCATCAGGCCTTAAATAATTTTCCAAATTATTTATCTTAAAATATCTACTCAAGATATTATTTCCATATTTCAACACTTTGAAAATAGTTTTTCAAATCCCTTTTATTCTCACGGAACAAATTTCAACCTTTGCCCAATACTTAGAATGTTTTTTTTTCCAAATCCATTTATGCTTATTTAAAATTCTAGTTTCACTTATCTTATGCTTTAGAAATTTGTTTAAGTTCCCATAATACCACTTTAAGATCTTTCTTCTAAAATCTTATCCGTTTTAAATAAAACTTCGCTTCCCATCTCGAGAGGATTTATAATTTAATTTAAAACATTTAAAACTATATATATGAAATAAGAAAAATGGTTTGTTTTCAAAATATGGTTTTAGATAAACTAAAATATCAACATCTTAAAAGCATTAAAAATTCATATCCAGTTACTAATTTATTTACAAAGCTGATTATAAAATTAGAACTTATTTCAATAAATATTATAATAACTAATTTCGAAATATTCTAAATCCAGATAATAGTTTTAAAAGTTAAATAGTATAGTAACTTTTACAATTTTAATTCACTTGACAAAAATCTAATTTTAAGAAATTCCAATATTCACCAATTCACTTTATAAATTCCTCTTGATTCGTATCACATCGACCATATCACCATTTCCCACATTCGAAATATATTCCACTATTTCTGTTATCTAGCTTATCTTATCTCCAAAATAAATGTTAGTATATTATATAAATATATATATATATACACACAATTATTCACAAAATCAAAATGAGTCATCAAAATTAACTGACCCCTATCAACAACCCCCTAGTGACGTTGTCGACAAGTACTGGTCAGAAATGACTTTTCATTTTAAATTTGAAATTTGAATAACTACCTTGTGTCTATTCATTTCAAACGAATATCTACACCTATAAATACACATTTCTTCTAGAATTCATCACTCAAAATCATTTATTATCTACTATATCTATATTTCTTCTCACAAACTCAAATATGGTCGATCCAATTCATAGTTTGACCGAGAATCTTGAAGAAACCCTTAATTCTTTCAAGAATATTCTTTCTTTCATTCTCCATAATCAGCGACACTTAGAGTTGAGTCAAATGCAGATGATCAATGTGACGCCCCACCTCTATACCCACGCTAGCCAAGGACACTACGAGGTAATGCCGTCAACTAGCACGGAGAATAAGGCTGTTGAGGAGCGACCATCTGTATAATTGCTTTGTGAGAGTACCGATATGCCAGATAAAAAATATAACTTTTCATCTCAAGATGAAATCCGACATACCGATACAAACTCAAAGCTACTACACAGTGGCTATATGGACTTCGGAAACAAATATAGAAATAAACATAACACAAATCGGTCATAGACAATTCATATCACAAAGGCGGAAATAGATATGAATATAACACATGAAAGTGTACATCAGAGTAGTGGTCAAATAAGATCCACAATAACACAAAAGAATATATACAAGTGCAAGGCAAAAGAATATGTATACATCAAGGAGTCTAATCTCAAATGTATACAACAAAAACTACTAAACTAGAGTAGTTAGCCAAAAGTCAGATGATGGTTCCAGATAGGAAGTCATGAGGAAGCACCTAAAAAATCTCAGTCTGACCCGAGTATTATTTAAGAAGAAAATAATAAACGGATCAGTCAAGCTATAATTATCAGATAAAATGAGATAGAATATGAGATATGGCATAAACATATAATAACCATAATGACATACTACTATAAGTATGTAAACGAAAATCAACAAGAGATTAATCAATATCGCAAGAATCTTCTCAAAGATAAAATAGGGTATCATACCCTAAACTTGTATTCATAACAAGTCAATAACACATAAATTCACCAATGCACAAAAACTGATATCATATCAATGAAAATCATGAAAATTGGTGAAGCACAAAATCCAGAAATCAACACACGGAATCCAGAAAACACATAAAAAAGGGGGAAAGGCCTATGAGCCGAATGCTCCACGAACGGTCCAAAGACCAATGAGCCGAATGCTCCACGAACGGTCCGAAGACCAATGAGCCGAATGCTCCACGAACGGTCCGAAGACCAATGAGCCGAATGCTCCACGAATGGTCCGAAGACCAATGAGCCGAATGCTCCACGAATGTGAGTAGAAACATCACACAAATGAGGTCTAGTCTCCCTCGCATACAAAGAGACATCGCACAATTGCTAGTCTAAATCAAATCACAAAAATGATCATCATGATCATCAAGAAGTGTCAATTACACTAAGCTAGTAAATATATGAGTTTAGCTTCATGTCCCATAACCACTAGCTTAACTTAAATATTTACGAACAAACTGTGGATCTTCACTAGGAAATTGTCACAAAAGGGTTCAATCGAACAAGTCCATAAATTAACCGACGAAGTAAACGCAAGCGTTTCATACCACTTGTTTTGCTAAGCCATTTAATTAGATTTTCTCATACGAATGAGGTAAAGGTTTGTATATACTAATAGATTGGAAATCGGTTTGAGAAAACGAACTTTTGATATTTAAAATGGTGTTGAAATCGCTTTGATGAAAGAGTTTTGATATTTACTACTAGTATTGAAACATTCATATCTTTTAAAGTGACAAGTCACAAAACGATTGTTGAAACAAATCGAATCACATAAATTCACGTTCGAAGACGTGAGTAAAGTCCAAAGAAATCAATCCCAAATCCATCAAAGTAGGAATTTCTGTTGAATGTTTTTCAGATAAGATCGCCTACGAAGGGGGGTACGGGGTTTGACCTGCCCGGTCAGGTCGCGGGGGTCCAGGGGGCAGCGCCCCGTCTAAAATGGTACGACCTTTTGAAGACAAGATACAAAATGATTGTAGAAACAATCAATCATCAAAATTCACATACGAAGACGTGAATTAAATCCAAAGAAATCGATAATAAATCCATCAAAATGGATATTCACATAAACCCCGAAAAAGAAGTCATCAAAGTCATAATAAATGATAACAACCACTAAGAACCAACATGAATCGATAAAATTCAGAAAACCAACCAAAATGAGCATAAATAGGCAAAACAGGAAAACAGGAGCAGGTCAGTCGACTGAAATCCCTGTTCAGTCGACTGAACACTGTCCAGAAAATTCCGGGCTTCAGCTCAGTCGACTGAACAGAGGATTCAGTCGACTGAACCTGATTTCCTGCATTTCCTATCCTATTTTAAATGAAGTGCAAACTCTCTCTAATTGCAATCGGACAAGCATGGACGCTAGGGGTTTACGCCTATCGGCTACCCGGCCCTATAAGCTCTTCGATTATCACCAAAAACATGATCCAACATCAAGCTATGATTTTTAGAATTTTAGACTTCCAAAACACCAAAAATTGCAATGCTCACAAAACTCATCCGAATCAAAAGCAATTGCACATGTATAATTGTTAGGAATTCATAACAAGAAATCAAGGATAGTTATAGACATAGATGTGAGACAAAAATCTCACCTTTGAATCCAAAAACAATGAATGAGAAGCTTGAAGACAAGGGAAGATCAACCACACTTCAATCTCAACACAAGAAGCTTGAATCTAAGCTTAAAAAGGAAACACTTCCCAAATTAGGTTTAGGAATTTTCTGAATTTAAAGAGAGGTTGAGTTGGAGAAGAAGATGGAGATACTTACCAATAGCTTCTCTTTGAATTTGGAGCTAAACTTGGATTTGCAAATGAAAACTAGGGTTTGGAATTTCTAATTTCCAATCTCTCCCACCATTTTCAGTTGAGCTTGAGTGTTTGCAAAATGAAATGAGTGAATGGAGAGGAGAGGGGCTGAGTTAGGATATAGGGCTGAAACTCAAGCCCAACCCCAAAGTGAAAACTAGCAAAATTCTACTAACTCCAAACATATCGAAGTTTATACTCAGAAAGGTTGCAAATGGCATTTTGAACTCAATGGAAGTGGTCTCGAGTCCTAATTCGACTGTTTGCAAAAAGTAGCTTTTCGGACTATAATCCGACTAACGATGAAATACTTAAATAAAATATTTAAATATTCGATCGATAAATATGCGGGTTGTTACAGACTCCCCTCCTTAAATAAATTGCGTCCTCGTAATACTTAAGGAGAAAATAAATAGTAACAACCATAGAAGCATATCAATATAAAAGAAAATTTGAAATAAGAAGTTCACCATAAAGAGCACGAAAGAGTAAACCCGGATGAGTTCGCTCAATGAATTCTCTAGATTTCCCAAGAGCAATCCTTGGGATTTGAGAACCATAGAACTTTCACAAGAAGAACATCTTTATTTCAAAGGCGCTCTACCTCCGAAGCAATGATGCGAATATAATGTTGCTCAAAAGTCAAATCTGGTGAAACTTCAATTTCCTCAATAACACAAGGCTCAAGAATAAAAATCGGAATCACTAAGGCATTTCCGTAGTTGAAAGACGTGGATAACGTCATGAATAGCAGAAAAATTGAGCCGGTGCAACGGCATAGCACAATAACAGTATGCCCGAGAAACTGGAAACTCGAATAACTCCGAACATCGATGTAGTACAATAACGGTACGTCCAATGAACGGAAACTCAAATAATTTTGAACACCGACGTAGTACAAAAATGGTACGTCCAATGATCCAAACGCCATCAAAGAACATCGGACGCTAGTCCATAAAAGAAATTAGATAAAGCTCAATAAAACGAAGTATATCAAAACGTCCGATGAACTTGATAAAAAGATAATTCCATTCAGACATCATCTAAGAATCAACCACTTGTTGCTTACGACTAAGCGCATTGGCAACACGATTTCCCTTCTGGGAATAAAAAGAATATCAAGATCATAAGATGCCAGGAACTCGAGTCAACATGAAGTTCCTTATGAAAAATAAATATTCCAAAGATTTATGATCGAGGCGGAGAACAAATTTCTCCCCAAGAAAAAAAATGATGATGCCAAACTCTAAAAGCGAAAACAATAGCCGCGAGCACTAGATCATGAGTGGCATATCTAGTCTCGATAGGCTTTAATGATTTTAGAAGCAAAACTGATAGCACGTTTTCTTTTGCAAGAGAACGACATCCAAACCAATACAACTAGCATCGGTATAAGCAATAAAGTCTTGGTTCCCTTCGGGAATCACAAGAATAGGAGTATCGAAAAGAATGAATTTCTTTTAAATAATCTTCTTTTCCGAAAGGCTAAAACTTTTAAAATTACAATTATCTTTATGTAATAATCTTTTCAGAAAAACTTTCATTTTACAAGTCAATTTACGGTGTCTGATTGTCTCATCAAAGCGTTTAGGAGATTCCTATCGATAACGTTGATCAAGCGCATCGACCAGAATTCTTAAAGCACTTCATGGGCAATACAATCACAAAATCATATTCTATATGATAAACATGTTTTCTTAAAAACCTTTAAGAATATTCTTTGCTCGTTTAAGAGCAAAAATCAAATTGTACTTATAAATAAATCTTATGAAAAAGATTTGCAAAATTTTAAATTGCTGTTTTCATCCAAAATCGATATATACAAGAATGGAGTCATCGAGATCGTAGAATACTCGATTCTTAAAATGGATGAAACAAGCTGGACAAACTGAATGACATACTAAGTCATTCATAAGTTTCGTAACGAGTGCGGAATGCGGTAGATGGAATGCTAACATCCCACAACTCGTAGCAAATGAAAATCAGTGGCAAGGTCGAGCTAGAAAAAGACCTTATCACTACTCAAAAGACTGCTTAGGTGATAATCCTAAGACAAACTCAAAAATACCGGAAAATTCTCAAACTACATGAGTGAGAGAAATAACACTTTCCTCATCATGTGAGCTTAAAGAATAAAATGATGCCAGCAAATTGGAATCAAAATCACAAAGGAAAAACAGAAATCTGTTTAACAGATTGAAAATGTCGAAGATGAATAGTTCCACACGGGACAAAGGATATGGCTTCGTAATAATTAAGCCAATCCTTAAAAAAGTCAATTCCGAAGCATAAGTAAAAAATCGGCTCGGAAAGAAAAATCACATAAAATAATTTCGACATCAATAAAAAAGCAAATTGAGTGTTGCGGATCCACCAACCGGATTCGCAATCCTCAAAGAAGTCAACAAGCCCAAAAATGTCTAAAGAAAAGGAATCAACAAGTTCTTTTGTTATAAAATAATGAGACAAAACCCATATCAAAAAGAACTCGAATAAAATGATCACAAAATAAATGTCATCAAGGATAGAATGAAAATCACCTTGACCACGAGAAGTGTCACTAGGCGCATTTAGCTTTCCCTCTCTCCTCCTTTGAAGTTTGGGACACGAAGATATATGGTGACCCAAATCTTTGCAATAGTGACAATAAAGGGGTTTCGGACACTCCCTCGCATAGTGGTCCATGGAGCCACAATTGTAGCATTGCCCACTGCTAGAGGTAGGGGTCTTTGCTATCGAAGTCTCTTGCTTCCCTTTCTTATTGGGGTTGGGTCCTTTGAACATAATAGGCCTCTTCATGTTATTGTTGAAGTTCTGTTTGGCACCCACAACTTCAACATCACACTCTTTATCGGCCTCTTCAAGACGAAGAGCGATATCAATAAGCTGATCGAAAGAAACTTCCAATTTCAGAAGTAATGGCTTCTTGAGGTTCTTGTTCAGGCCATAAACAAATCTCTGATTTTTCTTCAATGGGGTATTAATGTATTCAACCTCGTATTTAGAAAGAGATTCGAAAGATGCGACGTAGTCCGTCACAGAAGATTCACCTTGAACAAGGTCGATAAAACGCCGGGCCAAAGTTACCTTTTCAGCCTCCGGCACAAATTTCAATTCGAATCTTTCCCGGAATAGCTCCCAAGTGAGATCCGCTTCAACGATTTCAAAAATAAGAATCTCATACCAATCCAATGCTCTTTCTTGGAGCATGCTAGAAGCCACTTGGACTCGGTGGAGATCAACAAGATTCATGCGAGAAAAGATGCGGTCGCATGATCTAAGCCAAGCTTGGATTTCAATGACACTATCGGATCCCCGGAATGGCCTTCCACCCAAATCGGTGTAATCTCTACACTAGCGTGCAAAACCGGATCTAGGATGAGTAGGCTCTAGAATGGGTCCGATAGCTTGACCATTCTTAACAAGATCCAGAAGCTGCTGGGCAGACATAAATACTCCCTCCTGAGGAGTAGCACTAGATTTGTGACGACCCGGCTTTCCACTCCCGGAAAATCGCATCGACAGAAAGAAAGAAAGGGGTGAGAAATAGAAAAGAGAAGAAGAGAAAAGAAAACAACAACAGATACTCACAGCGGAAACGAAACGAAATATAATATATCACATAAATATTACATAGTATCATATACATCATCTATCAGAGTTACACAGATTACACATCACATACTAGACAGTTATAAACATCTGTCTAGTTATTACATCTCAACACAATACAGATCAATACAAAGATCAACACAGCAGAAAACTACTATCTATATCTACAACGCCGAAGCCTCCTGCTCCATTGCTCCTCTAGATTACTCGTCAAAGCTAAACCTGAATCCCTTGGCTACTCGTAAAAATTTGAGTACCCAAGAGTTTATAAAACAGAAATAAACAACTTGGGTCAGACATGGGTCTGGTGTGAGTAACAGGTTAAACTTGTTTAACTTCAAAACCTTTTGAAAGAAAAGGTATCACGTAAGACTTCCCACAAATAAACATGGGTAAGTTTTTACCTTACGCTAACCAAAACATTTGATAGGAAATCCAGTTATATTATAATAGGGTCTAGGGTTTTCAAGTAAAATACAGAAATAGCTGGAATGCTTACATCTCACGTTCCAACATAGTTGGGCACAACTAAAACGTACGGCACTTATTGGAGTTTGGATTCCATCAATGGCAGGGCTACCGGGGTACCGCCCGTCACAGTACGTGGCCTAGATCACCGTACCGAGGATCACTCCCAATCCCCTGCAACACAAGGTCGGAACATCCCTTACTGGATAATTCCCGCACAAGATACCTCACGGTTGTCATGACCAACCGCACACACTAAGTCGAAAATAGAAAGGGACATCTAGACAGAGGTCATCTTGTCCTACTTGGGTGCTACCCACTAACCTTGCTGCACCTCCCCTGTTTTAGCCATTCCCGGTTTGTGAGGCTTGAGGTCACGATTACCTTTTAAAAGAACACATCTATCTTAGAATGCTCATCGTCCACCTGACGATGTGCTGAAAGCATTCAATCCATACAAGTTCGTTCCGGGTTCGAACGAAACCGAAGGCATTATCTCGTTACACTCGTATTGGAATCACCCTCAGAGTTAACGACAATAACCCTTGCACTCTAAATCTTTATCTCGAATCTGAAAGTACTAACTCATTACGGAATCACCCACAGAGTTATACTGACAAAGAATCGTTCTTACACCTCGAGTCTTCACTTGCTCCATTTGGATTTCACGACCTAACGTAAATTTGGATCGATGTGGTATTCGGGTCTCCAGACCTGGAAATCCGGTATACGGAAACCCGATCCCGGTCTCATCGAAATCCAAAACGTATCTTTTAAGGCCAAGTTGTTTTAAAGGTTAAAACAATTTAATTCAATTATCTTTATACACTTAGAAAGATAATTCACAATAGATAATCAACATTATCAATATCATCAGATAATCCATATTATCACAATTCAACTAAACATCCATATCATATAGCATATATCTCATCAGAGATATCAATCAAATGCAAAGCATTCAGTATTATCATCCATCCATAAGTAATGATCTATATCATCTCTAATTAATTTAAAGTTAATTAAATTAATTACTTTTATTTTACAAATCCTTCTTACTTAAACATTAATTAATTACAAATTAATTAATTATCCTCTAATTACCTTTTTCAATTAATCATCTTTGATTAATTATCTTTTAATTACCTTCAAGTAATTTATCTTTAATTAATTACTCAAATTAATTAACCTTAACCACTTATAGTAATTAACCTTTAATTACTTCATTAATTAATTAACTATAATTAATTAAATTAATCACTATAATTAATTATATTAAACCTTAATTAATTACATTAATTAATCACTATAATTAATTATATTAAACCTTAATTAATTACATTAATTAATCACTATAATTAATTATATTAAACCTTAATTAATTACATTAATTAATCACTTCATTTATTAATTATACTTAATTAATCAATCTTAATTACATCATTAATTATATTAATTAATGATCCTTAATTACAACTTAATTATTAATTACTTTAATTAATTACATTAAGTAATTAACTTTAAATTAAACAACATTTATTAATCACCTTGATTAATCTTCAATCAGTAATTAACTACCCTTAATTACTTTCATTTACTAAATTAATTCTCCTTAATTAATTTCTTTTAATTAATCCCTTGATTAATTAACAAGTAATTAAACTCAAATTACTTCCATTAATAAAATCATTATTCACTTAATTACTTCCAGTAATTATTTATTACTAACTTCCCTAAATAATCACACCTTAACAATTACATTAAGTAATTATTATTAAACCATCTCTTGATTATCCTAAATTAATTAAACTTAATTAATTAACTTAACTAAATCAAATTAACTCCATTAATTACAAATGAGTAATTAATTCCTTAATTACTTTTATTAAGTAATTACATTTAAACCATTTTCACAAATAATTATCTTTAAATCAATTAATCTAATTAATTATCAAAATTAATCACATTAATTATTTATTTAAATAATCTCAAGTTAATGACCTTTATTAACTATTAACAACCCTTTAATTACTTTTCTTAAGTAATTAACTTAGATTAATTATTATTAATTTCAAATTAATAAATCTTAATAACCAATTTAATTAATCTTTAATTATTTAATTAATTAAGTGTTAACCATAACTTAATTAATCTTTAATTACTTTATTAATTAATCATTAATTATTATTCTAATTTATAATCCTTAATTACAAATTAATTATTCTATTTAATTAATCTTAACCCTTAATTAAGTTAATTTAAATCCTTAATTACAAATTAATTAATCCAAATCATTAATTAATTAGATTATTCAAACCATTTTAATTACCCTAAAATTTCAATGATTTTAACTTTAAGATAAAAACATTTTCTTATCCAAGGTTAAACTATCATTCACAATTACATTTTGAAAACATCCATTTTCAAATTAACTTTTAAATTTCATTTTAAATTCTGGATTTAAAATGAATTCCAATTTATCTTTAACAAAGTTAAAACCAATTTTAAAAAAAAACTTTACATGTTAAAGAATTCCTATATCTTATAAAAGAATTTTTTTTTAAAAGAGCTTAAATCAAATTCTTTTTAAATTTAAAACATTTAAATATAACTAACATTTAAATTGATAAACTTAATTATTCCCAATCTAAGATTCAAAATCAAACTTGAATCCATATATTAAACTTTGATTTAAATTCCTGTTTTAATATTTCTTCACCAATTTAAATTCAGTTTAAATTTAACAAACAGATTTTTAAAAACCTGGCAACAAATACGCACTCGAGATTCCACTAAAATACTTCGAGTCGATACCCTAACTACTTCGAGTCTCCCTCGAAATAACTCGAACAAAACGCGAGTAAACTTGATACCTACCCTCACTGATACGAACGTGGGTTCGTGCACGTGCACCGACCATCTACGCTGCTCCGGCCAACAAGGCTGATTCCGACACATCGCCGTTGACCCCCACAACCCCTCCGACCATCCAGATCTTACAATTCCACCCTGAAACAAAATCGAGCAAAACGAACGAGCCTGAAACCCAAAACTGGAACGTTCTTCAATTCCTGGAAACTGCCTCGTCTTCGAAACCCCGACCACCAGAGGTTCTGCAACTCCGACCATGTCCTCGTCAACGACCAAGCTTCCCTCTCTTAAAAGCCTGAAGCACTCGATCCATAGTAGAAGTCGTGATGATCGATTTATCTAGACTAGTTAAAACTAGGGTTACAGAAAAGAATTCACCACCGCTGCCTCCTCAATGAATTAAACACCTTCCTGATAATTTTCCTACCATCACTGATAATCCCACTATCATTACTGAAAACTACAACATTCCAAACCATCGAGACCAACAGAGTTACCCAAAACTTCATATTTAGTTTAAACCAGAACTGCTCCTTTATTACCGAACTAAAAATTATGATTTTAATGCTAAAAATCATGTTATAGTTTAGATATTCAATTTATAATTCTGGATTTATGAATTACCAAGTTTGAATTTTCACTTTTATATACATGCACTGATTGTTTTTGGTTTACAGAGTCACTCGGCTTGAAGTTTTGCTTAATTAAAATTTTTAAATATTAGTCTATGATAAATCAAACAACTCTTGTTTGTAAATTTAGTTCTAACAAAAACTAGATCAAGTGGTACAAGCTTTTAAATGGAATTTTGAGTCTGGGCAAACAAAACAAGAACAGAGTACATTCACATATACTCACAATACATCCACATATACATACAGGAAAATGCACTTGTATATTCATACATCAATACATATATATGCAGAACTATTTATAACATTCACATGCAACCATCTTTCATAAATTAAACCTTTTAAAAATAGTGATGTTACTCACTTGATTTAAACAGAGGCAGTTCTTTAATTTTTGAAGACTTTAGACTTGAAACAGGGAAACTTGAATTCCTCTTTAGATCTGATTCTAAACTTGAGTTGCTGGCTTTAAACTTGATTTAAATTATATACATGCTGGCTTCCAGGTTGCAAATGAAGGCAGACAGCTTCTTGAATTGATTCCAGATTGCAAATGAATGCAAACAGAAGACTTTTGATTGTTTAGCTTGAGTGGATTTGATTTGAAAAATGAATTACAGGGTATTGATTTTTGATTTCTGGTTTGAGGAGTTGATTACAGATCTTTGATTTGGTTTGAGGAAAGTTTGTTTACTGATTTCAGATTTGCATTTGTATTTGAGAAAGAGGTTTGAGTTTCTTGTTTTTGAAAAGGAAATTAGAAAGAATATGAAGTAAAGGGATGCAAATGTATATATAACTAAATTTATGATTTAAAAAAAATAAAAGAAAATGAAAATAATTAAGACACTTGTCACATTGTTTAATCCATTGCCTAACACATGTTAAAACAAGTCATTAGATAAAGACACATGTCTTTTAAGTATTTATCTTATTTCTATTTATTTTAAAGTGATTAAAAAGCCTTTTTCTTATTTATTAAACACTTATCTATATATATAAATCATTTTAAAGAAACAAAACCAATTATATTTATAATTAAAAGTTATACAAATATTATAATATCCAAACAATTTAAATATTTATTCTCTTGAATTTCAAAGCTTAAATTCAAATTCAATTAAATTAAATCCTAAGATTCAATTTAAAAAGTCAAGTTATATATATATAACTATTTATTCAATTAAATAACAATTTCATATTCTTTAAAATCCATTCATATTAATAAAAATAATACATTATACTTATTATATGAAATTAACATATTTGATATTTAAATAATTTATATAAGAGATTATATTATCAAGTGATATTTTAAAAAGAAACAAAACAAGCCTTTTTGTTAACTCTTATATAATTTTAAACTTAAGTAAAAATATCTTAAGCAATTAAAGTATTTTAAAACTATAAATTTACTAATTTAAATAACTTTGAAAAGTCATATTAAATTAAATCTAAATTTCCAATTTACCAAAGCTTTCTATTTACAATATATACAAATAAATATATATATTCAAATAGAAAATTTCTTATTAACTTTTTAAAAGATAAAATCACCAATTAAATACCCATTTAATCAGATTATTAAATTAAACTCAGATTTTATTATCAAAGATCATCAATATCAATTTAATTATTTAACAGAGTATTAAATTGATATTGTTAAAATTTCCGGGATATTACATTCCTCCCCCCTTAAAATAATTTCGTCCCCGAAATTTAAACAAAGGTAATTTAATAATCTTATTAAAGATTTTAATTCAAAACACAAGCATATACTATCATCCATATGCTAACAACCATAGCAGCCAATCATCCAATCAAACAATTCTAATCATCCAGACAGAAATTCTAGATAGAATTTCCTCGAGTTTCCCCAAGTATATATATATACCGGGATACTCGCTCTAAAAACAATCTAAACAATCAATACTACTAAGCTACAGATCTCCTACTCATCTAGATCTACAGAACTAAACAGAATATCAGACTACAAACGAGTCTGACTCAACAACTAAACCTTCCAGAACTGCTGATTCCAAAACCAAGGATAAATCAAACACGTACTCCCTCAGAGATACGTAAAACACATCTAATCCCAATTATCCAAATAGGCAATTCAATCCAGAAGACCAAATACTTATCCAAATCAGGACACAGAAGAGATCCAAAACGCAACTCTAATCCACAACTATCAGTAGATTCCAAACTTACTTCTCCTATCCAGAGATGTATTCCCAAACTGCTTCTGCTGCTCAACTCTAATCTGAGGTAGAATGAAAATGCTGATGAAGAACACAAGCACAGACTGAACAACATATTCCAGAAATAAGGTTCACTGATCCATAAAGAAAACTCAGATACTCCATCAAAACCTGAGCTGCTTCACCAAACTCTATTTCTAGGAACCATTTTTCCAATAGGCTGAACCACCGGTATCACTCCTAGAATCCTAGTCGATAAGAAAACTCAATCTCCAAATGCTGACAAACTTCTGACTTCCCGAAGACATTTAGAAAATCTCCAATAACCCAAGAGAACACTCAACTATCGCAAGTCACTTTTGCGATCAACCCAACCTATTTTCAAGGAAAACTGTTCTCTCTTAACAAATCAGAACAGCTCACACTTAACTATCCAATCCATCGAAGAAATGGATCCACTCTGCTGCTTCTGAACTTCACCTCCAGAAAAACTGCTCAGCCAGAAAACTTCCTGCCAACACAGAATACCCCGAGCTGCACTGCTGCAAAAGACTTCCTATCCAAAGCTTCTTCGAGAAACTCGAACCCAAACCAAATAGAAATATCATGCTGAACTCAGCCACAACACCGAAACATTCACACTTCTTTAAACTCGTTCCAAAGAAAACATCTTCAGGAACAATCCATAATCACTGCATCTCATCACACAGCTACTTCTTCCAGAAGTTACCAAGATACCATCACTTGCTTCTGCCTATCCAACTTCAAAGATAAACGCCGAACTTTAACAGGTTTCTTTCAGAGATCAGAAAAATCCTTACACCACAGCAAAGCTCACTCGAGACGGTATTAGGTTTACAGTCTCGTCAGATACTTCCAACCTCAAACACTTCAAACTCCAACCATTTGTAGTAGTCGTGTTACACACACCACTACCCTATCTACCTTTATATCTTATATTGGAAAACCCGAACAGGTAACCCAATCAAATAGGTAGAATATATATATATATATAGTTATATAAAAATTACAAATACGCGCTCTCAAGATAGACACCACTCCAGAGCTTAGGTATTCACTCAACCAATAGCTCTGATATTCACTTAACCAAAAGCTTAGGCATTCGCTCAACCTAAGCTCTGATACCACGTCTGACGACCCGGCTTTCCACTCCCGGAAAATCGCATCGACAGAAAGAAAGAAAGGGGTGAGAAATAGAAAAGAGAAGAAGAGAAAAGAAAACAACAACAGATACTCACAGCGGAAACGAAACGAAATATAATATATCACATAAATATTACATGGTATCATATACATCATCTATCAGAGTTACACAGATTACACATCACATACTAGACAGTTATAAACATCTGTCTAGTTATTACATCTCAACACAATACAGATCAATACAAAGATCAACACAGCGGAAAACTACTATCTATATCTACAACGCCGAAGCCTCCTGCTCCATTGCTCCTCTAGATTACTCGTCAAAGCTAAACCTGAATCCCTTGGCTACTCGTAAAAATTTGAGTACCCAAGAGTTTATAAAACAGAAATAAACAACTTGGGTCAGACATGGGTCTGGTGTGAGTAACAGGTTAAACTTGTTTAACTTCAAAACCTTTTGAAAGAAAAGGTATCACGTAAGACTTCCCACAAATAAACATGGGTAAGTTTTTACCTTACGCTAACCAAAACATTTGATAGGAAATCCAGTTATATTATAATAGGGTCTAGGGTTTTCAAGTAAAATACAGAAATAGCTGGAATGCTTACATCTCACGTTCCAACATAGTTGGGCACAACTAAAACGTACGGCACTTATTGGAGTTTGGATTCCATCAATGGCAGGGCTACCGGGGTACCGCCCGTCACAGTACGTGGCCTAGATCACCGTACCGAGGATCACTCCCAATCCCCTGCAACACAAGGTCGGAACATCCCTTACTGGATAATTCCCGCATAAGATACCTCACGGTTGTCATGACCAACCGCACACACTAAGTCGAAAATAGAAAGGGACATCTAGACAGAGGTCATCTTGTCCTACTTGGGTGCTACCCACTAACCTTGCTGCACCTCCCCTGTTTTAGCCATTCCCGGTTTGTGAGGCTTGAGGTCACGATTACCTTTTAAAAGAACACATCTATCTTAGAATGCTCATCGTCCACCTGACGATGTGCTGAAAGCATTCAATCCATACAAGTTCGTTCCGGGTTCGAACGAAACCGAAGGCATTATCTCGTTACACTCGTATTGGAATCACCCTCAGAGTTAACGACAATAACCCTTGCACTCTAAATCTTTATCTCGAATCTGAAAGTACTAACTCATTACGGAATCACCCACAGAGTTATACTGACAAAGAATCGTTCTTACACCTTGAGTCTTCACTTGCTCCATTTGGATTTCACGACCTAACGTAAATTTGGATCGATGTGGTATTCGGGTCTCCAGACCTGGAAATCCGGTATACGGAAACCCGATCCCGGTCTCATCGAAATCCAAAACGTATCTTTTAAGGCCAAGTTGTTTTAAAGGTTAAAACAATTTAATTCAATTATCTTTATACACTTAGAAAGATAATTCACAATAGATAATCAACATTATCAATATCATCAGATAATCCATATTATCACAATTCAACTAAACATCCATATCATATAGCATATATCTCATCAGAGATATCAATCAAATGCAAAGCATTCAGTATTATCATCCATCCATAAGTAATGATCTATATCATCTCTAATTAATTTAAAGTTAATTAAATTAATTACTTTTATTTTACAAATCCTTCTTACTTAAACATTAATTAATTACAAATTAATTAATTATCCTCTGATTACCTTTTTCAATTAATCATCTTTGATTAATTATCTTTTAATTACCTTCAAGTAATTTATCTTTAATTAATTACTCAAATTAATTAACCTTAACCACTTATAGTAATTAACCTTTAATTACTTCATTAATTAATTAACTATAATTAATTAAATTAATCACTATAATTAATTATATTAAACCTTAATTAATTACATTAATTAATCACTATAATTAATTATATTAAACCTTAATTAATTACATTAATTAATCACTTCATTTATTAATTATACTTAATTAATCAATCTTAATTACATCATTAATTATATTAATTAATGATCCTTAATTACAACTTAATTATTAATTACTTTAATTAATTACATTAAGTAATTAACTTTAAATTAAACAACATTTATTAATCACCTTGATTAATCTTCAATCAGTAATTAACTACCCTTAATTACTTTCATTTACTAAATTAATTCTCCTTAATTAATTTCTTTTAATTAATCCCTTGATTAATTAACAAGTAATTAAACTCAAATTACTTCCATTAATAAAATCATTATTCACTTAATTACTTCCAGTAATTATTTATTACTAACTTCCCTAAATAATCACACCTTAACAATTACATTAAGTAATTATTATTAAACCATCTCTTGATTATCCTAAATTAATTAAACTTAATTAATTAACTTAACTAAATCAAATTAACTCCATTAATTACAAATGAGTAATTAATTCCTTAATTACTTTTATTAAGTAATTACATTTAAACCATTTTCACAAATAATTATCTTTAAATCAATTAATCTAATTAATTATCAAAATTAATCACATTAATTATTTATTTAAATAATCTCAAGTTAATGACCTTTATTAACTATTAACAACCCTTTAATTACTTTTCTTAAGTAATTAACTTAGATTAATTATTATTAATTTCAAATTAATAAATCTTAATAACCAATTTAATTAATCTTTAATTATTTAATTAATTAAGTGTTAACCATAACTTAATTAATCTTTAATTACTTTATTAATTAATCATTAATTATTATTCTAATTTATAATCCTTAATTACAAATTAATTATTCTATTTAATTAATCTTAACCCTTAATTAAGTTAATTTAAATCCTTAATTACAAATTAATTAATCCAAATCATTAATTAATTAGATTATTCAAACCATTTTAATTACCCTAAAATTTCAATGATTTTAACTTTAAGATAAAAACATTTTCTTATCCAAGGTTAAACTATCATTCACAATTACATTTTGAAAACATCCATTTTCAAATTAACTTTTAAATTTCATTTTAAATTCTGGATTTAAAATGAATTCCAATTTATCTTTAACAAAGTTAAAACCAATTTTAAAAAAAAACTTTACATGTTAAAGAATTCCTATATCTTATAAAAGAATTTTTTTTTAAAAGAGCTTAAATCAAATTCCTTTTTAAATTTAAAACATTTAAATATAACTAACATTTAAATTGATAAACTTAATTATTCCCAATCTAAGATTCAAAATCAAACTTGAATCCATATATTAAACTTTGATTTAAATTCCTGTTTTAATATTTCTTCACCAATTTAAATTCAGTTTAAATTTAACAAACAGATTTTTAAAAACCTGGCAACAAATACGCACTCGAGATTCCACTAAAATACTTCGAGTCGATACCCTAACTACATCGAGTCTCCCTCGAAATAACTCGAACAAAACGCGAGTAAACTTGATACCTACCCTCACTGATACGAACGTGGGTTCGTGCACGTGCACCGACCATCTACGCTGCTCCGGCCAACAAGGCTGATTCCGACACATCGCCGTTGACCCCCACAACCCCTCCGACCATCCAGATCTTACAATTCCACCCTGAAACAAAATCGAGCAAAACGAACGAGCCTGAAACCCAAAACTGGAACGTTCTTCAATTCCTGGAAACTGCCTCGTCTTCGAAACCCCGACCACCAGAGGTTCTGCAACTCCGACCATGTCCTCGTCAACGACCAAGCTTCCCTCTCTTAAAAGCCTGAAGCACTCGATCCATAGTAGAAGTCGTGATGATCGATTTATCTAGACTAGTTAAAACTAGGGTTACAGAAAAGAATTCACCACCGCTGCCTCCTCAATGAATTAAACACCTTCCTGATAATTTTCCTACCATCACTGATAATCCCACTATCATTACTGAAAACTACAACATTCCAAACCATCGAGACCAACAGAGTTACCCAAAACTTCATATTTAGTTTAAACCAGAACTGCTCCTTTATTACCGAACTAAAAATTATGATTTTAATGCTAAAAATCATGTTATAGTTTAGATATTCAATTTATAATTCTGGATTTATGAATTACCAAGTTTGAATTTTCACTTTTATATACATGCACTGATTGTTTTTGGTTTACAGAGTCACTCGGCTTGAAGTTTTGCTTAATTAAAATTTTTAAATATTAGTCTATGATAAATCAAACAACTCTTGTTTGTAAATTTAGTTCTAACAAAAACTAGATCAAGTGGTACAAGCTTTTAAATGGAATTTTGAGTCTGGGCAAACAAAACAAGAACAGAGTACATTCACATATACTCACAATACATCCACATATACATACAGGAAAATGCACTTGTATATTCATACATCAATACATATATATGCAGAACTATCTATAACATTCACATGCAACCATCTTTCATAAATTAAACCTTTTAAAAATAGTGATGTTACTCACTTGATTTAAACAGAGGCAGTTCTTTAATTTTTGAAGACTTTAGACTTGAAACAGGGAAACTTGAATTCCTCTTTAGATCTGATTCTAAACTTGAGTTGCTGGCTTTAAACTTGATTTAAATTATATACATGCTGGCTTCCAGGTTGCAAATGAAGGCAGACAGCTTCTTGAATTGATTCCAGATTGCAAATGAATGCAAACAGAAGACTTTTGATTGTTTAGCTTGAGTGGATTTGATTTGAAAAATGAATTACAGGGTATTGATTTTTGATTTCTGGTTTGAGGAGTTGATTACAGATCTTTATTTGGTTTGAGGAAAGTTTGTTTACTGATTTCAGATTTGCATTTGTATTTGAGAAAGAGGTTTGAGTTTCTTGTTTTTGAAAAGGAAATTAGAAAGAATATGAAGTAAAGGGATGCAAATGTATATATAACTAAATTTATGATTTAAAAAAATAAAAGAAAATGAAAATAATTAAGACACTTGTCACATTGTTTAATCCATTGCCTAACACATGTTAAAACAAGTCATTAGATAAAGACACATGTCTTTTAAGTATTTATCTTATTTCTATTTATTTTAAAGTGATTAAAAAGCCTTTTTCTTATTTATTAAACACTTATCTATATATATAAATCATTTTAAAGAAACAAAACCAATTATATTTATAATTAAAAGTTATACAAATATTATAATATCCAAACAATTTAAATATTTATTCTCTTGAATTTCAAAGCTTAAATTCAAATTCAATTAAATTAAATCCTAAGATTCAATTTAAAAAGTCAAGTTATATATATATATATATAACTATTTATTCAATTAAATAACAATTTCATATTCTTTAAAATCCATTCATATTAATAAAAATAATACATTATACTTATTATATGAAATTAACATATTTGATATTTAAATAATTTATATAAGAGATTATATTATCAAGTGATATTTTAAAAAGAAACAAAACAAGCCTTTTTGTTAACTCTTATATAATTTTAAACTTAAGTAAAAATATCTTAAGCAATTAAAGTATTTTAAAACTATAAATTTACTAATTTAAATAACTTTGAAAAGTCATATTAAATTAAATCTAAATTTCCAATTTACCAAAGCTTTCTATTTACAATATATACAAATAAATATATATATTCAAATAGAAAATTTCTTATTAACTTTTTAAAAGATAAAATCACCAATTAAATACCCATTTAATCAGATTATTAAATTAAACTCAGATTTTATTATCAAAGATCATCAATATCAATTTAATTATTTAACAGAGTATTAAATTGATATTGTTAAAATTTCCAGGATATTACAAGATTGACCGGCGCTGGAACGACCATGTCTAACCATTTCTCTTCTCTAAGAAAGAAAGAAGAGGTAAAAGGTTATTCTCAAAAATGAATATCAAACAACCTTGATTGATAAAACAAGGAATCATAAAAAGAAAATAGGATAGAATGGTACGAAGACTCGAATCAAATCCTATGGCACGATTCCTAAGAAAGACTTAGGACAACGATCCTTGCTAGATTATTCCACATTGTTCCGAAGTTTGGCTCTGATACCAAGCTGTGATGCCCCACCTCTATACCCACGCTAGCCAAGGACACTACGAGGTAGTGCCGTCAACTAGCACGGAGAATAAGGCTGTTAAGGAGCGACCATCTGTATAATTGCTTTGTGAGAGTACCGATATGCCAGATAAAAAATATAACTTTTCATCTCAAGATGAAATCCGACATACCGATACAAACTCAAAGCTACTACACAGTGGCTATATGGACTTCGGAAACAAATATAGAAATAAACATAACACAAATCAGTCATAGACAATTCATATCACAAAGGCGGAAATAGATATGAATATAACACATGAAAGTGTACATCAGAGTAGTGGTCAAATAAGATCCACAATAACACAAAAGAATATATACAAGTGCAAGGCAAAAGAATATGTATACATCAAGTAGTCTAATCTCAAATGTATACAACAAAAACTACTAAACTAGAGTAGTTAGCCAAAAGTCAGATGATGGTTCCAGATAGGAAGTCATGAGGAAGCACCTAAAAAATCTCAGTCTGACCCGAGTATTATTTAAGAAGAAAATAATAAACGGATCAGTCAAGCTATAATTATCAGATAAAATGAGATAGAATATGAGATATGGCATAAACATATAATAACCATAATGACATACTACTATAAGTATGTAAACAAAAATCAACAAGAGATTAATCAATATCGCAAGAATCTTCTCAAAGATAAAATAGGGTATCATACCCTAAACTTGTATTCATAACAAGTCAATAACACATAAATTCACCAATGCACAAAAACTGATATCATATCAATGAAAATCATGAAAATTGGTGAAGCACAAAATCCAGAAATCAACACACGGAATCCAGAAAACACATAAAAAGGGGGGAAAGGCCTATGAGCCGAATGCTCCACGAACGGTCCGAAGACCAATGAGCCGAATGCTCCACGAACGGTCTGAAGACCAATGAGCCGAATGCTCCACGAATGTGAGTAGAAACATCACACAAACGATGTCTAGTCTCCCTCGCATGCAAAGAGACATCGCATAATTGCTAGTCTAAATCAAATCACAAAAATGATCATCATGATCATCAAGAAGTGTCAATTACACTAAGCTAGTAAATATATGAGTTTAGCTTCATGTCCCATAACCACTAGCTTAACTTAAATATTTACGAACAAACTGTAGATCTTCACTAGGAAATTGTCACAAAAGGGTTCAATCGAACAAGTCCATAAATTAACCGACGAAGTAAACGCAAGCGTTTCATACCACTTGTTTTGCTAAGCCGTTTAATTAGATTTTCTCATACGAATGAGGTAAAGGTTTGTATATACTAATAGATTGGAAATCGGTTTGAGAAAATGAACTTTTGATATTTAAAATAGTGTTGAAATCGCTTTGATGAAAGAGTTTTGATATTTACTACTAGTATTGAAACCTTCATATCTTTTAAAGTGACAAGTCACAAAACGATTGTTGAAACAAATCGAATCACATAAATTCACGTTCGAAGACATGAGTAAAGTCCAAAGAAATCAATCCCAAATCCATCAAAGTAGGAATTTCTGTTGAATGTTTTTCAGATAAGATCGCCTACGAAGGGGGGTACGGGGTTCGACCTGCCCGGTCAGGTCGCGGGGGTCCAGGGGGCAGCGCCCCGTCTAAAACGGTACGACCTTTTGAAGACAAGATACAAAATGATTGTAGAAACAATCAATCATCAAAATTCACATACGAAGACGTGAATTAAATCCAAAGAAATCGATAATAAATCCATCAAAATGGATATTCACATAAACCCCGAAAAAGAAGTCATCAAAGTCATAATAAATGATAACAACCACTAAGAACCAACATGAATCGATAAAATTCGGAAAACCAATCAAAATGAGCATAAATAGGCAAAACAGGAAAACAGGAGCTGGTCAGTCGACTGAAATCCCTGTTCAGTCGACTGAACACTGTCCAGAAAATTCCGGGCTTCAGCTCAGTCGACTGAACAGAGGATTCAGTCGACTGAACCTGATTTCCAGCACTTCCTATCCTATTTTAAATGAAGTGCAAACTCTCTCTAATTGCAATCGGACAAGCACGGACGCTAGGGGTTTACGCCTATCGGCTACCCGGCCCTATAAGCTCTTCGATTATCACCAAAAACATGATCCAACATCAAGCTATGATTTTTAGAATTTTAGACTTCCAAAACACCAAAAATTGCAATGCTCACAAAACTCATCCGAATCAAAAGCAATTGCACATGGATAATTGTTAGGAATTCATAACAAGAAATCAAGGATAGTTATAGACATAGATGTGAGACAAAAATCTCACCTTTGAATCCAAAAACAATGAATGAGAAGCTTGAAGACAAGGGAAGATCAACCACACTTCAATCTCAACACAAGAAGCTTGAATCTAAGCTTAAAAAGGAAACACTTCCCAAATTAGGTTTAGGAATTTTCTGAATTTAAAGAGAGGTTGAGTTGGAGAAGAAGATGGAGATACTTACCAATAGCTTCTCTTTGAATTTGGAGCTAAACTTGGATTTGCAAATGAAAACTAGGGTTTGGAATTTCTAATTTCCAATCTCTCCTACCATTTTCAGTTGAGCTTGAGTGTTTGCAAAATGAAATGAGTGAATGGAGAGGAGAGGGGCTGAGTTAGGATATAGGGCTGAAACTCAAGCCCAAACCCAAAGTGAAATGTAGCAAAATTCTACTAACTCCAAACATATCGAAGTTTATACTCAAAAAGGTCGCAAACGACATTTCGAACTCAATGGAAGTGGTCTCGTGTCCTAATTCGACTGTTTGCAAAAAGTAGCTTTTCGGACTATAATCCGACTAACGATGAAATACTTAAATAAAATATTTAAATATTCGATCGATAAATATGCGGGTTGTTACAATCAAGGAACAAGAAAAGCATTTCGATGCGATTCGATGGATGATTTCCTCCCTGCACAAAGATGATAATGAAGCACATCCTCCAGTCTTCCTCACCAATGAAAATGAAAATTGGGATGCCATTAAAGCAGACCCTATATTTGGAGAAGAAGGATGGGTGGAAGTTCCTCGTAATGTTTGATTGCTTTGTTTGATTTTATTTGATTGCTTTGTTTGATTTGAATTGATTGCTTGGATTGATTTGATTTGATTTGCTTTGGTGTGGATTGATAACTTGTGTGCAAAACATAATATGTATAAATACACATTGATATTTATGTGATCTTTGATTAGTTATCATGTCTATCAGTATAATTATCTCTTAATCTATCTATTATATACTCCATTATATATTTTATTAATGCAGGTACTTTAGTACAAGAATAAAGGGGAGTTATATAGTTTGGAGTTAGTTTTTGTGTTGATGACAAAGGGGGAGAAGTATAAAATAGGATAATTAGGCATAGATTAAGGGGGAGTTATTAATTTTAGGGGGAGTTATTAGGATAGAAGTAATATTTTATAAAAAAAGGTTGTCATCATCAAAAAGGGGGAGATTGTTAGTCCCTGAGAAGTTGGTTTTGATGACAACAACCTTAAAATAAGATTATAAAATATAAATACTAACATTATTGTTTAGATATATATGTATATGCATCATATATATACAGGTACCAAAGAATGAAGACTGTACAGTATAGAGATTCAAGAACTGATGAACTCAAGATTGAAGATATCAAGATTTAAGACTCATGAGTATCAAGATTTTCAAGAGTTCAAGATTTCAAGATTAGTAATTTAGTTAGGAATTTTGTTAAAACTCCTAGAAAAGCACTAACATCTTAAAATCCATTTTATTCGTGGAATGGAATCCACTTCGAGCCCGTTAAAGGGATGGAACCCTAAGTAGGATGGAACCTACGAAAAATCTAGTGGAACATTGTTTTGTATCCACTAACTATTATTCAAATGTTTACAAAATTATATCTTATTTTCAAAATGATTTCAAAATCTTCCTTTTTAAATCAAAAACATCTATCCTGGTTTTAAAATACTTTTAGCCTCAAAATAATCTTTATTTTCAATATCAAATTATCCTTGGTTTTAAACTATCTTTTAATTATAATATATTTAACCTTTAATATTTATACTTAGATTTAAATATAAAATTATAATAAAATTTTGTATATACCAAAATATTATTCTCTCTACTTATTTATGTATTTTAACTATAGTTAAGTATATTTATAAAGTTTAAAATAGTTTTAATATAAGATAGAAGTTATTTTCAAAGAAAAACAAATTACCAAAAATAACTTAGGCTTGTCGACAACCCCAAGGAACCCTTGTCGACAAGGTGACAGTTTATTTCAAAAGTTTGAATTTCGAAGGAAGTGTCTATTCGTCATATCCTTTCACGAATGGGCATGGCTGTTGTTCTAGTATAAATAAGGGCAGTTTTAAACGAATTTATAATCATAATTTCTCTGATTTCTCTCCTCTTCTTCTTCCACATTTCTTTATGTACATTTTTACCATTACTCTGTCGAAATCACCATTGAATCTAACTAGATCATCTCTGGTTTGATTCTCTATCACTATCTCAACAAGATCCCAGTGCTATTCAGAGTTATAGATTTCTCTGTATTCAATCGAGCGAGAAAAAGTGTGATTGTAGCCTGGAAAATCAATCGGGTGAACTTGTTACACGTAAAATCAAGTATCTCTACCCAGAGGATTGTGAATCTGGAGCGGTGTACCTCGTGGCCTTGAAATCGAGGGTGTAATTGTAAGAATTGATTTTGAAAGGAAATCCGTACTTGTGTTGCGGGACTGGATGTAGGGTGACTCTGAACCAGTATAAAATCCGGTGTGTTCTTTCCTTATTGCTTTTACTTTATATCTGCATCTGTGTTTGATTCTGTGATCATATCTGTGTCTGAATATTGCATACATTTGTGTTCAAATTAATATAAACTCAAAAAGAATTAGTAATTCCTTAAAACACTATTCACCCTCCTCTAATGTTAATTCTAGCCTTAAGATTCGTAATCCGCATTTCTCACAGCTTATTGGAGAATGGATTCCATACAATGGCAGGGCTACTGGGGTACCGCCTGTCACAGTACCTGGTCTAGATCAGCGTACCAAGGACCACTCCTGATCCCCTACAACACAAGGCTGACCTACCCCTAACCTGGATAGACCAAATAAGATCACCTCGCGGTTGGGATCGGCAACCGCCACACAGCCGAAATAAAGGGACTCTAGATAGGGATGACCTTACCCTACTTGGAAGCTACCCACTTAGCTTTGTTGCACCTCCCCTGTTTTAGCTATTCCCAATTGATGAAGCTTGAGGCTACGATTACCATTTTAGAACACATTCACTTAGAATGCTCATCGTCCTCTAATGACGATTATCTGATAGCATTAGTCCATACAAGTTGTCCTGGGTCTGGACAAATCAAATCACCGTCTTCATCATCTTCATGGTATTCATTCGTTACGTTCAAACCGGATCGAAGTGGTTTTCGAATAATTAAATCCGATCTCGGTCTCTTCGAAATGATCAGCGCATTGGCCAATATTGATAGTCAGTTATTTAACCATCAATTTACACCCATAAACAATCATCAAACCTCATTATAAATTTTTTTTCCCAAAATTTATCTCAAATATCTTTATAAGATATTACTTTCAATCCCTCAATATTTTCATGGAACATTTCCAAACTTCCCAATACTTAGAATATTTTCTACACTTCATTTTGTATTCGACACTTAGAAAATATTTCTCTTATTTCCTTTTCTTTTCTCAAAAATCACTTACAACTTTATTTGAAAATTTCCTAACTCGGTTCACACGAATTCTATAAATTCCGGAATTCTTTAATTAATTCCCTTCAATATTTCCAAATTCAATTATACTTACCTATAATTTCAATTTCCATTTCTACTTCTTTAATGAATTCTATTTCATTCTTTAAAGTTCACCTTTATTTAACCTCTTCGGAAATTCCCTTACTTTCCTTTCCAATTCTATTTAAGAATTTTTCTTATAAATCATATTTACCGAATAAACCCATCTCCTGGCTCTCGAGTAGGTTTATAAATAAATTTAAAACATTTTCAAAACTTTATATATAAATATGTAAATAAAATTAGGTATTTAGAGAAAATAATAATAATTTGTTTTTAAGACATATTCAAATAATTATTTAAAATATTGAAATGCCTTTTATAATATCACTTTCCAGAGCAAATTTAACACTTAGTATTCTATTAAAACAATTATTAAGTATTCGAACATTCATTTCTGAAGTATTAAGTACTAACTAACTTTAAAATTTCATAGTTTGATAAATAAAAGTTTCCTTTTTAAAATTTAAAACTTAACTTATTTATAAAAATAAATCTTTAAGTCTGGATAACCAAAATTTCCAGTTTATAAACCCTCTCGAATTTCATCATGATTCTCCCATTTCTGTCTTCATTAAAATAGCATCTACTATTTTTCTCACCCTATTTCCATCTCCCAATATAAACTCTTTCCGTTAAATTTATATTCCAAATTTATCATCCAATATCACTTCCCTTCATTTATAAACTTTGTTTATAAATTTTTATACCTCCCTTGAGTTATCTAAAAATAACCTCATTTATAAAAATTCATTTTATAAATTCAATTCTTTTCAAAAATCCATTTATTTTTGCCAATCTATTTTCAACATCGATTTCACCCCTTTTTCCCGAATATCATTTTTAAATCCAGTCTTTTAAAATTCCTTTATATAATTTATTTTAAATTCTCTATTTAAAATATTTTTCCGCATTTTTAATATGATCAAAATTTCACCTTTTCATATTTAAACCAAGCTCTTTACAATAATCCAAATTTCGTTATACAAATTTTTATATTAAAATTCTTTATTTTAATCCCTTAAAATTTCAAAATAATATCTATGGTATTTAATATCTCCATAATTAATTTCCATGCCATTATATCATTTAAAATTTTACAACACACAATAATCCAGCATTTATATAAATATGTACAATACTAATATATTTGAGGAATCCAGTTGGATCCCTCCAACTTGTTTTCCCTGCATCCACAGATGTTAAACAACAATAAAAAATACCAATCCCACTTCGAGGGGGATATCACGGTATATGGGGTCATCCGCTATTATGCGAGCGCATAGGGTCTCATCCGCTATAATATGCGGGAATATCAACCACTCCAATACTAATATATATACTACTATATATATATAGTCATCCAATAGAAATTTTTAAATCTATCAATTAAATCAAGCTTCAATTAATTTGAATTTAAAGATTTAAATTTAAAAATGTTAATCCAAATAAGTGAGGGATTCTCACATTGATTTTTTTTCTTTTTTTGTTTGCAACCCGTTCCAAATCTATATCCTTTGCATAATCTAAGCCATTATAGATCTAGCACCGCTCTTTCTTGTGAATTTCCAACCTCAAATAATAAGGAATTAAATTTCCAGTTATGATTTATGACTATAATTAATTTAAATTAATTACTTATTTTTTTAAAAGAAAAGATTACTATATAAATTTTAACCTTGCAAATTTTTAGCTACCTCAATCAGATGAGGAAGCTTGCCTAAAACTCCATCCCCCATGTGAACGACACTGGCCCATCACTTCATCGCCACCCCACATTCGCGATCCCAAGCACCGTCGCACCCCCTTCACCTGCAAGTCCGTTCGTGCTCGAGTCTAGGCCCACGTGTATGTACGTGCGTACACGAACTCCAATTTTGAACGTCGGCGCCTCTAGAGTTCACCGCCCCTTCTTGCTTCGTTGCGACTTCGACCTTCGGTCGTCACCTATCCTAGAAATCGCGATCGATCACCCAACTCCTCTGCACTTTTCCGCCGAGTTCGACAAGTTGATGCGACAAAGTCGCAACTTCGTTTGACGACATTCAGAGCTTCGACTGTGATTAAAATCGGCTGCCCCCTTTCCTTACTTTTTTTCGAATACGAAAGGATTCGAATTTTCCATTTTTCCTTTCTCTCGGTTGATTTGACATTAGTCCTGGAGGAACGTAAAAGAAATGTACGCGATTTCATAAGTGAGGAAGACGGTCTCGAGAGTTTATATTCTTATTTTTAAACAAAAGAAATGCAGAAGATTTGAAATTGATAGGAAAAAGGAGACATGATTTGAAGATGGAGATGGCGTGCTTGAACGGGAAAATGGTGGCCACGATTTGAAAGAATGTGGGCTGACGTTTTGACCTGATTAGATTTTTATTTTAGACATACATACATACATACACACACACACGCACACACACACGCACACACACAGATATATATATATATTATAACCCAAAATATCTTGAATTTCCGTAACTTAAATTCCCGAACTCCCATCAAGGCATGCCGCTAGGCGTTCATAATGTTATACCCCTATTCCGAACGCAATGGAAAAGGTTTCGAGTCCTAATTTGATCGTATGGAGAAGATAGCTTTACGGACACAATTATTATATTGAATTCGATATTATTCTCAACGCGTTTATATCCTGTACGACCAAATGATAACCCCAAAAGCTACAGAATTTGAATTCCGATAATAATACACTATTACGGATCCAATGGAAGTAGTTTCGTCGAATTCCGAGACTGTATCTCAAAAGGCTATTTTTTAAAATGTCAATTTGGACCAACTATTTTTTTTAAATTGAACATATCACTTTTAAATTCAATTTTAAAACTTATATTATCTTCATTGTTATTAATATAAATTTTACAAGCCTTTAAATAATTTTTATCGGGCTTAAAACTTCAGATTCACTATTTTAGCCAATCTTCAATTATCACTTTAATAATTAAATCCTTCAATAAATTACTATATTTAAATTCTGAATTTATTATATAAATAAACCCAAATCATCATATTCAAAGTCAATCTATAATTCAAATCCAATATCTAAAACCATTTAAATAATTAGACCGAACAACGAAAAATCCAGGTCGTTACAATTTTGTTATTAAATTTGAAAAACTTATTAAAACGAAAGTACTCAAAACCCATATCAAAAGAAACATATAAATAAATTCATAAATTATGATATGCATTGTGAATGAATAAAGAAAGAGAACGACAGTTGGAACACAAATTGACTCAAAATTAGTGACATAATGTATTGTAGGCAGTGGAAATCCATCACATATAAAATCACGTAATCTAAATAGATCTATCGTGTCATCTTTTATTCACTAATTGTGCACAAATAAAATTACCTTAAATTTAATTATAAAATTCCAAACCATTTGCACTATTGGAAACATAATTTGTTCTCAAATGTCTATAAAAGAGCATTAAAACTTATGTTAATTATCAAGTGTTTAAGAAATGGAATCAAAATTGTTCCAAAGAGCATTTGTGTTGGTAATAATTCTCACTTGTTTAAGGTCCGTTTGTTATGCGAGTGTATGTAAAAAAATATGCAAACCATTATGTGAAATTGAGATACCTTTCGATTCTATTAGCGATATGACTTGTGAATTTGCTTGCGATGCTGGTCCAGTTCATATTCCTTGCAATATCCATTGTGTTTCTCACAAATGTGTTCACTATCCATGTAAGTATAAAAATTTATACTAGTAATAATGGGTATGATTTACTTCACATATCTTGAACACAAAGTTTTAATTGTATTTTATTTCGTTATTTTTAGTTTAAACCAAGTGATTAGATTATTAACATTTCATAGTTTAGTTACAATTTTATTTTATATGAAAATTATGTTATTAAGTTTGATATAGACTTTAGCTTGTATAATTCACTAATCTAGTCCTATGCATTCTACTAAAAGAACATTTTTAATTTTTGTTTGCAGCTAATGGGCTCGAAAGTTGTGTGGAGAACTGCGCAAAAGGTTGCCATAAATGAATGTTGAAACATTTGTATACAACAAATGGTTATATTTTATTCTATGTATGTTCAAGTATGCAAATCTTTATTTAATTAAAATCATCCGAGCCTCCTGTGTTTATGGTCCTAAATTTAGCATGATTAAAATTTATCTTGATTGTGTCCCTTGATTTCTTATGATTGCATAACTATGGCACAAATATAATTATACATCTATTGTAGGGATCAGTACTATTCAAAATAAGAGTTAAGTGTTAATAGTTGATACGAAATAATGTTCATCATGCCGTTAAAAGCGTAATTATTTACTATTCATCTGAGAGAAGATATAAATTTAATGTATTTAAATAGTAGAAAAATTAAATTTGTAAAAAGTTCAAAACAATCTAATATAAATTATACTTTATTTTAGATTTGAATCAGAATTATGTCATAAAGAATTCAATGTAGAAAAACATGGAAAATGCTATCGTTTGTGTATTGTGTAAAAATTAAGTAATTAATTGCACTGAAAAAGTTACGTGTCTCATAAGATCCAAATCCAACAAGATCTAAAATTTAATGTTTGGTGGCATCCCATAAATTTTGTTATTAAATTTGAACAACTTATTAAAATGAAAGTTCTCAAAACCCAGACCAAAAGAAACATATAACTAAATGCATGAATTGTGATATGCATTGTGAATGAATAAAGAAAGAGAATGACAGTTGGAGCACAAATCGACTCAAAATTAGTGACATAATGTATTGTAGGCAGTGGAAATCCAACACATATAAAATCACGTAATCTAAATAGATCTATCGTGTCATCTTTTATTCACTAATTGTGCGCAAATAAAATTACCTTAAATTTAATTATAAACTTCCAAACCATTTGCACTATTGAATTTTACTGTATTTCGTGTTCAATGTTGAATCATTATTGTTATTTTTGTAAGGAAATATTTTTGTAAGTAACCAACAAACATTAAGGAAAAATAAAGACCCCATACTAAGTTTTACATTGCAGTACAAAGTTTATGTTAATATTCTTTGCTACCTAAGATGGAAACTGGATTCTAAATAACAAAATGTGTCACTTACTTTTTTGTTGGAGATTTTTGTAAATGTACCAATCTTTCGTTGTTTATTAGTTTATATTGGTAGATCCACACTTATTATTGACTTTTGATATGAACAATATGAAAATTACCAACGTTGAATTTACTACAACATGTGTACACTAGATTTGTTTTGCATTTTGGTATGCATTACCGAGTAAAAATGACTCAAAGCACACAAGTTATTTAAGAGCAATATACAAAGTAGGTCTAAATTAAAATGTTTGGCACAATATTCTAATACTCTAAACCTCTCAAAAATAATTTATAATTAATTCTATTGTTAGAGATAATATGGATAGCAAACTACCTTGACTTACGCATTATTAATATTTTACTTATTTGTTAAAGAACATGAATATTTTCATTATCTACATATTATGACGCTAAAAAAGAATAGATTGGTAGAAAAGTTTGTCGTGTATCCAGATGTCATTTAGTCCAAATTATGAGCGACATGGATAAAAATGTACCATATAAAACACTATACATTCATCCAAAAAGGAACTTCTTAATTAATATGGTACATGTATAAATTCAATTAACAGATCGTACATTCATTGTCTTCAATTAAAGCAAATAACTCATTATCCTTTTATTTTGAGTGTGAACATTGTTATACTGACCCCATAAATGTATTAGTAATCAATGATCCGCACAAGAAATACGAATATTCATAATTTTTCCCAAATATATACTTAATACCGATGCTTTGTAAACATTACAGAATTTTGGACCACTTAACCAAAGTAGAGAAAACTTTCTTGATAGTGTAATATTTAAATAAATACATGTACGCATTTACTCATAATAAATATTAATGCATTTTACATAATTTTTTCTCCAATGTCTATAAAAGAGCGTTAAAACTTATGTTAATTATCAAGTGTTTAAGAAATGGAATCAAAATTTTTTCAAAGAGCATTTGTGTTGATAATAATTCTCACTTGTTTAATGTCCGTTTGTTATGCGAGTGTATGTAAAAAAATATGCAAACCATTGTGTGAAATTGAGATACCTTTCGATTCTATTTGCGATGTGACTTGTGAATTTGCTTGCGATGCTGGTCCAGTTCATCTTCCTTGCAATATCCATTGTGTTTCTCACAAATGTGTTCACCATCCATGTAAGTACAAAAATTTATACTAGTAATAATGGGTATGATTTACTTCACATATTTTGAACACAAAGTTTTAATAGTATTTTATTTCGTTATTTTTAGTTTAAACCAAGTGATTAGATTATTAACATTTCATAGTTTAGGTATAATTTTATTTTATATGAAAATTTTGTTATGAAGTTTGATATAGACTTTAGGTTGTATAATTCACTTATCTAGTCCTAAGCATTCTACTAAAAGAACATTTTTAATTTTTGTTTGCAGCTAATGGACTCGAAAGTTGTGTGGAGAACTGCGCAAAAGGTTGCCATAAATGAATGTTGAAACATTTGTATACAACAAATGGTTATATTTTATTCTATGTATGTTCAAGTATGCAAATCTTTATTCAGTTAAAATCATCTGAGCTGTGTTTATGGTCCTAAATTTAGCATGATTAAAATTTATCTTGATTTTGTCCCTTGATTTCTTGTGATTGCATAACTATGGCACAAATATAATTATGCATCTATTGCAGAGAACAATACTATTCAAAATAAGAGTTAAGTGTTAATAGTTGATACGAAATAATGTTCATCATGCCGTTAAAAGCGTAATTATTTACTATTCATTTAAGAGAAGATATAAATTTGATGTATTTAAATAGTAGAAAAATTAAATTTGTAAAAAGTTCAAAACAATCTAATATATATTATATTTTATTTTAGATTTGAATCAGAATTATGTCATAAAGAATTCAATATAGAAAAACATGGAAAATGCTATCGTTGGTCTTGTGTATTGTTTAAAAATTAAGTAATTAATTGCACTGAAAAATTTCCGTGTCTCATAAGATCAAAATCCAACAAGATCTAAAATTTAATGTTTGGTGGCATCCCATAAATTTTGTTATTAAATTTGAACAACTTATTAAAACGAAAGTTCTCAAAACCCAGACCAAAAGAAACATATAACTAAATGCATGAATTATGATATGCATTGTGAATGAATAAAGAAAGAGAACGACAGTTGGAACACAAATCGACTCAAAATTAGTGACATAATGTATTATAGGCACTGGAAATCCAACACATATAAAAACACATCATCTAAATAGATCTATTGTGTCATCTTTTATTCATTAATTATGCACAAATAAAATTACCTTAAATTTAATTATAAACTTCCAAACCATTTGCACTATTGAATTTTACTGTATTTCGTGTTCAATGTTGAATCATCATTGTTATTTTTGTAAGGAAATATTTTTGTAAGTAACCAACAAACATTAATGTGACGACCCGGAATTTTGGATATTTGAAATGAGAATATTTAATTGATTTTAAATCTTCAAAAGGGTAATTTCGACTTGAATTTCAAATCTCACCATTTATTGGGTGATTTAATTATTGAATTTAAATAATTGGAAATTGGGAAAATTGTTGAATCTTGGGTTTAAGCTTGTTAAAAATATTTCAAAGGCTTATAAAATTTATATTGATGACACTAAAGATAATAAAAGCTGTAAAATTGAATTTAAAAGTGTTTGGTTTAGTTTTCAAAAATAGTAAACGGGTTATGGACCATTATTCTTAACTAGCAATTTCGGGGACGAAATTCTTTTAAGGGGGGAGGAATGTGACAATCTGGAATTTTGGATATTTGAAATGGGAATATGTAATTGATTTTTAATCTTCAAATGGGTAATTTCGACTTGAATTTCAAATATCACCATTTATTGGGTGATTTAATTATTGAATTTAAATAATTGGAAATTAGGGAAATTGTTGAATCTTGGGTTTAAGCTTGTTAAAAATATTTCGAAGGCTTATAAAATTTATATTCATGATACTGAAGATAAAAAAAGCTATAAAATTGAATTTAAAAGTGTTTGGTTCAGTTTTAAAAATATATCGTTTAAATTGACATTTAAAAATAGCCTTTCGAGGCACAGTCTCGGATTTCGACGAAACTAGTTCCATTAGATCCGTAATATTGTATTATTATCGGATTTCAAATTTCGTAATGTTCGGAGTTGTCGTTTAGTCGTACGGTTTGTAAAGGCACTGAAATTGGCATCGAAAATTCAATATAATAATAAGGTCCAAAAATGTTTATTTAATTTAATATATGAATATATGTACATATCGGTTAGGAAAAAAAATATTAACAGTAAAGTAAATTTTTATTTTTAGTGTTTACTGAGAAAGGGAAGAATATATATATAGTCAAGATTTTGGAAATATATATATATATATATATAAAGTCTGAAACATGAATTTTTCCGGTTGGAAAAGAATAAAAATAAAATGAAGTTATAATGTTAGAGCTTTATATAAAAATAGATTTTTAAATCTATATAGATTATTTTATAAGTATATAAGAAGTTTCAAAAATAAAAATAAATATATATACACACACATTTTAGATTTACTACGTTATTTTAAAATAATGTATTATTGGAAATTAAATTTTATTTAATTAACTTATATAATTATTTTGGTTACTAAAAATTGTTTAAAGGAAAATTAATTTAAATTACATTATTAAATGTTAATAGGTTATTCAGTTAGTTCAAACGAAATAATTGATTAATTAAAGTTATTTAAATGATAATTGATCATTCGATTTGTTCAAATATTTTAAAAATAATACAATTTTTGTACAAGGTCAAAAATAATGGAGAAACAAGCCGGGTTGGATCGGGTTGCAAAACAAAATCAAAGGTGAGTTAATCTCACTCAAATTGGATTGCTTGTGAATTTAAATAGTTGAAATTAAATTATTGGATTAATGGCTTGAATTGATAATTATTATCAGTCTGGATGTGATATTATATATAATAGTGTATATATATATATATACATATTGGAGTGATTGATATTCTCGCATTATATAGCGAATGAGACCCTATGCGCCCCGCATAATAGCGGATAACCCTATATACCGCGATATCCCCCTCGAAGTGGGATTGGTATTTTTATATTGTGCTAACATCTGTGGATGCAAGGAAACAGGTTGGAGGGATCCAATTGGATTCCTCAAAAATGTTGAATTTATTTTCATATTCAGTTATGTGATTTATTTGATCATCTGTGATAGATTATATTTTAAAATTGAAATTATTAAATGATAAGGTGCCGGATATATTTTGATACTTTAAGATGTCAAAAATAATAAAGTTTGGATTTTGAAAGGAAATAAAAAGGGAAATTTTTAAGTAAAATAATTATAGTGAATTTGGATAAATTGAAGAAATGAATTTGGAGAAGAATAAAAAGTTGATTTTGAAACCCTATTAAATAAATTTCGAAAATATTGGAAAATGGAGATTTTGTATGAATGGGAATAAAAGAATTTGACGACTTAAGTTATATTGTTTAAAGATAAAAGAATATATTTTAAAAATTCAAGTTTAAAATGAGTTGGGAAAAATTGTGACGACCGCCCATGACCCCTGCACTGAACCTAGTGATAGTGCGCTGTAAAGTGTGCCAGGCGACCATGGACGATTGCCAGGGTAAATTAAAATAACAGAATCTATCGTATTACTCACAGCGCATGGACAAAATACAATAGAACATATATATATAGTGAAGCTTCACAACATAGAATCTCATCAATAAAACTTCGTAATAGTTGATTACAATCATCAGAATAGTCAATACATCAAGCCTCACTACATAACACTCAGAGAAAATACAAACAGCGGAACATCCAGTACATATAATAAGAAGATAATATGCAACCCTCCAGCTCGTCTTCGATATCAACACCGTGGAAAGCAAGAACATCACCTGTCACCTGCTATCTAGTCTGCCCGTCCCAAAATGGACGAACAGCCCAAGGCAATAAGAGTTAAAACATAAAGCCTTGAGTCAGACAACAGTCTTAGTGAGCAGTAAATTAACTAACAACATACCAAAAGAGCATAAAGGAAAAGGAATAGGAATACAACCCTCCCACTCCACCTCTTTCTATAGTGATAGCCCCCAGACACACACTAAGTAGAAGCAAACATAGCAAAGCACACAATTTAAGGTAAAGCAATTATCACTCGAGTCAAGGGCGATGTTTTCCGAGTACAAACCCCCAAGGCCTAAACCAAGATCAGATAAGCACCCAGAAAATACCGCTCTTGAGACCGAATGACGATACAACCAAACTTCCATGACTCTGGCTATCACTGTTATCATTGCTTCGATATCATCGTTAATTGAATGACCGGCACATTCTTTCAGCCATCCATCAAGGGCTAATGGAAACCCCAGTTCTAGACATAACTCCCGCACGTCATCGTGACCCGTGCCTAGGACTATCGAATCTGCCTAGAGTACTTGACTATCAATCATTAGCCTTCAGGGACTATCGAATCTGCCCAACGTACTTTTGCTTTGAGCATGCTAGAACCTTCAACAACAATGAGATCTCAGCCTTCTAGTCATCCTCCTCGACGACTATTTCCATACTAGCTCAAGCGCCTCTCGAGCAAACCATTATCCTCTAACTCGAACAACATCATCGAGTTAACAACATGCTTGGAATGATCCCGTCTGGATTAGACCAAGACTATCTCATCTCATGCTTCGCTTCATCACATCCTCGCAAAGCTTCATCTCAACATCATCATCATCAAATCTATGCATAAGAGCTTCATCATCCGCTACATATGCCACGAGCAGCTTTTCCAATTCAAGAGCCTTTCCCTTAGCTTTTGAATCATCTTCGACCAACTTGTCTAAATCAAGTGATCAATCATCTAATTCATAGCAATCAATCAAGTCAAACATTAATCCAAGCAATCAAGCATTCAAATATGATCTAAGTAGACAATTATAACAATAATGGCAATCTCGTAGTTAAAGAGTCGAAAGTCTAATAAGCATGAAAACATGGGCAATGTCTCTATAATCTTGATGAATGAACTTGCATAGGTTAACATGTAGTAAAATGGATGCCAAATCATCATGAGCAATGGATCTATATGGATCTACACATATGATTAGGAAAATGCATGGAAATCACTATTTTAACACCAAATCAAACCAACGATCCGATATACTCCTTTGGATCCGTGTGAGAGATAATCACCACTCACCAAATCACCTAAACAACCCCAAAACAACACGCTTCAGATCTGGACAGCGAAGGATCTAACCTGATCTATCACGAATCCGTTTCAAATGATGAAATCTCTCTTCGAAGAATGTAGATCTTCAATTTAAGCTCTTCGATCTTCGATTTGATCTTCAACTTGGATGGATGGAATCACTAGATTATAGTGGAGAAAAGAAGTGAAGAAGTGTAGAAGTCGAGCTCTCAAAATGGCAGCACTACGTCGCTTCGAAATCCGGATCCCAAAAATGAAGAGAAACTCTCCTATTTATAGCTGAAATCCTTAGGTCGTCTGCCTCTATAAGTCGTCTCCGACTTATCACTCTCTCCGACCTACGACCTAAGGTGCGCGACTTAACTATTGCCGACCTAACGGCTTAACATATGCGCGCATCCTCGCATCCTACGACTTAACAGTTTTGCCGACCTAGCAAAATTACGACCTAACCAAGATGCTACTAAACTGGGTTACGACTCAACTCCTAAGTCGTCTACGACTTAACTACGCGCGACCTAACAGGTGATACGACTTACGACATACTAAGACGCAACCTAGCAATGGTTCCGACCTAACGACTTAATAACCATGCGACCTAACTGGGTTACGACTTAACCAGGCTACGCCTTAACCTCCTTAGGTCGTCGCCGACCTACCCCTTGGGTCTTTAACTCGCCAAAACTCTTAAGTCGTTAGCTCTTATGCCGTTAACTCCTATCTCTTAGGTCGTGCTATCCCTTAGGTCGTCTACGACCTAAACCCTAACCTTATCCAGTCTACTAGGTCGCCAGCTTCTATGAGTCATCCTATTCCTTAGGTCGCTCATACGACCTATCCTATCCCACGACTTACTTCCTACACGACCTAAGCTACCAACCGATCTAACTCTTAAGTCGTCACCGACTTAAGTCTTCCTGTCCTTAAGTCGTCCAAATCCTATAGGTCGGTCAGTTCCTTAGATAGTCTATTTCTTAGGTCTTACACTTCCTAAGTCGGTCACTCGACCTAAGCCATCCCATACGGCCTAAGACTTAGACTCTAGGCGACTTATCAACAATGCGACCACTTGTCAACTGTTCTACGATGTTTCGATCCGTAAAAATACGGGTCGTTACATTCTCTCCCCCTTAGGAATTTCGCCCCCGAAATTCCAAACAAACAAGGCAATCAAAGACTGGTCTGTACGCCTACCAACCATAACAATCAACAAACATGCATCCAATTCTAGCTTAGCGTACAGAATTCTAACACTAGAACAAGTTACAATATCGTGAGATGACACGACACCTTAGGGCCATACCTTGAAGAGTTCAGGATGAGCTGCCTTCATCCTCTCTTCCACCTCCCACGTACAGTCGTTATCATCATCACTCCATTGTATCTTGAGCAACTTAACTACCTTTCTCCTAAGCTGTTTCGTGTCGGTTTCCACAACACGAATCTGCTTACGAGGTCTTCTATCGACTGGATCAACTTCGAAATCTTCACAGCTATCAGCAGAAACCACTGTATTCGAGTCGTGCACATACTTCCGTAGATACGATATATGAAAAACATTGTGCACACCCGACATCTTCTCAGGTAACTCCAATCTATAGGCGAGCTTTCCAATTCGCTCGTTGATCAGAAATGGTCCAACAAATCTTGGAGTCAATTTTCCTTTCTTCCCAAATCGAATAACATTCCTCAGTGGAGAAACCTTCACAAAAACCATATCACCTACGTCGAACTCCAAATCCTTACGACGCTTATCGGCATAACTCTTCTGATGGTCTTGGGCTGCTTTCATTCGTTGCCGAATGATCTCTATGCAATCCGAAGGCTGTCGAATCATCTCTGGCCCAAGTATCAGCTTTTCTCCTGTCTCCAACCAACATGTCGGAGAGTTACACGGTCTTCCATACAATGCCTCATACGGTGCCATACCAATGCTCGATTGGTAACTGTTGTTATACGAAAACTCCACCAGATGAAGGTGATCTTCCCATGATCCTCCGAAATCCAAAACACAAGCTCTGAGGAGATCTTCCAAAACTCGGTTGACTATCTCGGTCTGACCATCTATTTGAGGATGATAAGCTGTACTCAAACACAACTCGGTTCCCAAAACTTCCTGGAAGCTCTTCCAAAATCCACTAGTGAACAATGGGTCTCGATCGCTCACTATACTTTTCGGAATACCATGGAATCGAACTATCCACTTGACATACAACTCGGCCAACTTTGATGCAGTCCTAGTCGATCGAACAGGAATGAATCTTGCACTCTTAGTCAAACGATCTACGATGACCCAAATCCCTTCATTTCCCGCTCTGGTTCTAGGTAACCCATCAATAAAATCCATCGATATTTGTTCCCACTTCCATGTAGGAACTTCTAATGGCTGAAGCAATCCACTTGGCTTCTTCTGTTCGGCTTTTACCAACTGGCAGTTCATGCACTTGGAAATAAAATTTCCAACATCCTTCTTCATACCTTCCCAGTAGTAGGTTCTCTTCATATGCCGATACATCTTATTTCCACCTGGATGAATCGTCAACTTCGAGTGATGACTTTCCTTCAGAACTTCACTCCTCAATTCATCTATATCGGGAACAACTAGTTGTCCTTGCTTCCGAAGCCAACCCTCTCGATCTACCTCGAATCCTTTATCCTTATCTGGATCCAATCCAGATTCCAATTCACGGATAATCTTGACAATCTTATCATCTCGCTTTTGACTCTCGCCAATCCTTTCCACAAGAGTCAGTCTTATCGATAAGTTTGCCAACATCTCAGGTTCCAATTCGCATCTAGGCCTGAAGTCAAATTTAGCTAAATACTCAAGATTCTTCCATTCTGAAAACATGGCTCCCAATCCTGCATGTCTTCGACTTAACGCATCTGCCACTGCGTTACCTTTTCTCGGAGTATAAGCTATACCAAAATCATATGATGCCAAAAACTCTAGCCAACGTTGCTGCCGAAGATTCAAATCCTTTTGGGAGAAAAGATACTTCAACGACTTATGATCCGTAAACAACTCGAATCAAACTCCCAATAGATAATGTCTCCACATCTTCAGAGCAAAAACAATCGCCGCTAACTCCAAATCATGAGTCAGGTAATTCCTTTCATGCGGCTTCAGTTGTCGACTAGCATACGCAACAACTTTATCCTTCTGCATTAGCACTGCTCCAAGTCCAGTACCACATGCGTCAGTGTAAACCACCATCTCATCATTCCCACTTGGAATAGTCAAAACAGGAGCACTTGTCAATCTTTCTTTCAGGATTCCGAAAGCTTGCTCACACTTATCTTCCCATCTGAACACTTGGTTCTTTTTCATCAATCCTGTTAACGGTGCAGCTACCTTGGAGAAGTCTTTGATAAACCGTCGATAATATCCTGCTAATCCAAGAAAACTTCTCACATCAGATGCATTCTTAGGTCTAACCCAATCCTGGATTGCTGCCACCTTAGCGGGATCAACCGCTATTCCACTTCCAGAAATAACATGGCCTAAGAACCTCACTTCACTCTTCCAGAAGTGACACTTCGAAAACTTAGCCTTCAGCTGATGTTTCCGCAAGATTTCCAAAACAATACGCAAGTGCGTCTTGTGCTCTTCCTCAGTTCTGGAATAAATCATAATATCATCCACGAACACAAGCACGAACTTGTTCAACTGATCTCTGAACACTCTATTCATAAGATCCACAAAATATGCTGGCGCGTTAGTCAATCCAAACGGCATTACTAACCACTCAAAGAAACCGGATGGTGTCCTAAAAGCAGTCTTCGGCACACTATCCTTAGCCACTCTCAACTGGTGAAATCCCGTTGCCAAATCCATCTGAGAAAACACCTTCGCTTCGTGAAGCTGATCGAACAAGTCATCTATTCTCGGCAATGGATACTTGTTCTTCTTAGTCACCTTATTCATCTCACAATAATCCACGCACAATCTCAACGATCCATCTGCCTTGGTTGCGAACACAACTGGTGCACCCCATTCGGACACACTACGCCGAATGAATCCTTTCTGCAAAGGATCATCAACTTGCACCTTCAACTCATGCTGTTCCCTAGGCGCCATCTGCCTAAGAGGCATCACAACAGGTCTGGCTCCTTCTACTAGATCTATACGAAACTCGATCTCTCTATGCGGCGGTAACCCTTTGACCTCGTCAAAGACATCGTCAAATCCATTAGCGATCGGCACTGATGACAGTCCATCCCGTGGAACAACCAGCGAATACATGAAGCTCATGAAGACGCCTTCTTCATGCTTACATCGTATCACAATCTTTCGCCCCTCCACATTCTCGACTGTCACTTCCAACCTCTCGCAATCAACCTTTGCCGCATACTTCCTAAGCCAGTCCATACCCAAAATAATTCTGAACCCCGCAAAGTTCAGAACAAAACAATCACAAACAAAAGAGCAACCATGACTCAATACAATCAGACCACGGCATAACATACACAAACAAGACGAACCCCCAACTGGATTAGTCACAACCAATGGCCTATCAACAATATCCGGTTCTAAACCCAACCGGCCTACAAGTTCGCTATAAACAAACGAATGCGACGCCCCAGTATCAAACAACACTCTAACTGGAACACCACATAGGAAAAGAGTACCTTGAACCACCACACTCTTCCCTTTCTCTTCAGCGGTAGGAGCTTTTGAAGACGACGGAACAGCTCCCAAAGCATAAGCTTGCACAATCTGCTTGTCCTTCCTCGATTCTGGACAATTCTTCCTGATATGCCCCGGCTTGTCACAGTTGTGACACTTCATCGGTACCTTCGGATTCTTACAATCCTTCGAGAAATGGCCCTTCTGCTGACAATTGTAGCAAGTTACTTCGCCCTTCGGCTTCTTCTGACCATCCTTACCCGTCTGCTGCTGCTGCTTCCTCTTCTTGTTTCCACCCTGCTATGGTTTAGACTCTCCCCTGGTCACAGCAACAACAGATCCTTCCTTAGGAAACAGACTCTCATGCCTGAGAGCTTTCTCCACAAGCTTCTCAAATGAATCGTCCAAATGATCCACCAACTGCCTCCCAAGATAACTATCCAAGCCTGTCACAAACTTCTCATTCTTCTAATAAGCAGATTCAATATACGACCGGGCATACTTGGACAAAGCTTCAAACTCAGAAACATACTCAAGAACTGGTCTTCCTCCCCGCTTGAGCTCCACAAACTTCTTGAACAGAACAGACTTCTGAGTTGTAGAAATGAACTTAGCTTCAAATCTGGCTTGGAATTGCTCCCAAGTAATCTCTTCCTCCGGAGTATTGATGGTAATAGAGTTCCACCAATCAGAGGCTCTCCCTTGAAGCTGTCTTGATGCCAACTTCCTCTTAGTTGCATCCTCAACTCCCAAATCACCAAAAATCCTTCTACAAGCATCCATCCATCTCTGGACCTCAATAGTTGATTCTGTTCCCAAGAAAACCTTTCCTCCAAGAGTAGTGTAGTCCTTACACAGCTTAGCAAAATCCACCAGTCTTGGAGTTTGAACTTGAACTCCAACATCCACCGATGGCCCCAGAGCTGGCATCCTTCTCATGATCGAAGTCATCATAGCTTCGAACATAGCAGCATAATCAGCAAGCCCCTCAGTAGCACGGCCTTCCCTAGCAGCTGGTCTCCCTCTTCGACTCATTCTCAATATCTATACAAAGAAATGATCAGAACATCTTAGAGAAACAACTGCATAAAGGACTCAAACCCTACTAAGCTACTATATTATATATAGTAATCATCCATCAAAATACAATTACATCTCTCATACGTAGTTACGTCAGCGAGCGTTGGGTAAAATCGATTAACCAAAGCTCTGATACCAAATGTGACGACCGCCCATGACCCCTGCACTGAACCTAGAGATAGTGCGCTGTAAAGTGTGCCAGGCGACCATGGACGATTGCCAGGGTAAATTAAAATAACAGAATCTATCGTATTACTCACAACGCATGGACAAAATACAATAGAACATATATATATAGTGAAGCTTCACAGAATAGAATCTCATCAATAAAACTTCATAATAGTTGATTACAATCATCAGAATAGTCAATACATCAAGCCTCACTACATAACACTCAGAGAAAATACAAACAACGGAACATCCAGTACATATAATAAGAAGATAATATGCAACCCTCCAGCTCGTCTTCGATATCAACACCGTGGAAAGCAAGAACAGCACCTGTCACCTGCTACCTAGTCTGCCCGCCCCAAAATGGACGAACAACCCAAGGCAATAAGAGTTAAAACATAAAGCCTTGAGTCAGACAACAGTCTTAGTGAGCTGTAAATTAACTAACAACATACCAAAAGAGCATAAAGGAAAAGGAATAGGAATACAACCCTCCCACTCCACCTCTTTCTATAGTGATAGCCCCCAGACACACACTAAGTAGAAGCAAACATAGCAAAGCACACAATTTAAGGTAAAGCAATTATCACTCGAGTCAAGGGCGATGTTTTCCGAGTACAAACCCCAAAGGCCTAAACCAAGATCAGATAAGCACCCAGAAAATACCGCTCTTGAGACCGAATGACGATACAACCAAACATCCATGACTCTGGCTATCACTGTTATCATTGCTTCGATATCATCGTTAATTGAATGACCGGCACATTCTTTCAGCCGTCCGTCAAGGGCTAATGGAAACCCTGGTTCTAGACATAACTCCCGCACGTCATCGTGACCCGTGCCTAGGACTATCGAATCTGCCCAGAGTACTTGACTATCAATCATTAGCCTTCAGGGACTATCGAATCTGCCCAACGTACTCTTGCTTTGAGCATGCTAGAACCTTCAACAACAATGAGATCTCAGCCTTCTAGTCATCCTCCTCGACGACTATTTCCATACTAGCTCAAGCGCCTCTCGAGCAAACCATTATCCTCTAACTCGAACAACATCATCGAGTTAACAACATGCTTGGAATGATCCCGTCTGGATTAGACAAAGACTATCTCATCTCATGCTTCGCTTCATCACATCCTCGCAAAGCTTCATCTCAACATCATCATCATCAAATCTATGCATAAGAGCTTCATCATCCACTACATATGCCACGAGCAGCTTTTCCAATTCAAGAGCCTTTCCCTTAGCTTTTGAATCATCTTCGACCAACTTGTCTAAATCAAGTCATCAATCATCTAATTCATAGCAATCAATCAAGTCAAACATTAATCCAAGCAATCAAGCATTCAAATATGATCTAAGTAGACAATTATAACAATAATGGCAATCTCGTAGTTAAAGAGTCGAAAGTCTAATAAGCATGAAAACATGGGCAATGTCTCTATAATCTTGATGAATGAACTTGCATAGGTTAACATGTAGTAAAATGGATGCCAAATCATCATGAGCAATGGATCTATATGGATCTACACATATGATTAGGAAAATGCATGGAAATCACTATTTTAACACCAAATCAAACCAACGATCCGATATACTCCTTTGGATCCGTGTGAGAGATAATCACCACTCACCAAATCACCTAAACAACCCCAAAACAACATGCTTCAGATCTGGACAGCGAAGGATCTAACTTGATCTATCACGAATCCGTTTCAAACGATGAAATCTCTCTTCGAAGAATGTAGATCTTCAATCTAAGCTCTTCGATCTTCGATTTGATCTTCAACTTGGATGGATGGAATCACTAGATTAGAGTGGAGAAAAGAAGTGAAGAAGTGTAGAAGTCGAGCTCTCAAAATGGCAGCACTTCGTCGCTTCAAAATCCGGATCCCAAAAATGAAGAGAAACTCTCCTATTTATAGCTGAAATCCTTAGGTCCTCTGCCTCTATAAGTCATCTCCGACTTATCACTCTCTCCGACCTACGACCTAATGCGCGCGACTTAACTATTTCCGACCTAACGGCTTAACATATGCGCGCATCCTCGCATCCTACGACTTAACAGTTTTGCCGACCTAGCCAAATTACGACCTAACCAAGATGCTACTAAACTGGGTTACGACTCAACTCCTAAGTCGTCTACGACTTAACTACGCGTGACCTAACAGGTGATACGACTTACGACATAACTAAGACGCAACCTAGCAATGGTTCCGACCTAACGACTTAATAACCATGCGACCTAACTGGGTTACGACTTAACCAGGCTATGCCTTAACCTCCTTAGGTCGTCGCCGACCTACCCCTTGGGTCTTTAACTCGCCAAAACTCTTAAGTTGTTAGCTCTTATGCCGTTAACTCCTATCTCTTAGGTCGTGATATCCCTTAGGTCGTCTACGACCTAAACCCTAACCTTATCCAGTCTACTAGGTCGCCAGCTTCTATGAGTCATCCTATTCCTTAGGTCGCTCATACGACCTATCCTATCCCACGATTTACTTCCTACATGACCTAAGCTACCAACCGATCTAACTCTTAAGTCGTCACCGACTTAAGTCTTCCTGTCCTTAAGTCGTCCAAATCCTATAGGTCGGTCAGTTCCTTAGATAGTCTATTTCTTAGGTCTTACACTTCCTAAGTCGGTCACTCGACCTAAGCCATCCCATACGGCCTAAGACTTAGACTCTAGGCGACTTATCAACAATGCGACCACTTGTCAACTGTTCTACGATGTTTCGATCCGTAAAAATACGGGTCGTTACAAAAATAAAAAGGGGAATTTTGAATAACGGGTGAAATTGATAATTTTAGTTTTAAATAAGGTTTTAAATCATAATAAAGGAGTGAACATGGAATTAATGGATTTTGGAATAAAATTTGAGTAAGTAAAGATAAATTTTTAAAATGGAAGTAAGTCAGAGAATCGATTTGGAAATCGATTAAGTGTTTTAAAGACTGTGATTTAAAGGGAATGAGGGTATCGAAATTATAACTGGGTTTATAAATAAAGTGAAAATATTTATCAGTGGATAAATTTGGAAGTATAAATTCACGGTGGGAATTTATAAGGAGATGGTAATTTGTTTTAAAAATAAATAGTGGTTTTATTTTTAAAAGTGATAAAAGAAATTTACTGGTTTGGGGACATAAATTAAATTGGGATAAATCGAGAAGGATTTATAAATGGTTAAATGGACTATATTGGAATGGAAAGTGTATTTTCTCGAGAAGCCAAGTATATTTTCAAGGAAAGATTTCTATGTATAAATTAAAAGTTTTAAAGTTGTTTTAAAAGAATGTTTTAGAGAAATTATTATTTAATCGTTTTAACGTTTTTTAAGTAAATACTTATTAAGATAATTATAGAAGTGATTATTTTAATAGGTTTAACCACTATTATGATTTTAAAAGATAATTATTAAATATTACACTTTATATAATAGTACAGTTTTAAAGTAGTTTTGGCCAAAGTTTTTACTTTGAAATTATTATAGAATTTCATAATTATTTTTTCGAATAAAGTGACTTAAGCAGTTTTATTTAAAATGTTTTAAAGTATATATTTTTGGATAAAGTGATTTAAATTATTTAAAAATCTAAAGTATTAAGACTTGGTGATTTTCAGGGAAAAATAAAACAATTGGTGAATGATTGTTTGAATTGGTAGTTAAATAACCGACTATCAATATTGGCCAATGCACTGATCGTTTCGAAGAGACCAGGATCGGGTTTAATTATCCGAAAACCACTTCGATCCGGTTTGAACATTTGCGAATGAATACCGTGAAGAGGATGAAGACGGTAATTCGGTTTGTCCAGACCCAGGGCAACTTGTATGGATGAATGCTATCAGACCATCGTCAGGAGGACGATGATCATTCTAAGTGAAATGTGTTCTAAAAAGGTAACGCATAGCCTCAAGCCTCATCAACTGGGAATGGCTAAAACAAGGGAGGTGCAGCAAGGGTAAGTGACTAGCAACCAATTAGGGTAAGATTTCCCCTGTCTAGATGTCCCTTTTTATTCGGCTTAGTGGGCGGTTGCTGATCCCAACCGCAGGGTGATCTTATTCGGACTATCCATTAAGGGGTAGCTCCGGTCTTGTGTTGCAGGGGATCGGGTGTGATCCTCGGTACTCTGATCTAGGCCAGGTATTGTGACAGGCAGTACCCTAGTAGCCCTACCATTGTATGGAATCCAATCTCCAATAAGCGCCTGTATGGTTTTGATTGTGCCCAACTATTGCTGGAACGTGAGATGCAAGCATTTCAACTAGATTCTATTTTAATTTCTATAGACACTATTATAATATCAGACGGTTTTGATAAAAATGTTTTGGTTATCATAAGGTACAAACCCGACATGTTTATTTGTGGTGTGGTCTTACGAGATACCTTTGATTTCAAAGGATTTTGGAAACTTTAATAATTCAATTAAGTGTGTTTTCTCACGCTGGTTTTCCAAACAGACTCGGGTGTTATTTTATTATAATGCTCGGGTCAGACCGAGTATTATAGATACAAGAGAGGATGTTGTGGAGCTTAAGAGACGAGCTGGATGACGAGGCGTATTTCCGTAGATTTGAATATTCCGCTGTGTAAGGATAAGTTTCTAGACTGTCCAGATTTGATATGATGATTGTGTACTCTGATGACTGTAAGTATTAAACAGTTACAAATTCTTTTGTATGAAAATCTATTGTTATATATTATATTTTGTTCCGCTGCGTTTGTGAGATTCTGATGTTGTTTCTATTTTCTTCTTCTACCTCCTTCTTCTTTAACCCTAACGATCTGGTATTTCCGGCATTCGATTGTTCGGTACGTAATACAGTGGACGTATTGATGTCGATTTTCAGACGTCGAAAATCCTCGGGTTGTTACAATTAAGGAAAAATAAAGACCTCATACTAAGTTTTACATTGCAGTACAAAGTTTGGGTTAATCTTCTTTTCTACCTAAGATAGAAACTGGATTCTAAATAATAAAATGTGTCACTTACATTTTTTGTTGGAGATTTTCATAAATGTACCATTCTTTGGTTGTTTATTAGTTTATATTGGTAGATCCACACTAATTATTGACTTTTGATATGAACAATATGAAAATTACCTACATGGAATTTACAACAACATGTGTACACTAGATTTGTTTTGCATTTTGATATGCATCACCGAGTAAAAATGACTCAAAGCACACAAGTTATTTAAGAGCAATATACAAAGTAGGTCTAAATTAAATTGTTTGGCAGAATATTCTAATATTCTAAATCTCTCAAAAATAATTTATAATTAGGGGGAATTAATTTAAAGGACAAAAATTTGTATATTTTTAGCCTCAAGGACACAACCTCAATATTTTATTTACAAGGACAAACATTCTCTTAAAAATTATTCATAAGGACAGACATTCTTTCAAAATTATTCATAAGGACAAACATTTTTTCAAAACTGCTACCGAACTAAAAACTGATACTTAAAAACTGCTACCGATAACTACAAACTGATACCTAAAAACTGAAAAACTGATACCTAAAAAAGTTGTCCTTTAGGCTAAAATACCGAAGGTCTGTCCTTGAGGCTAAAATGCTGAGAAATTTTGTCTTTGATAATAATTTCCTGTTATAATTAATGCTATTGTTAGAGATAATATGGATAGCAAACTACCTTAACTTACGCATTATTAATATTTTACTTATTTGTTAAAGAACATGAATATTTTCATCATCTACATATTATGATGCTAAAAAAGAATAGATTGGTAGAAAAGTTTGTCATGTATCTAGATGTCATTTACTACAAATTATGAGCGACATGGACAAAAATGTACCATTTAAAACACTATACGTTCATCCAAAAAGGAACTTCTTCATTAATATGGTACATGTATAAATTCAAATAAAAGATTGTACATTCATTCTCTTCAATTAAAGCAAATAACTCATAATCCTTTTAATTTGAGTGTGAACATTGTTATACTGACCCCATAAATGTATTAGTAATCAATGATCCACACAAGAAATATGAATGTTCATATTTTTTACCAAATATATACTTAATACCGATGCTTTGTAAACATTACAGAATTTTGGACCACTTGAAGTAGAGAAAACTATATTGATAGTGTAACATTTAAATAAATACATGTACGCATTTACTCATAATAAATATTAATGCATTTTACATAATTTGTTCTCAAATGTCTATAAAAGAGCGTTAAAACTTATGTTAATTATCAAGTGTTTAAGAAATGGAATCAAAATTGTTTCAAAGAGCATTTGTGTTGGTAATAATTCTCACTTGTTTAATGTACGTTTGTTATGCGAGTGTATGTAAAAAAATATGCAAACCATTGTGTGAAATTGAGATACCTTTCGATTCTATTTGCGATGTTACTTGTGAATTTGCTTGCGATGCTGGTCCAGTTCATATTCCTTGCAATATCCATTGTGTTTCTCACAAATGTGTTCACCATCCATGTAAGTACAAAAATTTATACTAGTAATAATGGGTATGATTTACTTCACATATTTTGATCACAGAGTTTTAATAGTATTTTATTTCGTTATTTTTAGTTTAAACCAAGTGATTAGATTATTAACATTTCATGGTTTAGTTACCATTTTATTTTATATGAAAATTTTGTTATGAAGTTTGATATAGACTTTAGGTTGTATAATTCACTTATCTAGTCCTAAGCATTCTACTAAAAGAACATTTTTAATTTTTGTTTGCAGCTAATGGGCTCGAAAGTTGTGTGGAGAACTGCGCAAAAGGTTGCCATAAATGAATGTTGAAACATTTGTATACAACAAATGGTTATATTTTATTCTATGTATGTTCATGTATGCAAATCTTTTTTTAGTTAAAATCATCTGAGCCTCCTGTGTTTATGGTCCTGAATTTAGCATGAATAAAATTTATCTTGATTTTGTCCCTTGATTTCTTGTGATTGCATAACTATGGCACAAATATAATTATACATCTATTGTAGAGAACGGTACTATTCAAAATAAGAGTTAAGTGTTAATAGTTGATACGAAATAATGTTCATCATGCCGTTAAAAGCATATAACTATTTACTATTCATCTAAGAGAAGATATAAATTTGATGTATTTAAATAGTAGAAAAATTAAATTTGTAAAAATTTCAAAACAATCTAATATAAATTATACTTTATTTTTTATTTGAATCAGAATTATGTCATAAAGAATTCAATATAGAAAAACATGGTAAATGCTATCGTTGGTGTTATGTATTGTTTAAAAATTAAGTAATTAATTGCACTGAAAAAGTTACGTGTCTCATAAGATCAAAATCCAACAAGATCTAAAATTTAATGTTTGGTGGCATCCTATAAATTTTGTTATTAAATTTGAACAACTTATTAGAAAGAAAGTTCTCAAAACCCAGACCAAAAGAAACATATAACTAAATGCATGAATTATGATATGCATTGTGAATGAATAAAGAAAGAGAATGACGGTTGGAACACAAATCGACTCAAAATTAGTGACATAATGTATTGTAGGCAATGGAAATCCAACACATATAAAAACACATCATCTAAATAGATCTATTGTGTCATCTTTTATTCACTAATTGTGCCCAAATAAAATTACCTTAAATTTAATTATAAACTTCCAAACCATTTGCACTATTGAATTTTACTGTATTTCGTGTTCGATGTTGAATCATTATTGTTCTTTTTGTAAGGAAATATTTTTGTAAGTAACTAACAAACATTAACGAAAAATAAAGACCCCATACTAAGTTTTACATTGCATTACAAAGTTTAGGTTAATATTTTTTGCTACCTAAGATAGAAACTGGATTCTAAATAACAAAATGTGTCACTTAAATTTTTTGTTGGAGATTTTCGTAAATGTACCATTCTTTGGTTGTTTATTAGTTTATATTGGTAGATCCACACTTATTATTGACTTTCGATATGAACAATATGAAAATTACCTACGTTGAATTTACTACTACATGTGTACACTAGATTTGTTTTGCATTTTGATATGCATCACCGAGTAAAAATGACTCAAAGCTCACAAGTTATTTAAGAGCAATATACAAAGTAGGTCTAAATTAAAATGTTTGGCAGAATATTCTAATATTCTAAATCTCTCAAAAATAATTTATAATTAATTCTATTGTTAGAGATAATATGGATTGCAAACTACCTTGACTTACGCATTATTAATATTTTACTTATTTGTAAAAGAACATGAATATTTTCATCATCTACATATTATGACGCTAAAAAAGAATAGTTTGGTAGAAAGTTTTGTCATGTATCTAGATGTCATTTACTACAAATTATGAGCAACATGGATAAAAATGTACCATATAAAACACTATACATTCATCCAAAAAGGAACTTCTTAATTAATATGGTACATGTATTAAATTCAAATAACAGATCGTACATTCACTCTCTTCAATTAAAGCAAATAACTCATAATCCTTTTATTTTGAGTGTGAACATTGTTATACTGACCCCATAAATGTATTAGTAATCAATGATCCGCACAAGAAATATGAATATTCATATTGTTTTCCCAAATATATATTTAATACCGTTGCTTTGTAAACATTACAGAATTTTGGCCACTTAACTAAAGTATAGCTAGAATACTTTATTGATAGTGTAATATTTAAATAAATACATGTGCACATTTACTCATAATAAATATTAATGCATTTTACATAATTTGTTCTCAAATGTCTATAAAAGAGCGTTAAAACTTATGTTAATAATCAAGTGTTTAAGAAATGGAAAAAAAATTGTTTCAAAGAGCATTTGAGTTGGTAATAATTCTCACTTGTTTAATGTCTGTTTGTTATGCGAGTGTATGTAAGAAAATATGCAAACCATTGTGTGAAATTGAGATACCTTTCGATTCTATTTGCGATGTGACTTGTGAATTTGCTTGCGATGCTGGTCCAGTTCATATTCCTTGCAATATCCATTGTGTTTCTCACAAATGTGTTCACCATCCATGTAAGTACAAAAATTTATACTAGTAATAAAGATTATGATTTACTTCACATATTTTGAACACAAAGTTTTGATAGTATTTTATTTCATTATCTTTAGTTTAAACTAAGTGATTAGATTATTAACATTTCATAGTTTAGTTACCATTTTATTTTATATGAAAATTTTGTTATGAAGTTTGATATAGACTTTAGCTTGTTTAATTCACTTATCTAGTCCCATGCATTCTACTAAAAGAACATTTTTAATTTTTGTTTGCAGCTAATGGGCTCGAAAGTTGTGTGGAGAACTGCGCAAAAGGTTGCCATAAATGAATGTTGAAACGTTTGTATACAAAAAATGGTTATATTTTATTCATGTATGTTCAAGTATGCAAATCTTTATTTACTTAAAATCATCTGAGCCTCCTGTGTTTGTGGTCCAAAATTTAGCATGATTAAAATTTATTTTGATTTTGTCCCTTGATTTCTTGTGATTGCATAACTATGGCACAAACTAAATTATACATCTATTGCAGAGAACAATACTATTCAATATAAGAGTTAAGTGATAATAGTTGATATGAAATAATGTTCATCACGTTAAAAGCATAATTATTTACTATTCATCTAAGAGAAGATATAAATTTGATGTATTTAAATAGTAGAAAAATTAAATTTGTAAAAAGTTCAAAATAATCTAATATAAATTATACTTTATTTTAGATTTGAATCAGAATTATGTCATAAAGAATTCAATATAGAAAAACATGGAAAAAGCTGTCGTTGGTCTTGCATATTGTCTAGAAATTAAGTAATTAATTGCACTGAAAAAGTTACGTGTCTCATAAGATCAAAATCCAACAAGATCTAAAATTTAATGTTTGGTGGAATCCCATAAATTTTGTTAGTGAATTTGAACAACTTATTAAAACGAAAGTTCTCAAAACCCAGATCAAAAGAAACATATAACTAAATGTATGAATTATGATATGCATTGTGAATGAATAAAGAAAGAGAATAACAGTTGGAACACAAATCGACCCAAAATTATTTACATAATGTATTGTAGGCAGTGGAACTCCAAAATATATAAAAACATGTCGTCTAAATAGATCTATCGTGTCATCTTTTATTCACTAATTGTGCACAAATAAAATTACCTTAAATTTAATTATAAACTTCCAAACCATTTGCACTATTGAATTTTATTGTATTTCGTGTACAATGTTGAATCATTAATGTTATTTTTGTAAGGAAATATTTTTATAAGTAACCAACAAACATTAAGGAAAAAAAAGACCCCATACTAAATTTTACATTGCAGTACAAAGTTTAGGTTAAAATTCTTTACTACCTAAGATAGAAACTGGATTCTAGATAACGAAATGTGTCACTTACATTTTTGTTGGAGATTTTCATAAATGTACCATTCTTTGGTTGTTTATTAGTTTATATTGGTAGATCCACACTTATTTTTGACTTTCGATATGAACAATATGAAAATTACCAACGTGTAATTTACTACAACATGTGTAAACTAGATTTGTTTTGCATTTTGATATGCTTCACCGAGTAATAATGACTCAAAGCACACAAGTTATTTAAGAGCAATATACAAAGTAGGTCTAAATTAAAATGTTTGGCAGAATATTCTTATATTCTAAATCTCTCAAAAATAATTTATAATTAATCCTATTGTTAGAGATAATATGGATAGCAAACTACCTTGACTTACGCATTATTAATATTTTACTTATTTGTTAAAGAACATGAATATTTTCATCATCTACATATCATGACGCTAAAAAAGAATAGTTTGGTAGAAAAGTTTGTAATGTATCCAGATGTCATTTACTATAAATTATGAGCGATATGGATAAAAATGTACCATATAAAACACTATACATTCATCTAAAAAGAAACTTCTTAATTAATACGGTACATGTATAAATTCAAATAGCAGATCGTAAATTCATTCTCATCTATTAAAGCAAATAACTCATAATCCTTTTATTTTGTGCATGAACATTGTTATATTGACCCCATAAATGTATTAGTAATCAATGATCCGCACAAGAAATATGACTATTCATATTTTCCCAAAATATATACTTAATACCGACGCTTTGTAAACATTACAGAATTTTGGACCACTTAACTAAAGTAGAGCAAACTTTATTGATAGTGTAATATTTAAATAAATACATGTACACATTTACTCATAATAAATAGTAATGCATTTTACATAATTTGTTCTGAAATGTCTATAAAAGAGCGTTAAAACTTATGTTAATTATCAAGTGTTTAAGAAATGGAATCAAAATTGTTTCAAAGAGCATTTGTGTTGGTAATAGTTCTCACTTGTTTAATGTCCGTTTGTTATGCGGGTGTATGTAAATACATATGCAAACCATTGTGTGAAATTGAGATACCTTTCGATTCTCTTTGCGATGTGACTTGTGAATTTTCTTGCGATGCTGGTCCAGTTCATATTCCTTGCAATATCCATTGCGTTTCTCACAAATGTGTTCACCGTCCATGTAAGTACAAAAATTTATACTAGTAATAAAGGGTATGATTTACTTCACATATGTTGAACACAAAGTTTTAATAGTATTTTATTTTGTTATTTTTAGTTTAAACTAAGTGATTAGATTATTAACATTTCATAGTTTAGTTACCATTTTATTTTATATCAAAATTTTGTTATGAAATTTGATATAGACTTTAGCTTGTATAATTCACTTATCTAGTCCTATGCATTCTACTAAAAGAACATTTTTAATTTTTGTTTGCAGCTAATGGGCTCGAAAGTTGTGTGGAGAACTGCGCAAAAGGTTGCCATAAATGAATGTTGAAACATTTGTATACAACAAATGGTTATATTTTATTCTATGTATATTAAATTATGCAAATCTTTATTTAGTTAAAATCATCTGAGCCTCCTGTGTTTATGGTTCAAAATTTAGCATGATTAAAATTTATCTTGATTTTGTCCCTTGATTTCTTGTGGTTGCATAACTATTGCACAAATATAATTATATATCTATTGCAGAGAACAGTACTATTCAAAATAAGAGTTAAGTGTTAATAGTTAATACGAAATAATGTTCATCATGCCGTTAAAAGTGTAATTATTTACAATTCATCTAAGAGACGTTATAAATTTGATGTATTTAAATAGTAAAAAAAATTAAATTTGTAAAAAGTTCAAAACAATCTATAAATTATACTTTATTTTATATTTGAATCAGAATTATGTCATAAAGAATTCAATATAGAAAAACATGGAAAAGGATATCGTTGGTCTTGCGTATTGTTTAAAAATTAAGTAATAAATTGTACTGAAAAAGTTACGTGTCTCATAAGACCAAAATCCAACAAGATCTAAAATTTAATGTTTTGTGGCATCGCATAAATATTTGTAACGATCCGGGGATTTTCGACCCTCGAAAATCGACACCAATACGTTCGCTGTATTGAATGCCGAGTAGTCTAGTGCCGGAAATACCAGTTCATTAGGGGTGAAGAAGAAAAAGGTAGAAGAAGAAGAGAAAACAACAACACAGAATCTCACACGAATTCTATAAATTCCGGAATTCTTTAATTAATTCCCTTCAATATTTCTAAAGTCAATTATACTTACCTATAATTTCAATTTCCCTTTCTACTTCTTTAATGAATTCTATTTCATTCTTCAAAGTTCACCTTTATTTAACCTCTTCGGAAATTCCCTTACTTTCCTTTCCAATTCTATTTAAGAATTTTTCTTGTAAATCATATTTACCGAATAACCCCATCTCTAGGCTTTCGAGTAGGTTTATAAATAAATTTAAAACATTTTCAAAACTTTATATATAAATATGTAAATAAAAATAGGTATTTAGAAAAAATAATAATAATTTGTTTTTAAGACATATTCAAATAATTATTTAAAATATCGAAACGCCTTTTATAATATCACTTTCCAGAGCAGATTTAACACTTAGTATTCTATTAAAACAATTATTAAGTATTCGAACATTCATTTCTGAAGTATTCCGTACTAACTAACTTTAAAATTTCATAGTTTAATAAATAAAAGTTTCCTTTTTAAAATTTAAAACTTAACTTATTTATAAAAATAAATCTTTAAGTCTGGATAACCAAAATTTCGAGTTTATAACCCCTCTCGAATTTCATCACAATTCTCCCATTTCGGTTTTCATTAAAATAGCATCTACTATTTTTCTCACCCTATTTCCATCTCCCAATATAAACTCTTTCCGTTAAATTTATATTCCAAATTTATCATCCAATATCATTTCCCTTCATTTATAAACTTTGTCTATCAATTTTTATAACTCCCTTGAGTTATCTCAAAATAACCTCATTTATAAAAATTCATTTTATAAATTCAATTCTTTTCAAAAATTCATTTATTTTTGCCAATCTATTTTCAACATCGATTTCACTCCTTTTTTCCCGAATATCATTTTTAAATCTAGTCTTTAAAAATTCCTTTACATAATTTATTTAAAATTCTCTATTTAAAATATTTTCCCACATTTTTAATATGATCAAAATTTCAGCTTTTCTTATTTAAACCAAGCTCTTTACAATAATCCAAATTTTGTTATACAAATTTTTATATTAAAATTCTTATTTTAATCCCTTAAAATTTCAAGATAATATCTATGGTATTTAATATCTCCACAATTAATTTCCATCCCATTATATCATTTAAAATTTTACAACACACAATAATCCAGCATTTATATAAATATGCATAATACTAATATATTTGAGGAATCCAGTTGGATCCATCCAACTTGTTTTTCCTGCATCCACAGATGTTAAACAACAATAAAAAATACCAATCCCACTTCGAGGGGGATATCACGGTATATGGGGTCATCTGCTATTATGCGGGCGCATAGGGTCTCATCCCCTATAATATGCGGGAATATCAACCACTCCAATACTAATATATATACTACTATATACATATAGTCATCCAACAGAAAATTTTAAATCTACCAATTAAATCAAGCATCAACTAATTTGAATTTAAACATTTAAATTTAAAAATGGTAATCCAAATAAGTGAGGGATTCTCACCTTGATTTTTTTTCTCTTTTTGTTTGCAGTCCGTTCCAAATCTATATCCTTTGTATAATCTAAGCCATTATAGATCTAGCACCGCTCTTTCTTGCGAATTTCCGACCTCAAACAACAAGGTATTAAATTTCTAGTTATTAATTTATGGTTATAATTAATTTAAATTAATTACTTATTTTTTTTAAAGAAAAGATTACTATATAAATTTTAACCTTGCAAATTTTTAGCTACCTCGATTAGATAAGGAAGCTTGCCTAGAACTGCATCCCCCATGCGAACGACACTGGCCATCGCTTCATCGCTACCCTACATTCGCGATCCCAAGCACCATCGCACCCCCTTCACCCTTCGCCTGCAAGTCCGTTCGTGCTCGAGTCTAGGCCCATCCATGCGTACGCGCGTACATAAACTCCAATTTTGAACGTCGGGGCCTTTAGAGTTCACCACCCCTTCTTGCTTCGTTTCGACTTCGACCTTCAGTCGTCACCTCTCCCAGAAATCGTGATCGATCGCCCAACTCTTCTGCACTTCGCCGCCGAGTTCGACGAGTTGATGCGACAAAGTCGCGACTTCATTCGATGACATTCAGAGATTCGACTTTGATTAAAATCGGCTACTCCCTTTCCTTGCTTTTTTATTCGAATACAAAAGGATTCGAATTTTCCATTTTCCCTTTCTCTCGATTGATTCGATATTAGTTCTGGAGGAACGTAAAAGAAATGTACGCGATTTCATAAGTGAGGAAGACGGTCTCGAGAGTTTATATTCTTATTTTTAAACGAAAGAAATGCAGAAGATTTGAAATTGATAGGAAAAAGGAGACGTGATTTTAAGATGGAGATGGCGTGCTTGAACGGGAAAATGGTGGCCACGATTTGAAAGAATGTATGCTGACGTTTTGACCTGATTAAATTTTGATTTTAGACATACATACATACATATATATATATATAATATAACCCAAAATATCTTGAATTTCCGTAACTTAAATTCCCGAACTCCCATCGAGGCATGCCGCTAGGCGTTCATAATGTTATACCCCTATTCTGAACGCAATGGAAAATGTTTTGAGTCCTAATTCAATCGTATGGAGAAGATAGCTTTTCGGACTCAATTATTATATTGAATTCGATATTATTCTCAACGCGTTTATATCCTGTACGACTAAATGATAACCCCAAAAGCTACAGAATTTGAATTCCGATAATAATACACTATTTCGGATCCAATGGAACTGGTTTCGTCGAATTCCGAGACTGTATCTCAAAAGGCTATTTTTTTAATGTCAATTTGAACCAACTATTTTTTTTTAAATTGAACATATCACTTTTAAATTCAATTTTATAACTTACATTATCTTCATTATTATTAATATAAATTTTACAAGCCTTTATATAATTTTTATCGGGCTTAAAACTTCAGATTCACTATTTTAGCCAATCTTCAATTATCACTTTAATAATTAAATCCTTCAATAAATTACTATAATTAAATTCTGAATTTATTATATAAATAAACCCAAAACTTCATATTCAAAGTCAATTTGTAATTCAAATCCAATATCTAAAACCATTTAAATAATTAGATCGAACAACAAAAAATCCGGGTCGTTACAATTTTGTTATTAAATTTGAAAAACTTATTAAAAAGAAAGTTCTCAAAACCCATATCAAAAGAAACATATAAATAAATGCATAAATTATGATATGCATTGTGAATGAATAAAGAAAGAGAACGACAGTTGGAACACAAATCGACTCAAAATTAGTGACATAATGTATTGTAGGCAGTGGAACTCCAATACATATAAAAACACGTCATCTAAATAGATCTATCATGTCATCTTTTATTCAATAATTGTGCATAAATAAAATTACCTTAAATTTAATTATAAACTTCCAAACCATTTGCACTATTGAATTTTATCTTATTTCGTGTTCAATGTTGAATCATTATTGTTATTTTTGTAAGGAAATATTTTTGTAAGTAACCAACAAACATTAAGGAAAAATAAAGACCCCATACTAAGTTTTACATTGCAGTACAAAGTTTTGGTTAAAATTCTTTGCTACCTAAGATAGAAACTGGATTATAAATAATAAAATGTGTCACTTACATTTTTTGTTGGAAATTTTCATAAATGTACCATTCTTTGGTTGTTTATTAGTTTATATTGGTAGATCCACAATTATTATTGACTTTCGATATGAACAATATGAAAATTACCTACGTGGAATTTACTACAACATATGTACAATAGATTTGTTTTGCATTTTGATATGCATCACGGAGTAATAATGACTCAAAGCACACAAGTTATTTAAGAGCAATATACAAAGTAGGTCTAAATTAAAATGTTTGGCAGAATATTCTAATATTCTAAATCTCTCAAAAATAATTTATAATTAATTCTATTGTTAGAGATAATATGGATAGAAAACTACCTTGACTTGCGCATTAATAATATTTTACTTATTTTTTAAAGAATATGAATATTTTCATCATCTACATATTATGACGCTAAAAAGGAATAGATTGGTAGAAAAGTTTGTCATGTATCCAGATGTCATTTATTACAAATTATGAGCGATATGGATAAAAATGTACAATATAAAACACTATACATTCGTCCAAAAAGGAACTTCTTAATTATTATGGTACATGTATAAATTCAAATAACAGATCGTATATTCATTCTCTTCAATTAAAGCAAATAACTCATAATCCTTTTATTTTGAGTGTGAACATTGTTATACCGAACCCATAAATGTATTAGTAATCAATGATCCGCACAAGAAATATGAATGTTCATATTTTTTTTCCCAAATATATACTTTATACCGATGCTTTGTAAACATTACAGAATTTTGGACCACTTAACTAAAGTAGAGAAAACTTTATTGATAGTGTAATATTTAAATAAATACATGTACGCATTTACTCATAATAAATATTAATGCATTTTACATAATTTGTTCTCAAATGTCTATAAAAGAGCATTAAAACTTATGTTAATTATCAAGTGTTTAAGAAATGGAATCAAAATTGTTTCAAAGAGCATTTGTGTTTATAATAATTCTCACTTGTTTAATGTCTGTTTGTTATGCGAGTGTATGTAAAAAAATATGCAAACCATTGTGTGAAATTGAGATACCTTTCGATTCTATTTGCGATGTGACTTGTGAATTTGCTTGCGATGCTGGTCCAGTTCATATTCCTTGCAATATCCATTGTGTTTCTCACAAATGTGTTCACCATCCATGTAAGTACAAAAATTTATACTAGTAATAATGGGTATGATTTACTTCACATATTTTGAACATAAAGTTTTAATAGTATTTTATTTCGTTATTTTTAGTTTAAACCAAGTGATTAGATTATTTACATTTCATAGTTTAGGTACCATTTTATTTTATACGAAAATTTTGTTATGAAGTTTGATATAGACTTTAGCTTGTATAATTCACTTATCTAGTCCTATGCATTCTACTAAAAGAACATTTTTAATTTTTGTTTGCAGCTAATGGGCTCGAAAGTTGTGTGGAGAACTGCGCAAAAGGTTGCCATAAATGAATGTTGAAACATTTGTATACAACAAATGGTTATATTTTATTCTATGTATGTTCAAGTATGCAAATCTTTATTCAGTTAAAATCATCTGAGCCTCCTGTGTTTATGGTCCTAAATTTAGCATGATTAAAATTTATCTTGATTTTGTCCCTTGATTCCTTGTGATTGCATAACTATGGCACAAATATAATTATACATCTATTGTAGAGAACGGTACTATTCAAAATAAGAGTTAAGTGTTAATAGTTGATACGAAATAATGTTCATCATGCCGTTAAAAGCGTAATTATTTACTATTCATCTAAGAGAAGATATAAACTTGATGTATTTAAATAGTAGAAAAATTAAATTTGTAAAAAGTTCAAAACAATCTAATATATATTATATTTTATTTTAGATTTGAATCAGAATTATGTCATAAAGAATTCAATATAGAAAAACATGGAAAATGCTATCGTTGGTCTTGTGTATTGTTTAAAAATTAAGTAATTAATTGCACTGAAAAATTTACGTGTCTCATAAGATCAAAATCCAACAAGATCTAAAATTTAATGTTTGGTGGCATCCCATAAATTTTGTTATTAAATTTGAACAACTTATTAAAACGAAAGTTCTCAAAACCCAGACCAAAAGAAACATATAACTAAATGCATGAATTATGATATGCATTGTGAATGAATAAAGAAAGAGAACGACAGTTGGAACACAAATCGACTCAAAATTAGTGACATAATGTATTATAGGCAGTGGAAATCCAACACATATAAATACACATCATCTAAATAGATCTATCGTGTCATCTTTTATTCATTAATTATGCACAAATAAAATTACCTTAAATTTAATTATAAACTTCCAAACCATTTGCACTATTGAATTTTACTGTATTTCGTGTTCAATGTTGAATCATCATTATTATTTTTGTAAGGAAATATTTTTGTAAGTAACCAACAAACATTAATGTGACGACCCGGAATTTTGGATATTTGAAATGGGAATATTTAATTGATTTTAAATCTTCAAAAAGGTAATTTCGACTTGAATTTCAAATATCACCATTTATTGGGTGATTTAATTATTGAATTTAAATAATTGGAAATTGGGAAAATTGTTGAATCTTGGGTTTAAGCTTGTTAAAAATATTTCTAAGGCTTATAAAATTTATATTGATGACACTAAAGATAATAAAAGCTGTAAAATTGAATTTAAAAGTGTTTGGTTTAGTTTTCAAAAATAGTAAACGGGTTATGGACCATTATTCTTAACTAGCAATTTCGGGGACGAAATTCTTTTAAGAGGGGAGGAATGTGATGATCTGGAATTTTGGATATTTGAAATGAGAATATTTAATTGATTTTAAATCTTCAAATGGGTAATTTCGACTTGAATTTCAAATATCACCATTTATTGGGTGATTTAATTATTGAATTTAAATAATTGGAAATTAGGGAAATTGTTGAATCTTGGGTTTAAGCTTGTTAAAAATATTTCGAAGGCTTATAAAATTTATATTCATGATACTGAAGATAATAAAAGCTGTAAAATTGAATTTAAAAGTGTTTGGTTCAGTTTTAAAAATATATCGTTTAAATTGACATTTAAAAATAGCCTTTCGAGGCACAATCTCGGATTTCGACGAAACCAGTTCCATTGGATCTATAATATTGTATTATTATCGGATTTCAAATTTCGTAATGTTCGGAGTTGTCGTTTAGTCGTACGGTTTGTAAACGCACTGAAATTGGCATCGAAAATTCAATATAATAATAAGGTCCAAAAATGTTTATTTAATTTAATATATGAATATATGTACATATCGGTTAGGAAAATAAATATTAACAGTAAAATAAATTTTTATTTTTAGTGTTTACTGAGAAAGGGAAGAATATATATACAGTCAAGATTTTGGAAATATATATATATATATAAAGTCTGAAACATGAATTTTTCCGGTTGGAAAAGAATAAAAATAAAATGAAGTTATAATGTTAGAGCTTTATATAAAAATAGATTTTTAAATCTATATAGATTATTTTATAAGTATATAAGAAGTTTCAAAAATAAAAATAAATATATATACACACACATTTTAGATTTACTAGGTTATTTTAAAATAATGTATTATTGGAAATTAAATTTTATTTAATTAACTTATATAATTATTTTGGTTACTAAAAATTGTTTAAAGGAAAATTAATTTAAATTACATTATTAAATGTTAATAGGTTATTCAGTTAGTTCAAACGAAATAATTGATTAATTAAAGTTATTTAAATGATAATTGATCATTCGATTTGTTCAAATATTTAAAAAATAATACAGTTTTTGTACAAGGTCAAAAATAATGGAGAAACAAGCCGGGTTGGATCGGGTTGCAAAACAAAATCAAAGGTGAGTTAATCTCACTCAAATTGGATTGCTTGTGAATTTAAATAGTTGAAATTAAATTATTGGATTAATGGCTTGAATTGATAATTATTATCAGTCTGGATGTGATATTATATATAATAGTGTATATATATATATACATATTGGAGTGATTGATATTCCCGCATTATATAGCGAATGAGACCCTATGCGCCCCGCATAATAGCGGATAACCCTATATACCGCGATATCCCCCTCGAAGTGGGATTGGTATCAGAGCATAGGTTGAGCGAATGCCTAAGCTTTTGGTTAAGTGAATATCAGAACACTAGGTTGAGTGAATACCTAGGTTCGGAAGGGTTGTTCATTAGAGATAGGATCTGTAGCAACCTGTTTGAGTGTATATATATATATATATATATACGAGAGCGCGTATTTGTTAGTTATTTAAAATGATTTTATATTGTGTTAATTGATCGGTTGGGTGATATATGGATTCTGGTCAATACGAGTAGCTAACGTTATTGATAGGGATCTCTAAACACTTGGACCAGGCCAACGGACACAATATTGTTTTAAAAAGGTAGATGAAATAATTTTACCCAGATATAATTTCTATATAAAAAAGAATCATTTTAAATGTATATGGTATTTGTAATGATTGGTTGAGATGATAATAATTTATCATCTAGGATTAGGAGTCTGAGTGTTGAGGTTGGAAGTGTATCTGCCGAGACGGTGTTGGGTCTACAGTCTTTCTCGAGTAAATTTTGCTGTGGTGTGAGGATTTCATCGATCTCTGAAGGAAACCTGTTAAGGTTCGGAGTCCATCTTCTAAGTTGGATGAGTAGAATTTGGATCTATCAGTTGAACAGAGGCGAGTGATAGTATCTTGGTATCTTCTGGAAGAAGTAGCTGTGTGATGAGATGCAGTGAATATGGATGTTCCCAAAGATGTTTTCTTTGGAACAAGTTTAAGGAAGTGTGTCTGCTTCGGTGTTGTGGCTGAGTTCAGCATGGTGTTTCTGTTTGGTTTGAGGTTCGAGTTTCTCGAAGAGCTTTGGATAAGGAAATCTTTGGCATCGGTGGCAGCGTTGCAGCTCAGAATATTCTGTATGTTGGAAGGAAGTGTCTGGCTGAGCAGTTTTCTGAAGGAGAAGTTCAGAAGCAGTAGAGTGTATCCATTTCTTCGATGGATTGGCTAGATAAGCGTAAGCTGTTCTGATTGGTAAAGAGAGAACATTTTCTTTGCATTTTGGCTGGGTTGATCGCAAAAGTGACTTGCGATAGTTTGAGTATTCTTTTGGGTATCTGAGATTTTCTAGGATATGTTGTCCAGTTTGTGCTTGTGTTCTTCATCAGCATTCTTATCAACTCCAGATCAGAGTGGTGTAGCGGAAGCAGTTTGGCGAGTGCTCCTGTTTGTCTTTTCCAGATAGGAGAAGTTAGTTCAGTCTACTGATGGTAGTAGAGTTATGTTTTGGATTGGGTAGATCTTGAGAGGATCATTGGTTGAGTTATTTTTGGTCCTGTTTGTTTCTAGAAGCATCGGCGAAGGTGGAGTTGATCAGGAAGGATTTGTAGGTAGCCCGAGATCGTCTGAAGATTTTGTGGATAAGAGACGAAGGAATTTGAAATTCGAAGTTGGAGACTTCGTTGTTGTGAAGTTTTTCTCTGGTAAAAGGGAGCAATAAGATTGGGTATGTCTGGGAAGTCAGCTCCGAGTTGTTTTGGATCTCTTCTGTGTTTTGATTTGGATAAAAGCTTTGATCTACTGGATTGAATGGTCAGTTTGGATAACTGGAATTCAATATATTTTACGTATCCCTGAGGGAGTACGTATTTGATCTATCTCTGGTTATAGAACGAGAAGTTCTGAAGAAATTGGTTGTTGAGTCAGACTCGTCTGTAGTCTGATATTCTGTTTAGTTTTGTAGATCTAGATGAGTAGGAGCTCTATAGCTTAGTAGTATTGGTTGTTTGGATTGTTTGTAGAGCGAGTATCCCGGTATATTTATACTTGGGAAACTCTAGGGAATTATCCAGAATTTTGTCTGGATAATTAGAATTGTTTGATTGGGTGAATTGGTTGCTATGGTTGTTAGCATATGGATGATAATATTTGCTTGTGATTTAAATAGATTATTAAATTACCTTTGTTTTAATTTTGGGGACGAAATTATTTTAAGGGGGGAGGAATGTGATATCCCGGAAATTTGGGGCAATATCAATTTAATAATCTGTTTAAAAAATTAAATTGATTTGATAATATTTGATAATAAAAATTTGAATTGGTTAATAATCTAATTAAATGAATATTTAATTAGGGAATGTTATCCTTTAAAAAATTAATAAAATGATTTCTATTTATAATATATATATATATGGGTATATATTGTAAATAGAGTGGCTTTGATTTGAAATTTAATAAATGAATAAATTCTTGTTTTTAAATTTCTAATATATATATTGATAATTTTGAGATTTTGATTTATTTAATATTTGCTTTTCAAAGCTATTTAAACAAAATATCTATATAGTTTTAAATAAGATTTATAATAAGGATTATTTTATTTTCTTATTAAATATGATTTAAAAGTGAATATATATATATAAGTTTAAAATACAATTTACATATGATATGTTAATTCATTTAATAATAGTAGTAATTTATAATCTCTTTATAAATTATTTAAAATTGATAAATGAGTTATTTCCAAACAATATTAATAGTATATTGTTTTTATAAAATAGATTTTTATGTAAAATAAGATTTTAAAGAATTTGAATGTGTTCTTTTAAATTGACTTTAAATTGGATTTTAAATATAATTTGAATTTGGATTTAGATTTAATTTTTGAATTCAAAATGAGGTAATATTTAAATAGTTTGGATCTCAAAGTATATGTAAACTTTTATTTATAATAATTAGTTTTGTTTCTTTATAAGTAATATATATAAATAGATAAGTAATTGTATTTAATAAATAAAGAAAAGCTTTTATTTACATTTAAATAAATAAGTGTTACTTAAATGACATGTGTAAATCTATAAAAGCTTGTTTAAACAAATGTAAACTAATTAACCACTCTAAGTGACAAATGTCAAGTTTTTAAAATTTTGTTTTCTTTTATTTTTAAGAAACTACAAATTAACTTATATATGCATACCTCTCCCTTCATTTTATTTTTCTATCTTCTTGAATTCAAAGAGATAAACTTTCAGCCTGAAAATTCAAAACAAATCTGATAATCAACTTCCCAAAATCATAACAAAACCTGTAACCTCTCCAAAGAGAATCTGTAATCAACTCCTCAAACAATAATCAACATTTCTTCAACTCTGTAATTTATTTCCAAAACAAAATTCTCCAAACAAATCAGTAAATCAGCCTATTCTCAAACCAAGACCTGTATTGCATTTCTTCAATCTCAAAACAAAGCCTGCAAGTGTAAACCTGTAATCCATTATTCCAAAAAAATCAAAAGGCAAAGCCTGTTTTCTCTTCAAATCTGAAAGCCTGCATATTTTCTATAATCTGGAAATCAAGAGTATAGTCTGCATGCAACTGAGAAAATTCCAAACTAAAGATAGAATTCAAGTTTTCAAAAGGGCAACTCAAGTTTTAAATCGAAGGAGCAAAAAGGCAATTCAAGTTAAAAGATTTTAAAGCTTTTCAAATTAGAACCTGGAAAGTTTCTCTGTCCTCAAATGGTGAGTAACTTACATTTTCCAAAACTTAAGGATATGATATATGTTTGCATGTGATGATATTGGCTGGAATTGAAGTTTCTAATTTGAATTTATATGAATTGGTAGGAATATGTGTGTGAGCCTGTCTGTTTACATATAAAAACCTATCCCCTGTTATTTATCAAGTGAGTAACATCATTTTTAAATTTAAATATATATAAAAACTGTTGCATGTTCATATCTGGAATTGGTATGTTTGTATGTATCTATGTTAGTGCAATTTTGTGTATATATGTGAATGTATGGATGTGTACTTGACTGTTTTATCAGTGACTTAATGATTCTTAGTTTCAGAGCTAAGAATTCAAATAAAAACCATTATCTCATTATCTAATCTGTGTTAGGATTTAAGTCTTAAAACAAAACTTGTTGTTTGATCATAGAGTAGATTTTAAAATTTTATCTAAGTTAAAATAACTTTGTTTATCTCTGGAAATTACAAGCAACTGATCTAAGCAACATTTCAATAAATCAAGTCTGCATGCAAGTTTTCCAGCAAGCAATTAAGGTTTTAATAGCAAAGGCATTCAGATCTTAAAAAGTTCAAAAGCAGTTTCAAAAGATATGCTCGGTTCATTCTCAAAATCTTGTGAGTAACACCTTTTCTAAAAAGCTTAAGTATCTTAATCTGGTTGCATGTAAATTCTGGAATAAAAGTATGTTAGTGTGTTTGTTTATTTATGAAATTTTTGTGTATAATTGGATGCATTGATGTGTGCATGTTTGTTGTCTCTGTGACATCTCTGTTCTTAGTTTTAAACTAAGATTTTCAATGAAATTCAATTCCTCTTGATCTAAGCTTTGTTAGGATCTAAGTTCTAAACTTAAGTTGGTTGTATTATCATAAAGTAAATTTTAAAATTTGATATAAGTGAAAATAAATTTAGAAGCTCACTGGAAACCATGAATAAAAGAGTAGAATAAGTAAAAGTGGAAAATTCAAACTTCTAAATTCATAAATTCAGGAATACCAATGGAATACTTGAACCAAATCATGAATTTTAAAACTTAAATTAGGATTTTTAGAATTAGGAGTTGAGAGCAATTCATGTTTGAACTGAAAAGGGAAAAATTGAATTTTCTGGTAATCTGTTTGATCTTGGAGGTTGAGTTTACTCCCGTAGGTGGAGAAGTGATCTATGAGGATGGGAAAATTATCAGTTTTGGTAAATTTCAATTTGGTGCTGACGATTTTAAATTTGAAGCTTTAGAACCCTAGTTTTACTGGGTTACAATTTTTGCGTGAGTTCGAGTTCATCTGGTGATCGAGCTGCTTGGGAATTTGGGTGCTAGAAGATGGTGGGTTGACGAGGACTTCACCGGAGTTTCAACGACGATGATGGTCGGAGGAGGGGATACAAGACGTTGACAGGTTTTGGTTGAATGGAGCTGCCTGTTCCAGTTTCGTTCCAGGTGGAAGTTTTTATCTCGATTTCGAATTCGAGAGGTTGTCGAGGATCTGGTGATCAAGTCAGGGTATGTGGTTGATCGACGAGATGTAGGGATGATCGTAGTTGGCCGGAGTTGGTCAGACTCTTCGTGCACGTGCACGGTGAAATTGGATACTGGTGAAGTTGAGTTCAACAGAGGGAAGTCTCGAGTTCTCGCGTGTAAGGCTCGGAGCAATTGGGTTTCGACTCGAAGTAAATTCAGTTTGTCTCGGGTAGATTTAGTGTTTCAGTTTAAAAGCCTGACAGTGGTTTTTAAATTTAAAATGAGTTTAAACTTTGAAAATATGATTTAAATCCAGATTTAAATCAAGTTTAAGTATGGGTTCAAGTTTAAATGTGTATCCTAGAATTTGAGACAAATAAAGTTTTATAAAAATAATGTTTTAACAAATTTAAATTGTTAAAAATATATTTTAAAAAAGGTTTTGAATTTAAATAAATTGGTTTAAAAATCTTTTAAATGTTAAGTGTTTCTTAACATTTGGAATTTAAGAAGATTTTGTAAATTAGATTCAAAATATGGTTAAAGTTAAATTGTAATTTATTTTAAAGCATTAATTTAAGATAAATTAAAAGAAAGATTTTAATGTAAATGTTTTAAAGTCTTTGTTAATAATAATTAAAGTAGTTAAAGGTTAATACTTTAATTTAAAGGTTAATTAAGAAATTAATTTAGTAATAGAGATAAATAAATTGGTAATTAAGAATTTATTAAGTTGTAATTAATAAATAGTTGATTAAAGCTAAATTTCTTAAAGAAAGTAATTAAAGAATTGTTAATAATTAATGAGAGATCATTAATTAGGAATTATTAAATAATTAATTAATGTGATTAATTTTTGATAATCAATTAGATTAATTAATTAATATAAATTGGTTAAGTATAAATTACTTAAAGAAAGTAATTAAAGAAATTAATTACTTAAGGTAATTAATTAAATAAATTTGATAAGTTTAAATTAATTAGTTAAATTAATTTAAGATAATGATTTGGAAATTTGATAATTACTTAAATGTAATTAGTGAAAGTATAATTACTTAGGAAAGTAATTAAAGGTAATTACTGGATGTAATTAACTGAAGATGATTTAATAATAAAAGTAATTTGAGTTAATTACTTTTGAATAATTAATCAAGGGATTAATTAAAGGATAATTAATTAACGAGTAATTAATTTATGGAAAAGTAATTAAGAGTAGTTAATTACTAAATGAGATTAATCAAAGGAGATTAATAAATGTGATTAATTAATTATTAGATGTAATTAATTTAAATAAGATAATTAATTAAGAGTAATTAAGGATCATTAATTAATATAATTAATGATGTAATTAAGAATTTATTAATTAAGATTAATTAATAAATAATAAGTGATTAAAGTAATTAATTAATTGTAATTAATTAAGGATTAATGTAATTAAGTATGGTTAATTAATTAATGAAGTAATTTAAGATTAATTACTGAAATGGTTTAAGATAATTAATTTGTGAAATTAATTAGGGATTAATTACTTAAAGTAATTAAAGTATAATTAATCAGGAATGATTAATTAAGATGGATATTTAGAGTAATGATTAATTAATTGGTTTAATTAATAATTAAGTAAGCAGGATTTATAAAATGAAGTAATTAGTTTAATTCACTTTAAATTAATTAGATGATATAAATCATTGCTTAAGGATGGATGAATGAGATTGAATGTATTTCATTGTTTGATATCTCTGATGAGATATGATTGATATATGATATGGATGTTTGGTTGAATTATAATGATAATGTGAATTATCTGTTTGGGATGATAATGTAGATTATCTATTGAATTATCTATCTTTGTGTATATAGATAAGAATTGAATTGTTTTAACCTTAAAACAACTTGGCCCTTAAAAGATATGTTTTGGATTTCGATGAGACCGGGATCGGGTTTCCGTATACCGGAATTCCAGGTCTGGAGACCCGAATACCACATCGATCCAAATTAACGATAGGTCGTGAATCTCAAGTGAAGATGAAGATTCAGAGTGCAAGGGTTATTGTCGTTAACTCTGAGGGTGATTCCAAAACGAGTGTAACGAGATAATGCCTTCGGTTTCGTTCGAACCCGGAACGAACTTGTATGGATTGAATGCTTTCAGCACATCGTCAGGCGGACGATGAGCATTCTAAGTGATATGTTCTGATTAAAGGTAATCGTAACCTCAAGCCTCATCAACCGGGAATGGCTAAAACAGGGGAGGTGCAGCAAGGCTTCGTGGGTAGCACCCACTGAGAGCAAGATAGATCCCTGTCTAGAGGTCCCTTTTCTTTTTATTCGGCTTAGTGTGTGGTTGGTCGCGCCAACTACGGGGTTATCTTGTTCGGAATTATCCAGTAAGGGATGGTTCCGGCTTTGTGTTGCAGGGGAGCGGGCGTACTCCTCAATACGGTGATCTAGGCCACGTACTGTGACGGGCGGTACCCCAGTAGCCCTGCCATTGATGGAAACCCATTCTTCCTACGTGCCCTTACGGTTTTGATTGTATAACCCACTTTGTGGCTAGTATGCTGGAATTTAATAATGTAACAATTTCAGCTATTTCATATTTATTTGAAAACCCTAGACCCTATTATAATAAAATCAGATTTCCTATCAAATGTTTTGGTTAGCGTAAGGTAAAAACTTACCCATGTTTATTTGTGGGGAGTCTTACGTGATACCTTTTCTTTCTAAAGGTTTTGAAGTTAAGCAAGTTTAACCTGTTACTCACACCAGACCCATGTCTGACCCAAGTGTTTATTTCTGTTTTATAAACTTTTGGGTACTCAAATTTTTACGAGTAGCCAAGGGATTCAGGTTTAGCTTGACGAATTGTGGAGGAGCAATGGAGTAGGAGGCTTCAACGTTGTAGATATATATAGTAGTTCCGCTGTGTCTGTATCTCTGTAGTGTATTGAGTTGTAATGTCTTGACAGATGTTTATAACTGTCTAGTAAGTGATGTATATGCTGTGTAACTCTGTTAATTGTTGTAAACTATGTAATAGTTTATGTTATTTATATAATTTATTCGTTCCGCTGTGAGATCGTTGTTGTTGTTTCTTTCTTCTCTTCTTTTCTATTTTCTCACCCCTTTCTTTCTTCATAATGATGCGACTTTCTGGGCATAGGAAGTCGGGTCGTTACAGTGGTATCAGAGCATAGGTTGAGCGAATGCCTAAGATTTTGGTTAAGTGAATATCAGAACACTAGGTTGAGTGAATACCTAGGTTCGGAAGGGTTGTTCATTAGAGATAGGATCTGTAGCAACCTGTTTGAGTGTATATATATATATACGAGAGCGCGTATTTGTTAGTTATTTAAAATGATTTTATATTGTGTTAATTGATCGGTTGGGTGATATATGGATTCTGGTCAATACGAGTAGCTAACGTTATTGATAGGGATCTCTAAACACTTGGACCAGGCCAACGGACACAATATTGTTTTAAAAAGGTAGATGAAATAATTTTACCCAGATATAATTTCTATATAAAAAAGAATCATTTTAAATGTATATGGTATTTGTAATGATTGGTTGAGATGATAATAATTTATCATCTAGGATTAGGAGTCTGAGTGTTGAGGTTGGAAGTGTATCTGCCGAGACGGTGTTGGGTCTACAGTCTTTCTCGAGTAAATTTTGTTGTGGTGTGAGGATTTCATCGATCTCTGAAGGAAACCTGTTAAGGTTCGGAGTCCATCTTCTAAGTTGGATGAGTAGAATTTGGATCTATCAGTTGAACAGAAGCGAGTGATAGTATCTTGGTATCTTCTGGAAGAAGTAGCTGTGTGATGAGATGCAGTGAATATGGATGTTCCCGAAGATGTTTTCTTTGGAACAAGTTTAAGGAAGTGTGTCTGCTTCGGTGTTGTGGCTGAGTTCAGCATGGTGTTTCTGTTTGGTTTGAGGTTCGAGTTTCTCGAAGAGCTTTGGATAAGGAAATCTTTGGCATCGGTGGCAGCGTTGCAGCTCGGAATATTCTGTATGTTGGAAGGAAGTGTCTGGCTGAGCAGTTTTCTGAAGGAGAAGTTCAGAAGCAGTAGAGTGTATCCATTTCTTCGATGGATTAGCTAGATAAGCGTAAGCTGTTCTGATTGGTAAAGAGAGAACATTTTCTTTGCATTTTGGCTGGGTTGATCGCAAAAGTGACTTGCGATAGTTTGAGTATTCTTTTGGGTATCTGAGATTTTCTGGGATATGTTGTCCAGTTTGTGCTTGTGTTCTTCATCAGCATTCTTATCAACTCCAGATCAGAGTGGTGTAGCGGAAGCAGTTTGGCGAGTGCTCCTGTTTGTCTTTTTCAGATAGGAGAAGTTAGTTCAGTCTACTGATGGTAGTAGAGTTGTGTTTTGGATTGGGTAGATCTTGAGAGGATCATTGGTTGAGTTATTTTTGGTCCTGTTTGTTTCTAGAAGCATCGGCGAAGGTTGAGTTGATCAGGAAGGATTTGTAGGTAGCCCGAGATCGTCTGAAGATTTTGTGGATAAGAGACGAAGGAATTTGAAATTCGAAGTTGGAGACTTCGTTGTTGTGAAGTTTTTCTCTGGTAAAAGGGAGCTATAAGATTGGGTATGTCTGGGAAGTCAGCTCCGAGTTGTTTTGGATCTCTTCTGTGTTTTGATTTGGATAAAAGCTTTGATCTACTGGATTGAATGGTCAGTTTGGATAACTGGAATTCAATATATTTTACGTATCCCTGAGGGAGTACGTATTTGATCTATCTCTGGTTATAGAACGAGCAGTTCTGAAGGAATTGGTTGTTGAGTCAGACTCGTCTGTAGTCTGATATTCTGTTTAGTTTTGTAGATCTAGATGAGTAGGAGCTCTATAGCTTAGTAGTATTGGTTGTTTGGATTGTTTGTAGAGCGAGTATCCCGGTATATTTATACTTGGGAAACTCTAGGGAATTATCCAGAATTTTGTCTGGATAATTAGAATTGTTTGATTGGGTGAATTGGTTGCTATGGTTGTTAGCATATGGATGATAATATTTGCTTGTGATTTAAATAGATTATTAAATTACCTTTGTTTTAATTTCGGGGACGAAATTATTTTAAGGGGGGAGGAATGTGATATCCCGGAAATTTGGGGCAATATCAATTTAATAATCTGTTTAAAAAATTAAATTGATTTGATAATATTTGATAATAAAAATTTGAATTGGTTAATAATCTAATTAAATGAATATTTAATTAGGGAATGTTATCCTTTAAAAAATTAATAAAATGATTTCTATTTATAATATATATATATATGGGTATATATTGTAAATAGAGTGGCTTTGGTTTGAAATTTAATAAATGAATAAATTCTTGTTTTTAAATTTCTAATATATATATTGATAATTTTGAGATTTTGATTTATTTAATATTTGCTTTTCAAAGCTATTTAAACAAAATATCTATATAGTTTTAAATAAGATTTATAATAAGGATTATTTTATTTTCTTATTAAATATGATTTAAAAGTGAATATATATATATATAAGTTTAAAATACAATTTACATATGATATGTTAATTCATTTAATAATAGTAGTAATTTATAATCTCTTTATAAATTATTTAAAATTGATAAATGAGTTATTTCCAAACAATATTAATAGTATATTGTTTTTATAAAATAGATTTTTATGTAAAATAAGATTTTAAAGAATTTGAATGTGTTCTTTTAAATTGACTTTAAATTGGATTTTAAATATAATTTGAATTTGGATTTAGATTTAATTTTTGAATTCAAAAAGAGGTAATATTTAAATAGTTTGGATCTCAAAGTATATGTAAACTTTTATTTATAATAATTAGTTTTGTTTCTTTATAAGTAATATATATAAATAGATAAGTAATTGTATTTAATAAATAAAGAAAAGCTTTTATTTACATTTAAATAAATAAGTGTTACTTAAATGACATGTGTAAATCTATAAAAGCTTGTTTAAACAAATGTAAACTAATTAACCACTCTAAGTGACAAATGTCAAGTTTTTAAAATTTTGTTTTCTTTTATTTTTAAGAAACTACAAATTAACTTATATATGCATACCTCTCCCTTCATTTTATTTTTCTATCTTCTTGAATTCAAAGAGATAAACTTTCAGCCTGAAAATTCAAAACAAATCTGATAATCAACTTCCCAAAATCATAACAAAACCTGTAACCTCTCCAAAGAGAATCTGTAATCAACTCCTCAAACAATAATCAACATTTCTTCAACTCTGTAATTTATTTCCAAAACAAAATTCTCCAAACAAATCAGTAAATCAGCCTATTCTCAAACCAAGACCTGTATTGCATTTCTTCAATCTCAAAACAAAGCCTGCAAGTGTAAACCTGTAATCCATTATTCCAAAAAAATCAAAAGGCAAAGCCTGTTTTCTCTTCAAATCTGAAAGCCTGCATATTTTCTATAATCTGGAAATCAAGAGTATAGTCTGCATGCAACTGAGAAAATTCCGAACTAAAGATAGAATTCAAGTTTTCAAAAGGGCAACTCAAGTTTTAAATCGAAGGAGCAAAAAGGCAATTCAAGTTAAAAGATTTTAAAGCTTTTCAAATTAGAACCTGGAAAGTTTCTCTGTCCTCAAATGGTGAGTAACTTACATTTTCCAAAACTAAAGGATATGATATATGTTTGCATGTGATGATATTGGCTGGAATTGAAGTTTCTAATTTGAATTTATATGAATTGGTAGGAATATGTGTGTGAGCCTGTCTGTTTACATATAAAAACCTATCCCCTGTTATTTATCAAGTGAGTAACATCATTTTTAAATTTAAATATATATAAAAACTGTTGCATGTTCATATCTGGAATTGGTATGTTTGTATGTATCTATGTTAGTGCAATTTTGTGTATATATGTGAATGTATGGATGTGTACTTGACTGTTTTATCAGTGACTTAATGATTCTTAGTTTCAGAGCTAAGAATTCAAATAAAAACCATTATCTCATTATCTAATCTGTGTTAGGATTTAAGTCTTAAAACAAAACTTGTTGTTTGATCATAGAGTAGATTTTAAAATTTTATCTAAGTTAAAATAACTTTGTTTATCTCTGGAAATTACAAGCAACTGATCTAAGCAACATTTCAATAAATCAAGTCTGCATGCAAGTTTTCCAGCAAGCAATTAAGGTTTTAATAGCAAAGGCATTCAGATCTTAAAAAGTTCAAAAGCAGTTTCAAAAGATATGCTCGGTTCATTCTCAAAATCTTGTGAGTAACACCTTTTCTAAAAAGCTTAAGTATCTTAATCTGGTTGCATGTAAATTCTGGAATAAAAGTATGTTAGTGTGTTTGTTTATTTATGAAATTTTTGTGTATAATTGGATGCATTGATGTGTGCATGTTTGTTGTCTCTGTGACATCTCTGTTCTTAGTTTTAAACTAAGATTTTCAATGAAATTCAATTCCTCTTGATCTAAGCTTTGTTAGGATCTAAGTTCTAAACTTAAGTTGGTTGTATTATCATAAAGTAAATTTTAAAATTTGATATAAGTGAAAATAAATTTAGAAGCTCACTGGAAACCATGAATAAAAGAGTAGAATAAGTAAAAGTGGAAAATTCAAACTTCTAAATTCATAAATTCAGGAATACCAATGGAATACTTGAACCAAATCATGAATTTTAAAACTTAAATTAGGATTTTTAGAATTAGGAGTTGAGAGCAATTCATGTTTGAACTGAAAAGGGAAAAATTGAATTTTCTGGTAATCTGTTTGATCTTGGAGGTTGAGTTTACTCCCGTAGGTGGAGAAGTGATCTATGAGGATGGGAAAATTATCAGTTTTGGTAAATTTCAATTTGGTGCTGACGATTTTAAATTTGAAGCTTTAGAACCCTAGTTTTACTGGGTTACAATTTTTGCGTGAGTTCGAGTTCATCTGGTGATCGAGCTGCTTGGGAATTTGGGTGCTAGAAGATGGTGGGTTGACGAGGACTTCACCGGAGTTTCAACGACGATGATGGTCGGAGGAGGGGATACAAGACGTTGACAGGTTTTGGTTGAATGGAGCTGCCTGTTCCAGTTTCGTTCCAGGTGGAAGTTTTTATCTCGATTTCGAATTCGAGAGGTTCTCGAGGATCTGGTGATCAAGTCAGGGTATGTGGTTGATCGACGAGATGTAGGGATGATCGTAGTTGGCCGGAGTTGGTCAGACTCTTCGTGCACGTGCACGGTGAAATTGGATACTGGTGAAGTTGAGTTCAACAGAGGGAAGTCTCGAGTTCTCGCGTGTAAGGCTCGGAGCAATTGGGTTTCGACTCGAAGTAAATTCAGTTTGTCTCGGGTAGATTTAGTGTTTCAGTTTAAAAGCCTGACAGTGGTTTTTAAATTTAAAATGAGTTTAAACTTTGAAAATAGGATTTAAATCCAGATTTAAATCAAGTTTAAGTATGGGTTCAAGTTTAAATGTGTATCCTAGAATTTGAGACAAATAAAGTTTTATAAAAATAATGTTTTAACAAATTTAAATTGTTAAAAATATATTTTAAAAAAGGTTTTGAATTTAAATAAATTGGTTTAAAAATCTTTTAAATGTTAAGTGTTTCTTAACATTTGGAATTTAAGAAGATTTTGTAAATTAGATTCAAAATATGGTTAAAGTTAAATTGTAATTTATTTTAAAGCATTAATTTAAGATAAATTAAAAGAAAGATTTTAATGTAAATGTTTTAAAGTCTTTGTTAATAATAATTAAAGTAGTTAAAGGTTAATACTTTAATTTAAAGGTTAATTAAGAAATTAATTTAGTAATAGAGATAAATAAATTGGTAATTAAGAATTTATTAAGTTGTAATTAATAAATAGTTGATTAAAGCTAAATTTCTTAAAGAAAGTAATTAAAGAATTGTTAATAATTAATGAGAGATCATTAATTAGGAATTATTAAATAATTAATTAATGTGATTAATTTTTGATAATCAATTAGATTAATTAATTAATATAAATTGGTTAAGTATAAATTACTTAAAGAAAGTAATTAAATAAATTAATTACTTAAGGTAATTAATTAAATAAATTTGATAAGTTTAAATTAATTAGTTAAATTAATTTAAGATAATGATTTTGAAATTTAATAATTACTTAAATGTAATTAGTGAAAGTATAATTACTTAGGAAAGTAATTAAAGGTAATTACTGGATGTAATTAACTGAAGATGATTTAATAATAAAAGTAATTTGAGTTAATTACTTTTGAATAATTAATCAAGGGATTAATTAAAGGATAATTAATTAACGAGTAATTAATTTATGGAAAAGTAATTAAGAGTAGTTAATTACTAAATGAGATTAATCAAAGGAGATTAATAAATGTGATTAATTAATTATTAGATGTAATTAATTTAAATAAGATAATTAATTAAGAGTAATTAAGGATCATTAATTAATATAATTAATGATGTAATTAAGAATTTATTAATTAAGATTAATTAATAAATAATAAGTGATTAAAGTAATTAATTAATTGTAATTAATTAAGGATTAATGTAATTAAGTATGGTTAATTAATTAATGAAGTAATTTAAGATTAATTACTGAAATGGTTTAAGATAATTAATTTGTGAAATTAATTAGGGATTAATTACTTAAAGTAATTAAAGTATAATTAATCAGGAATGATTAATTAAGATGGATATTTAGAGTAATGATTAATTAATTGGTTTAATTAATAATTAAGTAAGCAGGATTTATAAAATGAAGTAATTAGTTTAGTTCACTTTAAATTAATTAGATGATATAAATCATTGCTTAAGGATGGATGAATGAGATTGAATGTATTTCATTGTTTGATATCTCTGATGAGATATGATTGATATATGATATGGATGTTTGGTTGAATTATAATGATAATGTGAATTATCTGTTTGGGATGATAATGTAGATTATCTATTGAATTATCTATCTTTGTGTATATAGATAAGAATTGAATTGTTTTAACCTTAAAACAACTTGGCCCTTAAAAGATACGTTTTGGATTTCGATGAGACCGGGATCGGGTTTCCGTATACCGGGATTCCAGGTCTGGAGACCCGAATACCACATCGATCCAAATTAACGATAGGTCGTGAATCTCAAGTGAAGATGAAGATTCAGAGTGCAAGGGTTATTGTCGTTAACTCTGAGGGTGATTCCAAAACGAGTGTAACGAGATAATGCCTTCGGTTTCGTTCGAACCCGGAACGAACTTGTATGGATTGAATGCTTTCAGCACATCGTCAGGCGGACGATGAGCATTCTAAGTGATATGTTCTGATTAAAGGTAATCGTAACCTCAAGCCTCATCAACCGGGAATGGCTAAAACAGGGGAGGTGCAGCAAGGCTTCGTGGGTAGCACCCACTGAGAGCAAGATAGATCCCTGTCTAGAGGTCCCTTTTCTTTTTATTCGGCTTAGTGTGTGGTTGGTCGTGCCAACTACGGGGTTATCTTGTTCGGAATTATCCAGTAAGGGATGGTTCCGGCTTTGTGTTGCAGGGGAGCGGGCGTACTCCTCGGTACGGTGATCTAGGCCACGTACTGTGACGGGCGGTACCCCAGTAGCCCTGCCATTGATGGAAACCCATTCTTCCTACGTGCCCTTACGGTTTTGATTGTATAACCCACTTTGTGGCTAGTATGCTGGAATTTAATAATGTAACAATTTCAGCTATTTCATATTTATTTGAAAACCCTAGACCCTATTATAATAAAATCAGATTTCCTATCAAATGTTTTGGTTAGCGTAAGGTAAAAACTTACCCATGTTTATTTGTGGGGAGTCTTACGTGATACCTTTTCTTTCTAAAGGTTTTGAAGTTAAGCAAGTTTAACCTGTTACTCACACCAGACCCATGTCTGACCCAAGTGTTTATTTCTGTTTTATAAACTCTTGGGTACTCAAATTTTTACGAGTAGCCAAGGGATTCAGGTTTAGCTTGACGAATTGTGGAGGAGCAATGGAGTAGGAGGCTTCAACGTTGTAGATATATATAGTAGTTCCACTGTGTCTGTATCTCTGTAGTGTATTGAGTTGTAATGTCTAGACAGATGTTTATAACTGTCTAGTAAGTGATGTATATGCTGTGTAACTCTGTAAATTGTTGTAAACTATGTAATAGTTTATGTTATTTATATAATTTATTCGTTCCGCTGTGAGATCGTTGTTGTTGTTTCTTTCTTCTCTTCTTTTCTATTTTCTCACCCCTTTCTTTCTTCATAATGATGCGACTTTCTGGGCATAGGAAGTCGGGTCGTTACAAAATCTATGCATAAGAGCTTCATCATCCGCTACATATGCCACGAGCAGCTTTTCCAATTCAAGAGCCTTTCCCTTAGCTTTTGAATCATCTTCGACCAACTTGTCTAAATCAAGTCATCAATCATCTAATTCATAGCAATCAATCAAGTCAAACATTAATCCAAGCAATCAAGCATTCAAATATGATCTAAGTAGACAATTATAACAATAATGGCAATCTCGTAGTTAAAGAGTCGAAAGTCTAATAAGCATGAAAACATGGGCAATGTCTCTATAATCTTGATGAATGAACTTGCATAGGTTAACATGTAGTAAAATGGAATAGATTCACTAGGCAACATCTTAAATAATTGAAATTGATTAGTAAGAATAGAAATTTTGGTCTGTTTAACTTTGCTTGTTCCTTCATGAGTAACTTGCAGAGTTTTCCAGATTTCATATGCAGTTTTACAAACAGATACCCTATTAAATTCATTTCTATCTAGTGAACAAAATAAAATATTCATGGCTTTTGAATTGTTTTGAGCCACTTCTCTTTGAACGGTCGTCCATTGAGCAAAATCAGTTGTGGGCTCAGTGTATTCAGTTTGTGTCATATTCCATGTTTCTAAACTAATGGATTGTAAATATATCTTCATTCTACATGCCCAATATGCATAGTTACTGCCATTGAAAAGTGGTGGTCTGGCAGTGGACTGACCCTCTACAAATGAACTAGAAATACCAGTGTTGGTAGCCATTGTTACTTTTCAAAAATCAGGTTATGAATACTTTGAAAAACTTGCTCTGATACCAAATGAAAGGGACGCGGAAGATGATCTTAAGGCTATTTAACACTAGAGGGGGGGGTGAATAGTGTTTTAAGAATTTCTTTAAAACTTCTTTGATTTAAATTGAATTAACTAACTTAATGCAAATACACAATCACAGATCAAATTACAGAATCACAAACAAATGCAAATATAAATAAAAAGCAAGTAAAGGAAAGAACACACCAGGAATTTTATACTGGTTCGGTGTTACCCTACATCCAGTCCCGCACAACCCGTACGGCTTTCTATTCAACAATAATCTAGATTACAATCCCTCGATTCCAAGGCAACGAGGTACACCCTCCAGATTCTCAGGTCTTTGGGTAGAACCACTTGATTCACAGGACACAAGTTCACCCGATCGATTTCCAAGGACACGATCACATCTTTATAACCCCACACAAGTTTCTTTGAGTACAAATGTATCTATAACTCTGATAAGCACTGAGATTCTTTGGAGAGAGTGGCAGAGAATCAAACTAGAGATATTCTGGTTTGATTCACTTAAGATTTCGGCAGAATATGGATAGGATGATTAGAAAATAAGATAAGAGAGTAAAGAGGAGAGAAAATAAAGAAGTAGTTTTTGGAAAACGTCCATAACAGTCTCTATTTATAGAGAATGAATGGATGTGTCCATTCGAAGAGGTTTAAACGAATAGACACTTCTTTTGAAAACAACCTTTGCTGTAACGGGAAGCATGTCGACATGACAGGTAAATAGGATGTCGACATGGTCTAGTAAAAAGTGATGATTTGCTTTACTTTGAAAATGATGATTTAAAACATATGCAACTTTATTCAAATGGACTCTATGTATTTGTAGAAGGTATTTAGAAGTAGAAATACTTATGAATGTATATATGTATATATACTAAAATATATTTAAAATCAAAGTAAATAAACTAAAGTAAATATAATATTAAAATAGATTTTGAGGCTAAAATATCAAGGACAATTTTGAAATCAAAATATAACAAAATGATAAATATGATTTTGAGGCTAAAACATTTTTGGAAATGTGAACGAAGATTTTTCTTTTGAAAAGGAATATTTGAAAATCATTTTATAAAACAAGAGATAATTTTGAAAATCATTTTGAATCAAAATTAGTGGATAACAAAATAGGGCTACTATCCGTTCCACTAGATATTTCGTGAGTTCCATCTCACTAGGGTTCCATCCCTTTAACAAGAACGAAGTGGATTCCATTCCACGAGTAAATTGGATAAAAAAGAATGATAGTGCTTTCAAGGAGTTTTAACAAATATCTAACCTAACTATATTATTTGTCTTGAATTCTTGAATATCTTGAATCTCATGAGTCTTCAATCTTGAACTCTTGATCTTTGTCTTCATCAATTTTGTTTTCTTTACTGTACAGTCTTCTTTTGTTGATACCTGCATATAGATTTCCTGCACATATATATTTTATAACACTTCTATAGTTGTTGTCATCAAAACCACTATCCTATGGACTAACATTCTCCCCCTTTTTGATGATGACAACCTTTGTTTATAAAATATTTATATTCTCCTTATAACTCCCCCTAAATCTAATAACTCCCCCTTAATCTATGCCTAACTAACCTATTTTATACTTCTCCCCCTTTGTCATCAACAAAAAAATGACACTAACTCCCCCTAAATCTATGATATTAATGATAGTGTTATCATTAATAATACTGAAACTAGATATAACAATGCTAAATATTGTATACTCAGAATAATATATATGAGTAATATAAGAATGAGAATAATAAGTGTAACCACAAATTATTTTATTCATATCACTATATACATAACTGTTAAATGAAAAGAAAATGCATACAATAAGTAGACAAATCAATCAAACATAAGCACACCTATTTATGTCTTATTACATAATCAATATAGTAAGTTATCATAAATCAACCATGTTTAAAACCAAACCAAATCAAGTATTTCAAATCAAATCAATTTTAAACCAAATCAAACAAGTTAAATGTTACGTGGAACTTCAACCCATCCCTCTTTTCCAAAGATGGGATCCGCTTTGATTACTTCCCAATCTTCATCGTCCTGGAGCAATGTCTTTGGTGGATTTACTTGGAGATCCTCTTTGTTGAGAGCGGAGATCATCCATCGTAGTGCATCGAAATGCCTTTCTTGTTCCTTTATCATCTTCATTTGACTCAGTTCTAAGTGCCTCTGATTTCGTAGAATAAAAGTAAGAATATCTTTGAAGGATTTGAGAGTCTCTTCAAGATTATCACTTAGATTTGAAGAGGATGAAGCCATTTTGATGATAAGTAAGAAGGAAATAAGTAGATAAGAGTAGAGAGAAGTTATGAGAAGTTTTCTGGAATAAAATAGGACTTAAATAGACAGGAAAGTCGTTTGAAATGAATAGACATAAGGAGTTATTTTGAATTTCAAATTGAAATGTCCATTCAGAATATTACCAATATATGTCGACATGACCTCTATACAGTATGTCGACATACATAGCAGATTTTGCACATCTTATTTTTGAATTTTCAGTGTATATACATATGATTTATATATATTACTTGATATAAATAAGAGTAACAGTAAGATAAACAGAGAATAAGCTTCATTTCATACTAGAACAGAGAAGTACATGAATTTCATAAAGATACAACTTTCAATACACCAAATTTCATTGATATACAAAAAGTAAACTCTAGAAACTAGTAGATGAGGATGAAGATGATGAGATATTGAGCTTCTTGCTGACTTTGGAGAAGAACTTGTTCATAGTATTGGACATTTTGTCCAATTTTTTGTTTACGGAGTGTTTGAGAGCTTTTTGATTTTTCACAATCACTCGTTGATTGTGAAGGAGAGTCTTGTTTGATGGTCGTGTGGGAAAATCAATACTCTCTAAGGAAGTTTCTTCACTTTCTTCCTCTTCTTCTTCCTCACCTTCTTCTTCCTCACCTTCTTCTTCCTCCTCTTCCTCTTCTTCTTCTTCCTCCTCATCTTCTTGCATTTCCTCATACCCCAATCGTGCTTCTTTTTCCGTTAGTGTTTCGTATGGTTGAAACACGTGCGGAATTTTCATAAGTGAAATATTGGAATGATTAAAAACTTTTCGTGGAAAGAATTCTTCACCTCTCATATCCACTCCAAAGTAATTAAAAATTCTAGTGAGGTATATTCCATGATATAATGCATTCTCTCCCGAATCCAAGTTTTTGTGTCGAAATTCATCCAAGATAACTTGTGCCCAATTAATATCATAATTTCCAAAAATTGCAAAAAGAGCCTTACACACTTTTTGAGTCGGGTTATTGTAATTTCCCGATCTCGGAGTAATAGTGCGTTGAAGGAGAAGATTAACAATACGAGCTTTTGGTCGAAAAAATTTGTTTTTGAAATCCATTTCTTCCTCAAAAGTATTGTGAAAAGTTTCACGATCGGTTTCCTCGATTTCAAAAGAAGAAAGATTGGAACCGGTACTTTTACACTCAAGTATGGTTCCTAAAACATCGGTATCCAAAACAATTTGTGTCCCCTTGACACTACTCCACACTTCATCATCCCTTCCATTATAAAAACCACGATTTAAATTTGCATAAAACATTTTGACAAGGTTTGGATAGCAAACAAAATCATTTTGGTTATTGTCAACCAAGCTTAGAATACCATTGTTTTGAAAGAGAGCATCAATTTCATAAGAAGCGAAGTCATTAAAAATAGAAAAATTACCCGAATGAACTTTTCCATAAGTTGCATAATTAATGTATGCAAGTATGGCATCTCTATTATTGTAGAGATGATCTTTGGTGGCTCTTGACAGCCTCATTCCGGCTACGTTGCTAGTGGATGCCATTTTTGAAGAGATAAGAGTGTTTGAAGATAAAAGTTGTTTTGAATTTGAATTGAAGATGGAGATAAGTGTTGATAGAAGATAGATATAAAGAGGTTGAATAGGTGGATTCTCTGGTCAAAGAGTCATAACTATTCAGAACATAGGAGTTAGTGAAAAGGTGGAGGGAAATTTGAATTTTGAATTCAAATTTAGAAATCTGATTTGCTACAGGTATGTCGACATTACCAATAAGTGCCATGTCGACATGCACATCAAATTTTGCAAAAATGATTTCAAGCATGTACAAGATTTATATATATATATACTTATATATATTATGATTATTGTCTGAATATATTTTGAAAATATATTATACAGAAAATATATAAAAATAATATTTTATAAATTTTTTAAAAGATATTTAAAAAAATTTAAGTTAATAAAATCAATTATATACTTAACTAATAAACTATTCTAAGCAACCAATTTTCAACCAATTAAAATAGTAAACGTGTACCTTGTTTGAGTTCCATATCATCCTGATTATCTGAATTCTGAGTTGTCATAAAACACATATTTGCCAATTCTGTTTTCTGTTCATCATCACTTGAGGACGTATCTGAATCATCCAGTGTTGCTGCAAATGCTTTCTTTCTTTTCTTTGAATATTTTTTGTTTGATTGAGGAGTTTGCTTTTCTAGATGTGGACAGTCTCTTTGATAATGACCAAACTCATTGCAATTGAAGCATTTGATGTTGTTGAGTGATTCAGTGTTATTTCCAAAACTTTTTCTCTTGTGATTATTCATTTTTCTATACTTCAAGAATTTTCGAAAGTTTCTTGTCATGAAGGCTATTTCTTCATCGTCATCACTAGAGTCTGATTCACCAGTTAGTGCATTGAAGGCAATGGACTTTTTTTCTGATGACTTATTCTCCCTTCTTCCCTGAATTTGAACTTCATATGACATCAGATTTCCAATTAATTCATCAATCTTCAAGGTACTGATGTTATTTGCTTCTTCAATCGCCAGTGTCTTCAAATCCCATTCTGGAGTGAGTGAATTTAGAATTTTCCTGACTTGATCTTCTTCGGAGATTGCTTTTCCCAGAGATACTAGTGAATGAACAATATCCTGAAAACGACTATACATATCTGGAATAGATTCACTAGGCAACATCTTAAATAATTGAAATTGATTAGTAAGAATAGAAATTTTGGTCTGTTTAACTTTGCTTGTTCCTTCATGAGTAACTTGCAGAGTTTTCCAAATTTCATATGCAGTTTTACAAACAGATACCCTATTAAATTCATTTCTATCTAGTGAACAAAATAAAATATTCATGGCTTTTGAATTGTTTTGAGCCACTTCTCTTTGAACGGTCGTCCATTGAGCAAAATCAGTTGTGGGCTCAGTGTATTCAGTTTGTGTCATATTCCATGTTTCTAAACTAATGGATTGTAAATATATCTTCATTCTACATGCCCAATATGCATAGTTACTGCCATTAAAAAGTGGTGGTCTGGCAGTGGACTGACCCTCTACAAATGAACTAGAAATACCAGTGTTGGTAGCCATTGTTACTTTTCAAAAATCAGGTTATGAATACTTTGAAAAACTTGCTCTGATACCAAATGAAAGGGACGCGGAAGATGATCTTAAGGCTATTTAACACTAGAGGGGGGGTGAATAGTGTTTTAAGAATTTCTTTAAAACTTCTTTGATTTAAATTGAATTAACTAACTTAATGCAAATACACAATCACAGATCAAATCACAGAATCACAAACAAATGCAAATATAAATAAAAAGCAAGTAAAGGAAAGAACACACCAGGAATTTTATACTGGTTCGGTGTTACCCTACATCCAGTCCCGCACAACCCGTACGGCTTTCTATTCAACAATAATCTAGATTACAATCCCTCGATTCCAAGGCAACGAGGTACACCCTCCAGATTCTCAGGTCTCTGGGTAGAACCACTTGATTCACAGGACACAAGTTCACCCGATCGATTTCCAAGGACACGATCACACCTTTATAACCCCACACAAGTTTCTTTGAGTACAAATGTATCTATAACTCTGATAAGCACTGAGATTCTTTGAAGAGAGTGGCAGAGAATCAAACTAGAGATATTCTGGTTTGATTCACTTAAGATTTCGGCAGAATATGGATAGGATGATTAGAAAATAAGATAAGAGAGTAAAGAGGAGAGAAAATAAAGAAGTAGTTTTTGGAAAACGTCCATAACAGTCTCTATTTATAGAGAATGAATGGATGTGTCCATTCGAAGACGTTTAAACGAATAGACACTTCTTTTGAAAACAACCTTTGTTGTAACGGGAAGCATGTCGACATGACAGGTAAATAGGATGTCGACATGGTCTAGTAAAAAGTGATGATTTGCTTTACTTTGAAAATGATGATTTAAAACATATGCAACTTTATTCAAATGGACTCTATGTATTTGTAGAAGGTATTTAGAAGTAGAAATACTTATGAATGTATATATGTATATATACTAAAATATATTTAAAATCAAAGTAAATAAACTAAAGTAAATATAATATTAAAATAGATTTTGAGGCTAAAATATCAAGGACAATTTTGAAATCAAAATATAACAAAATGATAAATATGATTTTGAGGCTAAAACATTTTTGGAAATGTGAACGAAGGTTTTTCTTTTGAAAAGGAATATTTGAAAATCATTTTATAAAACAAGAGATAATTTTGAATCAAAATTAGTGGATAACAAAATAGGGCTACTATCCGTTCCACTAGATATTTCGTGAGTTCCATCTCACTAGGGTTCCATCCCTTTAACAAGAACGAAGTGGATTCCATTCCACGAGTAAATTGGATAAAAAAGAATGATAGTGCTTTCAAGGAGTTTTAACAAATATCTAACCTAACTATATTATTTGTCTTGAACTCTTGAATATCTTGAATCTCATGAGTCTTCAATCTTGAACTCTTGATCTTTGTCTTCATCAATTTTGTTTTCTTTACTGTACAGTCTTCTTTTGTTGATACCTGCATATAGATTTCCTGCACATATATATTTTATAACACTTCTATAGTTGTTATCATCAAAACCACTATCCTATGGACTAACAAACAATTGGTGAATGATTGTTTGAATTGGTAGTTAAATAACCGACTATCAATATTGGCCAATGCACTGATCGTTTCGAAGAGACCAGGATCGGGTTTAATTATCCAAAAACCACTTCGATCCGGTTTGAACGTTTGCGAATGAATACCGTGAAGAGGATGAAGACGGTAATTCGGTTTGTCCAGACCCAGGGCAACTTGTATGGATGAATGCTATCAGACCATTGTCAGGAGGACGATGATCATTCTAAGTGAAATGTGTTCTAATAAGGTAACGCATAGCCTCAAGCCTCATCAACTGGGAATGGTTAAAACAGGGGAGGTGCAGCAAGGCTAAGTGACTAGCAACCAATTAGGGTAAGATTTCCCCTGTCTAGATGTCCCTTTTTATTCGGCTTAGTGGGCGGTTGCTGATCCCAACCGCGGGGTGATCTTATTCGGACTATCCATTAAGGGGTAGCTCCAGTCTTGTGTTGCAGGGGATCGGGCGTGATCCTCGGTACTCTGATCTAGGCCAGGTACTGTGACAGGTGGTACCCTAGTAGCCCTACCATTGTATGGAATCCAATCTCCAATAAGCGCCTGTATGGTTTTGATTGTGCCCAACTATTGCTGGAACGTGAGATGCAAGCATTTCAGCTAGATTCTATTTTACTTTCTATAGACACTATTATAATATCAGACGGTTTTGATAAAAATGTTTTGGTTATCATAAGGTAAAAACCCGACATGTTTAATTGTGGTGTGGTCTTACGAGATACCTTTGATTTCAAAGGATTTTGGAAACTTTAATAATTCAATTGAGTGTGTTTTCTCACGCTGGTTTTCCAAACAGACTCGGGTGTTATTTTATTATAATGCTCGGGTCAGACCGAGTATTACAGATACAAGAGAGGATGTTGTGGAGCTTAAGAGACGAGCTGGATGACGAGGCGTATTTCCGTAGATTTGAATATTCCGCTGTGTAAGGATAAGTTTCTAGACTGTCCAGATTTGATATGATGATTGTGTACTCTGATGACTGTAAGTATTAAACAGTTACAAATTCTTTTGTATGAAAATCTATTGTTATATATTATATTTTGTTCCGCTGCGTTTGTGAGATTCTGATGTTGTTTATATTTTCTTCTTCTACCTCCTTCTTCTTTAACCCTAACGATCTGGTATTTCTGGCATTCGATTGTTCGGTACGTAATACAGTGGACGTATTGATGTCGATTTTCGGACGTCGAAAATCCTCGGGTTGTTACAATTAAGGAAAAATAAAGACCTCATACTAAGTTTTACATTGCAGTACAAAGTTTGGGTTAATCTTCTTTGCTACCTAAGATAGAAACTGGATTCTAAATAACAAAATGTGTCACTTACATTTTTTGTTGGAGATTTTCATAAATGTACCATTCTTTGGTTGTTTATTAGTCTATATTGGTAGATCCACACTAATTATTGACTTTTGATATGAACAATATGAAAATTACCTACATGGAATTTACTACAACATGTGTACACTAGATTTGTTTTGCATTTTGATATGCATCACCGAGTAAAAATGACTCAAAGCACACAAGTTATTTAAGAGCAATATACAAAGTAGGTCTAAATTAAATTGTTTGGCAGAATATTCTAATATTCTAAATCTCTCAAAAATAATTTATAATTAATGCTATTGTTAGAGATAATATGGATAGCAAACTACCTTAACTTACGCATTATTAATATTTTACTTATTTGTTAAAGAACATGAATATTTTCATCATCTACATATTATGATGCTAAAAAAGAATAGATTGGTAGAAAAGTTTGTCATGTATCTAGATGTCATTTACTACAAATTATGAGCGACATGGATAAAAATGTACCATCTAAAACACTATACGTTCATCCAAAAAGGAACTTCTTCATTAATATGGTACATGTATAAATTCAAATAACAGATTGTACATTCATTCTCTTCAATTAAAGCAAATAACTCATAATCCTTTTAATTTGAGTGTGAACATTGTTATACTGACCCCATAAATGTATTAGTAATCAATGATCCGCACAAGAAATATGAATGTTCATATTTTTTACCAAATATATACTTAATACATGCTTTGTAAATATTACAGAATTTTGGACCACTTGAAGTAGAGAAAACTATATTGATAGTGTAACATTTAAATAAATACATGTATGCATTTACTCATAATAAATATTAATGCATTTTACATAATTTGTTCTCAAATGTCTATAAAAGAGCGTTAAAACTTATGTTAATTATCAAGTGTTTAAGAAATGGAATCAAAATTGTTTCAAAGAGCATTTGTGTTGGTAATAATTCTCACTTGTTTAATGTCCGTTTGTTATGCGAGTGTATGTAAAAAAATATGCAAACCATTGTGTGAAATTGAGATACCTTTCGATTCTATTTGCGATGTGACTTGTGAATTTGCTTGCGATGCTGGTCCAGTTCATATTCCTTGCAATATCCATTGTGTTTCTCACAAATGTGTTCACCATCCATGTAAGTACAAAAATTTATACTAGTAATAATGGGTATGATTTACTTCACATATTTTGATCACAAAGTTTTAATAGCATTTTATTTCGTTATTTTTAGTTTAAACCAAGGGATTAGATTATTAACATTTCATGGTTTAGTTACCATTTTATTTTATATGAAAATTTTGTTATGAGTTTGATATAGACTTTAGGTTGTATAATTCACTTATCTAGTCCTAAGCATTCTACTAAAAGAACATTTTTAATTTTTGTTTGCAGCTAATGGGCTCGAAAGTTGTGTGGAGAACTGCGCAAAAGGTTGCCATAAATGAATGTTGAAACATTTGTATACAACAAATGGTTATATTTTATTCTATGTATGTTCATGTATGCAAATCTTTATTTAGTTAAAATCATCTGAGCCTCCTGTGTTTATGGTCCTGAATTTAGCATGATTAAAATTTATCTTGATTTTGTCCCTTGATTTCTTGTGATTGCATAACTATGGCACAAATATAATTATACATCTATTGCAGAGAACGGTAATATTCAAAATAAGAGTTAAGTGTTAATAGTTGATACGAAATAATGTTCATCATGCCGTTAAAAGCATAATTATTTACTATTCATCTAAGAGAAGATATAAATTTGATGTATTTAAATAGTAGAAAAATTAAATTTGTAAAAATTTCAAAACAATCTAATATAAATTATACTTTATTTTTGATTTGAATCAGAATTATGTCATAAAGAATTCAATATAGAAAAACATGGTAAATGCTATCGTTGGTGTTATGTATTGTTTAAAAATTAAGTAATTAATTGCACTGAAAAAGTTATGTGTCTCATAAGATCAAAATCCAACAAGATCTAAAATTTAATGTTTGGTGGCATCCCATAAATTTTGTTATTAAATTTGAACAACTTATTAGAAAGAAAGTTCTCGAAACCCAGACCAAAAGAAACATATAACTAAATGCATGAATTATGATATGCATTGTGAATGAATAAAGAAAGAGAATGACGGTTGGAACACAAATCGACTCAAAATTAGTGACATAATGTATTGTAGGCAGTGGAAATCCAACACATATAAAAACACATCATCTAAATAGATCTATTGTGTCATCTTTTATTCACTAATTGTGCCCAAATAAAATTACCTTAAATTTAATTATAAACTTCCAAACCATTTGCACTATTGAATTTTACTATATTTCGTGTTCGATGTTGAATCATTATTGTTATTTTTGTAAGGAAATATTTTTGTAAGTAACTAACAAACATTAACGAAAAATAAAGACCCCATACTAAGTTTTACATTGCATTACAAAGTTTGGTTAATATTTTTTGCTACCTAAGATAGAAACTGGATTCTAAATAACAAAATGTGTCACTTAAATTTTTTGTTGGAGATTTTCGTAAATGTACCATTCTTTGGTTGTTTATTAGTTTATATTGGTAGATCCACACTTATTATTGACTTTCGATATGAACAATATGAAAATTACCTACGTTGAATTTACTACTACATGTGTACACTAGATTTGTTTTGCATTTTGATATGCATCACCGAGTAAAAATGACTCAAAGCACACAAGTTATTTAAGAGCAATATACAAAGTAGGTCTAAATTAAAATGTTTGGCAGAATATTCTAATATTCTAAATCTCTCAAAAATAATTTATAATTAATTCTATTGTTAGAGATAATATGGATTGCAAACTACCTTGACTTACGCATTATTAATATTTTACTTATTTGTAAAAGAACATGAATATTTTCATCATCTACATATTATGACGCTAAAAAAGAATAGTTTGGTAGAAAGTTTTGTCATGTATCTAGATGTCATTTACTACAAATTATGAGCAACATGGATAAAAATGTACCATATAAAACACTATACATTCATCCAAAAAGGAACTTCTTAATTAATATGGTACATGTATTAAATTCAAATAACAGATCGTACATTCACTCTCTTCAATTAAAGCAAATAACTCATAATCCTTTTATTTTGAGTGTGAACATTGTTATACTGACCCCATAAATGTATTAGTAATCAATGATCCGCACAAGAAATATGAATATTCATATTGTTTTCCCAAATATATATTTAATACCGTTGCTTTGTAAACATTACAGAATTTTGGCCACTTAACTAAAGTATAGCTAGAATACTTTATTGATAGTGTAATATTTAAATAAATACATGTGCACATTTACTCATAATAAATATTAACGCATTTTACATAATTTGTTCTCAAATGTCTATAAAAGAGCGTTAAAACTTATGTTAATAATCAAGTGTTTAAGAAATGGAAAAAAAATTGTTTCAAAGAGCATTTGTGTTGGTAATAATTCTCACTTGTTTAATGTCCGTTTGTTATGCGAGTGTATGTAAGAAAATATGCAAACCATTGTGTGAAATTGAGATACCTTTCGATTCTATTTGCGATGTGACTTGTGAATTTGCTTGCAATGCTGGTCCAGTTCATATTCCTTGCAATATCCATTGTGTTTCTCACAAATGTGTTCAACATCCATGTAAGTACAAAAATTTATACTAGTAATAAAGGGTATGATTTACTTCACATATTTTGAACACAAAGTTTTGATAGTATTTTATTTCATTATCTTTAGTTTAAACTAAGTGATTAGATTATTAACATTTCATAGTTTAGTTACCATTTTATTTTATATGAAAATTTTGTTATGAAGTTTGATATAGACTTTAGCTTGTTTAATTCACTTATCTAGTCCCATGCATTCTACTAAAAGAACATTTTTAATTTTTGTTTGCAGCTAATGGGCTCGAAAGTTGTGTGGAGAACTGCGCAAAAGGTTGCCATAAATGAATGTTGAAACGTTTGTATACAAAAAATGGTTATATTTTATTCATGTATGTTCAAGTATGCAAATCTTTATTTACTTAAAATCATCTGAGCCTCCTGTGTTTGTGGTCCAAAATTTAGCATGATTAAAATTTATCTTGATTTTGTCCCTTGATTTCTTGTGATTGCATAACTATGGCACAAACTAAATTATACATCTATTGCAGAGAACAATACTATTCAATATAAGAGTTAAGTGATAATAGTTGATATGAAATAATGTTCATCACGTTAAAAGCATAATTATTTACTATTCATCTAAGAGAAGATATAAATTTGACGTATTTAAATAGTAGAAAAATTAAATTTGTAAAAAGTTCAAAATAATCTAATATAAATTATACTTTATTTTAGATTTGAATCAGAATTATGTCATAAAGAATTCAATATAGAAAAACATGGAAAAAGCTGTCGTTGGTCTTGCATATTGTCTAGAAATTAAGTAATTAATTGCACTGAAAAAGTTATGTGTCTCATAAGATCAAAATCCAACAAGATCTAAAATTTAATGTTTGGTGGAATCCCATAAATTTTGTTATTGAATTTGAACAACTTATTAAAATGAAAGTTCTCAAAACCCAGATCAAAAGAAACATATAACTAAATGTATGAATTATGATATGCATTGTGAATGAATAAAGAAAGAGAATAACAGTTGGAACACAAATCGACCCAAAATTATTTACATAATGTATTGTAGGCAGTGGAACTCCAAAATATATAAAAACATGTCATCTAAATAGATCTATCTTGTCATCTTTTATTCACTACTTGTGCACAAATAAAATTACCTTAAATTTAATTATAAACTTCCAAACCATTTGCACTATTGAATTTTATTGTATTTCGTGTACAATGTTGAATCATTAATGTTATTTTTGTAAGGAAATTTTTTTATAAGTAACCAACAAACATTAAGGAAAAAAAGACCCCATACTAAATTTTACATTGCAGTACAAAGTTTAGGTTAAAATTCTTTACTACCTAAGATAGAAACTGGATTCTAGATAACGAAATGTGTCACTTACATTTTTTGTTGGAGATTTTCATAAATGTACCATTCTTTGGTTGTTTATTAGTTTATATTGGTAGATCCACACTTATTATTGACTTTCGATATGAACAATATGCAAATTACCAACGTGGAATTTACTACAACATGTGTACACTAGATTTGTTTTGCATTTTGATATGCTTCACCGAGTAATAATGACTCAAAGCACAAAGTTATTTAAGAGCAATATACAAAGTAGGTCTAAATTAAAATGTTTGGCAGAATATTCTTATATTCTAAATCTCTCAAAAATAATTTATAATTAATCCTATTGTTAGAGATAATATGGATAGCAAACTACCTTGACTTACGCATTATTAATATTTTACTTATTTGTTAAAGAACATGAATATTTTCATCATCTACATATCATGACGCTAAAAAAGAATAGTTTGGTAGAAAAGTTTGTAATGTATCCAGATGTCATTTACTATAAATTATGAGCGATATGGATAAAAATGTACCATATAAAACACTATACATTCATCTAAAAAGAAACTTCTTAATTAATACGGTACATGTATAAATTCAAATAGTAGATCGTAAATTCATTCTCATCAATTAAAGCAAATAACTCATAATCCTTTTATTTTGTGCATGAACATTGTTATATTGACCTCATAAATGTATTAGTAATCAATGATCCGCACAAGAAATATGACTATTCATATTTTCCCAAAATATATACTTAATACCGACGCTTTGTAAACATTAAAGAATTTTGGACCACTTAACTAAAGTAGAGAAAACTTTATTAATAGTGTAATATTTAAATAAATACATGTACACATTTACTCATAATAAATAGTAATGCATTTTACATAATTTGTTCTGAAATGTCTATAAAAGAGCGTTAAAACTTATGTTAATTATCAAGTGTTTAAGAAATGGAATCAAAATTGTTTCAAAGAGCATTTGTGTTGGTAATAATTCTCACTTGTTTAATGTCCGTTTGTTATGCGGGTGTATGTAAATAAATATGCAAACCATTGTGTGAAATTGAGATACCTTTCGATTCTCTTTGCGATGTGACTTGCGAATTTGCTTGCGATGCTGGTCCAGTTCATATTCCTTGCAATATCCATTGTGTTTCTCACAAATGTGTTCACCGTCCATGTAAGTACAAAAATTTATACTAGTAATAAAGGGTATGATTTACTTCACATATGTTGAACACAAAGTTTTAATAGTATTTTATTTCGTTATTTTTAGTTTAAACTAAGTGATTAGATTATTAACATTTCATAGTTTAGTTACCATTTTATTTTATATCAAAATTTTGTTATGAAATTTGATATAGACTTTAGCTTGTATAATTCACTTATCTAGTCCTATGCATTCTACTAAAAGAACTATTTTAATTTTTGTTTGCAGCTAATGGGCTCGAAAGTTGTGTGGAGAACTGCGCAAAAGGTTGCCATAAATGAATGTTGAAACATTTGTATACAACAAATGGTTATATTTTATTCTATGTATATTAAAGTATGCAAATCTTTATTTAGTTAAAATCATCTGAGCCTCCTGTGTTTATGGTCCAAAATTTAGCATGATTTAAATTTATCTTGATTTTGTCCCTTGATTTCTTGTGATTGCATAACTATGGCACAAATATAATTATACATCTATTGCAGAGAACGGTAATATTCAAAATAAGAGTTAAGTGTTAATAGTTGATACGAAATAATGTTCATCATGCCGTTAAAAGTGTAATTATTTACAATTCATCTAAGAGACGTTATAAATTTGATGTATTTAAATAGTAAAAAAAATTAAATTTGTAAAAAGTTCAAAACAATCTAATATAAATTATACTTTATTTATATTTGAATCAGAATTATGTCATAAAGAATTCAATATAGAAAAACATGGAAAAGGCTATCGTTGGTCTTGCGTATTGTTTAAAAATTAAGTAATAAATTGTACTGAAAAAGTTACGTGTCTCATAAGACCAAAATCCAACAAGATCTAAAATTTAATGTTTTGTGGCATCGCATAAATATTTGTAACGATCCGGGGATTTTCGACCCTCGAAAATCGACACCAATACGTTCGCTGTATTGAATGCCGAGTAGTCTAGTGCCGGAAATACCAGTTCATTAGGGGTGAAGAAGAAAAAGGTAGAAGAAGAAGAGAAAACAACAACACAGAATCTCACACGAATTCTATAAATTCCGGAATTCTTTAATTAATTCCCTTCAATATTTCTAAAGTCAATTATACTTACCTATAATTTCAATTTCCCTTTCTACTTCTTTAATGAATTCTATTTCATTCTTCAAAGTTCACCTTTATTTAACCTCTTCGGAAATTCCCTTACTTTCCTTTCCAATTCTATTTAAGAATTTTTCTTATAAATCATATTTACCGAATAACCCCATCTCTAGGCTCTCGAGTAGGTTTATAAATAAATTTAAAACATTTTCAAAACTTTATATATAAATATGTAAATAAAAATAGGTATTTAGAGAAAATAATAATAATTTGTTTTTAAGACATATTCAAATAATTATTTAAAATATCGAAATGCCTTTTATAATATCACTTTCCAGAGCAGATTTAACACTTAGTATTCTATTAAAACAATTATTAAGTATTCGAACATTCATTTCTGAAGTATTCCGTACTAACTAACTTTAAAATTTCATAGTTTAATAAATAAAAGTTTCCTTTTTAAAATTTAAAACTTAACTTATTTATAAAAATAAATCTTTAAGTCTGGATAACCAAAATTTCGAGTTTATAACCCCTCTCGAATTTCATCACAATTCTCCCATTTCGGTTTTCATTAAAATAGCATCTACTATTTTTCTCACCCTATTTCCATCTCCCAATATAAACTCTTTCCGTTAAATTTATATTCCAAATTTATCATCCAATATCACTTCCCTTCATTTATAAACTTTGTCTATAAATTTTTATAACTCCCTTGTGTTATCTCAAAATAACCTCATTTATAAAAATTCATTTTATAAATTCAATTCTTTTCAAAAATTCATTTATTTTTGCCAATCTATTTTCAACATTGATTTCCCTCCTTTTTTCCCGAATATCATTTTTAAATCTAGTCTTTAAAAATTCCTTTATATAATTTATTTAAAATTCTCTATTTAAAATATTTTCCCACATTTTTAATATGATCAAAATTTCAGCTTTTCTTATTTAAACCAAGCTCTTTACAATAATCCAAATTTTGTTATACAAATTTTTATATTAAAATTCTTATTTTAATCCCTTAAAATTTCAAGATAATATCTATGGTATTTAATATCTCCACAATTAATTTCCATGCCATCATATCATTTAAAATTTTACAACACACAATAATCCAACATTTATATAAATATGCATAATACTAATATATTTGAGGAATCCAGTTGGATCCCTCCAACTTGTTTTTCCTGCATCCACAGATGTTAAACAACAATAAAAAATACCAATCCCACTTCGAGGGGGATATCGCGGTATATGGGGTCATCCGCTATTATGCGGGCGCATAGGGTCTCATCCCCTATAATATGCGGGAATATCAACCACTCCAATACTAATATATATATACTACTATATACATATAGTCATCCAACAAAAAATTTTAAATCTACCAATTAAATCAAGCATCAACTAATTTGAATTTAAACATTTAAATTTAAAAATGGTAATCCAAATAAGTGAGGGATTCTCACCTTGATTTTTTTTCTCTTTTTGTTTGCAGTCCGGACCAAATCTATATCCTTTGTATAATATAAGCCATTATAGATCTAGTACTGCTCTTTCTTGCGAATTTCCGACCTCAAACAACAAGGTATTAAATTTCTAGTTATTAATTTATGGTTATAATTAATTTAAATTAATTACTTATTTTTTTAAAGAAAAGATTACTATATAAATTTTAACCTAGCAAATTTTTAGCTACCTCGATTAGATAAGGAAGCTTGCCTAGAACTGCATCCCCCATGCGAACGACACTGTCTATCGCTTCGTCGCTACCCTACATTCGCGATCCCAAGCACCATCGCACCCCCTTCCCCCTTTGCCTGCAAGTCCGTTCGTGCTCGAGTCTAGGCCCATCCATGCGTACGCGCGTACATGAACTCCAATTTTGAACGTCGGGGCCTCTAGAGTTCACCACCCCTTCTTGCTTCGTTGTGACTTCGACCTTCAGTCGTCACCTCTCCCAGAAATCATGATCGATCGCCCAACTCTTCTGCACTTCGCCGCCGAGTTCGACAAGTTGATGCGACAAAGTCGCGACTTAATTCGATGACATTCAGAGCTTCGACTTTGATTAAAATCGGATGCCCCCTTTCCTTTCTTTTTTATTCGAATACAGAAGGATTCAAATTTTCCATTTTCCCTTTCTCTCAATTGATTCGATATTAGTTCTGGAGGAACGTAAAAGAAATGTACGCGATTTCATAAGTGAGGAAGACGGTCTCGAGAGTTTATATTCTTATTTTTAAACGAAAGAAATGCAGAAGATTTGAAATTGATAGGAAAAAGGAGACGTGATTTTAAGATGGAGATAGCGTGCTTGGACGGGAAAATGGTGGCCACGATTTGAAAGAATGTAGGCTGGCGTTTTGACCTGATTAGATTTTGATTTTAGACATACATACATACATATATATATATATAATATAACCCAAAATATCTTGAATTTCCGTAACTTAAATTCCCGAACTCCCATCGAGGCATGCCGCTAGGCGTTCATAATGTTATACCCCTATTCCGAATGCAATGGAAAAGGTTTTGAGTCCTAATTCAATCGTATGGAGAAGATAGCTTTTCGGACTCAATTATTATATTGAATTCGATATTATTCTCAACGCGTTTATCTCCTGTACGACTAAATGATAACTCCAAAAGCTACAGAATTTGAATTCCGATAATAATACACTATTACAGATCCAATGGAACTGGTTTCGTCGAATTCCGAGACTGTATCTCAAAAGGCTATTTTTTTAACGTCAATTTGAACCAACTATTTTTTTTAAATTGAACATATCACTTTTAAATTCAATTTTATAACTTATATTATCTTCATTATTATTAATATAAATTTTACAAGCCTTTATATAATTTTTATCGGGCTTAAAACTTCAGATTCACTATTTTAGCCAATCTTCAATTATCACTTTAATAATTAAATCCTTCAATAAATTACTATATTTAAATTCTGAATTTATTATATAAATAAACCCAAAACTTCATATTCAAAGTCAATTTGTAATTCAAATCCAATATCTAAAACCATTTAAATAATTAGATCGAACAACGAAAAATCCGGGTCGTTACAATTTTGTTATTAAATTTAAAAAACTTATTAAAACGAAAGTTCTCAAAACCCATATCAAAAGAAACATATAAATAAATGCATAGATTATGATATGCATTGTGAATGAATAAAGAAAGAGAACGACAGTTGGAACACAAATCGACTAAAAATTAGTGGCATAATGTATTGTAGGCAGTGGAACTCCAATACATATAAAAACACGTCATCTAAATAGATCTATCATGTCATCTTTTATTCAATAATTGTGCATAAATAAAATTACCTTAAATTTAATTATAAACTTCCAAACCATTTGCACTATTGAATTTTATTGTATTTCGTGTTCAATGTTGAATCATTATTGTTATTTTTGTTAGGAAATATTTTTGTAAGTAACCAACAAACATTAAGGAAAAATAAAGACCCCATACTAAGTTTTACATTGCAGTACAAAGTTTAGGTGAAAATTCTTTGCTACCTAAGATAGAAACTGGATTATAAATAATAAAATGTGTCACTTACATTTTTTGTTGGAAATTTTCATAAATGTACCATTCTTTGGTTGTTTATTAGTTTATATTGGTAGATCCACAATTATTATTGACTTTCGATATGAACAATATGAAAATTACCTACGTGGAATTTACTACAACATGTGTACAATAGATTTGTTTTGCATTTTGATATGCATCACGGAGTAATAATGACTCAAAGCACACAAGTTATTTAAGAGCAATATACAAAGTAGGTCTAAATTAAAATGTTTGGCAGAATATTCTAATATTCTAAATCTCTCAAAAATAATTTATAATTAATTCTATTGTTAGAGATAATATGGATAGAAAACTACCTTGACTTGCGCATTAATAATATTTTACTTATTTGTTAAAGAATATGAATATTTTAATCATCTACATATTATGACGCTAAAAAGGAATAGATTGGTAGAAAAGTTTGTCATGTATCCAGATGTCATTTATTACAAATTATGAGCGATATGGATAAATATGTACAATATAAAACACTATACATTCGTCCAAAAAGGAACTTCTTAATTATTATGGTACATGTATAAATTCAAATAACAGATCGTATATTCATTCTCTTCAATTAAAGAAAATAACTCATAATCCTTTTATTTTGAGTGTGAACATTGTTATACCGAACCCATAAATGTATTAGTAATCAATGATCCGCACAAGAAATATGAATGTTCATATTTTTTTTCCCAAATATATACTTAATACCGATGCTTTGTAAACATTACAGAATTTTGGACCACTTAACTAAAGTAGAGAAAACTTTATTGATAGTGTAATATTTAAATAAATACATGTACGCATTTACTCATAATAAATATTAATGCATTTTACATAATTTGTTCTCAAATATCTATAAAAGAGCATTAAAACTTATGTTAATTATCAAGTGTTTAAGAAATGGAATCAAAATTGTTTCAAAGAGCATTTGTGTTGGTAATAATTCTCACTTGTTTAATGTCCGTTTGTTATGCGAGTGTATGTAAAAAAATATGCAAACCATTATGTGAAATTGAGATACCTTTCGATTCTATTTGCGATGTGACTTGTGAATTTGCTTGCGATGCTAGTCCAGTTCATATTCCTTGCAATATCCATTGCGTTTCTCACAAATGTGTTCACCATCCATGTAAGTACAAAAATTTATACAAGTAATAAAGGGTATGATTTACTTCACATATTTTGATCACAAAGTTTTAATAGTATTTTATTTCGTTATTTTTAGTTTAAACCAAGTGATTAGATTATTAACATTTCATAGTTTAGTTACCATTTTATTTTATATGAAAATTTTGTTATGAAGTTTGATATCGACTTTAGCTTGTTTAATTCACTTATCTAGTCCCATGCATTCTACTAAAAGAACATTTTTAATTTTTGTTTGCAGCTAATGGGCTCGAAAGTTGTGCGAAGAACTGCGCAAAAGGTTGCCATAAATGAATGTTGAAACGTTTGTATACAAAAAATGGTTATATTTTATTCATGTATGTTCAAGTATGCAAATCTTTATTTAGTTAAAATCATCTGAGCCTCCTGTGTTTATGGTCCTAAATTTAGCATGATTAAAATTTATCTTGATTTTGTCCCTTGATTTCTTGTGATTGCATAACTATGGCACAAATATAATTATACATCTATTGTAGAGAACAGTACTATTCAAAATAAGAGTTAAGTATTAATAGTTAATACAAAAGAATGTTCATCATGCCGTTAAAAGCGTGATTATTTACTATTCATCTAAGAGAAGATATAAATTTGATGTATTTAAATAGTAGAAAAATTAAATTTGTAAAAAGTTGAAAACAATCTAACATAAATTATACTTTATTTTAGATTTGAATCAAAATTATGTCATAAAGAATTCAATATACAAAAACATGGAAAAAGCTATCATTGGTGTAACACCCCACCTCTATGCTCATAATAACAAAGAGTATTAAAAGAAATACTGTCTATTATTACGAAGAATAAGGCTGGATAGGAGCGACCATCCGTAGTTGGCCTTACACTAATATTGGTTATCTCGATAGGAGTGGTATATACTTTTTATTTTTCATCTATTATTTATTTACTCCCATCGACACACCCAATTATCAGTATAAAACAAACTACGATAGTTCATAATAGTTTAGGACATTAGATATAACAATAACACAGATAACATAAATGCGGAACACAGATAAAAACAAAAGTCTCATATATATATATATATAACTGATGTCCGTTAATACATAGTTGACACAATACATATGATACAACTACAACTGTCAACTCTAGAAGTTATATATACAAGTACATTATTGTCTAATATACATGATTACATATCGTTCTATACAATGACACTGACAACTTCAGAGGATGTGAAAAGACTTCAAATCCCGAACAGCAACTCAAAGAAGGAAATCTACAACCTGAAATAACACGGGTCTGACCCGAGTATTACATTCAAAAGAAAATAATACACGGGTCAGTCTAATTCAAACTCAGTTATTAGTGCACATGAGCAATAATAATCAAATATCCAATAGACGACAGTCACAGAAATCTCGTATATCCAACTCTCGATACGAGAATTGGATAACGGCAAATATAACACTAAATAGTGTTAAACGATAAGTCAATAATCCAAATCAGAATGCAACTCCAAAACATTGAAATTCACCAACGAAACAATTCAACAAATCGAACATCAATTTAAAACTGTCAAATCTGATAGGGCTGCAATACACGCACGCGTGTACTGCCTCGCCACTATCGCAGGAGATACACAAAAGATAAATGAACTAGAACAAAATGGCATCAACTCACTCAGAAGAGAGGCAAGTGCAATAGAAATGCATAGTGACATGCACAAATGACTCGTACTAGTGAGTCAAGTACAAGTCAAGGCAGTGTACAATATTGAAACTGCAATTTCCCAAAAATGAAGCAAGAAAACTCAATATGCAGAGAAACTGCAAATACCCAAAATGAAGCAATAACTCAATATACAGAGAAACTACCATTTCCAAAATAAAGCAAGAACTAATGTTCGTGAACCTGAAGGCAACAGATACAAGTCACCAGTAACAACTATATGAACAGAGTAGTATGAAGGTGAGGGCACCATAGATATGGCACCACAGTACACAACATTTAGAGGTCAATGCCATGCGTTTTTTTTCTCAAAACGAACTAGAACAAAATGGCATCAACACAATCAAAATTAAAAAGATCCAACTAAGATTAAAAATGGTCCATCAATGAACAAGGTGTACATGAACAACATCCCACACGACTCAATCAGTATGCAATAAAATTGCAATGTACAACTCAACCTTCAAATCAAAACATATAAGTTCAATGCAGACAATGTCTACAACACAAATGCAATACCAACACAACGGTTCGAGACTGCATACGTGGCTCAATGCAAACAAGTCACATATACAAGGTACAAGCCATGTAGCAGCAGTGACAACACAAGATTAGAATATACAAGTAGACTAGATGAAGACTGCCTATATCAGACCATCGAGAAACACTACAGTGAAGACTACATAGTCAGTGTAACTAAATGCAACTGCAAATGAATAATGCAATGTAACTGTTTCTAGCATATGACCAAATGTAAATGCACTATGGACCTGGTAGTACCCAAGTAACACTGTCTCGAAGTAATTAGTCTCAACCACGCTGGGCAGTACCATCAGAAATGAATGCTTCATAAATGCATACCAGACTTGTGTGACAACAATTATTAATCCAACAAAGTCAAGTGGATAACCAATGCAACACTCAGGTTAGTGAATACATATGCAGTGCCACCATAAACAGGCATAACTACAACTACACAGTGCAAAAATAAATGAGTATATGGGTGCAGATATGCTAGGATTCTTATGAAACCGAAATAACAAAGTACTAGAGTAGGCAAATTCCATAGGTAATTCGAACAACCAAAGTCAAAGAGAAAGTCACGAAATCAAACTCAACGGTCACAAAAATATCATGGCCGAAAGTAAGCAAGTCAATAGAGACTCATTGCAACTAAAACCACTGAATTATCAAACTCAAAGACCTGGTAATACCAAAACACCAATCAACATGGTTCCCAAAAAAACAATCCCAAAATGAGGTTACTAATAAATCGAATGGTTCATAAAGGTAAATGCCGATGTCTCAATAGTTCAACACTGGCTGAATTCAATACACAATTGCTCGAAACAACCAAAAGGCATCACGGCAACTCACAAGACACGGTAGATAATTGAGCCAAAAAAACATCGACTTTCAAACGATAAAAATCTCAACATACGAAAATGAGCCCGATAGGAAAATCACAGGCGTTCGAAAATGATCGAACGTTAATCTAAAATTGAACCAAGTCAGAAATCACAAACAGAAGACATGAATCAGATGTGAGTGGCAAACCACTCACCTTTTCGACGTCCAAGCTAACTGTTTCGAACTCGACTAGTTGGGAGCGCCCGCAAGCAAAATTTGAAGAAGCAATCGAAGCAAATGGGGAACGACCAGCCATCGATCGGCTCTCCATTTTCCAAAGCCCTAATTCGCTTCAAGAGACGAGCGAAAACGAACGAAGATTGAGCAGCACCACCATTTTCGTTTCTTCATACTTTTAGGTTTAGGGTTGTTGAAATGAAAGAAAGGGGGACGGGTTTGCCCTACAAATCATCACGGCGACAAATAGAATATGGGCCGAGGTAAAAATTTCTTTGTATAAAACCCACCAAAGTTCAACAATTTATCAACGAATTTTAGCCCAAACTTTTATTAAAGAATTATACAAATATGAAAAGTTTTCAATCGATTCAAAATTGCAATAGCTATTAACAACCGGTTTAATCGTCATTTGACGATATGAAAATAATTGTGGAATCTCGGGTTGTTACAGACTTCCCTCCTTATAAAAATTGCGTCCCCGCAGTTTTCATAACTAAGGTCGTCCATAACAATAATTTTCCAAACATAAACTGGTAAGCTAGAAAAATAAAAGTCGAGAATTCAAAGGCCATAGTAATCTTTTAATTCCAATAAAAGAGATTCTCAAATTTTCAATAAAATTTAACTATCAATAAATAGTCAGAAAGCAGCAAAACTGAATAATTGCAATCATCAGCAATATTCAATTACTATTTAGATGATCAGAAATACAGAATCACAAAACAGCAATACCTAATTATTGATACGATAATTAGAAAACAGCCAATGTCCAATTATCAGCCAAGATAATTAGAAAACAGAATTCGCAAATCGCAAAACTGCAAGCATCTAGTTATCTTACAGATAAATAGAAAACACGAACTTCAAAATCAGCAAACTCTGACTATCAACAGAGATAGATAGAAAACAGCAATTCAATACAATCAACGTAATCTAGAATCAATAAGAAACTAGAAAATCTCGTATCAATAAAACCAGCAAACATCCAATGATCTAAACGATAGTCAGAAAACAAATCAACAAATATTTAATTACCACAAACGGTAATCAAATTTCAAATCAATAAATATTCGATTATCAAAACGATAATCATATTTCCAAATCAACAAATATTCGATTATCAAAAACGATAATCAAATTTCAAATCACAAATATTCGATTATCAAAAACGATAATCAAATTTCAAATTCAACAAATATTCGATTATCAAAAGCGATAATCAAATTTCAAATCACAAATATTCGATTATCAAAAACGATAATCAAATTTCAAATTCAACAAATATTCGATTATCAAAAGCGATAATCAAATTTCAAATTCAACAAATATCCGATTATCAAAAACGATAATCAAAATTTTCAAATCAACAAATATTAGATTATCAAAAGGGATAATCAAATTTCAAATTCAACAATTATTCAATTAGCAAAAAGCGATAATTAAATCTCAAATCAGCAAATATTTAATTATCTCAAGCGATAATTAAATCTCAAATCAACAAATATTTAATTATCTCAAGCGATAATTAAATCTAAAATCAACCAATATTTAATTATCTCAAGCGATAATTAAATCTCAAATCAACAAATAATTAATTATCTCAAGCGATAATTAAATCTCAAATCAACAAATATTTAATTATCTCAAGCGATAATTAAATCTCAAATCAGCAAATATTTAATTATCTCAAGCGATAATTAAATCTCAAATCAACAAATATTTAATTATCTCAAGCGATAATTAAATCTAAAATCAACCAATATTTAATTATCTCAAGCGATAATTAAATCTCAAATCAACAAATAATTAATTATCTCAAGCGATAATTAAATCTCAAATCAACAAATATTTAATTATCTCAAGCGATAATTAAATCTCAAATCAGCAAATATTTAATTATCTCAAGCGATAATTAAATCTCAAATCAACAAATATTTAATTATCTCAAGCGATAATTAAATCTAAAATCAACAAATATTTAATTATCAAAAGCGATAATTAAAAGCAACAAATATCCGATTATTGAAAACGATAATCAGAACTCATATCAACAAATATCTAATTATCACAAGCGATAATTAGAAACAACAAATATCCGATTATCAAAAACGATAATCAGAACTCATATCAACAAATATCTAATTATCACAAGCGATAATTAGAAACAACAAATATCCGATTATCAAAAACGATAATCAGAACTCATATCAACAAATATCTAATTATCACAAGCGATAATTAGAAACAACAAATATCCGATTATCAAAAACGATAATCAGAACTCATATCAACAAATATCTAATTATCACAAGCGATAATTAGAAACAACAAATATCCGATTATCAAAAACGATAATCAGAACTCATATCAACAAATATCTAATTATCACAAGCGATAATTAGAAACAACAAATATCCGATTATCAAAAACGATAATCAGAACTCATATCAACAAATATCTAATTATCACAAGCGATAATTAGAAACAACAAATATCTGATTATCAAAAACGATAATCAGAACTCATATCAACAAATATCCAATTACCTGCAGATAATTGGAAACAACAAATATCTAGAAATCAATTAAGAAGACTAGAAAATCAACATAAAAGCTTGGATCGATCCCATCAGATGGCGAGTTTTTAATTCGCCGCACGTGCAACAACATATGGCCCAAGCCTACCAAGTACTCAACATAATTTTGGCGCCCATCAGATTGACCCGAAGGTCCGCAGAGTGACCCGAAGGTCTAGTACTGGTATTTGACCCGAAAGTCCGCAGAGTGGCCTGAAAGTCCGCAGAGTGGCCCGAAAGCCCAACAAATGACCCAAAGGTCCTCATAGTGGCTCGAAAGCACACGAAAGCATCAAAATGTTTCAATTAACGAGTCCGGAATTAACCGAAATAGCAAACGCACATGTCCCATACCACGTGTTTTACTAAATCGTTTGATTCTCTTCATCGTTTCCTTGAAAGTGTGAAATCATCAAAGTCATCAAAACAACAGATATTCAATTAACGAGTCCGGAATTAACCGAAATAGTAAAAGTGTGGTTCCATACTCCGCACTTTTGCTAAATCGTTTAAATCACTTCATCGTTTCCTTGAAAGTGCAAAATTGTGTATTTTGTAAAAATACACTTTACAATCTCAAACGGACAAGTCCGGAATTAAGCGAATCAGTAAAAGAAAGGGGTCATAATCCTCGATTTTGCTGAATCGTTTAAGTCGCTTTCTCATTCTTTTGAAAACGCAAACTGCTAAAATTTTATAAAACAATTTTCATTTTAAAACGATTTTCCAACCACATGATTAAAACAGCAAATTGGTAACAATTTCGATAAGGAAATTGTACTTCTCAAAATACCGTAAAAACAGTCACAAATCAGTATTGCGGAATAACCGCTTGAAAATCCACTTTTAAAATTTGACGGTTACTGAAGCCAAAGCGACAGTAGTTTTAAAACGTCAAAATCACATCAAAACAATTTACATCAAAATGTAATACCAGAGAATTTTCATTCATCTAAATGCCACAAAACACCGTGCTTCAAAAATTTAGCATTGGTGTAAAAATCCCGTTATAAAAATTACGGCAACAATATACGTTTCATAACCAAGCATCGGTTCAACGTAAAATAAATGCAATAACGTGCAATTCAAATTTTGCACGTACTACAAAATGAACAAAGAAATTATTCGAAGGTATCTTCAATGAAGATAATTCAAAACAGCAAAAATCTAATCAATATATGATTATTACAAAAGAAAGCCAGCGGAAATTTCAACAAAAATTACATAACTGTAATTTCTTCGAATTCTCAAAGAAACAAAATAATTACAGCTATGTAAACAACAAATGAAATTATATCAATTTCGTATTTCGATTTGTTAATCGAAAAGATTACCAGTTGTATTCAACGAAGACAGTTTCACTGTTTTCGCTGCGCACTCTGATAAATAGAACACAATTTCATCAAAACAACAAAACACAACTCCACTTTTATTTTTAAATAAAGATATTTAAAAATTTCATCAAAATTTCAAAACTTTAGTTTTGACTCAAATCATAGATAAAACATCGACCAATAGTTGTAACATATGTTCCATCCAAGTTATGTTTTATATTATGTCCATAAACCCCAAGCTCTGATACCAACTGTAACACCCCACCTCTATGCTCATAATAACAAAGAGTATTAAAAGAAATACTGTCTATTATTACGAAGAATAAGGCTGGATAGGAGCGACCATCCGTAGTTGGCCTTACACTAATATTGGTTATCTCGATAGGAGTGGTATATACTTTTTATTTTTCATCTATTATTTATTTACTCCCATCGACACACCCAATTATCAGTATAAAACAAACTACGATAGTTCATAATAGTTTAGGACATTAGATATAACAATAACACAGATAACATAAATGCGGAACACAGATAAAAACAAAAGTCTCATATATATATATATATATATAACTGATGTCCGTTAATACATAGTTGACACAATACATATGATACAACTACAACTGTCGACTCTAGAAGTTATATATACAAGTACATTATCGTCTAATATACATGAATACATATCGTTCTATACAATGACACTGACAACTTCAGAGGATGTGAAAAGACTTCAAATCCCGAACAGCAACTCAAAGAAGGAAATCTACAACCTGAAATAACACGGGTCTGACCCGAGTATTACATTCAAAAGAAAATAATACACGGGTCAGTCTAATTCAAACTCAGTTATTAGTGCACATGAGCAATAATAATCAAATATCCAATAGACGTCAGTCACAGAAATCTCGTATATCCAACTCTCGATATGAGAATTGGATAACGGCAAATATAACAATAAATAGTGTTAAACGATAAGTCAATAATCCAAATCAGAATGCAACTCCAAAACATTGAAATTCACCAACGAAACAATTCAACAAATCGAAACATCAATTTAAAACTGTCAAATCTGATAGGGCTGCAATACACGCACGCGTGTACTGCCTCGCCACTATTGCAGGAGATACACAAAAGATAAATGAACTAGAACAAAATGGCATCAACTCACTCAGAAGAGAGGCAAGTGCAATAGAAATGCATAGTGACATGCACAAATGACTCGTACTAGTGAGTCAAGTACAAGTCAAGGCAGTGTACAATATTGAAACTGCAATTTCCCAAAAATGAAGCAAGAAAACTCAATATGCAGAGAAACTGCAAATACCCAAAATGAAGCAATAACTCAATATACAGAGAAACTACCATTTCCAAAATAAAGCAAGAACTAATGTTCGTGAACCTGAAGGCAACAGATACAAGTCACCAGTAACAACTATATGAACAGAGTAGTATGAAGGTGAGGGCACCATAGATATGGCACCACAGCACACAACATTTAGAGGTCAATGCCATGCGTTTTTTTTTCAAAACGAACTAGAACAAAATGGCATCAACACAATCAAAAGTAAAAAGCTCCAACTAAGATTAAAAATGGTCCATCAATGAACAAGGTGTACATGAACAACATCCCACACGACTCAATCAGTATGCAATAAAATTGCAATGTACAACTCAACCTTCAAATCAAAACATATAAGTTCAATGCAGACAATGTCTACAACACAAATGCAATACCAACACAACGCTTCGAGACTGCATACGTGGCTCAATGCAAACAAGTCACATATACAAGGTACAAGCCATGTAGCAGCAGTGACAACACAAGATTAGAATATACAAGTAGACCAGATGAAGACTGCCTATATCAGACCATCGAGAAACACTACAGTGAAGACTACATAGTCAGTGTAACTAAATGCAACTGCAAATGAATAATGCAATGTAACTGTTTCTAGCATATGACCAAATGTAAATGCACTATGGACCTGGTAGTACCCAAGTAACACTGTCTCGAAGTAATTAGTCTCAACCACGCTGGGCAGTACCATCAGAAATGAATGCTTCATAAATGCATACCAGACTTGTGTGACAACAATTATTAATCCAACAAAGTCAAGTGGATAACCAATGCAACACTCAGGTTAGTGAATACATATGCAGTGCCACCATAAACAGGCATAACTACAACTACACAGTGCAAAAATAAATGAGTATATGGGTGCAGATATGCTAGGATTCTTATGAAACCGAAATAACAAAGTACCAGAGTAGGCAAATTCCATAGGTAATTCGAACAACCAAAGTCAAAGAGAAAGTCACGAAATCAAACTCAACGGTCACAAAAATATCATGGCCGAAAGTAAGCAAGTCAATAGAGACTCATTGCAACTAAAACCACTGAATTATCAAACTCAAAGACCTGGTAATACCAAAACACCAATCAACATGGTTCCCAAAAAAACAATCCCAAAATGAGGTTACTAATAAATCGAATGGTTCATAAACAAGTAAATGCCGATGTCTCAATAGTTCAACACTGGCTGAATTCAATACACAATTGCTCGAAACAACCAAAAGGCATCACGGCAACTCACAAGACACGGTAGATAATTGAGCCAAAAAAACATCGACTTTCAAACGATAAAAATCTCAACATACGAAAATGAGCCCGATAGGAAAATCACAGGCGTTCGAAAATGATCGAACGTTAATCTAAAATTGAACCAAGTCAGAAATCACAAACAGAAGACATGAATCAGATGTGAGTGGCAAACCACTCACCTTTTCGACGTCCAAGCTAACTGTTTCGAACTCGACTAGTTGGAGCGCCCGCAAGCAAAATTTGAAGAAGCAATCGAAGCAAATGGGGAACGACCAGCCATCGATCGGCTCTCCATTTTCCAAAGCCCTAATTCGCTTCAAGAGACGAGCGAAAACGAACGAAGATTGAGCAGCACCGCCATTTTCGTTTCTTCATACTTTTAGGTTTAGGGTTGTTGAAATGAAAGAAAGGGGGACGGGTTTGCCCTACAAATCATCACGACGACAAATAGAATATGGGCCGAGGTAAAAATTTCTTTGTTTAAAACCCACCAAAGTTCAACAATTTATCAACGAATTTTAGCCCAAACTTTTATTAAAGAATTATACAAATATGAAAAGTTTTCAATCGATTCAAAATTGCAATAGCTATTAACAACCGGTTTAATCGTCATTTGACGATATGAAAATAATTGTGGAATCTCGGGTTGTTACAATTGGTCTTGAGTATTGTTTAAAAATTAAGTAATTAATTGCATTGAAAAAGTTATGTGTCTCATAAGATCAAAATCCAACAAGATTTAAAATTTAATGTTTTGGTGGCATCCCATGAATTTTGTTATTAAATTTGAAAAACTTATTAAAACGAAAGTTCTCAAAACCCAGATCAAAAGAAACATATAACTAAATGCATGAATTATGATATGCATTGTGAATGAATAAAGAAAGAGAATGACAGTTGGAACACAAATCGACCCAAAATTAGTGACATAATGTATTGTAGGCATTTGAACTCCAACACTTATAAAACACGTCATCTAAATAGATCTATCGTGTCATCTTTTATTCACTAATTGTACACAAATAAAATTACCTTAAATTTAATTATAAACTTCCAAACTATTTGCACTATTGAATTTTATTGTATTTCGTGTTCAATGTTGAATCATTATTGTTATTTTTGTAAGGTAATATTTTTGTAAGTAACCAACAAACATTAAGGAAAAATAAAGACCCCATACTAAGTTTTAAATTGCAGTACAATATTAGGTTAAAATTCTTTGCTGCCTAAGATAGAAACTGGATTCTAAATAACAAAATGTGTCACTAACATTTTTTATTGGAGATTTTCGTAAATGTACCATTCTTTGGTTGTTTATTAGTTTATATTGGTCGATCCACACTTATTGTTGACTTTCGATATGAACAATATGAAAATTACCTACGTGGAATTTACTACGACATGTGTACACTAGATATGTTTTGCATTTTAATATGCATCACTGTGACGACCCGGAATTTTTAACATATGTTAATTGTGTAATTAACTGATTTTAATCAATTGGATATTAAGTTTTATGGGTCAAATAACCGAGTTTTCGGATATTAAAAAATACCTGAATATATATATATATATATTGATTGGAAGCTATGTTAATTTTAAATATAAATTCCTAGATATGATAAATATTTTAGAAATGTGTATATAAAAACCCCACCTTTTTTAAATTAAGATAAAACATCCTTAAATATATGTGTAGGTAAATATATACAGGCTTATGATGTGAAAATATTTATAAGTAATTATAGGTGTATGTTATAAAAATATTATAAAAGTATATAGAAAGTGTAACAATATATAGGTGTACATGGACCATATAGAGAAATTGATATGCGGATTTATATAAACAAAGTAAAATATACATAGGAATGTATAAGTGTAAATATGATAATATATATATATATATACACATACATACATATATACATACATAAGTTAAGGAGCATATAGTGTTTGTAAATATGGAAATGAATGATTTTATATATGATAACCAATACCAATGCATTTACAAGTGGTAGGAACAAATTTACCTACATATATATACATATGAGATATATATATATATATATACATACACATATATATGAACAAGGAGACATCATGATGACCAAACTTCAATTCCAAGTCACACACAAATCAATTTCAAGTCAAGCCATAAAAGGTCAAATCTCTCAAATAATTCAAATCACTTGAATGAAGGAAATCAAATCAGGTTATAAAGTAAAAAATAAAATAAAAAGAGGAAATGAAATAAAATAAAATAAAAATGAGAACCTGTATATGGAGATAAGCCTTCAGCCTCTCTCCCTATAAATGAGCTCTGCCTTTGTTCATACCTTTGCATTCTTGCATTGAAACAAGATAACAAAAAAATACAACTACCATCGCAAACCTAAAGAAGATATAAGGCATTTAAGTACAGGAATTAAAACCAAAGAGCAAGCATCCTCACAAACAGTGCTATCTGATCTAGGAAAAAAAGGTGAGTAAACACTGGCTTGCTCACAGAACACTGATTTTATTTTCATATGTGACTGTAATCTTGTTGGACCTTGAATCTGTATCAAGTATGGATGTGTGTGAGTATGCACATCTGACGTGATCAGAAGAAGAAAAACCAGCACTATAACAACCCAGGGTTTAGTAACAATTAAATTATCGTCAAATGACGATTAAATTGTTTGTTAATTGCTATTGGAATTTTAATCGGTTGAAATTATTTGTAAAAGTGTTAAGAGCATGCGGGCTTTAAATAAATTTGGCCCACGTTTTTATTCTGGGTGCTGTGTTGTATCAAGGCAGAGACCCGATCCCCCTTCATTTCATTCGTTCGAACCCTATACAAATGAATCCCTTTCTCCTTTAATCTCCGGCCTGTTCCTTTTCTTGTGAGAATGGCGGCTTCGCTCGTTCGTTCAAAAATTAGGGCTTCTGATTTGAGGCTGCCGGCTTTAACTTCTCGATCGAAAACTACTCCACGTTGTTCGCTCTGTCGATCGCCGTTTCTTCATGGCTTGGCTTCGGCTGCTTCTATTGGCGTCGACCAAAGGTGAGTGACTCCCACTCACATTCTAATTCAAGCCTAATATTGTGCTTCGGTAGTTCGATTTTGTTTGATGTTGATGATTTCTCTAAATTTATCGAGTTCGTATAATTTGATGAATTCTGAGTTTGATGATTTTTTATTTGAGTTTGACGATGTTGTTTTGTTCGACTTCGGCTATATTGTCTACCGCCTCTGGTAGCACTTCCGTCCTTGTTCGATTTTACTGCTGCTTTATGACTCTGGCCATTTTGTCTTTGATTGTGGTATCACTATGTTGATGATTTTCGACTGTTGAACTTGATGGTCTGATGTCATCTAATTACAGTTCTATACACATTGCATTTCTCAGTTGCATTGACTTGATATTTCACTGTATATTGCTTCGAGTCAGTTGCACTGTGTGGTTTCATTGTTGCTGGGTCACTGTATTGGCTTCATGTATATTTGGGCAGTGATGTGCACATATGGGTCTTTGAGCACTGCTGAGTTTGTTTCTCGGTACTATTGCATTCATTTGTATTTTGTTCCACATGAATTCGTTTGCACTGCACTGTCACATGACCATTTGGTTGAGACATTGTATGTCTTGATTTGAAACTGTGTTCATATGCACTTGAGTCAAGTTCCATTGATTTACTGTGTATTTGGTTGTATGCGCTAGAGCTGAGTTGCTCGGTGTCTTTTACTGTTGTGTGCTGTGGTGCCATATCTTTGGTGCTCTCGCCTTCATTCTACCATCTTCACTTTGAACTACATGAGTAGTTGCTGTCTATATTTATGCCTTGGTTTCACTGCATTGTGCACTTATATCATTTTGAGATCTCTTGTAACGACTCGGGTTTTGCCCGCTCGAAAATCAACATCCGTACTTCACATTGTACTAGAATGCCGCAGATTCGACCGTTCAAATCCGATTCGCCGGAGCTATAACACAATTAAGTAAATAACACAGCGGAAGAAAAAGAATAATACATTGATATATAATATCTGATACAATAGAGTGATACAATGAATATCAATATACATCAGAGATATGATACAAGAAATAGCAGCGGAACAATATCAATAGAAATGATAACTCCAAATTGATCTTCAGACAAGAATGAATCCACAACTCCAAGATAAGCAACTCCGATGAATGAACTAGCTCCAGATAATCTACTAAACCTGAATATCTGAAAACCCAAACTCTAGACTGCCCGTGTGGAAAATAGTGGGCGCCCAGAGTTTAGGAAGGGAACAATAAACTCCGGATCAGTCATGGGACTGGTGTGAGCAACAAAAACAATTTATTTTTAAACAACAACAAAAGGATTTAAACATTGAAATCCGCAATGCTTTTGGAAAATGAAACTACCATAAGACCTCCCGCCACACACACAATGCAAACGCAGAATTGGAGGAGATTTCTTCTTATGATAGTCAAACATGCTTACTACGCAAAATCATTGGATATTATTATCATTAGTGCATAGTGTAGAAAACATTTCGAAAGTATAATATTAATCTTAGCCAGCATAGACATTTCGAACTATGCCTACTATAGCTACCATCTAAACAGTGGGGCGCCACCATAAGTAAATGGCAGGTTCTACAACTAAAACCGTACAAGTCACGTATTGTTTCTTTGGATTTTCCAACAAATGGTCAGGCTAAGGAACTTCCTTCCGCCGCATGGGAACGCCTCTGGCGGGACGTCCCGAGAGACAAACTGCTCTCTGCCAAACAAGGCCGGGTTACCCCTGTAACAGGTAACTCACGAATATGCCACCTCCCGGTCCTTTGGGACCTTTATCCGATGCCTCGATAACCAACATCACACATAATAAAGTGTATCCACATGAGTAAGTATCTGGGCTCCATACCATGACACCACCCTTTTCCAGAAGGAAATGACATACCCTAAAGGGCGCGACCCTCATAACCTTGCCGCAACGATCCTGTTTCGACCATTTCCGGGTTGTGAGGCCCTGACGAAGTCTCGTCCACAAAGCTACGCTTTGTCACAAAGCCATGCTTTGGGTCAACAGATGATCAACCTATGACCACAAAGATAAATGATCAAACAAATGATCATATCACAAATGATCAAACACTGATCATCACACAGCAACACTCAGCATGCCACATTACCAAATTGGGAATATATCGCTGATAAATTTCAACTACATAACCTCTGAGCTCGTACGTCTCAGAGAAGGGTGTTAAGCTAAGAGAATAAATTCTCCGCCACCAACAGATATGTATTAGAAAGAAATCGGCTTTATATCTCAAAGTGTAATGTCAGACAAACAATCCATACAAGTCTGTTCCGGGATCGAACAGAACCGAAGGCACTTCTCACGAAGCCCTTGCAAATCCGGATAATTTTCAATCACGTCCGGACTTCCCGTCACTAAGGGTGATAAAACCTCTATATCGGGGATCAGCCAATGCAGAGTAACTCGACGGTAATCCTTCCGTTTTCAAAAATATCCGGTCTTCAACACCGGTCTTCAAATGCTATCCATATACGACGTATCACATATTCGGAATGGGTTATACGACCCAAAGGTCCTCTCCCGGCTAAACCGAATAGTGAGCGAAATATTTAAAAACATATGGATATGAGATTTCAATTAAGTCACAACTTAATAATTCAACTTCTTTTTAAATGGTTTAATAAATTACCATTTTTAAATCTTTAAACAAAAAGATTCAACCTTTACGGTTTAAACAGTTTCCACACTTTAATCTTTTAAACAAAAGATTCATTCACAGATTTTCTAAATCAATTTCCATTTCAATTTGATTAACTCGTTAAATCTTTAGATCAAGATTTAACTTATAGCTTTCAAAACAATCCCATTTCAAATAATCTAAACCAATCATTATTTTAAATCTGTTAAAGATAACAGATTCAAATCATAGCTTTTCAAAACAATTCATTCATAACTTGGAAAACCATTTTTCAATTCATATCGAAATTCCTTTAATTAAACTGGAATTTCATTCCTTATCGGAAAGCTTTTATTCTTTTAAAACAAACAGTTCCATTTCAGAAAATTCTGATTCATTCATACGAGTTAAAGTCTTTGGGTTAAATCCAAATTCTCAAAATTACATTTTTTAAATGGTTTAAATTTAGATAAACATATTTATAACATTTTCAATCCCTAGTTTCAATTCATAGGATTCAATTCCAAACTTGAATTCAAATTTAAATCAAATTATTTAAATTTTTCAAAACTCGATTAAGTTATTCAAAATAACTTTTATCTTTGAAATTCCATTTCAAAAACTTTTCACATTTAAACCCAAATTTCAAATTTCAAAATCAATTGAAATTAAAATTTCCATTTCAAAAACATCAAATTTAAATTATCTGTGACTTAACCGATTTCCACGTGAAATCCATATTTGTGTGTGTATAAGTGTAGCCTAGGGGTTTCACACAGTAGTGCAACAAAATGAATCATCACATATCAGAATACAGAAACATAATTCGATAAGCGGTATAAGAACAACGCTTATCGTTCATTCACAGATCATAGATATATACCACAGATAAGTAAATTATAGATCACAACATAAATCAGGGTATATCACAAAGCATCATATATCAGGGATATCAAACAATCAAGTCATTCAATAGAATCCAAATATTCATAAGTAGGGTCAGTTAATTGTCTGATTAATTTAAATCAGATTAATTTCTTATGAATAAATTACTCAATAAATCAAAACGAGTAATTAATTTCTTAATTACTTCCCATCAATTAGTTATAATTTAACAGTTATAAATGTTGATTTCAATTTATCAATCTAATTATCGATTAATAATCAATTATATTGATTAATTATAAATAATCAGTTAACCGTCTTCATTTACCTCTATTGATTTATATACTGAGGTAATTTACTTATATTAATTATTATAAGTTAAATTTTCCATTTATAAAATAAATTAAGTCAAATCCATAAATTTAAATAGCATATAAATTACTTAATTCATTTAAAAACTTCGATTAATACATTAAACCTTACTTTCAAACTAATTAATTAATTCATTTATAAAATTGCATTGATTCTTTTAATTCTTCAATTTCTATTTAAATCAATACACTTCCATTATCACTTTAACTCTTTTAATAATTAATGAGTTTAAAACTAAGTCCTTATCCCTTAAAGTAACTCATTTTCATTCCAATAAAATTTCACCTTTAAATGTTTTAAAAACATTTATTTTTCCTTTTCTTGAATTCTCATTTTAAAACTTCAGGTTTTAAAACAATCATTAATTGAATTTTAAATCTATTTACAAACTAACTTTTTAAAATCTTAAATTACAAACTTAAAAATACTTTGGTATGGTTAAATTTTAAATCAAAGCCCTTTTAATTCAAATATTTAAGTTTATTAAAAAGTATTTAAATTCTTAAACTTTTCTTTATTTCAAAACTGGACTTCAATTACAAATTTGAACTCAATGACTTAAAATAGCAAAATCTGGCACTGGTATAACTCGGAAACAAACAACTCGAGTCCGCCTTCAATCTGCTTCGAGAAAAATGCAGATTTTCCCGAGCCAAAACACGTTTTACCCGAGTATACACTCGAGTAAAAAAAACTGGGCGCTGTCAAAAGTTATAAAACAACTCGAGTTCCCTCATTTTACTTCGAGGCAAACCATGAAATCACCCAAGCCAAACTAAGGATTGCTCGAGTAATTCTCGAGTTCATTTCTCTGACAACTCAGATATAAACACAGCCACCAGAATCCCTCCCCCGTGCACGTGCACGCTTCCATCAGCCATCTACGGTCGATCGCGACTATCTCCACCTATCAGCGACCACCTCGACACCCTATTCCAGCTCTCCGATCATCATCACAGACCCTCGATCAAAATCGAGTACTTGCCGTGAAACTGGAACTTACCCATAGCCTGGAAACTCACCGTGCTTCCATTTCCGATCGCCAGAAAATCCCCTACTTCGGCTACAACTTCGACCACACCGGAGCTTCAACTTCCCAAAATTTCTCTCAGCTCGATCAGACGGTGATCTCGAACGGAACGAAATGTTGCGACACTTAAAAACTAGGTCACCATTTTTAAATTGCTTCTCATCGCCACCACGATGAACTGCTGACTAGTCCACCATTTTTCCCGCATTTCCCCATCACTCCCCTACCTTTCGACCAACCCGCGACGTCTCCGGTCATCTCCATCGACCACGGCATCCCAATATGTTCAAAACAGTGAAGTAAAAACTGCTCTTCACCCCTTTGCTTAAAAATTGTAGTTCTTGTTTTAAAAATCATAAATTTGTATGTAGTTTCAATTTATGTCCTTGAATCTTTAAAATCAGAAGTTTGGTTTTAAACATATTTAAAGTTGTATATGTTTTCTGGGTTTTACAGAGCCACCTAGCTGCTAGTTTAACTTATTTAAATTTTCAACATCAAGATTTTTGTTAAACAAACAAGTGTTGTTTACACTATACATCCAACAGTTATTAAAATAGGAGAGAAAAGTTTGTTTGCATATTTATTCAAAGAAAATCATCAAATAACAGAGCATACATACAACAGATGTACACAGATACTGGCACCACATACATGTACAGATATATATATGAACACAGAGAGAATCATGCCTTATTTACTTAATTTATAGATTTAAATAAAGTGTTACTCACCTTGATTTGGGAAGAGGTGCAGTGCTTATTCTTTGTACCAGGTTTTGAAAAAACTGGCAAGTTGAAATCCTCAATTTGATCTCTAGAATTTGTATTGATATATTTGTTGGATTGTTGTTTTAAACTGAAGCTTTGTTCAAGTTCAAGTTGATGTTTACTCTAGATTTTTCTCAGTGAAAATGGACGAACAAATAAGATGAAGAAGTTGATATATGAGAAAAAGAAGTTTACAGGAGGATGATGTTATTTGCGTGGTACAAGCTTTGTTCAGAGATTTTTTTCAAAAGGATGGAGGCTGAAGAAAATATTAACAATTCGAATTGACTTGTTGAAACTAGCATTTAATGCTAAAGTCCTTTATGTCTCAACCCTTATCTTATTTTAGTACATAGATATTTTTTTATTTTTACCTTGTTTATTCTTTTGCCTGCATATCTATTTTACAAACATGATTACTTGCCTGTGTATGCTTCATATCCTATGTACATATATACTATGTTTTATTAGGCAAATTTGTGGAGGCTGATAGATTATTGTAATGGCCAACATTAATTAGCTTTGTACAAATATATACTTGCTTTTCTTCATTTCGGCTGAGAGAATTTCTGTTCAGTGGCTTGCATTAATCACTTTGTACCATATACTCATTTTATTTTTATTTCGGCTGTACAAAGCTATGCTTATCTAATTGTTTATACTTGAATATGTCTTCCTTTGCAAGCTTATGGTTTGGGCTAGAATAAATTGCTTTGTTTTATAAATAAGTGTTGTTTATTTTCTTATGGCTTAATAATATAAATAGATTTCTATTTTAATTATGTTGTCAAAATTTAAACTAAGTGTATTCATTTTAAAGGCATATTTTATTTGCCTAGATAACCTTTCATTTGTTTAAGCTGAGATAAAAGTTGTAGAAGTGATATTTTTATTTTTACTTTACTTCTTGTCTTGTATACATTTCTATTTCTTTGTTTTGAATGTATATATAACTGTCTATCTATCGGATATATTTTCATTTCTAAACCATTTATATAAAGATTTAAATTCAAATCAAATATACACATATATATATATATATTATTTCAAATTTACTCACATATGCTCAATACACATATATTCACATATATACAAGAATTTAAATTTTTAAACAATTTATACAAATATACTTGGATATCGGGGAAACTCGCTCCATTTTATCGATTTATTTCACAAATTTTATTCAAAAATCAATAAATTATTAATTTAAACTTAATCAAAATTCGGGGTCGTTACAGATTTCCCCCCTTAAAAGAATTTCGTCCTCGAAATTACCAAGGAGACAAAAAGATAGATGAAGGATGTTTCATCGAATCAAACTGAATATCAATTCTGCATTTGGCTTACCAAATCAGAATATCGATAACGGACACAAGAAAGAATCTGTTTGGCACTTCACAAGATACTCGAGTTATCCAGATCTACGAAATATGGAGTGGCATCGGTCAGTTCGAAATGATAACTAACCATTCGTAGTATATATCCGGACCCAAAGAATAGATGGATATATGGATACAATTTCAAAATTTTCAGTTTAGAACTAAAGTATACCTATCAACCATAGCAATCAAAGCAACCAATTCATCCAAACAAACAATTTGGCCATTTCGGAGTTTTATGTCCCATATTGATATATCGAATCTTCTTTCTGGATCTACCAGAAATTATCGAAGAATTCAGAAAAGAGATGTTGAACAAAAGAGATCGATAGAAAAAAGATGGCTTCCTGATTGTTACAGAGTATTGACCATTTCATAGTGGTATCCCCCTGTCCCCTATCTCATCCTCTTCTTGCACTCATACTCACTATCAGTGGATAGCAAGAGAATTTACTGAGGTTTTCGAATGGATATCTGAGGAATACTCATTCTAGAGTATATTTCACTCTATCTCTAATGAGCTACTTAATGTGTTACACTCCTGAGCTAAAGTACAACCTTAGCTCTGATACCACATGTAACGACTCGGGTTTTGCCCGCTCGAAAATCAACATCCGTACTTCACATTGTACTAGAATGCCGCAGATTCGACCGTTCAAATCCGATTCGCCGGAGCTATAACACAATTAAGTAAATAACACAGCGGAAGAAAAAGAATAATACATTGATATATAATATCTGATACAATAGAGTGATACAATGAATATCAATATACATCAGAGATATGATACAAGAAATAGCAGCGGAACAATATCAATAGAAATGATAACTCCAAATTGATCTTCAGACAAGAATGAATCCACAACTCCAAGATAAGCAACTCCGATGAATGAACTAGCTCCAGATAATCTACTAAACCTGAATATCTGAAAACCCAAACTCTAGACTGCCCGTGTGGAAAATAGTGGGCACCCAGAGTTTAGGAAGGGAACAATAAACTCCGGATCAGTCATGGGACTGGTGTGAGCAACAAAAACAATTTATTTTTAAACAACAACAAAAGGATTTAAACATTGAAATCCGCAATGCTTTTGGAAAATGAAACTACCATAAGACCTCCCGCCACACACACAATGCAAACGCAGAATTGGAGGAGATTTCTTCTTATGATAGTCAAACATGCTTACTACGCAAAATCATTGGATATTATTATCATTAGTGCATAGTGTAGAAAACATTTCGAAAGTATAATATTAATCTTAGCCAGCATAGACATTTCGAACTATGCCTACTATAGCTACCATCTAAACAGTGGGGCGCCACCATAAGTAAATGGCAGGTTCTACAACTAAAACCGTACAAGTCACGTATTGTTTCTTTGGATTTTCCAACAAATGGTCAGGCTAAGGAACTTCCTTCCGCCGCATGGGAACGCCTCTGGCGGGACGTCCCGAGAGACAAACTGCTCTCTGCCAAACAAGGCCGGGTTACCCCTGTAACAGGTAACTCACGAATATGCCACCTCCCGGTCCTTTGGGACCTTTATCCGAGGCCTCGATAACCAACATCACACATAATAAAGTGTATCCACATGAGTAAGTATCTGGGCTCCATACCATGACACCACCCTTTTCCAGAAGGAAATGACATACCCTAAAGGGCGCGACCCTCATAACCTTGCCGCAACGATCCTGTTTCGACCATTTCCGGGTTGTGAGGCCCTGACGAAGTCTCGTCCACAAAGCTACGCTTTGTCACAAAGCCATGCTTTGGGTCAACAGATGATCAACCTATGACCACAAAGATAAATGATCAAACAAATGATCATATCACAAATGATCAAACACTGATCATCACACAGCAACACTCAGCATGCCACATTACCAAATTGGGAATATATCGCTGATAAATTTCAACTACATAACCTCTGAGCTCGTACGTCTCAGAGAAGGGTGTTAAGCTAAGAGAATAAATTCTCCGCCACCAACAGATATGTATTAGAAAGAAATCGGCTTTATATCTCAAAGTGTAATGTCAGACATACAATCCATACAAGTCTGTTCCGGGATCGAACAGAACCGAAGGCACTTCTCACGAAGCCCTTGCAAATCCGGATAATTTTCAATCACGTCCGGACTTCCCGTCACTAAGGGTGATAAAACCTCTATATCGGGGATCAGCCGATGCAGAGTAACTCGACGGTAATCCTTCCGTTTTCAAAAATATCCGGTCTTCAACACCGGTCTTCAAATGCTATCCATATACGACGTATCACATATTCGGAATGGGTTATACGACCCAAAGGTCCTCTCCCGGCTAAACCGAATAGTGAGCGAAATATTTAAAAACATATGGATATGAGATTTCAATTAAGTCACAACTTAATAATTCAACTTCTTTTTAAATGGTTTAATAAATTACCATTTTTAAATCTTTAAACAAAAAGATTCAACCTTTACGGTTTAAACAGTTTCCACACTTTAATCTTTTAAACAAAAGATTCATTCACAGATTTTCTAAATCAATTTCCATTTCAATTTGATTAACTCGTTAAATCTTTAGATCAAGATTTAACTTATAGCTTTCAAAACAATCCCATTTCAAATGATCTAAACCAATCATTATTTTAAATCTGTTAAAGATAACAGATTCAAATCATAGCTTTTCAAAACAATTCATTCATAACTTGGAAAACCATTTTTCAATTCATATCGAAATTCCTTTAATTAAACTGGAATTTCATTCCTTATCGGAAAGCTTTTATTCTTTTAAGACAAACAGTTCCATTTCAGAAAATTCTGATTCATTCATACGAGTTAAAGTCTTTGGGTTAAATCCAAATTCTCAAAATTACATTTTTTAAATGGTTTAAATTTAGATAAACATATTTATAACATTTTCAATCCCTAGTTTCAATTCATAGGATTCAATTCCAAACTTGAATTCAAATTTAAATCAAATTATTTAAATTTTTCAAAACTCGATTAAGTTATTCAAAATAACTTTTATCTTTGAAATTCCATTTCAAAAACTTTTCACATTTAAACCCAAATTTCAAATTTCAAAATCAATTGAAATTAAAATTTCCATTTCAAAAACATCAAATTTAAATTATCTGTGACTTAACCGATTTCCACGTGAAATCCATATTTGTGTGTGTATAAGTGTAGTCTAGGGGTTTCACACAGTAGTGCAACAAAATGAATCATCACATATCAGAATACAGAAACATAATTCGATAAGCGGTATAAGAACAACGCTTATCGTTCATTCACAGATCATAGATATATATCACAGATAAGTAAATTATAGATCACAACATAAATCAGGGTATATCACAAAGCATCATATATCAGGGATATCAAACAATCAAGTCATTCAATAGAATCCAAATATTCATAAGTAGGGTCAGTTAATTGTCTGATTAATTTAAATCAGATTAATTTCTTATGAATAAATTACTCAATAAATCAAAACGAGTAATTAATTTCTTAATTACTTCCCATCAATTAGTTATAATTTAACAGTTATAAATGTTGATTTCAATTTATCAATCTAATTATCGATTAATAATCAATTATATTGATTAATTATAAATAATCAGTTAACCGTCTTCATTTACCTCTATTGATTTATATACTGAGGTAATTTACTTATATTAATTATTATAAGTTAAATTTTCCATTTATAAAATAAATTAAGTCAAATCCATAAATTTAAATAGCATATAAATTACTTAATTCATTTAAAAACTTCGATTAATACATTAAACCTTACTTTCAAACTAATTAATTAATTCATTTATAAAATTGCATTGATTCTTTTAATTCTTCAATTTCTATTTAAATCAATACACTTCCATTATCACTTTAACTCTTTTAATAATTAATGAGTTTAAAACTAAGTCCTTATCCCTTAAAGTAACTCATTTTCATTCCAATAAAATTTCACCTTTAAATGTTTTAAAAACATTTATTTTTCCTTTTCTTGAATTCTCATTTTAAAACTTCAGGTTTTAAAACAATCATTAATTGAATTTTAAATCTATTTACAAACTAACTTTTTAAAATCTTAAATTACAAACTTAAAAATACTTTGGTATGGTTAAATTTTATATCAAAGCCCTTTTAATTCAAATATTTAAGTTTATTAAAAAGTATTTAAATTCTTAAACTTTTCTTTATTTCAAAACTGGACTTCAATTACAAATTTGAACTCAATGACTTAAAATAGCAAAATCTGGCACTGGTATAACTCGGAAACAAACAACTCGAGTCCGCCTTCAATCTGCTTCGAGAAAAATGCAGATTTTCCCAAGCCAAAACACGTTTTACCCGAGTATACACTCGAGTAAAAAAAACTGGGCGCTGTCAAAAGTTATAAAACAACTCGAGTTCCCTCATTTTACTTCGAGGCAAACCATGAAATCACCCAAGCCAAACTAAGGATTGCTCGAGTAATTCTCGAGTTCGTTTCTCTGACAACTCAGATATAAACACAGCCACCAGAATCCCTCCCCCGTGCACGTGCACGCTTCCATCAGCCATCTCCGGTCGATCGCGACTATCTCCACCTATCAGCGACCACCTCGACACCCTATTCCAGCTCTCCGATCATCATCACAGACCCTCGATCAAAATCGAGTACTTGCCGTGAAACTGGAACTAACCCATAGCCTGGAAACTCACCGTGCTTCCATTTCCGATCGCCAGAAAATGCCCTACTTCGGCTACAACTTCGACCACACCGGAGCTTCAACTTCCCAAAATTTCTCTCAGCTCGATCAGACGGTGATCTCGAACGGAACGAAATGTTGCCACACTTAAAAACTAGGTCACCATTTTTAAATTGCTTCTCATCGCCACCACGATGAACTGCTGACTAGTCCACCATTTTTCCCGCATTTCCCCATCACTCCCCTACCTTTCGACCAACCCGCGACGTCTCCGGTCATCTCCATCGACCACGGCATCCCAATATGTTCAAAACAGTGAAGTAAAAACTGCTCTTCACCCCTTTGCTTAAAAATTGTAGTTCTTGTTTTAAAAATCATAAATTTGTATGTAGTTTCAATTTATGTCCTTGAATCTTTAAAATCAGAAGTTTGGTTTTAAACATATTTAAAGTTGTATATGTTTTCTGGGTTTTACAGAGCCACCTAGCTGCTAGTTTAACTTATTTAAATTTTCAACATCAAGATTTTTGTTAAACAAACAAGTGTTGTTTACACTATACATCCAACAGTTATTAAAATAGGAGAGAAAAGTTTGTTTGCATATTTATTCAAAGAAAATCATCAAATAACAGAGCATACATACAACAGATGTACACAGATACTGGCACCACATACATGTACAGATATATATATGAACACAGAGAGAATCATGCCTTATTTACTTAATTTATAGATTTAAATAAAGTGTTACTCACCTTGATTTGGGAAGAGGTGCAGTGCTTATTCTTTGTACCAGGTTTTGAAAAAACTGGCAAGTTGAAATCCTCAATTTGATCTCTGGAATTTGTATTGATATATTTGTTGGATTGTTGTTTTAAACTGAAGCTTTGTTCAAGTTCAAGTTGATGTTTACTCTAGATTTTTCTCAGTGAAAATGGACGAACAAATAAGATGAAGAAGTTGATATATGAGAAAAAGAAGTTTACAGGAGGATGATGTTATTTGCGTGGTACAAGCTTTGTTCAGAGATTTTTTTCAAAAGGATGGAGGCTGAAGAAAATTTTAACAATTCGAATTGACTTGTTGAAACTAGCATTTAATGCTAAAGCCCTTTATGTCTCAACCCTTATCTTATTTTAGTACATAGATATTTTTTTATTTTTACCTTGTTTATTCTTTTGCCTGCATATCTATTTTACAAACATGATTACTTGCCTGTGTATGCTTCATATCCTATGTACATATATACTATGTTTTATTAGGCAAATTTGTGGAGGCTGATAGATTATTGTAATGGCCAACATTAATTAGCTTTGTACAAATATATACTTGCTTTTCTTCATTTCGGCTGAGAGAATTTCTGTTCAGTGGCTTGCATTAATCACTTTGTACCATATACTCATTTTATTTTTATTTCGGCTGTACAAAGCTATGCTTATCTAATTGTTTATACTTGAATATGTCTTCCTTTGCAAGCTTATGGTTTGGGCTAGAATAAATTGCTTTGTTTTATAAATAAGTGTTGTTTATTTTCTTATGGCTTAATAATATAAATAGATTTCTATTTTAATTATGTTGTCAAAATTTAAACTAAGTGTATTCATTTTAAAGGCATATTTTATTTGCCTAGATAACCTTTCATTTGTTTAAGCTGAGATAAAAGTTGTAGAAGTGATATTTTTATTTTTACTTTACTTCTTGTCTTGTATACATTTCTATTTCTTTGTTTTGAATGTATATATAACTGTCTATCTATCGGATATATTTTCATTTCTAAACCATTTATATAAAGATTTAAATTCAAATCAAATATACACATATATATATATATTATTTCAAATTTACTCACATATGCTCAATACACATATATTCACATATATACAAGAATTTAAATTTTTAAACAATTTATACAAATATACTTGGATATCGGGGAAACTCGCTCCATTTTATCGATTTATTTCACAAATTTTATTCAAAAATCAATAAATTATTAATTTAAACTTAATCAAAATTCGGGGTCGTTACATCTCTGATGCACTTTTTGACTTCGATTACTTTGATTATGTGATATTGCATCACTTGATGTTATCCTGTTGCCTGACCTTTGTTGCCTCTGTTCATTGTGTTGCACATGGTCTATGGGTATGTGCAGTCTTGTTTGGAGTCGATACTTGAGTACTGAGTTTGAGTCAGGGTTCAGGTTGTACATTTGTTTGTCTTTGGTTGTGTATTTTGGTCATCTGTTTGGTCTGGCCATTTTTTTGTTTCAGATCTGTGCCTATCTTCTTGTATGCTTGGAGTCTCTGTTCGACCATATTGATAGTATTTGGTCTGGACATTGTTGTATTGTGACTTGTACATTGATTTGTACATTGAGTTGAACCTGACTTTTCCTTTGGGTTTGACCTTGTGTGTGAACTTTCATTGAGCTTCAGTGTATTTCATCACTGTAGTGGCGAGGCAGTGCACGCGTGCGTGTACTGCAGCCACACAGAATTGACATTTTTAATTGATATTTCAATTGTTTGAATTGTTTTGTGTTTAATTCAATATTGAGATTGTATTTTGATTTGGTTTGATTTGATCATTTTGAGATTGTCTAATTATCTATTCGATAATTAGATTATGAGTTTCTAATTATTTATTCAATAATTAGATTTTGTTGTTAATTGTCGTTTAGACAATTCTGTTGTTTTCTAAGTTATCTTCATTGAAAATCTTTTTATTTACCTTTGTTGATGATTTGAATTTGCTGATTTGTTGTTTAACACTGTTTAGTGTTATAGCTGTCGTTATCCGATTCTCTTATTGAAGAATTGGATATACGAGATTTCTGTGACCGTCGTCTATTGATTATTTAATTATTATTGCTTCCGTGCATTAATAACTGAGTTTGAATTAGACTGACCCATATATTATTTTCTTTTGAATTTAATACTCGGGTTAGACTGAGTTATTTCAGGTTGTAGATATCTTGCTTTGGGTTTCCGCTTGAGCTATGAAGTCTTTTCATATCTTTTGAAGTAGTCTTCGTCATTTTGTAGTAGTCAGTGTATCTGATTTAGGTTGATATGTATTCATGTATATTATTCGATAATGTACTTGTATATATAACTTTCAGAGTCGACAGTTGTAGTGTATCATATGAATTGTGTCAAATGTATTGTAACTGACATCAGTTATATACATATATGAGACTTTTATTATCTGTGTTATTATTATATATATTGTCCTAAACTATTATGAACCATCGTAGTTTGTTTTATACTGGAATTGGGTATGTCGATGGGAGTAAATCAATAAGAGATGAAAAATGAAAAATATATACCACTCCTATCGAGGTAACCAATACTAGTGTAAGGCCAACTACGGATGGCCGCTCCTATCCAGCCTTATTCTTCATAATAACAGACAGTATTTCTTTTAATACTCTTTGTTATTGTGAGCATAGAGGTGGGGCGTTACAGTTGGTATCAGAGCTTGGGGTTTATGGACATAATATAAAACATAACTTAGATGGAACATGTGTTACAACTATTTGTCGATGTTTTTAGTTGTGCTTTGAGTCAAAACTAAAGTTTTGAAATTATGATGAAACTTTTAAATATCTTTATTTAAAAATAAAAAGTGAAACTGTGTTTTGATGATTGAGTAATTTGTGTTCTGTTTATCAGAGTGCGCAGCGGAAACAGTGAGACTGTCTTCGCTGAATATAGCTGATAACCTTTTTGATTTAAAAATCAAAATATGAAATTGAAATAAATTTCATTTGGTGTTTACATAGCTGGGTTAATTTTGTTTCTTTGAAAATTTCGAATCCGATTTGAGGATTCGAAGCGATTGCAGTTATGTGATTTTTGTTGAGATTTTTGTTGTTTTGAGTTATCTTCATTAAAGATACATTCGAATGATTTCTTTGTTCATTTTGTAGTATACGTGCAAATTTGAGTTGCACATTACTACACTAATTTTACGTTGAACCGGTGTTTGGTTTAAATGTATTTTGTTGCCGTTATTCTTATAACGGGATTTTTACATCGGTGCTAAATTTTTGAAGCACAGTGTTTTGTTGACATTTTAATGAATGAAAATTCACTGGTATTACATTTTGATGTGAATTATTTTGATGAGATTTTGACGTTTAAAAATTACTGTCGCTTTGACTTCAGTAACCGTCAAATTTTAAAAGTGGATTTTCAAGCGGTTAGCCCGCAATGCTGATTTTGAGATTTGTTTTTACGATGTTTTGGGAAGTGCAATTTCCTTTTCGAAATTGCTACTGATGTTGCTACTTTAATCATGGGTTCTGAAAATTGTTTTAAATTTTTTACAGTTTACGCTTTCAAAAGAACGAGGAAGCGATTTAAACGCTTCAGCAAAATTGAGGACTATGAACTCTCACTTTTACTGTTTCGCTTAATTCCGGACTTGTCCGTTTGAGAACGTAAAATGTTAATTATATAAAATATAAAAAATTTACAGTTTGCGCTTTCAAAAGAATGAGGAAGCGATTTAAACGATTCAGCAAAATCGAGGACTATAAACCCTTTCTTTTACTGATTCGCTTAATTCCGGACTTGTCCGTTTGAGAACGAAAAATGTATTTATTTAAAATACACAATTTGCACTTTCAAGGAAATGATGAAGAGAATCAAACGATTTAGTAAAACACGTGGTATGGGACATGTGCGTTTGCTATTTCGGTTAATTCCGGACTCGTTAATTGAAACATCTGCTGTTTGATGATTTTAATGATTTAGTTGGGCTTTCGAGCCACTTTGTTGGACCTTCGGGTCATTTGTTGGGCGCCAAAAATATAGTACTTGGTAGGCTTCGGCCATTTGTTGATGCATGTGCGGCGTAGCTAAAAACTCACCATCTGATGGGATCGATCCACCTTTTATGTTGATTTCCTAATCATCTTAAATGATTTCTAGATATTTGTTGTTTCTAATTATCTGCAGGTAATTGGATATTTGTTGTTTCTGATTATCGTTTTTGATAATTGGATATTTGTTGTTTCTGATTATCGTTTTTGATAATCGGATATTTGTTGTTTCTGATTATCGTTTTTGATAATCGGATATTTGTTGTTTCTGATTATCGTTTTTGATAATCGGATATTTGTTGTTTTTGATTATCGTTTTTGATAATTGGATATTTGTTAATTTGATATTTCTGGATATCGTTTTTGATAATTAGATATTTGTTGATTTGATATTTCTGATTATCGTTTGAGATAATTAGATATTTGTTGATTTGTGATTTCTGATTATCGTTTTTGATAATTAGATATTTGTTGATTTGATGATTTCTGATTATCGTTTTTGATAATTTGATGTTTGTTGATTTGAGATTTTTGATTATCGTTTTTGATAATTAGATATTTGTTGATTTGATGATTTCTGATTATCGTCTTTGATAATTAGATATTTGTTGATTTGTGATGTCTGATTATCGTTTTTGATAATTAGATGTTTGTTGATTTGAGATTTCTGATTATCGTTTTTGATAATTAGATATTTGTTGATTTGATGATTTCTGATTATCGTTTTTGTTAATTAGATATTTATTGATTTGTGATTCCTGATTATCGTTTTTGATAATTAGATATTTGTTGATTTTAGATTTCTGATTATCGTTTTTGATAATTAGATATTTGTTGATTTGAGTTTTCTGATTATCGTTTTTGATAATTAGATATTTGTTGATTTGTGATTTTTGATTATCGTTTTTGATAATTAGATATTTGATGTTTTCTGATTATCGTTTTTGATAATTAGATATTTGTTGATTTGTGATTTGTGATTTCTGATTATCGTTTTTAATAATTAGATATTTGTTTATTTGTGATTTCTGATTATCGTTTTTGATAATTAGATATTTGTTGATTTGAGTTTTCTGATTATCGTTTTTGATAATTAGATAATTTTTTATTTGAGTTTTCTGATTATCGTTTTTGATAATTAGATATTTGTTGATTTGTGATTTCTGATTATCGTTTTTGATAATTAGATATTTGATGTTTTCTGATTATCGTTTTTGATAATTAGATATTTGTTGATTTGTGATTTCTGATTATCGTTTTTGATAATTAGATATTTGATGTTTTCTGATTATCGTTTTTGATAATTAGATATTTGTTGATTTCTGATTATCATTTTGATAATTAGATATTTGATGTTTTCTGACTATCGTTTTTGATAATTGGATAATTGCTGATTTAGTTGATTATGAGATTTTCTAGTCTCTAATTGGTTCTAGATTATATTGAATATATTGGATTGCTATTTTCTATCTATCTCTGTTGATAGTTAGAGTTTGCTAATTGTGAAGTTTGTGTCTAGTTATGTGTTGGATAACTAGATATTTGCGGTTTTGCGATTTGTGATTTGTGTTTTCTAATTATCTTTGCTGATAATTAGATTTTTCTATTTTCTAATTATTGTATCGGTAATTAGATATTGTTGTTTTGTGATTTCTGTATTTTAATTATCTAATTGATAATTGAATATTGCTGATAGTTGCATTTATTCAGTTTTGTTGCTTTCTGATTATCTATTTGATAGTTAGATTTTGTTGAGAACTTGTGAATTTCTTTTATGGAATTAAAAGATTTCTTTGGTGTTGTGTTCTCGACCTCTATTTTTCTAGCTTAACCAGTTTATGTTAGAAAAATAATTGTTATTAACAACTTTAATTATGAAAATTGCGGGGACGCAATTTTTATAAGGAGGGGAGTCTGTAACAACCCGGGGTTTAGTAACAATTAAATTATCATCAAATGACGATTAAATTGTTTGTTAATTGCTCTTGGAATTTTAATCCGTTGAAATTCTTTGTAAAAGTGTTAAGAGCATGCGGGCTTTAAATAAATTTGGCCTACGTTTTTATTCTGGGTGCTGTGTTGTATCAAGGCAGAGACCTGATCCCCCTTCGTTTCATTCGTTCCAACCCTAAACAAATGAATCCTTTCTCCTTTTATCTCCGGCCCATTCCTTTTCTTGTGAGAATGGCGGCTTCGCTCGTTCATTCAGAAATTAGGGCTTCTGATTTGAGGCTGCCGGCTTTAACTTCTCGATCGAAAATTACTCCACGTTGTTCGCTCTGTCGATCGTCGTTTCTTCATGGCTTGGCTTCGGCTTCTTCTATTGGCGTCGAACAAAGGTGAGTGACTCCCACTCACATTCTAATTCAAGCCTAATATTGTGCTTTGGTAGTTCGATTTTGTTTGATGTTGATGATTTCTCTGAATTTATCGAGTTCGTATAATTTGATGAATTTCGGCTTTTATGATTTTTGATTTGAGTTTGACGATGTTGTTTTGTTCGACTTTGGCTATATTGTCTACCGCCTCTGGTAGCACTTCCGTCCTTGTTCGATTTTACTGCTGCTTTATGACTCTGGCCATTTTGTCTTTGACTGTGGTATCACTATGTTGATGATGCTCGACTGTTGAACTTGATGGTCTGATGTCATCTAATTACAGTTCTATACACATTGCATTTCTCAGTTGCATTGACTTCATATTTCACTGTATATTGCTTCGAGTCAGTTGCACTATGGGGTTTCATTGTTGCTGGGTCGCTGTATTGGCTTCATGTACATTTGGGCAGTGATGTGAACATTTGGGTCTTTGAGCACTGCTGAGTTTGTTTCTTGTGACTGTTGCATTCATTTGTATTTTATTCCACATGAATTCGTTTGCACTGCACTGTCACATGACCATTTGGTTGAGACATTGTATGTCTTGATTTGAAACTGTGTTCATATGCACTTGAGTCAAGTTCCATTGATTTACTGTGTATTTGGTTGTATGCGCTAGAGCTGAGTTGCTCGGTGTCTTTTACTGTTGTGTGCTGTGGTGCCATATCTTTGGTGCTCTCGCCTTCATTCTACCATCTTCACTTTGAACTACATGAGTAGTTGCTGTCTATATTTATGCCTTGGTTTCACTGCATTGTGCACTTATATCATTTTGAGATCTCTGATGCACTTTTTGACTTCGATTACTTTGATTATGTGATATTGCATCACTTGATGTTATCCTGTTGCCTGACCTTTGTTGCCTCTGTTCATTGTGTTGCACATGGTCTATGGGTATGTGCAGTCTTGTTTGGAGTCGATACTTGAGTACTGAGTTTGAGTCAGGGTTCAGGTTGTACATTTGTTTGTCTTTGGTTGTGTATTTTGGTCATCTGTTTGGTCTGGCCATTTTTTTGTTTCAGATCTGTGCCTATCTTCTTGTATGCTTGGAGTCTCTGTTCGACCATAGTGATAGTATTTGGTCTGGACATTGTTGTATTGTGACTTGTACATTGATTTGTACATTGAGTTGAACCTGACTTTTCCTTTGGGTTTGACCTTGTGTGTGAACTTTCATTGAGCTTCAGTGTATTTCATCACTGTAGTGGCGAGGCAGTGCACGCATGTGTGTACTGCAGCCACACAGAATTGACATTTTTAATTGATATTTCAATTGTTTGAATTGTTTTGTGTTCAATTCAATATTGAGATTGTATTTTGATTTGGTTTGATTTGATCATTTTGAGATTGTCTAATTATCTTTTCGATAATTAGATTATGAGTTTCTAATTATTTATTCAATAATTAGATTTTGTTGTTAATTGTCGTTTAGACAATTCTGTTGTTTTCTAAGTTATCTTCATTGAAAATCTTTTTATTTATCTTTGTTGATGATTTGAATTTGCTGATTTGTTGTTTAACACTATTTAGTGTTATAGCTGTCGTTATCCGATTCTCTTATTGAAGAATTGGATATACGAGATTTCTGTGACTGTCGTCTATTGATTATTTAATTATTATTGCTTTCATGCATTAATAACTGAGTTTGAATTAGACTGACCCGTGTATTATTTTCTTTTGAATTTAATACTCGGGTCAGACCGAGTTATTTCAGGTTGTAGATATCTTGCTTTGGGTTGCTGCTTGAGCTATGAAGTCTTTTCATATCTTTTGAAGTAGTCTTCGTCATTTTGTAGTAGTCAGTGTATCTGATTTAGGTTGATATGTATTCATGTATATTATTCGATAATGTACTTGTATATATAACTTCCAGAGTCGACAGTTGTAGTGTATCATATGTATTGTGTCAAATGTATTGTAACTGACAACAGTTATATATATATGAGAATTTTATTATCTGTGTTCCGCATTTTATTATCTGTGTTATTATTATATATATTGTCCTAAACTATTATGAACCATCGTAGTTCATTTTATACTGGAATTGGGTATGTCGATGGGAGTAAATCAATAAGAAATGAAAAATGAAAAATATATACCACTCCTATCGAGGTAACCAATACTAGTGTAAGGCCAACTACGGATGGCCGCTCCTTTCCAGCCTTATTCTTCATAATAACAGAGAGTATTTCTTTTAATACTCTTTGTTATTGTGAGCATAGAGGTGGGGCGTTACAAGCACTTTGTACTTCTACCTTCTCCTCCCTGTAGATGTTTTCTGTGAAGTACAGACTGAAAACTTTTAACTTCATAAATCAACATCAAAGCACATAAGTAGTTTTAAAACTTGAACTCGGAATAAAAAGCGTTTGTTTTTGGAAGGAGATCATTTTAAAATTTGTCCCATTCATTATCGTCAAACAAAGCCCGAGAAATTCCATTCTATAGTATATATGTCACTTGGGTCAAAAATATAATTGCCATAATTTAATCGGTAGGTTATATAGATGTTCTCGCTTATAAAAATTATGATTTTTGAAAATTGTTTGAGGTTTTTCATGGGGCGTGGAGTGAGGAATTGGGATTTGATCAGATTTGGGTAGAGTGTCATTTTCCGGCGACCGAGGCTATTTGGTGGCATAGGGTTCGGCGCGGAGGTGGCTCAAGAGGTGGCGCATCGGAAAAAAGTAGCGTGGTAATTTTTCTGGGGCCAGGGATGTGAGGCGTGGTGGTTTTACGGATTTAGAGGGTTTTTGGTGGGGCTCGGTTTCCAGGAAAATGCGAACCGGAGGAGGAAGGCGAGGAATGCGGTCCTGGGGGAAAAGGGGGAGTGATTGATGGTGGGTTTATCGGTGTAGTTTGGTGGAAATGGTATACAGTGGTGGCAAGGCGAGGGGTTGGATGGCGTTGGTGTTCGTTCCAGGATGTGGGGTTCGAAATCGAAAATTCAAACCGGGAGATGATTGAAGATTTTGATTGGATGGAGTTAACGCGATGGCAATGGGTGGTTTGTGAGGTCGGTCGGCAGTGAACCCGGTAGGTCGGCGTTGGTGTGCAAGTGCACGGTGTCGTGCACACTTGTTCGTGTATATGGGAAGTGGGAGGAAAGAAAGAACAAGAGAAGGAAGAAGGGAAGAGGAGCAGCTTGTTTTTTTTTTGTTTTTTCTTTGGGGCCGAACGAATTGAGTCGGGTAGTTTTTGTCTGTTTAAGGAATTACATAGGTATTTGGTTAAGGTGTTTTAACTTTGAATATATATATATATATATATATTCTTATCTTGTATTGAAGTCCTACCACCCAAATATTCAGTCTAAAAGAAAAAAGTGTATCTTTTTTTAGCCCAACTCTTTATTTCCTTTTAAAAGAAAATTAATTATGTTGGAAATTTCTCTATGGGATAAAGCATAATTATTTTAAAAGAACTAAAGTAAATTGTTAATTAAATTAGTAATTGGCTTAATCTTATGTAACTAATAAAATTAGTTAATAATTGGACTATTTAAACCAAATAAACTAAAAACGAACCTTTTTTATAATCTCTTAAATTCGTAAATTAATTTGGAGTAAAATATAAATGGATTCGATCAATTTAAGTGAATTAAATTCGATTGTAAATGGTTTTAAATATAAATTATATGTCGATAACTTGGTTAATGCTCTATGCCTCGGGGTATTGTTATTGGTTATTTATTTTGATTGTTCTTGTCTGTACCATGAAGGAGTCAGACGAATTCAAAAGTTGGGAAAAAATGTTAATACGTTTTATATTGGAATAAGCATTTGAAATAAATTCCCATATGTGTATATAGTACCTTTAATTTTAAATTGTTTATTTTAAACAATTTACCCTTTTAAATTTATTATTTGGATTCGAAGGAAACCGGAATCGGATATCGATGTTATCCGAACCGCTTCGATTTAATAATCACTCCGAACTTTACGGGTTGAATTTAGACCTTTATAGACCGGTATTGGTTTAATTTCAAAATTTTAACCTTTTTAAATAAGTAACTTTTCTTGGACATCATTATTTCAATTTTTATGGATTTCTATAAAAAGTGTTTTGGTTATAATCAAAATAAAAAATCATCGTGTTGTACGAGTTACCTTGTTTCCAAAGGATTTTTCAGAACTCCAGTATTTCAAATTAAATGGGTTTACTCACGCTGGTTTCCAGCCCGACTCGGGTGTTACCTTATTGTAATGCTTGGGTCAGACTAAGTATTATAAGATTTCAGGTTAGGACATTTGGGAGCCCAGAGACGAGCTGGATGGCAGAGACGTATTGATTATATTCCGCTGTTAGGTATAGACTGTATAGGCAATATTTAGGGACAAGTGTTATAATGTCCAGATTTATTTGTGATAATTTAACTCTGATATCTTGTATGTATATTGATAGTTACAACATTTCTTGTATAAAATGCTGTTATTTTATATTATATTTTGTTCCGCTGCGGTTGTGAGATTCTGTGCTGTTGTTTTTTGTTTCTTATTCTATCTCGTTTTCTTCTAAACCCTTATAGCCTAGTATTTTCGGCTCTCGATTGCTCGGCACTCTATATAGTGAACGTATTAGTGTCGATTTTCGAGGTCGAAAATCTTTGGGCCGTTACACGTGGTATCAGAGCTGAAGGTTAAGCGAGAACCTTGGCTCTGGTGGGGATTACTCATTAGAGATAGGGTCAGTAGTATCCTAGAATGAGTTGACTGTATTATATGAGGGCGTACTTGTTATTTTCTTATATAATGATTTTAAAATGGTTTTAAAAATGATTTGTATATAAGGTTATATTTTGATATATAAAGAAATAATTTTTCTAAATTATTATAGTATATTAAGGCGACTGGTTGTAGTTATTATAATAAAATAAAATTATTAAATTTAAGTGGTAGTATATATAACCAAATAGAAATTTGGGTAAGGATAGATTATGCAAATGAGTTAAGCTGAAAATAAACTGCAAACCAGAAATTTAAAATTTCGGGAAATTCCGGAAGCATTTTTCAAAATGATTTAAAACGAAATAAGTTACCCTGATTATATTTTTTAGTAAATTATGATGGAATATATGGTGTGTATGATTTCTGGATATGATAATTATCATAGATTGAGTATTGTGTCTTAATAAAGTATATTTATTGCCGAATAAACAATGATAAAACAGAGTGAAATGTTTTAAGGAGGTAAAAATTTATAGAAGCATGACCTATAAATTAAAATGGATTTAAAATTGTAAAGTTTTAAATCTAAGCCCAGAAGAAATTTGGAATTGTTTCAAAGTGTTAAGGAAATAATAAGTAATACCATTTAGAATATTTTTGAATGTGGAAATTTTTGTTTTAAAAACAAGAGTTGTTGAAGATGAACTTGTTTTGGATGAAAAACCAAGAATGGTTAAAAATTTAAAAGCGTGACTTGATGTGTGAATGGGATGAATATGTGTATATATATGTGGATATATATGATTCAAAGTTGATTCGAAATAAATATTGATGTTTGAATTCTGAAATCGCCCTGAGAATGAGATGTATAACCCAAAGGGAAGTAAGTTTTTGAACTTATAAGTGGAAAGCGATATTGATAGGAAATTTAAAATTGGAATGGAAATTTAAATTGAGTAAGGTTGAATGGATTAAATAAATTGAAATTTAAATTAGGGCAAGTTAAATAAGTTTTGAACCTATAATCTGAAATTGGAAAATTTCAAGATGAAATTTGGATTTAACCTATGGAAGTTAAATGGAATTAATTGGAAAAGAGGAAAAAGGTATAGGTTTGATAAAGGGTGCAAAAGAAGTCATGTATACATGAATGATTTTAAACCGGTTTTTGAAATAAAACAAGTTTCAAATTCTGAAAATTTGGGGTGGATGCTATTGACTGATGTTTTAGATAATTTGAATGTTTATTTGCTTTGATATATCTTGCTATCATCCTGTTTGTTATTTATAGTGTATAAAACTGTAAATTGGATTATTTCGATTAAATTGAGAAGTGGAGTGAAATGATATATATCCATTCTTGGAATTAAATAGAAGTAAAACTGTATCCTGAATTTATTTAAATAATTTTGAAATAAAGATTTAACTTATGAAAATGGAATCACTTTGAACTTAAGATTTAAATGTTAAAAACGAACTTGTCAACTGAAATTCTTTAAGAATTGGGTTTTAAAGTTTGAAGTATAATTGGGTAATAAATTGAATTCCGAGAATTTATTTGTTTAAAAAGATTTGGACTCTTACTCGAACCTGAAATAAGTTTAAGTAAAGGAAATTTAAATGAATATTTTAAATTTGGGCTCATGATTTAATTATAAGAGATTTAGATTGTTAAATTAAATATTAAGGGTTAATTTGATTTAAGTGATTAAATCAGCATTTTGAAAACCAAACCCGAATTTATATAAATCGAGATGGTTTAAAATTTGAGAATGAAATTGGAATTAGAATTGAATGAATTGGAATTGTAATAGAAGTTGAATAAGTTTAAATTCCAATGGGAATTGATCTGAATTAGAATGGGGATCAAAGTTAATATGGATCGAATCAATTTAAATGGAAGTGGAAATTAAAAATTGATTTGAATTGGGGATTGGGAATTGAATCAGCTCGACTCTGAAACTATTTTAATATAAACTGTCTTAAAATCTATTTTCTTAAATATTTAAATTATTTTGATTTTCTAAGCTATTTACTATACAATCCCTTCTTTTTAGAACCTAAACTATCTTATATGAACTATTTAACTATTTTAAAACTATTCAAGCTATTTTCTAAATTCAAACTGGTCAGAATGGAAATTGTTTATATTTAAACCATGGATTTAAATACTAATTGGGTTGAATTGAAGTTATAATCCAAATGGGAAATTGAATCAATTCTGAAGTGGAACCGAATAGGATATTAAGGCAAAAAAGGTGATTTGGAGGTGAAGGAGTATTCTTTTTAGTAAATATGATGATTTTAAAAATAAAAGGTTGGGTAATATTATAATTGAAACTCACTTTATAAGAAGAAAGTAATTGAACTTGAAAATTTTGATTTGGCCTTAATGAGGGTATATATATTTGTTATATATTAAAAACTCCCCTTGTTGAATTTATAACCAGGAGAAAAAAATCTTTGAAAGATATTTGAAATGATCCAAAAAATTATTCAAGTTGAAAAGAATAATCTTATATATATAAGAATGATTTTATGAGAATGAAACTAAAAGGGGTTTTTGGAACCCATTGATTTTGAAAGGTTTTTGGTTTGGCAAAAAGCAAATTTTGGGAATTTTGAAAGCCAAGTTTGAGAACTATCGATTTTGAAGTTTATATGTGATACATATAAAGAGTATGATTTGAAAGGTATTATATGTGTATAGTATGAAATGTTTTGAGAATGGTATGGGGAAAAAGGCGCTCCCATTTAGAGTTGAAACTTCTAGTAGGAGATCCACTGGGTGGTTCTGCCTTGATCCCTAAGGGGGGTTCTAAATTTGGATCCCAAAGGACGTCCGGACAAAACTGTAGTTCCTGAGGATTGTGGTTAGGGTAGCGTAATTCGTGGGCGCTGATGCCTACAGATACATTGGGGTTGTGATGTGACGGCAACATAACTCTGGTGTAACTGCAATCTACTACATTTCCATAACGTTAGTCGAGGGTTAGTGATTGCCTAAAATCTACGGTTGATTTCGCTGGGAGAGCAAAGTAACATCGGTAGATTGCGATCTATGTGGTTCCATAGCGGAATTCGTGTGGCTCTGAGTGCCTACAGTCTACATTGGGTTTCACTAGGATAGTGATGCAACCTTTGTGTAGTCTGCGATCTATGTGGTGAATTTTCATTTGCAGCATAATTCGAGGGCGCTGATGCCTACAGTTACATGGTTTTTGCTGCGATGGCAACGCAACCCTGGGTGTAGCCGTGATCTGTGGCAATTTCCATGGCGAAATCGAGAGGTGCGGATGCCTACGGTTTTCTTATAGATTTCATGGGGATGGCGACGCAATCATCATGCTAACTGCGACCCATGGAGGGAGTAATGATTTCCATAGCATTCTCGCAAAAGGTTTTTCAAGTATTTTTACTGGGTGTTGAAACGGGTCTACTAAGTACTTTTAGATTTTCAGCCCTGCGCATGATCAACGTATGACTGAATTTCTGTGAGAACAAGGATGGACTTGTTTGGACATCGAGTTATGAAGAGTATTTTTATATAAAGCTAGTTTGGTAATATTATGTAGTTTTAAAGGCGTTTTAAGATTTTAAAATAAAAACAGAAAGAAGTTAAAATGTTTTAAAGGGTGATGTAACAAATAATAAACATTAAAATTAAAATTCTCGCTTCATTACTTTTCGTGGACGAAAAGTTCTAAAGGGGGGAGGAATGTAACGACCCGGAATTTTTAACGTATGTTAATTGGGTAATTAACTGATTTTAATCAATTGGATATCAAGTTTTATGGGTCAAATAACCGAGTTTTCTGATATTAAAAAATACCTAAATATATATATATCGATTGGAAGCTATGTTAATTTTAAATATAAATTCCTAGATATGATAAATATATTAGAAATGTGTATATAAAAACTCAACCGTTTTAAATCAATATAAAACATCCTTAAATATATGTGTAGGTAAATATATACAGGATTATGATGTGAAAATATTTATAAGTAATTATAGGTGTAACAACCCACATATTTTACGATTATATATTTAAATGTTGAATTTAAATATAGCATCGTTAGTTGAATTTGAAGTCTGAAATATGACTTTTTGTAAATGGTCAAATCTTGACTTGAGATCATTTCCATTGAGTCCAAAATGGCATTTGCGATCTTTTTGAGTATAAACATCGATATGTTTGGAGTTGATTAGAATTTTGATATTTTTATTTGGGGCTTTGGATTTAGGTTTCAGCCCACTAACCTAACAAGGTAACCCCAACTCCTCTACCTAATAACTCCCACTCCACTCCTCTTCATTCATTCATAACATTTCCTAACACTCAAGCTAAAGGAAACAATGGGGAAAAAGATGGGAAATTAAAATTCCTAAGCCCTGGTTTTCTTAGGAAATTCAAGTTCTTGCTCTAAAATCAAAGAGATACTTAGGTAAGCGTTCTCTTCACCTTCTCCATCTCAATCTCTCTTCAATTTTCAAAAATTCCTATAACCTAACTTAGGAAATTCATTTCAATTGATAATAGATTGAAGATTTTAGAGGTGTTGTTGAAGAGAAATCAATCTTAGCTTGTTTTGGAGCTTCTCGTTTCTATTTTTGAGTTTTAAAGGTGAGTTCTTGAACTCACATCTATGTCTATAGCTTTCATTGTTGTTAGGTATGAATTCCTAACATCTATTTCATGTTCAATTGCTTTTGATTTGAAATGATTTGGAGAATTTTCCAATTTTGGTATTTTAAAGTCAAAATATTTAAAGATCCTATCTTGGATGTTTTGACATGTTTTTGGTGGTGTATCGAAGAGCCTATAGGGCTGGGTTGTCGATTGGCATAAATCCCTAGCATCCATCGCTCGTTCGATCGCTTCCGGTTTGGATTTTTGCCCTTTTTATGCTAGGCTGATTTTTGCCTAGCAGGAAAATCCAGACGTCTGGAAGGAAATCCAAACGTCTGGTTGAAAAATCTAGACGTCTGAAAGGGGTCCCTGGAAAAATAAAAAAGGCAGAGTAAAATCCAGACATCTGGTTCCCCAACCAGACGTCTGATTCTGTGCAGTTTTGCCTATTTTGGCTGTTTTTGAGTGGATTTCCAATTTTTATCGATTTTTGTTGATCCAGTTAGTTGTTGTCAATTATTATCGACTTTTATGACTTCATTTATGGATTTTTGGGAATATCCATTTGATTGGGATTTGATATCGATTTGTATGGTTGGAATTCACGTCTCGAATGTGGATTTTTGATGAAAGATTGTTTTTACAATCATTTCTATGATTTGTCACTTTTAGATACAAAGGTTTCTATACTAGTAGTAAATACTAAACTCTTTCACAAAAAAGATTTCAACAATTACTTTTAATACAAAGCTCGTTTTAAAACCGTTTTCCAATATATTAGTATATATGAACCTTTACCTCATTCGTATGAGAAATCTAATTAAACGGCTTAGCAAAACAAGTGGTATGAAACGCTTGTGTTTACTTTGTCGGTTAATTCTTGGACTTGTTCGATTGAAATCTCGTGACAATCTTCGAGTGGAAATCTACAATTTTTTCGTAAATATTTAAGTTAATCCAGTGGTTATGGGACATGAAGCTAAACTCATTTATTTACTAGCTTAGTGTAATTTACACTTATCGATCAACGATGATCGTTTTGTAGTTTAGACTAGCAATATGCGATGTCTCTTTGTCCGCAAAAGGGGGACAATACGCTGTTAGGAGGAGCTTCGGCTCATAGTCCGCAAAGGGGGACTATACCCTATTAGGAGGAGATTTGGCTCATAGTCCGCAAAGGGGGACTATACCCTGTTAAGAGGAGCTTTGGCTCATTTTATGGGATAGCGTCCCACTTGTGATACACGTGTTGGTGAGTTTTTATGCTCCTGTTTGTGATAGGCCTCCCCCCTTTATGTTTTCTGGATTTTCTATTATGGATTTCTAGAATATACGTTTCACCATTTATTGCGATTTGCATTGATATGTTTTGTCAACATTTGAGGTTTGGTGAATAAGCTAAAGAATATGACATTCTTTTTGGTGTTTTGAGAAGATTTGAGATATTGTATGATTTTCATTGTTATCATATATTTCTGTTATATCTCTTATCCCATCTCATTTTATATGATATTTATAGCTAGACTAATCCGTTTATTATTTTTCTTCTTAAATAATACCCAGGTCAGACCGAGGTGTTGCAAGCGCTTCCACTTGACTTCTTAGCAGGGACTAGCTTCTGACTTTTGCCTAACTACTTTAGATCTATAGTTTTTGCTTTTATACATTCGAGATAGAGAATCCTTGATGTATACGTATTCTTTTGTCTAGCACTTGTACCTATTCTTTTGTGATGTAGTGGATCTTGTATGACCACTATTTTGATGTACACTTTTATGTGTTATATTGATATATGTATCCGCCTTTGTGATATGAATATCTGTGACTGATTTGTGTTATGCTTATATCTATATTTGTTTTCAAAGCCCGCATAGCCACTGTGTAGTAGCTTTGAGTTTGTATATGATATGTCGGATTTCCTCTTGAAATGAAATGCAAGTCATATTATCTGACATATTGGTACTCGCACAAAGCAATTACACAGATGGTCGCTCCTCAACAGCCTTATTCTTCATGCTAGTCAACGGCATTACCCCGTAGTATCATTGGCTAGTGTGAGTATAGAGATGGGGCTTCACAGCTTGGTATCAGAGCCAAACTTTGGAAGAATGTAGAATAATCTAGCAAGGATCATTGTCTTAAGTCTTTCTTAGGAGTCGTGCCTTAGGATGTAATTCGAGTCTTAAGACCTGTTCTATCCTATTTTCTTTTATGATGCCTTGTTTTATCAATCAAGTTTGTTTGATATTCATTCTGAGAATAACCTTTTTCCTTTTCTTTCTTTCTTTCTTAAAGAAGGGAAATGGTTAGACCTGGTCGTCCCAGCGCCGGTCCATCCTATGCTACTCCTCAGGATGGCGTATTCATGTCTGCTCAACAACTTTTAGATCTTGTAAAGAATGCCCAGGCAGTTGGGCCCATTCCTGAGCCTACTCATCCTAAATCCGGGTTTGCACGCTTGTGCAGTGATTATACCAATTTGGGTGGAAGGCCATTCAAGGGTTCCGTAAGCATTATAGAAGTCCAAGCTTGGCTTAGAACATGCGATCGCATCTTTTCCCACATGAATCTTGTGGATCTATGTAACAACCCGCATATTCATCGATTTTATATTTGAATATTTTATTTAAATATTTTATCGCTAGTAGGATTTTAGTCCAAAAAGCTACTTTTTGCAAACAGTCAAATTAGGACTCGAGACCACCCCCATTGAGTTCAAAATGTCGTTTGCGATCTTTTTGAGTATAAACTTCGATATGTTTGGAGATAGTCAAAAATTCGACCATTTTCACTTTGGGTTTGGGTTTGGTTCAGCCCTATGTTTTAACTTAACACTCCAAACTGAAACCCCCTCTTCATTCACTCCCTCTCCCTCTTCATTTCAGTTCTAAAGAGATTAATGGTGAGTGGAATGGGAAATTAAAACTCCAAAACCCTAGTCTCCATCTACAAATCAAGTTCAAGCTCCAAATCAATAGAAGAAGCTTTGGTAAGTCTCCTCTTCTTCTTCCCCAACTCACTCCCTTATCAATTTCAGAAATTCCTAAACCTAATTTAGGAGATGTTTCTCTTTTTAGCTTAGAATCAAGCTTGTTGAGTTGGGATTGAAGAGAGATTGTCATTGCCATTGCTATATAGCTTCTTCATACTTGTTCTTGTGCATAAAGGTGAGATTTTTATCTCACATCTTAAACTATATTTATCTTTGATTGTTAGGTATGAATTCCTAACACTTATTCTTGTGCAATTGCTTTTGGTTTGGATTGATTTGGTGAATATTCCAATTTTTAGTGTTTTGAGTTCAATTCTTTGAAAATCCTAACTTTGATGTTTTGATCATGTTTTTGGTGATGAATCGAAGAGCGTATATGGCCGGGTAGTCGATTGGCGTAAACCCTTAGTGCCGTTGCTCGACCGATTGAAATTTGGAAGGGATTGGCATTCATAAAATAGGCATGGGAGTGCTGGCAACAGGCTCCGGTCGACCGAACTCAGGGTCCGGTCGACCGACCTGCTTCCCAGGCACTTCCCTGCCTCTGTTTGGAAGTGCAGGTTACAGGCTCCGGTCGACCGACCTCAGGGTCCGGTCGACCGACCTTCTACCCGAGCACTTCTATCTCTGGTTTGGTCAACCGACTCAGGGAATCCGGTTGACCGACCTGCTTCCCGAACTATTTTTCAGAACAGGGTCCGGTCGACCGAGCCCTGAAGCCGGCCGACCGACCTGATGCTGTTTTGCCTATTTCGCCAGTTTTGCGTGATTTCCTAATTTAATCGATTCGTGTTACTTCCCTACTTGTTGTTATCATTTATTGCCAACTTTGATGACTTCTTTTCTTTGGGAATTTTGGAAATTTCCACTTTGATGGATTTGATATCGATTTCTTTGGAATTTATTCACGTCTTCGAATGTGAACTTTCATCAGAATTTCTACTGTGATGGTTTTGGAATTGATTTCTTTGGACTTTACTCACGTCTTTGAACGTGAATTGATGTGATTCGATTTGTTTCAACAATCGTTTTGTGACTTGTCACTTTAAAGATATGAAGGTTTCAATACTAGTAGTAAATATCAAAACTCTTTCATCAAAGCGATTTCAACACTATTTTAAATATCAAAAGTTCGTTTTCTTAAAACCGTTTTCCAATCTACTAGTATATACAAGCCTTTACTTCACTCGGATGAGAAATCGACTTAAACGACTTAGTAAAACGAGTGGTATGAAACGCTTGCGTTCACTTCGTCGGTTAGCTCTTGGACTTGTTCGATTGAACCCTTTTTGTGACAATTTTCTAGTGAAGATCTACAGTTTGTTCGTAAATATTTAAGTTAAGCTAGTGGTTATGGGACATGAAGCTAAACTCATATATTTACTAGCTTAGTGTAATTGACACTTCCTTATGATCATGACGATCATTTTTATGATTTAGACTAACGATTGAGCGATGTCTCCTATGGTCTTCGGACCATTCCTGTGTGAAAAATGGGGTAGCACCCCATGGTCTTCGGGCCATTTCTGTGTGGAAATTTAATGGATAGCTTCCATGAGATAGCTTCTCATTCCTGTGTGATACGCGTAGGTGAGTTTTCATGCTCCCATTCATGTGTTAGGCCTCCCCCTATTTATGTGTTTTCTGGATTTCTGGTGTTGATTTCTGGAATTTTTGCTTCACCAATTTTCATGATTTTCATTGATATGATATCAGTTTTATGCATTGGTGAATTTATGTGTTATTGACTTGTTATGAATACAAGTTTAGGGTATGATACCCTATTTTATCTTTGAGAAGATTCTTGTGATATTGGTTAATCTTTTGTTGATTATCATCTACATGCTTATAGTAGTATGCCGTTATGGTTGTTACATGTTCATGCCATATTATTTATCCTATACCTTATCATCTGATATTTATAGCTAGACTGATCCGTTTATTATTTTCTTATAAATAATACTCGGGTCAGACCGAGATGTTACAGGTGCTTCTTCTTGACTTCTCTTCAGGATTATTCTGACTTTCGGCACTACTTAGATTAGTAGTTTTTGGTTGTACGCATTTGAGATATAGACTCTATATTGTGTACTTATTCTTTTGTATAGCACATGTTGCTATTCTTTTGTATTATCGTGGATCTTTCTGACCACTACTCTAATGTACACTTTCATGTGTTATATATATTTATTCATATCTTCTTCCGCCTTTGTGATATGGATGTCTGTGACTGATTTATGTTATGATTACTTCTATGTTTGTTTCCGAAGATTATATATAGCCAACATGTGATAGCTTTGTATTTGTATTGGTATGTCGGATTTCCTCCTTAAAAGATATGCATTCTATTCTATCTGACATATCGGTGTTCGCACAAAGAAGTTACATGGATGGTCGCTCCTCTACAGCCTTATTTTCCGTGCTAATTGACAGCACTACATCGTAGTGTTCTTGGTTAGCGTGGGTATAGAGGTGGGGCGTCATAATCTACATTGTGATGACCCAGAATTTTGGCAATATTATTTTAGTAAGTATTTAATCCATTTAAATAAAATACAAGCTTTCATTTTATAAATAAATAAGATTTTTGGGGCATTTACCCGTTATATGTGTATTGTAAAGGAAAATTTTGAATTGAAATTTAAAATAAAATCTTTCAAAAATATTTGAAATGAAATTTGTCTTATTTAATAAAATCAAAGGTTCTATATTATTAATATTTAATACAATACATATAAAATGTAATCTAAATAATAATGTTTAAAATAAGCAATCTTATCAATATTAAACATAAATATAAAAACATAAGTATAAAACATAATTATAAAAATATAAGATAAATAGAAATATAAAATATATAAATACAAACACATGTTATAAATTAAAGGCTTGAAAGTTAAAATTACAAATTGAATAAAACTAAGAAACTATGCTAACAATAACTATAATAATTTTACCCAAACATATAAGATAAGTTTAAGGAAGATGTTGCTGTGTAATATACATACGTACCATGCAAAGAAACAAAGAAGGAAAAAGAAAATAATAACAAGTTTGCTGTGTAAATCATGTATGCAAAAGAAGACAAGCTATTCATAATATACAAAATATCTTTGTACACAAGTACAAAGACCAGAACCCATAAGTATGTGTAAACTAATAGGAAGACATATGCATTTAATTAGCACAACATGTTGTCAATTCGATTGCAAGAAGGTCTTTCAATCGAAATAAGCAAGATCATTTCAATTTACAGTAACTAAAACACAAAATCTAATATGATCAAAACAGAGTAAAGCTGAACCAGATACAACCTATTTCTTATATATATATATATATAAATCATGTTATTTTAGTTCATTTTAAAACATACTATATCAGGTTTTTTTGTGTAAAATCAATTCATGTCAGGTCACAACAGTGTACAAATCAAAAAGAAAATATAAATGAACAAAAGAAGATTAAATAAGATGTAAATCTGTACCTCAGCCAAGCTTACCCAGTACACTTCTTATCTTTTTAAATATGTATCACTACCTTGTATGGTCACCTGCTATCATGGTATTCATTCAAAGAGAAAAATAAAGACTAGCTAAGATTAACAAGGAAAACAAATACTGCCATCTCAAAACAAATCAAAGTGCTCAGGTTGACAGGAAGATCATCAACAAAGTAATGCTCTGTTTCAAGAAAAGATGGTGAGTAAACTGCTATTCTTTTTAATGTTTAAACCTGCTTGAAAATGCATGCTTGTGAGTAAACTCTCTTTTACAAAAGCTTAAATCTGTTTTATTCTAAATGCATATGATAAGTATATGAAATGATAATGAACATATGGTTTGCATGGATGTTTTCAATTTGGATATAGTTTGAATCATTCTGTATATTGTGTTGTCTGTGTGTAAGTATATATAATCCATATCACCCTATCTAGACAAATTTAAGCTTTGATTTCTATAAAGAAATTGTTTGTAACATTGTCATCTCAATTTTAAAAATAGTTGCCAGTGGAATTATTTAGTTAATAATTTGAAAATAAGATTTTACAGTAAAATCTTCTTAAATCAGGAAAAATTAAAGTTCATAATTTCTTGATTTAATTATATAAGATGATTCTTACCAGCAAATGATGAATTTTGGTATAAATATCTTGATTTTTAAGAATGAGATTGTCGAGATTTATTGGGTTAAACGGAATTTAGTTTTTCGTCTATTTTCGATGAACGGAGACGAGTTGATCGTCGACTTTGAGTCTTGGGGTAGCCAGAACGTTGATGATTATGGGAAAAATATTCATAAGCGATCAAGTTCACCGTGGTGGCTGGTCTAAGTCAATGTAGGTTTTAATGCCCAGTTTGGTCGTTATTGTAGTCGAGACTAATTCGGTGGTCGTGGGTTTACCGGAGGGGATCGGAGTGAGGGGAATCAAAGCAGGGGTCTGGGGCGGTGGTCCAGGCGAAATCGCGAGGAGTCTGGTGAACGTAGGCGGAGGCACAGGGAAGTTTTGTCGATCGTTTTTGTTCCTGTAGTGTGTTGGGTAGCTCATTTTGATTTAGGGGTGAGTTCGTTGGTTTCGGGCGATTAGATTGTTAAGGGAGGTGGTCGGCGACGTGTCGATGGGCACAGCGTTAGTCGGAGTTGATCGGAGCATTTGTGCATGTGCACAGTGCAATTTGATGTCTGGTCGTGTCTAGTTGAGCTGTGGTTTTGGAGAAGAAGGGCAAGCTGGGTTTTACTCGGGGTTGTCTCGTGATGGACTCGAGTTGTTTGCGTGTGTGTCTCGAGTTGAAGAGGGGACGCGAGAGACTCAGGATCGAGCTCGGGAATTTTGTGTGTTGCCTCAGGTTGATTGTTTTTAACCCAGGTTTTAAAATTTCAAGGAGGAATATGTACAGATTTTATAAGTAAAGAGTTCTCAAGTGATTTTTGGATAAATTAATTTCAAGCTTTTAACTTAATAAGAATTAATGATAAGTAAGTCATTAATTATGGTAATTAATTAAAGAATGTTTAATTATAGTGTTTAATTAAGGTAAATGGTTTATCTTAATTACCTCATTAATAAAAGTAATTTATGTATAATTACTAAATTAATTAGAGATATTAATAAATGTAATAAATATTAAAATAAGTAATACTCAATGGAGGCAATTAAGAATTAATTGTGAAATTAATTAAAGGATTGACTAATTAATGAATTTATTAAGGGTTAGTAAATTAATGTGTGTTGTTAATTAAAGGATAATTAACCAATGTTAAGTAAGCAGGATTTAACGATAATTTAAGTGTTTTAAAATTGATGATTAATTTAATTAGAGATTAATTAAATTAATTAGGAATTAAATTATGAATCGTGTTTGTGTGGATTGTTATCCCGCTTTTTGGTCAAAGCCGGAATATCAAACAAATCGACAAGAAAGGATGGATATCAGGATTGGAGTTCAATTGGAAACAAGGCTGCAATGGATATCGTCAAAATTTAGCCGAGCACCGATCAGGACGGAATCGATTGGAGATGATGATAAGGACTAGGAGAGGCTATGTTTCAAGTTTTAGGTTAATCGGAGTTCGTATGCTCGAGATATGGATGGGTCAAATTATGTGAAAACTGGTTCGTATCGACGCATTTCGTATCGATGGATATTGGTTCGAATCGATGTTGTTCGCATCGATCAGGATGGATTCAAGCTACAGGCTTCGCATCTATATAGTTCGTATCGATCAAGAGGGAATGTAGGTGCTTGCTTCGAATCGGTGCGCTTTGCGTCATTGTAGAATAATGGAATAGATGCGTAGAAGTTCTTCATATCGATCAGCGTTGGATCGATACGAAAAGGAAGTAGCAGTTTTGGGATTCTGGATTCTTACCAATCGATGCGAAGGAGGCGTTCGAGATGGATACATTGGGAGTTGGCTTCGTGGATACGAAGTCATGGATACGAGGGAAATGATTAAAGCAGCATGGAGTTATGGATTCGAATTGGATGTAAAAGATCGATACGAAGGATGGGTGAGTGCATGGATTCGAAGAACTCAAGGACAATGTTCGTATCGATCGTGTTCAAATCGATCGATACGAAGGAAATGATCAGAGCGATACGAACGGGAGGACACGAACTGGTTGTATGTTCGAAGCAAGGGAATAGGAGTTCAACACGGAGAAATATCTGGAATGACTCGTTCAACGCGGCGACAAAGGTGGATCGACTCTAAGAATTCGCGACACGCCATCGCAGGAGCGCAGGCTTGATCGATTCGAAGTGATCGATTCGAAGTAATCGATTCGAACCAGAGTGCTTGCCGAGATACTACAATCTTGACTCGATCATAACTTGAGATCTATAAGTCCAAATGCTATAAAATTTTCACAGTAGCTTATTGGAAACCTAAGGAATGTTCATGCCAAATTTCGACTCAATCGGAACAAATCTTGATCGATTCGAAGCAAGGATTGAATCGATCCCAAAGTGGGCCCAGATTCCCAGTATTCGGGCGTGTGGGCCCCCTGACGTACCAGAACTGGTCTCCCCACAATTTAGGCGAAATATCGGCCTCCTACACCTATAAATAGAGCCCCTGGTCATTCAGAAAAGGGGTCGGACAATTTTGAGAGCTAAAGAGCGCCCGGACTCTGCCAGATTTACTCCAGATCACCATTGCTGCCTTAGATTCAGATTATAATCATAAAATCCGTTGTACTACGCGATAGGAAATTGTAATCTTCAAGCATCGATCAATAAAAGATAAAAACTTTGGAGTGGACATAGGCCGGAGATAGCCGAACCACTATAAATCTCGTGTTTTTGTTCATTATTTCTGGATTCATGTTTGTTTCTTGTTTAGATCTGAGATTTGTGTTTGAATATTGCTGATTTGTATTCATACACTGGTGCTTTCACAACATTCGGGGTTTGTGACCATTTTTGGCACAAACACTTTGGTGCTTTCACTGAGAAGGACTAGCACCCGCTACATCGGATTGAAGTTTAGATTTGAAAGTTTGAAGGATTCAGATTGACTCGGCAATGATTCGACAAACAAGACAAAGAGCTGAGAGAAGCCAACAGGGAGGAAGTCAAGAGGCATCCTTCGGAGCTGGAGAAGGACAAGCTTCGATCTACATTACGAGAGACGAAATGGAAGCTATGGCAAATTCATTGCATGAGAGGTTGCTGAAGAGTCAACAGGATATGATGCAGACTTTCTTCGAGCAGATGAGAGCCGCAGGAACACAGAACCTTGGACCAACTATAGCGACTGCAAATGTGGAACAAGGAACTAGGGTTGTAGAACCCAATGGAGGATAGAATACAGAACCGGAAGGCAATCAACAAGGGCTTGGGGGCAGGCCCACAGGATCCGACGCAGAAGGACCTTTGGAAGGAGTTCAGCAGGCTAGAGCCAACGTTGCGGCTAATGAGCCACATGAAGAATATGTGCCGGAGTTTCCTCGGGAGCATGGGGGGCAACACCTAACAGGCAATGCTGGATTAATGGAAATCATTAGGAAGACTATGCGTGGAGGTTCGACCAATAGAGACTTGGAAGGAGTGAACAGGAGTCCATTCGCTCGGGAAATCAGGATGGCTCAGAATCCACCTAAGTTCAAGTTACCTAGCGTGGAAGTATATAATGGAAAGGCTGACCCGACTGATCACTTGATGAGATACACTAGACACATGGAAGTGCTGGGGGCATCGGAGGAAGTGATGGCCAGATGTTTCCCTTTATACTTGACAGACCTAGCGGCAATGTGGTTTAGGCAGCTGGAGGAAGGATCTATCAGGAATTGGAGGAAATTGGTGGACAGGTTTTTGGGACAGTTTCGGGTTCATATCAAAAGACCTAAGAACGTAATGACGTTAACATCGGTAAAGCAAAGAACGGATCAATCGCTTAGAGCATTTTTAACTTGATTTAATGCGGCGGTTTCTTCGGTGGATCGGCCGAATCCATCGATGGTTTTGATGGCGGCAGTGTCGGGAGTCAGAGAGGATTCAGATTTTAAGGTATCTTTAGTACGAGACCCACCACTGGATCTCGGGGAATTCTTTCACGAAGCTGAAAGATTTCTTCGACAAGAAGACGCAAGTATGGATTTAAAGCTAAAGGAGGTGAATGTGACCGGGGGTGGAGGACCGTCCGACGGAAGCTCGGATAAAGATAAAGGAAAAAGGAAGCTGGACGAAAATTCTGAAAAAGCTAGGAAGCGATGGAAGGATCCAAAGTTTTCCACATACACAGAATTGAATGGGACGCTGGAGCGGATTTACTTGGAAACTCGGAATCGCCTTCCTTACCGAAGGCCGGCTAGGAGAGAACCATCCGAGCGGGAGAGGGCATCAGGAAAGCATTGCCTCTTCCACGATTTGGACGGGCATGATACTAATAGCTGCAGGCACCTAAAGGACATAATTGAGGAGCATGTGAGGAATGGACAGTTGAGGCAGTATGTTGGGGCTCGGAATGCAGCGGTGGAGCAGGAGCAACCACCGTCTACCTCAAACCATGAGGATATGAGGCACATGAATAATGGTCGATTGGTCATCATTTGATCAGGATAATATGAAATAAGTAACAAACCATTGGCGAGCAACCGAGTCATTTACACATGTATGGGGACGGAGATAGCCCATAGGCATGCTCTGAGTGATGATAAACCGCAAAGCCATGGTTTGCGAAATCTGTCTTTTGTTTTTGGATTGGACACTTAGTTTTCTGGTTTGGTTTTTGGAGTTTGGATTGAACTCCTGATTTTGCTTGTTTTTCTGGTTTTGGCATTCATTCGGATGATTGTTCTCCGTTTTGGATGATGGTTTCGATTTTTGATATGGATTTCTGGTTTTCCGATTTGATTTGGATTTTGGATTGGATCTTGATTGGATTCTTTTTGGTTTTTGAGAAACAGTCGTCAGGTATGGATTATGCCTGGCAAGGGGTGAGTCGATCTGCCCGAACGCGGTAAAGTGACTCATTTAGGTCGTCGAGTATGGACTATGCTCAGCAAGGGTCCGGAGTGACTAGGATTCGGCCTAGGACTTAGGCCCCCTATTATTTATTATTGTCTCAGGTCGTTGAGTATGGACTATGCTCAACAAGGGTCCGGAGCGACCAGGATTCGGCTTAGGACTTAAGCCATGGCATTACTTACGTCCAGGGACACTGGACCACGGTCGTCAGGTGTGGATTGCGCTTGGCAAGAACCCGGAAAGGTTAGCTCAACGTTCAAGGACACTGGACCACGGTCGTCGAGTGTGGATTGCGCTTGGGAAGAGCCCAGAGAGGTTATGGATTTGGATATCGACCCGAAGAGGTCCTGAATTTGGTTGTTGGATAAGGATGGATTAGGATTCGGTTGCCGGGTTCAAACGGATATGGATTTGGCTAAGGCTTTGGTTATTGGGTTTGGAATTGGGCATCGACTCTGAGCAGTCAAGGATGATGCACTTCGATGATGTGGCTATGGACTTTGGATATCGGATACAGAACTATTCAAAACACGCCTAGTTATCACAAGGCATGTTTTGGGGGGCAAATGTTATCCCGCTTTTTGATCAAAGCCGGAATATCAAACAAATCGACAAGAAAGGATGGATATCAGGATTGGAGTTCAATTGGAAACAAGGCTGCAATGGATATCGTCATAATTTGGCCGAGCACCGATCAGGAGGGAATCGATTGGAGATGATGATGAGGACTAGGAGAGGCTACGTTTCAAGTTTCAGGTTAATCGGAGTTCGTATGCTCGAGATATGGATGGGTCAAATTATGTGAAAACTGGTTCGTATCGACGCATTTCGTATCGATGGATATTGGTTCGAATCGATGTTGTTCGCATCGATCAGGATGGATTCAAGCTACAGGCTTCGCATCTATATAGTTTGTATCGATCAAGAGGGAATGTAGGTGCTTGCTTCAAATCGGTGCGCTTTGCGTCATTGTAGAATAATGGAATGGATGCGCAGAAGTTCTTCATATCGATCAGCGTTGGATCGATACGAAAAGGAAGTAGCAGTTTTGGGATTCTGGATTCGTACCAATCGATGCGAAGGAGGCGTTCGAGATGGATACATTGGGAGTTGGCTTCGTGGATACGAAGTCATGGATACGAGGGAAATGATTAAAGCAGCATGGAGTTATGGATTCGAATTGGATGTAAAAGATCGATACGAAGGATGGGTGAGTGCATGGATTCGAAGAACTCAAGGACAATGTTCGTATCGATCGTGTTCAAATCGATCGATACGAAGGAAATGATCAGAGCGATACGAACGGGAGGATACGAACTGGTTGTATGTTCGAAGCAAGGGAATAGGAGTTCAACACGGAGAAATATCTGGAATGACTCGTTCAACACGGCGACAAAGGTGGATCGACTCTAAGAATTCGCGACACGCCATCGCAGGAGCGCAGGCTTGATCGATTCGAAGTGATCGATTCGAAGTAATCGATTCGAACCAGAGTGCTTGCCGAGATACTACAATCTTGACTCGATCATAACTTGAGATCTATAAGTCCAAATGCTATAAAATTTTCACAGTAGCTTATTGGCAACCTAAGGAATGTTCATGCCAAATTTCGTCTCAATCGGAACAAATCTTGATCGATTCGAAGCAAGGATCGAATCGATCCCAAAGTGGGCCCGGATTCCCAGTATTCGGGCGTGTGGGCCCCCTGACGTACCAGAATTGGTCTCCCCTCAATTTAGGCGAAATATCGGCCTCCTACACCTATAAATAGAGCCCCTAGTCATTCAGAAAGGGGTCGGACAATTTTGAGAGCTAAAGAGCGCCCGGACTCTGCCAGATTTACTCCAGATCACCATTGCTGCCTTAGATTCAGATTATAATCATAAAATCCATTGTACTACGCGATAGGAAATTGTAATCTTCAAGCATCGATCAATAAAAGATAAAAACTTTGGAGTGGACGTAGGCCGGAGATAGCCGAACCACTATAAATCTCGTGTTTTTGTTCATTATTTCTGGATTGCTGTTTGTTTCTTGTTTAGATCTGAGATTTGTGTTTGAATATTGCTGATTTGTATTCATACACTGGTGCTTTCACAACATTCGGGGTTTGTGACCATTTTTGGCGCAAACATGGATGATTTGATGATATTGGATTGTGAATATCTCTGATATTGAGATGTGATGTACGGGAATATGATATGATGGATTGTACAGTAAAATATGGAGTATAAATTGATAATTAATTTTGCTGTATGACTATGACACCTTGTATTATGGCTGATATGTATCACTTAAACTAGAATTTGAAATGACATTGTATTCAAAGAGACCGGGGTCGGGTATCAGTAAATACCCGAAACCACTTCGATTCTTTGTAGATCGATATGTGAAATCAATAGGCTGGTATGGAATGATTTAAGTGAATTGGATCATTTAATCTAAGTTTTGGTACTTAGAAATTATGTGTGAAATAATAAATTGTGAAATTGTAATTCGACACGAGTTACCCCGGGTTTCATGTAAGTTTTATGCTGTTGTATTCCATGTTAGATGGGTTTACTCACGCTGGTTTCCAGCCTGACCCGGGTGTTACTTTGATGTAATGCTCGGGTCAGACCGAGTATTACAGCGTTTGAGAGCTCAGGAGACGAGCTGGATGGCAGGATCGTATGGAGTGTTTCCGCTGTGGTATTTCTATTTATCTGGGATATGTTGATTTGTACATGTCCAGTGATTGTGTATATGTATAACTCTGATCTATAAAATGTAAATATATTGATACAGTTCTTCTTTGTAAAACTGTTATTTTACTTGATATTATAATTTGATCCGCTGCGAATGTGAGAATCTGTGTTGTGTTTCTGTTTCTTCTTCTTCTATCACTTTCTTCTTTCCTAACTATATGAAATTTTCGGGATCGAAAATTTCGGGTCGTTACAGTTGGTATCAGAGCGAAAGGTTAAGCGAGAACTTTGGCTCTGGTGGGTGTACTCATAAAGATAGGGTCATAGTACCCTACAATGAGTTGAGTGTTTATATATATATATATATAAGAGCGTACTTGATATTTTCTTATATAAAGATTTTAAATGATTTTATAAGAATATATTTTGATATATAAAGCAATATTTCTTACTAATAAATGTTAAGGTAGTTGGTTGTTAAAAATTATGGGAATTAAATTAAGAGGTAATAGTAATACAACCAAATTAAAATTGAATGAAGATAGGTTTGAAATGGATCTAAACTGAAATTAAAATCTTGAATTTGTAGAAGTGTTATCAGAATAAAGATAATAATGAATTGGTTTCCAGATATGATAATCTTGGTTATTATCATAAATGGTTGTTGTGTTTAATATGAAATGTTGTTAATGAGTAAGAAAAATGAAATGTTTTAGGGAATTAAAACATTTAGGCAAGTATGGCTTATAAATTGGAACTGAAGATAATTTAAATTGTGAAATTTTAAATCCAAATCCAGAAAATTTGAAATTGTTTTAAGGAAATTTGTTTTGAATGAAAACCAAAGGTGGTTTAAAAATTTAAGGTATAACTTGATGAGTAAAGGAAATAAATATGTATAAATGAGGATATACATAATATCAAAGATGATTTGAAATAAACTCTAAGTGTTGAGTTTTGAATTTTCTTTAGAATGTGATATGAAAACCCAAAGTGATAAGTTTTTGTAAGTGGGGAGATTATTAATATAAAATTTAAAATTTGAAATTCGAATTCAAATTGGGTAAAGTTGTCTGGATTAAATTAAATTTAACTTAGAAGAAGTTAAATAAGTTTGAAATGAGCAACCTAAATTGGAAATTTCAAGATGAAATTGAGATTTAACTTGGGGAGTTAAATGGTTAATTTGAATTGGGAGTTTGTGTGATCTCAAAATGGGTTTGAGATCTGGAAATTGGAAATGGGTGGATGTTTTAAAATAAATTGGATGATGTCATCCTATTGTTATTAATAATCTTTAAAAGTTTGAATTGGATTTGTTTAAATGAATAAGGAATGAAGTGTGATAATATATCCATTATTGAGATAAATAGAGAAATTAAACTTTAATTTGAAATTAAGGATATGGAATTACATTGAACTGAAGATTTGAATAATTAAAATTTGTTTAAGAACTGGTTTCAAAACTGAAAATAAAATTTGGTAATAAATTGAATTTTTAAGATAAAATTTGTTTTGAACTCTTATTTGAACTTTGAAATAAGTTAAGTAAAGATAAATTAAAATGGAATTTTGAGAATTGGACTCAGAATTAAATTGTTTAAAGATTTGGATTATTGATAAAGGTAAATTTGATTTAAGGGGTTAAATCAACATTTGGAAATTTAACTCGAATTTATATAATTCGAGATGGTTTAAAATTGAGATTTAAATTGAATTAGTTCAAACCGAATTTGATTTGAATTAATGGGAATTGTGATTTAAGATGGATGAGTTTAAAATTCAAATGGAAAATTTGAATTGGATTAATTTGAAATAAAAATTTGAGATTGAATGAGTTCAAATTCAAAATGGAAATTGGGATAAATTCATATGGAAATTGAAATGATTTTAAATTGAAATGGATTCAATTTGAAATTAGTCTAAATTAATTTGAATAATTTGAAATTGTAATTAAAGTGAATATGTTTAAAATCAAATGGAATTTGACCTGAATTTGGAAAGATATTGAGGTTAATTCAACTTGAATTGGGACTGGATCAATTTAATGGAAAATTGATTGAAATGGAGATTAGGAAGTTGAACAGTTTGACTCTAGGCTATTTTCAAATAAATTGTTTTAATATAAATATATTTTTTTCCCAACTATTTACTATACAACTTTTCTAGAGCTTGTTTTATAATTACTTTTGGAACTATTTACATATTTCACAACTGTTTTATAAACTAATTACTATTTTTCTACTACTTTATAACTGATTACTGTTTTACAACTATTTTGTAATTATTTTACTATTTTCAATTATTTTACAATTACTTAACTGTTTTACAGCTATTTTACAAACTAATAATTAGTTTTCAACTACTTATCTATTTTTAATATTTTTTAAGCTATATTCTAAATCTAAGCTGGACAGAGTTCAAACTGTTATTGATTAAATACCCAACTGAGATAAGAATTGAAGTAATAATCCAAGTGCGGATTAAGGCAAATGTGGATAAGTGAATAAAATAAAAGTGAAGGTGAATAGAAAGGAAATGTGGCATCCCATAAATTTTGTTATTAAATTTGAACAACTTATTAGAAAGAAAGTTCTCAAAACCCAGACCAAAAGAAACATATAACTAAATGCATGAATTATGATATGCATTGTGAATGAATAAAGAAAGAGAATGACGGTTGGAACACAAATCGACTCAAAATTAGTGACATAATGTATTGTAGGCAGTGGAAATCCAACACATATAAAAACACATCATCTAAATAGATCTATTGTGTCATCTTTTATTCACTAATTGTGCCCAAATAAAATTACCTTAAATTTAATTATAAACTTCCAAACCATTTGCACCATTGAATTTTACTGTATTTCGTGTTCGATGTTGAATCATTATTGTTATTTTTGTAAGGAAATATTTTTGTAAGTAACTAACAAACATTAACGAAAAATAAAGACCCCATACTAAGTTTTACATTGCATTACAAAGTTTAGGTTAATATTTTTTGCTACCTAAGATAGAAACTGGATTCTAAATAACAAAATGTGTCACTTAAATTTTTTGTTGGAGATTTTTGTAAATGTACCATTCTTTGGTTGTTTATTAGTTTATATTGGTAGATCCACACTTATTATTGACTTTCGATATGAACAATATGAAAATTACCTACGTTGAATTTACTACTACATGTGTACACTAGATTTGTTTTGCATTTTGATATGCATCACCGAGTAAAAATGACTCAAAGCACACAAGTTATTTAAGATCAATATACAAAGTAGGTCTAAATTAAAATGTTTGGCAGAATATTCTAATATTCTAAATCTCTCAAAAATAATTTATAATTAATTCTATTGTTAGAGATAATATGGATTGCAAACTACCTTGAATTACGCATTATTAATATTTTACTTATTTGTAAAAGAACATGAATATTTTCATCATCTACATATTATGACGCTAAAAAAGAATAGTTTGGTAGAAAGTTTTGTCATGTATCTAGATGTCATTTACTACAAATTATGAGCAACATGGATAAAAATGTACCATATAAAACACTATACATTCATCCAAAAAGGAACTTCTTAATTAATATGGTACATGTATTAAATTCAAATAACAGATCGTACATTCACTCTCTTCAATTAAAGCAAATAACTCATAATCCTTTTATTTTGAGTGTGAACATTGTTATACTGACCCCATAAATGTATTAGTAATCAATGATCCGCACAAGAAATATGAATATTCATATTGTTTTCCCAAATATATATTTAATACCATTGCTTTGTAAACATTACAGAATTTTGGCCACTTAACTAAAGTATAGCTAGAATACTTTATTGATAGTGTAATATTTAAATAAATACATGTGCACATTTACGCATAATAAATATTAACGCATTTTACATAATTTGTTCTCAAATGTCTATAAAAGAGCGTTAAAACTTATGTTAATAATCAAGTGTTTAAGAAATGGAAAAAAAATTGTTTCAAAGAGCATTTGAGTTGGTAATAATTCTCACTTGTTTAATGTTCGTTTGTTATGCGAGTGTATGTAAGAAAATATGCAAACCATTGTGTGAAATTGAGATACCTTACGATTCTATTTGCGATGTGACTTGTGAATTTGCTTGCGATGCTGGTCCAGTTCATATTCCTTGCAATATCCATTGTGTTTCTCACAAATGTGGTCACCATCCATGTAAGTACAAAAATTTATACTAGTAATAAAGGGTATGATTTACTTCACATATTTTGAACACAAAGTTTTGATAGTATTTTATTTCATTATCTTTAGTTTAAACTAAGTGATTAGATTATTAACATTTCATAGTTTAGTTACCATTTTATTTTATATGAAAATTTTGTTATGAAGTTTGATATAGACTTTAGCTTGTTTAATTCACTTATCTAGTCCCATGCATTCTACTAAAAGAACATTTTTAATTTTTGTTTGCAGCTAATGGGCTCGAAAGTTGTGTGGAGAACTGCGCAAAAGGTTGCCATAAATGAATGTTGAAACGTTTGTATACAAAAAATGGTTATATTTTATTCATGTATGTTCAAGTATTCAAATCTTTATTTACTTAAAATCATCTGAGCCTCTTGTGTTTGTGGTCCAAAATTTAGCATGATTAAAATTTATCTTGATTTTGTCCCTTGATATCTTGTGATTGCATAACTATGGCACAAACTAAATTATACATCTATTGCAGAGAACAATACTATTCAATATAAGAGTTAAGTGATAATAGTTGATATGAAATAATGTTCATCACGTTAAAAGCATAATTATTTACTATTCATCTAAGAGAAGATATAAATTTGATGTATTTAAATAGTAGAAAAATTAAATTTGTAAAAAGTTCAAAATAATCTAATATAAATTATACTTTATTTTAGATTTGAATCCGAATTATGTCATAAAGAATTCAATATAGAAAAACATGGAATAAGTTGTCGTTGGTCTTGCATATTGTCTAGAAATTAAGTAATTAATTGCACTGAAAAAGTTATGTGTCTCATAAGATCAAAATCCAACAAGATCTAAAATTTAATGTTTGGTGGAATCTCATAAATTTTGTTATTGAATTTGAACAACTTATTAAAACGAAAGTTCTCAAAACCCAGATCAAAAGAAACATATAACTAAATGTATGAATTATGATATGCATTGTGAATGAATAAAGAAAGAGAATAACAGTTGGAACACAAATCGACCCAAAATTATTTACATAATGTATTGTAGGCAGTGGAACTCCAAAATATATAAAAACATGTCATCTAAATAGATCTATCGTGTCATCTTTTATTCACTAATTGTGCACAAATAAAATTACCTTAAATTTAATTATAAACTTCCAAACCATTTGCACTATTGAATTTTATTGTATTTCGTGTACAATGTTGAATCATTAATGTTATTTTTGTAAGGAAATTTTTTTATAAGTAACCAACAAACATTAAGGAAAAAAAGACCCCATACTAAATTTTACATTGCAGTACAAAGTTTAGGTTAAAATTTTTTACTACCTAAGATAGAAACTGGATTCTAGATAACGAAATGTGTCACTTACATTTTTTGTTGGAGATTTTCATAAATGTACCATTCTTTGGTTGTTTATTAGTTTATATTGGTAGATCCACACTTATTATTGACTTTCGATATGAACAATATGAAAATTACCAACGTGTAATTTACTACAACATGTGTACACTAGATTTGTTTTGCATTTTGATATGCTTCACCGAGTAATAATGACTCAAAGCACACAAGTTATTTAAGAGCAATATACAAAGTAGGTCTAAATTAAAATGTTTGGCAGAATATTCTTATATTCTAAATCTCTCAAAAATAATTTATAATTAATCCTATTGTTAGAGATAATATGGATAGCAAACTACCTTGACTTACGCATTATTAATATTTTACTTATTTGTTAAAGAACATGAATATTTTCATCATCTACATATCATGACGCTAAAAAAGAATAGTTTGGTAGAAAAGTTTGTAATGTATCCAGATGTCATTTACTATAAATTATGAGCGATATGGATAAAAATGTACCATATAAAACACTATACATTCATCTAAAAAGAAACTTCTTAATTAATACGGTACATGTATAAATTCAAATAGCAGATCGTAAATTCATTCTCATCTATTAAAGAAAATAACTCATAATCCTTTTATTTTGTGCATGAACATTGTTATATTGACCCCATAAATGTATTAGTAATCAATGATCCGGACAAGAAATATGACTATTCATATTTTCCCAAAATATATACTTAATACCGACGCTTTGTAAACATTACAGAATTTTGGACCACTTAACTAAAGTAGGGAAAACTTTATTGATAGTGTAATATTTAAATAAATACATGTACACATTTACTCATAATAAATAGTAATGCATTTTACATAATTTGTTCTGAAATGTCTATAAAAGAGCGTTAAAACTTATGTTAATTATCAAGTGTTTAAGAAATGGAATCAAAATTGTTTCAAAGAGCATTTGTGTTGGTAATAATTCTCACTTGTTTAATGTCCGTTTGTTATGCGGGTGTATGTAAATACATATGCAAACCATTGTGTGAAATTGAGATACCTTTCGATTCTCTTTGCGATGTGACTTGTGAATTTGCTTGCGATGCTGGTCCAGTTCATATTCCTTGCAATATCCATTGCGTTTCTCACAAATGTGTTCACCGTCCATGTAAGCACAAAAATTTATACTAGTAATAAAGGGTATGATTTACTTCACATATGTTGAACACAAAGTTCTAATAGTATTTTATTTCGTTATTTTTAGTTTAAACTAAGTGATTAGATTATTAACATTTCATAGTTTAGTTACCATTTTATTTTATATCAAAATTTTGTTATGAAATTTGATATAGACTTTAGCTTGTATAATTCACTTATCTAGTCCTATGCATTCTACTAAAAGAACATTTTTAATTTTTGTTTGCAGCTAATGGGCTCGAAAGTTGTGTGGAGAACTGCGCAAAAGGTTGCCATAAATGAATGTTGAAACATTTGTATAGAACAAATGGTTATATTTTATTCTATGTATATTAAATTATGCAAATCTTTATTTAGTTAAAATCATCTGAGCCTCCTGTGTTTATGGTCCAAAATTTAGCATGATTAAAATTTATCTTGATTTTGTCCCTTGATTTCTTGTGGTTGCATAACTATTGCACAAATATAATTATACATCTATTGCAGAGAACAGTACTATTCAAAATAAGAGTTAAGTGTTAATAGTTGATACGAAATAATGTTCATCATGCCGTTAAAAGTGTAATTATTTACAATTCATCTAAGAGACGTTATAAATTTGATGTATTTAAATAGTAAAAAAAAATTAAATTTGTAAAAAGTTCAAAACAATCTAATATAAATTATACTTTATTTTATATTTGAATCAGAATTATGTCATAAAGAATTCAATATAGAAAAACATGGAAAAGGCTATCGTTGGTCTTGCGTATTGTTTAAAAATTAAGTAATAAATTGTACTGAAAAAGTTACGTGTCTCATAAGACCAAAATCCAACAAGATCTAAAATTTAATGTTTTGTGGCATCGCATAAATATTTGTAATGATCCGGGGATTTTCGACCCTCGAAAATCGACACCAATACGTTCGCTGTATTGAATGCCGAGTAGTCTAGTGCCGGAAATACCAGTTCATTAGGGGTGAAGAAGAAAAAGGTAGAAGAAGAAGAGAAAACAACAACACAGAATCTCACACGAATTCTATAAATTCCGGAATTCTTTAATTAATTCCCTTCAATATTTCTAAAGTCAATTATACTTACCTATAATTTCAATTTCCCTTTCTACTTCTTTAATGAATTCTATTTCATTCTTCAAAGTTCACCTTTATTTAACCTCTTCGGAAATTCCCTTACTTTCCTTTCCAATTCTATTTAAGAATTTTTCTTATAAATCATATTTACCGAATAACCCCATCTCTAGGCTCTCGAGTAGGTTTATAAATAAATTTAAAACATTTTCAAAACTTTATATATAAATATGTAAATAAAAATAGGTATTTAGAAAAAATAATAATAATTTGTTTTTAAGACATATTCAAATAATTATTTAAAATATCGAAACGCCTTTTATAATATCACTTTCCAGAGCAGATTTAACACTTAGTATTCTATTAAAACAATTATTAAGTATTCGAACATTCATTTCTGAAGTATTCCGTACTAACTAACTTTAAAATTTCATAGTTTAATAAATAAAAGTTTCCTTTTTAAAATTTAAAACTTAACTTATTTATAAAAATAAATCTTTAAGTCTGGATAACCAAAATTTCGAGTTTATAACCCCTCTCGAATTTCATCACAATTCTCCCATTTCGGTTTTCATTAAAATAGCATCTACTATTTTTCTCACCCTATTTCCATCTCCCAATATAAACTCTTTCCGTTAAATTTATATTCCAAATTTATCATCCAATATCATTTCCCTTCATTTATAAACTTTGTCTATAAATTTTTATAACTCCCTTGAGTTATCTCAAAATAACCTCATTTATAAAAATTCATTTTATAAATTCAATTCTTTTCAAAAATTCATTTATTTTTGCCAATCTATTTTCAACATCGATTTCACTCCTTTTTTCCCGAATATCATTTTTAAATCTAGTCTTTAAAAATTCCTTTATATAATTTATTTAAAATTCTCTATTTAAAATATTTTCCCACATTTTTAATATGATCAAAATTTCAGCTTTTCTTATTTAAACCAAGCTCTTTACAATAATCCAAATTTTGTTATACAAATTTTTATATTAAAATTCTTATTTTAATCCCTTAAAATTTCAAGATAATATCTATGGTATTTAATATCTCCACAATTAATTTCCATGCCATTATATCATTTAAAATTTTACAACACACAATAATCCAGCATTTATATAAATATGCATAATACTAATATATTTGAGGAATCCAGTTGGATCCATCCAACTTGTTTTTCCTGCATCCACAGATGTTAAACAACAATAAAAAATACCAATCCCACTTCGAGGGGGATATCACGGTATATGGGGTCATCCGCTATTATGCGGGCGCATAGGGTCTCATCCCCTATAATATGCGGGAATATCAACCACTCCAATACTAATATATATACTACTATATACATATAGTCATCCAACAGAAAATTTTAAATCTACCAATTAAATCAAGCATCAACTAATTTGAATTTAAACTTTTAAATTTAAAAATGGTAATCCAAATAAGTGAGGGATTCTCACCTTGATTTTTTTTCTCTTTTTGTTTGCAGTCCGTTCCAAATCTATATCCTTTGTATAATCTAAGCCATTATAGATCTAGCACCGCTCTTTCTTGCGAATTTCCGACCTCAAACAACAAGGTATTAAATTTCTAGTTATTAATTTATGGTTATAATTAATTTAAATTAATTACTTATTTTTTTAAAAGAAAAGATTACTATATAAATTTTAACCTTGCAAATTTTTAGCTACCTCGATTAGATAAGGAAGCTTGCCTAGAACTGCATCCCCCATGCGAACGACACTAGCCATCGCTTCATCGCTACCCTACATTCGCGATCCCAAGCACCATCGCACCCCCTTCCCCCTTCGCCTGCAAGTCCGTTCGTGCTCGAGTCTAGGCCCATACATGCGTACGCGCGTACAAGAACTCCAATTTTGAACGTCGGGGCCTCTAGAGTTCACCACCCCTTCTTGCTTCGTTGCGACTTCGACCTTCAGTCGTCACCTCTCCCAGAAATCGTGATCGATCGCCCAACTCTTCTGCACTTCGCCGCCGAGTTCGACAAGTTGATGCGACAAAGTCGCGACTTCATTCGATGACATTCAGAGATTCGACTTTGATTAAAATCGGCTACTCCCTTTCGTTGCTTTTTTATTCGAATACAAAAGGATTCGAATTTTCCATTTTCCCTTTCTCTCGATTGATTCGATATTAGTTCTGGAGGAACGTAAAAGAAATGTACGCGATTTCATAAGTGAGGAAGACGGTCTCGAGAGTTTATATTCTTATTTTTAAACGAAAGAAATGCAGAAGATTTGAAATTGATAGGAAAAAGGAGACGTGATTTTAAGATGGAGATGGCGTGCTTGAACGGGAAAATGGTGGCCACGATTTGAAAGAATGTATGCTGACGTTTTGACCTGATTAGATTTTGATTTTAGACATACATACATACATACATATATATATATATAATATAACCCAAAATATCTTGAATTTCCGTAACTTAAATTCCCGAACTCCCATCGAGGCATCCCGCTAGGCGTTCATAATGTTATACCCCTATTCTGAACGCAATGGAAAATGTTTTGAGTCCTAATTCAATCGTATGGAGAAGATAGCTTTTCGGACTCAATTATTATATTGAATTCGATATTATTCTCAACGCGTTTATATCCTGTACGACTAAATGATAACCCCAAAAGCTACAGAATTTGAATTCCGATAATAATACACTATTTCGGATCCAATGGAACTGGTTTCGTCGAATTCCGAGACTGTATCTCAAAAGGCTATTTTTTTAATGTCAATTTGAACCAACTATTTTTTTTTAAATTGAACATATCACTTTTAAATTCAATTTTATAACTTATATTATCTTCATTATTATTAATACAAATTTTACAAGCCTTTATATAATTTTTTTCGGGCTTAAAACTTCAGATTCACTATTTTAGCCAATCTTCAATTATCACTTTAATAATTAAATCCTTCAATAAATTACTATATTTAAATTCTGAATTTATTATATAAATAAACCCAAAACTTCATATTCAAAGTCAATTTGTAATTCAAATCCAATATCTAAAACCATTTAAATAATTAGATCGAACAACAAAAAATCCAAGTCGTTACAATTTTGTTATTAAATTTGAAAAACTTATTAAAACGAAAGTACTCAAAACCCATATCAAAAGAAACATATAAATAAATGCATAAATTATGATATGCATTGTGAATGAATAAAGAAAGAGAACGACAGTTGGAACACAAATCGACTCAAAATTAGTGACATAATGTATTGTAGGCAGTGGAACTCCAATACATATAAAAACACGTCATCTAAATAGATCTATCATGTCATCTTTTATTCAATAATTGTGCATAAATAAAATTACCTTAAATTTAATTATAAACTTCCAAACCATTTGCACTATTGAATTTTATCTTATTTCGTGTTCAATGTTGAATCATTATTGTTATTTTTGTAAGTAACCAACAAACATTAAGGAAAAATAAAGACCCCATACTAAGTTTTACATTGCAGTACAAAGTTTAGGTTAAAATTCTTTGCTACCTAAGATAGAAACTGGATTATAAATAATAAAATGTGTCACTTACATTTTTTGTTGGAAATTTTCATAAATGTACCATTCTTTGGTTGTTTATTAGTTTATATTGGTAGATCCACAATTATTATTGACTTTCGATATGAACAATATGAAAATTACCTACGTGGAATTTACTACAACATATGTACAATAGATTTGTTTTGCATTTTGATATGCATCACGGAGTAATAATGACTCAAAGCACACAAGTTATTTAAGAGCAATATACAAAGTAGGTCTAAATTAAAATGTTTGGCAGAATATTCTAATATTCTAAATCTCTCAAAAATAATTTATAATTAATTCTATTGTTAGAGATAATATGGATAGAAAACTACCTTGACTTGCGCATTAAAAATATTTTACTTATTTGTTAAAGAATATGAATATTTTCATCATCTACATATTATGACGCTAAAAAGGAATAGATTGGTAGAAAAGTTTGTCATGTATCCAGATGTCATTTATTACAAATTATGAGCGATATGGATAAAAATGTACAATATAAAACACTATACATTCGTCCAAAAAGGAACTTCTTAATTATTATGGTACATGTATAAATTCAAATAACAGATCGTATATTCATTCTCTTCAATTAAAGCAAATAACTCATAATCCTTTTATTTTGAGTGTGAACATTGTTATACCGAACCCATAAATGTATTAGTAATCAATGATCCGCACAAGAAATATGAATGTTCATATTTTTTTCCCCAAATATATACTTAATATCGATGCTTTGTAAATATTACAGAATTTTGGACCACTTAACTAAAGTAGAGAAAACTTTATTGATAGTGTAATATTTAAATAAATACATGTACGCATTTACTCATAATAAATATTAATGCATTTTACATAATTTGTTCTCAAATGTCTATAAAAGAGCATTAAAACTTATGTTAATTATCAAGTGTTTAAGAAATGGAATCAAAATTGTTTCAAAGAGCATTTGTGTTGATAATAATTCTCACTTGTTTAATGTCTGTTTGTTATGCGAGTGTATGTAAAAAAATATGCAAACCATTGTGTGAAATTGAGATACCTTTCGATTCTATTTGCGATGTGACTTGTGAATTTGCTTGCGATGCTGGTCCAGTTCATATTCCTTGCAATATCCATTGTGTTTCTCACAAATGTGTTCACCATCCATGTAAGTACAAAAATTTATACTAGTAATAATGGGTATGATTTACTTCACATATTTTGAACACAAAGTTTTAATAGTATTTTATTTCGTTATTTTTAGTTTAAACCAAGTGATTAGATTATTTACATTTCATAGTTTAGGTACCATTTTATTTTATACGAAAATTTTGTTATGAAGTTTGATATAGACTTTAGCTTGTATAATTCACTTATCTAGTCCTATGCATTCTACTAAAAGAACATTTTTTATTTTTGTTTGCAGCTAATGGGCTCGAAAGTTGTGTGGAGAACTGCGCAAAAGGTTGCCATAAATGAACGTTGAAACATTTGTATACAACAAATGGTTATATTTTATTCTATGTATGTTCAAGTATGCAAATCTTTATTCAGTTAAAATCATCTGAGCCTCTTGTGTTTATGGTCCTAAATTTCGCATGATTAAAATTTATCTTGATTTTGTCCCTTGATTTCTTGTGATTGCATAACTATGGCACAAATATAATTATACATCTATTGCGGAGAACAGTACTATTCAAAATAAGAGTTAAGTGTTAATAGTTGATACGAAATAATGTTCATCATGCCGTTAAAAGCGTAATTATTTACTATTCATCTAAGAGAAGATATAAATTTGATGTATTTAAATAGTAGAAAAATTAAATTTGTAAAAAGTTCAAAACAATCTAATATATATTATATTTTATTTTATATTTGAATCAGAATTATGTCATAAAGAATTCAATATAGAAAAACATGGAAAATGCTATCGTTGGTCTTGTGTATTGTTTAGAAATTAAGTAATTAATTGCACTGAAAAATTTACGTGTCTCATAAGATCAAAATCCAACAAGATCTAAAATTTAATGTTTGGTGGATCCCATAAATTTTGTTATTAAATTTGAACAACTTATTAAAACGAAAGTTCTCAAAACCCAGACCAAAAGAAACATATAACTAAATGCATGAATTATGATATGCATTGTGAATGAATAAAGAAAGAGAACGACAGTTGGAACACAAATCGACTCAAAATTAGTGACATAATGTATTATAGGTAGTGGAAATCCAACACATATAAAAACACATCATCTAAATAGATCTATCGTGTCATCTTTTATTCATTAATTATGCACAAAAAAATTACCTTAAATTTAATTATAAACTTCCAAACCATTTGCACTATTGAATTTTACTGTATTTCGTGTTCAATGTTGAATCATCATTGTTATTTTTGTAAGCAAATATTTTTGTAAGTAACCAACAAACATTAATGTGACGACCCGGAATTTTGGATATTTGAAATGAGAATATTTAATTGATTTTAAATCTTTAAAAGTGTAATTTCGACTTGAATTTCAAATATCACCATTTATTGGGTGATTTAATTATTGAATTTAAATAATTGGAAATTGGGAAAATTGTTGAATCTTGGGTTTAAGCTTGTTAAAAATATTTCTAAGGCTTATAAAATTTATATTGATGACACTAAAGATAATAAAAGCTGTAAAATTGAATTTAAAAGTGTTTGGTTTAGTTTTCAAAAATAGTAAACGGGTTATGGACCATTATTCTTAACTAGCAATTTCGGGGACGAAATTCTTTTAAGAGGGGAGGAATGTGACGATCTGGAATTTTGGATATTTGAAATGAGAATATTTAATTGATTTTAAATCTTCAAATGGGTAATTTCGACTTGAATTTCAAATATCACCATTTATTGGGTGATTTAATTATTGAATTTAAATAATTGGAAATTAGGGAAATTGTTGAATCTTGGGTTTAAGCTTGTTAAAAATATTTCGAAGGCTTATAAAATTTATATTCATGATACTGAAGATAATAAAAGCTGTAAAATTGAATTTAAAAGTGTTTGGTTCAGTTTTAAAAATATATCGTTTAAATTGACATTTAAAAATAGCCTTTCGAGGCACAGTCTCGGATTTCGACGAAACCAGTTCCATTGAATCCATAATATTGTATTATTATCGGATTTCAAATTTCGTAATGTTCGGAGTTGTCGTTTAGTCGTACGGTTTGTAAACGCACTGAAATTGGCATTGAAAATTCAATATAATAATAAGGTCCAAAAATGTTTATTTAATTTATTATATAAATATATGTACATATCGGTTAGGAAAAAAAATATTAACAGTAAAGTAAATTTTTATTTTTAGTGTTTACTGAGAAAGGGAAGAATATATATACAGTCAAGATTTTGGAAATATATATATATATATATATATAAAGTCTGAAACATGAATTTTTCCGGTTGGAAAAGAATAAAAATAAAATGAAGTTATAATGTTAGAGCTTTATATAAAAATAGATTTTTAAATCTATATAGATTATTTTATAAGTATATAAGAAGTTTCAAAAATAAAAATAAATATATATACACACACATTTTAGATTTACTAGGTTATTTTAAAATAATGTATTATTGGAAATTAAATTTTATTTAATTAACTTATATAATTATTTTGGTTACTAAAAATTGTTTAAAGGAAAATTAATTTAAATTACATTATTAAATGTTAATAGGTTATTCAGTTAGTTCAAACGAAATAATTGATTAATTAAAGTTATTTAAATGATAATTGATCATTCGATTTGTTCAAATATTTAAAAAATAATACAATTTTTGTACAAGGTCAAAAATAATGGAGAAACAAGCCGGGTTGGATCGGGTTGCAAAACAAAATCAAAGGTGAGTTAATCTCACTCAAATTGGATTGCTTGTGAATTTAAATAGTTGAAATTAAATTATTGGATTAATGGCTTGAATTGATAATTATTATCAGTCTGGATGTGATATTATATATAATAGTGTATATATATATACATATTGGAGTGATTGATATTCCCGCATTATATAGCGAATGAGACCCTATGCGCCCCGCATAATAGCGGATAACCCTATATACCGCGATATCCCCCTCGAAGTGGGATTGGTATTTTTATATTGTGCTAACATCTGTGGATGCAAGGAAACAGGTTGGAGGGATCCAATTGGATTCCTCAAAAATGTTGAATTTATTTTCATATTCAGTTATGTGATTTATTTGATCATCTGTGATAGATTATATTTTAAAATTGAAATTATTAAATGATAAGGTGCTGGATATATTTTGATACTTTAAAATGTCAAAAATAATAAAGTTTGGATTTTGAAAGGAAATAAAAAGGGAAATTTTTAAGTAAAATAATTATAGTGAATTTGGATAAATTGAAGAAATGAATTTGGAGAGGAATAAAAAGTTGATTTTGAAACCCTATTAAATAAATTTCGAAAATATTGGAAAATGGAGATTTTGTATGAATGGGAATAAAAGAATTTGACGACTTAAGTTATATTGTTTAAAGATAAAAGAATATATTTTAAAAATTCAAGTTTAAAATGAGTTGGGAAAAATAAAAAGGGGAATTTTTAATAACGGGTGAAATTGATAATTTTAGTTTTAAATAAGGTTTTAAATCATAATAAAGGAGTGAACATGGAATTAATGGATTTTGGAATAAAATTTGAGTAAGTCAAGATAAATTTTTAAAATGGAAGTAAGTCAGAGAATCGATTGGGAAATCGATTAAGTGTTTTGAAGACTGTGATTTAAAGGGAATGAGGGTATCGAAATTATAACTGGGTTTATAAATAAAGTGAAAATATTTATCAGTGGATAAATTTGGAAGTATAAATTCACGGTGGGAATTTATAAGGAGATGGTAATTTGTTTTAAAAATAAATAGTGGTTTTATTTTTAAAAGTGATAAAAGAAATTTACTGGTTTGGGGACATAAATTGTAACGCCCCACCTCTATACCCACGCTAACCAAGAACACTACGATGTAGTGCTGTCAATTAGCGCGGAGAATAAGGCTGTGGAGGAGCGACCATCCATGTAACTTCTTTGTGCGAGCATCGATACGTCAGATAGAATAGAATGCATATCTTTTAAGGAGGAAATCCGACATACCGATACAAACACAAAGCTATCACACGGTGGCTATATATAATCCTCGGAAACAAACATAGAAATAATCATAACGACAATCAGTCACAGACATCCATATCACAAAGGCGGAAGAAGATATGAATAAATATATAACACATGAAAGTGTACATCAGAGTAGTGGTCAGAAAGATCCACGATAATACAAAAGAATAGCATCACGTGCTATACAAAAGAATAAGTACACAACATAGAGTCTATATCTCAAAGGTGTACATCCAAAAACTACTAATCTAAGTAGTTAGCCAAAAGTCAGAATAATCCTGAAGAGAAGTCAAGCAGAAGCACCTGTAACATCTCGGTCTGACCCGAGTATTATTTATAAGAAAATAATAAACGGATCAGTCTAACTATAAATATCAGATGATATGGTATACAGTAAAAGGCATGACATGAACATGTAATAACCATAGCGACATACTACTATAAGTATGTAAATGATAATCAACAAAAGATTAATCAATATCACAAGAATCTTCTCAAAGATCCAAACACATAAAAAGGTAATGACACACGAATTCACCAATACACAAAAACCTGATATCATATCAGTGAAAATCACAAAAGTTGGTGAAGCACTAAATCCAGAAATCAACACACGAAATCCAGAACAAATCCCAGAAATCAACACACGAAATCCAGAAATCACAAAAAGGGGGAAGTCCGACACACGGACGAGAAGTTATCTCATGGAAGCTATCCATTTAAATTTTCCGAACACACGGATGGCCCGAAGGCAAGTCCGACACACGGACGAAGAGACATCGCACATTGCTAGTCTAAATCACAAAAATGATCGTCATGATCATAAGGAAGTGTCAATCACACCAAGCCAGTAAATATATGAGTTTAGCTTCATGTCCCATAACCACTTGCTTAACTTAAATATTTACGAACAAGCTGTAAATCTTCACTAGGAAATTGTCACAAAAAGGGTTCAATCGAACAAGTCCAAGAGCTAACCGACGAAGTGAACGCAAGCGTTTCATACCACTCGTTTTACTAAGTCGTTTAAGTCGATTTCTCATTCGAGTGAAGTAAAGGCTTGTATATACTAGTAGATTGAAAATCGGTTTGAGAAAACGAACTTTTGATACTTAAAATAGTGTTGAAATCGCTTTGATGAAAGAGTTTTGATATTTACTATTAGTATTGAAACCTTCATATATCTTTAAAGTGACAAGTCATAAAACGATGGTAGAACAAATCAATTCACGTTCGAAGACGTGAGTAAAGTGCAAAGAAGTCAATCCCAAAACCATCAAAGTAGAAATTCTGATAAACGTTTTTCAGAAGAGATTGCCTACGCAGAGTAATACGGGGTTCGACCTGCCCGGTCAGGTCGCGGGGGTCCAGGGGGCAGCGCCCCGTCACGGTACGACCTAGTGAAGGCAAGCGGTCTCGAGAAGCCAAACCGGTCAAATGACCAAGTACTAACTCGCGAACGACCTAGGGGAAAATAGGTCAAACGACCAAGTACTAACTCGCGAACGACCTAGGGGAAAATAGGTCAAACGACCAAGTGCTAACTCGCGAACGAGTTACGACTTAAGAGGGTTCTGCGACCTAAGTGTTTAAGGGTCTTCGACCTAACGAGTTAAGAAGGTCCAACGACCTAAGAAAAAGTAGTTCATACGACCTATGAGTTCACGCGACCTAACAAGGCTAAGGACAAGGCCGGGGACGACCTACGACTTAAGGTTTTAAATCGCGAACGACTTAGTACTTGCTTATCTCGCGAACGACTTAAAGTCAATACGACTTAACGACTTAAGCTCAAATACGAGCTACGAGCTAAGGTCTATACGACCTAACGACTTATCTCAGTACGACCTAAGCCAGGACGAGATAGCAGAAAGCAACGACTTAAGTCTTAACTCGGGGACGACCTACGACTTAAGGTCATACGACTTAACAGTTTAAAAGCCAACGACCTAGGACTTAAGATCATACGAGCTACGACTTATCACTTAACTCGCGAAAGACCTAGCGAAGGCAGAACACCCAGAACGACTCAGGCCTTTAACTCGTGAACGACTCAAGGAGTTAACTCGCGAACGACTCAGGGAGTTAACTCGCGAACGACTCAGGCCAGACGAACAGAAATACACGCGCGCGACCTAAGCCCTTAACTCGTGAACGACTCAAGGAGTTAACTCGCGAACGACTCAGGGAGTTAACTCGCGAACGACTCAGGCCAGACGAACAGAAATACACGCGCGCGACCTAAGCCCTTAACTCGTGAACGACTCACGACTTAGGCTTAACTCGTGGACGACTCAGCGAAGGCAGAAACGACTTAACGCCAGAAAAATCACCAAAACGCTGAAAATCGAAGTTTTTCGCCAATCCAATCCAAACCAAATGCAAATGTTGATGCAAATACAATAGGGGATCATTCCCAACAGTCCAAGATAGATATAGGCAAGATGTGAGATCAAAAATCTCACCTTTTCCACGAAATTGATGTTGGAGAGCTTAAGAACGAAGCAAGAATCAACCCCTAGCTTGAATCTATGTTCTTCACCTTGAATTCGGAGTTTGATGTTGAATTTACTAAAGATCTTGAGCTTGGAATTTTAATTTCTCTTTCCCCTCACCATTTTTGAGAAAGCTTCAAGTGTTTTGATAGAGTGAGGAAGATGGTTGGGCTGAACTAAAGGGGTGCAGTCCAAACCAAAGTCAAAGGCGGGAAAAAGTGTTGAAAATTTCACTATCTCCAAACATATCGAAGTTTACACTCAAAAAGATCGCAAACGTCATTTTGAACTCAATGGGGGTGGTCTCGAGTCCTAATTTGACCGTATGCAAAAAGTAGCTTTTCGGACTAACATCCGACTAACGATAAAATATTTAAATATAGAATCGATAGATATGCGGGTTGTTACATAAATTAAATTAGGATAAATCGAGAAGGATTTATAAATGGTTAAATGGACTATATTGGAATGGAAAGTGTATTTTCTCGAGAAGCCAAGTATATTTTCAAGGAAAGATTTCTAAGTATAAATTAAAAGTTTTAAAGTTGTTTTAAAAGAATGTTTTAGAGAAATTATTATTTAATCGTTTTAACGTTTTTTAAGTAAATACTTATTAAGATAATTATAGAAGTGATTATTTTAATAGGTTTAACCAGTATTATGATTTTAAAAGATAATTATTAAATATTACACTTTATATAATAGTACAGTTTTAAAGTAGTTTTGGCTAAAGTTTTTACTTTGAAATTATTATAGAATTTCATAATTATTTTTTCGAATAAAGTGACTTAAGCAGTTTTATTTAAAATGTTTTAAAGTATATATTTTTGGATAAAGTGATTTAAATTATTTAAAAATCTAAAGTATTAAGACTTGGTGATTTTCAGGGAAAAATAAAACAATTGGTGAATGATTGTTTGAATTGGTAGTTAAATAACTGACTATCAATATTGGCCAATGCACTGATCGTTTCGAAGAGACCAGGATCGGGTTTAATTATCCAAAAACCACTTCGATCCGGTTTGAACATTTGCGAATGAATACCGTGAAGAGGATGAAGACGGTAATTCGGTTTGTCCAGACCCAGGGCAACTTGTATGGATGAATGCTATCAAACCATTGTCAGGAGGACGATGATCATTCTAAGTGAAATGTGTTCTAAAAAGGTAACGCATAGCCTCAAGCCTCATCAACTGGGAATGGCTAAAACAGGGGAGGTGCAGCAAGGCTAAGTGACTAGCAACCAATTAGGGTAAGATTTCCCCTGTCTAGATGTCCCTTTTTATTCGGCTTAGTGGGCGGTTGCTGATCCCAATCGCGGGGTGATCTTATTCGGACTATCCATTAAGGGGTAGCTCCGGTCTTGTGTTGCAGGGGATCGGGCGTGATCCTCGGTACTCTGATCTAGGCCAGGTACTGTGACAGGTGGTACCCTAGTAGCCCTACCATTGTATGGAATCCAATCTCCAATAAGCGCATGTATGGTTTTGATTGTGCCCAACTATTGCTGGAACGTGAGATGCAAGCATTTCAGCTAGATTCTATTTTACTTTCTATAGACACTATTATAATATCGGACGGTTTTGATAAAAATGTTTTGGTTATCATAAGGTAAAAACCCGACATGTTTATTTGTGGTGTGGTCTTACGAGATACCTTTGATTTCAAAGGATTTTGGAAACTTTAATAATTCAATTGAGTGTGTTTTCTCACGCTGGTTTTCCAAACAGACTCGGGTGTTATTTTATTATAATGCTCGGGTCAGACCGAGTATTACAGATACAAGAGAGGATGTTGTGGAGCTTAAGAGACGAGCTGGATGACGAGGCGTATTTCCGTAGATTTGAATATTCCGCTGTGTAAGGATAAGTTTCTAGACTGTCCAGATTTGATATGATGATTGTGTACTCTGATGACTGTAAGTATTAAACAGTTACAAATTCTTTTGTATGAAAATCTATTGTTATATATTATATTTTGTTCCGCTGCGTTTGTGAGATTCTGATGTTGTTTCTATTTTCTTCTTCTACCACCTTCTTCTTTAACCCTAACGATCTGGTATTTCCGGCATTCGATTGTTCGGTACGTAATACAGTGGACGTATTGATGTCGATTTTCGAACGTCGAAAATCCTCGGGTTGTTACAATTAAGGAAAAATAAAGACCTCATACTAAGTTTTACATTGCAGTACAAAGTTTGGGTTAATCTTCTTTGCTACCTAAGATAGAAACTGGATTCTAAATAACAAAATGTGTCACTTACATTTTTTGTTGGAGATTTTCATAAATGTACCATTCTTTGGTTGTTTATTAGTTTATATTGGTAGATCCACACTAATTATTGACTTTTGATATGAACAATATGAAAATTACCTACATGGAATTTACTACAACATGTGTACACTAGATTTGTTTTGCATTTTGATATGCATCACCGAGTAAAAATGACTCAAAGCACACAAGTTATTTAAGAGCAATATACAAAGTAGGTCTAAATTAAATTGTTTGGCAGAATATTCTAATATTCTAAATCTCTCAAAAATAATTTATAATTAATGCTATTGTTAGAGATAATATGGATAGCAAACTACCTTAACTTATGCATTATTAATATTTTACTTATTTGTTAAAGAACATGAATATTTTCATCATCTACATATTATGATGCTAAAAAAGAATAGATTGGTAGAAAAGTTTGTCATGTATCTAGATGTCATTTACTACAAATTATGAGCGACATGGATAAAAATGTACCATCTAAAACACTATACGTTCATCCAAAAAGGAACTTCTTCATTAATATGGTATATGTATAAATTCAAATAACAGATTGTACATTCATTCTCTTCAATTAAAGCAAATAACTCATAATCCTTTTAATTTGAGTGTGAACATTGTTATACTGACCCCATAAATGTATTAGTAATCAATGATCCGCACAAGAAATATGAATGTTCATATTTTTTACAAAATATATACTTAATACCGATACTTTGTAAACATTACAGAATTTTGGACCACTTGAAGTAGAGAAAACTATATTGATAGTGTAACATTTAAATAAATACATGTACGCATTTACTCATAATAAATATTAATGCATTTTACATAATTTGTTCTCAAATGTCTATAAAAGAGCGTTAAAACTTATGTTAATTATCAAGTGTTTAAGAAATGGAATCAAAATTGTTTCAAAGAGCATTTGTGTTGGTAATAATTCTCACTTGTTTAATGTCCGTTTGTTATGCGAGTGTACGTAAAAAAATATGCAAACCATTGTGTGAAATTGAGATACCTTTCGATTCTATTTGCGATGTGACTTGTGAATTTGCTTGCGATGCTGGTCCAGTTCATATTCCTTGCAATATCCATTGTGTTTCTCACAAATGTGTTCACCATCCATGTAAGTACAAAAATTTATACTAGTAATAATGGGTATGATTTACTTCACATATTTTGATCACAAAGTTTTAATAGTATTTTATTTCGTTATTTTTAGTTTAAACCAAGGGATTAGATTATTAACATTTCATGGTTTAGTTACCATTTTATTTTATATGAAAATTTTGTTATGAAGTTTGATATAGACTTTAGGTTGTATAATTCACTTATCTAGTCCTAAGCATTCTACTAAAAGAACATTTTTAATTTTTGTTTGCAGCTAATGGGCTCGAAAGTTGTGTGGAGAACTGCGCAAAAGGTTGCCATAAATGAATGTTGAAACATTTGTATACAACAAATGGTTATATTTTATTCTATGTATGTTCATGTATGCAAATCTTTATTTAGTTAAAATCATCTGAGCCTCCTGTGTTTATGGTCCTGAATTTAGCATGATTAAAATTTATCTTGATTTTGTCCCTTGATTTCTTGTGATTGCATAACTATGGCACAAATATAATTATACATCTATTGCAGAGAACGGTACTATTCAAAATAAGAGTTAAGTGTTAATAGTTGATACGAAATAATGTTCATCATGCCGTTAAAAGCATAATTATTTACTATTCATCTAAGAGAAGATATAAATTTGATGTATTTAAATAGTAGAAAAATTAAATTTGTAAAAATTTCAAAACAATCTAATATAAATTATACTTTATTTTTGATTTGAATCAGAATTATGTCATAAAGAATTCAATATAGTAAAACATGGTAAATGCTATCGTTGGTGTTATGTATTGTTTAAAAATTAAGTAATTAATTGCACTGAAAAAGTTATGTGTCTCATAAGATCAAAATCCAACAAGATCTAAAATTTAATGTTTGGTGGCATCCCATAAATTTTGTTATTAAATTTGAACAACTTATTAGAAAGAAAGTTCTCAAAACCCAGACCAAAAGAAACATATAACTAAATGCATGAATTATGTTATGCATTGTGAGTGAATAAAGAAAGAGAATGATGGTTGGAACACAAATCGACTCAAAATTAGTGACATAATGTATTGTAGGCAGTGGAAATCCAACACATATAAAAACACATCATCTAAATAGATCTATTGTGTCATCTTTTATTCACTAATTGTGCCCAAATAAAATTACCTTAAATTTAATTATAAACTTCCAAACCATTTGCACTATTGAATTTTACTATATTTCGTGATGTTGAATCATTATTGTTATTTTTGTAAGGAAATAATTTTGTAAGTAACTAACAAACATTAACGAAAAATAAAGACCCCATACTAAGTTTTACATTGCATTACAAAGTTTAGGTTAATATTTTTTGCTACCTAAGATAGAAACTGGATTCTAAATAACAAAATGTGTCACTTAAATTTTTTGTTGGAGATTTTTGTAAATGTACCATTCTATGGTTGTTTATTAGTTTATATTGGTAAATCCACACTTATTATTGACTTTCGATATGAACAATATGAAAATTACCTACGTTGAATTTACTACTACATGTGTACACTAGATTTGTTTTGCATTTTGATATGCATCAACGAGTAAAAATGACTCAAAGCACACAAGTTATTTAAGAGCAATATACAAAGTAGGTCTAAATTAAAATGTTTGGCAGAATATTCTAATATTCTAAATCTCTCAAAAATAATTTATAATTAATTCTATTGTTAGAGATAATATGGATTGCAAACTACCTTGACTTACGCATTATTAATATTTTACTTATTTGTAAAAGAACATGAATATTTTCATCATCTACATATTATGACGCTAAAAAAGAATAGTTTGGTAAAAAGTTTTGTCATGTATCTAGATGTCATTTACTACAAATTATGAGCAACATGGATAAAAATGTACCATATAAAACACTATACATTCATCCAAAAAGGAACTTCTTAATTAATATGGTACATGTATTAAATTCAAATAACAGATCGTACATTCACTCTCTTCAATTAAAGCAAATAACTCATAATCCTTTTATTTTGAGTGTGAACATTGTTATACTGACCCCATAAATGTATTAGTAATCAATGATCCGCACAAGAAATATGAATATTCATATTGTTTTCCCAAATATATATTTAATACCGTTGCTTTGTAAACATTACAGAATTTTGGCCACTTAACTAAAGTATAGCTAGAATACTTTATTGATAGTGTAATATTTAAATAAATACATGTGCACATTTACTCATAATAAATATTAACGCATTTTACATAATTTGTTCTCAAATGTCTATAAAAGAGCGTTAAAACTTATGTTAATAATCAAGTGTTTAAGAAATGGAAAAAAAA